>OX638390.1:12803554-14267755 GCA_951813805.1 Limnephilus auricula | reverse complement strand
ATATTTATAAGAAAATAAATTTAAGAGGTGGCTATTTTTAAAAAATATTTGGTTATTGATAATATTTAATTTACTATTGACACTTTTTCTAATTTCAAAAATTTCTAAGTTTGCTAATTGTAAATCTGTTGAGTTTGTGTGTAAAATTTTTAATCCTGTATTTATATCAAAAGAATGATTTGTTTCTAAAATGTGATTGGCAAATTCAGAATAATTATTATTATTCAAACACCTTAGATGTTCTTTAACTCTAATATTAAAATTTCTAGAAGTCTTTCCAATATAAAAAAAGTTACAATCATTACACATTAATTTATAAACTCCAGATTTGTTCAAATAATCACCCTTATCCTTGTTATTTAAAATATAATTTTTTAATTTGTTATTTGTGTAAAAGGCTGGGTTAATATTATCTGGCATGTTTTTAATTAATAAATTTGAAGTATTATTATTTAAAAATAATATTTTTCTCCAATTATTATTATTGTCAATCACATGTGGATAAACATAAGAGTTAATAAACTTTTTCTTATATTTTTTGTTTAACATAGTGTCTATTAATTTAGTATTATAACCGTTATTGATTGCAATTTGTTTTATAATATTTAATTCTGTGTTAAAATTATCAAAAGATAATGGAACATTAATTAATCTGCTAAGTAAGGTATGAAAAGCTGCTAATTTTTGTGAAATTGGATGGTTCGATGTATTATGTATAACGATATCCGTATATGTGTCTTTGCGATAAATATTAAAATCAAATTTATTATTGATAATAGACATACTTATCTTATCTTTATCTTATCTAAAAAATTTAAGCTATAATTTTTTCCAATTTCTAGGGTAAATTTTATTTTTTTGTGAAGTTTATTAATGAAATTTAAGAAAATATTTAATTGTCTAATAGTGCCAGTCCATATACAAAAAATGCCATCCACATATCGTTTCCAAAAATATACATATTTTAATAATAAGGCACGACTATTAAAAATTTTATCTTCTAAATTGTTTAAAAATATATCTGCTAATAAAGGACTAGTACTAGAACCCATTGCTAAGCCATCTTTTTGTTTATAAATAATGTTATCAAATTGAAAATAATTTTGTTTAAGAATAACATTAAAAAGTTTATATAAATCTTGAGACAAGTTTTTAGAAATGTTTGAAGAATCAAGCAAATTTTTTACAATGGATTTTGTTTCAATAATAGGAACACTTGGAAATAAGTTAATAACATCAAAAGATATTAATAAAGCATTTTTAGGGATATCCAAAGATTTTAATTTGTCAATTAACTCAAGGGAATTTTTAATTGTATATTTGGGGTTAAAAATGTTATTTCCAAGAGTTAATTTATTAATAATAGATGCTAACTTATAACTAGGAGCGTTACAATTAGATACAACTGGTCTTATAGGGTTATTTGGTTTATGAATTTTCACTAAACTGTATAATTTTGGAACTTGAGGGTTAGTAATTATTATGTTAAACAAAAAATATAAGAAAAAGTTTATTAACTCTTATGTTTATCCACATGTGATTGACAATAATAATAATTGGAGAAAAATATTATTTTTAAATAATAATACTTCAAATTTATTAATTAAAAACATGCCAGATAATATTAACCCAGCCTTTTACACAAATAACAAATTAAAAAATTATATTTTAAATAACAAGGATAAGGGTGATTATTTGAACAAATCTGGAGTTTATAAATTAATGTGTAATGATTGTAACTTTTTTTATATTGGAAAGACTTCTAGAAATTTTAATATTAGAGTTAAAGAACATCTAAGGTGTTTGAATAATAATAATTATTCTGAATTTGCCAATCACATTTTAGAAACAAATCATTCTTTTGATATAAATACAGGATTAAAAATTTTACACACAAACTCAACAGATTTACAATTAGCAAACTTAGAAATTTTTGAAATTAGAAAAAGTGTCAATAGTAAATTAAATATTATCAATAACCAAATATTTTTTAAAAATAGCCACCTCTTAAATTTATTTTCTTATTAATAATTATATTTAAAAATATTTATTTTTGTTGTTTAAACATCTTTATTTTGTTTTGATAATTTAAATAATGTAATTTTTCATATTTTTTAAATAATTTTTTATATTTAATTTTAAATAATTGTTTTTTACGATATTTTTAATTAATTAATCACCTCTCTCTAAAATATTTTTGTCCATAGTTCTTTTTAGTCTATACTTGTTTGTTTATTTTGTTTTTAATGTCATTACTACCCTGACGAAGAAACCATCGGTTTTGAAACATGTAGGTTATTGTGATTATATTAGTGGTTTAAACAAAGTTATTTGTTTTAATTTAATTCAAAATGACGCCACAAAGTGATTTTGCGAAGTTTGAAGAAAAAAAAAGTAGTAGTTATTAAAAATATTAAATGAGTACACTTCGGAGTATTATAAGTGATTGATGGTAGGTATCTCTCTCCGCCCACCCGAGAAACTGAAACAAACTAAAACTGGCTGGTTGCTATGGTTTCCAACCAAACTTCTACGACGGCGCCACTCAATTTTACGATTTCAGTTAGGCAATCCGCTCACTGAAGAAACTGAAACCAAACTAAAACTTGCTGCTTGGTATGGTTTCCAACCGAACTTGCTACTCAATTTTACGATTTCAATAATTATCTCAGCTTGTTGAACCATATGCGAAGAACAATCAGCTGTCATCGTAACAACTAGCAGGGCGAGTCGCGAGTCACTGCTTGCGTTACCACTGCGAACTGTTTTTTTTTCAGTTGCCTCGTCAGTGGAGGCACTGATTATCTCAACTTGTTTAACCCTAGACGAAGAACATTCAGCTGTCATCGTAGTAACTAGCATGGCGAGTATCGAGTCGCTGCTTGCGTTGCCATTGACAACGGGTTTTTGAGAAGTTGTGTAATGTGCGGACCATTATATTTACCTACACAGGATAGCGAATTTAATTGAAAAATGTTTTTTTTTTTAGTTGCCTCGTCAGCGGAAGCACTACGATATTTTATTTATTTATTTTTTAATAAAAATACTTGAAAGTAGTGTCTACATAAGCTAGGTACTTAATTAATTTGTATAGAAATTTCGGTATTGGTCACCCAATTATCCTAAACAAATTATAAATAAAATTTACCGTAAAATGTCCGTCTGCACCTCAACACATCTGCCCTGATGCTGTTGAGGTGCAGACAGACTACACATCTGTCCTGATGATGGACACTGTTGTCCGAAACGTCGGCTAAAGAAGGAGGTAGCGTAACACGGCATAACACCCCAAAAATAAATAACAAAAATACTTTTGGCCGTGAAAATCTAAAATCATATCTATCTAGTAGGAGTATAAATAGGCAGAAACCTTCCTTGTTTTGAAGGTCAAGTGCGCGAAATTTCATCAATCTCGGATTAAAACTCTAGATTTTCTACACAAATTAAATCCACACCACCCGCCACATACAATCTTCTACAAATAAAAAGATAGAAGATGCAAACCTGTACTATAGTGTTTAAAACCCACCATTCACGGATTATCACACCTTACTAACTTGTTACTTGTTACCGTCGCAGAGATAATATGTAGCTGTGGACAGGTACTACACAGTACACAGTGTGTGGTAGTGTGTATTGTGTATTGTAAAGCAGTTCCATTGATCCGCTAACATTGGAAGTTAGCGGATACCGGCTTGGGTGAGTAAGGTAAGTGTGCCGGCGCGGATGCGGAGGTAATATTAATCGGTTGGCGGAGATTTTACTTTCTAATCAGATGGTTCCTTTCACCCACTGGTCCACGGTGCGGCGCGCGGCACGTGTGACGTGGAGGCGACAGGAGATGCAATTTTACCCCCAGAGCGAATCACTGCGGGATACAGTAGACACTTGATTTTAGTAGAGGCTGGTCTGAGCTTAATACGATCCATTCTCGCGCAGTTATGAACTTAAGCGAAAGAGAAAGATACGTTAAAACATTCGTGCGACAGTAAAAGGCATGGGTTGGGAGGCATGACTCTTTTCTGACCTTAACCTTTGGAGGGCCAGGTTAAAAAAAAAAAAAATCAACGTCTCTTCACAATTTTTTTGTGTCGCATTTTATAAGTTTACAGTAACAATTCTTTCAGATTTTGTTAGTTTATACAACTGTTGTTACTAATAATATTATTCTGTAATATAAACTCGTGAACAAATAATGCTAAAAATACATAGTATAATATAATTATTCTTTACGACGTAAAAAATTTGACATTTCTTACGAACTCAATTTTTATAACATTTCTTTTGTGATATATTACAAAAATTACATCAAAATAATGTAGATAAAACGAACTTCCTATTAATCACTCAAATTTATGCTTTCCACAATGTATTTATATAAAAAACAATGAAAAAATATAGACTTCGAATACGACCATATTAAGCTGCAGCCATTTTGTCCACCATCTTTGATACTCGGTGAGTCACTGTGAATTTATTTGAATTATTCGGAGTGGCTAAACGCTATCCAGTATTTCGTTATGTCAAGAACGAGAATGGCCCAAGCGATTCTGACCTTGTTCTTCATACAATTTATTTATACATAAGGCACAAAATCGCTTCAAAAATGTTTTTTTTTTAATTTTCACCGCTGGCCATCGGAGGCCAACCCGCCAATTAGAAGAAACTTGCCTATTGCGACAATTTAGGTATCAACGTCAGGCCGCATTAAAGTTTGGCGTGTACTAACATGGAAGTCGTGGTTAAATGACACTGACAAAAATGTTTTGACAATGTTGATTTTAAATATGTTCACTTATAACTAGTTATTGATTTTTAAAATGACGTAAAACCGCAAATTCCTAAACGGTTTGATTTTTTGCTCGGCCGTAGTTAAACAGTTCTGCCCAAACAGCTGTCACCGGGACCGGTGTGTGGGAAAGTTTGCCGTTTGACGTCACAAATCACAAACGCCCTTTTTGACGAACAATCTCTTTTACGAATAACTAGTAGGTAATTGATTTAAAAAATGGCATATTTTAAAGCTATTTGCAAATTGTATCCGTCATTATAAAAATGTCATTATTGTCATTTTTCGACGGTAGAAAAAAAACATTATTTGTAAAACATTGTTCGCGGTTAATTTTGGACGCGGAAATGGGTACCGCCGCCCAGTGAACCATTTATTGGATAACCAACACCTCTGTCGTAGGTCACCCCAAGTGATGCGCTTTTTTTGGTGACTTAGGTACAGAGGTATCCGGGTTCATGAGGTTTGTCTAGTTCTGCGGATGTGTCCGCCCACCTACTGCGTGGCGGGCCGGGTCGAAAAAGACTGGTTGAGGGAGGCCTTTTGACCCTCCATCCGGATTCTCTCACCCCAACGCCTTGCACAGCATTTGAAAGGATGGACTCGTACGTCACTCTTGGACACACTGAACCCCCGATTCCTGCTCACTCGTCATACCCTTTTCCTTCCCAGAACTTCCCCTTCTTACTTTCCGTACAAAAACTTCACAAAAGCTTATACTAAGATGACATAGTCCCTTAGGGTAATTATTTTTTCAGTCTGAGATAAAAAGTTAACGTAAAAAAAATGTTACGAAATGGTCCACAATAGGTGTGTGATTATGTATCAAAATCATACTCCAAAATCGATGTGGTTCATATAATTTTTTTTTAGTTTTTAAATTTCAGACCTTGGATTACGAGAAGACGTTTTTTGTAAGTGCTGAAAGTAGTTAGCACATAACATTTTTTACTTTAAATATGATCAGGAATCGCTGGTTAAAGTTTGTCGGGTACGTACCGATACAACCTGTATATATAATAGCATCTTGGCACAGCGGACATACACAATAAACGCATAACTCGGCCGCCTTAATAGTCCATGTATTTTCGTCGTAGTTCGGGATATATATATATATATATATATCTTCGTTTGTTTCTATTATCTATGGGAAATAAAACATGCATTTTTATATCTGAATTTTTCCCCACATGCCTCGGCCATATTCTGTCAGACGTTCAATTTATTTCCGCTCGGCAATAAAATCCAATTAAATAAAATATTTTAGAACGTATCCGAAAACTAAAAACTCTTTTTGAAAGATGATGAAATACGCTTTCAAATTTTGTTATTAGAAAGAAACATAATTTTTGAATATGAACATTTTAAATCCAAACATGCAAAAGTTATAAAAATGGCTCACCTTACGTTTTTTCGAAATCATATTAGATACTGATAACGAAAAAAAATTAACATACACATATTATTAGAAAAATATATTATAAACGTTATCATCACCTTACTTTTTGTCGTTTCATGTAAAAATCATTAATATAAAATTAACAAAGTTTATTTTTTTATTTGAATATAAAGCGTGGTGTTTTATTCTTTCTAACACCGTTTAGATCATATTTCTCAGTATGATACTAAGGGAGATACAACAATTTCTCTTAGACCTGTATGAGTAAGAAACAACAGCGAACATAGCCTGAGGGTTTAAAATAGAGATATTCTAAAGGAAAAAAAAATATTTTGAGATAAAATAGAAACAATACCTTATATGCTTTCACCAGGAATCATTAAAATAACTGTGGTTTAATTTATAAGGTTTGAAATTAATGGATAGTTTTGTAAATTTGTGTCATTGCGCAAAACTCTAAAGAAACGAATTTAATGAATCTCGAAAGAGGTCACCTGTAACGATTGCGAAAATCATAAAAACAGAAATAATAAAATTTCTTTCAAACCTGTTTTCTAAAAAGAACAACGCAACTCGACCTGAGATCAAAAACCAGAAAGGTTAATGTGACGTCATAGAATCACCCACTCTTTTGATCTCAAAGCACCATACATAAGATGATTAATTATTTATTCAATTTTCAAGCCTCTTTATAAAATGAAAAGTATCAAACTTCAATTTTCTGTTAAAGAAAGGTTGTAGGACTATTAATTTAAGGCGCCCTTTAGGCGATATTTAAAAAAATATTTTTTGCCTGCCGTTGAGAGGTCTATTGTAATTTCTGTACCTTAAAAGATAAACCACGAAATTCCACTTTGGACTTTTATTCAGGAATGCGTTTTTTTGTGTTTGAGAACTAAAGAAAGAAAGAAATAGAAGAAAAAGAAAGAGAAGAAAGTTCAGGAAAGCGGTTTTTGCGTTTGAGAATTAAAGAAAAAAAAATGTGAAGAAAAGTTGTAGATCTTTTGAAGGTCCATAACTTTTTTACTTACTGCAATAATTAAGATCTGTGAACGGTATATTTCATAATTTAATTCGTTTTTTGCCATAGTTAAGACAAATAAGTAATTTTAAAATATTTTGGTTTATCCTCTAAAGTAAATTGTGCTCCAGGGGTTTTGTAATATAACGATAAATCAGCTAATATACTGTTACAGAATATGAAAAAATTACATTATATAAAAATAAAAAATTACATTATTTAAACATGTAGGTAATTGTGATTATATAATGGTGGTTGGTACAAAGTTATTTGTTTCATTTAAATAAAAATGACGCCACAAAGTGATTTTGCGAAGTTTGAAGAAAATAACCAATTATATAGTACTTTACGCTTATATTTTTTATAACGTAATTAATAATTTTATCTTTATTCCAACAAATTGAAAAGGTAGGAAAAGCTTCAATGTATCCGTATATTCATATTCGTAATGTAAACCGATTCGTAGTAAAGCTGCTCCCGTCTGGAGCCAGTGAGACTATGGCATCCCCAATTGGGATATGTTGTGAGGCTGAAGGTAATCGGGGAAGGGAAGGAGATGGGGGAAGAGGAAAGCGGGGATATACCTGGATATGCAGATCTATTCAATAAACACGACTAAAGCCATTTCAAGAAACGTTTCAATTCTGAATGGTGGTCATCATCATCTTAAGCTGCAGATTTGAATTTCTGATAAATGCGCCGTTTATAAAAAAAGGTGGAGATATTATAACTAATCTATTTTTATCTTTTTTTTGCGTGAACGCTCCTACGTATAAACTATGTATATATCGTATTTCCTAGTCCAATAATTATTACCCATATTGATAAGTAGATACTAAGTAGTAAAAAAAAAAAAAAAAAAAAAAAAAAAAAAAAAAAAAAAAAAAAAAAAAAAAAAAAAAAAAAAATATATACCAGGATCAAATAATTACTTTTCCAACAATATGTGTTCGCTATTATGTCCTCTGCGCGCAAACTGTATATAAATAAACATCTTTTAACTTTAATCTCAAGTGACCTACCAGGTAAGTATGGTCCTGTACATTTTCATTGAAAAAAAATATATATAATAATAATCAATAAATTAAAAAAAAAATAAAAAAAAAAAAAAAATAATAATAATAAAATAAAAATACATGTACATTTACATTTTTGGGCAGCACCGCGCTGGTTGTTCAGATGCATTGTACATATAGTTTTGTATCGCTGATCAAAGAACCGGTGGATTTGCATCCATTGTTTTAGCCATAGGTTTTTTTATATTTTCTAGTGTGTAGTTAGAAGTAAGATTGTAGAAATTATTGAAATTTGTACAGCGCCCTTGAGGTGATTTTTCACAAAAACGGCGCTATACAAGTCATCCAATTATTATTATTATTATTATTTTAAGTATCTGAATCTTCTCGTACCTTGAAAAATATAAGTTTAGATTGCGAGTAATTGCTAACATTTTAAGTACCTTTACTAAAAACGGGCAAGAAAAAAGAAATATTATTCTAGTAGGTAATCAAGTTATTAATTTTTTTACACAAGTGCCTAGCAAAAAAAAAAAGTTTTTGATTAGATGTTTAATATCGATAATATTTTGATTTGCGTTATCGCTTAAATGCTCATGCTATAAAAACTGTTAGCATTCAAAGTTTATATTGCTAATTATTATACACAGTCAGTTATTTCAATGAATTTGTTCATTATTAGCGCTGACACGTGAAAAATTACGGGATAGTATGAATTCTTGACTTAAATTTAATTCAAAACCGAGTTCATTCACGACCCCCGTGGTCAAAGGGTTAGGCTACCGACTTGCAATCCGAAGGTCGTGTGGGGGTGCGCAAATAAGTTTTATTTGATTAATTTGTGTTATTTCACATTTAAATAATTACAAATAAAAATAATACATAGAATATTTGCGGCATATTTAAATTTTTTTTTTACACACTTATTTTGTTTAGACATATATTAAAAAATCATAAATACTTATGATAAAAAAAACTTACAGCAAGTACACGATATTTAATAATTTATCATCGTGCGTTTTGAGCATTTTTATTGCTTATTGAATGAAATAAATCGACTGTATATATAAATCGACAATAAATCGGCAAGTTTTAAATGAAATAAGTAGCCACGCCCCCACCCCTACCACAGCACCTACTGATAAATTGTACCCACCCACTATTTTGTAATTGTCATCATTATATGTTTGCCCTGAAGAAGGAACGGTTGTTCCGAAACCGGTCGGCGTTTAACTAAATAAATCAGTGGTTGTAACTAAGTTATATTGTTTCATTTAATTATGAAATAAATCGATATTAAATTTTTAATTTAAAACATTTGATACGGGGAATAATCGATCTTTCTCATTGGAACCTTCCTGTACAGTTGCAAGCATTTTTAAACTTTTATTCTCATCCGCTGGTCAATCGCTCTTAATATATTATCCGGTTAACGTATTTTCTGTGGGAAAAAAGTCTTCTGTAGTCTAACTGGAAAGGTTTTCATCGAATGTCCAAACGTAAATGTACAATTAGTGGGTCGTTAATTTTTACCAGAAAATTAAATAAAAGCTAAAAAAATCTTTACCTATACACACCAATGTTTTTTTTCCATTGCAAGGGTATGTTAGTACCTACTTGAAACAGAAAAGGGGCAAGTACAATATGATGAAAATCATTAACTACCCCGTCTCGGAAAATCGCAAAAACCTTACAGCATGCTTACTACTTTTAATGAATATAATGCCTTCCGTGTTACAAATCACCCATTTTCCGGTTATTAACACATCAGGAATGCAAGATATAATATACGATTTAAATCATATAAACTCTAATTACTCCCCTAGGCTTCACGTTAATAAGAAGATACCTACCTACCTATAAATTTCGCTAAGAAGTGGCGTCATAAAACTGAAATACCATCTAATATCAATTTAATGACGCGTAAACAATCAAAATGACATTTAATTTGAGCTAAAATGGTTTTTAATCATAATTATTTCATTGGTGATACAGGAAGAAACCAAATCATACGACATTACTTTCACACTAAACACTAACAGCCTTACTAAAAAAAAAACACTCCGCGGCCGTTAAACGCTGTTTCTGTAGCACGTTGTGTAAAGTCTGTACATATTTTACAACAAAACGTTACTAATAACAAATCGAAAATAATCGAACAAATATATGAATTTTTCGGTTGGTCACCCTGAAAATTAGTCCATTTGCGCATGTGCAGTCCGCCATATTCTTTTCTAACGCGGGCGGCAAATTACAGTTTGACAAATGAGATTTCACGTGCAGTTTGTACAATATTTTTATGGATTATTTCTAACCCAATCACCAATTTACTATAATAATAGTATTATTCAACACAATTAATATTATTTGTGTTATTTTTGTCAGTTTTGGTCCGTTAATAACATCATGTTCGTAATTTAATTCTGTGAACATAAAAAATATAGGTTATTTATTATAAAATTTTATTCTTCCGATTGAGTTTAATAAAACTTCCATAAAAGTAATGTTATTTAATAACAAAAATGCATGGTGCTTGTGTAAATAAAAAGAAATTATAGTAATCAAGGTCTAAGTTTTACAAAAATAACTTTAAAATGTCAGGTTTTTTCAGTTATTCTTGGGGAATTATTAATTTATTTTTTTATAATTTTTAATTGTATGAACGAGATAAAAAGTGAAGTGATAGTTTTGTTGCAAATTCATTAAATAACATGACTGTGTTTTTTTAATTTCAAATATTCAAAAAAATTTCGATCTTTTAATAGAAAATGTTTGGTGTAATTTTTTTTTCAATTTTTTTCACGTTTGAAGTTTAAAATACTGCAATTTGTAAACACTAAAGCATATTTTAAAATACAAAAATCTAAAAGGTAATTTTATCCATTTTCTAAAATGGCATTTGGTTTACGACATTTTGAAAAATAAGAAATATATAGGACATTCAAAATACCTTAGAAAAAAATTGAAAAATTACAAATAAAACAGATATGTACAACAGTTAAAGTACCCTCTTTGGCCGTGTAAGCGATGTACATATCTTTCCATGAACAATTTTTTGTCAGTTTTTAATTAGTAAGGTTTTTTCATGCACGGTTGTTTAACAATTGTTAAATTTTTTTAGAAAGTTTTTTAGTAAGGCTGTTACTAAACAGTGACAGATGCATTCCCAGTGACAATTTTATTGTGCATTCTACGTAAGATGTTTCTTAGTAATACATACTATACCATGCTTATTCTGTATAATATTAATAATTTATTCTGTATGTTAAGGATTCGATTATAGAGAAATGATTAAAAATGAGAATTACAGACTACAGAGGAATGGTTCCTAAATGAATCTAAATCTGAAGTTTGATGGAATTAATCAATTATTTTGCCTACTAAACTTTATCTTCTGGAAACGCTTGTCCAACCCTATAACCTATTATTACACATTAGAACACGAGTTGAAGCATTATTATGGCATAAACTGAATTCGATTTTTGTGTTTGTGAACTGAATGTTTGAAGGTCTATAACTTTTTCACTTATGCATAATTAAGATCTGTGGACGGTATATTTCATAATGTAATTAGTTTTTGCCATATTTAAGACAAATATATCAATTTATGAATATATTTTGGTTTATCCTCTAAAATAAATTGGACTTCAGTGGTTTTGTAATTAGTTAAATCACTTAATATACCTACCTACTGTTTATGGATTTTATTGTTTCATCCAATAATGTAATGAAATACGGAAAAAAATTCTGCATTTTCAATTCAAAACCGTTAAAAAGTTTTGTTATTTATCCATTAAGGTACAGATATATTTAAGAGCCTACCTGGGCCCCCTAGCAGACTCGATCAATAAGGATTGTTAGGATAACTTCCGGTAACTTCTCATCGTTCCCTAGCATGACTGCAAATCGCCAGCGAATAAGTGACAATTCACAATGACTAAGTCCTTACTATATTCGACATCAACTGTTTTTTGTACGTTAGCGATCTGCAGTTGTACTAGGGAACGATGAGAAGTTACCGAAAGTTATCCTATCAATCCTTATCGATCGAGTGTGCTAGGAGGCCAGAACCTAATTTTAAGTTTTCTAATAGCATAATTTTTGTTTTAAAATTTTTCCTTTTCAAATTAATAGCACAATACATATTATTTAAAATCAAATATTAACGCATGGTCACCCTACATGCGTACTACAAATAATATATAAGCTCCATTCTGCTTATTAGGTACCTTACCTATCCATTATTTGCAGTGACTACCTGCGTACCCAAATAAAATACATATTTATATTAATTAACTAATAACAATTAAAATGCACTTTTTTGAAATTCCGGTAACTGAATTGATTAGTACTATTAGTACTATCTAACTACTTCAACTTTTTAAATTGATTTTTTTCGTCCATATTAAGCGTGTCCCGGTTTTGTAAATATTTTCCCTTATTTTTCAGACAATCAAGGACCGGGTGACGTCACGAACTCTCCCGCACGTTATTATACTCTTGCCGGCGTTTTCGCGGGCTTAATAAAATTCAAACTTGTAGAATTAATTTAATTATAAAAACGAACTTTAAAAAATAAAAATAAAATACTAGTATTTAAGTTTGCATGTGAACATTGATAAAAAAAAAATAAAAAAAGGACTCAACTTCCTATTGGATCGTCTTAAACCATAGTGGACTAACTCACTTTTTGAAATTTTTTAAAGGGTTAGAGCTTGAATTATTGAGGGCCCCAATTCATAATCTAACTCTTCCAGAGAGAGCCAATCAGAGAAAAACTGTCTCTGATTGGTTAGCCCTTAATTCAAGATCTAACTCAGAAACTTTTAAAAGTGAGTTGGTTCACTATGGTTTAAGATGATCCAATTTATTGAAAAATAAGGTGACCTGTCTTTTTTTAGAGTTAAATGGATATTTTAAACCACAATAGAAAATAACTCAAATGAAAACTATGTTGAAAATAGATTAGAAATTTCACGCTTACCTTAAAAATTTTGCTTCTACGGAAAATTTTTCTTGTGTTAATGTAAAAATATAAATTTGAAACCTGAAAATGGGATAACTTTATAAAGATAATTCAATAATGAAACACCAAAGATACTAATCTTTGTGAGTAAATATTCATTATTAAATGTTAATAGCCTTTACGGTCAACAGTTATGTTTTATTAATGAAGTATAACATCATTATACAATGAAACAATGAACTAGATAGAAGTAAGTTGGAATAATATGCATAATAACCTTTCTATTTTCACATTATACGTAGGAATCGTTCATTGCCTAAACATTCCAGCGATGAAATGAATTGTGATTGCGACCCCATAAGGTCAAATAACATTCCATTGTTTCGCTTAAAGTAGTTCTTTAAGCAATTCAAACTCATGATACAGGTGTACTGCCACAGGTCAATCAACAAGAATACATTATTTTCAATCAAGCTAGAAATTTTATGAAGCTTGTAACATCAATCTCTCTTTATCAGTGATCATTCAACAATTGGCAGTGAATTTTACTGGTGAGATCTGAGTAAATACATAGTAAGATTCACTTTCTTCATCTCAAAAACAACACATTGGAACATGCAATATGCTGATTTTTAGCTGAGAGCTTCAATTTGATCATTTTCTGTATTTAGAATGCAAAGAAAGAGACATTTAGATTGTTTGAATGTACGTGAGATAAACAAAGAAAGAAGTGTATAGATAATGAGACATAATAAACGTGAAAGTATGTAGAAGAGCTTCTGGGGGTCCCCAGGAAGACAGTATGGCAAGATTGTGGATTAAATCTTGAGTCGGGTCGTGCCAAGAATCAGAAGAAAAGATATTTAAGCGTGGGTGAAGAAGTGTACGTTCCATCGTATCTGCCTTGCAAGGAGTGGTAAGTCCTAAGTTAAAAAATAAACATATTCCAAATAGCCTCAAGCACTTCAATAGAAGCTGTTAAATTTTCAACGTTGGCAAATTAAATTTACCTGCATTCCGTTGATAGACTTGCATACAATGCTAGTAAAATGCAATATTCTGCATATATTATGAAAACAATATGATTGGATAAGTCTTTGCAAAACGAAGTTAGTTGATAACTCTTACAAAATTATTTGTAGTACCTGTTGCCTAGTACCGGTTTGGTCAGACTAAATTAATCGACAAAAAAAATAATTATTCGATGAGGTAACAAAGTAATAGTACAAGTTATAAGGAAAATTTTTTCAAAATATTGAGTATTTAAAAAGATTTGCATAAATCTAGAAGTAGTACACACAGCATTATCAAACTGGAAACTAATTAAAGAAGTGTAATAATTGATTGCATTTAATTGAGTGTGAAATTGGTTGTATATAAACGTTTTTTTTAACGCTAACAACTCTGTTCAGAGGCCCTAGCACGCTTGCTCTATAACGATCGGTAGGATAACTATCGGTAACTTCTCGTCGTTCCCTAGGACAACTGCACATCACTAACGTACAAACAACAGTTGATGTCGAATATGTTAAGGACACTTAGTCATTGTGAACTGTCACCTATTCGTTTGCGATCTGCAGTTGTCCTAGGGAACGATGAGAAGTTACCGACAGTCGGTCGGTAACTTCATATTTATTTTTATTCACCAAGAACGTTTCTAGGCGGAAGGAAACGGGGAAAAAGAGTGGGTTGAAAACAGGCATTAACCCAGACATTTGCATAAACAAAGCTTTAACCATTGAAGCATCTATTGAATGATAGATCTTCAATGAGGACAAAGCAGGGTGTTAAAGTACAGGGTGGAGGAAGAAACTCACTCTCACTGGAATGAATCGTAAATAAAGAATTTGTATTTTATATACGCTTTATTTACTCATTTAACATTTGTCATTTCTCAACATGGAGTCAATGACTTGCTTGAACCAGTTTTGATTTTTCTTATTAGGAATAATGTTTATGGTAAATCATAGTAAGTTCAGGTAAAACAAAGATTATTATTTGAGCCCTAGCGCAGACCGATGAAAAATTGTACTAACATCTTGAAGAAATAGGTTCCACTAATATCACACGAGTAGCAGTTAATGGGGATTGGATTCGGTGTTAGAGAGTTGGAGGTGAAATTGGAGGTCAAAAAATGGAACCTGTTTTTCCTCTTCCTGTCTCATAAAAATATAATTCATTAACCTCTTGAAAGTCGGATGACAGTTAAGAGGTTAAGGCCGAATTTCATAAAAAATTAATATCAGAGCATTCTGAGGAGCTAGAGTGCTCTAATAAAAAGCAAGGTGTGGAATGATATTGGCGCAAGCAATTCTAACCTTGTCCTTGAACAGTTTCTGTATACATAAGGGTTAAAATCGCATTTTATTTTTTAACCTCTCAGCTGTCACCCGCCCGCCGGTAGGCTTACGACAGATGACTCGTTAATGGGTATCCTCAAATAATCAATACCAATTTTAAAAAAGGAAATTAAAATAATTTTCTGGTAAAAATATTATATTACAGAGAAGTACTGTATCGTTCGTTTGGATTCTCCAAACACTTGCAATTTTGAAAACGAAGCCTAAATTTGAAGGAAAAGTTGTAGAGTTCATTGAAACGGAGTTACTGACAGAGGCACAACCGAAAGTAGTATTTTTAATTAGTTTCACTCACAATGTCAAAAAATAGAAATTTATCTGTTTTCATGAACCTAATTCCAATCCTCAATGGACAGAAGAATGTCTTATAATGTAAGATTGATTATTAAGCATTATATTTTAACTTCTAACAAGTCGTTGATTAAATTTAACAAGTTTTTTATGTAAAAATTGTTGATTGAATTTATTGATTAGATAATAGTGATATGGAAAACATTTTAAATTCATTATTAAATGCGGTACAGGAAATAAATTCACCTTGAATGAGCCAAACAAGACTTCTATAGAAAATATAATTCTAGTAGAAATGCTTAATTTAGCATATCAATTTTTAGTGAAAATTTATTTTCTCAGGGAAAAAGTGTTGTCAGTGTCAATAATATTTTTAATTTCTACCGTGGTAATGAAACGCTTTTAAGTTTAAAAATCACAAATGTGACGATAGGAGGAACGTAGGTTCCTTCTATCTATATTCCTGGAATGTTTATTTTTATTTGAAGAAGCTGTGAGACCATATAGGTACGAATGTTTGATAAATTTATTAGTTAAACGAGCAAATATGTTTTAGTGCGTCAAGTTACCATCTTCTCACAAAGCAAATGAAGACATGTACGTATGTATGGCGTGTTTTAGTGCGTCAAGTTACCATCTTCTCACAAAGCAAATGAAGACATGTATGTATGCATGGCGTGTTTTAGTGCGTCAAGTTACCATCTTCTCACAAAGCAAATGAAGACATGTATGTATGGCGTGTTTTAGTGCGTCAAGTTACCATCTTCTCACAAAGCAAATGAAGACTTGTATGTATGTATGGCGTGTTTTTGGTAACTTTTGGAATAAAAACATATTATTGTATTCTGAATAAACCATTTTATTTTTCTAATAAAATTATATCTTACAAATGTATATTATAATAGAAAATTTAAACCACCATCTTTGAAACGCATTTTAAAAATAATTTTTTAAATAAATAAATACATTATGAGTCTACTTGCGTTTTCTCTCTATATTTAAATCAGACATAAAAGTATTAAATAACAAATGGAGTAGAGAGTCACTCGGTGACTTGTACACCTCCATTCCTTGAAATGCATCACAGGCAGGGTTACGCCCATCAGAATGTTTAGTACAAAATATATCCCAAATTGCCAACACTTTGTACTGGATATAACGAGACAATCAAATTATAATTAAAAACAATAAATTTTTGTATATTTACAAAATTCCAGAATGTAGTCAATTAACGGCTCGACGAAACCAAACATGTAACAAGGGCACTGTCGCCGCAACGAATTTACCTAATTAACATAGAAAATTATACAATGAGATTATCTTTTCTATAATCTAACACGCAACACAATCGTAAGAACCGTACAAATTAGTTTAACAAAATCCTCGTATGTACAAAATAATCACAAGCGCGCAAGTTCCAACATTCTCTCTCAACATTTTGGCAATAGATTCACAACACACTATAACTAAAAGAGCGGCGGCCGGGCCGACGTTTTGGTATGTTACTGTACAGCGTAAATTATAAGAAAATATCACAATGCGGGGGAGGCTCGGCCTCAGGATGGACACTGGTTTCACACCGGCGCCCCCACGTCGGCCTGGTAGCGCTGCGTCAGGGAACTGGCGGCATCCGTGAGGCCTGCCAGGGCACGGCGCAGACCCATCAGGTGGCGCTTGAAGTCTGTGGCTGTGCGAGCTCCCACATCTTCACACTCCTCCGCCTCTACACCAGAGTCCTCCGAGCCTTCCACCCCCGCCTCACTCTCTGTGTCACTGGGGAGGGACGTGCCGGAGGAGGTGGACGCGGTGGAGGCGGTGGAGGGCCGACGCACGTGTCCCTTCTTGGTCGGCGGAGGCTCTTTCCTCTCCTCTCCCAGATCTCTCCCCCATAAGAGCTCCATCTTGGCAGCGTTCAGCATGTTGAAGAGAGCAAACAGATCTTCTGAGGCCAGAGGGTCACGCCTCCTGCCCGGTGCCGCTGACTTCTCCTCTCCGTCAGACAGCTTGAGGTCCATCAGTCGACACGGCACCAGAACTGTGTCGTCCATCGCATTTACAGTCTTCAC
This sequence comes from Limnephilus auricula, assembly GCA_951813805.1. NCBI lineage: Eukaryota > Metazoa > Arthropoda > Insecta > Trichoptera > Limnephilidae > Limnephilus > Limnephilus auricula. Next base: position 14,249,847 of record OX638390.1, on the reverse strand, counting down.
AAACTTTTCCATTGCGTTAAGGATGCTATCCTTGGAAAACTCTGTCTCGTCATGGCGTGCGATTCGCCGCAGGCTATTCCTGTGGACAAGTAAATAATACATTATTAGTAATCAATCATTTCATTCATTAGACTGAAACATTCCAATTTATGGATTAGAGATATTGAGGAAAGAATGATTTGCAGTATGAATGTGGTGAATAGGAGTGAAATTGGCATTGTCTGTGAACCAGCGGCAAAACAGGAAATTTGATTGGAGATAGCGGGTTCAATTCGCATTGAAACAAAACACATTGACTAACGAAGTCATTCTTTGCAAAACTGTTTCCGTCAGAATTTAAAGCATATTTTTATAATCACCTAATGGTAAGGAAAACTAGAAGCAATGTTAAATTAGATAGATATTATAACAACATAGTTAATTTTATAAAGATGAACGATAACTGATAACATAAGTTGAAATGATTAGTGTGGTGGGGAAACGCCCCCAATTTAAATAAGAACATGATGAAATTCATTAATAAATAAATAGTAGGTTTGGATTCACTCCACAACTTGGAAAACATTTGTAAAACTTAGATTTAACACTCACGCACACTCAACACATTTCAGTTAGTTTATTCTCAAGGTAAAAAGACTTGATATTGGGTGATGACTGACTTTGAATATTAATTAGTTTTAATTCTACAGTCTTACCACACACTGCTAAAAAATTAGTATCAGAAACCAACTAGTAATAAATATAGGCATTACTTATTGTAGATTTGATCAAAATCAAGTAGGTATAAAAAACTGACCAACCCAAAACGATTTTTATACATGTGTATAAAATTGATTAGAAATTATGACATCTATAAAAAACTGACTAATCTGGTTTAAAATGTTCAATTTAAAATACACAAGTACAAATTCCGCGGTAATAAACATGATAAATATTACCATTTTATATAGAAACGATGGTTCACCATTCGAATTGCCTAATCATGAATAAATTTCAGGTTGAGAATGTATGGCCGGTCTACCTACATGGATTGCAATAGCCATACCAAGTTTGCTCACCGCATTTCATTTAACCTTCGTCAAAATTCAGACGTCGTAAAATTTTTTTGATGATTCAATAACAGAGAAAGATGACCGTGCTACATGACACATATAAATGTTAAGAAATTTCATTAGGAAACAGTGCATCTGAAGCATACCTTATTGCACAAATCACAGAAAAAAAAATTGCAAACGTCACATAAGAATTTGAAATATTTTAGGTATTTGGAATGCGTACTTGTAAGATAACTTGAAGGATATTATAAAACCATTCGCATGTAGATTTATGAATGATTTCTAATTCATTCAGGATACGATTCAACTAACAGACAAGACACCAAAATGATTTCATAATGAGGGCACAAATTTGACATTTCCATTCGCAGACAGCAAATACATGTTCGAATTTTTTATTAAAAAAAAAATAAACATGATAATAACCTGCTGTTTTCCATATTTGCACTTAAACTATCACTGTATCCACCCATTGTCATAAAACTTCGAAAGATAGGTCACTTCACAACAGAAATTATAAGTACAGATCGGGAGCACCGAAAAGACACGCCACGCGATACGAAGGCGAACAGAAATGATGTCGAAATTGGCATGCGCGGCAATTTTATAGAAACTCAAGGCGGCGGCGGGGATCGGTAAAATGATTTGGCTGCCACTGAACGATCCGGAGCAGACGATAATTTTCAAACAATAATATTATCATTTACAAGATAAGTGTACACTCCAATAGTTGCGCGTGCCTCAAATAAGATTGATAAAATATGGATGGTGTTTCATAAAATATATCAATCATTTTCTTCAAGAAAAACAACTATTTTACAAAATCTACTATTTTATGCGGCTAGCCGACTCGCGATCCCCAGACATCGCACCACAATACGGCTCTGTGATTGGTTGAAAATTAGTAACTATGTTTTCATTGGTTAATAGTTGGGACGATGTCGCGCTCTTCTTTAAAATTCTAAAATGGTTTTGAATTGAGAACTTAGTAAATAAACTTTTAAATAACACACAATGGATACATTTAGTACGAGGTAGGTACGTTGTTCAAAAATATCTAGGACCTACTCAGAATAAACCGAAAAATAATGGAGTTGGCTTACGATAATAATAGACATTATTTACATAATAAATTTACAAAAACTGTATACCTACCTACCTACCCATTGATATTATTTTTTAAACAAGCCAATTTGTGTTAGGTGGGTAGGTATCACCTCCCACTAAATTTGTTTACCCGACCCTACACGAAGATCGAATAGTTGAAAGGGTGAACAATTAAATAATAATTATTAATTTTTTGTTTGCATAAGAACTTATACCTATTTATTTAAAATAAAAATATTTTTTAGAACCCCTTGCGGTGAAACTTACCGTATTAATGAAATATAATTGCTGGTTACAATGAACAACTACAATCACACAAATAATGATTATCAAGTGATGAAACAAAATAACAAACATAAAATACTTCTTTGAACTTACAGAGGTTTGCCAGAATCTAGAAAGATTACAATAATAAGCATCTCATTACTTAGTAATAAAGTGATAAATTAAAAAATGCAATACGTAAAAAAATTACATGTAATCTTTTGATATACACTAAATAACTAGGTACTTGTTTACCTTTGTTCTCCCTCTAAAAAAGTTCTTCTCGTTTGTTTTTACTGTTAGGTAGGTAACTAACTAACCATCACGCCGTTTTCGTTCTCTACAGGGGTAGGCAGAGAGGACGGACCGCCCAACTCGGTCTTGGCACACACTCCTTGCTTCATTCACATTCATACATCTTCTCACACGTGCTCTTCTATTATTCCGACTCCTGACATGGCCCGACGCAAGTATCTGGTTCATTTGATCGTGCCACGTCTTTCTCGGGCGTCCACAACTTCTTATTGCATTCACTTTTGCGTCATATATCCTCCTTACACTCCTTTCTAAGTTCATTCACTGTACATGCCCAAACCATGTGAGGGTCCCTTTCTTAGTTGTTACGCTTACATCAGCCTTGCATTCTTTGCGGATATCCACATTTCTCACACGATCATACATGGTTTTACCACACATACGCCACAGGGATCTCATCTCTACGGCATTCAGTCTACCTTCCTCCTTCCTCTGCCAGTTCCATGCTTCACTACCATACATCACGGTAGGTACCAGCACTCCATTATGGACTGCTAGCTTTGCTTCTTTGGACAGCTTTTTGTAGGCGCCAACGGCGTTCAGTCCACCATTAATGGAATTACCAGCATTCACCCTTATTTCAATACCCCCATCAGCCTTCCCATCTCTCGTAAACATACGTCCCAAATACACAAACACGTCCACCTGCTCCAAGTAATCACCATTCACAACTATATATATTGCACACTGTTTTCGTACTCTCTCTTTCAAACACCATGACTTTAGACTTACTTACATTCATCATTAACTCATTCTTCATTAAATTATCCCCCTTCCATGTTATTTGGAAAAAACAATCATAAATTTACAAAGTAGGTAGTTAGGTACTTAGATTTAAATCGTTGCTAATAAGATTATCAAAAGTAAAAAATATTTTCTTACTTGATCAATAAAACTTATATTTCATTGATTATTTCTGCCTTCCTGTGCATTATCGTAAGTAGGTACCTACCACTCTTCAATAATCATTATGTTTTTTAACTATTTTCCAACATATCAATTTTTTTATGGAAAAATGTTATTTTTCCATTTGGATACCTAGTACCTATTTGCTATTTGTGCAAATGTTCCGAATTAACTTTTAAAGTTACAAGTTATTAAATGTATGTAGGTACTTTAGACACAATTAAACACGATTATTTATGGTTCCATCTCTAATCGGACTATGAGATCTCAGAGCCTGAATTTCCATAGTAAATTTATTCAGACATGATACTTCCTCACATGATAATTCATCACATCATAACTCACATTAACATAACCTAACCTAACCTAACCTTACCTAACCTAACCTAACCTAACCTTACCTAAGGTTAAAAACCCCAATTATCAGTTTTCGACGCTTCGAGACATGATGAATTATTATGTGAGGAATTAACATCCGATGAAAAGTTTGTACTCAATATTTATACACTTAAAAAGTTTCCACTGAACATTCTAGTCATCATTATTTATATATATATATATATATATATTTTTACATTTGTATACCTCACAATAGTCCCAACTGCTCCCTCCTGAAGCCAGTGAGACTATGGCATCCCCAATTGGGGTATGTTGTGAGGCTGAAACTAAGTGGGAAAGGGAAGGAGAATTGGAGAAGGAAGGTGGGGAAGTATTCAGATCTAGTCACTAAACGCGGCAAAAACCATTATTAAGCAACGTTTCAATTCTGAATGGTGGTCTGAGAGTATATAACCAGGGCGATACTGAGAGTATCTTCTACTCATGAACGTGCCGCAAATATACTATATATTATTTTTAATGAATTAATTGTGAAATAACACAAATTAATCAAACAAAATTTATTTGCGCGACCTTCGGAATGGGAGTCCAAAGCCCTACCCCTGGGCTACGCCGGCCTACTATATTATAATCTCTAAACAACTATTAACTCCAAACGTTTGGTGCGTGGTAGGCTGGATCAGGAGACTGGTTGAGAGAGATATTTTGAGCTCTCCAGTAAGATTCTGTCGAAGGGGGTGGATTCATACGTTCGTCACTCCTGGATACCCTGACCCATATATTCCTATTCAACCCTCATACATTTTTCCTTCCAGAACTTCTTCTCCTTCCTTTCCTAAAAAGACTCTCCACACATCATCCCCAAAGATGACATATGCCCTGAAGGGACTTATTTTCTTCAGGGCCTCCTGTGTGGAGGTAATGTAAAAAAAGGTATTTTATTTTACTTATTCAATATTTGAAATGTGGTTTTCGGTAATGATTTATGAAGAAAACTGCTGAAGTCATTGTCATTTTCCTTATGTTCTGCTGAAGTCATTGTCATTTACCTTGGGTCCTGCTTAAGTCATTGTCTTAACCTTATGTTCTGCTGAAGTCATTGTCATTTACCTTATGTTCTGCTGAAGTCATTGTCATTTACCTTCTGTTCTGCTGAAGTCATTGTCATTTACCTTATATTCTGCCGAAGTCATTGTCATTTACCTTATGTTCTGCTGAAGTCATTGTCACTTACCTTATGTTCTGCTGAAGTCATTGTCATTTACCTTATGTTCTGCTAAATTCATAGTCATTTACCTTATGTTCTGCTGAAGTCATTGTCATTTACCTTATGTTATGCTGAAGTCATCGTCATTTGCCTTATGTTCTGCTGAAGTCATTGTCATTTACCTTATGTTCTGCTGAAGTCATTGTCATTTACCCTATGTTCTGCTGAAGTCATTGTCATTTACCTTATGTTCTGCTGAAGTCATTGTCATTTACCTTATGTTCTGCTGAAGTCATTGTCATTTGCCTTATGTTCTGCAAAAGTCATTGTTATTTAGCTTATTTTCTGCTTAAGCTATTGTCATTTACCTTATGTTCTGCTGAAGTCATTGTCATTTACCTTATGTTCTGCTGAAGTAATTGTCATTTACCTTATGTTCTGCTGAAGTCATTGTCATTTACCTTATGTTCTGCTGAAGTCATTGTCTTTTACTTTATGTTCTGCTGAAGTCATCGTCATTTGCCTTATGTTCTGTTAAAGTTATCGTCATTTACCTTATGTTCTGCTGAAGTCTTTGTCATTTACCTTATGTTCTGCTGAAGTCGTTGTCATTTACCTTATGTTCTGCTAAAGTCATTGGCAACTGCTGAAGTCATTGTCATTAACCCTATGTTCTGTTGAGTCATTGTCATTTACCTTTTCGGGGGTTGGCATTTTAAATTAATAAAATGTCTTGTACTTTGTCGAATCCTCGCTCCTACCGTATCGCGGTTTTTTAATATTTATTTATTTTAAGAAGATAACACTAAGGACCAGTTGTTTCGGAAAATATCACGTTTGAATTTCCCTCAAATCGACATTCACCGAAAAATTGGGTTGTTTCAACCTCCGTCAGAAGAAATTTCATCGAAAATTCCATAGGACCAGTTGTTTCGGAATTCCCTTCAAATTTGAATTTCCTTCAAATTTGAATTTCCCTTCAAATCGTCATTCACCGAAAAATTGGGTTGTTTCAACTTCCGTCAGCAATGAAATACTATAAAAATGTGATGTCCGGACGGTTAGCGAAATAATGATAGGCGCATGCGCAGACGTCAAAATTGTGATTCGGCGGGGAACACTTGAATAAAATTTTCAAATTTATCGAACGTTATTTGTTGCTATTTACTGCTGACGGAAGTTGAAACAACCCAATTTTTCGGTGAATGACGATTTGAAGGAAATTCAAATTTGAAGGAAATTCAAATTTGAAGGGAATTCCGAAACAACTGGTCCTATGGAATTTTCGATGAAATTTCTTCTGACGGAGGTTGAAACAACCCAATTTTTCGGTGAATGTCGATTTGAAGGAAATTTAAACGTGAAATTTTCCGAAACAACTGGTCCTAAAACTAACAACCTTATAAAAATGCTGAAAATGTCGATTAGAAATCTCCTCCTAGAAAAAAAGGAGTCATAAATTTTTGTAATAATTGGCTTGATTATCAAAAATTCGTGATTATCTTTTCAATCGTTAAAATATATTTTTTTGTCACAACAAAAGATAAAACCTATCGGGAGGTATTGCTGTTAATGACTGTTATTGAGATAATATTTTGAAGAGATTAATTATTACAAAGTGAGGCCATTTGGAGAGAACTTTTTGCAGGTAAAAAATAGGTAACTACTCAAATGCTTAAAGGATTACTGGCCAATCACTCGTTTAGTTTTATCTCGTGCCGTCACCAGCTGTTTGATAACATTTCTATTTATAAATCCAGTTAGGCGCTCCGCTGACGAGGCAACTGAAAACCAATAAAACCGTCTGTTTTCTTTGTCTTGATTGGTCAAAAAGCTTGTTTAACCATAGACGAAGAACAATCAGCTGACAGCGGGCAACTAGCAATGGCCGCCCAGGGCAATCAGCAGTGACAGTCGCGAGTCAACGCTTGCGTTACCATTGACAACGGGGTTTTGTGTGACTGTGAAGTGTGCGGGCCATCACATTGTCATACAAAGACAGTTGGCAGTTGAGAGCTTTCAGTTGCCTCAGTGGACGGAGGCGCTTAAAGTTACCACATTATGTTCCTAGATAACAATAACTTTATTTGACAGTTTGTTGTATTTGAATGCAACACGGCAGAAATAAACGTACCAACGTGGTCGGTACCTACCCAATATATGTACTTAATAATGCCTAAAATTTTTGAAATGGAAGTAGGAACGTTAAATTCAAATTTAATATATTATTTTCTGCGAATAAAAAAAAAACAAGGATCAAAAATATTAAGCGCCTCCGCCCACTCAGGCAACTGAAAACTCTCAACTGCCAACTGTCTTTGTATGACAATGTGTACACAAAACCCCGTTGTCAATGGTAACGCAAGCGGTGACTTGCGACCATCTTGCGACCATCTTGCGACTGTCACGGCTGATTACCCTGGGCGGCCGTTTCTAGGTTGCGAGCTGTCAGCTGATTGTTCTTCATCTATGGTTAAACAAGCTTTTTGACCAATCAAGACAGAGAAAACAGCCGGTTTTAGTTGGTTTTCAGTTGCCTCAGTGGGCGGAGCGCCTAAGGCGTTCCGCTGACTAGGCAACTGAAACCAAACTAAAACTGGCTGGTTTCTATGTCTTGATTGGTCAAAAAGCTTGTTTAACCATAGACGAAGAACAATCAGCTGACAGCTGGCAACGGCAATCCGCAGTGCAAGTCGCGAGTTACTACTTACGTTACCATTGACAACGGGTGTTTGAGTGATTGTGTAGTGTGCGGGCCATCACATTGTCATACAAAGACAGTGTTTAGTTGACAGTTTTCAGTTGCCTTAGTGGGCGGATCGCCTAAGTGCCTCCGCTGACGAGGCAACTGAAAAAAAAAACAGTTTGCAACTATGTCATGTCTGTGTATGTGTAATGTATGTCAATGTGATGGTCCGCACACTCCACAACTTCTCGGAAACCCGTTGTCAATGGCAACGTAAGCAGTGACTCCAAACTCACCATGCTAGTTGCTACGATGACAGCTGATTGTTCTTCGTCTATGGTTAAACAAGTTGAGATAATTATCGAAATCGTAAAATTGAGTAGGAAGTTTGGTTGGAAACCATAGCATCCAGCAAGTTTTAGTTTGGTTTCAGTTTCTTCAGTGAGCGGATCGCCTAACTGAAATCGTAAAATTGAGTGGCGCCGTTGTAGAGGTTTGGTTGGAAACCAAGTGCCTCCGCTGACGAGGCATCTGAAACCAAACTAAAACTGGCTGGTTGCTATGGTTTCCAACCAAACTTTGATCACGACGTTAATAAATTTTACGATTTCTGTAATTATCTCAGCTTGTTTAAGACCCATTGACCAGTGACTGGGAATTAAAGTTCCAAAATGCTTGCAACTGTACAGGAGGTTCCGATGAGAAAGATCGACTATTCCCGTATCAAATTTAATAAGTGTGTAAAAAAATCTGACTAATTTATTTTATATAATATTTTATTTTTTAAGTCCTTAAATAAATAGAAATACTGAGGTATTTTCGTTCATATTGCTTGTGTACTTCCGCGAACAATAAAATTTTCTTAATATTTTAAAGCATAACTTGTAAAAAGCGTTTAGATATAAATAAAAAAAATACTATCTACGAAAGCGTAGAATCGTAGAAAATATGAATTCTTTTGACATAACACCACGCACTCCGCGAGTTTTTTGTATTATATGCACGAGGAAAGTAACGCTAAGATTGTATTTATTTTTATTTTTCTTTATTTTCTTTGAATAATTTTACAAGAACGAAAAAAATTTTGTAAATAGTCAAATATAATCTTAACCATAAAGCTATATTTTTTTTAAAGTTGTTTCTTATATAACTTTCTATTTATGTAATGAAAAAACAAATTATTTATTATTTTACGCTTATATTTTTTGTAACATTATTTGATAATTTTATTTCAATTCCAATAAATAGAGTAGGCAGGAAAAACTTATTCTTATACTTATTATTATAAAAGTATCCATAACATATTTTTTCATATTCTTAATGTAAACCGATTTGTAGTAAAGATAAATCTAAATAGTAATTAATCTTAATTTTTTTTTACAGGAACATCTGATCAGCGATTATTATAACTAACTAACTAACTAACCATCACGCCGTTTCCCCGCAGGGGTAGGCAGAGAGGACGGACCGCCAAACTTGCCTCATTCACATTCATACATCTTCTCATACATACTCTTCTATTATTCTGACTCTTGACATGGCCCGACTCAAGTATCTGATTTACTTGATCGTGCCACGTCTTCCTTGGGCGTCCTCGGCTTCTTCTACCGTTCACATTCGCGTCATATTATTATATTATATCCTAGTACAATGTTTAATTCTGACACTTGCTCCTCTTCTAAACACAATCGTCCACTTCTATAGAAGTGAAACATCAAAAATCAAAAAAATCTGTGAAAACTTATTTTGTAATTTATTGTTATCAACATTGTTATAACTTGTAAACTTATAATTTTTTTATTAAATTAAAACAAATAACTTTGTTTAAACCACTAATATAATCACAATTACCTACATGTTTCAAAACCGATGGTTTCTTCGTGAGGGTAGTAATGACATTAATAACAAAATAAACAAACAAGTATAGACTAAACAGAACTATGGACAAAAATATTTTAGAGAGAGGTGATTAATTAATTAAAAATATCGTAAAAAACAATTATTTAAAATTAAATATAAAAATTATTTAAAAAATATGAAAAATTACATTATATAAATTATCAAAACATAATAAAGATGTTTAAACAACAAAAATAAATTATTTTAAATATAATTATTAATAAGAAAATAAATTTAAGAGATGGCTATTTAAAAAAAATATTTGGTTATTAATAATATTTAAGTTACTATTAACACTTTTTCTAATTTCTAAAATTTCTAACCACCCAGGCGTTCCGTGTTCGATTCCTCGGCTGGCTAAGTCCTCCATCACAACACAAGCAACATCTTCCGCTTAGTGTGGTGGTAGTAGGAGATTTTCAAATGTTGTTGGGTTATTCGTAACCCGGGAATGTTTGTCTTTCTTTTAAAAATTTAAAAAAAAAAAAAAAAAATGTAGGTAATTGTGATTATATTAGTGGTTTAAACAAAGTTATTTGTTTTAATTTAATTCAAAATGACGCCACAAAGTGATTTTGCGAAGTTTAAAGAAATATAATTAAAAAAAAAAAAAAAAAGTCAAGTAATAGTGCAATTTGTTTACTGAAACGAAGAGCGATGGCGTTTAATGGTTAAATATAATTCCGAGTTCCAGAGGTTATCTATCAAATTAATCCTGTCACGCTCAGTCCACGCGAGGACCCACGGAGAGGGAAGCTGCTATCCAATACGTTTTTTATAATAAGTGTTACGAAAATAAAGAGATATTAATAATAATGTCTTTTTTTAACATTAGCTCCACTCAGGAGGCCCTGAGGAAAATAATTCCCCTCAGAACCTATGTCATCTTTGGGGATGCTGTGTGAAGGGTATTTTGAGGAAAAGAAGGAGAGGAAGTTCTGGGAAGGAAATAGGTATGAGGGATGGGTAGGAACCTGGGGCGATGGTTCCGAGAGTATCCGGCTGGAGAGATCAAAATGTTTCTATCAACCAGTCTCTCCCGAACCGGCCTGCCAAGCAGCTGATGCATACACCGCCAAGACCCGGACAAACCTCACCCTCCACAAACCCGGGCATCCCTGCTAAGTCACCAAACGTAGCTCGCCACTCGGAGTGACCTATGGCAGAGGTATTGGGTTATCCAATAAATGGTTCCCGGGGCGGCGGTACCCACCTCACGCCTCACAAAATGAATTGTTCTTCAAGGCGAGGCGATATTTAAATTATTTTTATTTATTTAAAAATTTCCGCAGTGAGATTATGAAACTGTATCAAAAATTAAGAACAAGGTAGATGCGACATGTGCATAAAACATGTGTCGCCAACCTCGTTCACCCTTATTACTACTACGTACTGCAAATCGCATCTACTCTTCAGCGGCTCCCCACTTTGTTTCAACCTACATAACAAACGTATAACTTCCACTGGCTCGGCCGTTTTGATAGCAGTTCGGTTGTAGCTCGGCGACAGTCGGCACGCTTCTATAGCATAATTTCCTTTATTTTTACTATCTACATTTATACTTGGCTGACTTTAATCAGTGATTCAGGGGTAAAAAATGTGAACGAAATTTTGATTTCCGGAAACGATAAAAAACATATCAAAAAGTCAACGGAGACCAACATTTCATTTACCTTATGGGCATGTGACTATAGTGTCCTAGTGTGGTAATTAAAAAACGTATAAAAAAAAACTGTGTAAAAAAGATTTTTCCTCTTTTACTGACTTCTAACTTTATCAAACAAAATAATAATAGGTTGTTTAATAATTTAATCACGCGAAGAGCCATTTACAATTTTCGCACTAATATTTCTTTTAAAAATAAATATATTACAATTATTTCAAAGTACAGGCCTTTCCAAAAATGTCCTGTCACTTTGAAATTGTTGAAAAACAGGACCCAGCGCGTTAACGTCGCGTTTTTTTATTGCTTAAAAAAATTAAGCTCAAATTACGGCATTTTTATTTTATTTTTATGTTGACGAATTCATTTTCTACAGCGAGTCAAAGTTACCCATTTTTGTAATACCGCCAAAACGACATTTTGAACGACAAACGTTGCCAGGTTTTGAAAAAATTCTGACAGTGGTACTTTGTTTATTGACGTGCGTATGAAGCGTTGTTACCAACTACGGGCCGTTTTGGGTTTGTCAGTTTTGCATCGTTTTTAAAACCAATAAATTTGAATGAAAAATTAAAAAAACAAACATTTTTAGTACGTTTATTAAAATCAGAAAAATAATCTTTAAATATTCCATACATCACATATAGGCTATTTTCACAAACATACGTTTGTGAAAATAGCCTATTGCCCTACGCTATATTATATAGGTATCCTGTTTTATATAATATTTCACACTAATTTTGTGAATACGATGTGTCTGTACCTACCAGGGATGTTACGAATATTTGCATCCCCATCCGCAAATGCGGATTATTTGCATTAATTCAGACATCTTCATCCGCGGATGCGGAGTGATATATGCATCGCGCTTGCATCACGAAGTTCGTTCACTAACTGACCAATAGAAAGGCACACATTGGTGACAATATTCTACAGGTTTGGTTTGTTTTGTTTTAGTTAGCGACATGATTCCCATAGTGAATCAATTACAGTGATTGCTTACTGTGTTTATCCAAGTTTTTTTGCGTGGTTGATGAATATTTCTTTGTAAATATTAACCACTCAAACATTTTTATTAAATATTTTTGTATGAAATGATAAAAAACTGAGGTAACGAAATTGTTTATTATACATTTGTATGATGAATTAAGTATTTTTTTACGTTATCCATGATTTTAGTACCGTTTTCACTTGAAAACATCACAGATGTATCATTTTTATAATTTTTTATGTTTGCATTCTAAATATAAATATTTTCAAATTTTAAAATTTATTTGTAGTAATATAATTTGAAAGCGTATTTCATCACCTTTAAAAAAGAGTTTTTAATAATCGGCTAAGTTCAGAAATATTTCAATTTAAAATTGAATTATTAAACAACGTTTTTCATAAAAAACTAAGCTAATAATGCTAATAACTAAGACTAAAAACTGTTTTAGTTTTGTTCTAAAATATGATTAAATAAAACATTAAAATTTAATCGATTTTCATTTATTTATGTACTTAAAATTGTTCTTTAAAAAATCCCGAAATCTGCATCCGCATCCGCTGATGTGCACATTGTGCACCTCTAATAATCCGCATCCGCTTCCGCGGATGTCAAAATTTTAGCATCCGCAACAACCATGGTCTGTACGATTCGTACCCCTAGTGGTTAAGTGGTTAGTATCAATCATTATCTATTTAATTAGTTAATTACCATCAATTGGAGAACTAGACAAAAAATTACCATTATATGCGTAAGAAATTTAATCCATATATTTATGGATTCGAACTGGCGGGGTAGGTACCTACAACCGAAACCAACATTAACTTTGACTAATTTGATTAATTAATAAATAATTATCACGTGGCTTTCTTCTCAGACCGCATGTCTTGTCTGATAATTAAAAATCCAATGAGTTTAAAAATTAATAATTAAATTTAATTAATCGGTTTCGATAAAACATCAATGATTCAAATTAATTAATCGACTTCGATAAAACATTATTTCGAAAGTCACGCAGCGTGCACGCCACGTCTAATCAGACCAATAATTCAGATTGTAATACATTCTAATATTATTATTTACATTCGAATATTTTTTCTTGATTAAATGGTGTTTTGTAATCCGAAGTGAGTCATTATTATTTATATTAACGGAGACACCGCCCCGCACTGGTTATATTAATGAGACACACGAACCTTATTATGAAATGCGATAAGATATTAAAAATATTAAAGATTTGCATAATATTTAATATGTTACAATATGCAATGTATTTATTTATTGTTGTTGAGTTTGATTAATTGAATGCTGTTTAATTTATTTAAAAAAATATTTAAAGTACCTACTTACCTAAATCAATTTAGGTAAGTACTTTAAGACGATGTACGGGCATGAATCCAAAATCCCCTAGATCACAAGGCCGGTACACTGAAATTAATCGGCCTCCTAACTTGTGTAAGAATCTCAAAAATGTATATTTTTTAAATTAACTAAAACTATTTAAAACGCTTTAGTAAATAAGAATAAATTGAAAAAAAATAATTAAAACGAATTTTTTTGTGGAATCTCGTGCAAGTTACGAGGCTGATCTGAATCCGAGGGTCCCGGCCTTGTGATCTAGGAGGTTTTGATGAATCAGGGCACGAGCCGGTATGAATCGAACCTTTAACAATAACACTCCTTATGTAGATGGCAATAAGTTTTAAATTTCTGCTTAATATGCCTATTTTGATTTATGCCAGAAAAAATCGTCGCAAAAAAGTTTGTTTTATTTTATTTTGTGAAGTTCAGGCACTAACATTCAAGTATTTTATGATAATTTTAAAGAACTTATTTTGCCACGTTACACGATAGAACCAGAATCGAAAAGGGGTTCGTTTGTAACTAGGAGATTTTGAACTTTAAAGCAGGTTTTATGCGCCTGATACTTGATTCTTTTTAAGGCTTACAAAAAAACTTCGTATAAAAACGCTACATTATTTCAACACCAATATGTATTCTTTCTCGCAGTATTTAAATAAAGCATCTGAAATATTTCTAAGCGATCAAATTTTCAAACAAAAAACACACAAGTGTAAACTTTTAACTGGTGAATTAATGAAATGGTTTGTTTTCGACGATTTAACAAAAAACAACCCTGGAAGTCTCGTGTTACGATTTGGTACTCAAAACGTTATTAGTTTTTCAGTTATTAGACTAAGGGGGTTTCTCACCAACCTCCCAATAGCTTATCTACCCTAATAACGAATATTTTCGATTTACGATTTACGGTTTATTTATTTATTAAGTTGGAGTTTATAATTCGGTACTCGAACCTACGAATAGTGGCTATATATTGGATAAGTTGGCCGAATTTTTTAACAACTGCGAGTATTTTATTTTTATTTTTAATAATATTCGTTATTAGGGTAGATAAGCTAACGGTAGGATGGTGAGAAACCCCCTAACTAACAACAATTTAATTTTTTGAATTTTTTTTTATGCATAGTTAATTAATTACAGAAGGTACCTTGTAGAGTACCTCAGGTCACAACATAGACCAAAAAAATGCAATTCAATACTAAAAAAAGTCTAAAATCACAAATAAAAACCAAAATTTTAATAGTTTTAGGACATATTAGATATCCTAAGATGTTTTAAAGGTACATTTTAAAATAATAAAAACTAAAAAAAATAAAATTAAAATAAAAAAACCTATATTTTTACATAAAGTTAGAATAATATTTAGAAAATTAACGGTAATCTTATAATCTAATATTATGGTACATTTTAAAACGATTCTTAACACATAAAAAAATATTACATTAAATTTAGGCCATCAGATAGGTACTTCATAATCGCTCAAATTGAGGAACTGAGGTGCACTACAGCGTACCTAATATTGTTTTGACAAATTTGATTACTTTAGAAACAATATATATTTATTGAATAATCTTACTTAAGTAAAAATGTTTCTCTTATAACTATAATCAATATCAATTTCATTAATTTATTTCACATATCAAACGTAATCTAATAACTAACCCGGGTGAGAAAAAGAACCGGACCCCATTTTCAAACTGTCCTCTTGACAAGACTTCAAAATACGCTTTAGATAATAATCTTGTAAAAATGCCACAGCTAATCAATCCTGGCGGTAGAAATGAGTATTGTTTGTCTATGAAAAGTGT
Organism: Limnephilus auricula; assembly: GCA_951813805.1. Taxonomy (NCBI): domain Eukaryota; kingdom Metazoa; phylum Arthropoda; class Insecta; order Trichoptera; family Limnephilidae; genus Limnephilus; species Limnephilus auricula. The sequence continues at coordinate 14,234,248 of OX638390.1, read as the reverse complement.
TATTAACGTAAAAAAAAAATTTATATTGTCAGGAAGAAAAGAATAATCAAGGTACTATACAGTGGACCGCAGGATGCAAGAGGTTATATAGTAGCTTTGTTAAGTCGGTTGCACTTATTGTTCCATTGAGCTATTAACTAATAGGTAGTCGTAATTATTTATTATTTTAGTCACCATTAAAATCGGTTTCCCCCCTTTTAATGATGATGGCAGGTTTGTCCTAATTGCTAAATAATGATGAACGTAGTCAATGAAGTCATTTGAACGTAGTTATACAGAAAGCAGCCACACGGAGAAAAATGTTATTCTAAAATACGATAGTTTTATTCGTAAAAACGGGACTGAAGTTCTTACGAACAAATTAAGTGGGTTTCAATATTTATTGGCGGGAACTTGTAATAATAATTTGTTGGTATACGTAATTTCGTACGTATACCAACAAAATATTCTAAATTTTTCCCGCCAATAAACATTGAAACCCACTTAATTTGTTCGTAAGAACTTCAGTCCCGTTTTTAACCGTTTTTACTATTAAAATTATCGTTTTTTCGAATAACATTTTTCTCCGTGTAGGCTCGGTAGTTTTTTTAATTGCTCCTCAAAACCCGCACATACCTTTTGCCCCACCCTGTACATACTCGTACTACACGAGTATTATTTTATTTTGCAGCGACCATAATCCATAACGGATCGGATCGGTCATACAAAGACAGTTGCCAGTTGACAATTTTCAGTTGCCTCAGTGAGCGGATCGCCTAAGTGAAATTTTTGGAGTTGAAACAACCCATTTCGTATTTGAAATGAAGGAAGACGCGATCGCGTGTCAAATTTGAAATGAAAAAAAATAATATTTTCATTTTTTTAAACATTTCATTGAAATTTCTTCTGACGGAAGTTGAAACAACCCAATTTTTCGATGAATGACGATTTGAATTAAATTTAAATTTGAAGGGAATTCCAAAACAACTGGTACTATGAAATTTTTGTTGAAATTTCTTCTGACGGAGGTTGAAACAAACCAATTTTTCGGTGAATGACGGCTTGAAGGAAATTCATACGTGAAATTTTCCGAAACAACTGGCCCTTAGTATTGCCGGCACTGAAACGACAAAATACTTATTTTTAATTGATGATAACATCATATGCTATTAAAATTTATGTACTAAAATAGGTAAGTACAATTTTTTAACTTAGCTCCATACAGGCGGCCCTGAGGAAAATATTTTCATCTTAGGGGATCTAGACCTAGCCAAACCTCACATGAACCCGGGCACCCCTGCTAAATCACCAAATATAGCGAACTACTTGAGGTGACCTATGACCGGAGCAGTGTTACCCATATTCGCCTCCCAAATTATCAACAATATAACGTCGTTGCATATTTAAAATGAACAATGTCACGATTTTGACGAAAATTAGTTAAATATATATAGTTATTTTTAATATTTCTATTTTTGAAACTGATAATTCGTGGTGGAATTCCATTATAATAGTATAATAAAACAAATTTAAAACTTTTTCCACTTTTAATTGAATTATTGACCGTAACCGGTTTCAGCTTGTCAAAGCCATCTTCAGGCTGGTTATTTTTCTTTTTTTTTGTTGGTCTTCTACAATTTGAGCCATGTAAAAAATATCAAAAATTTAAGGCGATAGAAAATAATCCATGCGAGGACAATCAAAAGAGTACATAAAATAAAATATTAAAAAAGTCATATCCTTTGCATACCACCACACAATTCAATTGCCTTGGTATGTACATAATATTAACATCATTTTGTGATGCCTAGCTGCCAAATTTAAATAAAATAAAATAAAATATTTTGACTTTATTATGGTATTTAAAACTATGACGAAAACTGTATATAGAAAATGAACCATGTGAGAAAAACTGTGCATAGAATATGAAGCATGTGAGAAAAACGCGTTAAAATTTAATTTTCTGGCATAAAATAATTAATGTTTGCCATTAATATATTCTTATAATGAACGAAATATATTTTTCCTACTTTGTCCGTAAATAGAATTGTATTTTCCGTTTCGTTACTTTTTTAAACAGTTTTTATCAATTTTTTCTGAATGTACTCAGTCTCACATGCTTCATATTCTATATGCAACGACGATAAATTAACAATATCATGAAAATAAGTGCTTTGATTTACCTACCTACCTTCAAAAGAAGACAAATAATATTGATTATTGACTTTTGTGACGTAATGGACAAACTGACGTTGCTTTCTGACGCAGTTTCAGAGTAGGTAAATAATACATTATTGTCTAATATCTATGAATAATGAGAATGTCGCGTCCTTTTCAGTGATTTACTAGCTTGAAGTTAACGGCAGGCGCTTTTCTAAGCGCCATGCGTCACGCCGATCGTGTTTGCTTACGTAGGTACCTTTGTATGTTCTAGGTACATCAGCCTAATAGTTTCATAGATAATTTAAGATAATGCCGACATTCTCAACAACTATGTAGATTATCGTAAGTGGGTACTTGTCTGATTCCCGTGGCACGTAATTTGAGTTCTGTGGTATGTGGGTATTATTTAAACTCTTTATTTTCCCGTTATTTTTACTTATGTAAAAACATATATAACAATAATCCCGTAGAAATACAAAAAAAAACAATTAATGGGAACAGACTAAGGCGCTACCTGTGTGTATCGGTAAAAAGACCAAAAATTAGCATGTACACGGATAATTTTTTTATTCTAAAATAACTAACTAACTCACTAACTAACTAACCATCACGCCGTTTCCCCGCAGGGGTAGGCAGAGAGGACGGACCACCAAACAACTCGGTCTTGGCACACACTCCTTGCCTCATTCACATTTATACATCTTCTCATACATACTCTTCTATTATTCTGACTCTTGACATGGCCCGACTCTAGTATCTGATTCACTTGATCGTGCCACGTCTTCCTTGGGCGTCCTCGGCTTCCATTCACATTCGCGTCATAAATTATCTTTACACTCCTTTCTTCATTCATTCGCTCAACATGCCCAAACCATCTAAGCGTCCCTTTCTTAATCTTACTTATTACGCTCACATCAGCCTTGCATTCTTTTCGGATCTCCACATTCCTCACACGATCATACATTGTTTTACCACACATACGTCTCAGGGATCTCATTTCTACAGCATTCAAAAATATGATAATTTTATTCGTAAAAACGGTTAAAAACGGCACTGAAGTTCTTACGAACAAATTAATAGTGTTTCAATTTTTATTGGCGGTAACATGCAGAGCGGCGTCTCCTCCGACGAAAATGTGTACACATTTTGTGGATGGTTAGAATGTTCTTGTTTTCCGTGACTGATATAAATTTAAAAAAATGTTGTGGCCCTGCCCGAGTGTTTTTGCTTTTGTCGATGTTTTGTTAAACATTTTGCCGCAAGAGACGCCGCTTAAGAATAATTTGTTGGAATACGTAATTTCATACGCATAGCAACAAATTATTCTTACATTTTCCCGCCAATAAACATTTAAACCCTGTTAATTTGTTCGTGAGAACTTCAGTCCCGTTTTTACGAATAAAATGATCGCAATTTAGAATAACATTTTTCTCCGTGTATGATATTATATACTATTCATTTTTGTGAAATTTTTACGTAGATACCTGTTAAAATACCACCAGATAGAAAGCTAAGCTAAAATACAAACTATACGAATATAGTATTAAAATTTAAAGAACTGCGACAAAGTAATTAAAGTAGATGTCGAATATTTTCGGTAACTTTCAGATATAATGGTAGTTTGTTATAATATGTTATACCTATTTAGTGTGTACTTTATACTAAATCTAGGGATTTTGATAGTATTCTGATATCTTGCTGATGAATGGAATGGTAAGTTATTTAACTGTACTTTTAAATTTGTAGTATTGAATATTTTTTATATATTTTGTTTATTGTTTTATTTATCGTGCAATATTGCCATTATTTTTTTGTTCAAAGTTATTTTAGTTTAGTGTACACAAGTTTTAAAAAGGTATCACGGTAACATAATTTTTTTGAACAAAGATACAATATTTTTGTAAATTTTAATTTTTGTTTAGGGCCATGTTTTTGCGGAAGGTATTTTGCCGCCTTAAATTCAACAGTGAAAATACTACTGTTTTTATTTAATTTGGCAATACATCTCTAATTTATATTTTTATATTAAAAAATGACATTTTTTTACTTAAGTTGTTTTGAAAAATGTAGGTCCATTATATATAGGTAGGTTATAAACCAGGATACTAAAACGGCGGCATCCCGAATTTCTACAGATATCTTACATAATATCATTAAACGTTTGAAGTGTACATTCCCCACGCCGAAACGGTAATTATTTGATATTCCCACGATAGAAATAAATCGCAAAGCCATGCTCCGAAAATAAAATTATTATATACACTTTTTGTTTGTTTCTGTTATTTTAGAAGTTATATCTATGAAAAATTCACAATGTTTCTTTAAATGCTACTTAACACAACCCCCACGAAAATTTTCCTCTATTTTAAACTAATCTTGTTTTATTGAACATTTTTAGAATTTTCGCTTGAATATTAACATTATTAATATTAGCGCGCTCTCTCTAACATTCGTATTGTCGTAAATCTCCTTCTCCTTATGTTTGAGTGGGTAAGCTGAGACTTAAAGGTGAAACGTTTTCCATTTTCTAGTTTCCTTTCAGATGAAAATTTTTAATGTAAACGACTAATGAACAAAAATGCATCCCAGAGGAAAAATATCGTAAAAAATGATAATATTTATTTGTAAACTAGACCTCCATGATTCTGGAACCTTGATAAATCATCACAACGATTGGCCAATGATAAATGAATGTTGTAAGAATATGATTACACCAGAAGATGACCGTCGAGTAGCGTGTAGGAAACTATGATTGCGAAGTGGATGTATATCGTCAGATAATGTTCAACCACGTAGTAATCTTGTATTTAGATACGCAATTTCTGTGGAACGTTCTTCACCCTTCTCTCGAGTACAAAAGGGGGTAACTGGTTACGTCAGATGTTAATAATAGGACCAACGGGGATTGTTTGGGAAATGACAAAGGAAAATATAAAACTAAAAGTGTGTGTACCGACATATATATCTTTTGTCTTATTCATATTTTTGCGCAGTGTAAATCTCATTATGTACTAGTTATAGCAACAACCCAGCTTTTACTTATTAAACAATTAAAAAACAAACAGCACGTACCTTACTTTGACAGAACCTCTAATTGGCCGTACATACACCGGTGTACCATTGATTTTGGAAGCGATTTTGTCCCTTATGTATAAAGAAATTGTATCAAGAACAAGGTCAGAATCGCTTGAGCCGTTCTCGTTCTCGACGTAACAAAATACTGGGTAGCGTCTAGCCTCTCGGAATAATTTAAATAAATTATCGATGACACTGCGGGCAAGAAGAGTTCGTTTCTATATTCTTTCATTGTTTTTTTTTATATAAATCCATTGTGGAAAGAATAGATTTGAGATATTATCAGGAAGATCGTTTTATCTATATTATGTTCATGTAATTTTTGTAATATTTTGTAATATCATAAAAATTTTGTTCATAAGAAATGTCCAATTTTTTACTTCGTAATGAAAAAAAATATTTTTCTTATGCTGGCCTTCAAGAGGTGTTGATTTTTCAAAAGTTCTTTTCCTGAGTTAGAAATAAAGTTGCGAGACGAAAATGGTGCTACTCATATTGCTCTCTTGGTCGCTCGTTTTGTCAATGATTTTAACAAATTGTGGACTGGACTAATGTCCAGTAACTTTCTATACATTGGACTATCGTTGATGTTATTCGATTTTAGTTTTTAATAAGTTTTATGTGTGAGATACTATCAAATGCTTTTCTTAGGTCTATGAATATTCCTGCGCATTCGTTGCCTTCATCAAGTGGTGAGTATATTATAAGTGATGTTACATTATTTGCTGTTGCATTTTGTGTGGTTTTTGTTTTTTTTATGAAGCCAAATTGTTTGCAGTGTAGATAATATTTCATCGCTCTCCAGAAAATTATCAACCCGTTTCTTCACAATCTTTTCAAATATTTGTATATTTGATATTATGGAAATCGGTCGAAAGTTTGAAACATTTTGTGGGGTCTTCAGTTTTGAAGATGGGGGAAAATATTGATTTTTTATAATGTGTTGGAATTATGCCTCAGTCGGACTAAAATTAATAAGGTTAATACAGTTTCATGAATAATAATAATAAGTGGATAATTTGTATAGCGCCGTTTTGGTGAAAAATCACCTAAATGGCGCTGGCGCAATTGTTTTGAGAATTTTCACAGAAATGTTGTCAAAACCTGGGATAAATCCACCATTAAGCTTTCTATTATAAGTTATATTTCTGATTTATTAGTTTAAAAAAAAATGGGTAGCGTGTAAAGGTTTAGAGTTTTTTTCGGTTTTTTTTGCACTCCCACTCTAGAGAAATAAAATTCCCTCTTTAGAGAAATAAAAATTAAAAATGTTTGCTGTTTTCCTTAGATATCTACATCTATAGCGAGTAAGCCAGTGAGACTATGGCAACCCCAAATTGGGTAGTAGTTTTGAGGCCTTCCCTTAATGAGAGCTTACCCCTCGACCACGGGGTAATTATTAAGTACAATTTAATTTCATTACCGGCAACCCGGGCATTTATTGACTTTAAATTTGAATACTTGTGTAGGTATTTAAAATGGCTCTAACTACTTTTCTTCTCCTGTGTGATGGAGAGGAGAGTCCTGAATTGAAATAACATTAGTTGACTGTTGATTGTGTCACATTGTCATCGTTACTTTTCTATTACGTGGAACCAAATCCGAAGGACACCATCACGAAGTTTCCTAGAAATCTTGACCATCATTATTACGATATTATATAAATATCGGTTATTGGTCACTCTTTCTACCAGGAAAACCAGGTAGCTATATTATGTAATTGTTTCAGAATTCAACAAAACGCAGTCAATTTGTCAACATCGCCAATGACCACTTATATTTTTCACCTTGTGTGAAGGGTACTTACGTAAGTTGTCACAAAATGTCGAAATTGAATTGACTCTGCCAAGTCAAACCATAGGTACTTAATACAACTTGAAGCATTTCTGATACATTATACGTATATCATACATGGGTATGATATAACATATCATAAATATAATATAACATTATTTTATGATAATAAATATTTTTATTAAAACTTTGCAAAATTTGCATTACAAAAAATTCTGTTCTTATTTGATTTTTTAGTGAAATTTTGTAAAAATTCTCTCTTTGGGTGACAACACTGATAACGAACCTTCGTCGCCTGTGCGCATTAATTAGTTAATGGTCTCGCAAAATGACTATAGTATTAAGATATGCAATTAATTGTTATTTATTGTCCCTTTTTGCACTAAAAAAACAAATACCTTTAAGTAGTGCAAATGCCCAAAAATCAGTGCGCATTTCAGACATTTCATATGTGCCCGGCTAATCGCGATGATCTATGGTATACCTACATGATAAAATAACTTTTTAAAAACGATCGTTCAATTAGATATATGTTAGTATTCCTTCAAGAGATGTAATTCATCAAATACTATATAGGGCACATGCACTATTGCGCTTAGGGGGTTTCTCACCATGCTTAATGTTATTAAAAATAAAAATAAAATACTCGCAGTGGTTAGAAAACTTGGCCAACTTATTTAATATATTTAGGCACTATTCATAGGTTCGAGTACCGAATTATAAACTCCAACTTAATAAATAAATAAACCGTAAATCGAAAATATTCGTTATTAGTGTAGAAAAACTATTGGGAGAATGGTCAGAAAACCCCTTACTGTAAAACATCTGCTTGTAAACACAAATCGTTATTCATTCAATCAAGTTTAACAATTTACATGCAGTATAATCATTCTCGTGCCAGGCAAGGACTCCCCTCTAGCTAAAATTGGTAATTGTGAATCATTTAATCATCATCAGGCCAAGGAATTGACACTCATTGTGCTGCATAATCGCCACCAACGTGAATTGTGGTGGCGGTCGCAATAACTAGAGAAAGCTAACTTCTGTTCAAGGATGGATATAAATACATAAGCAGACTGGGAGATTTTTTTAAACAAAAAATAACACACAGTCCTACAAGATATTTTTCTTAGGTACCTCTAACTATTTATTTTGTGTTTAAATAAATTTTTATATGATCTATTGAATTTAACGATCTGTTGTCTCAACCCCAAAGTAAAAACAGAAACATATGACAATAATCATCAGTGTGATGTCAAATCGAAAAATCCTCTAATCATGTAACTAACATTTCAATGAACAAGGCGGCTTGCGGCTTGAAGTCCCGAAAACCCTTCTGGACGGAAGGAGAAACACTCCTGCGATCACCTCTCACCCCAGACGATAGGTGGAAACTTGAGTGGCAAACGGCCAACGTGGAAATGCCCATCTCGTACAGGACCCCACCGAGAGACATCCTGGGTTCTCATTGCCTCGCAAACTCTGGTCCGCCTTCAATAGGATAAGGTGCTCCCATAGCCGTTTTGCCCATATGATGCATAGAAGGGACCTTAAAGAGTCGGCGATGCGTGAATGCGGTGCGGTGCAGACCACCGAAGACGTGAACAGGTCAACGAATGCCCGCTCCAACGAATTCCCCAGCGGGATTGAAGAGGTACACAGGGTGACGCCCTAGACTTGCTTGCAGACCTAGATGTCTCCCTCTGACTCCCCACCATACGAAAGAAGAAGAATGGTCAATGTTGGTGCCTTGCATTCATCCTTATGTACCTTTTCCCAAACATAATTCTATCTACAAAATCCTTTTATTTCCTTACCCACATTGTCGACTGAATACAATAAAATGTCACATTATTTATCAGTTCAAATTACCACCTCTTCCTGTCAACATCTCAGTGTTAAATACGGAACTATCATTCGACCGTGTCGGAAACTAATTGAAGTGAACATCAATCGTGTATTAGTGAGCTCAATTTGGAAGTGAGAACCAGCTAATATTGAAAAGCGAAGGAAGAAAAGCGGTAAGTCGACAATCCTGTATTATCCACTTTCCTTCCACTTTATGTCCCCAACGGTTAACTTCAGGACTGCGTTGATTAGAGCCAAACGCACTTTTCATTGCACTTCCGAGTTCGGCAGTGGTCGGTTCGCTTTTGTACATTGAATTGTCTCCTACACAAGTCGATAAATAATGACAATGATGACAATTTTTACCGATCGAAGAATCATTTAAAAAAATTAAATATGGATAATTCTTTCAAGTTGATTCAGGCTGTCGATGGATATTTATTTAAAATTTTAGCACATGGGTGATGAATGTTCAACAATGCAACGGTTGAAGGATATTAACACATAGGCTAATAATGCCTTCATGTGAAAGGGGCACCCTAATCTGATCTAACCTAAACCATCTCTAACATCTCTAGATTCTTCAATGGTTTCTCTGCCAACCTTTTACATACTAATCTAATCAATTTTCATCACTTAATTCTGACCTTGATTTGAATAGATAATCTCAATTTTACTAACAATTTCTACAACTCGTACTTTATTATATCTTCTTATAGCAGCTGTAGACTGCAGATTCAGATAGCTCTCGGCACCTGTCGAATAGCCTAATATAAAGCGTTCACGAACCCCATAAATATTATTACGCATCCAATGATAATTTATAACCTTATCTAATCGAATAGTACTTATGTTACCTCACCGAGTACACAATATGTTACAGACAGCATGTTATAACCTTCACAAATCCGAGAAAGGTTAAAATCGGGATGTCGGAATAATAATCAGGTAGAGAGCAATCGTGTTTATGAGATCCTCACTAATTAATACCTTTACTTTACAAAAAATACTTGTTCGAGTTTCCCTGCCTCCATACTTTATACGCAATGGCGCTCTTGTAAGGTGTCTAAAATTTTAAAAAATATATTAAAGAAAACATGTGCCATTTTGCCATTGATGAAATTTTAGATTTTCACCAAAATCTCCAAAAGGGTGCGCGTGCAATTTTTTTTAGCTGGATGTGTTACTTTTCTTTGGCTTTGATGGAGCCCAAGTACCGGAGGTAGCCGGTGGCCATATATATAGAAATAAGTAAAATAATATAAATATAACAAAAAACTAAAAAGAAAAATTCGCCTAGTACGTGTATATATTTTAAAGTTAGTATCGCGTCACAGGGAGCAAATCTTTGTGATGCGTGAATCTCGGAAACTTCAAAAATGTATATTTAAAAAATGTTGACCACCCTGTACCAGATGATAATATAATGCTAAATGCTTTGCTAAAACGCCACTTGCGGTTGCTTCATTCCTTTCGCATAATTCATGGCTCGGCTCGCGTCTCGGTTCGCAAACGTATACACAGCCTTATTCTTATATTAAAAAAACTCTCCCTACCTACTTCTCGTTTGACAGTATTAACTCATTTTGATGAGGGTATCTTCACAAGTAACAACAAAAACTGACCTTCAACCTCGTGCGAATTTCGAGACATTCAAGTATGCAAGCAGGTAACTACGCAGTATATAATTCGCAAACCGGATAAAAAAATCGCAACAACCTCTCCAACGTGACACGCCCCCAATCTATCGTCAGCTTAGTTATTGGTGCTAATGTTTCAATAACATACTCGTACCTAGGCAGATTGTTGAACCGGTAACTTTACTGGCCATTTCAATAAAAAATAAGAAAGCTCGTGAAGTTGGGGATAGGCGAATTCGTATCAATTTGTCTAGTGTTCACTAGATAGATATGTAGATAGATTTTTATAAGGCAGATCATTTTTTTAAAGCAATGTGAATCTTCATAAGTATCTAAATACACGAGTGCCAACTACTCGGAGTGAGCGTGAATGTGGCTACCATATATTAAAGGGTGAAGGAGGAGAAGGGAAATATAAAATTTTGAAAATAGTTTGATATTCAAACCTGGAAAGATAACCTTTCTACTCTAGAACTGTGGTATTTGCAACACTGCTTCTTACTCTATGTTAGATGGGCGGGCTCTACCGCCGAGCAACGTCCCGAACGTTGACGGAGTTGCGACCCGAAGTGGGTCATTTCAAGGGAGCGCTTTAGCAAGCGATGCTCCGGGCATTCCTAGGGCCAGCTAGGCTGAACGTTTACTTTGTAACCATTTGTATTCAATAAACGACGATCTCGTATAACGAACCTCTATTGTATTAATTACATATACTCAGTGTGTAGTACTGAGGATAAGATTGAAGACGTTATCCCAATCCAGTTCCTGAATACCACATTGCAAATTCACGGTGTCCGGTGATTTATATTTTATAGAGAAACCAAAAATCTTTGTTTCGTTTTCCATTTCGCTTACATTAGGCTTTTATACAAACGCCTCATTTTACCACAGATACGTATTTGTTTCATGTTCCTCATCGACCTCGACTTCTTCTACTATCTGTTCACTTCCACATCATAAATTCTGCGTACACCCCTCCCTTTTTCCCTCATTCATCATATACATTACACCACACACAATTATTTGATTCACTTGATCGTACAATGTCCTCCTCAGGCGTCCCAATTTTATTTATCATCCACTTCATTATTTAACATCCTTATCATCTAAACGACTAATGTACACATTTCAAGTAAATTGGTCGATGTATTGTTTTGAGCTTTGAATTTTAAGCTTTGAGCTTTGAGACGGTAATGAGTAATGATTTTTAGTCAGATGGAGACGGTAATGATAAATTTTTGATAACTTTGAATAATGAACCATGATTATTATAAATAATATTTTTCCATGTTTTTAATGTCGAGGGATGATTTCTAATATCCAGAATTGTGTAGACAGTAGATTCCAAACTTAAATATTAACAAATAGGTTTTTTCCGCGGCCGAGACCTTCCACTAGATGATTTTTAAGTCTAAATCACTGAACTACCGAGTATCTTGAAGCTCAGCGTAAAACGGCATATTATAATAATTTTATAAAGGTTGTCCAAAAAGGGTATGGGGTGTTTGACGGTTGAATAAAATAAAAAATATAAATAATCAAGACAAGGTTGTTTGTGTAGTATTTACAGACAATGAAATGGAAATTTTTTAGAAAAAAAATGATGTCTAGATGCCGACCCTCACGCTTTTGGCACCCATCTAACCTCAAACGAAGATTTGGTAATTTTTGACACTTGACTCGGGAGACTGTTGCCATTGCTGATGTGATATTGTGCTTTAATTTTTTTATAAAAAAATTTTAAATTATTTTTTTTTTATAGAAAGTCACCACTCTCAGTCAATTGCTCCCGTCTGGAGCCAGTGATACTATGGCATCCCCAATTGGGGTATGTTGTGAGGCTGAAGGAATGTGGGGAAGGGAAGGAGATAGGGAAGAGGAAGGTAGGAAAGTACCTGGCTATTCAGATCTAGTCACTAAACACGGCTAAAGCCATTATTAAGCAACGTTTCAATTTTTGAATGGTGGTCTTACACCAGGGCGATACTGACAGTATCTTCCACTCTGGAACGTGCCGCAATTATAGTATATATTATTTTTATTAATTCATTGTGAAATAACATAAATTAATCAAATAAAATTTATTTGCGGACGCCGGGTTCGAACCCGCAACCTTCCGATTGGGATATATAATATAAAATAGTTACTTTCCTCTCAGGTCAAGAGTTCAAAATTTCATTAATCTCGAAATAAAACTGTAGATTTTTATAATAAACGAAGCAACCCCTGGATACTTGATAATATACGTGTACCTATATAAATAGATACATGGTTGATATCGACGGCGTTTTTTTTTTTACATTAACTCACAGGAGGCCCCGAGGAAAATAATTTCGAAGTATTGAAGAGACCCATGTTGTAAAAGGGAGGAAACAAGCCCCCAAAGGGTGAACAAATTCCAACGGCTCGGAGGGCTTTGAAGCAAAGAATGGGCGGTTACCTCGAGAGTGTTTTCTCTTGGGGTAAGAATAATCTCGTCGAATTCAATGTTTCAAAGACCCAATCATGTCGGATTACGTCAAAAATAAAAAAAACTCTAAGTGACCAGCTCAGGTACGGGGCCTCCATCGAGGCCAGAGTTAAGTTGGCCTATCAGAAACTGGGTGTAAACTTTAATAGTACACATCTGCTAACCCTGTACAAATCGCAAGTGCGCCCCACGGTTGAATTTGGCAGCCATCTCTGGTCTGGAGCCCCGTTGTACCTAAAAAACACCCTCGACTCTGTGCAGAAACGGGCGGTCCGCTTGATAGATTCTCCCGTCTTAACAAACGGATTGCAATCTTTAGAGCACAAGCGTCGGGTGGGAATGCTATCCTTGTTCTACCGGTATTTCAATGGAAGATGCTCCGAGGAGCTAGCGTCACCGGTGCATAGTCGGGAAACACGTCAAACGCGCGCCCAACATATGTACACGTACACGGTTGACATTTGTCACATGAGAACGGGACGCTTCTACGACTCGTTCTTGTGTTCAACAGCTCGGCTGTGGAACGACTTTCCGGCCTCTGTGTTTCCTCCTTCCTATAACATGGGTCTCTTCAAGACCCACGTTCACTCCTTCCTCTCCTCAAAAAGACCCTCCTCACAGCATCTTCAAAGATGACATAGGCCCTGAGGGAGATTATTTTCTCTAGAGCCTCCTGTGTGGAGTTAATATTAAAAAAAAAGACAAGGCGTTGCAAAATTTCATAAAAAAGTATCAAAATACTGCTCTAAGGGGAACGAAATAGGGTTGGGACATAGATGGAGGTAGACAGTAACCTTTCCATTGTTATGAAAGTCGGGTGTGCAAAATTTCAATAACCTGGGAATAAAACTATAGATTTGCATAGAAAACTGTTAAAAGACGTAACTGTTCGCAACAAGATTTTATTTGAACTAAACTATTTACATACATGAAAGTAGATGGCAGTAGTAGTTACATTATTTTGATACAAATAATAACACCCCCACTTATCAAAATAAACTAAATACACATACTGTTTATTAATTAGATACAATGCCAAGCAAGTTCATGAACTTAATACATATTTTAATTTAGTAGTTTCAGTCTCACTGGTAGAAAAAATTAGAAAATCGTCTACATACAGTGCCACTACTATTTTAATTTCACCCTTCATTTTTGTAAACAAACATGGTTCATATTGACTATTTTTAAAGTCTAATTTACTTAAAACCTCTTTAACTCTTTCATACCAAGCTAGGGAAGATTGCTTCAATCCATAAATAGCCTTTTTTAATTTTAACACTTTTCCCCCACTTTTGTTTACAAAACCTTCAGATAATGACATATATATTTCACTGTTCCCTCTCTGGCCCCTCAAGAGCCTCTGATAATACAACCTCTTCAGATGCTGGAACTGTACTGGAAATATACATGCTGCTGAAGCCATACCTCTCTGGTTTGCTCCTCTGACGCTTGCTGCATACATCTGTTAATTGTTCTGGTGTTTTTGTTGATTGGACTACATTTTCTGAGACATCTTGTATTGGAAGTTCAGTTAGTGTTTCGTTGCCACCAACATCTGAAGAATCTGAAGAACTCTCAGAAGGATCCTCAGTTTCTGTAATGTTCTGAGACGATTCCCCCACTGAATAAGTACTCTCTTCCACCAGATTGTCTTCTGTTGCCTCTTCATTGGGAATCCAGATGGCCGACTCTTCATCAGTTACTTTCACATCTGTCTCATCCTCCATCACTACGACATCTCTGCTAATAATAACAGAGTTCTTGGTAGGATTATACAAACGATAACCTTTTACATCCTCACCATATCCAGTTAAAATATGTTGTGTAGCTTTCTTATCCCATTTTAAACGTTTTTGTTTAGGAACATGCACCATGACTTTGCTGCCAAACAAACGCAGGTGACTCAAGTCTGGTTTTGATCCATACCACAATTCATATGGAGTTTTATCCAATCCTGATGCAATGGACCTGTTTTTCAAATAAACAGCAGTATTCGCTGCTTCTGCCCAAAATTTTTTCTCTAACTTTGCATCATATAATAAACATTTAGCTTTTTCAACCACTGTACGGTTAGCTCTCTCACAAAGTCCATTTTGCTCTGGTGTATAATAATTTGTTTTTTGATGTATTATACCAGCCTGGTTTAGGTAACTCTTAAAATCCTTATTGCAAAATTCTAGACCATTGTCTGTTCTCAAAATCTTAATTTTCTTGCTAAGTTGATTTTCAACAACTGATTTAAACTCTTTAAATCTGTAGAAAACTTCACTCTTCTGCTTCAGAAAATATATGAATGTCATTCGACTAAAATCATCAATAAATAGCAGGAAATATCGAGCACCATTCAAAGAACTTGTTTCCATCGGACCACATACATCACTGTGAATTTTGTGAAGCGTTTCTGTACTTCGCTCACCCATATGAGAAAAAGGTAATCTCATTTGTTTTCCCTCACAGCAAGTAATACATTGAGACTTGGTTACGTCCTCAGTATTATCATAATTCAAACCATTAACAATACCGTTTCTCATTTTTTGCAAATCTTGACTGTTAATGTGTGCTAATCTTCGGTGCCATAACTTTCCACTGACAGGAACAGTCAACAAACAACTTCGTGATTGTAATCTCAATCTATAAACACCTTCTGACAAATCCGCAATTGCAACCAAATCATTGTTTTTGTTCTTAATATAACAATGCTTCTCTTCAAAAATGACATTATTTCCATTCTTGATAAGTTCACTTACGGATAATAAGTTGGTTGTCAAACTAGGCACACACAGCGCATTTTTAACTGTTATATGATAATTTAATTCCGACACAATTTCTACATCTCCAGAACAAACAACTGGCACTTTTGATTCATTGGCGACAGCAATTTCTGGTAGACACGACGTTTTATCCATGTTCATTACCCAAGCTTCATTCGCCGTCATATGTGCACTCGCACCTGAGTCCACGTACCATTCATTCTTGTTATATTTTCCATTCAGGAATACAACATTAAAAATACATTTACTCGTATTTGTCTTTAACAATGGACACTGATTCCGATAATGTCCATCCTCTTTACATTTATAACATGTAACCGTTTTTGTTGATGTGTTAGCTGTCACTTTCATTTTGTTCATCGATGACGTACCGCTATTATATCTCTTTGGCTTAGTATTGCTAGATGAATACTTATTTCTCGCTGCAAATGCTATGCCACCGGTTTCAAAATCACTGGTTACCTCCATATCGAGTAACTTTGACTTTATGACGTCAGCTGTTATCGAAATACCAGAATGTTCAATTGCCATTATCATCGGAGAATAACGATCAGACAAACCTGCCAACAATAATGATCCTACCCACTGGTCTGTTATTGTAAATCCCGTGCCATTTAACCTTTGAGCGGTTTCAATCATTTGTGTGACATATGTAGCCATAGAATCACAATTTTCAAATCTTATGGATATCAAATGTCGAAGCAATGTTATTTTTCTTGAGAAACCAGAGTCATCAAACATGTTCTTCAGTTTATCCCATAATTCTGCCGAACTCTTGGTGTTCTTTATATGCACGTACAAAACTGGATCGATCGTCAATATTAACTTTGCCTTCGTTTTTGCGTCATCTATTGGTTTTATTTCAAAATCTGGCGTTGGTTTTATATACTTGTCCATGCCTTCGAGCACCAATAAATTTTCTGTCGCAAAACACCAATCATCGTAATTTTCTCTGCCTTTTAATCTCGGCACACTAGCAATATAGTTCATTGTCATGTTTCCGCGAAACTACGTACACAATTTATCTATTTTACACAAAAATAACTGATAAATCAAGAAAAGGGCTCATAACCTGTTAAAAGACGTAACTGTTCGCAACAAGATTTTATTTGAACTAAACTATTTACATACATGAAAGTAGATGGCAGTAGTAGTTACATTATTTTGATACAAATAATAACAAAAACAAATCTATGCTACCCGTTCGCCATAAACAATCGACCTAATATATTAGATGGATAGATAGAAGACGGTAAATGAAGAATATTTCACAATGTAAAACATAATCCTATTTATTAAACCATCAGCTCGCCCAATAATACAAATGAGTACCTACACCAGACAGACCATGGTCACCTCTAGGCGTGAACCCAAATACTGGAATAACCTGCTCGATTCTTTGGCGGTTCATCTGATTAACATTCCAGTGTTGACAGATGGATTGCCATCTTTTATTCGCATCATCATTCGTGGGAATGCTGTGTCTGTATAGGTAATGTATACTTATTTCAGTAGAGCCTGTTAGGAAGAACTATCTGATTTGATCCCTTGTGCAACGTGATGAACCAGCGAAAATTTAGACAAATTGTCATAAAATAGCTCAGGATCTTGTTGTTCGCATTGGTAATCTAATATAGTTTTTTTTAATCTTTTTACTTATCATTAGAAATAATGTTATAAAAAACATTAGTAAAGTAAACGATTTTTTACGCACCAGATTTTCAGGTTCAGGTCACTTTTCCATATAAATGATCATCTAGTAAATCCACGTTATGCAAGTGTATTATATAAGTATAATTAATACAAAACAATACAAGAACAACATGTTAATCTACCAAACTATTAAATGGGAAAATAATTCACCAACTCCAGATATTTTCATATCAAAGGGTTCGGCTCGGTGGAATTCCTAATTTTATTATTATTATTAAAATATTTTATTATTATTATTGTACAATCATGAAGAATCATCTCGTATATATGAAATGATTAGAAATAATTTTTGATTTTCTTTGTACGTGAATTCAAGATTCAAGTCTTGTATTTCATAGCTATGCACAATCTGTAAATTGGTAACATGGTCAAGAAGCTAAGGTCAACGAAATTATTTTATTGGTAATTGGATTGTACGGGTACAATAATCGTGCCGCACTGTGCTATGTAGACACTCTTTAACCATGTGCAGTACATCAAGTAATTAGTACGTACAGCGGACATGTCGTGTGACCAAAAATGATTGAAGGTCAATTAAGTCGGTTAAAGCGAGATAGAATGCATCGCTATGAGTAAACATATTCCTTTGAGAGAGAAGTGTTTATATTAATGTATTTTCTTTTTTACCACAGTGGGATAAATATCACGATGAAGATGTTTCCAAGTTGAGATATTTTAAACCAAGACAAGGTTTGATATTTTCGTTGTTTGTTTTTGGGGTGTTATGCCGTGTTGTGCTACCTCCTTCTTTAGCCGACGTTTCGGACAGCGTTGCAGTGTCCATCATCAGGGCAGATCCGGCAGATCCGTCGATGTAACGAAAATGCTTTTGGCCGTGAAAATCTAAAAAAGGTTTGATATGATTTTAGATTTTCACAGCAAAACGCAGTTTTGTTATTTTAGTTTTATTTTAGTTATATTGGGAAACAAACAGTTATACATATTATTAAAGTAATCACATTTTTACATTGTTGCATGAACCTGCGAAGTTTCCGCAAAAAAAATCATATCTTAAATAGAAAAACATAGATTATTAAAGAAAACATAAAAAGAAAAAAAAATCTAATTTAAAAAACAGAAAAAAATACAAATTAAAGCATATAGGAGAGATAATATGAAATTCAGCTATGTACCTATATAAAAATTATACATTTTCACATCATAAGATAGGTAATATTCAAAGATAAAAATGATTTAAAAAAAGAAGATAAACAACATAATAAGAATGAAAATAACTAGCAGTAAGACTAATGGCATCCTCTACCAGAGTATGTTGCGAGGCTGGAGGTAATGGGGAGGGGAAGGAGTTGGGTCAGAGAACGGTGAGGAATTGGCTATTGAGGAAGATCTGGCTATTCAGATTTAGTCACCAAACACAGCTAAGCCTTTTTAAGCAACGTTTCAATTCTGAATGGTGGTCCAGGATACTGAGAGCATCTTCCACACTGGAACGCGGGAAAAATATGCAATATGTTATTTTTAAATAATTTTGTGAAATAACACAAATTAATAAAATAAATATAAATATTTACCCACTGTCTCTTTGCTAAAGTTAGGACTCTTTTGCGGTATTCACATAAAAAACGGTTCCATGTCTAATCAGACTATGAGATGTCTGAATTCTCACAGTAAATTTATTCAGACACGATACTTCCTCACATGATAATTCATCACATCATAACTCACATTAACCTAGCCTAACCTAACCTAACCTAACCTTATCTAACCTAACCTAACCTAAGCTAACCTAACCTAACCTAACCTAACCTAACATAAGGTTAAAAACCCCAATTATTAGTTTTCGACGCTTCGAGACATGATGAATTATCATGTGAGGAATTAACATCCGATGAAAAGTTTGTACTCAATATTCATACACTTAAAAAGTTTCCACTGAACATTCTGGTCACCAAAAAAACATACCCTGGTAATTATAAGATTTGGATGATCCTGACGCGTCATTTAAAAAAAAAAACAAAAGTGGTTATTGATTTTTTTTTTTACATTAGCTCCATACAAGAGAGTGTGAAGGGTATTTTAAGGGCGAAGGAGGGAGAGGAAGTTCTGGGAAAGGAAAAGGTACGAGGGGTGGGTAGAAACTAGAAATCTGGATGTCAATATGTGATCAGGAGTGACGGACGTATGAATCGATCCCTCCCGCTAGGTGTAAGGCGATGGGTCGAGAGAGCCCGACTGAAGTGGTCTAGGTCAAGTATCCCTCAACCAACCTCTCCCAATTCGGCCCGCCACCCTGTTGCTGAGCAAACGCATTCGACGCCAAGACCTAGACAAACCTCACCCCATGAATCCAGACACCCCTGCTAAGTCACCAAACGCAGCGAACCACTGGGGTATTTGAAATTTCTGATATCCACTCGAACGCTTTTTGGCACGTTATGGCACTATTTCCAAATTCTCGGATTGCTTTGTTACCTCAATGTGGCAAATATTCTCTAGATTCTTTAAAATGCTAACGATTTTATAAAATGTTTTTATACACCTACGAATATGTGATAATAGACAAATACAGGTGAATTCATTGGTTATGTAGAACTTTAATAAGTTTGTATGTCTCCGTATTAAAAATTCGGAGGTATCTATAATTTTTTTTCAAGTGGGCAAATAAATTTCGTTTAGCAATCCGAGAAAAAAGTTTTAAATTGCTCTGTCGCTCCAGTGGATAAAATCAGGAAATACTCGAACTGAAAAGAGTAGTGAATAAAATAAAACCAACAATAAAAAAATACCGTTTATTTTCCAATTTGAATTGTATCACCTTGTTGTTATCGACTGCATTAAGTTATTTATGTACCTAAGATCATTTGAATTGTAAACTCTTCATTAACCCAAAAAATACGATTTACAATTTCTAATGATAGTTATTCAGAGTCAAAAGGTTGATTGCTTTTGTACGACAAAGGCAGCGTAAAAATTGACCTTCATAATAAGAAATAATATTACCCTTGTACAAAAATAGGTACTTCTAGAATAAAAAGATACTTTGTTTACTAAAATAAAAATTATTCGATTAACGTACAAAGCATCGTCGTATTATGTGGATTATTTAAAATGTATTGTATCTACATATAAAAACTCAAAGAGAGTTTTGAAATACTTACTCGTAATTTTCATTCAACACGTTAGCCACGGAGATGTAACGCATGTTTTGAACTCAAACATTTTTTTTTTTAACTGCTCCCGTTCTGGAGCCAGTGAGACTATGGCATCCCTAAGTAGGGTATGTTGTGAGGCTGGAGGTAGTGGGGAGGGGAAGGAAATGTTGAAGAGTAAGGCGGGGAAGTACCTGGCTATTCACATGTAAAGCTATAGTCATTTCAAGCAATGTTTCAATTCTGAATGGTGGTCTTACACCAGGGCGATTCTGAGAGTATCTTCCGCTCTACTATACGTTACTATATATTATTTTTAATTAATTAATTGTGAAATAACACAAATTAATAAAAAAAAAATGTATTTGTGCACGCCGAGTTCGAACCCGCGACCTTCGGATTGGGATTTTTACGGGTTGATTTTTTGAGCCATAAAACAATGTCCCCAGGAGTGACGGACGTATGAATCCATCCCTTCCATTGCGGTTCAAGGCGATGGGTCGAGAGCGTCCGGCTGGAGAGTTCAAAAGATCTCCGTTAAGCAGTCTCTCCCGATCTGGCCCGCCACGCAGTAGGTGAACGTGGGGAAACGCGTGGGTAGGGAACCACTCGGGGTGTCCTATGGCAGGGGTGTTGATCCAATAAACAATGGTCCAATACAAGCCTCCCAAATTGATAATTGATACATGATCCATTACAATCTCTCTATCTTTTGAACCAACGAAAACGACGTATATTACAGAAAGAGAGGTTAAGTTCATACCAAAAATAAAAACTAATTCATCAAATTATACATAAGATAAAGGCTATTAAGTTTTGTTTTAATCGTGATTATGAACCCAATCGAACGCACCTGGCCCCCTAGCACACTCGATCGATAAGGATTGATAGGCTAACTATCGGTAACTTCTCATCGTTCCCTAGCATGACTGCAGTTCGCGAGAATTTATGTCTCGAACTGCCATAAAAATTATCAAACAGGAGATAGTAAATGAATGAAAATTATATACTTCTTAAAATTAATTTTCGATCAAAATAATTTATAATTTTTCAATAATGTCTAAACAAAATTAGTGTCTAAAAAAATCTGAAATATTTTAGTTTGTAAGACCTTAAATAAATAGAAAAACTGAGGTATTTTTGTCACAAAAAAACGTTCTCGGTTTTTTTTTAATGATTTTAATTTGTCTGTGTTGACTAGATTATATATTGATTTATTTTGTTGTATGATTTTATGATTTGAAATTTGTGTTGTTTAATAGAATCTATCATTTGAAAATTGAACAAATCTGCCAACGACCAACGGTATAACCTTAGTATATTATAAATACACGTTTTTTCAAAATTTTAAAACTGCGTGTACCAGATAAAATAACAATCTTTTAAAATCAATTTATGTTTTTTTGTAAAAAAGAGTCAATACATTTAGAATTTCATTTAAAAATGACTAATTTCCGGTATTCTCTGGTAAAACACTCTTAGGCCGTCTTAGTAAATAAAGGACGAGTTCTAAAAAATACCAAGCTGACACTTTATTTTTAATATAATATATACGTTTGTTTAAAAAATATAAAATGTCAGTTTATCGATAACAATATTTAAAAAAAATTATGTGGATTAATAATAAAAACAACAATTAACTCTATAATATTAATTTAACATCGAAAGTTTCTACTTTGATGTCGTTTTGTTGTCTATGAAAGCGGGCGAGGCCACTTAAGATTATCAACGGTAAGATGTTTGGGAATAATTTATTTATTTATTATGTGCATGTATATAAAAAAGGTTTACTTTTTTTTTTGCATTACCTGTCTCACTAGGAAATCCTGTGTCAAGACAGACTAGTTTACAAATATTAAATAAAGTACATTTTTCAATAAAGCAAAAATATTTGACAAAAAATTTCATGTTGTTAGGTAGTGGTAACAATAATGAGATAGAGGATTATATTTGGGTGAGGTTGAATCTAGCGTAATCCTACAAAATGCTTAGCTGATTGCGCCCTAAGAATGGTCGATCGAAAAGTTAGGAACAGCGGCCGCAGGTAGCGACAGATTCGCAGCTCACATCAAAAAGTTATTTATAACACAATAGCGCTCGCCATACAATCCCATGAGACCCGCCAGACGTAAAAAGATGATGCGCTGTGATCGCGGTTTGAATCTTCGCTAATCGGAACTATTTTTCGTATTCGCTACAATGGCGATATCAGAAAAGTTATGCGACCCCCTCTCTACCGTAAACAGGAGAGGGGGTCATTTTTGATACACGGAGCATGCACGGAGCTGTCAAGTTAACATATTCAGTACAAAGAAATGATATTCTCTCGACCGCTTCCGATTTCAACTGACCCCTTCTCCTGCCGTAGGAAGGAATATTTTATAACGTAGTGTGTCGGTAGAAAAGATACTTATAACGCAGTATCTTTTTGATGTGAACTTCGCGTTTGTCGCCCGCTTTATGGTAATACATTCGATATCAACTGTTGTTTGTATGTTAGCGGTATGCAGTTGTCCTAGGGAACGATGTGAAGTTACCGACAATTATCCTATCGATCCGTATCGATCTAGTGTGCTGGGGGGCCTGATATCTATAAAATGTGTGGAATGATGTCGTAATCTCCTAAAATATGTATATAGGTTCCTCATTCATGGGTTCCGTAGGCGGTATACCCAACAAACTTGTCCAGTTATTTGGGTTCTTTATGGGTTATAGCTTTGCCGACTCACCATGAATGAGTTCGCCGCCGCTGTGCTAGACCAAACGGCATTTCTGAATATCAGGTTTTTTGGCTTTATTTCAATAAAGATGATGATGTATCGTCGGTTCACATGATAAGAACTGGTCGGAGCAGGCAAACAGGTGTGAGGAAATGTAGTCGAAACGTTTGTTAATAAAAAGGAATTACAGATTTAAACATACACTCAAAAATTTATTCAAAATTGGGATTTTTTTTTTCAATACACGTCAAAAAATTTATTAAGCGGGTGTTCGAAGCACAACGCATATCAAAAATTGTGTTTTTCTAATTTGAAGCTTATTTAACACATAATTTAAAAAAATATCTTTGTTAAGATGTAATTTTGAGTGCGAAGATTTTTTCATCTCATTTTTTTTTCGTGAGTAATTTTCGTTCAGGGTTATTTTACGCCTGAGTTATTTTATCAAGGAGTTAGGTCTCCGTGGTCAAGGGATAAGACTCTCGACTCGCAATCCGAAGGTCGCGGGTTCGAAACCGGCGTGCGAAAATAAATTTTATTTTATTAATTAATTTGTGTTATTTCACAATTAATTAATTAAACACAATATAAAGAGTATTTGCGGCACGTTCCAGAGTGGAAGATACTCTCAGAATCGCCCTGGTGTAAGAGTTGTAAGACCGCCATTCAGAATTGAAACGTTGCTTAAAATACCGTAAGTATGTGTAACAGTGAATAGATCTGAATAGCCAGGTACTTCCTCATCTTCCTCCTCCTCATCTCCTTCCCCTCGCCACTACCCTAATTGGGGATGCCATAGTCTCACCGGCTCCAGACGGGAGCAGTTGGGACTCTTTCTGTTGGAATTTATTCACAACTTATTACATAATTATATGAAATTTACGCCCTTTTTCCCATACCGAAAGATTATACGGTGTTTGAGTTGTGCTTTTATTGAACCTTTAACATGTCAAAAGCTTGTAAATAAATGCATCGATCTAGAAAATCAAGAGGCAACAGGGTGTAAGTTTCATGATCCCTATGATTTTCCCATGAGACTTTATGAAAAATTTGATTCTAAAAGATGATATTAAGAATCACAACATGTAAGAAATCTGAGTAGTCGTCACTGTTCATAAATCGCTTTAAATATTTTATCAGGTGTTTGTTATCAGTCGGTAATTCAGTTGTTACGCAAGTTGAACCCGATTTCAATCACCTTTTTACCTCTATCACGATCCGTTCACGTGAATCGTGGATTTAAATTATGTAAACAGGTCGGAAGACAATATATTTATTTTCTTTTGAATCGAAGGTAATTTATGTACGTTGCCACCCGGTAAAAACAATTTGATTAACGTAGAAGACGTTCTGGGTAATTTATTCGATTTCTTTGTTGATTCAGGGAAAATATAGAATGCGCCATTAAAGCTCTAAAGCTGTCGTAGGGATTATTATTAAATAAATAAATCTAAAATGCAGATTTAAAATTATTATATGCAATTTGGGAGGCGGGAATGGGTACCGCCGCCCCGGGAACCATTTATTGGATAACCAACACCTCTGCCATAGGTCACCCCAAGTGGTACGCTACGTTAGGTGACTTAGCAGTGCCCGGGTCCACGGGGTAAGGTTTATCTAGGTCTTGGCGGCGGATGATCTAGACACACTGAACCCCAGATTCCTACCCAACCCTCATACCTTTTTCCTTCCCAGAACTTCCTCTCCTTCCTTTCCTTAAAAATATTCATAGTATACCCAAAGATGAAATAGGCCCAGAGGGACATTATTTTCCTCAGGGCCTCCTGTGTGGACCTAATGTAAAAAAACAAAATCAATTATTTTTACGGATTCATTATTATTATGATTTTATTTATGTTAACTCTTTACTAACGAGACATTAATAAAAAATAAAAATAAACTTTTATATAATAATTGGAACATATAATAATTATTTAAAAACACCAACTCTGGTGTAAAGTTTAATTTTATTAAGTTAATAAATTTTATTCAGTTCACTGTTTACTAACGAGACATTAATAAAAAAAAACTATAATTTTAATACATTTTTATACCCTCGAAGAATATATAATAATGGGAACATATAATAATTATTTAAAAACAACAAATCTTTTTTTATTTTTTTTTATTATTTATTTATTGGCTCGCCAACAGAATAAATCATATAATTTTTAAATTAATTTACATTTATACATGGTTGTAATGATGTTTCTAATTATAGGTGAGCACAACATTAATCTCAATATTCTTTATGTAATAATGATTGGTTAGTTACAATAGTAATAAATTTAATTCCAAATATGTATATTAAAATAAGGAGGATCGAAATCAGTTATTAGGAAGAAAAATGCATACATAATGATACATACATAAAAATGCATAACTTTGGTGTAAAAAGATTAGCTTTATTACAAGCATGCTTTATATATTTTAATGTTTTTTAATAATAATAACAGACGTATCACCCATTGCGCTGTAACTTTTTACTTTGTACTACATTCTTATTTTTCACTTTTGTTATTTTGTTATAACATATAGGTATTATTTTGTATAACTCTGTACAATTCTGATAACGAAACTATATATTTGTAAAAACTCATTACACTGTAACTACATACTTATATTATACCTGCTTACTTATTTTATGTTATTTGAATTGTGTTATGTGTTACATGTTTTTTGTATTCTTTTGTAGAATTAACCTACAATAATGAACATTCACTGACTTCATAATTTATTGAGGTGACATATTTTCCGAAAATATACTCAGCGAAATGAATAAGTAATTTTTATTAATTATTGTCCTACTTGTACACGATTCTAGGGCGTATAAAAATACAAATTTTACGCGAGGATTAATTAAAGTTATTTTTGATTTAGGTAAATTATTACCTTTACCTATACCTAGTACTAATTACTAATTACACATAATACATACCTATACTTAGTGTTGGTGTTGATTTTTTCTACATTTACAGACGAATTTGATTAAGGTTGTTGTTATCAAACTTTTTAGGTAAGAACACTTACAGGAAATTATTATTATTGTAACATAGTACTATAAATAGGTGGTACTTAACTAGATAAGTTATCTTTATTATCAAAATTCACATATTATTCAGTACATCAGTACATGTTCCACATTTTTAGTCAATCATCTGTTCATAAAAGCAATCTCCTGTATCAAACTTGTGAGATAACGATGTTTTTTTTTGTAATAAAACTCATAAGAACTATTTTAAAGAGACAAAAAATCGCTGGTTACCTGACAATATTTGAATTAATACTTGCATATATTATAGTGAGAAAATTTTGCTTGTAAAAGGATAGACGTTATAGCTAGCAGGGGATTGCATCTAAGACGCCGTGGTGGGAACTCGATGCGTTTGTATACTCGGCTACTAACCGAACCAAATGTAGGTTTTGCTGGTCTATACATAACGAATCTATGTATTTCTGAGACAGCTGACATTGTTTTACAAGATGAAGCCTTTGTTTGAAAATAATCGTATTAAAAAACTAGATTTCTTCATAAAAAGTTTCATAACAATAATTTTATTACTAGCCATTAAAAATAAAGTGTATTTTAATAATATTATTAGCTGTTTGTTGTAGAGCAGGAATATGTTTTATGAATATAAAACGTAGTTTAAAAAACCTTTTGAAAATATAGTTTTATATAATAACTATAATTTTATCATTTCATAAAAATGTTGTCAAGAACACCTTCAACATTTCCTTCTAAATTTTAGCGCCTAAGTAGGAAATGATTTAATAAAAATTCTAATCCGTTCATATTTTTTAGTAGGCAAAAATAAACACGTTTTTTGTTCAACTCGTGTATTATGCCGTGAATTCTATCCAAGGAGATCGAGTCTGCATTTACGCCGATTCGCCCAACGTGTTGTCTAGGATTTTGGGCTTTCTACATTATGTTCAGCTACGAGTTTATAAATGTTTTTCCAAAGACACATTGCAAAGAAAACCACTTTAAAAGTTACACAGTTCGTTATAAGTGTCTTAAATCGGATGTGTTGAAATAAATCTTATCTTACTATAATATTATAAACGCGAAAGTTTGTATGGATGTATGTATGTTTGTTACTCTTTCACGCAAAAACCACTGAATGGACTTTAATGAAACTTTACAATAATATTGCTCATACATCAGAATAACATATAGGCTATAATTTATACCCAAAGCTTGCTATTTTCCATGTATTACAAAAAATAATTATTGTTTAATAGAAAATGTCAAAATTTGTGAATGACATTTTGAAAAACAATGATTGTAAAACCAAAATTCTATTTTAGAAAATATTTAAATTAGTGAATTTATTTGAAGTACTCACCCTTGAATCGAATCAAGAATTATAGATATTTTAAATAAATAGGTTAAGAATTTTTTTATAAACATAGATGGGACCTACGAAAAGAAAATAGGCTAATCGAAGTACTAATCCTGCGCAGACGAAGTCGCGGGCAGAAGCTAGTACTTAATCATCGTTAAATATTGATTTATATGTATCATTTCACGCGTGTAATTAGAGAAAAGTAGTGATACTAGGAAAATATTTTTTGTGCAATATCATCTCAAGGACGTTTAATACGTAATGATTTTTTAAATACACTTTCAAAAATATAAAATGTACACAAATTACGTTTGTAAAAAAGCACGAAAATAATTAATTCCTAGAGATGGGCTTTACATTTAGGTAGTTTCCATGAGGCAGCTCTGAAAGTAAATATTACAAATTTCTAGATTCTTAGACGAGTATTGATTATTTTGTGTTAAATATTTTGAAATTTTTACAAGCTTTATAAAGCGTGATCTCCGATCTAAGAATTTATAGTACGCTTTTACCAGCCAACCTGTACAATGTATATATTTTCATTGCTTATTCTGTAAATAAAGTAACTATGTATTAATGGAGACATAAATAATACATGTATAACAATTATGAAAGGCTTGAGGATCGAACTGAACAACACTGGAGAAATACTAATTCTCATGAGTCTTCTACGCAGTTCAATACAAATTCTTTCGTAAAGCTTACCACAGAAAGCCATCAAATCCATAATAACACACGACAAATTGCATATTACACGAGTTCAGAAGAAAACCACAACAAAACCACCAAGAAATAGCTTCATCATTCCTTTAGCTTGATCTAACATGGAGCCATTCAGATTTACAGCTAGGAATATTAATATTATTTATTTGTTTATACGCCTAAAAAGGCTGTGACATACATGTGATACATGAAAACATACAATGTAAATAGGTGAATTTATATTTTGTATGGCTAATAATAATAATGTAAAGGTAGATCTAATTATAAAGTATATATAACATAGGTAGGTTTGTAGTACTTATAGCTGATAATATGTTACAACTGAAATAAGATATAATAAATAAATAAAATTCAATAGTTATACTTATAAAATTATGCCGATTCAGTGGACATTTTCGATTTATCACTAAACAAATACAAAACATTTTTAATGCTACAGTTCAGTTATGTATAATTTTTACTATTTTTATGTAAAAGCCCCCCTAAAAGGGCGTTAATAAATTAATAAATACATTATCAAAGCCTCTGCATAGTTGAGTTAAAGACAAAGATGGCAAAAAATAGTTCTTCATGAATTAGAACTATTCTTCACAGTGACCTAACAGTTGGCCCCCCGAAATTATAATTATTTGTGCTTTATTTAACATTTCCAAACCAACGAACTTATTTACAGTGTAAATTTTTTATATGTTTTTATGGTCTTAAAAAGCTAGTTTTCGAATAGTCCGAAAAGATTCCAAAAATTTAGAGATAAATAAAAAAAAACGTCACAGGGCTTATAAATGAGCATGCATTTCCGTAGAAATATTGCAAAATTTAATTATTATTTTTTCAAATGAAAAGTCAATTTGGGCATTTTTAGTTAGTTTGAAATAAATATACCTATTTATAATTACTAGGAACTTTTATAGTATTTTTGTATGCTTCTCCAAAGCTTCGCGTAAACAAATTAACATTTTTAGGAGCTCTTCCACAAAGAAATATAAATACCCTCGCGGTTGCTTGGAAAAAAAAACACATTCTAAAGTAGAGTTTAAATAATACAGACTCGTAAATCTTCACAACATAAAATCACTCAATAAAAACCAAAAAAATATAATTTTTAAATGAAAAAAATACAATCAGCGTCCCTCACTTTAACTTTGACAAGAGAGTATGGAAATTAAGTCAGTGTTGCCAACTTTAAAATGCGCACTTGTTGACGGTACTTAATTATTACAAAAGTTAATAGTTTAGGAAGTAACACTGCTGTCCAGAGGAACAATCGTCCAGAGGAACACGTATTGCCCCTATGAATTTATAAATGCTTATAAATTAAAGTAAACCGTTGACCCCCAAGCATGATAGACGCCAATCAGCTGTAAGATATCAACTAGTTCAATTTATTATTAATTATTATGATGACATAACTTATATCAGCTTGTTTCGTAATACAGTAAATAAAACATTCTTATTATCTCCGTTTACCCCGTTCAGGTGTCAATAAGACTCGTTTGAACAGCTTATAACCAAACAAACTGATTACCGGAAAAGTTATTACTTTTCTGGAATTTTGTTTGCAAAAATATTCACACTGTCCATAAATTAGTTGATGATGTTGTCCAGGTAAAAAAAACTCATATCTCATTAATACCCTTTTCAAAATATTTATTACATATTTTTGTTATTAAATCTTTATTTAGGTAGGCGTTTTTTCCCCATTTTATCTATTCGTTTTATACAATTCTAACTATTTCGCAATTTAACAAAATATAAAACTATAAAAAGACAGCGCGCAGCATACGATCATATTTTATACAGCGTCCGCAAGGTCAAATTTTATAATTAGATAAAACCAGTGAGACTATGGCATCCTCATTTGGGGTATGTTGAGAGGCTGAAGGTATGTGGAAAGGGGAAGGAGACGGGGAAGAGGAAAGTGAGGAAGTATCCGGTTATTCAGATCTAGCCAGCAAACACGGCTAAAGCCATTTCAAGCAACCTTTCAATTCTGAACGGTGGTATTACACCATCTCTCTGAGAGTATCTTATACTCTGGAAAGTGCTGCAAATATACCTTATAAATATATTTAGAAGATTAAATTAAGAAAATACAAATCAATCAAATAAAATTGAATTGAACCCGCGACCTTCGGATCGCTGGTCTTAGCCTTCCCCCTCGACCACGGAGGCCGTCTACATCTCACCCTTTCTAGTGATCGTTTATTGTAGTCTAGTTTTATCTTGCAATTCATTTTCATGCTGGGGGAATCACCGGATAAAACGAGCATTCTTGACAGGTGATTGTTTTTCACTTGTTTATTTAGATTGATACTGATAATAATTATATCATATATATATTTTTACATTGAATAATATGTGATACCATCTGTTCCCAGACAGAGCAATATTAAAAATGTCACTCAGTTCACGCCGATTTCACGTGGTAAACAGAGATCCGCCTCTTATCGGTGGCAGACATCTTGGGCAATCAAATTAATTATTTATTTCCTCAACTATTTGACCGATCAAAGTATATCTTTTATTGGAACGACGGATTTGACTGTTCTATGTGACATGTCAAAGTTTTTCATTGATTGCTCTATGTGTAATGTGTCTACAAGTTATCGGTAACGTTCTCATTAGAGGGTTGGATGACTTTATTGAAGACAAGGACCCTATCGGAAGAGTGTATTAGTATTTTTTTATATTAGCTCCACACGGGAGGCCCTGAGGAGAAAATACTTAAAGACCTATTTCATCTTTGGAAAGAAAGGAGAGGAAGTTCTGGGAAGAAAAAGGGAGTGAGGGGTGGGCAGGAACCTGGGGACAATGTATTCAGAATGACAAAGTATTTAAACAAGAAATTATTGACGTTTACCATGTCAACGAAATGAAATTGTGATCTTTTATTAATTTATGATGACTACCGTAGCAGTCTTAGAATTCATTTTACACCAATAATCTTTGAATGGAACTCTATGATCGTCTAAAAATAATATAATAGCCTATAAGTGGTACGCTAAAATAATGTTAACCTTTTTACGAATCCAAAAAGGATGGATAAAGACGTTAAAATCAATCGGAATCAAACGACCAACAAAATCTAGACAGGATATTAAAAATGACACCGAAACCAAAATGTTGTTTCCAAAAAATGAGTTAAATAAACATTTATCAAAAAGAAAATCCATTGTCTCGTTGGCAAAAGATCGCAAGACGCATTGCTTTTTACCTTTTGTTGGAAGTAGCAAATTTTCTTCCAATATATTAAGAAAAAAATATATATACACGCCCACGAAAAGTGGTGCTGGAGAAAAATGCTCAGAATTCCATGGATAACCAGAAGCACAAATGTATTCATTCAGGAAGAGCACAAAAGGTAGGCATCCACAATCCATAATAGAATTTCAACTATCTGCCTACAACGTATCTTAAGATACTTTGAATATGTTTCTCGCCAAACTGAAGATAAACTCATAATAACTGGCAAAGTGGAAGACAGATGAAGCAGAAGAAGGTCACAAATGCGCTGGAATGACAGAGTATGGAGTATACTAGGGTGTCCTTGGCTCTCAACGCAGCGCAGGACCGTGAGCAGTGGAGGATGCTAGTCCACCATGAAAATTTAAGTACAACTAGACTAGAAGAAGAAAATTATTTCATTTTCGAAGTGAGGCATCGGAATTAGATGGGAGTTTCGTTATGAAATCACTCATTGGTGGGCCGCATTACTCGACCGAATTTGTAAGATGTGCCATATCTAGAGTTGATCTCGATGGAAACAAGTGTAAGTTCGAAAAACCGGTTGATCCACCTCATGTTACAAATCTAAATTATAATAATGTATTATGCCCGCGAGCTTTTTTGCATTTTTGAGCGGAAAAATCGCATGTCCCTGAAATTAAACACGTGGAATGTATTTGGTAGCTAAACCAGATACCTAGTGAACAAAATATGCAAAACAAATAATTAATTAACAATATTTTCAAATTACGCAAAAGAACATTGGTATAATTTGCATTTTTCAATCAGTTTAATCGTTAATATATGGATTATGTTAATATTTACACACGTGTAAAAGTTCATTGACAACGTAGGATTATAGATAAACGTGGTGTTATTTAATTATTTAAAGGAGTGCTTGATCTTCGTGCTCAGACCAAGGTATAAGTTATTCCTAAAAATTATGTACAAATTGAAATATAATATATAAATAATTATTACACGAATTTATTTATTGAAAGTTTAGTTTATTAACTAAGGAACCCGAAACACCAATTATAATATTTGTTTAATAGCTCTGCCAACATGCAACGTATTTTATGACGTTTTGTGTGCGGTTCTGGGGTCTCTACAGTGAAATGGATAACATTACAATATCGGATCGATCGGCGTAACTTGCACTGTTGACAGCCGAACCCATATTGACAGGGAATAAATAATAAAAAATCGATTTACGCTGGCAATACTGGCGGATCTGTCTATGGATTGATACGAAAAATTAAAAATACTAAGAACTGACCATTTCGAATTGAAATACTAACTTTATTACACATTGGCACTTCGCGTGCACTTTTTGACACTAAACGTGAGTTAATTACTTAATGAGGTCTTTAGTGATATTTGAACCACTTTCTTTTCTCCAAGATCGAACGGAATAAACTGATTGTACCTTAGATGAATTAATTTAGTCTACGAATTCCTTTAATTCGAAGAACTTGGTTAGTTCATCTCCATTCATTAATAAGCCAATTATTTTGCATAACGAACGATTTCATTCAAATTATTGTGTATATTGACAGCTTATCTGACACTCGGGAGACACAACATCTATTCTAAAGACCCTTTGGGTAAGTGAACGGCTAGTAATTCTATGAGATTTAAGGTATTGTCACACTACGCTATAATGTGGCAAGCTTTTTTGGCTTGGCCTATTTCAGCATATCGCTTTCCATACATTCCCAATGGGAACGTACCGCAAAGTAAATGCTGAATTAGGCCAAGCCATGAAAGTGTAGCGCGCATATAGCGTGGTTTATCATAAGCATGGAAACGGTCATTAGTATTATTATTTTTTGTTACATTGGCTCTACACAGGAGGCCCTGAGGAAAATAATTCCCCTTCGGGGCCTATGTCATCTTTGGGGATGCTCTGTTAAAGGTATTTTGAGGAAAGGAAGGAGAGGAAGTTCTGGAAAGGAAAAAGGTATGAGGGGTGGGTAGGAATCTTTGAGTCGGTGTCTCTAGGAATGACAAAGATATGAATCCATCCCTCATGTTTTAAATAGTTTAAAAAACTAGTTCCATAGGTTCGACTAACGAATAGTAAACCCTGACTTATAAATAAGTAAAACGTAAATCGTTAACTGAAAATATACCTTATCCTATGGATAAGCTATGAATACTAATGGGGCCAACAGACCTAGCTATAAAAGCTCAAGCGTTATTTGGCTTGGCCTTACTCAGCATAGCATATTGCTCGTCATACATTCCCATTGGGAATGTACGGCAACCGATATGCCGAAATGCGCCAAACCAAATAACGCTTGAGCTTTTATAGCTAGGTCAGTTGGCCCCATAATGGTGAAATACCCACTATCTATTCTTATTTTCATAATCAACTCACGACCGTCGCCGAGAAATAATATTAAAAATGAAAGGTAGAAAATTAATATTTTTTAATGTTTTAATAGATATTATTTATGTTTTCAAAATCTATATAATAAAATTGCTTTAAAAATTGAAAATCACGTAAAAGCATAAGGCTAACTACCTACATTATTTACATAATATGTAATTTTTAATTTTTTTTTTGTTAAATTCGAAAGAAGGAAAAGTTTTGTTTTTGCTTCTGGGGAAAATACATTTTCAGTAGGTATATAATAAAAAAAAACATGATAAAAATATATACTTTTATTACATTTTTATTTTTAAATTGTTTTGCTATTGCTGTGTACTTTCAATAAAAAATTACAAAAAATGATTTAGTAAAATTTCATAAATAATAACAAACTACAATATTCTTTCATACTTGAAGTATTAAAATAGAATATTTTTGATCATAATACGAATGTAATTAATTATAAATAATAATTATTATTAACATTTTAATTATTAAATATTTTCTTTCACGTGGAGTGTGCGACATCTAACGGAGAACTCCCGAACTTCAAAGTATGCGCGGAATAAGGTTACTCGAAACAAACATCGGAAAGAAAACTTCATCTACCTTTCATAGTTTCCCGTCAGGTGGTTGCATTAGTTATTTCAGAAAACATACATCATACATTTTGCACACATTTTTTATAAAACTTATATAAAAAATAAACGATTTTTTCATCTTTATAAATTGTTAATGTTATAATATTATTTTATAAATTGCAAACGTAGTTAAAACACTTGGGAGGTAAATAATGATGATAAAATAAGAATTAGGGAGTTTCTCACCATCCTCCCAATAGCTTATCTACACTAATAACGAATATTTTCGATTTACGATTTACGGTTTATTTATTTATTAAGTTGGAGTTTATAATTCGGTACTCGAACCTATGAATAGTAGCTAGGTATATATTGGATAAGTTGGCCGAGTTTTCTAACCACTGCAAGTATTTTATTTTTATTTTTAATAATATTCGTTATTAGTGTAGATAAGCTATTGGTGGGATGGTGAGAAACCCCCTTAAAATATTTTTTCATGTTATTACAAATGAATTTTTTAGACATTCAAAATACTTTAAGCGATTTGAATTCAATTCAAACGGTAAATTATAAACGATAACATTATAATTAAATCAAACAACATCAATTAACATTTTAAATAAAATATGGCCAAGATTAATGAGTGAAAGCCAAATAAATTAATAAAATAATAATAAAAAAAATTACTTTTTCAAAAACGTGAGAATTATTCTAAACATATATAATATAAAAAATATATACCTCTTATAAGCAGAATCGATAATGGAATATGGCATTATTGCTTGGGGCTGCGCCAGTAAAAAATTCATCAACACGCTGTTTAAAGCTCAGAAAACTTAAAAAAAGTAATACTTAAATTACCAATACTAACACCCACATCAGTCATATTCAAAAAATTCCCAGTGCTAAAAATTCAAAAATTATATTCAAAACAAATACTAATTTTCCCTTACAAGAACTTAAACACATTTAACACTTCACAAAATTCTCGCAAGACTAGAACAAGACTTGCACACCAACTAGAAATACCTAAAACAAAAACATCCTTTGGACAAAAACACTACAGATACCAGGCTATAAAACTATACAATTCACTTCCAACACAATATAAAACATCTAATATTTCAGAATATAAAAAACATATATGGAACTGGCTACAATCCTTATAACTCTTAAATTATAATTATGTTATCACATTCATAACTTTATGGAAATTCAAAATAAATTTTCTTTTGGTCAAAGAAATTATTTGTGTCAGTCTACACTTATATTTAATATCCTTCCAGAACACATATGACATCTTGCGCATTTTTTGAAAAATATTAAATTATCGGTGTTAAAATTGCCATCAAATGGTTCATCTTTGTCCTTATCTGTCCTATATGTTTTATCAATAAGCATCTAAATATTTTTTGTTCTATTTTTACTACTTTATAAACTTATTATCCTCAAAACAGACTTGTCCTAGTGAGGTTAATATTGAAATGTGAACAATAAAACCTACCACGTAAAGAAACAATAAATAAATAAAAATAACTAAATAAATAAATTGAGTATTGGAGAGTTGAACGCAAAAATAGAAGGATTTATGCTTGCTATTCAAGATAGAGTCATTAATACCAAAAATTATAGGAAGCATATTATCAAAGATCCAAATCAAATTGATGATTTATGTAGAAAATGTATGGCTTTTCCGGAAACTATAGAACACATTATATCAGGATGTTCTATATTAGCGCCGTCTGAGTATACATTTAGGCACAATCAGGTTTTAAAAATAATTCACCATAGTTTGGTAATTAAACATAACTTGATTGACTGTCATAATATAGTACCATATTATGAATACGAACCAAATTCATTTTTAGAAAATAATTTCTTTAAAATTTACTATGATAAAACTATACTAACAGACAGACCAATTGGTCATAATAGACCTGATATAGTTTTACATGACAAAATTAAAAAAATAACTTATATCATTGATTCTTATTCCAAATTCCTGTAATATTCAAAAATCTGTTTCTGAAAAAATAAGAAATTATACAGATTTAGGAAATGAAATTAAAAGAATTTGGCATTCTCAGACTATAAAAATACTACCTTTTGTTATTTCGGCTACTGGCATTATACCTAGCTCTCTTATTAAAAATTTAGGCATATTAGATTTGTCAAAGAATTTGTATATAAAAATGCAAAAATCAGTCATTTTAAATACATGTAGAATTACGAAAGATTTTTTAAATATTTATATTGAGGGATCAGTAGGATTTATCGATCAAATTAGGAATTCCACAGAGCCGAACCCTCTGATATGAAAATATCTGGAGACGGTGAATTATATTCCCATTTAATAGTTTGGTAGATTAACGTGTTGTTCTTGTATTGTTTTGTATTAATTATACTTATATAATACACTTGCATAACGTGGATTTACTAGATGATCATTTATATGGAAAAGTGTATGAAAGGGTTTAGTTTTTCCTATGGGAAAAACTAAACCCGTTCCTGTAAATCTGGTGAATAAAAAAAAAACATTTTAAATTTTTACCCATACTAAAACATAGATCTAAATGAACAGTACTGAATATTAAACACTATTAAGCACGACTTATATGGTCGGTACGCATACTAGGCTATAGTAGAGTAATTTAGTAACTAAACGTGTTCAAACATAATTAAAATAGTTAGTAGTAGCAATTTGGTCAGTCAAGAGGCGAGGTATTAGCTACTCGACTAAATTACTTGCCTAATAATAACTAATAACAAGCCATTAAGCATAGACTGGATACTGTAATTAATTCATAATATAAACCCTTTGGAAGAACAAGGTTCCATCTGTCGCGATAACGTCGTGCGATAATGAGATCCTTAGTAAGCAACATTAGAGTTCATCATAGCATGACGTTTCCGCGACAGATGGAACAGAAATGTTGTAAAGAACAACAACAAAAAATAGTTAAACATGTAATTTTCTCTTTTTTTCTCTTTGGATCTGCATCGTCAAAATATTTTTAGGAAAATAAGTGTGTCCTTTACGACGTGAATTTTTATTTAGTATTTTTATTTGAAAAACTAAAATTAAATTAAATTCCGTTTAAGTAATTTACAAAATTCAATTCAATTTAATTATTTATGTAAGGTATATATTTAATTCCGGCTGTAATTTCTGTATTTGATAAAAAAAAATTATTTGATTTTACCATCCCAGCTGGACTTTTACAAATGAGATATTTTTTATATAGGTAACTCAAGGCTTTTACATGAATTATAAGAACAGAAAATTATAATAAGCTATCCAAAAAGTCCATTAGAAAAAATAATTTTTTTTTTCCAATCTAACTGAAATTTTCTATCAAAAGTCGAATGATAAGTTTAAAGCACGCTATATGCAAGCAATATATCTGTGCGAGTGCTGTGTTTGGGTTGAGATTTCCTATTCCGAGTGTTTTTGAATTATTTCTAAAACTTTGCATACTTGTTCTTGAAAGCACCGAATCCAGATACAAAATATTCCAAAATGGATACATTTTTATGCCAAGTGTCAGGAAAAATGATCTTTTTACGTAGTAAAGGCAATCTCATTTCCTCTCCTAAGGTCTGGAGAAGCGTTAGGCCGAGGTATTTCCCGTTTTTCTCCCTTTTACGGGCATTCTTTATCGGCGGCACCCTTCAGTTTATTTTCACTAAAAAAAAATATGACCACTAAAAATATGCAGATTAGCATATTTATTTTTATGGTGCACTCTCGGGAAGAATATAATGTAATAAAGCCCAAATTAAACTTTCCAAAACTATAATGTCAAAATATTTACGGAGACACGTTATTTGCATATTTATTTTATGTGACAATAATTAAACATTGTAATATGAAATTATGTTATGATCTAAATTTGTCATTTGACTGGCCTAAAACAGGATCCATTCCTAGTTGGCTAGTCAAAGTATCCGCATATGTTATTGCATAATCTTATGTTAAATAAATTTATTATTATTATTAACTCAAAACGATAGTTTTACCAATAGTCTCCTACACACGAGCCGCACAACGCAGTTGAGCTGCTATCAATACGAGCAAATAAATAAAAAGAGCAAAATAAAGTGTATGTAATCAAATGTGATTAAAATAGTGTGTTTGGGCCTTCCCATCAGAGGATTATCCCGTTTGATGGCACCACTCAGTGTCCTATTTATGATATTACTAGCTGGGGTACCAGGCTTCGCTCAGGGAGTTGATATGAGATTGTATGGTAGCCCTCTATGCCCCACCCATACAAAAAAGGCTGCTGAATGGTCCATAATGTTCCAGAACATTCCACAGCATTCGAGAGTGTTCTGGAATCTTCCTCAATGATCTGAGATGTTCCCGTTCCCGATAGTTCCTGACTATTCCCAAACATTGCACAATATTCCAGAATGTTCCGGGATGTTCTGGAATGTTTTGGAAAGCTCTCGAATACTGTCAAATTTTCTGGACTAGAAATTTCTGGAGAGCGAAACTTCCAGCCCTTATGCCTTGTTCTGACTGGGAGAGTATTTTAGTCGAGTAGCTAACATATTAGTAATTAAAGGTGTCCGAACACCACAATTTTAGTAGAGTAGACTAGTCAGCTCTTTAGTAGATTGAATCCATTTGGTTCTATTTTTTCGACGAGTAGAGTTTCCCTCCACACGTCCCTGCGCACTGACATGCGCAGTTCATTCGTAGAGCAGATAAGCGC
Source organism: Limnephilus auricula (assembly GCA_951813805.1). NCBI lineage: Eukaryota > Metazoa > Arthropoda > Insecta > Trichoptera > Limnephilidae > Limnephilus > Limnephilus auricula. The sequence goes on along the minus strand of OX638390.1, from coordinate 14,194,983 downwards.
AATATGTCGTCCTGTTCGGTCCCGTCGGAGCGAGAATTCTACTCTAAAATTCTTTTTTTTTGCAGCTATTAATCTATTTTCGTAACCATAGTTTATTTATTTTCATCTCACTAAAATATTCTTGCACTTCTTCTAAAATAATCATTACAGTCAGCTTAATTAGCGTATTTACTTTAATGTATTATTGTATTACGCTTACTAATGAACTCTACTTGACAGCAGTGCGAACACTTTTTGGTAGTAGCGAGTAGTTCACAAGTAGCGAGTTACTCGCCACTCGACTTACTACTTGTCAGGCCAGAACAAGGCATTATATCTTCAAAAGTCCGCCCTTCAGGTAAAAACGGAAGCCTTCTTCATAGAGGGCTACCACACCATATAACTACCTTGACTCGTTTCTAAGTTTTAGCGGCACGCACATACACTTTATTGTGTCCGGGGGTTAACTTCGGGAGGTGATTCTATATGATGGTAGGAATAAAAAAGTTAAGTAACTTTTTTCAAAATTCCAACTTTAAGGGGTCCTCTTTCAGTAAAAAGCTAAAATTAGCCCGACGTGTAGGGCCGGCATAATTATTTTGCGTTATTGCCAATTCTACCACTAACTACACAGCCAGTGTTGATTTTGAATGCAACTGTCATTTTACTGTTTATTAGCAAAATAGGTAGGTAATTTAATGTACCCAGCAGAATTTGATTTTTAAAAACTGTATTATTATGATCAAACCTTTAGTGTGTATTTATTAAGACTTAAGAGTAATTAAAAGAGAATGTTTGTTCAGTGCGTGATTAGTTTATTGTTGACGATGACGTTTCAATACGTCGTCATGGTTCTTGTCTATTTAGTTGTAAACCTTACTGATAAAATTGTATTTCTTTTGTGCGATTTGGTTAAACCCACGCTTCATAAGGCATCAACCAAATAATAGGATCACATGTGATGACATTACCTGCATTTCTTGATGAACAACCGTCCTGTACTAATAATATTTGTTTTCGTTTCGTGCTTGCCTACAAGTAGAAGTGGACATTTTGAAATTTTCTTAAATTAAAAGCAACGACATTCTTGGTTAAAAGTGTTTAATAATTTTAATGTTAAAAGTGTAACTCCATTTTGTTATTTAGTGCAGTTAACTTTTTGAACTTTATTTTAAACAAAACATAAGCCTAAGCGCCTCCGCCCACTGAGGCAACTGAAAACTCTCAACTGCCAACTGTCTTTGTATGACAATGTGATGGCCCGCACACTTCACAATCACACAAAACCCCGTTGTCAATGGTAACGCAAGCGTTGACTTGCGACTGTCACTGCTGATTGCCCTGGGCGGCCATTGCTAGTTGCCAGCTGTCTGCTGATTGTTCTTCGTATATGGTTAAACAAGCTTTTTGACCAATCAAGACAGAGAAAACAGCCGGTTTTAGTTGGTTTTCAGTTGCCTCGTCAGCGGAGCGCCTAATTGTGATTGTTTACACGCGGTTTCCATGGATCCGTGCCAACCACAAATGTGCAACGTTGACATTTTTACTCTCGACTCGCTCACAGCGAATTTATGTGCACCTCACACTAAGGATCTTTAGTAGGTACGTCTTTTTGTATGGAAAAAAAGTTGGAATTTCGGAAAAAGGTATGTATCTTTTTTACTCCTACCATCACGTAGAATCACCTCTCAAAGTCAATGCACTTTACCCCCGGACACCCTGTATATTGATTTTTTCCATTTGAACCGAGCTGCTTTAGTAATAAAATTTATTGCATGCGCCCAGATTTGCGCATTTATAAAAAGCAAAACGATTAATAACAAATCAATAATACGTTATTTTGAACTAACTTTCGATGCAAACGATATATTTCGCCCTGTACAGGATATTCAATTACAATGTAAAAATAAGTATATTCATTTTTAGGTTTATGTTTATTTTTCACGTAGTTTCACTTTTCTCTTATATTCAGAGACATATAAGAATATATAATGCTGAATCAATATATTGTGCCATAATGACGGTTGTAATGCGAAAGTTGATTCTGTTAGTGAATAAGTTGTAAAATATTCACGGGAACGTACGCTTTAGTTTGTACGATCGCCCAACAGTATATGGCAAATTTTGTTTATATATATGTAACATTTATTTATTTATCTGTAAGAGACAAACAGCTTATATACAACAACAAAAATACAGATAATTATGTACAAAGGTAAATTGAGCCAAGCCAAAAAGGTCTCCTATGTTAAAGTTAAATTGGAGATGGAGTTTTAATATATCTTAAACAACGTAACATATAAAGTTGCAATCACCAGTCCCTCCCAAATAAACGAAGTTATGTATTTACCAACTCAATACTATCGTATATGCATATGCTATGCAGACAATGCAGAGCTGTAAAATGTTTCCATGAATACAATGTTATGTTATAAGTTTTAAGTTATGAGTTTATGAGTTACCATTTCAGGCGTAATCGGTACTGAAGCATGTAGAGATCGTAAAATCATCAATTTGTTTGTTTTTGGAATTTATGATTTTTTTAAAAATTTTATTTATAAAATAAATGATTTCAGATATTAAAACATTTAGATACATTAGATCATCATACTAGGCGACTGCCTGTTTCATTGTGACCAATGGAATATAGTTGCTTTGTGATGTCTAGTGTAAACATATGGACTAAATATATAAGCATGTTGAAAATAGGAAAAGTTATATATATTAGGCCTGTGTCATGTGAAAAATTTTGCAGAGACGGCTTGTTGCATTCAGTAGCAATGGATGATGTTTATCAGATATTACAAGAGCCGTATCGTCAGCGTAAATATAGAAAGTATTTAAAAAGTGAAATAAGTTTGTTCATTATTGATTGATAAATATTATATAAAGCGTAGGTTCCAAAATTGATACCTCATGGGCACCAGCACACATTTTTTCCTTTACCCATTTTTTCTAATACTTTTATCAGGTATGTCTATTAAATAAAGATTATTTAACAAATTTAGTAGATTTTCTTTGGTTTCAAATTCTCAAGAGTTATATAACTCGTTGTATCAATTGTGTCAAACGCTTTGGAGTTATCGATAAATAATGCTAAAACATGATTTTTATGGTTTAATTCATTATTTATATAATTTGATGAAGTCCTGTGATAATGTTTCCGTACTTTATTTTTTGAAAGCCATAATGTTTTTGGTCTACTAGGCAAAAAGAAAAAACTATCATTTTAAAGAAATATTTTTTTTATTGGTATATTCTTTAAGGATACTTTAATAGTCTTTGTAAATAGCCTTTGCGGTGATTATTACAATAAAACAGTTCTGTATAAACCATCCCATCGATATTAGTATATAATAGCTAGGATATTACAACCTTTCCTCCTTTGTATATTTCCTTTAGTCTTACAACTGTGTGGAAGGCATAGTTCGACAGTAAACAGTCTGCTCCAAGCAGTTGGGACTTGGGACACCAGACTTGTGCGATATTACTATAAAAAAAATTATGTTAACTCTTTAAAACCAATATATTAATGACATAACACCCTTATTTATACATGTCTAAAAACAGATTTTTATAAACATTTTAAAAACGAGTGCAGTCTGATACTTCTACATTGCACCTTAGGGTTGTAGCAGAGCTTATTTACCGATAAAAAAAGGGGTCACTATCTCTCTATCCTTTGAGACCTTTTAACAAAATATATGATGTCCTTCCTGACATCGCTCTTCGTACAGCGCTGGCAGAATTTCTATTCTCCAAATTCTAAAGGGTATCTCATAAAACTCTTTCTACAAGCTTTAATTTAGTTAGTAAAAATACTGGGTAATAAATAAAATAATATTGAATGTACAAACTATAATGGGTAAGTAAGGTACGCATAATAAAATAATTATCATACCCTTATCTAAACCATACAACAGATTTTCGAATCACCTCGTTGCAACGCGCATAACAACTTGTAATTTAAATTTGCTAAAACAATTAACTGATCATTATTACTTAATTGAAAACAGAACACTGACGGGATACGCAAAATTTATGCACATTAATGTTTTGAATTAAGTATTCAATAATAATTAAACATAACCTACAAAATTGGTAGTAAATTCAAAGTTTACTAGACCATTTTATTCGGTTACAAAAACCTTTATCATCTACCTATAGGTTAACCCAGGTGTTCCCAAACTTTTCCAAGTCGTGGCACACTTAGAAAATTTTAATTTTCTCACGGCACCCTAGTCATATAATATCTGTCTGTAATAGCTTTATTTCATATTTGTATGACTATGAAGAAGAAACCGGGTAAGAAACTAATACAACTCGTATTTTTCGAATCAGGGAATAAGGCTTGATACGGCTACTCTCATTTCTTTTTCCAAATTTATTTGTTCGTTATAAGTTATAACAGCAACGTTATAACAGCTTCGCACAGATATGAAGTCGCAAAGGGAATGAAGACCCTTACAGCCTTTGATACTCATTTTAGACTGATACCCGAAACTTCGTCAAATCCGAACAAGCGTATTTTGTGTTTAGTCAATTAGATTTTCTTCTTCTTGCGTGGTAAAATCTTGTGGAGCTTGAGCAGGGAATGGATCTTGGATCCACACAAACTTCTCCACGTGATCTTCTGCGAATTACTTTGCAAACCAGTTAGTTAACTGTGATAGGTGCTCTGTGAAAAAGGTCGGCAAGTTATGTGAAATCTTAACTCCGCTATGTGCTCTATTTGCCCCTATTATCACTTATTTTTCATTTCCACAGTTGTAGTTTTATCCTGAATGATGAAATCTTCTCTACAAGCTTAATTATGTGCATGTTATGGCTATGTAGATACCGATTTAAATCAAATTTTTATTTTTAGTAGAGAGATCAGGGGTGCCGCGAGGCGCGGCATCTCTCCGTGGGACACGAGGTGTGCTAGCACGGTCGCTCGATATGAAGTTACCGACCGATTGTCGGTAACTTCTCATCGTTCCCTAGGACAACTGCAGATCTCAAACGTACAAACGACAGTTGATATCGAATATATTAAGGACACTTAGTCATTGTGAACTGTCACCTATTCGTTTGCGATCTGCAGTTGTCGTAGGGAACGATGAGAAGTTACCGATAGTTATCCTATCGATCGTTATAGAGCAAGCGTGCTAGGGCCTCAGGGGTGCTAGCATAGTCCATCGATAAGGATCGGTAGGATAATTGTCGGTAACTTCTCATCGTTCCCTAGGACAACTGCAGATCGCTAACGTACAAACAACAGTTGATATCTAATATATTAGGGACACTTAGTCATTGTGAACTGTCACCTATTCGTTTGCGATCTGCAGTTGTTCTAGGGAACGATGAGAAGTTACCGACAATTATCTTACCGATCCTTATCGATGGACTATGCTAGCACCCCAGGGTGCGGCGGAACCTACTTTGGGAACCTCTGGGTTAACCAGTAGGTATAATCATATTCAGTATTTACAAAAAGATCATTCATTATGAATTAATTTAAAATTAAGATAACAGAGGTTTTCTTAATAAAATGTTCAATGACATCGTTCACAATGAAAATACACAGCACCTACTTATACAGAGTAAAAATCCACTGTTCAGAGAGGAAATGCAGCCTCTGAAAAGATTCAATCGATCTACTCGCGGCAGATCTTCTGAAGCAGTAAAACAAATGATTCCTCATTTTTCTCCTTTATCTCCGGTAACGAGTCACAATAAAGCTCTCTTATTGGTCGAGAGATAGCGGAGGAAGGGGGATGGCACAAGATTGTTTTCTTTGAGATTTCTTCCTTTGAGCCTGTACCATATAATATGTACCTATTCCAATAGCATTGAGATGCAGTTGCTATAATACGATTTCAAGTCCATTCCGTCTCTTGTTCTGTAGTGTGACAAAGTATAAGATGAACAGACTTGAAAATAATGTTAAATAAATATTTTTTATTATTAATTTAAACCAACAATTTCAGTGGTGTATAGGGATTTGGTTTGATTTTCAAAACTGAAACTGATTGAGAGAAAGATTCAGACAAGCGATTAAGTAGGTATTAATAAATCTACCTTTCTGTTGGTCTTGTAATTTCTTTTGATTAAATTTTCGACAGATGTCATATTACTTAACTTTTTTTTTGAATCCGTACAAATTATCGACAAAAATATCTACTTCAGCACACTCTATCTTGTTATATAGTCGACACATCTGGGTCAGAGGGCTAAAGTGAGCGATATTATTTTTAAATGTATTCAGGTGAAAAATGTTATGACGTCTTAAACAATGGGAATTGGGAACATTTATTTCAATATTGCCAAGACATAGTGTAGTATCAAGATGGCCGTGGATGATTTTATGTAAACATATTAGATCAGTCAATTGCCTTCTAGTTTTAAGTGTATCAATCTTGAAGTAATCACGACGTACGTCGTATGATCTCAGGTTATCAATAATTCAGATAAAAAACATCCTATAAAATACATATATTATACATACAGGGCGGTCCGTGAGTTTTCAGTGAGCTAGGTGCTAAGATTGAAAAAAACCACGTTATTGATGTTGTTCTAGTTGAAAATGTTTTTAATTTCAACTTTTTGTATGAAGATCTTTCAATTTATGGATGCGGCGCATCCCCAAACTGAAAGAATCCTGAAGACCTTCATACAAAAATTTGGAAATTTGAAAAAAAAAATCATTTTCAGCTACAACAACATCAGTAACGTCGTTTTTTCCAATCTTAGTACTCTAGCTCACTGAAAACTCACGGACCGCCACTGATATCCAGAATACAAAAAAACATTTCGCAAGAGTTTTAAGATAATATTTGAAGCTTCTCTAAATATCCACGGCCATAAGATTTCTCTTACGTGATATTCGAAAGGGTAGTCATCGCGTTCAATTTCTCATAAATGTGTCTATTGTTATAAATATATTATAGCCTATATAGAAGTGGCTCTAGCACAAGATTTTCCCGAAGTAATAAATGAACAAGAGAAAACATTTAGAACCAAGAACATGCACAAGAATATTATATCGCATCTTAAACATATTATTTCTTCACCAAAAATTTTTAAACTCATGTTTCTTGCAAACAATATTTTTTTCTCTCTCATTGCACAACACCACCGAAATTCAATTTTATTTTAGATCACTGGCCGATCCAAAATTGTGATTAAATAATTCCACTAATCGCTTATTGGAAACAATAATTATTGTTGTATCTCTAGTGCTGACGGAATTTCCCCAATAAAATCTGCTACCGAATTTGAAAACCGACTACTTATTCTGGAAACCAGTGTAGTTATAATAATAAATACTGGGTGTTAATGGTATTTAACTGTACAGGTAGGTTCCAATGAGAAATATCGATTATTTCCCGTATCAAATTCTTAAAATTAAAAAATTTATATCGATTTATTTCATTCAAAACTTGCTTTAATATATACCTACATTCAAGTAAGCAATAAAAATGCTCAAAACGCACGATGATAAATTATTAAATATCGTGTACTTCTTGTAAGTATTTTTTGATCATAAGTACTAATAATTTTTCAATAATGTATAAAAAAATAATTGTGTAAAAAAAATTTGAAATATTTTAGTTTGTAAGACCTTAAATAAATAGAAAAACGATTTATTTTTTAATGATTTTAATACAACAAAAATTCTGAAAACTGTGTTTACTAGATTATGTATTGATTTATTTTGTTGTATGATTTGAATTTGTGTTGTTAAATAGAATCTATCGTTTGAAAATTGAACAAATCGGCCAACGACCAACGGTATAACCTTAGTATAAATAATTATTATTATAAAATTATTAAGTTAATTATAAGTTATTAAAATTGAACTTAGTTTTTCAAAAATGTTAAAACTGCGTTTACCAGATAAAATCACGATATTTCAAAATCAATTCATGTTTTGTTGCAAAAAAGATTACAATACGTCTAGAATTTGATTTAAAAAGAACTAATTTCCGGTATTCTCTGGTAAGACCCTCTTAAGTGACGAAGGTACCTGAGTTACTTTTAGACCAGTGATTTCTGAGGTTATTTAGAGTAAACAATGTAAATAATGACATTTTGGCATGGAGTTAGGAATTCATACCTCCATCCATTTTGATCTCAGATTACTTTTTTCTATCTCCTCTTCAACTAAAAACATTTTTAAAATCAATAGGTGTTGGCAGTTAGGAACTAGATAGGGGTACGGTGGTTACGCGGCTGAGTGTTGACTACGTGTGAAAAATTATTGAAAAATGTTTATTTTTAAAAAGTACGAGAAAAATGTCTATAATTCTTATTTTTTTTTACTCATATTAGTCTCCGGAATCACTGGTTTAAAGAAAGTGATTTACGAGTACATCTCTTAAAACCCTGAACACAAGTAATTAAACCACGAAGTTCACGCGTAGGAAACTAGTAAACAGTTAAACAAGTTTGAGAGCATTATCTAATAGGTTTTGAAGTAAATAGTAGGTACCTACAAAGTTTCATTAGATGTTCGCTCTGTTTATGGTTGCCAAGGCAACTAATGGAAATATCAATACCTAATATAAAGTAATATAAAGTTTTAATATTACTTCTGTGAAATAAGATGAGAAAACCTCGAATCACTTCTTGAGTGTTTTCACAAAACAAATATAAAAGAGATGTATGACATTTTATTGGTCCTCCTCATTAGGAGATCCTGTGCTGAAGGGAACTAGGTTTTGGATTTTCAGCAACTTATATGGTTCAACTTCATGGTTTGGGTAGAGTTTTTTCAGTAGGTAACTTCTACGACGTTTTTTACTTATTGTACTTCTTTCCATGTATGTTTGTGTCTGTATTTGTAGATATATATATATATATATATATATATATATATATATATATATATATATATATATTACGCAGATTTCGCTCGAATGTATCCAGTTTCACCCATCTTTAGTCAGAAAAGTATCATGTGTCTCCAGTTCCTTTTTCTAACGAAGGACGCAATACAACGATAACAATTAGACAGGTGTCAATCGTTCTACGTAACAAAATAACAGTAACGCCGTTCTTCCATGAAGCTACTTTCAAGCGACGCTTAGTGTTTGAAAACGCCGCTAGGCGGTACACTAGCAAAATAGTATGGCAGGTAGCGGTAGCGTCTCTTGTAAGTAGCTACGTGGAAGAACGGCGTGAGTTTAAAAATGTGGGGGAGTTCATCCCGACCAAAAACAAAACATTTTGGTATTATGATATTTAGCTAAAAAAGGTGGGCCAATTTAGATTTCGATATAATATGGACGATCGTGCAAGAATACGAATTAGAGATTTGTAAAATGTTTGTATCCTCGTATAAAAAGTGAGCAGTGGTAATTTAATGACCGGTTAGTAGCCTAGTTGACTATTACGTCGTGTATCCGCCTAGGCGTGGTTTCAATTATTCTACTTGCTAAGTGGTCCACCATTACCAACGACAAAGAAGAGCAATTAATATGCGGTTAAAATGCTCTCAAGGCGGTTCCACTGTAGCGACGATGTCGGGAAATTGATTTTTAAGACATATTCCACTGCCCTGTACAGTGTACACATCTGAGCTGTGGACACAATATCCAGCAGCGCACTGGGACAAGCTACAAAAGTGCATACACACAACTCATGCAACTTCCAAAGTTCTGCTTCCACGATGTTCACTGAAGGGAGGGTGCACTTATTCCCCGCCTTATTTTGCCACCGACTAGCCAGCTCCTGGGACAGGACACGGAAGTCGACCAACGTCAGAGTCGTGGCTGCATCCGAGTGGCTTAGTTCTCCTATAAATGAACGATGGATGCAGATGATGCGGACCCTTCTGATGGACGATACTTTAATATAATTTAATTTTAATACTATTTTTACTTATTTATTTCTAGTTTTTATTTCTTGCTCTTGTTTATCATTATATCTACTAAACTACCTATTATGTAATATATCATTGAAGAAGAAGATAACAATAATAATCTAATTTTTAAAAATATGAAAATGAACAAGACACAGTAAAATAATAAAAGATAACGGTCGCAACTGGGACTCGAACCCAGAACCTTACGTCTTACCGGGACATACACCTCTACTAATTGGGCTACTGCGATCTTATATGAGACTGTCGTAATTGTCAACTTCATGTTTCAAATTTCAGAATTAACAATATTATCTTCGACTAATGTTTTTTTTTTTTTTTTTTTTTTTTTTTTTTTCATATTTTTGGCAGCTACCTTTATTATTGGAAACAAGTATTCAAAGAATGTATTTGTTACCTAGATAGTGTCTCGACAATTACGACAGTCTCATATAAGATCGCAGTAGCCCAATTGGTAGAGGTGTATGTCCCGGTAAGACGTAAGGTTCTGGGTTCGAGTCCCAGTTGTTGTTTTGTTCATTTTCATATTTAAAAAAATAAGATTATTATTTTTATCTTCTTCTTCAATGATATATTACATTGATGGGAATAACCTTCAAAAGTTAAAAAGAGAGTTTTTCTTATAAAAATATGAATACCTATTATGTTTTTTCGTAAAATGTAAAAGTTGGACATATATCATGTAAAATGATCGACGGGGATTGCGCTATCCTCTAATAACAGCACATTTTTCGCATTTAATTATGAATATTTTGAATCCGTGAATATGTTGTCTTTCTTAAAAAAGTTGTAATAATCAGCCATTTTAACAATAAAAAAATCTTTAAAAATTTATTTTTTAACAATATGTTTTACATGGTACATGTTGATAATTTTACATCTCAGGTTATTTACTACTCTTCCATTAGAAGCATTTGCTTGTGTATGCTTTCGGAAATAGATTAATCCATATCGCATGATTATTACATTCGATGCAATACATTATTTGCTCCCCTCCGAGCGCTGTCACGAATAACATATCTCAGTTCACCGTCTACGTAAATAGTTCAGTTACTTTTTAAAATATACCCGTTCTACGTGAACTTTCTGAAAGCATAAACAGCAGCAGTATTTTACGTGAAAACAAATACGGAGGACTTGGTGATTAATGCTTCTCCATAAATCGGCGTTACAATAAGCGCGCTGTGTACTTTGCTAAAGCTTGCGTTGGGCCGATACGCGCAGGGATGTCTCTAGTATCGATTCGTTTGCCACTTAGCTGAGTGCTGATTTGGGGAAGACAGGAATAATGCATTAATTTGTTAACCTCTCGAAGGCCAGGTATATTTGGAAAAAATCGCGCGAAATTATCTTCCCGGCTTTTGCTCAAATATCGTATAAAAACAAAGGAATTGTTTTTTTTGTGATTGTTTTCTGTTTGCCAGATAATGTACCTTATTATTCATATATATTTCATGATAATATCGTTACAAGTTAAAATGTGAAAATATTTCCCATTCGACAAAAAAATGTAAATAAAATATATTCATACGAAAACGATAATTTTTTTTTTCTACAAACCTGAATAGACACCCTACATGAAAAAAACCAATTCAAAGGTGTTTTCGAAGAAGTAATGACATAAATACATGTTTGAAAATGAAATGACAGTTGAAAACCGTTTTTAAAAGTGACGCCAAGTTGACCATAGATATTTATTATAAATTATTCAGATGGGTTGGCGCTATGCGGATGTTTGCTATGGCAAGACCGAGAACGGCGCAAGCGATTCTGACCTTGTTCTTCATACAACTTCTTTATACATAAGGAAATTTTTTTTTTTTTTAAATTTCGACCCGCGGCCACCGGTGGGCGAACGGCAGTCGAGAGGTTGCCTTAATTTCTTCACCCTGGACATAAATTCTTCAAGTTTTATTGTTAGTAATCTTATCTTACTAATATTATAAACGCGAAATTTTGTATGGATGTATGTGTGTTTGTTACTCTTTCACGCAAAAACTACTGAATGGATTTTAATGAAACTTTACAATAATATAGCTCATACGTCAGAACAAAATATAGGCTTTATAAAGCTAGCTTTTTTTAAAATATATTATAAATAATAATTATTGTATTTTGTATAGAAAATGTCAAAATTTGAGAATGACATTTTGCAAAACAATAAAATTTCATTTAAATCAAAATTTTATTTTGGAAAATTAGTGAATTTATTTGAAGTGCTCGACTAATTCTTAAAATTGAATCAAGAATTATAGATATTTTAGATTAAAAGGTTAAGAATTTTAGTATAAACAAATATGGGACCTAGGAAAAGAAAATAGGCTAATAGAAGTACTAATCCTGCGCAGTGTTATTTACTTAGAACAAATTATGGTTTAATAAACTACTACAATGCATTTGTTTTTTTTTTATATATATTTTAAAATACCGCTCGGAAGATAGATGATGAATTGGCGAAACTGGGCAAAATTTTTACCAGATAAATCTTCAATATATTATTTTGTTTACATCATAAACGAATCGAGACTGCTAGGCAGTAGTAAAGGATGACGTTGCACAGCATGGCTTACTGCTGGCAGATTACGTGGATGGTACGAGTGCATTTACATGAGTCTATGTTTTTACAGAGTGAAAATTGTCCTGATGGTAGCCAACCTAAGATAAGAAAATTCACAAAAAAAGACTCAGAAAACTGTAGATAAACGGTGAACGACATCTATGCACGTTATCCGGAATTTCATTGAACTAGGCCCAGTGGGCATACTTTAGATTTACTAAGTTAATATGTGTAAGAATACATATATTAATTACGTGAGCAGTTAAAAAAAATTTTAGAACCCTCCCCCCCTTGGTGAGATTAAGTGAGATTTAGTGGGACTCCCCTCCCACGTGAGATTTTTTATCTTACTCTCGAAATGAATGTTTTTGATAATAGCCATTTATTCAGTGGTCAAAATGGGACACTTCAAAAGAAGTGAAACAATATTTTGTTTTTATTATCTCTCTTTTATACTTGACTCGAGATTTTTATTGACCCCCCCCCCCCCTCGGTATAATGAGATTTGGTGAAATTTAACTGGACCCCTCCTATTTTTTGCTCACATAACTAATGTATGTCCAAGTTCATCCGTCAGATAAGCTGTCACGAGCTGCCACAAACATACCAATCTAGGCTCTTTTTTGGGAATAAATGTCAAGAATCAATTACGAGCAAAAAGATCTCTTGGAGTTTCTTTCCATTTGTTAAACGTTTACACGCAAATCATATCAAAGTAAATTTTTAGCTACCCGAAATCGGTAAATGTCGAAATAAAATAAAGTGAGCTAGCCAACGTAGCAGCATATAAGTACAAGAAGGACAACCTACAGTAGGTCGTCTCAAGCGCTCTACTCACTATGCTGCAAACCTCCCGACATGTCGGGCTATTTGACAAATTGCATCTTTAGTAGGCACAACCAGCTGCCGAATCCTTTGCGATTTGTAGCCATTCTGCCAACAGCCCAACATGTCGCCAGTATAGTAGAGCCGTAGAGCGCTTCATTTAGTGTTCCGTTTTCGTCATCGTGAAAGCGAGTAAGCGTATCTTGTCATCTCAATCACACCTGTGATGTTAAATGTAGTAATTAACCGCATTTTTCGATTAGTAATTTGCCCGTACATATTCTTTTAATGTCTGTCTTTGTCTTACACGAACCACGCTTGAATTCAGAATTTGCGGGAAACATACACATGTGTTTGTTACTTGTCATTTTTTTGGGTTAATTTTGTGAGACAATGACGCTTCTATTGTAATGTATTGTAATGTCGTAGCGTGAAAAGTTTATTTATTTTGTTAAAATATTTTAACATATTTCTGGTATTTTTTGGTTTTTCAACGGTGTTCGTTCGAAAGGTAAATTTCGAATTGAATTAGAATATTTTTTTGTTTTTGAAAGGCAATGATCCTTAGGCGAATATTATTTTATGAATATTTTCAGCTTCACAAATCCTAGTGATTTTTCACTGATCTACGCTAGTATTTAGGTTGAACTCGATTTTTACCGACTTTTACCGACATTTACCGACTCTGCGTTGCAAATTTCGTAGCACATTGTAATTTAAAACGATCTCCCAACATTCATAAATTTGTAAGTATAATGTTCTTCACTCTTTTATGACTACAACTATGAATTCCAATTTATTTTTAGGAAACTGATAAAGTATTTTGAACATAACTCATCGCGACCATGAATAAAATGAGCATCTTTTATGCAGTAGTTGTGAAACCGACAAAAGTTTACCTGGGAATCTACGTTGCATGTTCCACCACTTTCGCAAAATAAATGAACAAATAGATACAACGGTAAACATCCCGCAAAATATTTATTACCTGTCACTTGTACAGTTCACAATGACTCGATAAATCGTTTATAGAATACTGCTTTTGCTATTTTGTTGCACTCGAGAATTACCGAACTTTGACACTTTTAGACGTTTCGCGAGGTGTCTTTATCGAGATATATCTTTATCTCGTGAAAGCTGGATTAAAACAACTTGTTGATAGAATTTATGTTCTCTCGACTCTCGAATTATCGACTGCTTTGGAAACCACTTTAGTATCATAAAAAATGAACATCGCTATTAAATTCAAAATTAATAAAATACTTGGTTTTACCCACTTTTATTGTTTAAAAAACCAACACGTTTGTAAACATTCATCAGGGTTTACTACGATGTTTAGTATTTTAAGAGAAGTAAGTTTAAGTAAGTTTATTATTTTTAGTATTATATCAGAATAATTATTTTATGCATGCGTATGTCCCGGTTAGACGTGAGGTTCTGGGTTCGAGTCCCAGTTGCAACCATTATCTTTTATTATTTTTCTGTGTCTTGTTCATTTTCATTTTTAATTTTTTTATTATTAATATGGTTATCTTCTTCTTCAATGATATATTAAATTTATGGGAATAACCTTCAAAAGTTAAAAAAGAGAGTTTTTCTTATAAAAAATAAATATATATATATATTTTGTTCATTATAAGAATATATATTTATGGCAAAAATTAATTATTTTATGCCAGAAAATTGAATTTTAACGCGTTTTTCTGACATGCTTCATATTCTATGCACAGTTTTTCTCACATGGATCATATTCTATATAGAGTTTTCGTCATAATTAAAAAGCCACAATAATGTCAAAATATTTGATTTAAATTTATTCAAATTTGACAGCTAGGCATCACAAAATGATGTTAATAATCTGTACATACATACCAAGGCAATTCAATTGTGTAGTGGTATGCAGACGACATGACTTTTTATTTATTTTTATTAAGTACTATGTTGATTGTCCTCACATGATTTATTTTCTATCGCCTTAAATATTTGTTATTTTTACATGGGTCATTGTAGAAGATGGAGAAAAAAAAAGAAAAATAACTGTATATTTAACTCATTTTCCAAAATCGTCACATTGTTCATATTAAATATATGCAACGACGATATCGTGTTTGAATTTTGAATGGCGTTGAAGTTGTAGAATTTGGTGGTGTGTGTAATTTGTGAGGTATTTAGTATATAATGCATGTGATTAAGAAACTAAAGTCAAGTTACTTGGTTAGTTTGATATTAAGTTAATATTTTCACTTCTGATGGTACCAATTCTTGAATTTCCCCAGTTCTTGACACTTGTCATAAAAAATAACGTAACGTAAAATGGAGGTTGTTTCTGCAGGATATAGTGTTCCATACTATTATTATGAAATAGAATATAATAAAATTTTACTAAGGAATTCGAGTAGACATTTGGGTCGTAAAAGCAAATGCGCCTCCATTCTTAGATAACTTCAAATTTTGCGTCACACAACCCAAAAATGGGTTGAGGTACGTATTAAAACTCAGTATAGCATAAAACAGACAGTATTTTTTTTGCTATTTATGCTGGTAGTCGTATGTAAAGAGACATGATCAAATTTTGTAAATCAGGAATACACAAGCGGAACTGATTTTTTCATTTATTAAATTATAAGTTTACAGGGTTAACAATGTTGATAACAATAAATTACAAAATAAGTTTTCACCGATTTATTTTTATTTTTGATGTTTCTCTTCTATAGAAGCGGACGCTTGTGTATAGAAGAGAAGCGAGTGTCAGAATGAAAAATATTTTGTACCTATAATTAAATATGATTTAAGGAATTTTGAACTTAAAAATAAGTAGATTAATATATTAATTATGAAGATAATTTGCTCTTTAATGGCTTTTATTATATATTTATCGTCTTCAATTTTTCTTATCTTTTCCAGTAAACTGTTGAAGTATTTTTATCCTAGGAAATATATGTTTTTGACGAGTACGACTTCCAGTCAAAAAGCTATGGTTTTGTTTTTCTTTTATAAATAATAAAGTTATATTTTTTATTATATAATATAATTTGTGTTTACATAAATATAATTTTTCTATTTTATTCAAACATCAAAGAGAGACGGAAACAATTTCTGAAACTCTTCCATGTTTTTATTTGGTGTTAATTTTGTAATTCTTCATTTCTGATTTTTTTAACCCAAAACTGGTGAACTAAAAAGGGAAGGTTGCTGAAGAAGTATTGCTTTAAACGTATTTATCCCTAAAGCCCTTATCACTATGAAACACTTTCCTCATAACATTTGAAATGGACTACAGTTTCTACAAAGTTACAGATATCCCTTGAAGAAAATTGCACGGGCGTCTTCCTAAAAAAATATGCCCTGCTTTAAGAAATTAAACACTGAACAAAAATATGAATATATTTTCGGATACGTTATAATGAGTTCAAAATGACATTGTGGCACATTTTTCGATCGAAGTTTATTCAATTCCAAGGGGAAATACTCAGGGAAACTGTGCATGTGCAATGCACATTAAAGCTGCTATCCGTGTTATTATAAATTTTTTCTTGTTATTTATTTATTTTGTTATTTAACGCCCAAAGGGCTTTTATATGTTGGTACAGTATACTTGTTACATTTGTTGCTAGTAAAAATGGTTTAGTACATTTTGTTTGTTAGTAGTAAAAAATAAAAAAACACAAGTCATAAAAATACAAAAACAAAAACTGAAAAATAGAAAGATTAGATACGTTACAAAATACAAGATCAATTTAGGAATAGTGTTGGAATATATACTCGTATTTAACATGATCCACAAAACTCTCCAAGTTGATATTAAAAATGTCAAATCACCTCAGTATTGATTTCCCATATTGTGAAATCGTTGTATCGGAGAGTGGGGAATGTAATTACTAGTAGGCGGCTAGGCGGTGGCAAAACGAAGAATTCCAAATTGAAAATCCGCAAAAACATCATTCGGAGATATTGAGGTTTGAAGTTTAGAATTTATTTGTTATTAAAATAATATATCAATTCTAAACTTCAAACTTCAATGTCTCCGAATGATGTTTTTGCGGATTCGTGACTTGGAATTCTTCGTTTTGCCACCGCTTAGCCGCCTCCTAGTAATTACGCTTATGAATGCTGCAGTAGAATAGTGTATTTTGTCGTGTTGTTATTCGTAAGTTTATGAGTTGCAGGAGTTCGCAACAGTCAAATTTAGAATTTAGTATTTGGAATAAAAAGTTTAAGTCGTTTATTTTATGTATGTATATTTTTTTCTTATAATGTATTTTCAGTATATTTAATAAGAAATTGTATTTTAAGTCTTCTAGTGGGATGTTTAATTTAGAAATTTACAAAGTGAATTTTGTAAGATGGAGACCAAACTACTGAGTTATATCCAATTAGGCTTCTAACTGAAGATACGTATAATAGTTTAATGGCTTCTTAGGAATTAAAGTTTTTAGCTGTTTTTGTTTACGAAGCCTAGTGTTTTCATACCTTTGTTCCCAATTTGGTGGATATGATTGGCGAAACTTAGTTTTTTATCTAAAATAATTCCGAGGTCTCTCATTTCCGCGACTGTTTCTAAAGCTGTGTTGTTGATGGAATATTCAAATAATAACAGAATTTTTATTTCTGAAGAAAGTCAAGGTTTTGCAAATTTCTAAATTTAAAAAGAGATTATTTTGTATGCACCAATATTTAAACGTACTAATATTTTACTGTAGTACGTGGCAATGATTTACATCAGTTATTTTCTTGTATAGTTTGATGTCATCAGCACAGAGCAATACCTCGACTTCGTTGATGCAATTGCTTATATCATTGAAGAAAATGAGGAACACCTTGTTACACCTTGAACAACCTTGCGATAGGCAACTAGTAGCCCAGAAAGCTTTCAACATCCAAGATTTTATTTTAACGAACAGTTTACGATTTAATTAAATAGCTAGTAAACCATTTTATTTATTGTTATTAAGTTTATTTTGTAGAACTCCATTTTAATTTTTTATTTCTTTTATATATTCAATAATATTATTATTCAATGTATAAAAACAGTTTATTATATGTTGTTGTTTTATACATTGAATAATAATATGTATATATATTTTATACATTACATTGAATAATAATATTATTAAATATATAAAAGAAATTTAAAAAAAAAAAAAAAAAAAAAAAAAAAAAAAAAAAAAAAAGGTAGTAAACCATTTTAGCATCTTACCCCTTATTCCTAGGGCAAATAGTTTTTGAATTAGTAGTTTATGGGATACTTTGTCGAATGCCTTTGAAAAGTCTATATACATATATGCAGTCCACTTGTTTATTTTTTGCAAAAGATTGTATTTTGAAGTTTTGAAATATTGTATTGAGTACGTTGCAGTAGATCTACCTTTGATAAAGCAGTGTTGTTTTTGATCAATTCATTTTATTAATGTGGGATAGATTTCATCAAGGACCAGCGAATCAAAAAGCTTAGGTAGTTACTGACTGTATACAAATGGGGTGAAAATTAGCTATATTTGTATTTGTGTCGGCTTCTTTTTCATAGATAGATATAATGAAGCTCGATTTTCAGCGGTCTGGAAAATATCCAAGGGACAAGAGACGGTTTAATAATAATGTAAGTGGTTTAGTTTAGATAATGTATTGGAGCAATTTTTGAGGAGTATTGGTGGAATGTTGTCTAGGCCAGGGGATTTGCCGGTATAGTAATTTCTGTTCGCAAATTTTTTTTGTGATATTGCAATTTGTTAAGTATGTGGTCTTACTAAATTTGTATTCGGGTGTGTTATCGTCTGAGGTTTTTTCATCGTATTCGTTTTTGAAGAAGTCTGAAAAAAGGTTTACAATGTCCTGTGTATTATTTGCACTGATTCTATTTATTTGCATCATTGGCGGGTAGATTGTGTTTTCATTTTTTTTTTAAGAAATTTCCAGAGGTTTTTGGATTTAAAGACTCTGTCCTCGATAGAAGTTATATACGTTTTGTAACATTGGTTGGAAAATCTTTACATTTTTTCTTGTTTTCTCTAAAGATTATATAATCAGTTTGATTTTTTTTTGTATTGACTCTTTTATTGTTGAAGAGAGGCAGTGAGCTCTGATGAGAACCAAACTGGGTAGTTATAGCTTCTCGGTGTGTAAAAATGTACATAGGGTTCAATAGTATTTCGATTTTGATGCTATAACTTTGGGAATGCATATGAAGATTTTTAGGCTACGAAAAAGTCAATTGTTTGGATCGGCTTACCAGGATCCCCCCTTAAACCCGTGCAATCATTAACACAAAAATCCCATTTTCTAGACTGGGTTTCTCGTTTATTGTAGGCGCCTAATTTTGGACGACGTCTGTGGTTTCATTTGCAATCATCATAAAACGAAAAACAACCAAAATAACAGAATATTACAATAATAATAATAATTGTAATATTTTATGATTGCAACACTCACACCCTGAGTGAAGAAATATAATAACAGCAATAATCACATGACACGTGATACCCTGTTTTTATTCCTCAGAACTTGATTGAGTTGTGTTTGTTCTGATGTTGAGCACTTAGCTCCGAACCAGACCTCTTGTACACAATAAACAAATAAAGTGGGTGAGAGTATCTCGAGGTATCCCTTACCCATTAGTGTTAAGATGATTGTCTTAGACTTGAATTTGAAAAAAAAAACATAATCAAAATAAGGGCGCAAGAACGGTAATATTCTGATTTATTATATTAGATCTTATATAGTTTAAACTGTGTGTTACATACAAATAACTTACAATTTAGTTTATTTGACAATACCTTCAAGAGAATCCCAACTTTCTGTATTTGTAGGTAACTTTAATCAGGTATGTTGTGGACACTGCAATAAAGTGCACTTTACATGGCACAAATTGCGAAGGTCTTTAAATTGTAGGTATAACACTTTTGGGGAGATTAAGATCAAATCCAATATTAAGAGCGATTTACCAGCGGGTGAGAAAATAGTGTAAAAATGGTTGCAACTGTACAGGAAGGTTCCAATGAGAAAGGTCGATTATTCCCCGTATCTATTTAAAAAAAAAAAATTTAATATCGATTTATTTCATTCAAAACATGCTTTAATGTACTACATTCAAGTAAGCAATAAAAATGCTAAATTATTAATTATCGTGTACTTCTTGTAAGTATTTTTTGATCATAAGTGTTAATGATTTTTCGATAATGTGTAAACAAAATAAGTGTTTAAAAAAAAATTATGTTTTAGTTTGTACGACCAAATAAATAGAAACACGTTCTCGCGTTTATTTTTTAATGATTTTTATTTAACAAAAATTAAAATTGTGTAAACTGTGTTTACTAGATTATGTATTGATTTATTTTGTTGTATGATTATATGATTTGAAATTTGTGTTGCTTGATAGAATCTATCAATTGAATATTGAACAAATCTGCCAACGACCAACGGTATAACCTTATTATATTAAAAATAAACTTAGTTTTTCAAAATTTTAAAACTGCGTGTACCAGATAAAATAACAATCTTGCAAAATCAATTTATGTTTTTTGTAAAAAAGAATCAATACGTCTAGAATTTGATTTAAAAAGGACTAATTTCCGGTATTCTCTGGTAATAATACCCTTTAAGGAAAAGCACAGTAAAATACTGCACCTTGCAAATGCATTTTTGTATTATTTGAGAGCTGTAGTAAAATAATGTTGTGTTTTATGATATTGAGTTGATTTCGGTCCGCTAAAAAATGGCATTCCATCACGAAACAACATTACAACACAAGTATAACTAACATCGGATTTTTACACATAAATATCGATGTGTACACTGTTTTCTATTGTAGACTTTGTATATAAGATATAAGATTGTAAAAGTAGTTTTAAACTTTAATTTTAAAGTTTAAAACCCGTTTTAGTTTTAAACCCATTCCGAAGGTCGCGGGTTCGAACCCGGCGTGCGCAAATAAATTTAATTTGATTAATTGTGTTATTTCACAATTAATTAATTAAAAATAAGATATAATATATTTGCGGCACGTTCTAGAGTGGAAGATACTCTCAGTATCGCCCTGGTGTAAGACCACCATTCAGAATTGAAACGTTGCTTGAAATGGCTTTAGCCGTGTGTAGTGACTAGATCTAAATATTCAGGTATTTCCCCCACCTTCCTCTCCCCATCTCCTTCCCTTCTCCGCTTACCTTTAGCTTCACAACATACCCCAATTGGGGATGCCATAGTCTCACTGGCTTCAGACGGGAGCAGTTAGGACTCTTGTGTGGTACCTATTCACTTTAAAAAAAAAGTTTTATTAGAAAAGCGAAAAACATTAAAAAAATATATTTCAGAATCGTCGTCCATTCTTAATTTCGTCAAAACCTCCCAACGATTTTCTCATATATTTAGTTGCTTCAAAGGTAAGAAGTAAACTGTATACAAAATGGTTTGGGCTTAAAAGCGGAGAAATCCAATATTTTTAATATAATTTTATATACTCATTTATTGGTCATAATAATTATCGTGATGGCAGACGATTGGAAATTACGAGGGAAGACTCGCCGTAGACGAAGCAGTTTTAAGTATTAAGAGCTCTTACAGATTTTCCAACCTGTACTTACATTTTCATACCCGTCGACCGATAAAAGATCGTGACAACGCTAAAAAATCCTAAACGAGGTGACAAGTCTTCGGAAAGGGAGTGCATTCGACGCAATATCTGAGAAATTGTCTTGTAATTTTGACATGCACCGCGATAAGGTCGTTTCAATATCTGCTTCTCTAAAGTAGTACCAATTATTAAATAAGTATTTTCTACACGGTCACTTCGCTGCTTTAAATGAGGCTGTACTGAAAATTGCGGTCGTTTAAGAATATTTTCTATGGAGGAAAACATTCAAGGGGTGTGCAGGTATGTAGTTTGACAGAGTTTTTTAAATTTCCTTTTATGATCAAGGTGAAAAAAATTTCTGTGAAAATCTGAGAAAATTAATTAATATTTTCGTGGAACGTCTACAGTTTTACCGAGTTTTTACTTTTAAAAGCTGAGAATAAAAGTTTAAAAATGCTTGCAACTGTTCAGGGAGGTTCCAATGTGAAAGATCGATTATTCCCTGTATCAAATTTTTAAAATTATAAATTTAATATCGATTTATTCATATTTTTTTACTCAAAACTCACGATCATAATATTATTAAATATAGTGTACTTCTTCTAATGTTTTTTGATCATAAGTATTTATGATTTTCCATAATATCTAAAAAAATAAGTGTGTAAAAAAAATTTGAAATATTTTAGTTTACCTTAAATAAATAGAAAAACTGAGGTATTTTTGTCACAAAACACGTTCTCGGGTTTATTTTTTAATGATTTTAATAAAACAAAAATTTTAATTTTAATAATTGTGTTGACTAGATTATGTATTGATTTATTTTAACGTTGACCAACGGTATAACCTTAGTATATTAAAAATACACAAAGTTTTTCAACATTTAAAAAAGTGTATATTACCAGTTAAAATAACAATCTTTCAAAATCAAATTATGTTTTTTTTGTAAAAAAGAGTCAATACGGCTATAATTTGATTTAAAAATGACAAATTTCCGGTATTTTCTGGTTATACCTGGTAAGGGACTTAAATACCATCCAGCAGAGCTTGTACAGGATTCTTTCAGGACATTTGAGCCAGTGAAGATTTTTGAGATGCTCTAAAATATGAGACAATTTAGATACGCTCGCGCTGGTGATAAGTCTTGCCGCAGCGCGAAAACGGAATGTAATTTCTAGATTTGATATTTTGGGAGGCTTGCATATATTCCGTTGCAATAATCTAGATGTGAAACAACATACGAATTGACTAGTAATTCAGTCACCTTGGCAGGTTTCTCCGCACTGCTTTAATTTACATTAATTGAAATAACCCGGTGCTGTTTACTTGAGTTGTAAGGGAAAAATCAGCATCCAGATTGACACCTAGTGGTTTAATACGTGTCTTAGGGGTGTTGTCAACTTCCTGAAAAACCATCTATACCTACTAGCAATATCTATTGGAGGATTCTGAAACTACATGACTAACCTATACATTATACACGTATATAGTAACTATAGGTATTTAGAAGTTGACTGAATAGATAACACTATTGTTAAAACTTTCATATTGCAATACAAATCAAATCTTAATTATTTTTGATTGATAAACTAATGTTTAAGACAAGATTTTTTTATGCATAGCACAAAGGGTAACAATTATTATAAGCAATAATTATTAGCCTGAAACACTCATCCATATTTTTATTTTTATTTTTATATGAAAAAGGCATGTAAGTGCTAACTCTCCCACTAGATGGCGTCGAGACATACTATGTCTACTTTTTATTTTACTTTGATTATAATAATGGTGGTGAGGGTAGGATGGGGGTGGGGGAACGACTAGGTGAGGTAGTTGAGGTAATTTATTTATTTATTTATTTATTATTAATTTTCAACGCCCTGATGGGCTTTTACATAGTAAGTATATAATACAGTGATATATATGTAATATATATATATATATATAATACAGTGATAATAATGTTTAAATAAGAAATATAAACTTATAGCAATTAACATTATAAAAATGGTAGGTATAAAAGTAAGTAAAAAATATTATATTATAATAAAAGAGAAAAAGTAAAAATAAATTAAACTGGAACCAGTTTTTAAATTGCAGATGGCATAAAAATCATAATATATAGTGTAAGTTAATATTAGAAATTTACAGATGAGTAATACAAGAAAAAGTTTACAATACAGAAAAACAAAAGAGAGTAACAAGTTTTTACATTATAGATAAATAGAAATAATACAAAAATATGTGCAACAGCTCCTACATTATAAGAATATGCTACATCAAGATATGGAATATTATGGAATCTTTTAAATAACAGTAACTAATATTAAACACGTCTGATTTCACATTCTGACATGAATGATTTAATAATTTCATGTTTGTATTGTATCAGCGACACATTCCATACATCTACGTGCGAATACATATTTCCCAAGTTTTGAATTCTCTGTAGTGGTATATTGAATTGGGCCCTGGTCGCAGTATTACTACAATAAAATGGTAGTACTGACCTTGTATTTCTGGCTGGCACATTAAGATTTATGAGCGATAAGAATTCGGGGCTATCAATTATATTATGCAAGATTTTAAATAGAAATATCAGATCAAAAACAATTCTCCTGTCACTCAAATTTAGTAGATTAGATAATCGTAGTAGAAAAGGGTAGTTTTTTTGTTCTTTCGGTATTTTTAGTTTATAATTTAAAAAGCTTAGGAATTTTTTTTGTACTCTTTCTATTGTTTGTGAATGCACGTTATAGTGGGGAGACCATACAGTTGAATTATATTCAACCTGACTCCTCACTAGTGATGTGTACAGAAGTTTTAATGTTTTAATGTTGGTAAAATCTTTAGCCACTCTTAGTACAAAACCTAACATTTTTAAACCCTTCTTTGCAATATTTTCAATGTGTGGTATGAAGCTAAGTTTGGTGTCGAAAGTAATACCTAAGTCATTAATTTCGGAAACAGATTCGAGAATGATGTTATTCATTGTGTAATTGAAATAAATCGGATTTTTTATTTTAAAAAATCTCATAGTTATGCATTTATTGACATTAAGGTATAGCTTGTTATCGCTACACCACTCAACTAATTTTAACAAGTTTGCCGAGAGAATATAACAGTCGTTCAGGCTTCGAATTACTTTAAAAAGTTTTAAGTCATCTGCGAACATAAGTACGTCGATGTCTTTAAAAATATTACAAAGGTCGTTCACAAAAAAGATAAATAATACAGGTCCAATGTGGGAACCTTGCGGAACACCACTGGATGCAAAAAAATCATACGATGATTCCCCATTAAGTTTAACACTAAGTTTTCTGTTTGAAAGATAGCTTATAAACCAATGCAACATGTTTCCACAAACTCCAGCTTTAGACAGTTTTTCTACAAGAATAGCGTGACAAACCTTGTCGAACGCTTTGCTGAAGTCAGTGTAAATTGAGTCAACTTGAAGCTTCTTCGCCATTGCATCGGAAATGAAATTTTGATATAGAATGTGGTTAGTTAGTGTTGATTTGCCGGTTATGAAACCATGTTGTTCAGTACATATACTATCTTTAAATGAGGTAATTATTTTATCCAGAATTAGTTTCTCAAAGAGTTTTGGAATTGTTGAAAGTATGCATATCGGTCTATAATTAGTTACCTCGTTTTTATCCCCTTTCTTGAAGATGGGTGTTATATAACTATGTTTCCATAGATCAGGAAATATACCTTTCGACAAAGAATGATTAAAGAGTGTGTACAGGGGATAAGCAAGAACGACGACACACTGCTGTAAGAGTAATGGTGGAATGTTGTCGGGACCGGCATTTTTATTGGGATCTAGAAGTTTAATTTGTTTAATAATTTCGTTCAGTTCGATGTGCACATGTGACAGGTTTATATTGAAACTGGGAGTATAGTTAGGTAAGGAAAACTGATTGGGTTGACTTTTATCATAAACATTCTTGAAGAAGTCTGCAAAAAGATCAACAATATTTTTGATACCATCGGCCTTTCTGTCTTCAAAATACATAGTATTTGGTATATCAGAGTCACCACTTCTTAATGTTTTACTGAATCGCCAGAAACGTTTTATATTGCTAAAAATATCATTCTCTGTCTGCCTAATATAGTCGTTATAACATGTCCTTGAAAGTTTATTACAATCATTCCTAATTTTAGAGAATTCTATGTACAACTTTGATGTTCCGTGATTCTTGTACAGTTTGTGAGCTGTTTTTTTACGTATAATTAAATTAATCAAATCTTTATTGAACCAGACTGGATATTTAGATTCCTTATATTGAGTGTAAGGGACAAAGTGATTTATATGATTACTTAGAATAAAGTAGAACTGTTCAATATTATGATTTAAATCATCACTTTCTAAGAAGGACCAGTCAACCAATGCGAGCGAGTCACACATACCTGAATAATTAGCATTTCTGAAATTATAGCTTGATCTCGTAGGTTTCAGAATTTTTTCGCCAAAGTCTGTTATACAAATATTAAGTGGAGGATGATGGATATCGGGGGGTATGACAACTTCTATGGCTTTACTCACTTTGATACTTTGAGAATTGAAGAAAACGAGATCCAATACACGATTGTTAATGTTTCTAACAAGATTATGTTGAGTTAGGTTTAAGTATATTGACATGTCAAGTATTACTCTTTCACTTTCGGAGATAGTTGTATTACAAGTATTCGACAATACGGGGTCGTGCAAATCCCAATTTACATTTGGAAGATTATAATCACCTACGGCAATAAATTTGGCATCAGGGTACTTTGATTTAATTATTTCTACGTCTTCATAATGGTTTTTGAATACAACAGTGTTGGCCGAGGGGGGTATGTATACAGAACTAATTATTATTTTCTCATTTTTACTTTTCACCAAAACAAACAATTGTTCTACGTTACTGTTTTTTGTGTTTAATTTCTTAGAAGTAAATTTCTTTTTTATTGCGACGAGGACACCACCTCCTCTTGACTTTGAACTGGTATCACGGTTTCTGTCCATCCTATAAACATTATAAGAGGATAATCCTAGTTCGGAAGAATTGATGGATGAATCTAACCACGTTTCAGTCAGTACCACGGCTTCACATATTATTGATGATATACAAATTCTGAAGTTATCTAGTTTTGTGCGAAGCCCACGTACATTTTGATAGTAGAGGTTCAGTGAGTTGGATTTTGATAGTTTTTTGTTTGAGCATTCACGATTTTTGGCGTAGAGTTGACATACTTAATAGTAATATTGGTTTCGCCGTTTTTTAATCTTGATTCAAGTTCACTTCGTAAATGAGCAAGTTCATTTCTTTGGAGACTGGTGAGGTCGTTTGCTGCTTTGACACCATTCTTCAACTTTGATCGGTTCATCAGAATGGATTTGGAAGTTGATGGATCCTTAAATTCGATCTTGATGGGCCTTGTTTGGTCAGGTTTCTTGATTCCCAACCGGTGAATCTTGATCTCACTGGGATTATATGTGTTTTCAAAACCCTCCAGGGAAGATGAAACCTTTTCAATATCTTCGGTGATTCTCGTTGCAGTTGATAGAGAATTGCTCTCGGGGATGTTGAATAGTATGATGTTCTTAGATCTTGACTTCCTTTCCTCCAACTCAGTTAGCATCTCACAGATGTCGGTCACATTGTTTACGGGTGACGGAATTTGAGGTGGAATGTTTTTTTGCATATTTTTGTATGCCTGCAATTCACCTTCCAAGATGCCGGTTTTGGCAGCTACCGCTGCCGACATGCTGCCAATTGCAGCCAAGATTTCACATGAAATTGGAGTGATTTTGGCTATTTGGTCCTTATTAAATTTATTACCAGGGTCAAGAAGTACCTTATTTATAGCATTGACTGCCTTCTCTGCGTTTGAGATAAATGACTGGATATCCATTGCGACAGTAAAAATATGTTTATCAGTTTTTATAAATTTTATGTTAAATTAATATTAAAACTTTTAGAGCCACTGGTTGAGCTTCACTCTCATAAGTTTCGGATAGGTAGTTCGTATAGGCACTGTTCTTGTCAAGGAGTGTATTTAATGTTTATGTTTTTGTTTTATTGGTAAAGGCACACTAAAAACTGAAGTTTTAACACTTTATTTCACTAAGGTAGCACTGCTTGTTAATCATATGTACCGTTTAAGTGTTCAGATTTACTGTAAATAAGTTTATTTTTAATATTTAAACTGGAGACAATTTTTGACGTTTGCACTGCCAAGGAGTATTGTTGTATCATGTTATATTGTTATTGTTGTATCATATCATATTGTTGTATTGTTGTAATGTTTGTATACTAATAAAAATACCGATTACAAGAAATATTTTTTTTTTAAAAGAATAAGAAGTTCGTAAGACGGTTGTTTACCGTTTAAGTGTTCAGATTACCGTTTACAGATTACAGTTTACCGTTTAAGTGTTCAGATTTACTGTAAATAAGTTTATTTTTAATATTTAAACTGGAGACAATTTTTGACGTTTGCACTGCCAAGGAGTATTGTTGTATCATGTTATATTATTATTGTTGTATCATATCATATTGTTGTATTGTTGTAATGTTTGTATACTAATAAAAATACCGATTACAAGAAATATTTTTTTTTTAAAAGAATAAGAAGTTCGTAAGACGGTTGTAGTATTAGATATTTATATTCATATAGGTACACAGTGGAGATGCTAAACATCCATGGTGTAATGGGGGTGTGCGAAATGAAAGTAATTTTATTGATGCGCATATATTAAAGAAATTAAGAACCCGTGACAGACTATCCCATAAGTGTCACCTAAATACGCCCGCCAAACCGCGTTTAAACCGGGCGTAAAGTGTAAAAACCGAGCAAAATGTCAGGTAATACTTCGTTATCATCCATCACGGTAACATTTATTCCACGGCGATGAATAAAGGTTTGATTGATCGCCTCCGGTGAGACTGCGAAAACTCAGTCCATTAGCTGTGACTAAGTGTGATCCTCATCCTCGACCACTTAAAGCGGAATGTGAACCAACCTGGCCTTTTGATGTTCGTATGGTGATTGATTCGTCACCCATATCAAAGCACCAGGCCAGGTGGGCACCTTCCTACCAGGGTGCAAGGTCGGAAATTATAAAGAAGTGTATCGCGGAAGTCTGTTATTCCACACAAGTTCGAGACCTCTTGTTAAAGATTTCATTTTATTTTGGTAGTTTAAAATATAGATAAAGATATATTACAAAATATTTAATGTAAGGGTATTTTTTATCGTGCTTTTGCCAGATAAGGGAGCCACGATTATTTCGCAGCTTCTTTGTACACATTATTTCATTTGCCTTTATTTATAAAATATTTACGTGAGAAAGTTTTTTTAATAGAATTTTATTTGTTTTCTTTTGTTTTTGTTTTGAACATCAATGGGTAGGTTATTGTATATTTTTAGTGTTCGATAAATATAATGGGTTTAGGTTGCTACATACAACTACAGGTTTAGTTATAAATAATTGGTTTCTGTTTCTAATAAGATTGTAGTAGGTATTTCTGATTTTTTTAAAGATTTGTCTTTTTAAATACTTTAGAAATCAAAACTTGCAGGTATATTTCTACATTTGGTACAGAAAACAGTTAGAAAAGTCATTTTTGTTGAGAAAGTAGAATTTGTAAAGTATTTCTTTTCTCGTACGTTTTCAAAATATTAACTGGTCACAATATGCAATATTGACCGGTCAGTGGCTGAGTTGGCATCGCATCTGGGAACCGCCCAGGTTTCGTGAGTTCAATTCCCCGGCTGGTTAGGTCCTACATCACGATACAAGTAACATTTTCCGCATATTGTTGTGGCAGTGGGAGATTTTCAAATTATTCTCAGGATATTCGTAACCTGGGAATGTTTATCTTTCATTTTAAAAAAAGAAAAAAATACATTGATTAAAATATACCATCGTTATCAAAAGCCATCATAATGAAAATTTTATTAGTGATGATGGTAGATGGTACCATCATCACTAATAAAGTTTTGATTATGATTGCCAAAATTACCATTAGCAAAATATTTACCATATAGGATTTTCACAAAAAATTTTTGTCACAGATGCAATACATTCTAAGAGAAGGAAGCCCTTTCGTGATTCTTGTACAAAAAGCCACCCTAAGCCGAAGAACCAGAAGTAATTCAAAATCATGTGTTTTTGATAATAAATATTTTAGATGCTTTAATTAAATAATGCGAGTAGAACACTTTAGCCGGTGAAATAATAGAGCATTTTTTAATATATTTATATCTTTTTATAAGCCCATAAAAAAATAAAGATTCGGGTCTATAAAAATTACATTAATGTTCAAAACCTCCGAATTACAAACCCCCTTTCGGAAGTGGCGGCTCGTGACTTTTGATAAGCTAGAGTGCTAATATTAACAAAAATGGCATTATTGGTGTCGTGGTAGCCGAAAAATATTTTTTATTTTTTTTTCGAAATTTTTTTTTTTGTATGAAGATTTTCAGGAAATCTGTGCGGCCACGGCAAAACTGAAATTTCCTGAAAATCTTCATACAAAAAATAAATTTTCAAAAAAAAAAAAAATATATATTTTTCGGCTACAACGACATCAATAATGCCATTTTTGTTAATATTAGCACTCTAGCTCACCAAAAGTCACGAGCCGCCACTGCCTTTCGGTTGTGGTTTTATCGAGTACCGTGGCAAATTAAGTTCTTTAGAAAATGATCGTAAAATATTTCAATATTTTTGCCCGAATAGTTAAAAAAAGATTACAATAAAACACCCTTTTTTGCGATGGTTTTTCTTGCATAAATCAAATCAGGGGACTGGTGTTAAGAGGGTACCAGAGAATACCGGAAATTAGTCATTTTTAAATCAAATTCCAGATGTATTGACTCTTTTTTACAAAAAAACATAAATTGATTTTGAAAGATTGTTATTTTATCTGATAAACGCAGTTTTAAAATTTTGAAAAACTAAGTGTATTTTTAAGACGCTAAGGTTATATATACCGTTGGTCGTTGGCAGATTTGTTAAATTTTCAAACGGTAGATTCTATTAAACAACACAAATTTCAAAACATATAATCATCCAACAAACTAAATCAATACATAATCTAGTCAACACAGTTTTCAGAATTTAATTTTAGTTAAATTAAAATCATTAAAAAAAAATCCGAGAACGTGTTTTGTGACAAAAATACCTCAGTTTTTCTATTTATTTAAGGTCCTACAAACTAAAATATTTGAAATGTTTTTTACACACTTATTTTGTTTAGACATTATTGAAAAAAAAAATACTTATGATCAAAAAATACTTACAAGAAGTACACTATATTTAATAATTTATCATCGTGCGTTTTGAGCATTTTTATTGCTTACTCGAATGTAGGTATATATTAAAGCATGTTATGCATGAAAAAAATCGATATTAAATTTTTAATAAAAAAAAATTCATACGGGGAATAATCGATCTTTCTCATTGGAACCTCCCTGTAAAGTTGCAAACATTTTTAAACTTTTATTTTCAGCCGCTGGTCAATCGCTCTTAAGCGGGAATTTTATAAATGTTATTGTTAGCGGCCCGATTTTAAATGTTACACGAAGTGTTGCATCGCTAATCAACTTTAAACGTCGTAACTTCCAACTATACACTATTATCATATATCTCCATTATATATTACGGGTATGCGAAACAACTACTGTACCTATCGGAAACTTCAATGTTGGTTTTGAAACAAACTAAGCCAATAACTCTTTCATTCCCACTGGCGGAGTTTTGTGGAAATCGTTCGCAATAGGCGATAGTTTAGTTTTAGTAAAACCAGGTGAATGTTGAATGTTTCCCTCTGTTGTAGCATTCAAAAAAGTAAAAGCTTCTTAAAGTTTACGCAGTTTGCTACAATTTATTTTCATAGAAATGATTAAGAGTTGCAAGAATTCTATTAAAATTTAATAAACTTTTCAAAGGTTAATACACAATAATTTTTAATTCCATATTTTCAAAATACTGAACCGAAATAATCTCAAAAGTCGTTATTATCTATTCTGATTTAAAAAAAGAAAACCGATGTCTCTAGTTTACATCAGGCCTTTCAACTCCTAAACTTAGATAGGCCAATTAAATTGAATATCTGATCAAGAAAAACTTTCGATACTTTAAAAAGGTTTTTAACAATTTCAACCGAAAAAAAAAATTGAACACTCGGCACAACGACACGCTCATAGCCAGGGTTGGGCAGTATTTGAATTACTGGAAATTGAAATACGTATTTGAAATACAAATACGTATTTGGTATTTGTATTTCAATTACTTCCTAAAAATGTACTTTGTATTTGGTATTTCAATTTATTTTGTAATTAGTACCTACTTCAAATATTCATGGCTTCAAAATAAATTTCCACGCAAATACATTTAGAGGTAGAGTTAGTCAGCTTTCTAAACGATAAAAGTAAAGAGCCATTCTTCTTAACCAAATATAAAAAAAAAAAACTGTTTGTTCAATTTAACACAAGTTTGTGCTCATCAGGACCTGCAGAACGCGGGTTTTATTCATTCGCCAACAAGAAACTTTTTGACTCATGATGCATTTAAAAATCTAGTGTTCATAAAAGGAAATTCTTATTTTACTGATAAATAGGCTGGGCTGGATTAGTTTCTATTTACACTACTTAACACCTGGGTCCTATACCACAAAACTTTACAGATCTACGAAGTAGAGTGGAGGTAAGATGTTTCTTTTGAGCTATATGATTAGTCAATTTTTTCACGTTTCTGCTTTGCTCTGTTCAGCTTTTCTTTTATGGAAACGCACTCTTAGATAAAGGTACTTATGAAAACTTATTGCAATCAAAGTTTCTGAAGGTATTTTGTAATTTGTGTTTTGTATTTTAAATAAAAATGGTTAAAATACTGTGTTTTGTATTTCAAATACACGACTTGAAAGTATTTTCACACACTTGCTAAAATGTCTATTATTTTAAACTGTTTATTCTCATCTTAAATGTATTAGGCGGAACTTCATCGTATCAATAAATTCTTTATTCTTTTAAATTTAATAAAATATAACTATTATTTGGACATTATAATATAATGTTACGTATGTTGTTCCCAGGAATCCCAGGTAAGTTAAATACTTTCAAAAATATGAATAAATTATTATACTTAGATAAAAGTATCATCTACCCCAATTTCATTAATTTATTAATTTCTGCAATGCATACATAATCTCCACAATACCTGCCAGACGTGTTTCATCGTTATGATAATATATTAAAAATCTAGTAAAAGTTTATCAGGAAATCCTGATAATTCGCGTCCTAACATTTATTAGTTTAGCACTTCCTGTTAATTCATTCGTTACTCCATCCCGCTTTTAACCGTATTACCAATAATTTGAAGAAAATTCTTAATAAATCAGAAATACATATTTCTCCGTGTATGGTGCTAATACAGACGAAAGAAAATAAATAATAAACATTCATTGAAATTTTACGATTATTTTTTAAAGGAGGTAATATGTAAAAAAATTAAAGTGTTAGTGAGTTTAAAGTTGAAACATCTTACCGACGGAGGGGTAGAGAGTACCCTTGGGCCCGTGGCGGTGAGCCCGGAAAATACTTATTACGTCCCAGTTCTCAGTTCTCAGGGTCTGCAGTTTATTCTTGCGCACCGCTAACCTCGTTATACCGTTATTGCCCGCTCTGTCAAACTACGTTTATATTAACTGCGGCAAAATAAATAATAACGGGAACTAAAACACGCTGATATTATTTTTAGGGAGGCTTTCCGCACCACGATAAGAAAATATTGAAGGCTTCTGGGATTACTGTCGCGAAGAAATTGAATAAATATTCAAATTAGTTTTTTTTTTAAATAATGGGTGAGTAGTAAACGTATCCAAAAAATTTAAAATTGAGTTATTTTAATCAAAGTGTATTCCAAGTTAGACGAGGCAAGTGTCCCCAATTTTACCAGCAAGAGAGCAGCTTTTTTTCATGATAGGGCGTTTTTCTATAATCGAATGAAACATTTTTGTATCAAAGCATTTATTAGAGTTTGTTCAAAAAGTGGGTTTTCTTAATAAGTACTCCCGACAGTACATAGTTAATTTTAGAAAATTATTAATTTAGAAGCTTTAAGATTTTTGACGTCATCCTTCGCTAAATCTTCTGCCCAGAACTTCTATCCCAAATAAATTTTAACATCTCATTCAAAAGAACTCGCCACATAAACCTTTTTTACACAACTAGTAATAAAAGAAACGCTGCAGCCAACTTCCCCATTTCCCGCATCCTTCAAACATTCAACTCAATTTAAAAAAAACACAAATACTGATATATTTTTTGATTCCCTCCCTCTATTTAAGAAAAAACATTTCTACCATACTGAATTCGCACACATAAAGCGGCGTCTCCTGCGACAAAATGTTTAACAAAACATCTGACAAAAGTTAAAATACTAGGACAGTGCCAAATAGTTTTTTTGTTTCTATCGGTCACGGAAAACAAAAACATGTAGCCCGGACCTCACCATCCACAAAATGTGTACACATTTTCGCCGGAGGAGACCCCGCTTAACACACACATCCATACAACACACACACATGCACACACACGAAACTCACACACACACACCTCTCTCCTTCCATGATATACTAACTAACTTAATTTAGGTAAAATGTATAATATATCACAGAAAAACATAAATATAACAGCGACATGTCATTGGTACCAATTATTGTATTAACTTCTATAACGTTGTAACTATTTTCTTCAATGTAATTATGTACTTAAATTAAAACAAATAACTTTGTTTAAACCACTAATATAATCACAATTACCTACATGTTTCAAAACCGATGGTTTCTTCGTCAGGGTAGTAATGACATTAGCAAAATAAACAAACAAGTATAGACTAAAAAGAACAGATTAAAAAGAACTATGGACAAAAATATTATAGAGAGAGGTGATATTTTTTAATTAATTAATCACCTCTCTCTATAATATTTTGGTCCATAGTTCTTTTTAATCTGTTTTTTTAGTCTATACTTGTTTGTTTATTTTGCTAATGTCATTACTACCCTGACGAAGAAACCATCGGTTTTGAAACATGTAGGTAATTGTGATTATATTAGTGGTTTTAACAAAGTTATTTGTTTTAATTTAAGTACATAATGACGCCACAAAGTGATTTTGCGAAGTTTGAAGAAATAATTATGATCTGTTTGTTTCTGCAAAATAAAATAAAAATATGTGTTCGTTCGCGGTTGGATTGGTAAAATCTGTCGTCGGTTTATTGTGTTGAGGATGTCGTAAACTACACATTTGCTTTCTTTGTACACGTTCGTTATGATCTTTATAATCTGAGTTTTATTTACTTATCTTCTCACATAGGTAAGGAATTTAAAGAAAAAAACATCTCGCATGTGAATGTAAAGTACGAAAATATAATTCATAATAACTGCATAATGTACAAATGTGAACTAAACCAGACAATTTGACTGTCCTAATTTTGTATCTAATAAATGAATAAAGTAAGCAAACACGTAAGTATAACCGATAAATCCTTTAGTGAGTAATACGAATCGTACAAAACCACTCAAATATTTAGTTTTTTTTTATTTATTTTTTTAATAGTGGTTTTATACCTCACAAGAGTCCCAACTGCTCCCGTCTGGAGCCAGTGAGACTATGGCATCCCCAATTGGGGTATGTTATGAGGCTGAAGGTAAGTGGGAAAGGGAAGGAGACGAGGAAGAGGAAGGTGGGGAAGTATCTGGCTATTCAGATCTAGTCACTAAACACGGCTAAAGCCATTTCAAGCAACGTTTAAATTCTGAATGGTGGTCTTACACCAGGGCGATACTAAGAGTATCTTCCCACTCTGGAACGTGCCGCAAATATACTATATATTATTTTAAACAATTAATTGTGAAAGAACACAAATCAATTAAATAAAATTTATTTGCGCACGCCGGGTTCGAACCCGCGACCTTCGGAATGGCAATCCAACGCTCTACCGCTGGACTACGCCGGCCGTCAAAAATTGCGAAAAATCTCCCAATAATAATAACTTACCATCAAATCCCCCAGGTGTCAAATATGCTTTTACGAAAATTATTTGAGCTTTAAACTAATGTAAACTCTTTGATCTCGAAGTATTTTAAAGCAATAAATTAAAATTTTCAAAGGTAACAGATTACTGACTTACCGAAATCGGGGAAAATATATCTATTATAACGAAAATAATTTTTAATACGGTTTGTTGATGACAAAACACGAAGGACGGCATCTTTTGAGTAGTATTTTTATTACACTACCGTTTTGGTGAACACCTAGTATTTCGCTTCTCCTCACAAACACTTAATTTTTGAACCTTGCGATAATTTTAGATATATCCTTTGTCGTACTCATGTCTGGACGAGGAAATCTAGTCATTTAATTTACATACACATTTTTTTCAAATTTCCAAGTCCATCTTTAATGCATGGTAGAGTAAAAAAAAGGACTTCAGAAAAAAAATCTCAAACAAATGAACGGATACTTTGGGTGGTTTTTATTGTGATTTTACAGTAATTCTAGATAAATTTACTTTTACGTCCCACATCCAATCTAACAAGCTTTTCCAGTTTTATTTTATAATAAATGAAAAAATAAAGTGTACAATTGAGTGACCTGGCCCCCTAGCACACTCGACTGATAAGGATTGTATCGATAACTTTCGCTAACTTCTCTTCGTTCCCTAGGACAACTGCAGATTGCTATCGTGTAAATAACAGTTGATATAGAATATATTAAGGACACTTAGTCATTGTGTATTATCACTCAATCGTTGGCGATCTGCAGTAATGCTAGGGAATGATGAGAAGTTACCGAAAGTTATCCTGTCAATCCTTATCCATCGAGTGTGCTAGAGGTCCTGGGAGCCCAAAGGGTCAAATTTACGTGCAGGTTAAGTACGCGCCAGGCGGCGGACTGCGTCCCAAGTAATGGCCTTCGTGTATGGAATTATAGACCTTAGAGGATGATAAGTGCGAAATCAGAAAAATTAATATTACCTAAAATTCTGGTAAAGTGAAAATTCATTAACATGGTGGTGGTAGGTATTAAAAAAAAGTATTTATTTTTGAGCAGTAAAACTAGCTTTATAGTAGCTACTTTAAAAAAAATTAACAGCATTTCCAAAGCACCGCTTCTGAAACGTGAATTTTTAATCATTAATAGTATAAAAGTTAGTTAGGTACATACCTCTTTAGCTAAACACATTCTGTAAAATAGTAAGTCAAACAAGTTAATTTTACAGAAGAGCGAAAACGACTGAATGATTGATGAACAAGCGTTCTCGTCGAAAAGATATACCAGCGACATCTTGCGAAGATGGAGTGATCGAACTTACATACGGTTTTCGTGGGGCATAAATGATCACAAATACTTTACTTTTCAGAGATAAACCGGAAAATAGTAAATTTTGATTTATGTGCAAAATGTTTTATAATAATCGTGAGGATGTCTGCAAATGTACTACAATACCAATTATCAATAAACCTTTTTTAAAATAATTATTTGAAACCAAATAACTTCAAGATTTACTAAATCGATATGTTAAATATGCGAGTGGACCTGTTTATATGTACATCAAAATAAATTATAACGTTTTAAATCTAGGAATAAAATTTCTTTACTCGTTCAAATCGCAGGTATTGTTTTTTTACTGTTATTATTATTATTATTTAACGGTACGAACAGATATAACAATGATGGGGATTCCCTTTTGAGAAGCAGAAAAGGTTTTATTATTTATTATTCGGGGTCATAAAATATTCAGGGTTTCATAAACAATGTCTATAAATTCATATTGACCACCGGAAAGGGAGCCCTACCTTCATTTAAAAATAGGATAGTACTTCTACACCACTGAACGGTAAATCGCTAGAACTTGGATACAATACGATAACGACGTGAATGAAAACTGATTTATTCAATTTAAAGTACTTGAAATTATAGGAATCCGGGGTAAACTCCTCTTATTCTCCAAAAACTATTTGTCTAATAGAAAAATGAGTGTGAAGATATAAAATATAATTAGTAAATCAAGATATATCAAATCGGGAGTACGGCAAGGGTCAATTCTAGGTCAAAAATTATATATGAAATATATGTTATTGCTATGAGTAAGATTTTCAAAAAAGCTCGTAGATTCATTTTGGCTGATGATACTGCTCTTGTAGTATCACATGAAAACCCTGAAATTGGCATACAAGAATTACAAAGAGATTTTAACGAACTTCTCAAATGGGCTCATGATGTAGGACTAATTATTAATGTTAAAAAACCAAATGCATGTATATAAGATCACCGAGTTTGAAAATGTGGAATATACCTAAAATAACTGCTCATAGTTTCGACTGTGTTCATAGAGAAATCATTAATAATTGCGACTGTGAAAAAAATAATTTTACTAACGAATACACTTATCTGGGAATAATTGTTGATAATTATTTTAAATGGAATAAACAAGTGGCAAAAATTTGTAACTAGCTACGATCAATAGCTATTAACTTTTACAAATTAAAATTTATTTTGCCTCATTGCACTCTTAAACTCATATATTTTTCTATGGTCGAATCCATCCTTAGATTATGGAATTCGAACCTGGGGACAGGCAAGCACTATTTACATTAAATATATTCAAAATTTACAAACTGCCATAATAAAAAAAACTGTTACACCAAATATTTACAGAGAGAGAAATAACTTAAAACTCCTATATGGCTCAGAGAGCATACTTTTACAATAAAAGGTCTCCTTTGGTCCATTACTATTAAGGATTACGCGGGGGAAAGCTCATATAAACAACCATTGGTAGGTACACAAACATACCACAAGATTTAAAGAAGGAAAGGGCCTAAAAACTCCTCGAATATTGAATAAATATGGAAGCCGTACTCTTGAATACCAAATACCAGTAATTTTCAATAAAATAAATAAAAACTTAAAATTTGAAAAAAATGACAGATTATGCCCTAAAATGATAAAAATGTGGTTAATTAAAGAAAACTCCGTGTATCTTTAAATATGTTGTATGATTATCTTAATGTAGCTGCCTAAATAATAAATAATCTTATTATTAGGCATGTACATTGAAATATCTTATAGATGTAATTCAAATAGTCTAATATTATTATGTGATCTATCATAATGTTTCCTTAAAACTATATAATATGTATTAACAAATATTTCCTTATGTATAATATTAAGAGTGATAAATTGTAGAACCTACAGACAAGCTGCCATATGACATCTTTGTCGGACTACCCTTATTTTGTACAAATGTATTTTTGATAAATAAATAAATAAAAAAATAAAAAATATTAGACCTTCTTCCTTTGGGCCCCAGTCAAGCCAATGAAATTGATTGAAATTGAAACTGTTCGAGAAAGAATTTCGATACTAGAAAAGTATTAAAATTAGTGAATTGACAATTTTACAAGAATTGAACTAACTTCGGGCACACAAACAATACCGTTCTTTCAGCTTATTCCTTCGGTGACTTCTATGAATTCAGGCACGGTAAGGTAGTGTGTAGTGTATACACTATTATATGCATTCTTACTGCCTTTAAAGCAGAAAGTACGTTTGTTTTTCATGTGAATGCCGCTAGAGAATTCCAACTGTTGGGATCTGTTCAGAGTCAGTTGTAGGGTTACTTTTTTTTAGCTCGACACAAAGGAATGTTAGAAAGTTCTGAGAAGGAAAAATGTATGAGGGGTGGGAAAGAATCTGGGGGTCAGTGTATCCAGGAGTGAAGGACGTATGAATCAATTTCTCTCATTGCGGTGCAAGGCAATGGCCCGAGAGAGTCCGACTGGAGAGGTCAAAAAGTCTACCTCAACCACCCACGCAGTAAGTGAGCAAAAGTATCTTCCGCCAAGACCTGGACAAACCCCACCTTATTTATCCGGGCACTCTTGCTAAGTCACCAAATCTAGCGAATCACTTTAAGTTATCTAAAGCAGGGCTGTTGGTTATCCAATAAATGGTTCCCAGGGTGACGGTACCCATAACCGCCTCCCAAATTGAGATATTGTGTGTCTGAAAGGTGTGTGGATAGGGAAAGACATGAGAAGAGGGAGGAAGTGGAGGAAGGTTGGGAAATAGCTGACTATTCAGATCTAGTCACCAAATACAGTTAAAGTCAATTCAAGCAACGGCAAAGTCTCGATTCCAAATGGTCTGTTTCTGAAGCAGCGAAAGACGATCGCCTGAAATTGAACGGTATATATACCTGATCAGAGTGTAATTTAAATTGTTTTTACACAATAATACGGAATTAGCAGAAGTCCTCCAAAGTTATGGAAATCTGACATAGACGGTGATCTTCATCTTGTTTCGAAGGTCAAGTGTGCCGAATTTCATTAGTCTCGGAATATCACAGTAATAGAAGTAGTTGCGTAAAAATCAAATATACGCCGCCCGCCACAGACAAACTTAATAATAATAATAATTGGATAATTTGTAGAGCGCTGTTTTGATGAGAAACCATCTCAAGGGCGCAGTGAAACTTCTTTATATAGCAGACTTTATGTCCGGGTTAAATTTTCCCCACAGGAAAAACTTAATGGTAGATTCAGACTGGACCACGTACGTACGCGTCGCTACGCCAAACAATGCTTAGTTACCATACATTTTCTATGAAAATGGCCACAAACATCGCTCGTCGCGATGCGTGTGGCCAATGTGATTCTAAAACATAAATTGTCATTGAAAATCTATGGTTGCTAAGTAGCCCAGATATTGTTAGGCGTAGCGATGCATACGTACGTCGACCCAGTCTGAATCTACCATAACCCTTTCACACACTTTTCCATAAATGATCATCTAGTAAATCCACGCTATGCAAGTGTATTATAAAAGTATAATTAATACAAAACAATACAAGAACAACATGTTAACCTACCAGAGTACCAAATGGGAAAATAATTCACCGACTCTAGATATTTTCATATCAGAGGGTTCAGCTCGGTGGAACTACTAATTGGACCGATAAATCCTACTGATCCCTCCCTATAAATATTTAAAAAATCTTTCGTAATCCTATATGTATTTAAAATGAATGATTTTTGCATTTTTATATATAAATCCTTTGACAAATCTAATACGCCTAAATTTTTTATGAGAGAGCTAGGTATAATGCCAGTAGTAGCCGAAATAATAATTGTTAATATTTTTATAGTCTGAGAATGCCAAAATTCGATTATAAATAGATTTAAATAATTTTTTACAAATTCGATTATAAATAGATTTCAATTACAACGAAATTTTTATTTTACATTTTTATACCAGTGTAACTATTTTTTCAAATTCATTTAGCGTTATATACGTAGTTTGCATTATTATTTTGAAAAAAGTTAGAACATTATTGAACGAAGAGCTATCTTTCTATTCGTAGAATTTTCCACGATTTTCCGGAATTAATGATTGTAGCTTATAATGTTAGCAGATATCTCAGTTCAAATTAAAGTTTTCAGAGGTCAAGGAGACATGATAAATCATTTTATAACTGGTTGTTTGTTTATTGATTGTAGTGGGTGCTAATAGAAAGAAAACAAGAGTTTGATTGCCCTAATAAATGTTTCATTTGCCATCTGCACTCAGCTTATTGCATTTCTCGCACCAAATGCAATAGAACTAACAATTTGGCAAACTTCAACTAGGACATTGTTGGTAAAGAGTTCTCTTTGATTACACTTTGTTTTGTAAAGTTTCTGTCAATGCTTGTTTTTTTTTTTTTTTTTTTAATTAACTCCACACAGGCGGCCCAGAGAAAAATAATATCCCTCAGGGCCTATATCATCTAAGGGGATGCTGTGTGGAGGGTCTTTTTAAGGAAAGAAAGGAGAGGAAGTTCTGGGAAGAAATCTGGGGGTCAGTGTGTCCAGGAGCGACGGAGTATAAATCCGGTTGTACGGTCCAGAGTCCGGTTGGAGAGTCAAAAGGCATCCTCTCTCGATCCGGCCTGCTACGCAATGGGTGGGTATGTGCATCCGCCGCCAAGACCTGGACAAACCTCACCTCATGACATGAACCCGGGCACCCCTGCTAAATTACCAAACGTAGCGAACCACTTGGGATGACTTATGGCAGAGGTGTTGGTTATCCAATAAGTGGTTCCCCGGGCGGCGGTACCCATACCCGCCTCCCAAATTGAAAATGTATCAAATTAAAAAAAAAAAACCTTTTCCAGAACTCTTATTACCACTTTTTCAGAATCTTTATAATTCAACCTACAAAATTGGAACCTTTTTACCGTCCGCAAAATCTTTAAATGATAATTTCTTCATTTTTTATCAACGAACTTATTGGCTGTAAAATCAAGTGATTAATTTTTTGTATTTCTTGGGCATTAACTATGTAACAATGTCTAGACATTTTGTTTTGAAGAGTTTTATTTTACGTGAACATTTTGTCACTTAAATTTAAATTTCTTGCTACTTTATACAAGTAGAGAAATGATTAGAGGTTCTCATGTTATGTTGACTTCTCTCTCTGTTCTACCCCTCCTCTGAAATCACCCCTCCAACTACCCCCACCTGAAACATCTAATCATTTCTGTACTTGTATAAATTTTAAGTTAGTTTTAGGTTTGCTAGTGAATGTCATAGATCGTAGCAAACAATCAAAATTTAACCCATTTAATCACAGGAGACCATATTTGTCCCAGCTCACATAGGTCACACAGAAATCGTTGTTTCTTCCTTACTACCATAGTCAAAAGTATGATCTAAACGGTATTAGAAAGAGAATACAACAAGCTATATATTCAAATCTAAAAGTAAACCAAAAAACAATTAAAATTTACCCCTTTCTGAAATCAAAGTTTCAGATCGCAATTTGAAAAAAAATTATGGAATTTTATGAATATTTTAAGATTTTTTTTTACATGAAACGAAAAAAATGTGAGGTGACAGTAAGGTTTATAATTCATTTATATAATGAAATATGTATATGTTTTATTTTATTTCATTATCAGTAATTTTAGTTAGAAAAAAAAGTAAAGTGAGCCATTTTTAAAACTTTTTAAAGTTTTCGCCAAAAAATTTTATATTAAAAATTTACCCCTTTCTGAAACCAAAGTTTCAGATCGCAATTTGAAAAAAAATTATGATTTATAATTCATTTATATAATGAAATATGTATATGTTTTATTTTATTTCATTATCAGTAATTTTAGTTAGAAAAAAAAGTAAAGTGAGCCATTTTTAAAACTTTTAAAAGTTTTCGCCAAAAAATTTTATATAAAAAAAAATACATAGTAATTTTTAATAAAGAAATTTGAAAGCCTATTTCATCACCTTTCGAAAACAGTTTTCAGTTTTCGAATACGTTAACAAATGTTCCATCTATTTGGATTTTATTGCAGAGCGGGGATATTTTTAGCCTCTGACAAAATACGCCAAATTTTTTAATGGAATTGAATTTGAATTACAAATGTACGAAAGTAAAAATCTTCAAAACGAAGTGTCAACAGATTTATACTATTATTATCAGCTATCAATTTGTTCGGTTGTAAAGGTTTTCTCATGAAAATTTATACAAGATCTAGAATCTTGTATAAATTTTCACTTCTTCGACTTAAATTTCTTAAATGCCATAAAAATATTCTAGATAATCCAACATTCTTCCCTAAAAGCTTCTGAATTTGTCGAAACCCTCCAAACAAGTATTCAATGTATTCAAAACAGCAGAATTCATGTAGGGGATTTCGTTGAGGGGATTTTCAGCTCCTCATTTCAATGACAGGCCGGGCTCTTTCCAGATCTTGGGCACCTTTTCCATTCGAATTTATCGCCTCTCCAGTGAAAATGGACAATGTAAATCCTGTTTTGCATACACAATACACATTCCTCGCCGCGAGGGAGGCAATGTAGGGTTCTATTAGGCTCCAGCTGGTTTCGCGTGGATCCGAGAAGCTCAGGATTGTTCAGTCGCTCTGCCCACGTAGTAAACTTGATTCCGTGCAGTCACTGTAAGTTTACGAATAATTGCATGCATTAAATAAAAGAGCTGTTTTAAAAATTCTTTTGAAAAAAATTATTTGCGTTTTTGTCATTTTTGGCATTAACATATGTTGATATTAGCGGGCGGTATTTTCAATGCCAGAAACAAAAGTCTGTTTAAAGTGGATTTGGTTGGTGTCTAGTTCGTAACAAGCACTCTTGACATTTAGTAGGGGAGACCTGTACAAAACCGTATACCTAAGGTAAAGGGTCTTTAGTTTAGTAAATTAAAATAAAATTCGGTTTATAATTATTGTTTTTATTAATGAATTTACTAAGGAACAAAATAAAATAGAAACATGTCAGAAAATCTTAGTCATAAATGTATGAATAAAATAATACAAAACCTTAATATTTCAGATTTTGCCCCGTGGGGTGGGTAAAACCGTATACCTTAAAAAAACTACCAATGGTTGCATCATAATTTGTCCAACTTCTCGGATCCCCAATCTGTATAAACTTGTCTAAATCTGTGAGCCAGCTGCTTATACGTAGTGCATTGAGCCCAGCCTTGATCCAAATGGCTTGTACCATATTCTCCGAGACAAAACAAGCACATATCTTTGTCGTTCTACTAGATTCGTGTGCGTTTGTTTTTTTTTGGTCTGAGCTTAGGTGGTCTTTACTTGTTTTGAGAAACAAACTTTGAGTAGTTATTCATTTTTACATGAAGACGAAGTTATTTTATTGCCGGTTTTACCCCATACGGTTGTGCCCCGAGAAACTTGTATACAGACACTTTTTCACA
The DNA here is from genome assembly GCA_951813805.1 of Limnephilus auricula. Taxonomy (NCBI): domain Eukaryota; kingdom Metazoa; phylum Arthropoda; class Insecta; order Trichoptera; family Limnephilidae; genus Limnephilus; species Limnephilus auricula. Next base: position 14,150,406 of record OX638390.1, on the reverse strand, counting down.
AATGTAAAAAATGATACAAAAATCACCCAAAAATTTTACGTAATAAAAGTTAAAATATACATAATTATTAGTATTTGACATTTCAGTAACCTGAAAATTATAAAAATTCACTATTAATCAATTCGATATCCGTAAAAATTACATCAGGACATCGAAAAACTTAAAACAAATGTGATCCCTCGTCAGCGGGCAGACATTGTACCGATACGTTTCTGCTGACTTGCGTTGATTTGGAAGGCGTACTTGGGGCGGAGTGCGTGGCGGGAATATTTTAAGTATTTAGAGAAATACGGTTTTACCCTGGTATACGGTTTTACCCTGGTATACGGTTTTGTGTAGGTCTCCTATAACTATACGCCTCTGAATAATAAAATACTTTGCAATACCTTCTACGTAGTGAAATATATAACAACATTTCTTGATATACGATTATATTAAAGTGATGCATCTCACACAATTCAAACCGCGCCTCTGTGTAATAACTCTATGAATTATACCTGCAATCCTTCAATTTAATTGCAATTATTTCCTCATCTAACGTACATACATAATGTTAGGACAGTTTATTTACCCAATAGGTACCAATTTCGCACAATATTTGGAAGACTGTATAAAGCATTTCGTTAAATTGATTATTGATGCTCCGTTGTCCCTGAGACAGGATACTTGCAAAGCAGTTTGGTGGATAGAATTCGAATAAATTACAAATATCACCAAGCAACCCCTTTAAATACCATTCAAATGTATTTTTTCAACAGCTTGTGCATATTAATCTCTAAAAAAAATCAACATTATGATCCTAAATATCATCGAAAATATAAATCTGAAAACCCTTCCCATAAAGCTAAATGAACAAATGTCTAATGATATTTACCTTTATATTGATTACATTCTTAATAAAAAGGTCAGGTCAGTAGTTTTCCTAAATCTTGTATAATTTTTATGGGGGAATTCTGGGAAACCTCCCCGGAACTAGAATTTCAGTACGAATTTATCTTATGTTTTTCCTGAATTATATCAGGTGAGTTTTACCTGAGTTCGTCTAAATTTATCCTGCGTCTGGCGGATTTATTCTCCAGTGGCCAAAGGGTTTCCGCGCGATTCGACTTCACGACTTACGGGTAAATATGTTAAGCTTTCAGAACAGTTGAAGAAACATCTTTTTTCACGTATCAGTAATATAAAGGATTCCTTTTGTGTTATTTATTTAACGTATTTTTTTCTATGTTGTAATATTTCGGAATGAGTTTTTAAAAAATTATTTCAAACCGAATAATCTTGTAAATAAAAACCTATTCAAGCGAAAATTGTGAGAATGTTTACTAAAACACAACTCGTTTGAAAAAGAGGAAAAATCTCGTGGGGTTGTGTTAAGTAGCATTTAAAAAAAAATTGTGAGTTTTTCCATGCATATAAATTGTAAAATAAGAGAAACAAACATGTAAATAATAATTGTCGGAGCATACTTTGCAATTTATTTGTATCGAGGGAATTTCAAATAATTACTGTTTTGGCGTGGGGAAAGTTATCTTAAAGAATAACATATATTTTTTTAAGAACTTAAAACTTCAAACGTTTGGGGAAAATATGCAAGAAATCGGTAGAAATTCGGGAATGCAGCTTAAGGCTCTCCAGGAATAAGGTGACAAGTTATCCGGAGGTCGCGAGTTCAAATCCCGGCGTTCACACACGGAGAAAAATGTTATTAAAAAAACGATAAATTTAATAGTAAAAACGGTTAAAAACGGGACTGAAGTTCTTACGAACAAATTAACAGTGTTTCAATGTTTATTGGCGGGAAATATTTTAGGAATTTGTTGGTATACGTATACCAACAAATTATTCTTACATGTTGCCGCCAATAAACATTGAAACCCTGTTAATTTGTTCGTAAGAACTTCAGTCCCGTTTTTACTATTAAAATGATCGTTTATTCAAATAACATTTTTCTCCGTGTACAAATTCACATAAAAATAAAAATACAATGAAACGTTGAATGATATTTTTGACAATTTATCTGCAGCGTGACTAAAAGTTTCAGATTTAATCATTTTTTTAATTATTCTAAAAATAATCTACGCAAGTCATTGGTTGAAATTATTCTTCTAAACCCTGTATAATGAAATGTCAACAACAAATGTCCTAAGTTAACAACCTATCTACGGTGTATGCGACATATTATTAGTACATGAAATATGAATGGATTGCTATGAACATAATCATCAAGGATCAACAGGACTTGCACAATGCCGGGTGACACAAGCAGAAGCTTAAGAGGCTAGACTTTGAACGACACGCGGAACACCCGCGTCTGTCATTCTATCCCGCTCATAATAAGCTCACGCACACTTACAATACATGCGAATGCGAAATGTGCGAATGAGACGACGCTCAAATTTACCTACAGAACTCGCTCGAAAAGGGGTTTATGGAGAATACACTTTTCTACACCGAAACTTTCACAAAATTGAAATTTAAAAAAATATATATTTTTTAGAAAGAAGAAGCTACGTCGATAGCTTTTTATAATTTTATAATTCTTTATGAGAGTTGAGTTAGCAGCACTTTTTCCTTAAATAATATTTTTTGATAAATCGTACATATTTGACAGTGAACGTTTACGTTAATACAAAACGCATCGGAAATTCGAAAACATAACGATATAGTTTTCACCCTCTAGAAGGCAGTATAAAAAAATATATTCATTTTGTGCAATTTTCGATGTAGAAAAGTGTTTTTTCCCGGGCGTCCTTTTTGTATGGGCCGAAAAGCGAAGTCTATCGTCTTAAGGCTATTCATACACGGAGATACTTACAAGCTACTTTTTTTTATTAGCTCCACCCGGGAAGGAAAATAATTCCCATTGGTCATCTTGGCCTTTGTCATCTGGGCCTTTGTGATCTTGGGGATGCTGTGTGGAGAGTCTTTTGAGGAAAGGAACGATATTAAGTTCTGAAATCTGTTCCGAGAAAAAGTCCAAATGTTTCCCTCAACCAGTCTCTCCCGATCTGGCCTGCCACGCAGCTAGTAAGTATCCACCGCCACATTCCGGACAAACCTCACCCAAAAACGCGGGCCCCTTGCTAAGTCACCAAACGTATCAAACCACTTGGTGTGACTTATGGCAGAAGTTTTGGTTATCCAATAAATGGTTCTCGGGGCGGCGATACCCATACCTGCTTCTCAAATCGTGTTATATGGCGTCGTTTCAGTTCGTTTTTATCCAACAGACCAAAACTTAAGTCGGGAGAAATGGCGCTTTAAAGTTTTTTTTACGTAAAAAACACATACACTTTGGAGGACGTAAGATAAAGTGCGTTTTGAAAACCCCTTAACTAATTAATATTAAATATAATTGAGTGAATATCGTATAAATAAAGGCTTTTTTAGAACAACTGCAAACGTAACTCAATTCACGAAAAATGGTCTGTTGGACAAAAACGAACTAGAGCAACGATGGGTGAAGCCAAAATTCGGGTAGCGCTGTATCCGCTACTAGTAGGCTACTTGTAGTTGCATCACAGTAACGTACCTTAGCATATCTGTGTACGACGGGCCTAAGAATCGTTCCTGGTACTTGTTTACAAATTTCCTCTTGTAGGTAGCTCCAGCTACATAGCAGTACAGCCGAGCTCCTCACGAAATCCAGTTAGTAAATAACTCGGAGATTAACTGGAGAACTTTATTATACTCTATAAACTCGATTTAATTACAAGCCATTCTTCGAATGCAGCCAAACACACTTTGGGCTCAACTACAGAATCCTCCTCCGAGACGCTCTCCACTTTCCGAGATTTAGCGGCGAGTATATTTAGGCTCAGATCAGGGATTTTATTCCGTGTTCATTGTTATATTCTGAAGAAATACTTGATGCTTAAGGCGCTTGCTTTGTCTTTAGTATTATTCTCCAACGTAGTTTCTTATGCAAAGCTGATTAAATTATATGGAAATTTATTTTCAAAATAATAATGGTATTCTAAATAATATGTTTTGTAGTAAAAACTAAACTAATTTCTAAATAAAAATTCAACTCTAAAGTTTACAATAGATAATTTAATAGTTTACAATAATAATTTAAGTGGTGTAAGATTTAATACTTATCCAAGTTTAAGTATGTATACATATATTATATGTAATTTAAAAAAAAATCACAATGATTCATAATAATCCAACGATATATTTAAAGTTTGATTATTTCTGTTCAACAAATCACTTTTATTTTTTCCTCTGCTTTTAAAATCCGATTTTATAGTGAATAGTGAATTCCTCACAAGAATCCCAACTTCTCTCGTCTGGAGCCAGTGAGACTATGGCATCCCCAATTGGGGTATGTTGTGAAGCTGAATGTAAGTGGAAAAGGGAAGGAGATAGGAAAGAGGAAGATGGGGAAGTATCTGACTATTCAGATGTAGTCACTAAACAAGGCTAAAGCCATTTTAATTCTGAATGGTGGTCTTACACCAGGGCGATAGTAAGAATATCTTCCACTCAGGAACGTGCCGCAAATATAGTATATATTATTTTTAAGTAATTAATTGTTAAATAATACAAATTAATCAAATAAAATTTATTTGCGCACGCGCGTCAGGTTAAAACCCGCGACCTTCGGAATGGGAATCCAAAGCCTTACCACTGGACTACGCCGTCGCTTAAAGCTTTTAGCTTTTTTTAAAAGTTCTACAACAAAACTCATTATAAACAGGAAGCATTGAGAGCCTTCATAAAACCATAATTTGACTTTATTTTTGGTCTTTGTAATGTATTTTCATTAGCTACGCTTTCGACGTTTTAATTCTGGCCTCGCGGCAGCGTTCTATTTACTCTAACATTATTTACTCTATCATATTTATTTTTGCTATTCCATTTTTTAAGTAAAACCTGCGCAGCTGTTATATACATTTTTCTATGCTGTGATCAATTTTGCCAAGCAATCTTATTCCTTAAATTTATTTTTTCAAAATATTCATTTATTAGTATTTTCAATACAAATTTAGATCTGTAATATTTTTTTGTTCTAGACCTTATAAATGGATGTAAAATTTGCACATATCTTCATCACGTTTTGAAGTTTTTCTAGCTATTTTTAATTTTACAACCCCTTATGTAAATTGTTTGTCCCTCATCCTTTCTTATCTATTTCAATTTCTGTTTGTACCTTACACTAAGGATTTTTAACAGGTACGTCTTTTTGTATGGGAAAAAGACACACTAATGATTTTTAACAGGTACGTCTTTTTGTATGGGAAAAAAAATTGGAATTTTGAAAAAAGTCATTTATCTTTTTTACTTATATTATCATGTAGAATCATCTCCCTTTGTTGCTGCACTTTACCCCCGGACATCCTGTATAACTAGGGTTTTAATTTTTTATTAAAAGGATGAATAATGATACAAAATAAAGATATAGGTAAAATGAAAACAAAAAATAATATAAAATGTGACAGATGCAAGGTTTTCAAATCATACTGAAAATCTTCTTTTTCTACGAAACCGGAGATTTTAAATAATAATCAGAAGTTTAAATAAAAATACAACTTTCGAGAATATCGTATTGCAACTATTCCCACTTGAAAAGTCAGTGAGTGTATCAAGAAGCTGCATGAGAAAAATTCCAGGAAGAATTTCTATTTTCCTCAAACTTAATGCTCCATAAGTTCCCCGTATATGTGGACGAAAGAGTTATTCAGTTTCGCTTTCTGAAGTTTTCCAGTATTTACCACAACTTAAATCTTGAATTTTGAATATCGTCGTACTCTGAAGTTGATACTAAACGCTAAGCGAAAATATATATTTGTTAATTTCCAAAGGAATTTCATAACATATTTATGAAAAACTTTAAGTTTAGACTGTCCACGAAAGATCATCCAGACCTATCTCAAAATACAGATGAAATTATTAATTTTAAAACAATCTTGTTCCGATCTCTCAATAATGTGAAAAGGAGTTTTCATGTATAAGCTTTTATAAAACAAAAGTAGTTTTATTCATGATCACATTTTATACTGTTTCTGTTTTCGTTTTACCACCGTTTTTAAAAATTGTTATTAAATATTTAGAACAACCAAAATATTTATTTCTATTTTTTTTTTTTTTTTTTCAATACATACATTATACATTATTTATAAAATGTTTTGGCTGCCCAAATAGGAAGAATCCCGTTTCCCGTAGCGGACGTTTAAATTAGGATGATATATGGAACATATGGAACGTGTCTTGTACAAACAAAAATAAATGGAAGAAATGAAGAGAAGAGAAAGAGTAAAAAGATAAAAAATAAGAATTAAGAAATAAAAGAAAATAAAAGTGTTAAATATAATAACTGTTGTTTGTTTAGCACAGATATTGAAATTATAAAAAAAAATAATAATGACAAATTGAAACAAATTATAACAAACCAAAATTAAAAACAAACTAATGTTTGCATTGCACGTAACTCTTCAAACAGTCCTACATACATGTGTTGGATAAAATAAAAAGAAGGAAAAAAAAGAGAAGAGACGGAATAATATGAAATAACTAACCAATTAAAACATAAAGATAACCGTTGTTTGTTTAGCAAAGTTTTTAAAATAATAATAACAACAATAACAAAAAATAAAAGTTTTATCTACTTAAAAACAAAGGATTAAAACAAAAGAGCTAATTGGTGTTTGCATTGCATATTATGGTCTTACATACATATTTACAATTACGATTCAATGTCCTTATATGATTCTGCACCTTTATTGTAAGTAACAAAATAAAAAAAAGTACTTATTTTGGTTGTAACTCTATTTATTTAAATTGTCATTATATAATTTCAAATTTGTTTGCAAAATGTAACACGATATCCTCTCTAAACGCTCCCCTTTCTTTCTTAATATCCTCTCCGAGTCTATTCAAATTAAACGAGTTTTTGAAATCAGTATCGAAATAAGCCACTACCCCAGGCGCAATAATTGAACAAACATCTTCATCAACCCACCTGTACATTATTTGCTTAAATATTTTTAAATATTCAAAGTCCTTATTTAAATGTCAGGAGTATCGTTCACACGCAAACATTATATAACTAATAAAAAAGCCGGCGCGGTGACAAAACTTTTAGGCTGAGCTGTGATATTTTTAAAGTAAAAAATAAATATATATTTAATTATTATTTTATATTTGACTTTTCACAACTAACTGACAAGTAGTTCTGTCACCATGGAGACATTTTGATAAAGCGGACTGTTATAAAATCGAAATAATTGACGACCTCCGTGGCGGAGTGGGAATGTGTGCCTATAATTGGCTCTGGCCCAGCGGTCGAGGGTTCAATACTGGACCCAGACAAATAAAATAATATTTTTTTGTAAAATGGTAACTAGATACTTTTTTTTACGAAAGGCCACAACTCACAATCACAAAGTTGTTACTTAAAATGGTGACCAGAGGCCCTAGCACGCTCGCTCTATAACGATCGATAGGATGACTATCGGTAACTTCTCATCGTTCCCTAGGACAACTGCACATCGCTAACGTACAAACAACAGTTAATGTCGAATATGTTAAGGACACTCAGTCATTGTGAACTGTCACTTATTCGTTGGCGATCTGTAGTCATGCTAGGGAACGATGAGAAGTTACCGCTAGTTATCCTATCGATCGTTATAGAGCGAGCGTGCTAGGGCCTCAGGCTCCCTAGAACACTATCGATAAAGATTGGTAGGGTTACTTTCGGTAACTTCTCATCGTTCCCTAGCATGATTGCAGATCGCCAAGGAATAAGTGACAGTTCACCATGAGCAAGTGTCCTTAATATATACGACATCAACTGTTGTTTGTACGTTAGCGATCTGCAGTTGTCCCAGGGGACGATGGGAAGTTTCCGAAAGTTATCATATCAATCTTTATCGATCGAGTGTGCCAGAGGGCCAGAACTGAATAGATAGGAATTTTACAACCTTTAGGTACGTTCCCATAAATAATATCAATAGAGGAAATTTGAAATGTTGTGATAGACAAAATTCAAGAGAGCGAAAATAAAGTATTTGTTTTTGTAGACCAATAATTATGAATTTTCATATAAAAGAATTTTGAATATGTGTATCTTTCAGAATACTTTTTGTAAATTTCTGAATGTGATTTATTTTTAATTTTTCAGCAAAAAAAAAATCCTCTTAAAAAGTACGTCCTTTTGATTTGATTTTCCTTGAAATATTTCAACGACACAGATCAAAAGAGAAAAAAACGTAGAAAAATTACATAATTAACTAATTTTGGATTTATTGTCCTTTACAGCACTTCAAATTTCCGCTATCGATATAATAAATGTAATGAATGTGGATCGAAGTTTAAATAGGAACAAAAGAATTTTGATTGGGATTCATTGTTTGGACATGAATGAAGGTTATAAAAGGCATGTCTTGTATGAGAAACATCCTCTTCACCTTAGACCTCTACGCAGTAAACATTATATTAAATATTGTTATATTATTTAACTCTCCCGAACACACACAAGATATATTTATCAAAGTAAAGACATCTTAATAAAATTCCATGAAATAAGATGAAAAGTTCCATCCAACGTGGTTCATAGAAGTGTTGTTATTCTAGAGCTGGTTTTAAAGTTGAGATCAGTAGGGGAAGATTGGCACCATTCGTACACTTTTCAGACTTTGATTTTTCAAAAATTGATGGTTAAAGATAGATTGGTCAATCAGTTATTATAACATTCAGCAAACATTCCGCTACTTATTCAAAAAGTTCGAAGTCAATAACTATTAAAATAAATTAATGGATTGAGTTTTAGAAAAATCTGACAATTGTCCGAATGTACCCCACTACTGGGGTACATTCATACATGGGTAGGGGAACATTCAGACAGTGTGGGGTAGCTTTATACAGTTTAAATAAAACAGCAAAATAATTATAAAAATCCTGTTTATTGGCCTTAAACATACCAACGATTTAATAAACTAAATGACAAAACCTTTTGTCAACAAAAAATATACATTACTCAGAAAAAAAACGATTAGGTGAAAAAACACAACACGGTGTAGACTACCTACACTAATTAATAATCAGACAAGAAGAGATCAATCTTTTAGTTATTGGGCACATTAGTAAAATAGTTGTCTGATCAATTGACATAAATAAAACATAAACCAAATCTTTACAATTAATTATTGAACATTCAATTGTGACATATCTATAGGAAATGTGTATAAGTTAAAGGTCCTGGCCGTAGAGGTTCCTGGAGATTTTGGGTTAGGAAGAATCATTGCGATGTCAGAAATGCCCACGTTATCTTCGTCTTCAATATTGGGAAACATAAGTGCCCAGGATAGTCCTGGTTCCTTTCTTAAATAAGAGACCTTAAATTCTGTTTTGGAATAATAGCTTATATCTTTTGCTACGTAATAGACAACTTATTTTTTGCAAATTTGACTAAAACAAAACAATTGTCGTTAATTTTTTTCGGGTCTCACGGTAGCATCAAAATCTTCATCTTCATTGTCATCAGAATAATCTACTATCGATGTCGAACTTTCCTGTAAACAAATCTCAGAATTTTCAGATTCCGAATTACTTTGATTTTTTTGGCTTAGAATGTCCGGCAATTTTTAAAGTGCGTTTCATCTCTCTCGCTTTCGATTTTCTTTCCTGTTCTAGTTTCTTTAATTGCTTCGCATTTTCCAAATCTTCCAGCTATTTTTTCCGGCGTATTGGTGTAAATTCTGGACTTTACTGGTTGCCTTACCGTTTTAATATTTTTCTCAGCTGTAGGATAAGGCCTAATCATTGCTGTTGTAATAGGTCCTGGATCTTTCAATATAGTCGTTCAATTGTGACTCTTCTTCAGTAGAAAATACATGGTAACTTGTGTATTTAGACTGATATGTGACATCATAATCAGGTTTATCTTTTACTTTCTTTACCCGACTCTCCAAAGTTGAAGCCTTAATATTACATTTATCCGCTGCCTTTCTGAAAGATAATTTTCTTTCCAAAACATCTTTTTATTGCCGCAGACATATTTTCTTAATTTATTATTGTGCACCTAGTCCCTTTCTTCTTATAATTCCGGACCATTTTTGCAAATTTTCTGAAATAAAAAGAAATTTGTTAATAGGGGTACATTCAGGCGCGTACGAATGTGCCCCTGGAGAAGGCGTACGAACGTGCCCCGAAGGTCAAAAATAACCGATTTTTCTCATGCAGAAAATCATGCAGCAAAATCCAAAAAATACATACATTATTAATATATTGATAGTAGTTACTTACCATTGAGCAATAATCCGTTAGAATATGACGCCTCACTAAAGCACTAAACATCCAATGAAGTCGACAAGATATTTACTTTGAGCATGAGAAAACACATTATGTCCTCCCATGTTGGTCGCAGCGACCACACTGACGCTAACTTCGGGGACAACTAGCGGTCGCCCGCGGCCTACCCACTCACGCATAGCCATAATAAATACGATGTTCTAACAAGCTGTAATAGTCACTGTATGAAGGTTCCCCGTGTACGAATGGTGCCAATCTTCCCCTAATAAATAATAACAGCATAAGTGAACAGAAAATACAAAGCAATAAATACATTGACAATAATAACTGAGGTACGATTCATTTTACGCCTCGAGGCTACTAAAACAGATACAAAGTCGTAATGATACCACGTTTGGAGAAGAAAGAATATCAGGTAAATGTATATGGCTTTACAAAGTACACACATACAAAATACGTAAAGGATAATATGATAATTTTTTGCAAGTGCATTTTTTCACGAGCTTTAAAATTCGTAACATTTTTACTCAAGCACAAAGCACGTTCCGCGTTGGTCGTTTTAAAAATATAAACCTTTTTTTAATCGTCTATGGAAAACTAAAACTACGTTCATAATGTTTTAATGACGTCACAACATGTACGGAATAATTTTCCGTGTGATTATTTTAATTTTATTTTTTTTTAATTCTAGGAATTTTGAAGCCTCGAAAGTAATATGACGACGAGAGGGTCTTATTAAAAAAGGGCGGATTAAAATCGATTTTCTTACAAATATGACGTTCTGTCCAAAGATCACCATTCGAAGAACTCTCTTCTATTTTTAGTACTTCCCTAGTGTTTAATTTATAAGGTCACCGAGTATAAAAAAAGAGATCGAGTTGAAGCATTACATCGTTTTTATAAGAATGTAAAAAACTAACACTAATGCTTGCGATAAATGCAAACAAAGCATACTTTGTCATTTCAAAGAATAACAGTCTAGGCCAGGGGTTCCCAAGCTCTTCCAAGTCGTGGCACACTCAGAAAATTTGTTTTTTCTCACGGCACTCTAGTCAAATAATATCTATTTTTATTTTTAACTTTTCAACTTAAAGAGTTAAACCTCAAATTATAACATTTTAATTAATGAAGATAATATTCGCGAAAGTCAATCGAAAATCCGAAACAGAAAAATCAGAAAAAGATACGGATACATCTGGGACTCGAACCCAGGACCTTTAAATATTTATATTGAGGGATCAGTAGGATTTATCGGTCAAATTAGGAATTCCACAGAGCCGAACCCTCTGATATGAAAATATCTGGAGACGGTGAATTATATTCCCATTTAATAATTTGGTAGATTAACGTGTTGTTCTTGTATTGTTTTGTATTAATTATACTTATATAATACACTTGCATAACGTGGATTTACTAGATGATCATTTATATGGAAAAGTGTATGAAAGGGTGAATAAAAAAAAAAATCTATCTCTGGCAGCTATATTTAAATATTCGTACGAATTTGAAGAATAAATAAGGTAAGAAACTAACAGGTACAACGCGTATTTAAAATGGAGTAGGAAAACATAGGTGAAAATACAAATAAAATGCAAATATAATTACAAAAACCTTCCACATACTCTTGAGGTGTATGTGTTTAGTCGAACGGGTGAGCCTGCTGCTCACTGCACAATTTTTCGTATCGAGGAATAAGGCTTGATACAGCTATTCTCATTTATTTTTCAACATTTATTTTCTAGCGACATTTGCTCTTTATAACAGCAACCGATGAAAATCCAGCTTCGCTCAGATATGAAGTTGCAAAGAGAATGAGGAAACTTACAGCTTTTGCACTTAGAATCGGATATTCATTTTGGACTGATACCCAAAACTCCAACAAATCCGAACAAGCATATTTTGTTTTTAGGTGCTGTCGTTGTTGTCGCTCGAGAGGTTAATTAGATTTTCTTCTTCTTGCATAGTAAAATCTTGTGGAGCTTGAGCACGGAATGGATCTTGGATCCGTACAAACTTCTCCACTTGGTCTTCTGCGAAGTACTTTACAAACCAGTCAGTTAACTGTGATGCTCTGTGAAAAGGGTCAGCAAGTTATGTGAAACCTTAGCTCCACTATGGGCCATATACTGTTGCAATAAAAGCAACCAGCGCCTCGCGGCACCCCTGATCTCTCTCCGTGGCACCCCAGTGTGCCGCGGCACCTACTTTGGGAACCTCTGGTCTAGGCTCAAATCTGTATTACCATTGAATGATGTTCATAAAAACAATACTAGGGGGCTTAAGCTAAGCGCTGAACCAGCTAATCATACGTTTTATTCAACTAGTTATATTAAATGAGTGAATGAGGCAGGAAGTGTGAGACAAGACAGAGCTATGTGGCGTTTCATTCTCTGTGATTACGGTGCGGAAAATATTGCTATAATTCTTCTTTCTTTCTTTTTTTTTAAAAAAGAAAGACATACATTCCCGGGTTACGAATAACCCAACAACATTTGAAAATCTCCTACTGCCACCACACTAAGCGGAAGATGTTGCTTGTGTTGTGATGGAGGACTTAGCCAGCCAAGGAATCGAACACTGAACGCCTGGGTGGGACCCAAAGCGATGCCCAATCAACCACTGACCGGATAAAACTTTAATATTATGTTGATGGCTTACTATTCCAATCCATGCCACATTCTATCGGGTTCGGCAGCCTGAAGTGTGAGAACAAACTGTGTGCATTACATTCACCGAGATGTCAATTCTCAGATTTCGAATACAGCCACGAGAACCCCCCTTTCCAATCCCGGACGTCTTCCCTCAATCCCTCCTGAATATTTGCTCAATAAGCCCGGTAGTATAATTATATTACCCACATATCCGTTCGTTGCAAGTTATACGACAACACAAACAAGTAAACCAAAGCCTGTCACAAGGGACGATTTTGTCACCGATACCTGAACGGCAGATGACGAAATCGCTTCGTGTGATAAGGGTAGTCGCTGCGAGTGTCTATACTAAGCTTAGCGGCAACTAGATTAGAACATGTTCAATATTCAAGCACCTACGTATCAAATTGCTAGTTACTAATAGCTTTCTCATGTTGTTATCAGTATAGAGCCTATGCTATAGACTATAGACCATAAATAGGACATTCCATTCCTCGCCACTACCTACTACAGATCCAGTAACTCGGTATGAATGTTAACTAGTAACGTAGCAGCGACAAAATCATTCCGTATGGCTCAGGTTGAAAGCTAAAAATGCTTGCGCATAACCAGGCAAGTTACACGCATTCACGAACCGCCTTAAATGATGACTAATGACATTGCCCAACCTATAAAAAAACCTTGAATGAAAACAATGCCAAAACATAAAAGACACGTAAAGCCTAAACAATATTGACTAAAATGTTTGTTAAGGAAAAACGAAAATTTTAATCGAATTACGTGGCTCCGTAGGTATGCTAAGTTAGGTACATATTCCATTATTTAAAAAGTGCGTCTGATAAACAAAGCAACTGCCCATCCCTTTTTATCCATGAATACAAATTTTATTTTATTTTATTTTTTTAATTTAATATTTAAAGGTTTTTTTACAATAAATAAACAATTTTTACATTTTATACAGTGGTAAAATAGTGGATAAGAAGAGCTTTTCCTCACCATAAATAGACAAGGCTCTTGTGTTTGGTGAGGGAATTTTAGTTCAATTATATAATATCATGTGTGAAAGTAAATAATACAATATGGCAAAAAAAAAGGGATAATTAAGAAAATGCAAGATTTATTAATAAAGGATTTGAAAAAATAATAATAATAGTGAGATATGGACTCTTATAGTAGTTTTAGGTATTTTTTAAATTTTTGCTTAAATTCCTGAATATTTTCGATAACTTTCAGATATAATGGTAGTTTCTTATAATATGTTTTACCTAGATAGAGATAAGTGTTTTGTGTGTGCTTTGTACTAAATTTAGGGATTTTGATAGTATTCTGATATTTGTTCTCTGTGGTGACTTGGAATGTTGCTATTTTATCGGTAGTATCAATACTACAGTCTGGGAATGTTATATTCGGTCAGTATGAATAAGATTGGCAAGATTTTCCCCTACGTTCGCAAAAATGAATGCCAAAAAATTAAACAACGGAGGTCACCTCAGGAAAATGTCCTTTTAACGATTTGAATGGAAAGTTTTCCCGTCCTCTAATACTTCTTATATACTGTTCTTAGACAAAGATTGATACATGAAACAAATTACAGTACTATATACAAAATGAAGGAAAATAGGTTTACGAAAATCAATAAAATGTTAGAAAGTATATATATATCGTGTCATTTAAACAAATTGTTTACTTCAATACTTATTTTTAAAACTACAAATTAATTAATAGCCTTACAGCAACCGAATTTCAACGACAAAAATTGAATTACGAGCACACAGATGAGACGAAGAAAAGTAATTAAATAGGACTTATTAATAATAGTAAATTCCCTTTAGGAAAAAAACCAAGATTCAAAAGTCGTTGACGTATGGAGTAATTAAGATATTTGGTAATTGCCTGAGAAATTTAAATTAGAACTAAATAAAAACAAATAAAATTAAAATTACAAAAATATGTGATTAACTCAATAAACTAAAAAAAGTTTATAATTTAAAAAGTTTAATTTATACGTATAAGGATTTTTTTTTAAATTAGGTTCACACAGGAGGCAATGAAGAAAATAATTTCCCTCAGGGCCTATGTCACCTTTGGGAATGCGGTGTGGAGGGTATTTTTAAGGAAAGGAAGGAGAGGAAGTTCTGGGAAGGAAAAATGTATGAGGGTTGGGTAGGAATCTGGGGTTCAGTGTGTCTAGATCATCCGCCGCCAAGACCTAGACAATGGACCTGATGAACCCGGGCACTCCTGCTAAGTCACCAAACGTAGCGAACCACTTGGGGTGACCTATGGCTGAGGTGTTGGTTATCCAATAAATGGTTCCCGAGACGGCGGTACCCATACCCGCCTCCCAATTTGAAAAATAAGGAATGTATTAGGACGGTGTTATCTATTAATTAAAGAACATAATTTGCATTGTGTGAATCAAATTTACAAAAGGTTGCATGATTTATTATTTTGATAAATAGTATTTGTCACCAGTTTTTGAATTTGTTAACTTTAATAAAATTAAGAAATAGGGTAGGTGTCACAACAAACCTGTAGTGCTTAGTTACTTTTTTCCTGAAACTGGCAAATTTAGTAATAATTAAATAAATTTTTTTTGGGATTTGATATAATTAGGTGTTTTTTACCTAAAAAAAATATTGCAAAAATAATATTCTGTATCATCTCGGCTTCATACGTACGAAAAACCCTATATTTGATAATATTCCCTCAAAATACAAATTGATTGGAAAATAATATTTCAATTTATTTAAAATACGCTTTTACGTACTTACACGAGATAAAACCTTCAAAGTAATGAAATTCTGATATTATTAATAATTCGGTATGCCAATTTTCATTAAATATTGGACCCTAAGTGAATAGTCATTTATTTCTGCAATCTATTTCAATTATAATCAATCGTTTGATGGATCGTGATTAAATATATTTCTGGTTGGGGTAATTACTACCACACATTATATTTACATAAACATGTATTAATTTCGGATCATGTGTAAATTCGTTAGATACCAATGGATTCGTGTATCTAAAATTAAATTTTTATTTTATTTTAAGAAATAAAAACATTTCCGGGTTATACCAATAACCTGACAATATTTGAAAATCTTCTGCTGCCACCACAGTAAGCGGAAAATATTGCTTGTGTTGTGTGGAGGACTTAGCCAGCCGAAGAATTTGACACGCGACGCCTGGATGGGACCTAAACGCGGTACCAACTCGGCCACCATAACAATAATGATATAATTATATCATTGAAGAATTCAACAGGCCTGTCATCTTTGGGGATGCTGTGTGGAGGGTATTTTTAGAAAGGGAAGGAGAGGAATTTCTTGAAAGTAAAAGGGTATGAGGGGTGGGTAGAAATCTTGGGGTTAGTGTGTCCAGGAATAACGGACGTATGAATTCAACCATTTCGCACTGCGGTGCAAAGGCGATGTTCCGAGAGAGTCTTGCTGGAGAGATCAAAAAGTCTCCATCAACCAGTGTCGCAGTTGGTGGGCAGACGCATCCGCTGACAAAACCCAGACAGACCTCACCTCATGAACCCGGGCACCAGAAGGAAGAAAATCACCAAGCGAACTACTTAGGGTGACCCGTGGCAGAGATTTTGGTTATCCAATAAATGGTTTCCGGTGCGGCGGTGCAAATAATAATTTACATATTATATTATCCAGATACCTAAATACTTAGTTGCTTGTCTGATATATGTAAGTAGTTCCAAATTCGAATTAAGATTTGATTTAACATAAATAATTTAACTTATTTCGCAGGCATATTTCACATTTCTTACCAACTTACCGATGCACGAACAACCGAAATTAGTATATTTCAATATTAGTGAAATAAATTTTCAGAAATTACGTTCCTTATAAAAATGATTCTGGAAATTTAAATACAATATTACCATATTTTTATAAGAAAAACTCTCTTTTTAACTTTTGAAGGTCATTCCCATCAATGTAATATATCATTGAAGAAGAAGATAACAATAATTATAAAAAAAAATTAAATATGAAAATGAACAAGACACAGAAAAATAATAAAAGATAGCGGTCGCAACTGGGACTCGAACCCAGATATATAAGTAGCTGCCAATAATATGGAAAAAAACATTAGTCGAAGATGATATTTTTGATTCTGAAATTTGAAATATGAAGTTGACAATTACTACAGTCTTATAATAGATCGCAGTAGCCCAATTGGTAGAGGTGTATGTCCCGGTAAGACGTAAGGTTCTGGGTTCGAGTCCCAGTTGCGACTGTTATTATCTTTTATTATTTTTCTGTGTCTTGTTCATTTTCATATTTAAAAAAAATAAGATTATTATTGTTATCTTATATACCTACTAATATTTATTTATTTATTTATATTTAAACGCCCATAGGGCTTTTACATACATAAAGCAATACATGTTTCGATTAATTACAGTGAAGAGTTAGAAGTGAATAAAATAAAGGTAAGTAACAGAAAATATAAAGACACATAATATAGGTTAGATAAAATATGAGTTGACAAAATGTAGGTAATACAGAATATAAATAAAGTAAAAATAGATAGCCTGCCAATATCCTCCAAATCAATAATAATAGGAATTAATAAAAATGTATAAAATTGGTATTTACAATAGTTTATGAATTAAGTAAAAATAGTTCGCACATTATGGCGTTTAAAGTTTGCCAAATTTAAATTATTGTCAAATACATCAATATTGTTTAAATATTGGTTACCAAGACTATGTAATCGTTGTATTGGGGAATGCAATTTATAGTTAGTTAGTAAAATGTTAATGTTTGTCTAGTAGTTCGTGTAGGTACATGTAGATTAATTAAATGCAAGAGTTCACAGCAATCAAATTTAGAGTTTAATAATTTTAATAAAAAGGTTAGGTCAGTTATTTTTCGTCTGTTTTCTAAAGTTGGAATATTTAAAATATTCATTAATGATAAATAATTTATGTGCTCTAAAGGGATGTTAAGTTTAAAATTTTTCAAATCTTAGAAATTTTCTTTGAATTCTTTCAATATTATGGATATGAATTTTGTAGAAGGGCGACCAGACTATTGAGTTATGTTCGATTAGGCTTCGTACTAGATATATGTTTAAGAAGCATCTTAATTTAGACAAATAAAACCATCAGTAATAGACGAGATAAGTACACTGTTTTCCCTGATCCCAAAAGTAATATGCAATATTTCTAAGATCCCCATCGCAACAATATCAACGTACCCCGGAAGTAATTGTTCTTATATTGCAGAACGCGATTACTTTGCTTCTAGGTCGTTATAATTGAACCAATATTTTTTACTTAAAGCTCGTGCAATCAGATGAAAAATTGCCGACTAGCAATATGCGACACCCACGAGTCACAAAGTTATAACTGCCCCCACGATGAGATGGAAGAATTTGATAACCTTTTGCTGAGTTCGTGGTTACTTTACCTTAGCCTGAAATTGTGGCTATTGTGAGCTATCTTCCCCCAATCTGGGGCCGCCCTCGCCCAATAATGAGGTGTAGGTCTAATTTATTGAACGTATAAGTTGTTAAGTGTTCTTTAAACTTAAAATTATTCCGCACAAGAGTAATATTTCAAACACATTTATCTACCCCCGTGAAAGATAGTGTTTTGATATATTTTCAAAATATTAAGGTAATCCCAAAAGTAAGAGCTCCTATTTTTATACATTCAAAAACTTTTAAATATTGAACATTTATCTATTTTTCTACAAAATCGCCATTTCAGTCGATGCATTTTTGTAAGTGCTATGTCCACTTTTGTATACCAGCTCCCTGTCATGTTATTAAGGTGATACCCGGCCGTGATTTTTCCATATACACGTATTCCCTATTTATCTCTCTGGATTTTAACCCTAGAGAAAATATTGTTTTTACATAAAATAGATATCAACTACTAACGTGTCGGTACTATTTTTTTTTTTGATAAGTTACTTTTTATAGAAGTTATGACCTTCCAAAAATAAATAAAATTGACTGGTTTAAACGCCGTCAAAAGACGTTCAGTATACAAACTAGACAATGTTTTTTTAAAAAAAGCAAAACGTACAGACATTGAATAATTTTTTTCTTATGTAGTTGGTAAAAAAAATTGAAAATCAGTCCACTTTTGGAGGAGAAAAGCGGGGAATACAAAACCTCGATTTTAGTTAGGTATTAGTAGCCCGAGGTGCATTGTCCCTTTCGCTCAATATTCGGTGTAGTAAGAGCAACAGTGACAGCAACAATTTAGTAAAATCTATTTTTCAAATTTCTCCACCATCGGGTTTCGTCTTAAGAAAGCGTTGAACCTCATATTTCACCTTTGTTTGTGGACTTCTGTCACCATTTGAGGGATCCATCTTACGCATACCTTCCCATAATGTCAAAGTGCGCAAGATGGGTCCCTTGAATGCTCATAGAATACCACATACGCGCTTCAGCAACATCGACAAGATGAAAGCGAGTTGATATGATATGGGTGGGTATACAGTTATACAGTGAGATAGAAATAATCTTTATACGACAAACGACATATAAAGTAAGAATCTATAATGTTTTTTTTTTTTTTAATTATTACAAATATTTAAAAAACACCAAAAAGTCTCATCATTGAAAGGTTGCGTAGGAAAAAATGAAACTTTACTCAGAGTAGATGATGTTTTTTTAGTTCTCAATTTTTACACAACTCAACACGCTCATAATTATTATTTTTTAATTCAATAATATATTATTCAATTTATAAGAACAGTTTATTCATAAACAAGTTCTGCTGTGTAATTATTATTACGCGTAACAGCTGTTTTGCCTTCTGGATTGATTAACAGTTTGATAATGCCTTCAGAAGGCGAAACGGAGGTTACGCGTATTAATAATTACATAGCAGAATTTGTTTATAAATGAACTGTTTTTATAAATTAAATAATAATATTATATTGAAAATATAAAAAGGGGAGTTCTACAAATTAAACTCGATAAACCATAAATACGCTCATAATCTATTACTGCACTAAATACGAAATCAGTTCGTAGAGCCCACATTTTATACCTACTGTAATTAATCATTTAGGTACTTGTCCATCATCAGGGCAGATCCGGCAGATCCGTCGATGGATCTGCCGGATCTGCCCTGATGATGGACACTGCAACGCTGTCCGAAACTTCGGCTAAAGAAGGAGATAGCATTTAGGTACTTAACCACTCGAGCACTTTTAGCCACATTATGGCACTATTTCCAAAACCTCGGATTGCTTTGTTGCCAAAATGTGGCAAATTAAAAAAAAATTATTAAAACCACTATATAATATATTGTATATTTAAAATATAACAAAATATATATTCTCTAGATTCTTTAAAATGTTTTAAGGTTAAAGATTTTTTTTTATATATCCTATAAATATTTGATAATAGACAAAGGATAGGGGAATTCATTGGCTACGTAGAACTGTAATCAGTTTGTATATATCTCCATATTCAAATTCGGAGGTATGATTTTTTAATGTGGGTGGAAAAATTTCCTTTAGCAATCCGAGAAAAAATATTTTAATTGCTCTGTCGCTCCAGTGGTTAATTTACTAAAACATTCAGTAGTAAATAGTTTAAAAAAATTACAAACGCGATATGTATAATATTAACAAATAAATAATCCACTACAATACTTCTTAGGTTCTTTCCAAACACATTATATTGGTATATTTCAGTTGCATAAATTGAAGAAAATAAAACTATTTCTCTGAATCTCGCCAATTGTAGAAAGTTTTTTAATTATTTCACAGAAGTTAGATAGAATTTTCATACGGAAATCAAAGTTTCTGGAAATTACTCGGAGACACGAAACTTCTATTACTTTCCTAGCAGTAATCGTCTTTTGCAGCTTACTACTTTTATTCAATCCGATTTCGGATAAAGGCTGCTTCAATTTATTTATTACTTCTGAAAAGATAGCCATGAAAAAAGTTAATTTTTTTTAAATCGTATTTAATATCCGTTCAAATTTAATGGTGTGTACGGCTTTTCTACGTACATACGTCAATAAAATATCTTCTAATTGTTAATAGATTCGTTTTGTGAATTAAAAAAAAAATTATTACCGGTAAAAAATAAATTAAATCATAAAAAATATTCAATACATAAAATAGTAGTTGTTGGACAGTTTGGGCGGTTACTCAGCCGAGTGACCAGTTACATGTAGAAGAATTTTTTTTGTTCGATTTTGAAGATTTTTTTTTTTTTGAGTAAAAAATGTCGTCGAAAAAGTCATCGGAGACCAATATTTCATTAACATTTTTTACTCCAAATAATGTCAGGAATCACTGGAAAGAAAGTCAAGTTGTATATATATTAGCGGCACGCAACGTTTCCAGGCAAACCTTAGGGTCTTAGGTTTAATTGAATTAACAAATGAAGTGTATTGTCATTGAGTTTCTCAAATTCAATTGTATGTGTGAAAGATTATTGTTCTTTTTATCTATATAAAGTTTAACTATTACATGCATTTTTCACTAGGATATACGAGTTGAGACAGACATAGAGGTACATAAATCTATACATAGTTACATGAATATTGAGGTAAAATACTTTTGTATGTCTATATATAATATAATATTTAAATAGAACGGTAATTGGAAATGTGGGTTAATCTTATAAATAGTGTGATCTTACAAATGGACGAAAATATGTTTTTTTCTCTCAAATTGCATTTACTAAGGACGGACTATTTCACAGAAATTCAAATGTAACATTGTCATCAAATATGCGTTCAGCACCATTTTGTTTTATTGGTATTTGAAAGGTCCTCGTTAAATTCCGAATCTAGGTGCGTTTTTGTAATTTAATAAGCTGACAAGCTTAACAATATGATCGTTGTCCTCTTCTGCTAATCACAATTTGTTCAAATGCTGAATTAAGATAAGGTGATTTTATTCATCTATATATTTTAATTTTTCACATAAATAATTTTTCAAACCAAAATCGATTTTTTTCACAAATCAACGAAAAAGTTGAACCAAAAAGAGCTTTCCATTAAATTATTCATATGGATTTGTTTTACTGAACTTATATACACCACTGAGTGGTTGAGAACTCAAATATCATCTTATAAATATTGTATCATTTTTCCGCTGAAGTGTTCAGTGGGGTCCTGTTTTTTCAGTTCAAGGGTTGACGTTCCGAAATTTATATGCGAACGTTTCCGAAAAAAACCCGTAATTGCATAATTGACGAAAAATCTCCGAAACTTTTCCCCTACATCATTTATTTCCCGGCACGTGTAGCAGACATTTCTATAACAATCCCCCATTCGGATATTATTAAAAATATATTTTCACATTCTGGGAAACAATAAAGTCTCCGCTACGATGCGAAATTGTATAAATTGTCTGAATACATTATTTTTCAAGTCCTCCGTCGACAAACATAAATCACTCAAGTCCTCCGGCAGTACTTTTATATAGTTTTTGGATAATATTATAATATGATATATCGTTGTATGCTTGGTGGGTCGACAACTGATTTGTTTGTTTACTGGTGATTTTTTAAGTAAAGGGCAGCTAACAATTTAAGAGTAACAGCACGCGTAATATCAAAATTAACTTTTCCTTGATTCTTTAGACATGTGAAATGTATTATTATCAATGTCATCCCTTTACCAAAAACTTACTAACCAATCAACAAAGGTGTTGATTGCATCGTGAATTTATAATGTTACCAGCTCGTTTACTTGGAATATCACGCAATCAATTCATACGAAATCTTTGTGCCATTTAACTGTGGGAATAATCAATTATTGGTAGAAATAAATAGGATTGTTTAAAGGAAGGTAATTTATTGTCCTATTACTCTTGTGAGAGTTCGCAAATCAGATAGGTACTTTACGTAGGTTTAGCTATGTTTAGCGAACAGTTCTGATTATCTATGTATCATACTATTTTCTTCCTATTTCAATATTATCCAAATGGGGATTCCTTTATTCCACCGACTTTGGATGGTTGGGATTTATAATATATACAATTCAAAAATGTTACGAAATAAGGTGCTCGTTCTACTAAAAATTATCACGCGGAAGTTTCTCAAAGATGTTCTCCTGTATTCAATTTATTTTATTACGATTACAAAAATATATTATTTTCACCGCTGTGCTATGTCGACAAAATAAATGGATACATAAATTGCAAAATAATATCATAACTACGGAAGATCCAGTGCATAACCGGGAAGCTGCCACACAATCTACGTTGGCGTGTTACACTCTTATCTTGTAGGCGGCTGATAAAAGTGCATCAGCGCAGACTGCATCGCCGCCTAATGCGCTGGTTCCGTGTTCACATCCCGCCCAGCCACCTTCCCGCCTAGCCGCCCTGCGATAGGGCGGGGAGGGTATAGCCAGGGCGGAGGTGGCTTATAGACCGTCGGCACGTAAAGCAGCCGTAAAATGCAAGAGGACTTCCTCCCATTAAGTTAATAGTGAGAAGGGTGCAATTTTGTGTAATTGCCAGCATTAAAGGTGAATACAGATTGTGTTTGATGGGGTGCGTTTTGAAGGTATGTTGCATTAAAAGGGTAGAGGGAAAAGAGCGTCAATTAAGTATTATTAACTCCTGTACTCCTTAATTAAGTCATGTACCTACAGGGTAATCATGCAGTTTTAGCATCATCCAACAGATGCCGTTAGTATAGTTAGTTATACGAATTTTGCTACGTCCCAACAGATGGCAGTTAAGTATGATATCAGAAGATTTATCGCCGTTCGTGTCTTTTGTACGAACGATTGCCGAAGGCATCTGATAATAGGGCGAACGCCATCAGTCCGGCCGCCAGCTGTGGCAGAACTACTTAGAGCCTAATCAAGTAAGGACGTCTATATAGTCCAGTTAACATTGATTGTAATCTTTACGATGACTTAATTAATCAACTAGTAATGACAACAAACCTCAAACTTATTTGAAAGTTTCGTAACACACGGAGAAAAATGTTATTCTAAAATACGATCATTTTATTTGGAAAAACGGTTAAAAACGGGACTGAAGTTCTTACGAACAAATTAACTGTTTATTGGCGGGAAAATGTAAGAATAATTTGTTGGTATACGGACGAAATTACTAATTTATTTAAAGTTGTATTAATAATTGAGGTTAAAAGAAACAACAATAACAAAACTAATTGACTACCGAGTCGAAAATGTTGGGATCAAAAATCACAATTATTAAGATAGACAAGTGCTAACGTGTAAGTTTGAAAGGTGTTGCCTAATTCATTTTATTTATTTTTTTTACATTAGCTCCACTCGGGAGGCCCAGAGAAAAAAATTCCTCAGGGCCTATGTCATTTTTGGGGATGCTGTGTGGAGGGTGTTTTTTATGGAAAGGAAGGAGAGGATAAGTTCTGGAAAGGAATAAGGTATGAGGGGCGGGTAGGAATCTGGTTCAATGTGTACAGGAATGGCGGACTTGTGAATCCATCCCTTCCACCGCAATGCAAGGCGATGTTCCAAGAAAGTCCTGCTGGAGAGGTCAAAACGTCTCCTTCGAATAGTTTCTCCCGATCCGGCCTGCGACGAGACCCGGACAAACTACACCCCCAAGAACCCGCTAAGGGGCACCCGTTCTAAGTCACCAAACGTTTCGAACCACTTAGGGTGACCTATGGCAGAGGTGTTGGTAATCCAATAAATGGTTCCCGAGGCAGCGATACCCATACCCGCCTCCCAAATTCAAATAATAAAGAAAATCATAAATTAAAATGCGCCTAAAACTGCAATGAACTGTCCGGAGACCATTAATTGATTGTAGAGCATTCTACACGACAAATCATGGCCAAGTTTAGGTGTAATGCTAATTTGAGCGGATTGTGTGTTTATCTTTCACTTTTGTTGAGACCTCAATAAAAATAGAATATACAAAAATTATATCGTTTTCCGGAAGATATACATGTGTATATATATATATATATATTATATCATCTTTTTTTTACATTAGCTCCACACAGGAGGCCCTGAGGGAAAAATTCCCTCAGGGCCTATGCCATCTTTGAAGATGCTGTGTGGAGGGTTTTTTTAGGGGAAAGGAAGGAAAGGAAGTCCTGGGAAGGAAAAATGTTTGGGGGTGGGTAGGAATCTGGGGATAAATATGTCCAGGAGTGGGGGACGTGTGAAGCCATCCCTCCCACTGCGGTGCAAGACGGTGGGTCGGGAGGGTCCGGCTGAAGAGAACAAAAGGTCTCCCTCAACCAGTCCCTTCCGATTCGGCCTGCCACGCAAATGGTCTGCAGACTCATCCGCCCCCAAGTCCCGGACGAACCTAACCCATGAACCCGGGAACCCCTACTAGGTCACCAAACGTAGCGAACCACTTGGGGTGACCTGTGGCAAAGGTGTTGGTAGTCCAATAAATGGTTCCCGGGGCGGCGGTATTTGGTGGCTCCCAAATTGAATATCTTCTGGAAAACGATATTATATGTATACAGGGTGTTAAGGTACGTACTTGAGTTACTTTAACCAGTTATATAATTATTTGGAGTAAAAAATGTAAATAATATTTTGGTCTCGGGTGAAATTTTTGATGTTTTTTTTTTTTTTCTACAAATACATAAAAAATAAATAAAAGGTGTTGGGTAGTTGGGGGCGGGGTAAGTGGTGGGGAGGTAACTCGGCTGAGTGACCAATAAGGTCATGTGAAAGAATTTTTTGTTGTTTAATGTTGAAAAAAAAATTTTCGAAAAAAAAAAATTTGTCACAAAAAAAGTTACCGGAGACCAAAATTTCATTTACATTTTTTACTCCAAATAATGTCAGGAATCACTGGTTAAAGTAACTCAAGTACGTACCTTAACAACCTGTATATTTTATTTACACACCAGATTTTCAGGAACGGGTTTGGTTTTTTCCATAGGAAAAACTAAACCCTTTCATACACTTTTCCATATAAATGATCATCTAGTAAATCCACGTTATGCAAGTGTATTATAAGTATAATTAATAGAAAACAATACAAGAACAACACGTTAATCTACCAAACTATTAAATGGGAATATAATTCACCGTCTCCAGATATTTTCATATCAGAGGGTTCGGCTCTGTGGAATTCCTAATTTGACCGATAAATCCTACTGATCCCTCAATATAAATATTTAAAAAATCCCTCGTAATTCTACATCTATTTAAAATGACTGATTTTTGTATTTTTATATACAAATTCTTTGACAAATCTAATATGCCTAAATTTTTAATAAGAGAGCTAGGTATAATGCCAGTCGCCGAAATAACAAAAGGTAATATTTTTATAGTCTGAGAATGCCAAATTCTTTTAATTTCATTTCCTAAATCCGTATACTTTCTTATTTTTTCAGAAACAGATTTTTGAATATTACAGGAATTTGGAATAGCTACATCAATAATATAAGTTTTTTATTTTTTATTTTGTCATGTAAAACTATATCAGGTCTATTATGACCAATAGGTCTGTCTGTTAGTATAGTTTTATCATAGTAAATTTTAAAGAAATTTGGTTCGTATTCATAATATGGTACTATATTATGACAGTCAATCTAGTTATGTTTAATTACCAAACTTTGGTGAATTATTTTTAAAACCTGATTGTGCCTAAATTTATACTCAGACGGCGCTAATATAGAACATCCTGATATAATGTGTTCTATAGTTTCCGGAAAAGCCATACATTTTCTACATAAATCATCAATTTGATTTGGATATTTGATTATATGCTTCCTATAATTTTTGGTATTAATGACTCTATCTTGAATAGCAAGCAATATATATATATATATATTATATATATATTATATCTTTTACACAAAATTTATATTAGTTGCTTATGTTTACATACCTTGACGCTTAACGCGAAGCAAATTCCCAATTTTTTTGTTCAATATCTAACAAACAAACTCAAACTTGTAGAATTAATTTAATTATAAAAACGAACTTTTACTAGTATTTAAGTTTGCATGAGAACATCGATAAATTTTTTTTATAAAAAGGACTCTACTTCCTTATTATGAATTTTTATTTTATAGAGATATGTAGAATATACCTTTTAAAATACTTAAATTTTTTTGTAACTTTCCTTAATAATAATTTTAATTTATTTTTAATTATCAGAAAAAATATTCTCTTGAATGCACGCTCTAAAAGACGCACTTATTTTTCTAGAAATATTCCAAAGATCGAAAGCGAAAAAAAAGATGAAGAAAAATGACATATTTAGTTTAATTTTGCAAATATGGTCCTTTACAGCATTTCAAATTTCCATGATCGTAATATCTTTTAAGTGTATGCTTATTTAGACTTTTTATTTTTTCATTTTAAATTACCGTAATAGAAATTTGTGATTACCATAAATCAGT
This sequence comes from Limnephilus auricula, assembly GCA_951813805.1. NCBI lineage: Eukaryota > Metazoa > Arthropoda > Insecta > Trichoptera > Limnephilidae > Limnephilus > Limnephilus auricula. Next base: position 14,123,152 of record OX638390.1, on the reverse strand, counting down.
GATTTTGGAGATGACAGTTTTGGAATAGAACGTTTTGGAATGAAGGAAATATGAAAAGAACTCTCTTTGAAAATCTTCATTTATTTACGTTATTGCAATGGACGGAAGCATAAATTCTTTATTAAATTATAATGCAGGTACAAAGTAATGCACAAAAGAGAATATTGCAATAATTTTTTGATTAAACATTTATTTCTTGCGCTATATAAACTTACGGTATTTCTCTTGGGTAAGGTTTAAAAATAATAACTTAACTTATAGCAGAAGTTGAAATAATATTTAAGTTCTTGATTCAATAAGAAAATGGAGAAACTTTTCAATGGTTTGAATATCTTTGAGGCAACGGAAGTTCTGGTCTCTCAAAATAAGTAAATATAACCTTTTAACTAAGTGTACTTTGGTATTCGTTATTTTCCCACTACAGTATGACTAAGCATTAACTGTACAACTGGAGTTTAAATTAATTTCTACAAAAACGATAAATTTTTGTAACTAAATGCTTGACCAAGCCATTACTAAGGGAAATGATAAATAAATGCCTGCATTTTGCTTCCATATATATGCACGATCTTTTTCAAAAGACTTTGTATTATTATATACTACAAGATTCTGCCCGCGACTTCGTCTGCGTAGAATTAGTACTTCGAGTAATCTATTTTCTTTTCCTAGTTCCCATCTAAGTTTATACCAAAATTCTTAACTTATTTATTTAAAATATGTATAATTCTTGATTCGATTCAAAGTATTAGGCGAGTACTTCAAATAAATTCACTAATTTAAATATTTTACAAAATAGAATTTTGATTTAACAATCATTGTTTCGCAAAATGTCATTCTCAAATTTTGAGGTTTTCTATTAAACAATAATTATTCTTTTCAATATAATATTGAAAATAAATAGCTAGCTTTATTAATTTTAGCCTATGTGTTATTCTGATGTATGAGCTATATTATTGTAAAGTTTCATTAAAATCCATTCATTAAATTTCGATCTAAAGAGTAACAAACATACATACATCCATACAAACTTTCGCGTTTATAATATTAGTAAGATCTATTTTTTTACACATAACTAACGTAATAAATACTTGGCCACCTCCCGTGGTCGAGCGGTTACCATCTTCGACTATAAATTCGAAGGTCCCAGGAACAACATAGGCTTCTCCTAGAGAGGGGTAAAAATTGGATTATAAATTGTAATACCTAGCATGTAAATAAATAATAAACAAATGAATAAATTTATTTAAGATTTATATTTAAAACAAGATTATTGTTAAAAAGTTGCAGATTCTCTGAGTATCGCTTTGGTGAAAGACCATCATTCGGAATCACAATCTTGCTTCAAATGGCTTTGTTTGGTAACCAGATCTGAATAACCGGGTACTTCCTAATCTCCCGTTTCCCAACATTTTTCCCAGCCCAACTTAGCAACGGGAATATTTGTTGGGCTCTTGGATGCGGTATTTACATAAAAAAAGTTATACGAGGTTCTGATATTGTTGTCAATAAATAATTGTTAAATGACATTTGCCACAGGTAATGGCAAGTATGTAAAATGCATTATTTGTGTGCAAATAACTTACGTCATTTTTTTATTATTTCATAATTATTGGAATGTATATATATTTTACATTAGCTCCACACAGGAGACCCTGAGAGAAAAATACCCTCAGGGCCTATGTCATCTTTGAAGATGCTGTGTGGCCCCGAGTCCCGAAAAAACCTAACCCTATGAACCCGGGCACCCCTGCATAGCGAACCACTTGGGGTGACCTGTGGCAGAGGTGTTAATCGTCCAATAAATGGTTCCCGGGGCGGCGGTACCCATACCCGAAATTATGTAATACCTAATTACGTAATTATAATAAAAGCAACATTTCTACTCCATTAATATTCTTTACTTTTAACTGACACCTGCCACACACGTAACGACTATATATTATGTATCATATTTGCGCACAATTTTGTCTTTTTTTTAATGAATATTATTTTTTTCTTGTCAACTGACTTTGAACACACGTAGGTGCACTTAGGGGCGGAACTAACGGTCAGCAAATTCAGCAAATTTGCTTTTTAGCAAATTCTACTTTCCGAAAAATGTAATAATTTTTAATCCACTACTTTCTGACACACCACATAGGTAGGTACCCCAATTAGGAACACCAGGTAAATTTTATTTTCGTGTTTTAGTCTCAATTTTTTCTCCTGTGATTTAACGGGTTAAAAAGAATTTTTATGCGTAAAAATCACATTGAAAATAGATTTTTTACCCCTTACCCCCCTTTCCCTGACTGCCTTTTGAGTCTTAGATCTGCCCCTGAGTTATAAGAGCATTTCTACTAATATATATTTTAAATTAATTTATAATAAAACGCTTATATTATTTTCGCCCAGATTGTTTGTTAATTACTGCGCAAATGTTGATCCAATTTATTTTTTTATTTATTTTTATTGATCTTTTATTTTTTAGATATTAATCTTGGTTTATTCTTTAGATGCACTCTGTTATTTTTAGGTACAAAAATAAAATGTAAAAACTTATATTACTCACGCACAGGCTGCACCTTAGTGGGTTTCCCTTTCCTATTATTATTGAACTGTAATGTAAACATGTAAAAAAAAATGGGAAAAAATAAAGGAAATAAATAAATTTACTTCACGAGTTCTTAATGTCGAATGGTTATCATATACATGTCCATAACTATGGCAATTGAAACAAATCAAATCAAAATGGAGGACGATTTTAATTAAAACTGTAAGTTGGCCACCCTGTGGCATAGAAAAGTAAAGCAGCCATCCTTTTTTCGGATCTTACCTTAGCGTAGAGAATTCAAAACATCCCGAGGGGACAATTCAAAGCAGAGGAACAATTTGGTTTCTTGGAATTTTTTGTGTAGTCAATTGGTCCTTATAATTTCTGTTCTTCTATCCTCAGCACAAATACAGTTTTAGACATACTTCCTCCTGTCAATTTTGTTTGCTTCGTTCGCAAATAATATGTAAGTAGGTACACTTATTTAAATTCTCAGTATTTTAATTAAGATATCAAAGCTGAATTTATATAATCAGTTGAGAAATTTGTGAAAATGATCAGAACTGTAATTAAATGAATTTCCGATTGAAAATCATCCTTTGAAATCACAGGATAAATATTCCGGCAATGGGCGGCTTAGAATGAAGCAACGTTTGCGTTTCTTTGTGGCTTGTGGGGCCTATACAATACCGCAAAATAAATACGGCGATTGAAACTCTTCATTTGTATTCAAGCCAGGACCAGTTTTTCAATAAATCTCTATTGGTTCGGAGAAGAAATTCTCAATTATGTTCGTGCGTAGAGGAAAAGTCAAAGACAACAAATCTCAACCGTGTGTTACGTCGACCTTCTACCTACAATATGTTCCTGAATTGAAAAAAATATGTTACAATTTAGTCGCCCCGAGAATCATTCACTCATCCCAAGTAGTTCGAAGACGGTGACTTTGTTGCTTGGGCTTATGGGGTGAGATTTGTGCACGTCTTAGTTGCGGATGCGATACTTACGTTAATTTTTAAATTAATAAAATTTGAAAGAACACAAATAAATTAAATAAAATTTACATGCGCACGCCGCACCGGGATATGAACCCGCAGCCTCCAAATTCGTAGCCAAGCAACCAAAGCATCATTTGAAAAACCAGGCATTAAAATGTCTCCGCTTTGATCAAAATCAATAAATGGGTTTGTTGTGAACAACTGAGCACAGTTCAAACGACAATTTGAAAAGCGCACCGCAAGGATCGCAAGTCGGTCCTCGCTGCCTTATTACCTCAAGAAGTTTAACAAAGACTCGGCGAAGTTGCGGCGGACTTTGATGTTTCCCGCGGTCTCAGTACAGGGGAGAGGGTGTCAGTTTGGTCCCCAACCCCACCTCCTTCCCGGGACTACTGAGTGCCGTCCCTAGACAGCTTACAGCAACATGAAGCTACCCCCAGAGAGGCTGGTTTTAACTTTTGTAACGGCGAGCTATAAACTTCTTTTGAACAACTGAGAGCTTAGAATATTGAAATAATAATGCAATTTTTTTAATATTTTGCCTAATAACAATTGTTTTTTTTAAATAGCTAGTTAACTTTGCAGAAATAAAAATCATCATAATTTTCGAAACAGCTATTTTTCGGTTTGAGCTTTGACTCATTAATTTCTAAATTTCTCGGTAGGTTCATCGAGTGTAGGTAAGTTACCGAAGGCTGCCTGGTTTAAATTATCAAAATATTATTAAAATGAAAAGTACATGGGTATTTTTTTTTTAAGAAAGAGAGAGTTTTCTTATAAACAATTACGTATAACCTAGATTCTATGTGTAAGGTACACAGAAATGAACATCCAATTATAAGTTTTAAACCTCTGAAACAACCTTGATTTAACGGGCCGCTCCACAGTGGTCCCAAATCCCAATCTAGCTAGACAAAAATATTTTTATTTTCGGTGCAAAAGGGTCACAATATAATTAAAAAAATACTTTAAAAAAATTACATTTATTTTAACCGTTGTTACAGAATTTTCAAAGAAAATAAAATATTAATAAAAAGTTTATGGTACAATGGTTCAAAAAAGTTACCACAATGTGCTTATTTTAAGCAATAAAAAAACATTTTATAACCTGCATAAGATTACTTTTTTATGAACCACTCGAGTCAGTATCATCAGTATCGTCACTACTATTAAATGATAAGTGGCACTGTTGACAGACTTCTGAAGTTCCTTCGCTGGCACTGTATATATATATATAGATATTGATAATAATTTTAATACATCACTCGGTAAGATATCGGGATGTTTCTTTGGTATTGTAGATATTCTAGATATTATAGGATCTAAACTTATAATTAGCGTATGAAACAAATATTCATTCGTGTGAACTTGCGATGATTTTCGAGTATGAAACTCCCTGATTTTTTAAGTCTTTATTTCGTCATTCTTGAGCTTCTTCTGCCATTTGTCCAATAGGAAGAATACAGGAACTAATATGGTCTCCCCCGTGAACCAAAATTTTATGGACACTTGCTGACACTACTTAAAATATTTCTGCTTGGTGAATTTATTGTTAATTATGAAAGCTAAATCTTCCTGGGGTGAATACGGGATTGGTTTTAAATTGTTATTCTTCATAATGTGTTTAATCTTTGTAGCTCATTTGGGTGAAAAGTTTGTTGCCTGATGAATAATTTTGGCAGCATCCCGCTTTCCATGTAACCTCAAGCTGATTTGAGCAGCATGAGGGAGCTCTTGTGGACTTCGAGAATTCGGAAGACATTTAATTTTTCTGGTTTTACTTTTCGAAGAACATAAATTAAATTATTTTTCTGGTCTACCGCGTGGCCTCTCGTCACACATCAACACAGGAAGAACAAAAGCTGCCTTAAGCCATTTTGTGTTTTTTGAATTGTATTTTAGCGTACTTCTTCCGACATCAATCCATTTTTTGCGAAATATTAACGGAAATGAAGCGATTTTTTTCTTTAATTTTTTATCTTCGAAACGAGTGAAATTTTTTTTCTTTAGTAAAATCTTTATGTCTTCATAAATACACTCCCTTGTTGCAACACAATTCATCTTTGAAGTGCTTCGCTCTTCTAACAGGTCCAAAATATCTGAACGATAGATCGTTGGAACAGGCTCTGTAAAAGACAAAAGTGCAAGTATATGCAGACAAATTATATAAGAAAATATAGATAAAGAATGGTTTTATATGAAAATAATTTCGTTCGGAGGCACAATTTGGTACAATTAATTGAAAGTTTAAGCAAAGTTAGGCAAATAATTGTAAATATTATCACTAGTTTCATCATTTTTCAATTAATAATAAAAGTAATGTTTAATAAGCCAATTATTAAATGCTTAAATACATTTGAAAGAACATACTGTATTCTTTAATTTTTATCTGTAGATAATTTCTCTCCGATTTCAAATAACACCACTAGGGACCGAGCAACGTGAGCACCCGAAAGCGACTGGCCGCTGGGCGGCCGACTGGCACAGCCAAAGTGTCGTGTTTACGACGTTGCCACGTATAGTGCGCATTGTTTTAAATTTTTTATCGATGAGAACATAATACTGTGGACTGTTTTCAATGCTGTGAGTATAAATTTGAACCTAAATAAAATCATCATTAAAATCTTTTTGTCTAGCTAGTTTCCTTTAAGGGAACTACCGTGCGCTCTGCCAATTTCTACCGATTTCTGACACGTTTTCCTTAAACATTTGAAGTTTTTAAGCTCTTAAAAATATATTTGTTATTCTTTAAGATAGTATCTACACATTCCCCACGCCGAAACGGTAATTATTTGAAATTCCGTCGATAGAAATAAATCGCAAAGTATGCTCCAAAAATTATTATTAACACGTTTGTTTATGTTATTTTACAAGTTATATGTATAAAAAAATTCATAATGTTTCTTTAAATGCTACTTGACACATTCAAACGAGTCGTCTTTTATTAAACATTTTCACAATTTTCGCATGAATTTTATGGTTTTTACTGTTAGCGCGCTCGCTCTCACGTTCGTATTGTCGTATCTCTCCACCTTCTTCTTTTTGAGCGGCGTAGCGCGCCCTTAATGATGTAATAAATAATAGATATATTGGAAGTCGATGCTTCGCCAACATAGCGTAAACATCAACACTAAAACAGACTTAAAAAACTTATTTTTAATTCGTATAATATATATTCGTATAATACTTTTAATACTTAGTATAATACTTTGTCATTTGCTTGCAACATTCTTAACATTTGGCATTAAAGTTATCATCGCAAAAAAGAGCCCTTTGACGTCTGTGTATGTAGATGAACACTCTCTTGACTAATCCCTTAACCTGTCCTTGAAGCAATACTTCATTCGAAAATAACTTCAGGCAGTTTCTAGTACAAATTTTGTATTTTTTACAAGCATGAAATAAAAAATATAACAATAGAAGTGCCTTTCATACAAATTTGAATGGAGACAAATGTGCAATTGACTTAGTACCTTTTCGTTCTAGACCAATTAGAAGGCGGTCTGTCTCTCTTACACTTGCCTGAAATTGTATTTCATCATCCCATTTGAATTTTGTAACCTTGGTGAAACGCAGTTTTGTATGGATATATAGGCCGAAATGAGTCCTTTAATTGGATCACGAAGCACGCCGACAAGGCACTTATTATGTTATTATTTATTCTATGTTTGCAAGTCTTCAGTTTTGGACATAGGCTTTTCTTAAAGTCTTCAGTCTAAATCACCAAGAATCTCACTCAGAACTTTTAACGCCATCAGTGGGAACCTCTCTGTATCGTTTTCACGGTCATTTCAACGGTCATCCATTAGGCCGAGTTGTTTCACCCTCATGTCAATATTTTTTGTAAATGTTAGAACGAAATAAGAAATACCACATGGCTAAATATTTGTTTAACCAAAACATGACTTAAGGGTGAGACAACCTGACCATAGCCGTGCTATGTATTTGCTTAGAATGACCTCACCTGAGAGTAACTGTAAACTGTGACGATCTTATGAGTGTCAAATTACCCTTACGTGACAGTAAAATTACGTCTCTATTTTAAATTATTTTTATTAGAACCTTTTGCTTTTGCTCGTTTTACCACACAAAACTTGTGGCAAACCTTGTCCATTCATTTGATTTTAATATTTTGTATGCTGACGTGTGTTATGTTTTTTGGGAGATAAATCTGTTATTTTTTAACGACAACTATAAAGCAAGATGCAAAAGCACTGAACGCTTAGCCTCTCTGAACAGGTCGTGCGTTATTAGTTCGAGTGCATATAAATACGTTCGGCGCTCAGTGCACAAGGGAAGTAGTATTGTTACGGGGTTAACACGTGTCACCTGCAGTGGCGACCTCTGGCTTCAGTTTTCCCTACCGCTGCGTGATAATGCAGCGCAAATGCTAATTATAGATTCTCCGTCGATATAATCGCACGCGAATAGCAACACAATACCTGTGCATTGTGTCCGTTGAACTGATTATTATAACAGATATTAAATACGGGAAGAAATAAATAAATAACGAGCACATATAATATCCAATTGAGCGTACATTTATAAGTATCAGTATACTGTCTAATTTGATTGCCCGAAGATTCATCCAATGCAGTAATCAGAATCAGTTCAACGGAACACATATGTGAATACAGAAGGTATAGCAGCGCAACGAGAATGCTTAAGGAACTAGGACTATACGGATTCACCAATCTGATGAGACACTTAAAAAGGGTCACTGGAGTCAGTACGCGGCTAACGGCCTCCGACAACACGGCGGTGACCGCAGCTTTCCAGCAATAAGCGCCACTCCTGAGTAACCACCCTACAGACCACGTCCTATGTAATAATTGATTATTTGTTTTTTTTTCTATTCTATGTACTTGAATATGTCTATTCTTTACTTGAAATTCTACTGTGTAAATATATATAACTTATGGGAAGTGTGGGATTGCACTAGCCTTGAATTTTTTATTTATTATCATGGACTTGGCGTTTTTTAAAAACACAATTTAATTTAGCATTAAAACTTGCCTTCCCTCAGGACGCTGTGAAAGAAAACAAAGGTTACTGATTTACGAGTGCATTTACTATTTATTGCACCCGACTTCCATCCAGATACAATACACACATATATATATATATATATACATACATTTTATATATGTATGTATATATGTGTTTATAAATATGTATGCGTCTATGTATATGAATATGTGTGTGTATAGACGTATGTGTGCATGCGCGTATTTACGTGCTTATGCATACATGTACACATATACAACTAGAAAAAAGAGTTATATGTATGATCTAATCCTCAGTTATTAGGCCTCAGCACGGGTAAACCACCTAGTGAGGCCAACATTATTGAATTTTATTATAAAACGTAAAAATATTGCATCAATAAAAAAAAATAAAAAAAAATCCTGCATAATAGCATGTCTTATTCTTTTTATTCTTTCTAATTTTCATTTTACTGTTTTCTATTTTAAATTTTCTATTTCCATCATAATTTTTCCTATTTTAAACATGTATATACTTAATCCATATGTTTAATAGCGTGTCTTATTATTTTTTACTTTTTCGTTTTCCTGTTTTATATTTTATATTTTCTACTTCCGTTATAATTTTTCTGCTATAACATTTCCTATTCTCAACATCTTTATATACTTAGTTCTTATGTTTACACAAGACATCACAAAGCAACTATATAACTATCCATTGGTCACCATGAAACAGGCAGTCGCCTAGTATGGTGATCTAATGTATCACATATATGTAAATGTTTCAATGTGTGTAATCATGTATTTTATAAATAAAATTTAAAAAAATACTATTCGATGTCGTGATGTATTTGCAGAATATGTATTTTGTCCTTGAGATTATTAGTGCATATACAATGATCGAGCCAGGAAGTGGTACTCTGTGCATCGGTAATATATGCAAATGTAAAGTGCTTTTTAAAGTTTTAAAAGTTCCATAACGTTTGATGAAGTTTCATTGAAAATGTAGTAAAATTCAAATGAGTTTCGGCTAGTAGGTAATTCAGTATTCTAATGCTTTTAGTCGCGATCGATTCGCGTTCAAGTTTACCTCTGTTTATTTTCTAACCCGAATTCCGCCATTCCTTCCCCCTCCCGAAGAGTGCCGCTTCAGCCGGAGTTCTAACAGGGTAATGCAATTAAAATGCATTGCAGCAAAGGAATAAACAATTAATCGCACTCAGCGCTGATGCACTCACCTTATTACTATAATGTTAAAGGTTTAGTCACCTGGAATACTACACAGTTCATTCGAATGCACGTGTTCAAATAAAGTATTCAAACGAACATTAGTTTGAAACGCAGAGAAAATTTGCAAGCCTACCATATACAAGGGGTCCAGCATAAGTGCTGTAACTTCGGGAGTTACATGTAGAGAGTAGTTACAAATAATACATAAAAAACTTAATAACATTTTTCGGAATAACATTTAATTTTTTCAATGCAAAAAGTCATAGTTACCTAAATCTGTAAATATATAAATTTGCCGGAAATGAGTACCTATGTACATGGTAACGTCGTTTACCTATGATCAGTAATCATGTAAACCGCGCACAAACAATAAAAAAACAACCTTATTTGTGAATTTTAAACATTTGCATAATTTTTTTGTGTAACCTTATGCTTATTTGTCTAAGCAAATAATAGAATTTTGTGAGAATCTAAAAAAATACTATTTACGGATTCTTCTTAGGCTTAAGTAAAGCCTTCGACAGGGTGTGTCATAAAACCTTATGGGAGAAATTGAAATCTATAAATATATTCCTACCATATAATGTATCAATACACCATCTCCATGGCACATCCAATAATTGGAAAATGTTGTACGGTGGGCAAGAACGATTTCCGATTAAGAATAAGGCAAGGAGAATGTACAAGGTGCAGCAAAACTGAGAGTGCAATTTTGAAAGGCCGGTACATCCGGCGTGGTGGGGGTAGGAACCTGGGAGTTATCTCATTGTGTTGGGAGGGTCGTGCCGTTTTCAGCCGTAGCCATGGTTAGGTCCGGAGAGCACCGAGGTTTTGCCGTCTGCACGGTTCTTCAAAATAACCATCTGTCAAATAACATTCTGTCATCGCTACCAGGTCAACTTTTTTCAGAAGTGATGAGGTCCACTTTCATCTCCATGGAGCGGTGTATAAACAAATTTTTCGGTACTGGGCTGAAAATAACCCAAAGTAACTTCACCAGAGACCTCTTCACTCCCCAAAAGTGACCGTGTGGTGTGCGATTTCCAAATTTGGGGTATTTTTATTTATAGTATTTTTTCGAGGAGAATGGACGAACTGTGACTGCCAACGCTCAACGTTATTTTTCCATTTTGGAATTTTTTTTTGAACCTATTGAGGTTCCAATTGTGGAAGAACTAACGGACGAAACAGATCTGGGAGACATCTGGATTCAACAGGACGGTGCTACGGTGGGATACTGCTCGAGTTTCAATGACAAAACTGCGACAGATGTTCTCTGCGCACCTCGTCTCTCTGAGGTGCGACGTGGGATGGCCCGCTCGCTCACCTGATTTAAGCATTTGCGACTTCTTCCTGTGGGGCTATCCGAAGAAAAAAGTTTTTGAACATCGGCCTCACACCTTGGAAGAACTCAAAGATCGAATTGCGGGGGAAATTGCCGCTATGCCCATCGAGAGATGCCAAAATGCAGCCGAAAACTTCAGAAATCGCCTTCATCAATGTATCGCTGCTGGGAGGCATCATCTTTCTGATGTCATCTTCAGGACGTGATGCATAAAAATGCATAATGTACCGAATAAAATAAAATAAACCCCATTTCTGTAAGTTGCACTATTTTTTTTAATAGCCCTTCAAAACTGCACTGTCTGTTTTACTCCATCCTGTATAGTGTATATCCTCCCACACTGTTAACAGAGCTGGCTGTCTAATGATTATCCTAGCTCCGTCGATTAAGGAGATTAGAATGTTCTTAAAATCTGTGAAGAATATGAACATTAAATATAAACTACAAGGAGGTGGAACTAATCGCATTCCACCACGGATAAAAAACCAAGAAGTTGCTCCCCGTAAAACCAACGAAGTAATCATAAATATAATCTAATATAATTGCCCAATTCTTTCAATGCAGCGATAATGTTAAAAAATACATGTGAGACATAGTGTCATCACCGAAACAGCACGATGGGACGAATCCGTATCCAATATACTAACGCCTGCCTGAATTATATTTCGATACAGAAGGTACAGCAGCGCGTCGACATGTTTACGGAACTGATGAGACACCGGGTCACTGGAGCCAGGATACGGCTAATGGCCTCCTACAACACGGTGATGAAAGCAGCCTCCCAGCAGCAAACGTCACTCCTGAGTGAGCGCTGGGCCCGAGCTCACTCAAGACCACGCCCTAATTAATTGATTACTTAATGTTTCTATTCTATCTGTTTCTTAAAATTTACTCTATAAACACTTACAAAACTACAAGGGACGAGTGGGATTGCACTATCCTCCGCACATCCCGTAATAAAACATTATTTTTATTGCATATGACATTTGTAATAATGGAAAAGGGACATTTTTTATTGGGAATTGCAGAAAAGTTCCCAGCCGTTCAGAGCCAGTTGGACTATGGCATTCCTCAATTGGAGTTTATTGTAAATGGGAGCGGGAGAAAATGGAGAAGGGGGAGGTTAAAAGTACCGGATTATTCAGATCTGGTTACCATTAAAACCAGTTCAAGAAAGATACGTTTTTAGATTTTCACGGCCAAAAGCATTTTCGTTGTTTGTTTTTGGGTTGTTATGCCGTGTTTCGCTACCTCCTTCTTTAGCCGACGTTTCGGACAGCGTTGCAGTGTCCATTATCAGGGCAGATCCGGCAGATCCGACGATCCTGATGATGGACACTGCAACGCTGTCCGAAACGTCGGCTAAAGAAGGAGGTAGCGCAACATGGCATAACACCCCAAAAACAAACAACGAAAACAGTTCAAGAAAGTTTTCGACTAATGTGAATAATGGTGGTCCCTCACCGAAGCAATACTGAGCATATCTACCACTCTTATGTTATAACGTATAATTTAGATTACTGTTTTAAAAAATTGCAACTTCGGACCCGATTTGCCCAAAAAAGAAATCTCAAGTCAAATGAGTGCCTACAATTAAATCAACTTTTGCCAAAAAGCACGAATCCTACCTCTCACCTTTAATATTCAACACCTTCTTAAAAGAAACCACTTACTCCATCACTGATAAAAATCTACAATGGCTATATAAACAATGCAACATTTGGCTACTACACAAAAAAGAGAATGCATCACCAAGCTAATCTCTTCCTAATCGATAATTCCTCATCCTTCATTTACACATGTTATATTTCCAATTACAGATATTTATTCTTTCTTCTTATTGATTTATTATTCTTGCAACTTGTATTTTCATGTTGATTTTCTGACTATTTTCCTGTTTTAATCTTTTTAATGTTCTAATTATTACCTTCTTTTTATTGTTTATTTTCTGACTATTTTCCTGTACACCTTTTAACTTTTTTTATGTTTTAATTATTACCCGTCTCAGAACAGACAACGTCTAGTGAGGCGGGTAACTTACTAGTTATAAAATAATGTATTATCTCAATAAACGCCCGGGTTGCCGGCAGTGAAATTGAAAATTAAATTGAATGAAGTTATACGACTCCAAATATAATGTAGATTCACCCGCTTGTAATATCTGCAATTTTTACTAATTTCTACTATGTTTTTATAAATTTTCTATTAATTTTCCGCTTGTTCTATTATATGAGTTTTCAGATACGGTGTATGTTAAATGAAAAATTAATTTAAATATTTCCACGTCGTAGTAAAGTTTTAAACAAATAAAATTGTTTAATCGGGTTATAAATTCTGTACCCGACTCATCCATATTTCAGAGTTTCAATACTGCATCTATTAAAGGGTGATAAATAATCTACGGGGCCCGGTAAGCACTGCGGCCAGCGCTTGGATTTTCTAGTGGCTTTAGGAGGTTCGCTCCCGCCCTCGCTCAGATATAATTTCCTAGTAGATAGTAGCTATGGGCTAGGGCTAGACGTATACCCACCCACGTTTGGATGTTCCCTAGCGGCTTTGGGGGCTCGCTGGGCCGCAAATCCTATTTGGCACCCAACGTGGGGCGCTCCTACTTAGTTCGGTGGGCGAGGCTGACCACCGGGTAACAAGCACCTGCTTACTGCAGATTACAGGGTAAAACTTAAGCCATGTGATTTTTTTATGACCTTAACGTCTGGACAACAAATTCTAGACATCAAGGTGAAAAAAGTTTTTTTTATTTTTATTTCATGAGAAATCACAAAATCCCAGAGCAAATGGAATAATCTCCAAAACATCAGGGATATTATGAGACTAAGTAAAGTGAGGGATAAAGTAATTACATGGTTATAAGGTTCTTAACTACATAAAATCAAGCTACTTCTTCAAACATAGCAACGCGTTTTGTGGCACCATTTTGATTAAAAATTAATCAACACTTTTATTCAGATACGTTTTTAGATTTTCACGGCCAAAAGCATTTTCGTTGTTTGTTTCGTATCGCTTCCAAGTAAATAAGCACACACTTAACACAACAATTTCACATCAACGGATCTGCCGGATCTGCCCTGATGATGGACACTGCAACGCTGTCCGAAACGTCGGCTAAAGAAGGAGGTAGCACAACACGGCATAACACCCCAAAAACAAACGAAAACACTTTTATTGTTTAAAAAACCAAAATGTTTCCTTAAGCATTGCTTAGAGGGCATACATTAATTACTGTGATGAACGTATGTCTTGCGGTATGAAAGAGACATGCGTGTATGAGTGAGACAGCATGAGTAACGCATAAAAGGTATGATTGTTGTCCATTCGTGCTCTTTGCCTTCAGACTTCCTAAGAAGGAACCCTGTACATAATCTCTTAATAAACGTTATCATCTACCTACGACCTTATTATTGCCAATCTGAGAGTACCACCCCAAAGGAATCTGGATCCATCCACAGGAGTCCAGAACTCAATGTGAAACTGGCCACGGTCATCACAATTACGTGAGCTCAAATTGGAGTGGGAAGGGTCCAATAAAATCTCATCAAATCTCATTTATAATTATTAGATAATAAAAATATATTGTTTCACTTCCCATTTTGAGGCTGAAAATTGGCTGCTATGAAAAACATTTATTTCGAGAGTAAGAAAAAATCTCACGTGAGGGGGAGGAGGTTTCCACCAAATCTCGCTTGATCTCAACAAGAGTGTGGGGAGTCTAAATTAAAAAAAATAACAGATCACGTAATTAATGTACGCCCCCTTACTTCTTCAGGGTTTACTGAAAACCAAGCTATTTCAGGCAATGACAACATAAAGGGTTTGAGATCAGAGATGACACGAGTAAAAATAATGCTGTATATGAGGAATACTTGCTTTTACCGTTAATTTTACACCCCTAATTGAAGAGCACTACGTAAATCTTCAGATGTAGAAAGTAAATGTATTATTTTTAAACTCGAGAACATATGCTAATTTTCTTAAATATAAAATGGGAAAAATCTGTTTTTGCGGAAAAACATATAAAACTTTATGTAAAACGTGGAATACAATTAAAAAATGTTTTTATTTGGCAACCAATTCTTTTTGTCTCAAGTGTTTTTTGTAATGATTTTTTGTTGTTGTTATTAATTTATTTATGTTCTTTTAATGAATAAAAAGGCATTTCAATAAAAAAAAGCTCTATAAAGGCCCTAAAAATCAGACCAGTGAGAGTAAAGACTTGTTGAGCCGATAAATGGGAAATTAATATATAATTATGCTGCCAAATAATATTTAAATTTATGTTACCGTTGGTTAGATGACGAAATTACACAGGCATTAATTTCATGTGCGTACTAATATTACACTGCCAGAATTACAAACGGACGGAAATACACAGGACGAAATTTCATACAAAGAGATTTAAACCCACTTTAATTTCACACGCCAAAAAAACCTAATTTAACCCAACTTTTTTTTCAATTCTGGCAGAGTGTAATTCTAATTGGTAGGTGAAATTTTCGCCTGCGTTATTTTCTCGTAACATCGTAATTATTATTATAAAATTTGATTTTCTGTTACAAGTCTTGTTGATTTATTAAATTAATATAATTTCTCGGAATTTTGTGTGATTAAGACTTCTATTGATTTAAGTATTTTATTAATGGAATAAGTAATCATACGTACTGAAATTAATTTGTACGTGTAGGTATATTCAAGTGAAGCCGGTTCATTACCACCAGTGGCGGGTTCACCGGCCAGCTTACCGATTCGTGTAACTAGGCGAGCTAAAACCATGCAGGGGCGGACTTTTGGGATATAGAGGTAGGCGACATTAATAAAACACGAATTTGCCGTTTTTCCTCCTTCCTATAAAAAGACCCTCCACACAGCACCCTCAAAAATAACATAGGCCCTGAAGGAAATTGTTTTCCTCAAGGCCTCCTGTGCGAAGTTAATGTAATTTTCTAAAATTACATACCATTTTCAAGTAACGGCAACGCATTGCCCATACGTTCACTGATACATGCCACGCGTAAACAACGGTTGGTCGCTTAGCTTGTAGAGTAGGTACCTGTACCGAGAGAAATTGTTTTCTGTCGTGCTTTACATGTTTACAAATTTATTTTATTTATTTATTTATTTATTAAACGCCCTTATGGGCTTTTACATTTTAGTTAAATAGATGAGTATAACAGTTATTTAAAACAACTCTAAATTAAAACAATAAAGAAAGCATAATACAGTTAAAATAATAGTAAAACAAAAGCATATACATACAACAAAATATAACAATAAATGCCTATAATAAAATTAGATACATAGGTAAAAAATATAAGAAGTTTCACAAAAAAAGATATTCAATATAAACAAAAATTATAGAGATTATAGACGTCTATTTATGTCTAAATATAAGAATGAATTGAAATAAAAAATGTTTATATTGATTGTTTTTAATGTGAAATATATCTCCCAGATCAGAATATTTATTTCCGAGACTGTGAAGTCTCGGTATCGGGGAATTTTGATAAGAGAATGTCCTGGTCTTATTAAAATAAAAGGGTAGTAAATTTCGGAAAGATCTTTTAGGTATGTGGATATTGATTAATTGAAGCAATTCAGGACAGTCAATTTTGTAATGCAGTATTTTATGTAATAGTATTAAATCTGTGATTATTCTTCTTTCTGAAAGTTCTAATAGGAACATTTTATCTAGTAGGTAGTTATAATCAATGTTTTCTACAGGAATATGCAATTTATAGTTTATATATCTCAAGAACTTATGTTGAATCTTTTCAATGTTGGCGGAATTTTTTTTTATTTTTTATTTATTTATTTATTTTTTTACAAATACAGTTATTATACATTGTATATATATATTTTTAATACATTTTTTAAATATCGTGAATCACCTTTTTTTTTAGCAATGCTCGTGTAAAAAAGGTGGAGCAGCGAAAAACAATTCAACATATATTTTTAAAATGTGTAGTAAGGATAATGAAAATTATAATATTTAATTTTTTTTGTATATGTATATCATACATTATACGTGAAACAGAATTGAGTAAAGAAAAGATATAAAAGAAGAAGAAGAGAGAAAATAAAAAAGAGTATAAAAGTAAAGGGATTTCCAAAGTCACAGTCACAATGATTGTAATATGTTATTGATATATTGTTTTAATTAAAATAATATTGTATAACTTTCTTAGGAGCATTGCACTTTAAAAACCTATTATCTTATTTAAAAATAACTTTCATAGGAGCATTGCACTTTAAAAACCTATTATCTAGCGAAAATATCGCCTGCGACTTGGAGAGGGGAGGGGGGAATGTGGGAAGGGGAAAAGGAAGGGGAAGAGGAAGAGGAAGTGGGATGAATGGGAAATGACACGAAGGGAGAAACAATTTATTCATTTAAGTCGCATTTCAACGCATGCTGGGTATCAGCTAGTATAATATAAATATGGTTACTCTAATGCTACTCCACCACTGTTTGACATGTAGAATAATTAGGTCGTGCCTAAACGAGGAAGGTTGTCAATCAGAGGCACCTCTGAATGCACCATGAGACATCTGTGGACATAGCATTATATCAATCAGTAGTTGATGAAGCATTTAGTTTAGGTGATGAATAAATCTTCTGAGTGTGCTAATATCATTATCGAAAACGACCAAGAAATAACTACAAAAAAAAAAAGAATACTATTAAAAAAAATATATATTTTTTTTTACATTAGGTCCACACATGAGGCCCTGAGGAAAATAATTTCCCTCAGGGCCTATGTCATCTTTGGGGATTCTGTGTGGAGAGTATTAAGGAAAGGAAGGATAGGAAGTTCTGGGGAGGAAAAAGGTACGGGTTGGGTAGGAATCTGGGGTTTAGTGTGTCTAGATCATCCGCCGCCAAGACCTAGATAAACCTTACCCCATGAACCCGGGCACTCCTGCTAAATCACCAAACGTAGCGAACCACTGTTATTAATGTAATAATGGTGGAACATCATTTATAAAGTTGGGAAGACTTCGGTGGCTGGGTCGTGTAGAGAGAATGACCAAGCATCAAACACCAAAGTCCCTTCTAAAATCTAGACCTTAGGGCGTAGGAGCCTCGGAAGGCCAAAATTAAGATGGACTGAGAAAGACCTATGTACCTTGGAGCTTCCAAACTGGAGAGAGCTGGTACAAAACAGAGATGAGTGGAGGAAGTCTCTTGAGGAGGCCAAGACCCACCACGGGTTGTAGAGTCCATTGTGATGATGGTGTGTGGTGGAACATCATAGTTTTTTTTACACAATTTGTTTAAAAAAAACCCAAATCTTTTTTAAGATCACTTTATTTTAGCTTGACGGATAATAATCGAAGGGCAAGTTTCTCGATTTCAGGTTCAAATCCCGTCGAGCGGAGATAAATTTTAATTGATTGATTTGTGTTTTCACAATATAATCATTTCAAAATAATATAAGTTATGTTTGCAACACGTTCCGGAGTGTAAGACAATCTCAGTTTCGCCCTGATGTAAGAAGACCACCATTCTTCAGAATTGAAACCTTGCTTGAAATGAATGCTGTGGTGGTAGTAGTAAGCAATTTTCAATATATTCGTAATTCGGGAATGTTTATCTTTCTTTTTTTAAAATTTAAAATTTTAAAATATATCATGTTTTAAGCAAAATATATTTTATGCATTAATATCTGTTAAAAAACTTTGTAATTATGTTCATTATAATGAATATATATTTTTTTATGTGAACACTCCATTAGAACCCCACAACTTCTTTCGACGGTCCAAAGCCAGTAAGGCGCTCCTCTGACGAGGCAACTGAAAACAAACTAAAACCAGATGGTTTCTATGCCTTAATTGGTCAAAAAGCTTGTTTAACTATAGACGAAGAACAATCAGCTGACAGCTGGCAACTAGCAACGGCCGGCCATGGCAGTCAGCAGTGCAAGTCGCGAGTCACTGCTTACGTTACCATTGACAACGGGTTTTTGAGTGATTGTGTAGTGTGCGGGCCATCACATTGTCATACAAAGACAGTTGGCAGCATCCCCAAACTAGGGAATGTTGTGAGGCTGAACGGAGTGGGAAAAAATGATATGGGTAAGAAGAAGATTGGGAAGTCAGTACCTACCTGGCTATTCAGATGTGGATTTTTAGCATTTGACACCAATCACAGCTAAAGTCATTTCAAGCAACGTTTCGATTCTACATGATGGTCTTTAACCAGGCGATACGGGAATATCTTCCACTTCGGATACTGCGCAATGGATAACGCCATTCTTCCACGTAGCTATTCACAAGCGACGCTACCGCTACCTGTCAAACAAATTTGCTAGTGTAGCACCTAGCGGCGTTTTCAAACACTAATAATAGTATGGAAAACACAGACGAGCGGCGATCTCGTCGCTTGAAGGTAGCTCCATGGAAGAACGGGGTAATAAGTAATCTCTTCATATATGTGTAATATCCCTCTAATATAAATCTTTCTAATGCACTAATTCATTGCATTTGGATTGCGTGCGATTGTGTGATCGCCATTAGTTTCAGGCGTATTAAGGCAATAATTGTCCTTACCCAGACGGGTACCTAACCCTGTATCCACCCAACGGGCATTGGCCACTGACCACGTGGTTAATACTGTGGCTGACCAACTGTCATTAGTCACTTGATGTGGTTCCACTCTGAGAAATAATTGCTACGAAATTACACGTCAATTAAAATCTTTTTCATTTTTCATTTTTTCAGACCAAATTAATGTTCGCATAAAGCGATCTTGTGTTATTTTGAAATGGGTTGAGGAATGGATCAAAATGAATTATTAATACCCAGGACTTAATTTCAAAAAATCATTCAATATCAATGAAAAGAGAGAGAGCGCTTACTATGTATATTTAGCCACCCTTAGGGCTAATTTTCCGATTTATACATATGATGATTTATGAATGATTTATTTCACAATTTTTTGTATTTCTTGGGCATTAACTATGTAACAATTTCTAGACATTTAAATCAAAAATTAATTTAGTTAACAAAATAATAGCACCCTGCAAATCTCCCCTTTTGACTTTGTTCCCGTGTGATATTGACCCCGCCCACTGTTCTCCCCTTCCCCCAAAATCACCCCTCCCACCACCCCCACCTAATAACATCTAATTCATTTCTGTACTTGTTTTAAATTTTAAGTTTAGTTTTAAGTTTGCTAGTGAATGACACGGATGTGTCGAAACCGGTAGCATAAAAATTAAAATTTAAGTAACAATAGTACATTAAAAATTAAAACTCTTCAAAACAAAAAGATTTATTTCACACCTAACTTAATATGTAAAACCTTTGCTTTACACAATCTTTCATTCTTTATTTCATACAGATAGTTTCAGATTTATTAGAAAAGAAAGAACTTTTTGAGACGGTACTAAATCGTGAAAAATGGCAAATCAACTTGAACATAAGCAAAGATCACGCGAAAGCATCTGTCGTTGGTCTTTGTCGTTGCCGTCAAAAAACCAACACAAAACCATGCCAAATTCATAATATCGAGCAGTACATCTTCACAATCAGTAGTGAACATAACATGTTGATAAATATATCATTTTTATCAATATAAAACGAAATGAACATGCAACAATTCTACATAAAATTTTTGCTTAAAAAATGACAGACGGTAAATGTCAAATAATGTGAACCATCACTGTACGAAAATAGGTACCATGGCATACATAGAAAGGTGCTGAGGACGTGTCCATGTGCCCGACGCAACTTCATTTTTTCTACTTCTCGTGAAATTGATTTTGAAACATTTTTGAATATCTATTCAATTCCATTTTCTTATATGGGTCTTAGCGAAATTAGTTTTCTTTAGAATAGTTGTAGGTACAAACACAACGTATTAGGGGACGTACTTGACTCACTTTGATCAGTGATTCCTGACATTATTTGGAAGAGAACGTCTAAACGAATGCTGGTCTTTAAAATCAAACAAAAACCGAATTCCTTATAAATATCCTTCTATGTACACATCGTGACTGGTCACTAAGACGTGTAACCACTCTAACAATAACCCTGCCTTTAGTTTTCCAACTGATAACCTACTGTTTTATGTTTTTAGTTGAAAAAAAAAACACATCAAAAATGTCACCGGAGACCAAAATTTCAATTACATTTTTACTCCAAGTAATGTCAGGATTCACTAACCCATCTAAAGTTAATCTATTATCTGTCAACCACCAAGTGTTCATGTCGTATAATTACCAAGATAAAAATAATCATATAATTATTAATAAAATCACTCAGAAAAATAAACACTTTTATCCCAATTTTGTGAAGTGCTGGTATAAAAAAAAATAATCATATGTACAGATTTTAAGTTGATAAAATTACACTTGGATTTTGTCTGTGATAGAAATATGTAACTAAAGAACAATTCGTATTTCGTGAAGCGCGATGATTTCACCCATATCTTGTTTTATCTGAGAGATCACGAACTCGAACTATATGGATATCGCCAGCATCACGGAATAGGCTTTATCCAAATCAATACAGCCTCCGGGGCAAACCCATCTCCCGCATACCCTTCGCCTGACTTTATTACGAGATTTCCGGAAGCTTTCACTTTAGTGGGTCGATGTAGGCGGCATTTACCAATCCCCCCAATGAAAAATATTTACATAGTATTCTGAGCACACATAATAATGGATGTATACGCTTTATTTCTTTATTTACACAAATATCTAAAAATATTTGTGTACCTTCACTGATGTTGTAAAGAAACACTTATAGTTTCATGGTAATAAATATGTAGATATCTACTTTCATTTGGGAATGGCGTATTTTCGTAAATGATATTATCAAAAAATTGTGGAAAACACGTGTAAAGTCTATACTTTTGTTTTAATCGTCCTACTAAAAATGTAGAATTTACTACTACCATCATGTATAATCACCACCTGAAGTTAATTCACTTTTCCCCCGGACACCCTGTATAATTTAATAGAAACTTTGGGATTTTTTTTATTAATTTATAAAGTGGATTGACGATAAGGTTTATAGTACATTTGCCTAATAAAATGTGTGTGTGTCTCATTTTAGTTAGAAAAAATATAAGTATAAAATTAGCATTCAAAATTTGTACATTTAAAAAATTATGTGTTTCATAAACAGGTTTTAGTTTTTGGAAGCATTCAGAATCGTTCCATTTATTTTGATTTTATTGCAACACGACAAAATAAGTCCGAGGCCTGAGGGGTTAACAGGGCTTTCACAAATTATTATTCCTAGCATTATGAACCTAAGTATCTTTTTGCAATGCCTTTTGAGGAGAATTAGGTTTTTACCAGTGGAACTCTGGTGGTGGACACCATAATAAGCCATTTTTGTATAAAACATCCAATTTAAATCTATTCACCTTTTTACATGGACAGTGACGAATTTTCCCTGTCTTTGTGCATTCTCGTCACGATCTCCATATTAGTTATCTTTTCTGTCCAGGGAATTCTCAACATGTGACCATATTACCCAGAGTTCAAAGGATTTTACTTTGTATGTATTTTATTTTGCTTTGCTTAATTATTAATTTAAAATGAAAAAACAATGCATTATTTTTGAATATATTTTAAAAATGTGTTTTTGGCTCGCAATGTATTTTCCACCATGTTCCATGAAAGTTGTATATGAGTTTGACAGTTAAAAAAAAAAAATTGATTCCTTTCATCCTCTTCTAAAAGAAAAAAAAGAATCTCAGTAATGAAACTAGTATTTACATAAATAAATTGATGCCCTGAGAAAAACAAATCTTTCAGGGCCTTTGTCAACTTTGCGGATGCTGAAGGGAGGGTATTTATACGGAAAATAAGGAGATGAAGTTCTGGGAAGGAAAAATAATGAGGGGTGGGTTGGAATTTAGAGTCAATGTGTCCAGGATTGACGGACGCATAAATCCATCCCACCCACTGCTGTGCAGGGCGATGGGTCGAAAGAGTTCGGCTGGAGAGATATATGTTAGGTTTCCCTCATCCAGTTTATCCCAATCCGGCCAGCCTTGCAAAAGGTAGGCAAACGCTTTCACCACCAAGACCTAGAAAAACCTCACCCCATGAACTGGGCACCGAAATACAGAAAATTCTGGAAAGTTTTTTGAGAATACCAATTTTATATGCGATCTTCGAGATTAAAATAGTGTTCAGGTATTGGGTTTTTTGACATATCAGCATTTTTTGATTATATCTGACAAAATATTTTTAGGGGGTATTATATTTTGACACAGCGGCCAAGCTAGGGTAAGCGAGGTAAAACTTTTCTGGAGCGTTGGGCCAAAAATATCCCTGACAAATGAAAACAAAGGCTTTGCAAACTCGCCCGTGTTTTGCAAAGTCAAACATTTTACCACGTGTGTTCATGAAGTGATAATCACGTTTTATGTCCAAACTTTTTATTTTAATCCCTTTTGTTTGACGTTTAGTAAGTTGACAAAAGTAATTTTAAAAATACCCATAAAAGCAAATATTACAGATTCTATTATTTAATACCGAACAATACAAAATTATATTCATTAGGGTTAATTTTTTTTTTGTTAGAGTGCCAAACCCAAGAATCCCAAGAGCTAGTAGAAAACTATGGTATTCAAATTTGGTTAATTTTACAAAGTTTCGCAGGATATGGAGAAAAATAAGAGGAAGGTTAGGAAATAACTCGCAAATCAGAACGGATCACCAAACGTTAGATAATTTCGAATCAAGTAAAGTTTGGTGGTTTTTCACCTAAGAGTATCTACCACTTATAATCTTTTATTTAATTAATAATCAAAAAGAAAATTTCCTCTAACATCGTACGATTTAAAAGTAGGTACTTACCTACTAAATTACAAACCACATACTTTTACTCATTATTTTTTTAAACTTCAAATAAGGAATTTTTCATTAATGAAGACAATCTTAGCGACACTCAATCCAAAATCTGAAACAAAAAAATACGGTCACATCTATGAGGGCAAAGATCCTAGGTTAGTTCCCTTGATGTGACCTTTAAAGTTTTTATGATTTTTTCTACATTTATTATACTTTTTTTTTTAAAGTTTTTGGATTGAGTCTCGCTAATATTATATTCATTAACTAAACATTACAGTTCGAGGTTTTACTCATTAAAGTAAAAAAAATAAAAAAAAATATGTTTTTATTATTTTATTGCGTGCAAAAATTTTGTTCAGCAAATACATTTTTTTTATTATGTCACCCGCCAATCCGATTGCTAGAGAAGTCCCCGCATTGTGCCGGGTGAAGTAACAGATTGAATTTATCCATTATATCATATGATTAATTTGGTAAGTTTTGATGGATAAAAAATGATAACGGGTTATTTTTTTAATGCAGTTCCATTACCGACTAGGATTACCTAAATTATTTATTTATTTTTTATCCATTTTCAACGCCCTGATGGGCTTTTACATAATAAGCGTATAATACAGTGATATATATATATATATGTAATATAATGTTTAAATAAGATAGATAAACTCATAGCAATGAACATTATAAAAATGGTAGGTATAAAGGTAAGTAAAAATATTATATTATAAGAAAAGAGAAAAAATAAAAATAACTTTTACTGAAACCAGTTTTTAAATTGCAGATGGCATAAAAATAATAATATAGTGTAGGTTAACATGATAAATTTACAGGTGAGTAATAGGTACATAAAAAGATTCACAAAATAGATAAACAAAAGAGAGTGACAAGATAGATAAATAGAAAGAATACAAAAATATATGCATTATAAAAATATGCTACATAGAAATATCATCAAGGTATCTCTTAAATAACAGTAACTCATATAAAACATGACGATATTCGAGGTGAATTTATGTATTTCCAAGTATGTGAAAGCGAAATAGGTGGATGTATGTGGTAGTTTGTCCCGGAATTATTGTACACTCATACAGGCTTTTAAAAACATGTGACAAAGGTAGGTATATAATATTTCAGTCGAACAGTATTTAAAAGTAAAATGTATTTAAGAAATTAAGAAATAGAACCCATGCAAAAGAACAATTAAACATTCCTGATCACGACCTATGTTCACTCCTTCCTCTCCTCAAAAAAACGCCACACCTGGCATCTTCAGGAGTCAATATTAATATTTTTTTTTAATTCCCACTGTTTCTGGGAAAGTATTGCCAAAAGCATTCAACCTAGGCACAAATTATAATTCAGTTATTGCACAAAATTCTAGTTTGGGGAAAGTGTATTATCGTCCTTCGTAGCAGGAGTGTTGGAGAATACGCAATAAATTCTATTTAATTCGTCCTCACATGTTGAAATACTCAATGGTCATTCCCCTCAGCCAGTTCCAAAAATGGGAAACTACTTTGATCAAATCTCTTTCAAAGTAACTTTGTTCTTTCGTTTGATCTCCTAGTTATCCCAAGCTATAAATAATATATTGTTTACATACTTACCCACCAACTTTAAAGTTCAACACGAGTTACTATAAATCCAAATAACGTTATATTATTCCAATTCAAACTAAAACTACACTTACATTAACCAAGAACTTAAAAAAACTTTTTAAAAGCGAATTCTTTAAGCTTGGGGCAGAGCCCTTCTGTGGACTGGATGTCAATAGAGGTTAAAAGTTTATTTTCATGTTAACCCAACACTTTGTTTGGCTTTTTTGTGATAAGGGTCTTTTTAAATAGATAGAGTGAAAAAGGATCATGAAGAGACTCATACTGTAGGACGGAGGAAACACCGTTAGTCAAACGAGCGGTTGAGCGCAAGAACTACTTTAAAAAATCATCATGCGGAAAATGTTAACAGTGACTTGTTATATTGGACATGTGTTGGACGTATTTTTCGGTGGAAATTTATCCGAATTTTTCATTGAAATTTGCTCAAAAACAGAACATTCTGGAAAGTAGAACGTAGAAAAAAAAACGGTAGAACGTGCACAACATTCCCTCCTAACGCATATGTTCCAATAAAAAAAGATTTTTGCGTTACCTGTATATGAGGGAATATACGCACTATCCATTCCTGTATCCATCCTTGTTCTTAACAGGGATGCTCGATTTCAACACCTTATAAGCCCGCAGAAAAATATTTTTAGGTAAACACTTTTTTAAGCTTATCTCTGGTATCATACTCAATCCGCCTATATTAAAAGAGGTTAATTTTTATGTCCCTAACAAGTATACTCGTGGGAGATCCCATGCACTTTTTTATGCTCCGAAAGTGGGGACTTCTGCCTATCAGAACGCGCCAATAAACAGAGCGACTCAACTGCTTAACGATTCTGCATTGACCATCGACATTTTCAATGTCACTTACAGACAGTTTAGCAACTATCTTTTAGCACATGTCACTAAGTAGTAAAACTGCCCTTGTGTACTTTGTAATTTATAATCTTCTCCATGATATATTGGTGTATAAAGAACATGAGAAAATAAATAAATAAATAATAAATAATTGCAATTCGCTTTTCAAGATACAAGAAATCTGACTTATAAACCGTTATTGTGTAAGAGATTGACGTAATAATTATAATAATAATATTTGGATGACTTGTATAGTACCGTTTTTGTGAAAAATCACCTCAAAGGCCCTGTACAAATTTCAATATATTTCTACAATCTTACTTCTAACTACACACTAGACAAACATAAAAAAACCTATCGCTAAAACATTGCATCCACCGGTTCTTCGATCAGCGATACAAAACTATATGTACAATGCATCTGACCAATTAACGCGATGCTGCCTAAAAATCTACATGTACATGTATCTATTTATATATATATTTTTTTTTTAATACGAAAATGTACAGGACCATACTTACCTGGTAGGTCACTTGGGATTAAAATTAAAAGATGTTTATTTAGATACAGTTTGCGCACAGAGGATATAATAGCGAACACATGTTCTTCGAAAAGTCATAATGTATTATTTTTAACTTATACTAAAAACCTAAGTACGTATTTATTCATGCAAGGACCTTTTTAATCTTATAGATGTTACAAGCATCCGAAAACATTATGTATGTATTAAAAAATATTATATTAAATTATTGTAAAGGCATCCAACTTATAAACAAATAAATATATAAATATAATACATAAATATAATGCATAAATTAAATCAGGCAACCCTGAAGAAATATCAAATTATCGACCTATATCTCTTGTTTCAAACATTGCAAAAATTTATGAAAAGATCGTAAAAACGCAACTCATGTACTATATTGAAAATAATAAAATACTTAGTTCTAGCCAATTTGGTTTTAGAAAGAAACTAGGCACTCATGATGCCATTGCTGAACTAACCTCAACAATATACAATGCATTGGACAAAAAAAACAAATGCCTTGGCATTTTTATTGATTTACGTAAGGCTTTTGATAGTATCTCCCATTCAAAATTAATTAATAAATTAAATGATATCGGTATTACTGGTAAGGTTAGGTATTGGCTACAAAGCTATCTAACTCAAAGAAGTCAAAAAGTAAAATTAAATAACTCACTAAGTATAGATGAAATTTTAGAATTTGGAATTCCACAAGGGACTGTTATTGGACCAATATTATTTATAATTTACGTTAACCAAATGTTTAAATTATCACTTAATGGTAAACTTATATCTTTTGCTGACGACACTGCAATAATTATCGAAAAAGAGACATGGAACGATATTACCAATGCAGCCAATCAAGACATGAAGGTCATAAAAAAATGGTTCGATAACAATTTATTATCATTCAACACAGAAAAAACATATTATATTCCCTTCTCTCTACAAGAAGAAGTGCCAAATAACTTAATTAACATAACAATTCATTCCAAAAATTGTGCAAATGACGGTACATGTAATACGGACTGTGCTAAGCTAAATCATAAATCTAGTGTAAAATATCTTGGAATCTTAATAGATAAAAATGTTAAATGGAAAGATCACATTAATCTCACCGTAGAAAGAATAAGAAAACTTATCTATGTTTTCTATAACGTACGAAACATTTTAAACAAGAATACTATTAAAATTGTCTATTATGCATTAATTCAGTCCTTATTGCAGTACGGCATTATTGGGTGGGGAGGGGCCTTTAAGGCTTCATTACAACCCATAATTACAATTCAAAGAATAATTATAAAAATCATCCTTAGGAAACCATACGACTTCTCTACTTTTGAGATATTTCGGGAATTTAATGTACCATCTGTCACAGAATTGTATAAGAGAAACGCCTTATATCAAATTTATAAGGAATATTTTATCCAAAAAATTCACCCCTCAGATAGCATAAGCAATAGATTCAAAACTAATGGCTTAATAACAATCCCTATGCTTAGAACGACTACGGCTCAGCATCACTACTTGTATTTAGGTGTGAGATGGTACAATATATTATTGTCCAAAAACAAAATCAGTGTAACCAAAACTTTGAAATATGAACAATTTAAAAAGCAAATTAAATCCCTGAAATTAGATAATGATATATTGTACCCTTAGTTTACCATTACTTAATCTGTATTATCAATGTTGAAAGTTAAAATATATAGTATATTGGTATTGTAATTCAAAAACATATTTTTTCCTAAATTGTATAGCTATGTTAAATAATGTTTGTATTTATTTTAAGTCTTTGATTACATATTTATTTAGAATATATATTTTTTTTTTGCATGTAAATACTCCTCCCATAAACACGAGCTCCTAGAGCTTAACTTATGGAGTAGTAGAATAATGATGAATAATTTGTATAACTTTACATAATGTTCACTTGTAATGTAAAACTTTTTTTCTTATAAATAAATAAAATAAAAAAAAATAAATATTAATATATATCTAATAATATTAAAATTATATTAAAATATGTACAGGTTTAAATATATCATATTCTTCTTCTTCCTTGCACTGTCCAACTTGTTGTATACATGTATATGTAATTAATGTGAAAATTAGAAACCATTGATTGGTCGTGAATATAATAATTTAATACACGTAGCATAGAGCATAGTGATAAATTACCCATCGTGATCAAGGATACAATACCATATTAGTGCTATTATATATAACGAAGTAAGAATTTAAGGTATATTAAAATATCACCTAGATTGTTAAAAATCGTAGCTACGATAAAAAGTGGATTTATCAGCTCTGAAGCTTGAGATCAATGATTGTTTTCCTAATTTTTGGAGTTCTGAATCACAAAGGCTATACAATAAATTGTGAGAATATCTGGTACATATTATATTGCTGTACCATAACACAAAACCCAAACACAAAAGTTTGTTTGTATCATTCAATTTTTTTTATTTTATATTTTGACCTAAAACAGCAATCGGGGAAGATCCCTTGGGAGTGTAACAGTGGATGAGAAATTCAATTTCCTGGTCCTCGGAGCGCGAAGATATAATAAGGCAGTAAAGGGAGCCACTAACCGGACGCCACTAGATACGACCGTTTTATATCCCCTTTGATTCCTGCCGCCCGTGCTCCCTTATCTCTCGGAAATTTTTACTAAAAGAGCGGCGACTCTCTAAGGGCTAGGTCTAGATTATTCCGATAGGGGATGCGTGGTGTAATTTAGTTAAAAGTTTTATTGATATGTTATGTTATTATGTGAGTACGACAAATTTTGTAAATGAAGGATTAAATGCAAACGTTTACATTGAAAAGTTGTCAAAGGAAACCATTGCAATACCTGTAGACCAGACTCATAACACTTACATTGTGTGTGTACATTAGAGATGGCAATCGGTCTATTAATAATAGTTTATCAATCCTTTTGCTCAAATCAATAAAAAATTCTAAATAAAACGTTTTCGGTAGAATTAGCAAATGGTGCCATGTGGCAGCATTACGTGACTACCATTTCGTAAATATGTACTTGTTTTGTGAGCAGTTAGTAAGTAAAATATGTATGTATAACTTCAATAAAAATTGTCAAAAATGTTTCAAATGGTTCCCACATATAAATATTCTGAACGACAGAGTAAGGAAACTGACATATATATTTAGATGTTTAAGACATATTTTAAACGAAAAATTACTTAGAACCACATACTTCGCTTTCTGTTCATCAATTATGCAATACGGCATTATAGGATGGGGTGGTACATATAAAAATCAAACACAAAAAAATTACAAATCAGAAAAACTAATTATAAAAAACATTTAAAAAAAACCCTATTCATATTCGTCAGAATTCTTATTCAAACAATTTAAGGTCAAAAAATTAAATGCATTATACTTCTATCATGCAACATCACAAATTAATCAAGATAATATTCAAATAAAGCTGCACCCTTTAAAAATAACAGAAATTTTAGATAAACGTCAATACTTCCTACTCCAAAATGTAAAAATACAATAGGAGAGTTAAATCATAAATATCTCAGAGAGAATTTTTTAATTCATTACCAGAAAAAATAAGAAAGATGAATACAAATGTAAAAGAATTTAAAACTCACCTAAAAAATTATATTGAAAACTTGAACTGAATCAGTAAAATATAACTGTAATAAAACTAATGTTATAATATCCCCATACACACAAGCACTGCTTATTTATGGGGGTACATCAAATACATATTAAATAGTTACTCTAAAAAAATTTTTTGTTATTTATGTATCTTTTTGTAACTAATAAAAAAAAATTGAAATAAAAATAAAGCTTTTACTGAATATTCAATTTCAATATTCAAGCGCAAGTAATAAAAGAAGAAGTCGGGTCAACTCAGGAAGAAAATCAGAGTACGTCAAATCTCGGAATCAGAAAATACTATATATTATAAATGTGAATGAAGCAAGGAATGTGTTTATTTTGTTTAGAGTTTCATTCTCACTTCCTATCTTTGCGTAGGAATAATAGAGGGACTATTAGATAGTTAGTTTAAATATAACCATAATATTGATTGTTATTAGGTACTATCCCAAAGTAAATTCTATCGGGTGCCCATTGCTCCGCCCGAAACAGACTGTGTGCATCCATTTAGGTCCAAATTCTCAGATTTCGTAGCCGTACCATAAGACCCCTTTTCAACCCCCCACATCTTGCCTCAATCCCTCCCGACTATTTGCTCAATAAGACGGGCAGGGAATTGCGGGAAGATAATTGTGATAAAGTGGTACATATCTATGCACCGATACGGAACCAAATAGGCTAACTACCCATGGCATAGACTTCAAGAGAACATTCAATTCTATAGGAATTGCTTTAGAGGGAGGTTGGGAAGTACCTAGCTATTGAGATCTGATCCCTAAACGACTAAAGCCATTTCAATCAATGTTTCCATTCTGAATTGTGGTATCTCACCAGGGCGATACTAACAGTACTTACCACTCTGTAATATAATATTGTACAACAAATAAAACACTCACAATTTTTTTTTTGTCAAAAAAGTAACAAAGTAAAATATCACATTCGCAAAGTACCTCAGGGGCGCTATTTCGTTTCTACTTAAAATAAAGAATTGACCTTAACCATAAAATTAACGACTTTTTCGCTATATGGAACAGATATAGAATCGCAGTTAACTAAAGTTAACTAGGGTCTAATCCGGTTCTAATACTTGATGACAAGGAATTTAGCGTCCTTAACCATAAAATTAACGACTTTTTCGCTAAATGGAACAGATATTAAATCGCAGTTAACTAAAATCGTTAATTTTAAGGTTAAGGACAATTCCTTGTCCTCAAGTTTTTGGAACCGGATTAGACCCTAGTTAACTAAAACGTTGTTATTTTTAAGGTTAAGGACAATGCTTTATCCTTAAGCATTAGAACCGGAGAAGACCGTAGTTAAAGAAAAAGTCTTTCATTTTAACGTTAAGGAATTTTTTTATCCAAAAGTTGAACCGGAATCAGGAATCCAAATAATTATACTCTTAGTTTCCAATTTGAGTAATATATACCTTTTTCGGAATGTGCGAAGTTTGTTTCCAGAAAAGAAGGGTAAAGACGCAGACTTTGTAAATGACCGAGTTAACGAAGCATTGGAACGGTCCCGGTCCGTTCTTGGCAAAGTTTTATTGTCGGCCAGCGGTAATACGACCTAATATTATGGGCATTATTAGCAGCGCGAATGGCCCAACTTCTGGCGACTTCGTCCGCATTATACCGCCATTATTAAATTGTCCGGAATCAATCAATTACCGGGGAAAAGAAATATACTCTCATAATGCGATTCTAGGGAAGAATGGTCGACAGTAACAACGGACGACAGACACGATGGAATATCAAATATGATATTTTTTTCTCATGAGAGAAAAATATTTTTATTTCTCTTTGTTGGAGCTAATATCCAAAATGATTTTTGATATCAGTATTATAAATTAGAATTTCACAGCAGCAGACGTGGGAAGTTAATGTACGATTTAATGTTAGAAAATTATTTTAAATAATATAAGAGTAATTTATTTACTGCGATGAACAGGGTATAACTAGAGCACTGACCAAAACGAACAAAATAAAATAATAGATAAGGTTTTTTTTTGTTTTTTTTTTTTTAAAGAAAGATAAACATTCCCGGGTTACGAATAACCCAAAACAACATTTGAAAATCTCCTAATACCACCACATTAAGCGGAAGATGCTTGTGTTGTGATGGGGGACTTAGCCAGCCGAGGAATCGAACTGGGTGGGACCCAAACGCGGTGCCCACTCAACCACTGACTGGTGTTTTTTGACGTTTGTGTTACGACATGTAGTTTTTTGATTCTCTTCTGTTATTTCATGGAAAAGTGTACTTACAATATTTATTACAAGACCAGTATTTTTGCTATCTGCAGTTTTAAAATTAGGGGTTGTTCTTAAGTTATTTAACATTCAGCACATTTAAAGTTAGGGGTTGTTCTAAAATTATTCGATATTCAGTGCATTTAAAATTAGGGGTGGTTCTTAAGTTCGATTCCAAGAAAGATTATTTTTAACCAACGCAAACAGCAAAACAAAAGTAGTTCTAAAAAAAGAAGAGCTAAATAAAAAGTTTCACATTATTAAAGTCTTCATCCGACATGACTCCTTCATAATGCAGGCAGCACATAATATTCTCACTCCTGAAAATTCAAGAATCTTCAGACTAGATTTCAATTTCAAATAAACGTCATATTTTCTACTTCAGCCAGAGTGATGATGCAATTGCTTATGAAGTGTCAAAACCTCAGTTAACTCCCCGTGTACTGTGCAGAGTGTACACAAGAGTATAGCGAGTATTCTCCGTCTATATTGAATTTATCACCGCGTAAGACGCTGCCAGATATAATATATACTCGGTAATTCATCACTTAGAGTTGAAATATTTGCATCCCACTTGTGTATATGTGTTTATACTGTGATTTAGATTTCGAGGAAGAGAATTAGAAATTTCTATTTTACTGTAAAAGATTTCTGTAAAGTTTTAATGCATTGTTACAAAAATGATTTGTAAGAAGGTATATGTGGATCCTTTCACATAAATTATATGGTTTCGCATCGGGAAAGGTCAGATTCGGAATTGTTTGGGTCACAACAGTTGCCAAACCTGCGATGAGTTCACAAAACCTCAGGATTGAAAAGGGAGTAACAAAGAAAGCATTTCTTTTCCATAGCCCAGAGCAACGGACGTCTTTATGGCTGGGGTATAGACCATAGACCATTCCGCTCGCTAATTTCAATAGCCCAGAGCAACAGACACCCTTATGGCTGAGGACCGACGATTCCGCTCGCTAATGTTAATAGTCCAGAGCAACGGACACCATTATGACTGGGGACCGACGATTCCGCTCGCTAATTTCAATAGCCCAAAGCAACGGACACCCTTATGGCTGGGGACCGACGATTCCTCTAGCTAATTTCAATAGCCCAGAGCAACGGACACCCTTATGGCTGAGGACCGACGATTCCGCTCGCTAATGTTAATAGTCCAGAGCAACGGACACCCTTATGGCTGGGGACCGACGATTCCTCTAGCTAATTTCAATAGCCCAGAGCAACGGACACCCTTATGGCTGGGGATAGAGCATTCCGCTCGCTAATTTCAGTAGCCCAGAGCAACGAATACCCTTATGGCTGGGGACCGACGATTCCGCTCGTTAATTTCGACATCACATTTTATTTTAATATATGGAGCAAACATCCTTGGACCATGAGAATCCAAATATGGACTATTATTGGCTTTAGTCCTGGGAACAGCATTCACAAGGCCATTCTAAAACTATCAAGAGGAATATTTGTGGAAATCAAGCTGAAATGATTTGCTGCAGACAAGCTGTTCTTCAACTACCTACGATTCACACATGAAACGGTTAAAAACACACATCAAACAATTAAAATTTACAATGCAATAGGTTTTCAATCAAATGCGTAATGCTTCTGTTATTTCTGTTTCTTCTTTACAAATAACAAGTAATACTCCAAGAGAGTTACTCGTTGGAGAGGAACATGGTTCAGATGATAAGTATGGATGGTTGGGTGACATTTACGTGAGAATGTTATCGCATTACATTTATCTGTGTTTAGAAATAATTGGTTTTCTGTGCAGTATTAATTAATTCTATTAATATCTTCTTGTAATTTATTGCAATCATCTGTTGAGCTAATGCATTTGTATATTTTCATATCGTCAGCGTAAAGAATGAAATCAGAATGATTGATGACATGTTTGATGTCATTAATATACAAAGTAAAGAGCAGGGGCCCCAAAACAGAACCTTGAGGTACCCCCTGGGGAATAATTATTATCTGCGACATGTAACCTTTTAGAGCAACAGCTTGACTTCTATTTCTTATATAAGATGAGAACCATCTGAGAGGTTCCCGTTTATACCAAGTTTTTCGAGTTTATTTAAGAGTGTATCATGATTAACCTTGTCGAAAGCCTTAGAAAAATCAGTATATATAGAATCAACCTGTTTCTTTTTGTCCATAGAATTAATAACAAAATCGGTGAACTGTACCAAGTTTGACTCAACAGATAGGCCTTGAAAAAAACCGTGTTGTTGGGGGTTGATAATTGTGTTTTTGCATAAATTAAATAGCTGGTCATAAACGATTTTTCCATGATTTTACTTAGGATGCATAGCTTTGATATAGGCCTATAATTCTCAATATTGTGTTTATCCCCTTTTTTAAAAACAGGCGTTGCAAAAGCTTTTTACCAAATAGTGGGAAATACGCCTTCTTTGAAAGAAAGTGTGAACAGTAATGTCACATGAGTAACAAGTTGTTCAGCACAAATAAAAATAAAAATTGAATTTAATTTTTTGTGTTGATATTTTAAAAATATTTTAATACTAAAATGTATTAATACTAATCGAATTCAGGTGTATTGAACTTGTATTATTATTATTGCTTATTTCTACACTATTCGTGGAAATGTTTTTAGATTGAGAGGGGACAAAAACAGATTGAAAATAATCTTTAAAAAGATTGCAAATTTGTTGCCCATCACTTGAAGATGAGTTTCCGTGGAACATGTTGTTAGGTATATCAGAGGAGGTTTGTTTCGATTTCACGAAAGTCCAAAAATATTTCACATTATTCTTTATGTTGAACTCAGCATTATTTATATAGTTTGTATAACAACGTTTTTCGAGTTTCTTTTGGCGAGTTCTAAGCAACGAGAATGTGTGGTAATCAGACAGTTGTGAATATTTTTTTAATTTACGGTGAAATTTTAATTTTTCTTAAATAATTTTAATTAAGTAAGAGGTATACCAAATGGGATATTTTGGAGACAGTTTGAGGTTTCGTGAGGGAACATAACGGTCAATGGCTTCGTAGATAATTTCATAGAATTTGTTAGTAGCTTCTTCCATGCACATGTTACCGAGAATATGTGACCAGTTAAATTCTTCAAGAAATGTATCAATCTTAGTATAGTCAGCCGAGTTAAACAATAATAATATTGATAAATGCCGTGATAAATGTTTTAAACTAGGGTACTTTTGATGTATTATCTCGATTTGTGGTGTGAATCTTCGGTCAGAAAGGGAGGACAGCAGGGCAGTAATGCACAGTTCAAATTACTTATTACTAGATCGAGAATGCGTTTATTTATGTTTAATATGTTGTTATATTGATGGAAGCCACAGAGTGAAAGAAGATCTACGTAAGTACTCGCGTCGTCGGTGGCTGGTTGTGGAGTCATTTGATTTAAATTAACATTTGGAATCCAGGCAAGTTTTGAGATATTAAAATTTCATCAATCTCGGAATAAAACTGTATTCAAAATTAAGCCACGCACCGCCCGCCACAGACAATCTCCTTTATATTATGGAAGACAGATAAGGTTGAAAATATTTAAAATTAATTTGTTCATTCAAATGTCTAAGTAAGCGATTAGGTAACATTGATACGGAACTCCTAGAAAAGAGAAGTTTCGGGTTGTTATTCCAATTCTACGTTTGAAACGTAGGAAATTCCTAATTTTCTATCCAAGCAGTTCATTGATAGTTAGAGAGATATCGATGCCGCTATTTCCTAAGTCCTTACTCCGCAGTCGGCAGTAGTTGGCAGTAGTTGGCAGTAGTTGGCAGTCGGCAGTGGGATGTTAGCAGTAGCAGGAGCCGAGCTACTTGATACTCTGTTTGTTTCGGTGTTTGCGCTCAGCGCGGAGCAGATAGGAATATTGAAAAGCGGGGAACAATCAAAGGTCACGTGCCTGGGGAAGCGGCGGAGCGAGGTAAAGGCAAAAGCTTCATCTCTGGTCTAAAAACGTCCGAATGCCTTACCCGGAAGTAGGAGCACCTACTCGGCCCGCGATACTACAGCCTTGGCAGTGTCGGATTTTACAGAACCAGGTGGGGGCCTGTGGCAAATGTTAACAACTTGATTTATTATTTTTTTTTTTCAACTTTGATAACCCATAATACATTAGTATTATGGGTTATCAATTTGGGAGGCGGGTATGGGTACCGCCGCCCGGGAACCATTGGACGACCAACACCTCTGCCACAGGTCACCCCAAAGCGGTTCGCTAAGTTTGGTGACTTAGCAGGGGTGCCCGGGTTCATCGTGTTAGATTTGTCCGGGACTTGGAGGCGGATGCGTCTGCCGACTATCTTCGTGGCAGGCCGGATCGGGAGAGACTAGTCGAGAGAGACCTTTTGATCTCTCCATCCGGACCCTCTCGACCCATCGCCTTGCACCGCTGTGGGAGGGATGGCTTCACACGTCCATCACTCCTGGACATATTTATCCCCAGATTCCTACAAACCCTTCAAACCTTTTTCTTTCCCAGGACTTCATCTCCTTTCTTTCCATTAAAAAACCCTTCACACGGCATCTTCAAAGATGACATCGGCCCTGAGGGAATTTTTCGCTCAACGTCTCCTGTGTGGAGTTAATGTAAAAAAGGGTGATGTATGTAGGTACTATTGTGCTTGAATCGTAGGGTATCTTAGGATATAAAATAAAACTCGACTATTATTTATTTTAGTTGTTTATTTATTTATATATAATTTGTACATTTATTTATAACAATTACAGGCAATATAGCCTAAGACGCTATAATTGTACCATTTATGCAGTGTATATGCAATGCCAAAAACTCACAAATGCGCTATAGGACACAAAAAATAAATCTTTTTTTTTATCCACGGCATTCAAAAAGCACGTAGCTCTCCCCACAGGTGAGTTCATAAATAAATTAGTGCGGCTTGCTCTACTATATAGAAGATTGTGATGACGTCCTCGAGAGTGAGACTCTGGTACAAAAAAATTTAATCGGGCCAGTATCTCATTATTAGATAAGTGACCGTTTATAAGTTGAAAAAAATATTTAAGCAAAGCAATACCT
Source organism: Limnephilus auricula (assembly GCA_951813805.1). NCBI lineage: Eukaryota > Metazoa > Arthropoda > Insecta > Trichoptera > Limnephilidae > Limnephilus > Limnephilus auricula. Next base: position 14,085,308 of record OX638390.1, on the reverse strand, counting down.
CTACGTGTCTCTAGGGAGTGGTAATTGGTCATGCCTAATATACAAATCGATGGGTAAAGCCAAGGATAACGTCCATAGAGCCGCGAGAATAAAAACCTTAAAAATTTCTTATGGACTCTTTCATTGCGTAATGTGTATGTTAATTCGTGTGGGGCCCAGATGATCGAATTTGACTCAATACACTCAGGACTAGTGTAAAAACTCTGTACAAAATGTTTAGTCTCGCAATATTTCTCGCAGTTTTTAAAGTGAAATTTTCAAATATATCAAATATGGTTCCCAACAAAAACTTCGCAGGTCTATTTTTTTACATCAAATCAGAAAATGATTTCGATTTTATCATCCTGAAATAAGAACATGTTAGTAATTCTGAGCGTATGAGTTGTAACATTTATGAACACACTAAAAATGCAGCTCAGGTGAAAATTTTGCGATTTTATTTTTCATCCTTTCGGTCAAACCAACAAAAAACGTCAATTTTTATCATTCGGAAGGCAAGTTTCCCCAAAAATAGTTAATCGCTAAACCTGTTAGTATTAAAACGGAATAGGTAATAGCTAAGTTAAGTACCTATCGAAAGAACACCTCAAGTAAAACTTCTAACTTCTAAGGTGAAACTACAATATTTAAATGAATGAAGATAATATTAGCGAAAGTCAATCGAAAATCCGAAACAGAAAAATCAGAAAAAGATACGGATACATCTGGGATTCGAACCCAGGACCTCTGGCAATCCGGGCCAACGCGCTATCCACTGCGCCAACGTATCCTTATCCGATTCGGTCATTTTTAACTGTATCATACTTCGACTGAGAACCACCAACATTATTTAAATTTTTTCTTAACGCATATTTTTATAGGCTGCTATCTTTACGTATGATTGCAAGATTCAACTCGAACTAAATGCCCTCTAGATAGTGTCAGGATAAATTTTATCACTTTTTATTAATATGCGACATCTATTGACTTTATCTGCAAGTCTAGGATGAAATATTTTTATTTTTAACTTAAAGAGTTAAACCTCAAATTATAATATTTTAATGAATGAAGATAATATTAGCGAAAGCCAATCGAAAATCCGAAATAGAAAAATCAGAAAAAGATACGGATACATCTGGGACTCGAACCCAGGACCTCTGGCAATCCGGGCCAACGCGCTATCCACTGCGCCAACGTATCCCTATCCGATTCGGTCTAAGTTAAAAAGTTAAAAATAAAAATACATTATTTAAATTCTGTTTATTTGTTTTGCCTGGGAGCTGGGCCCTAAGATGCGCAGGGCCCGTAGCATTTGCTATTTCTGCTATATTTTAGCTGATCCGGCACTGAGCCTTGGGAGACAGTACATAGACGAACACCCTACGTGTTATGGTTCAAAATATAGGTTATCCGCTCTCAGCCTAGAAAGGCATATGTTTATGCTGATTTTACAATTTAAACCTGTTTTCGGTCGGCATCTGATCGTGTGTAAGCTCTGTAATAATAAATAACTTTATTTTTCAACGAATTTGGGGAAGTGAATGAATATGTAATGACAGGGATTGTGAAGTAAGAAAGGTTATCGAAGTACACCATTCTTTCCTTTTATGGTGGGTTACAGTTTACAGCAAGTATGAAATCCAAAATATTATTTACCCCTCGAATAATATCCGGCCACCTGTTGACTTATACTGACTGACTGATAAGTATGTAATATACGAATAATTAATATTTTGTGTAATTGATGAAAGCAAATTTTGAAAAAACTCATACCTAAGTGATTGGTAATTAATAATAGTGAACTAAACATGGCATCATTAGGGAGTGCTCTTCTCGCAAACGCTATTGAGTGACAAGCGGATGCAATTAGCAGTAATTAATTGAAGTTAGTGGAGGTTAATTGAGGTTAATGATCATTATTAATTAACATATCTAACTGTCTATTTATCTACTTATTTTTAATTTCAAAATTCCTTAAATCATATTTAATTATAGGTACAAAATATGACACTCGCTCCTCTTCTAAACACAAGCGTCCGCTTCAATAGAAGAAAGACATCAAAAGTTTAAAAAAATCTGTGAAAACTTATTTTGTAATTTATTGTTATCAACATTATTATACCTTGTAAACTTATAATTTAATATAAAAAAAATAATTATTATTATCATGTAACTGCAGGCAACAGGTATAAAGAATATCATAATATTATTCAAATCATTTTACCGGGAATTTTATTTAAATCTTTATGAGCACTGTTCATAGAAACCTGGTTAAGTTTAAAGTTTTTTTTATTCCAGAAAAAAATAATATAACATTTTCACTTACTTAACTAGAATTTACATAACATTATATTATCATACAACATATTATCATACAATATATTACAATACTATTCATTCACTTTCAATATTATTCACTTTCACTACATTGTTTTTTGTGAATAAAAATCAGTAACATCACAAATTACACAGGTGAAAATTACATTTTTCTAAAACTGCACAGCATGAATTTAGCAAGGGCGGAAGCAGGAACCTACTATCTACATACGAAAAAGTGGTTCCATGACAACTAAGAATCATGCAATTTCAACACCCCTTTGAAAAGTCATTAAAAGTTATTAAAAAAAAACCGTAACCTAACCTAACGTAACCTATTTAACCAGTTTTAATTTTTTTTTCATCACTTTTAATGACTTTGGGACAGGGCAAAACTCACCCCATAAATCCAGGCTCCCTTGCTAAGTCACCAAATGTAGCGAACCACTTGGGATGACCTACGGCAGAGGTGTTGGCCATCTAATAAATAAAAGCTACCAAGATTCAATTTCTTATAATAAAATGCTTACAAATGAATACATATTTTTGATATTCGTGTAAAAATGTGAATTCCTGTTATGTTACATGAGATATACGTGTAGAGCACGTGATGTGGCTGTTAATGCGAATTAAAGCATTCTCCGGAAGCTCCGGAACCTCTACTGCACTGAGAGCTGAGAGCTGAGAGCTGAGGGGGGCGACCTATAAAGAAGGATGTATAAAGAGTATCCGGGTTAGCCGGGTATTCCCTCAGGTAAGTAAATAAGATAGGTATCGCAGATTGCACACACAATACTTGCCAGATGAACGATTCATACGTTTCAGTGTGTATGTCTCTGAACCGTATATATTGGAAACAATGGGAGATTATGGCATGGAAGCGTAATCAAACTGCATGGGCTATCAAATCAGCGGAAACAATATAATATGTACACGGAGAAAAATGTTATTCGAAAAAACGATAATTTTAATAGTAAAAACGGGACTGAAGTTCTTACGAACAAATTAACAGGGTTTCAATGTTTATTGGCGGGAACATGTAAGAATAATGTGGTGGTATACGTAATTTCGTACGTAGGTATACCAACAAATTATTCTTACATTTTCCCGCCAATCTCAATGACAATTCTGTTTCCAAACATTATTCGGGCCGGTAGGTAACAAAACATTGATTAATCCAATTTGACAGCTCGTAGTAGGAACCACGATCGTGCGTACTACGGCGGAATAAATGGGTGGTATCCAACGAGGCTACAGGCATCTTGCGCTGGTACCGGAATGTAACAAATAAATTTACAGACAAATGACATGCCAAATGGGCGAATTACAACAGGACATCGCTACGCTCAGTCACTAACACGATTATCCTACGATCTTGAGAAGCAAAGCGATCGATGGTGCGTCTACGATTATTCTATTTCTGTTCACTTCACAAATGTCATAATCAAGATAACAAAAGACGCCATTTGAAACAATGAGAGGTGATAATTTTTGCACAACTTTTTATAACAAAACGTGAAAAAAACAAGAAGTTGAAGCTAGAAGTCAATGGAGGACGAATTAAAGCTTCACGATAAACAGTAGAGCCATTACAACAGGGTAAATATTATTATTTTTATCAGTACTTTAGCAAATAATGACGCCACAGGCGGTCTCATGGCGGAATGCGATAGTGGTTACGAGTACACGTACATAGAACCAGATATTTCAACCAGCTTTTACCTCTGACTCCTATTTGGTATCGATCTTCGTACATATCAGGACCACTACACTAAACTGTATTTGTAGATGCACTCTATTAAGACCACATATTTTCAGGTTTTAATGGAACTGAAAAAGTATTTACAATTTGGGAGGGGGTGTGGGTACCACCGTAAATCATTTATTAGATAACCAACACTTCTGTCATAGGTCATGCCAAGTGGTTAGGTTAAGTTTGGTGAGTTAGCAGGGATGCCCGGATTCATGGGGTAAGATTTTTATGGATCTTGGTGGTGGATGCATCTGCCCAACAGCTGCGTGGCAGAGCGGATCGGGAGATGCTAGTTGAGGGAGTGTTAATTATTGTGTCACTGACATAAGGAGAGAAGCGTGTCTTTCAATGCTTAAATTTTTGTTTTAATTAATTGATTATATTGGCAAACTAAAGAAACAGAACTATTATTTTACCTTAGTGGTACCTACTTGATGCAAGAAATTTAAGAGCCTAAAAGAATGTTCGTATGAATACAGCGCCAATTCATTACACATTTTATGTATGACATAAGACAGAACAACCAACAGACAGAAGCCAGTGGAACTGTTGGGTCCAAAGGAACATGTCGTGAGACTGTCTGGAGGGGGAGGATATAGAGGAAGGAAGGTGGGGAAGTATTTATTGAAGTATTCAGATCTGATCACAAAACCAAATCAACTATAATACTGTTATATTTTATTTAATAATGTCGAGATTAACATCTGTTGAATAAGGAAGTTGAGTGAAAAATATTTTGACTTAAAAAATATGTTCATGTAGATTAAAAAATATCGATTCTAAATATTTAAATATATATTATTATTCTTAGAATTAATTAAACGTTCTTAAAAAAATTTTAAAAAGCTATCAACTAAAAACGCTTCAAGATTTTTCGAAATATTTAAATATATTTCTATATTATTATTCTTAGAATTAATTAAACGTTCTTAAAAAAATGTTAAAAAGCTATCAACTAAAAACGCTTCAAGATTTTTCGAAAAAATTCTGACATCATCTGTAACCTGGCTTATATGAAAAATAACGGTAAATATTTACCAAACCGGGATACGCTTAATATGGACTAAAAATATAAATAAAAACAATTGCAGTAGTTAGATATTAACTAGTACTAATTATTCCAGTTACTGGAATTTAGAAAAAAGTGTATTTTAATGGTTATTTTTTAAATCACGTTTCAAAACACGAAATGTCATTTTTCACCGACCGCCATGAAACTAGCAATAGATCGTAACACGGCGGTCGGTGAAAAATTACATTTCGTGTTTTTAAATTTAAAAAATAACCATTAAACTTTTTTCGAAATTCCGGTAACCGAATTAATTAGTACTAGTTAATATCTAACTACTACAATTTTTTTAATTTATTGTTCAGTCCATATTAAGGTTGACCGTGCGTGACCCGGTTTTGTAAATATTTTTCCTTATTTTTCATACAAACAAGGGTAAAGATGACGTCAAACACACTTCCGCCTCTTATCGAGCGTCTTAACAAAATTCAAACTTGTAGAATTAATTTAATTATGAAAACGAACTTTGAAAAAAAATTACTAGTATTTAAGTTTGCATGTAAACATTGATAATTTTTTTTTTTTAAATTTACTCAACTTCATTGTTGACTGTCATGATCGTATATGTATCTACATACATAATACGTACATAGGTAGATAAAACTGACATCAAATTTTTACTAATTAAATATTTAACGCCTCTTTTAGGGGCTTTTATATAGGAAGAGTAAAAATTACGCATTTTTATTTCTTTTTATACATAACTTCTAAACTAAAACTCAGCCATAGAACCAACCAATACAGTAGATATCGAGCGTCCAGGCGATTAGTCACACATCTCGAAGTTTATTATTACGAAGTTTTAAGATAATAAGGAAAGAGAAATATGCTCACCATAAATCAAATATTATTTACATGTGTCTCTGTTTTACATATTAAATACGCTACGAAATTTTGAAATCTCCTACTAGTGACCCAGAAAACAAGAACATTTTATTAAATTTACTACATTACATTACACAGTACATTAAATATATGTTTTAAAGTATGTTAAAAAAATTACATGTTTTTGTACCTATTACGTAAATCTGTAAAATTTCATTAAGTAATTTCGCCTGGGTTTTAAAACATAATTATGCTGAAACTAATGACAAGAATCAAACATTGGTTGACTAATAATAACAAAAATGAAAGAGTTATGGGTGGAGAAAAAGTTAGGTTTTAAATCAAAAATTATGTGCTCACGAAAGTTTAATAAAACGACAAGAAATTTAATAATTTGGTTTTGTATGTTTGCAATGAATCGTGAAAAATGTCTAATTGTAATAATTTTTCGTAATTGGTATAAGTTGTGATTGCGCGAGTGATTGGTGAGTTATTTGCTGCAATGGTGTTGTGGGCTTCTATATGAAAAAGAGACGTGTGCCTGGTACGCCGTATTGGAGCATTTAAACCAACGACTGATAGTAATTCGGGACTATCAATATTATTATTAAGCAGGTTATTCCGAAACTGCAGATCCTACAATGTGTGCGTCTTTTTTGTAGTGTTAACATATTATTTGTAGTTTTGTTGTATTTTAAAAGTAAATGTTTCGAAAATTTATTTTGTATATTTTCTACTAAATCTATGTTTACCTTATATTGAGGATTCCATATTGTGGACGCGTACTCCAGTGGACTTCTGACATGTACAAAACAACATTTCTCGAGCCTCAGCATTTTTGAAAGCTTTACATATTCTTAATATTATAATTGAGTTGGTGGTGTTTATGAGTAATCCGAGTTATTATACCAGATATAAGGTAAACTTTTACATATAACTGCAAACTCAACTCAAATTAATTTTTTTTTGAGATGTCTAACAAATCAAATGGACGATCGTTATGCAACAACGATTCAGATATTAACATGGTCATATATTTCAATAACCATTGAGGTGTACGATTTTTTTATTACTTCCGCGACTCCTCTGTTGTGCCTTCTTGGGCTATACGGCATACGCCATGAATACAATTGTACTATTTGTAACGTTTTTAAGGAATTTATAATATTACCTTGCATGGTCACCCTTTGCCTATTCCGTTCGTAAGACCGAAGCAACTATGTTGACAGTACGGGAGTCCTTATCTTTTCAAATAAAAGCTCCTCTTGTGTGCGGACATGCATTTATCAGAAATGTATGGAGCCGAAACCAATATCGTAAAAGCTCAGATTACATTCATATGAACTTCAAATTGTACATTCTACTGCTAACCATTTAATGCATCGTGAACCAAATGCAAATTTCCATGGATGAAAGCAATGGATGAAGCAGGAATCTACCCATGTAATGATCAGTGGTTTGCATTAATCTATGACTAAATTTAGGCTAAATCTAGTTTTGACAAGTTAGGGTGTGAATTATAGTGCATTGAATAATGGAAAATATCCATTTTATTATCACTTTCCGTTGATTGTTGTGGCTAAAATAAATGAGTGTAGAGTTTTTTTTTTCTCCCTAAATTCAATTTAAAAATAAACATCAGAAATTTGTCGCAATTATTAAAATTACTTTTGACTTATTACTTATTATAGTACGTCTTTCTTGGTAAGGCATAACTTTTCAGCCTTTATAGAATAGCAATGGTATAGGTAGGTACTTATAAAAAAGTTTTTCTTTTAAATATTGAATAATCCTTTTATTAAATTTTTACAGGTCAATACTGGGCCTCCTGTTATAGAGGAGAGAATGCTGTTGGGCCTCCGGTTGAAAGAGAAGATATCGGTGTGTCGTGATATCTCCGCGCGTGCTGGTCTAGATCTGGTGCTAGGCCGTTACAAACTAACTAACTAACCATCACGCCGTTTCCCCGCAGGGGTAGGCAGAGAGGACGGACCGCCAAACACCTCGGTCTTGGCACACACTCTTTGCCTCATTCACATTCATACATCGTCTCATACATACTCTTCTATTTTTCTGACTCTTGACATGGCCAGACTCAAGTATCTGATTCACTTGATCGTGCCATGTCTTCCTCGGACGTTCCCTACTTCTTATACCATTCACACTTGCATCATATATTCTCCTTACGCTCATTTCTTTGTTCATTCGCTCTACATGCCCAAACCATCTGAGGGTTACTTTCTTAACTTTACTCATTACGCTTACATCAGCCTTGCATTCTTTTCGTATCTCCACATTTCTCACACGATCATACATGGTTTTACCACACATACGCCTCAGGGATCTCATTTCAACAGCATTCAGTCTGCCGTTACAAATTTATAAAAGTATATAAACTAACTCTGTTGTGTATTTTAATAACGCGTGTCAGCTATTTCGCCTTTCGAAGGCATTATCGAACTGTCAATAGTTGTTAAAAAATAATTATATATTTATATAAATACAGAGTGTAACTAATAAATAACGATTTTAACCATTGGGCATATTTGGAATAAAAAGTGTTGTTACTTTTCTGTCCCATGATATTTTTTCAGTTAAAAACAAAAATAATGTTTTCCCACCACACGTCTCAACTGAGTAGTTGGATGCAGCCAGCACAGGTCAAGTGATACCCATTGCGTCTCGTTCCAGCAGCGCGGTAAGAATGGAGAGAGAGAGAGAGAGAGAACTCGTATCACGTGATCCTGTCGCCAGGCGTAGCAGTTGATTAGTGACAACATGTGAATTGAAAAAAAAATATCATGAGAACATGAGAATTGAAAAAAAAATATCATCGGGCACCAAAATGACATCTACGTTTTGTACTCCAAATATGCTCAGGATTTGCTGGTTAAATCCTTCAGGTGCGTGCCGTCACACCATGTAGATAAATATATTAAATTATAAGTATTATATAATGATAAGTAGTTAACTTTTTTTTCTAGTTTGGAGGACGAATTTTAAAGAAGTTGCAAAATTGCTAAGAAAATTTACCGAACGATATCGAGAGCGCACTTTGTGCTTCGACTCCAAGATTGAAAAATGTATAAAATACCGGTCTGAAATATTGAATCCATCGAAGGAGCATAAACAGTGGATAGGGGAATAAATTATGCGTGTTGAGAAATAATATCAATCACCATTTTTATTTCCGTTCCGTTCTCACCTCAGCAGTTCAGCACGTAGCGTTAAATTTCTAATCTTCCAGGGCGAGATCCGCGCCCGAAATTGGCAAACCCTTCTCAGGAAGAGTTGGCGCCGCGGAGCCGATATTAAAATCCCCTGGTCTTCATGAATTATTCACCATGCGACTGTCCCGCTTTCTGGCGGAGTTGCTTCATTATTTCGGTAGCAAAGGACGGAGGGCCGCGACCGGGAGGACTATTTGCTGCGCCACTGGGTAAACTGCGCGCTATTGCGAATCTGGCGGCTAATATCGGGGTAAAGACAAAACTGCACGGAAGTCACTGGCGGGAAAGCCATTGCGAAGAAGTCAAGGTGAAAAATACCCCTCCATTCTCCCTCGGTGCACTGAGTAAATAACCCCTTCTTTGCTGGATATTGTTCCTTCCTTTGAACTAAATAATATCAATGAGGAAAGCTGCAGAAGAAAAATTAGCGCTCTCCAATTCTCGAAAGAAAGTTTTTCAATTCAATTTTTACAGCAGGAAATGCCGTTTCTTTGCATTTCTTAGCTTCCTTTCGCCCTCCATTGTGAACTTTTCTAATGGTTTTCGCTGTTGTGTTTCTTTAGTGACGAGGAGCTACGGAGAGTGCTAAGTACATTTTGAAAGAACATTTTATTCTAAGAATACCATTACTTTCAAATGCATTCAACGCAGGTAAACTCCCAGTGTAGTAGACATTAAATTCTCTCAAAGAGAAGAACTTGAATAGATTTTAAATGAAAAGCAATATAAATAAAAGCGTCAGATTCTTTGTAAATTTTAAATATTCACAAATTAATTAATAATTCCACGGTGGGAGACTTTACAGGAGAACATTACCACTGGTTTATATTATATTATATTATTATTATTATTTTTTTTTTATTAAGTTAAAAGAAATATACATATTTCGCTTTGTTAACTTAATACATTGATACAAATAATATTAATTATGATGGTTTACTACCTAACACCAAGTAACACATTTTTTAAGTGAGAACATTTTGGTTTTGCTCATTAATTTTGAGAGCAAACAGTTTTTTTTTTAAATATAATTATTTTATTTTCGGTTGTCAGGAAGTTGTTATCAGGAAGGAGATTATATATGTTTATACCCTCATAGCCTATGTTTCTTTTGCCACACTCTGTCTTTGTTGAATTTGTGTATAATTTATTACGTTGTCTTGTGTGGTGTTCATGTACTTGTGATGTTTTCATAAATGTAGTATTTGTGTGTATAAAGCCATTTTGAATTTTGTAGATTAATAAGCATATGTTGTATTCGTACAGTTTTCTGATTTTCATTAAGTTAGTTTCTTTGTATACTCTTTTGGTGGGGGTATCTGGTCTATAGTTAAAAAGTTTTTTTATAACTTTGAATTATTTGAATTTCGTTTAAGAATGTGATATTTGTGTTTCCCCATATTTCTATGAGGTCATTATGATGGGAATGAATTAAACTAAAGTATAATCCTCTCTTTACCTGTATTGGTAGAAGATGGGCTATTCTACCAAATACACCAATTAGTGGGATAATTTTTTCTTTTACTTTTCCTCCAGGAACTCCATAGTTTATATTATTGTGTCGACTGTTTTTGTCATCTAAGCTGACATATTGCATTCTGTTAGTTAAATACACCGATTACACCTATTTTTTCAATTTTTTTAGACCACTTTAAATTTTAATTTAACTCTACCGGTTTCGGAACAAACCTTCCTTCGTCACGAGGATATTAAAGCTAACATATGATACAACATATTGACAGATATATACAAAAAAATGGGTATTTGAGTAAGAGGTTAACAAAGGGGGAGGGGTAGTCCATTCAAGATATATTTCCAATAAACCGATCTGTAATTGCCGGAATTCCCGCAATTACCCCTCCCCCTTTGTCAATCTCCCACTCAAACACCTAAATTTTTTGTATGTGTCTGTCAATATTTTGTATTACAGGTTAGTTTTAATATTCTCCTGACGAAGGAAGGGTTCTTCTTCCCAAACCGGCAGATTTTAATTAAAATTTAAAGTGGTCTAAAACAAATATATATTTTTTTATTGTAAATTATATTATTTTTTAAAATTCTAATTAAAGTATTCAAAATTATTACCACCAAAACCTACACATATGTGACCATGTTTTGATACTGGGCTAATTTAATTTAGAAGGCCTTTCTAATAAACGTGTTTTATATTTTATATAACTGATAAACAAGCATTTTCTTAATATCAATGTTATGAGAATTAAAAATAACTTAATGGTGATAATCATACGCAAAAATATTTTTTAAATTATGAAAATAAACTAAAACAACCGACATGTTTTGAAACGAATGTTTTCCTCGTCAGGATAAACATAATATTGTACTAAATATAATATTGTACTTTACGTAAAATATTTTTTTACTTTATACTGATTCTAAGATAGGCAACTCGCCAGTTCTATGATAGACTTACTGAATTTTCACAGATGTTGTGGCAGATGCTGGATTTTTGTTTTTTCAATGTGAATTTCATAAGGTGGTATTTCATAAGGTGGTCATTAAACCGCACCAATTTCGCTTTGAATATCTCACTCCATTGTTTAAACGAGATGTACCTTGTTAAAGTTTGAAGAAATCATTAACTTATTTAATTATAAGTTTACGGACCTCGAATGACGCCTCTGTTTGCATTTGCGTTTGCATTTCTCCGCGATCACATTTGAACACTTTGGCTGCGAACGAAGAAGTTCTTAAATTAATTTATGTCTAGTGAGAAGGTTGGAAAGTATGAGCGAAGATCGAAAAACAAAAAGGGTTGCGTAAAATTAATAAAGGTGCTATCACACAGTCAGCATGTACCCAAAGGATTTTACCTGACGATTAAAAAAGTAATTTTGCTGTCCGATGATATTTTTTTCCACTAAAAACCAAAAATATATTTTTCAATCACACGTCACATTAATCCTGCTCGTATTGTCGCGACGGAATCTTGTGATTGGCGCGCTGTTTCGTGTGTTACCGTGCAACTTGGAATGAGACGCAATGCTTATCAGGTGATTAGTTATGAGTACATCATACACTACAAATGTCCCATACAAAAACTTTAAATGTTCCGTCAACTCACAAAATATATTGGTACCAACTGTTTTTCTTTCTATGACTACACACGTATGAGTTGATAAGGTGGTTGGTGTAGTGGCACTAAATTTCATGTATGGAATGTATTTGTATTGGTGACCCGACGCTTCATCCGGCGACACCTCATCCCCCGACAGTTCATCCGGCGACATCTCATCCACCGGCCACTTCATCGGGCGACAACTCATCCCCGGACACTTCATCCGGCGGACACTTCATCCGTCGGACACTTCATCCGTCGGACACTTCATCCGTCGGACACTTGATACCTCGGACATTTTATCCACTCAAATACTATTTTAGGGGATTATTTTTTCAAATGGATATGCAAAGAGGGTAGTATGTCGAAAAACTTATATATTTAGGCGTCTTGAGTGGATATCAGCTATACAATTTTTTTTACTAACGATAATTCCGCGTTCCGAAGGAGCTCGTGGTGAAACTTACGGTCGGATAATGAAATACGTATATGAGCAGTCTGTTGAGGGAAACACGCTATATGAACTTACAATTTGATGGGCGGATATGTTTACCGCTACCCGGTAACCATTTACTGGATAACCACCACCTCTGCCATACACTGCCAAATGCAGGGTAAATAAGTGGTACCCTGCGTGTGGTGCCTTTGTCCACCTACTCCGCGACCCATCGCTTTGCACCGCAGTGGACGGGATGGATTCATATGTCCGCCACTTCTTTTTTGTGTGAATATCTCACAAGAGTCCCAACTGTTCCCGTCTGAAGCCAGTGAGACTATGGCATGCCCAATTGGGGTATTTTGTGAGATTGAAGGTAAATGGGGAGGAGAGAAGATGGGGAAGAGAAAGGCGGGGAAGTACCTGGCTATTCAGATCTTGTCACTAAACATGGCTGACGCGATTTCAAGCAACGTATGTAATAATAGTATGGAAGGTACAGACGAGCGGCGATCGTGTCACTTGAAAGTGTTATATGTTATAGACATGTTAGAGACACGAGATATGAGTCGGATGGTGTGGCGGCACTACATATCGTGTATGCAACGTATTTGTATTAGAGCCGTGAGGTGTGAGGTGAGTCGTACAGTCTGAGGAAAATATATTTTTGATGTTTTAATTGAAAAAAATCATCGGACAGCAAAATGACATCTACATTTTTTTTATCAAACGTGCTTAGTAATCGCTGGTTAAAATCCTTTGGGTGCGTGCTGTCGCACCCTGAATATGAATGTATGTTGCTTGTGTGTGATACAAAACAGAAAAATTCTCTCTCAAAATTTAGTTTGATCTGAACCTCATTTATACCTATTTTGAATATCAATAAAATGAATATCTCAATTTAATAACTGTATATCATAATGTATCAATTTAGCAACAGTTACTAATCTAAAAAAACAGCTCCGGTGTCATTAAATTTCTACAGCTGTTTCTGTCTGGAAGTTCTACACTAGCGCAACATTTCACATTTATCTGTGCCATGTGCAAGCATGTGCCATGAATATTAGAAATATTTATTTAATTAGTATCAAATAAATAAATACCATGCTGTTTATTAATACGTAAATTTAATAAGGAAAAAGCGTTGCAAAATTCAGACATTTTCTGCAATTTACTGCGATGCTCGACCGATAACAATAATAATTATGTAAATAACCTGCTTTTGTACAGTTCTTTCATCTTACATACAGTAAAAGTATCCCAGATGACTCCCTTGGTTAATTCGAAACTTCTCTGTGAAGAAATTACGTTTTGTATTCGCGTATTTAAGATTACTGCTCGAGCAACTAGACGAGGAGTATAAACTTTATAAGTGAAGACCGGAGATTGAGATTAATGTTCCTTTCACTGCTTTTTTGTTGCCCTTTGATCATCACATCACTGAAGAAGGCGGCTTAAGTAAGATGTATCTTTAATAAAATTCCAGGATTTCTTTATTGGTTTTAGCATTAGTTACAAGCAAAGTCTTCGTTCTAAAATAAATGTTATATATTTTATTTGTAATCCTTCCTTCCATTTAATCGAGTTCATCAACCAGGAGTTGTTATATATTTTTTCTAGAAGGAGATCGTCTATCGGTTGTTGGGCAGAAAAGGAAGAAAATCATTAAGAAGAAACCCGGCGGTTTCCTTATAAAAGTATTACTCTCTGAATTTTGACACTATTTCAAATGTTTTTAAAAAATATAATATGGATGTAGACGACTAGCTTGTCGGTAAATTTTGTTTTTTTGTAAAGTTACTTCATATAAATCGTTAAAATTGGCTGGTTTGAAAGCCACTAACAGACGTTCAGTAAACAAACTAGACAATGTATATTATTAATAAGAATGTCGTACAAATATACAGTATTTTTTTCTAATACAGTAACTAAAAAAAATCTTTGAAATCGGTCCAGTTTTGGAGGAGAAAAATTGGGAATACGAAACCTCGATTTTGATGATTTTATATTTTTGATGTATTTATTGTCAGCCTGAGGTGCAGTTGTCCCTTTCGCTTGGTATACTGGGGAGTAAGAGCGACAGTGATAGCAACAGTTTGGTAAAATACATAAGAACGTTAAGTTACATGTTTCCCAGTTGTTTAAATATGTTACCTGCTGAAATTAAAAACTGTGCCCAAAACCAACAATTGGTGAATTTACTGAAGACTTAGCTTACGGAAAAAAATAATTTGTACTAGCTTACAATGACATATTATTCTAAATACTTTAAAATTGTTATTTATGTTTCATAGTTTTTCTTTTATCTATATTTCTGTAAAAAGTTTTAATTTTATTTTATATCTATAATTGTAAAAATGTAACTATTAAATCACTATAATAAGATCTTTAATGTAAAGAACCCGTTAGACAAACTACTAAAAAGTAGTTTCTCGGGATTTTTTGTCTTATATTTTTTGTAAAGTGTATAAAATAAATTTAAAAAAAAAATTGAAATAAAAATGTTTAAATTTCTCGGCATTGTATAAAATGAAAAGTCGGGATCAGCTTTTCTTTATCGATTTAAGTATTAATTTTAATTGACCAAGCATTGGTTCTTCTTTTAATAAATTTAAGTACAGTTTTGGCCTTAGATATCCTGTAATTTATTTAATTAATGGCAATGAGCCATTGCACATATTATTATTTAGGATATCGTCCAAGCTGTTGTACAGATAGCGTAAGTCTCTTATAAGACTGACATCTATTGACGTGATTAAAAATATTGTATTCGATTTACACACAGCTGACATCTCTTGACATTAGTTAAAAACTTACATCAAATTATCAAAATGTGCTCCTTACCATACAGAAGCTGAAATCCAGTTTATTAAAGATAGGTAGTTAGGTCATTGTAACGAGTGCAATGCAGCAATATAAATAATTGCTAAGCCATCTCGTTAATAAAACCAACCATTCGTACTACACAAGCCCCAATCTGTTTGCATTATTTGTAGATCCGATCCGATTCTCGGACATTAGTCCTAGAATAAAACCACTGCATTGGTTTCGGATCAGCATTTATTTCATACATTCTTTATTTGCATTAGCTGTAATCCCTGGCGTTGCTCGGGCCTTACGTAGAGTTTTTCAAAATCACTTGTAGATATTTCCTCTTCCATCCCTTGTTCCTCTTATTTTGAAGGTTAGTGGGCAAAATTATAACAATCTCAAAAATACATTTTAACAATCAAAAAAGGCCAGACAGATTTATAGATGAAAAGTAATATTCTTTCCCACGGAAAATAATGCGGTTATAAATCTATCAGCATAAAAAATAACACAATTAAAATGCACAATAATCCAACGGACAATACAAATAATGACTTATATTATTGACATAGTATTTTGTTTTGAAGAGTTTTAATTTTCAATGTACTATCGTTACTTAAATTTTAATTTTTCTGCTACCGGTTTCGACACATCCGTGCCATTCACTAGCAAACTTAAAACTAAACTTAAAATTTAAAACAAGTACAGAAATGAATTAGATGTTATTAAGTGGGGGTAGTGGGAGGGGTGATTTGGGGGGGGGGAGAACAGTGAGAGAGGTCAATATCACATGGGAACATAGTCAAAAGGGGAGATTTGCAGGGTGCTATTATTTGGTTTACTAATTTTATTTAATTTTTTTGTTTATTTCTAAATTTTCTAAAGCGCACAAGTTAAAGTATGAATTTATATTTATATGTTTAAATTTGGTTCAAAACAAAATGTCTAGAAGTTGTTACATAGTTAATGCCCAAGAAATACAAAAAAAGACATAGTATTTATTTTCCCTGAAGTTAAGAAGAAAATGTTCCACCCGTTTCTATTAAAATAAACGTTTTTACAACTGGGAATTCGCTTCTCCTCCTCATTAGTATGGTGATCTTATAAAACTTTTATGGAAGAGTGCGACTGACTTTTAATAATGGTTCACAATTGTCTGGAAAAAACATATTTCGTATTCTGGTGAACCTCCGCTTACTGATGTGGTCGATCGACTCTTGAAGACTAGCTAATGAATAGTAAAATAAACTGTTGACCGGGAAAAATATATTTGATTATCTATCGAGGTTTTTAAATTTCCTTTTTGAAGTAAAACTTCATTACGCACGCTTGACTTGGGGGGTAAGCTGGCGAATGCGTTACGAAAAGTGTAGTCGAACATGTAGGCGAACGAGCAGTATCACACTGTGGGAGCAAGAGAGAGCAGTGCGCGCGCACATTTTCTTTCTCTCTTCCTCTCATAGCCAGTGCGTGAAATAGTGACACCCAAAACCCGGGGGAAAGCGGACGTCGATGCGCACGGCTTGATCGGGCGAGGCGAACGATAATAAATTTAAATAAATATTTGTAGAAAATTAATATATGTATATATAAATATAAACATAGGTACATATGGATGGAGCTAAATAAGTTTTACTTCAGTCGTGTGGTCTAAAGCACACTCGTATTTTTTAGTGCTTAGAATTCGTGGTGGACTTCCATTATATTTTTTTAAAAATCACTTATTTGTGCTTTTGACCATAACCGGTTACAGCCTATAATAGCCATCTTTGTAATATAAAAAGATTGAAGAATTCGCAAAATCTCCGCTCCTATGTCCAATGTAATGTTAATGTTCTAAAGTAAAATGTGTATTTATTTTATATTTAACGTCCATTATAATATTATTTTCTACTTTAATGTAAAATATGTATCCTTTTAAAATCTTACATTTCAAGTATCAATCATAAATCCCATGTTACCAAATTGTCGGTTCAAATTCATAAGAATAAATTAATAAATTGTTGTTACAACTTATTTTTTCATTGTATCGACAAAACATCTGTAAATGGATGTTTTATTAATATATATATTTTTTTTTATATATATTAGATACATAAAAAAGTAAGTGGGTGTGTTTACTAGCAATATTGATTGTGTGTTTTTTAAACCATAGTCCAGCCGGCATTGTCCAGCGGTAGGGCGTTAGACTCCCATTCCGAAGGCCGCGGGTTCGAACCCGGCGTGCGCAAATAAATTTTATTTAATTGATTTGTGTTATTTCACAATAAATTATGTAAAATAATATATAGTATATTTGCGGCACGTTCTTAGTATCTTAGCATACTCTTAGTATCGCCCTGGTGTCAGACCACCATTCAGAATTAAAACGTGGCTTGAAATGGCTTTAGCCGTGTTTAGTGACTAAATCTGAATAGCCAGGTACTTCCCCACCTTCCTCTTTCTCGTCTCCTTCCCTTCCCCAATTAACTTCAGCCTCATAACATACCCCAATTGGGGATGCCATAGTCTCACTAGCTCCAGACGGGAGCAGTTGGGACTCTTGTGAGGTATTCACTATAAAAAATAAAAATAAATTAAAACAGAATAATTTGCTGGTTAGGTATAGAACATTATAGCAGAGATTAAAAAAATATATAAAAGTAAAAAATATATAAATGTAAAACTCACACGTTTAAAAAAAAAAAAAACTAATACATTTTAGCAAATATATACACGTATAATCAATAATAAGATCTGAACTAAAACAAAGTATAATGTATAAAAAGGTAGTTAGTTAATAATGCATTATTAAAGCAAAAAAAAAAAATTGATATAATTTAATCGTTAAGTTTAGATTGAGAGAAGATGTAATAATAAATTATAAGTGATAAGAGTTAATTATGAGCAGATAGAATCGAAATTAGTTGCCCTTTGAAACTCGCAAAATTGTCAACACTAAATATATATCTATAATTTCACAGTGTTTATTTGCAAGGCTATATGAATTCTAGGAATTGGTGAGAAAATAGAATAATTAGTGTTGATTTCTTTATTGAATTTAAAAGTATCTTTACTACGAGTTTGCCTAGCAGGAATATTAATGCAAATTAGTTCTAACAAATTAGGGCTATAAATTAAAGATTTAATAATTTTGAATAAAAGTAGCAAATCAATTAAAACTCTTCTATCGGATAATTTTAGAAGTTTAGTTTCAGCACGCAAGCTGTTATAATTTACAAATTCGATTGGAAGTTTCATTTTAAAATTGATGCACCGAAGGAATTTATTTTGTACCTTTTCTAATGATTGAGAATGGACTTGGTACTACGGTGACCATACGGTGGAATTGTATTCTAATCTACTTCGTACTAACGAGCAATACAAAAATTATCGTGATGGCCAAAATCGATTTTTTATCATAATAATAAAAGTAATAGACATTTCCCTGAAAACTGTAAATGGGTGAAAACAATTCAAATAAGGTACTCTCCCAAAAAAATAAAAAATTTAATCAATTAAACCTAGGTAAGTATGCCTACCGGTGATAATTAATAACCTAATAATTAAAAATTCGCTGTGAAACACTACATAACTACGAAGATGGGAAAATCCATATAATTTTAATCACATCAATGTATTCCACAAGTTCTCCCCCAAAATTTGTGCATATAATAGGCTGAAACCGGTAACGGTCAAAATTAAATACGTGGAAATTTTTCTAATTTTTTTTTTTTTATTATTTTTTTTTAAAGAAAGACAAACATTCCCGGAATAACCCAACAACGTTTGAAAATCTCCTACTACCACCACACTAAGCGGAAGATGTTGCTTGTATTGTGATGGAGGACTTAGCCAGCCGAGGAATCGAACACCGAACGCCTGGTTGGGACCCAAACGCGATGCCCACTCAACCACTGACCGGTCGTTTAATACATTATCTATCAAGGCCCCTGGTAAAAAGCGGTTTGGATTGAAATACACAAGTTGGTTTTTTTTTTAAAATCACAAACCTCTTTTGCCAATCAGAGTCAGCAGCTCTTATTAAACTCATTAAAAATAATGTATCAAATTTAATATATACTATGTATTTATTATTAAGGTATTATAATATTTTCTTCAATTAAATTAAATGTATACTAAGACTCCAAATGTACTTCGAAATAAATATTATAGACGTTCTCGTATTCATTCGGTGTATCCTGCGGACAAGCCGTCTTGTGACAGCTTTGTGGGACAACCTAACTGATAAAATAACTTGTAATAAATAATTTTCATGAATAAATAAATAAATATATCCTTTAGTCCAGTCATTTGGTAGTAATACCTGGAAAGTTTTCCGAGAGTTTTGAAAATTGGTAATATTATAGATTTTGATGTGCTTGCTCTTTCCGAAATTCAATTTTGCCACCTAGTATCTTTACCGTTCGCGTCGCCATTTTGCAAAAATGGCACCTTATAGCAGTTTTTGCAATATCTCCTTTCCGACTCATTTTACGGTAAAACATGTACTTACAAAATAAACTAGAAAAAAATTCCTACAATTTACGCAGTAACAATTGCTTCTAAAATCAATAGTTTTGACGTACGAGCGCCGCAAAGTATACTTCAATGCGCGATTTGGCTAAAAAACTAATTTCCACACCACCTTGAGGTAAAGTAAGCGGCGCGTTTTTTTATCGTGGTGTATTTCCCTGTAAGCCTAATCTACATGTAATGCATAATTTCTAAATTTAGTGCAATCATCTTCGCTTTGCTGTTCCTGATTGACCAGGCGTTGTGAGTCCGTCTCCGGTATCGATCGAGACGTCACAGGCCGAAATGTCATCCGCATCATCTGAGATGGGATTATACAGGTGTAGATAAATTTCAGTAAACATTTCAGTCTCACTTTAAAAAATGTGTTATCTATGTTATTATTCTTGTAACTATGTACGAAATTGATTTTTACAATATTTTTATTTAAGAATATAAATTAGATTAGCAATTTCTTTCAGTCAGGGATGTGTCAAGATAAGCAAAGACCTTTGAATGTCACCCACGATGGGCTACTTTGGGCACACCAAACCAGCCGACGATAGGCTTTTACTGCTTTATCTGTTAAGTAAGTGGATGTAACGATGTCAGTAGGTGAACCTATTTCTAAATAAATCCCACTTGACTTACTAAGATGGCGGCCCATCCAGTAAGTCTACTTGAAGTGTATAAAACAGCTTACCCCAAATGTCTTGCTTATGCCAATGTGTACATAGGTAGCTCCGAAAAGTAAGTCTCCGGGTTGGCTTGATACAAGTCGCGATTGGCATGCAAAGTCGGCAATTACAATTCTTCGTATTTCGAGTTGCTCCGGAAAGAGCGGGAAAGTTTCCCGCTAAAACTTTTGGGCGCGTTGGAGGAAGTATTACGACCCGCGTCGCTGATGGTTCCAAAGCATCTGCTCTTAATGGCAAATAAAAGGGAAACTATTGCTGAAAGCGTAACATATTTAATTTATTTATTTATTTTTTAATTTAAAGCGGGGCTTTTACTTGTTAATAATTTAATTATTAGACAAAGAACATCAAAATTAAATACTTTACCATGCAAGATGGTAAAATAGTAGATTTAGACTAGGCAGTTTGTTTAATTAGATTTGTTGTTCTGCAAAGTAAATAATCATTAAACTGTTTTGGGTTTCATAGCTCAAGTGAGACTGGGACCAAATTTTAATTTATGGGGGTAGTACACATTAATAAATACATTATTTTTCATATAACTCCTTGATTACGGAAATGTTCATGTTTTTAATGGCTCATAGGAAGGTATTGTTTCGTTTTCTGTTTTTTTTTTTTCAAATATTATTTTATAATACGTAAGGTTTGGTTGTTTCACAGAAATTCAATGTAACATTGTCATCAGATGGCCATTCAGCGCCATTTTATTTTTCTGACAGTTGAAAGGTTCCCGATAAATGTCGATTCTAGATTTTTTTTATATTTACTCCACACAGGAGTTTGTCATCTTTGAAGATGCCGCGTGAGGAAGGACTGAACGTAGGTCTTGACGAGACCCATGTTGTAGGAAGGAGGAAACACAGAGGCCGGCAAATCGTTCCACAGCCGAGCTGTTGAACTCAAGAAGTTCTCATGTGACAAATGTCAACCGTGTACTGCGCGTTTGGCGTGTTTCAGTACTATGCACCGGTGCTGAGGGGATCAATGATGCTGGTTCCGCGGAGCATCTTCCACGCTACCATGAGCTACCATGTTGTTAAGCTTGTCAGCTTATAGACAGCGGAAACATACCTAGAATCGGTGCTTAACGAGGCGTTTCAAATGTAAAAAAAAAAAAAAAAATGGCACTGAATGACCACTTGATGACAATATTACATCTGAATTTCTCAGAAACAACTACGCCTAAGAGATTATTTTTTCCATATGGGGGTTTCCCTTGAGATAGAAGAATTCATCAGAAATATTTAAATATTGATATTCTTAAAGATATTTTATACGTTCCGTCAATAAGGCTATTAGGTCTTTACATATGAAATTGGCATTTTGTATAAGGGGAACATAAAGTCGATTTTTTTAAATATAATATATTTATTTAATCAATGTATGTACCATTGCTATCTATGCGCTTTTGCCATCTCATAGGTAGTTCATCGATCTCTTTACTAAAAAAACCATTCGGACGGGAATCAATAAAATCTTTGAAGGCTGTTTGAACTTCCCCATCGAAATTGAATTTTTTCCCTTGCAAGAAGTTATCCAAATTTCTAAAAAAATGGTAATCTTTTGGGGCAAGGTCCGGAGAGTACGGTAGATGTCATAGATATTCCAATTGAAGCTCCTCTAATTTGGTAGCCGTCTGTTGTGCAGTGTGTGGTCTAGCGTTATCATGAAGCAGCAGTGGCCTAGAGCG
This sequence comes from Limnephilus auricula, assembly GCA_951813805.1. NCBI lineage: Eukaryota > Metazoa > Arthropoda > Insecta > Trichoptera > Limnephilidae > Limnephilus > Limnephilus auricula. Next base: position 14,062,931 of record OX638390.1, on the reverse strand, counting down.
ATTAACCAGCCTAGGTTGTTTAGCAGCTAGCTTTTCCATCATAGTTTGCAGTTGCTGACAATAGACATCTGCCGTAATCGTCTGGCCAGATTTAAGAAAACTGTAATGAACGACACCACCACTAGTCCACCAAACGCTCACAAGTAACTTTTTTGGAGTCAATTTTCGCTTGGGGCATGGTTTGGCTGGTTCGGCAGGGTCAGCCATTGTGATGAGCGCTTCCGATTATCGTACAGGATCCACGTTTCATCACAGGTAATGAATGATTCGATTTAAAATCCCTTCATTGTTGTGCCGGTTGAGTAATGCAACGCAGCAGTTTGTTGATTTGCTTCACTCAATTCGTGAGGTACCCACCTTTCAAGCTTTTTCACCTTCCCAATTTACTTCAAGTGGATTAAAACAGTTTTATCACTAACACCGCAGCCTGCAGCTAACTCGGACGTGGTTTGCGATGGATCCGCTTCCACAATAGCCTTCAATTCTTCATTATCAACTTTGGTCTCCGACCGTCCACGGGGCTTGTTCTGCAGGTCGAAATTTCCAGAACGAAAACGTTGGAACCAAAAACGCACTGTGTTTTCTTTTGCGGCACCGTCGCCATAAACATCATTAATCCTTAGAGCCGTTTCTGCAGCACTGGTACCACGGTGGAATTCGAACTCGTAAATAACGTGATATTTCAAGTTTTTCATTTTGTACACTAAGTGACGTAAAGAAAAAAACAATTAAGGAAAAAACAAAAAAATTATAATTTTTGAAATACAAAAACATGAGAAAATAGTTGTATAAATTTGAATTTGGAGTACCTAACCAAAGAGAAGATATTTGAGATCAAAGTTGCCAGTACGGCAAAACGCCAATTTAATATGTAAGGACCTAATATTATTATTTAATATGTTTAACAATTTATGTGATTATACTTATCTAAATAAAGTAGTACATGGTTTACTTTAAAAACCTCTCAAGTTTGACAATTTAAAATGTATTACTTTTCTAATAAAATAAAAAAATGTAAACGACATTGAGGTGTCATGTCAAAGATAGTTAGTTACCGGCGCGTAACTCGTTTCCTAATAGTAAATGATAATTACAAATAGTAGTTATTCAAGTGTAAACGTCTTTAAATAATATTCGCTGGTAATATAGTGTAATTAATCTAACCGTGGCAATACACTAATAAAACCTTTATTAATTCCCTTTGTGCCTTGCTCAGCGTGCTCAGCAGTAAAGCAACCCCTCAACGTAAATAACAGTTTGGAGTATGTTTGCCAACTTAATTGTAAAGTGGCGAGAATTACAGAATCACTGTTCACACCCTCACACTCCTCAATTTTCTACCTCTATAGTTTAATAGATAATGTCGAGGATGCAGAATATCTACGAAATAGTTTCGTAGCAGTTGAAATCGACAAACCCCGTTTTAGGAGCATTTATGTGCAGTTGTAATGCCTTCCACACAGCATCTTCAAATATGACATAGGCCCTGAGGGAAATTATTTTCCTCAGGGCCTATGTCATCTAGTATTATTCATGCTTTTAAATTGCTATTACATAACTGATATTTTATATAATAAACTCATAGTGTTTTACATTCATCTTTTATTTCTTAATACTTTAAATTCTCAGGTACACATAAAACATACACATTCTGAGCTTGCTAAATTTAGTTATCACACAATTAATTACATCAAATCAATCATTAAAATTGAAACTGTTACACTTAATCATCATGTAAAAATGTATCTGTTACAATTGATAACTACATTGGGAAGGAACTGCACATAAATGCTCCTAAACGGGGTTTGTAGATTTCTACTGCTACAATCTTTAGCCGAAAAGATTGCCTCAAAAAATTCTATCCATTATTTTGGTATCTAATCTGAAATGTATTAAGATAACACTAAAATACTGACAGGGAGAAGTGAACTTTGAAATATTTTTAATAATTCAAAACGAACTTACGTACGAATATTTACATAATTGAACTACGATCAGTTATGTTATTATCTCTAAAATTGTATTATATTGTAAACGAGTGTAAACTACGTAGATGTGCGGTGTTATAAACAAATTTTTAGAAATACAATTTTTTGTTTTAATTGCAACAACTGTTTAGTGTTGAAATAACTTTAGGACATTAATCCATTATACCCATGTTCCTTACCAAATATTCCTTCCTTGTGATTCCCTTCCTTTCACATCAAGGCCCTTACCCAAGAAGCAAAGAAGATGATTTAAAACACTTGAAAAAAGAACACTTTTGCACTTCCTTTTTTTTAATAAAAACATTCAGTTGTTATCTTGAAAAATTCGACCAAGCTTGTACAAGCATTTCGCCAATCTCGCAAATAACAATAATATAAATATATTATAATTGTCGTGAAGACCATCGGGTCATCATCATTGGAAAGTGATCGTAAAGAAGAACTGGGAGCTGTCACCTCATCATCAAGGTAAGGGCCATTCCTATCGTTTCCTTCCCTTCCTTGTCGATTTAAAAACACAATCTTATACACTCGTAATTTCGCCACATAATTTAGTTTTACAGTCCACACGGTGTCATCGGACAATTAACATTTTGGTCCTTCGAGCCGGATATAATCACATTCCCGCTAAATTACATATTGTTGTTTTTTAGCAAAAAATTCGCCAAATTGAATATCGTTTCAATTCAAATGATTGTGTTTTTAAACTCGCATCCTTTCAATTCCGTTCCTGTCGTAAAGCTATTTCAACAATAATTCATTATTACGCATAAAGATTAATAATTAATTAGGTAATCATATTGACATCATTTGTTTGTAATTTCAGTAGCATTCGATAAGTAGGCATCAGTTTGAAGTCGCGTCGGTAACGTAGAGCCCTGTTAATCATAAATAAACCAATCGTCGGTAATGTAGAGCCCTGTTAATGGTAACCATAAATAAACCAATCGTCGGTAACGTAGAGCACTGTTAATGGTAACTGATGGTAACGTAGAGCCCTGCTTCCATAGATACGCAGTGAAGTTTGTTTATGATTTCGTTGTCAAGGTAAACTGTAAAGAGTGACAGTTTTTTACGCAGTTTTGTTATTGTTTTTTTTGTTTGGTTTGAATATTTTTGGTTTTAAATATTCAAAAATGGCATCCAATTCAATTAAATATAGATTGTCAGTGCTGGATATGGAGAGTATTCGTGCGTCGGCTTTGAAAGCAATTCAAACAATGAATTTATCTGACAAAGATGCTTTCAAAATACGTTACACAGATCTCGTAATTGTACGAGAAAACTTTATTCAGGCTCATATATCTCTGGAAGCTACAAAAAAGGATGAGGCTGATGTAACGGTATTACAATCGAAATATTCGGAGATACAAAATATGTATTACGAAATACAATCATATTTTAACCAACTGTTTCCTGAAAAATCAACAGTTGCAATCGACAATAAAACAATGAACTATAATTTGACTAATGTTTCGTTACCTAAGTTGAATTTGATAGTCTTTTCTGGAATTTCAACAGAATGGATGAATTTTATTAACACTTTTGACTCGTTAATTCATTCAAATAATTCATTAAATTCCGGTCAAAAAATGCAATATTTATTAAGTAGTCTCACTGGTGAGGCACTAATTTGCGTGAAGCATTTGCCGATTTCGGAAGGAAATTACTTTATTGCTTATCATATTCTAAAGACGAGGTATGATAATGTACGCCTAATGGCTGATATACACGTGGAGGTAATTTTGTTATCCCAGCCCGTAAAGGCTCATGACAATTTGAGGCAATTTATTTCAATGCTGAAAGAAAACATTGCCGCTTTGGAAGTTTTAAATTTTCCGGTACGTGAATGGAGTTTCATATTGTTACATATTGTTCTACGCAAATTACCAAAAGAATTGCGTATTGATTTTGAGTTACAACATAAGTTGGAAAAAATTCCTTCATTCGATCTACTATTGCAGTTTTTGGAGGGACAATGCTTAGCTAAGGAAATGGCGTCAGGTATTATTCCGGAACATATGACACAAAAGGAAAATGTTAATAAAGTTCCATCGAAGGCCTATAATTTTAAAAGTCGTTCGAGCAATAATAGTAATGTTAATTCGTTTGTATCGAATATTGAAATCAAGTGTCTTGCTTGCAAATCGCCACATGCTCTTCATAAATGTGACAAATTTTTAAACCTTTCTGCAAAGGATAGATACTCATTCGTAAAAGAACATAATCTATGCCTTAATTGTTTGGTCCTAGGGAGACATAATGCGAAAAATTGTCAATCTCGCTTTTCTTGCAAGCATTGTCAAGCAAGACATCATACCCTGTTGCATTTTCCAAAGAAAATGTTGGAAAATCCAGAACCTCAAGAAAATTCGTCGGAACCAATTGCTTTGACAACGGTGTACAATAAAACTAACACATCGGTGTTGTTATCTACAGCCTATGTTGAAATATTGGACAAAAATGGCGTTTTCAAAAAGGCTAGAGTTTTGCTCGATAGCGCCAGCCAGGCTAATTTCATTTCGGAGAATTGCGTCAAACGCTTAGGTTTGCCTCGTCAAAAGAAGCACTCACTTGCAGTGCTAGGTATTGGCAACATTCCTACAATTAATTCCAACGGATTAATAAAAACACAATTTCGTCCCGTCGCCTCGAAGGAATCTGGTATTACGACAGATTTCCTTATTTTGAATAACATTTGTTCAAATATGCCGTCATCTCGTATCGTCGAGCATGAGTGGTCACACATCGCAGGACTCCAATTGGGAGACCCTACATTCTACATACCTTCAGAAATTGATATCCTATTCGGAAGTGATATCTTTGCGTCGCTATTGTGCTCAGGTAAATTAATTGGCAATCAAAATGAACCTGTAGCCATTGAAACCAAATTAGGTTGGGTTTTGATGGGAAATGTCAAACCATCAAATCATTCTATTAACTCATTTTTCACTTCAATGGAGGAATCAATAGATGAAAAACTTAAATGTTTCTGGGAAATCGAAAACGTTCCTCTTTTGAAGAAAATTCAATCGCCTGATGAACTTCGTTGTGAACAATTATATGTTGAAAATACCTACCGTAACAAAGATGGGAGGTACGTTGTATCTTTACCATTTAAGGGAACCCCGGAGAAATTGGGAAAATCATATGACACAGCATTGTCACGTCTCACGCATTTAGAAAGGAGACTGGATCGAAATCCTGATTTCAAATCCCAATATATTTCGTTCATGAGAGAATACTTATCGTTAGGACACATGATGGAAATACCATCTCAATCGCCAATTGTTGGTAATTACTTCATACCTCATCATGGAATAATAAAGGAGACGAGTTCTACCACTCGCTTAAGGGTTGTTTTTGATGCAAGTGCTAAAACGTCATCGGGTATGTCATTGAACGACATTCTTTTGGTCGGTCCCAAATTACAAAATACACAAAATCGTTTTTACCGCTGACATACGTCAAATGTATCGACAAATACTCATGGATAAGAACTCTCGCCGTTTCCAACGTATTTTGTGGCGAGAATCGCCTAGTCATCCTTTAAAGGAATTCGAACTTCAGACAGTTACATATGGCACTTCATCTGCACCGTTCCTCGCTATCCGTACACTCCATGAACTAGCAAATGCTGAAAAATTGAATTACCCAGAGGCTGCTAGCACATTAATTGACAATACCTATGTTGATGACATTATCAGTGGTGCGCAAACTTTGGAAAGCGCTCGACATCGTATAGTGGAATTAATTGCATTACTTCAAAAAGGTGGTTTTGAACTACGAAAATGGTCTAGTAATTGTCCTGAAGTACTAAAAGACATTCCTGTCAGTTACCTGGAAGTACCCTTAACTTTTGAATTGGATGCTGATAAGAAAAATATTAATATATTAGGAATTCAATGGATCCCTTCGCTTGATACATTTACATATAAAATTAATAATGTTGTTAATGGCCACTGTACCAAACGCACAATGTTATCCACAATTGCACGTTTATATGATCCACTAGGTTTTATTAATCCTGTCGTTTTTATTGCTAAATGTTTCATGCAAAACTTGTGGAAAATTCAAATTGGTTGGGATGATTAAATTCCTTCAGAAATGAATTTGAAATGGAAGAAATACATAACAGAACTTCCATCCCTCGCCAATCTAAGAATTGATCGCTATGTTAAAACATGTCCACAAAGTCGTTGTATACTTGTTGGATTTTCAGATGCCTCTGAAAGAGGATATTGTGGAATTGTATATTTAGTTGTAATTAACAACAAAGAAATATCGAGCCATATTTTGTTGGCTAAGTCAAGGGTTGCACCCATCAAAGTGACATCTATCCCACGATTGGAGTTACTTGGAACAGTTTTATTGGCAAATTTGTTGACTTATTGTAAAGAAATATACAAAGATAGACTTCAAGTAGAAAGAATCATCGCTTTCACGGATTCGACCATTGTATTGGCATGGTTGAAGACACCTTCGTTTCTTTTGCAAACTTTTATAGCAAATCATGATGAAGCTATAATTGAAAATATACCGTATGAACATTGGTATCATATTTCCTCGCAAGATAATCCCGCGGACTTGGGATCACGAGGAGTTTTTCCAAATGAAATCGCTGACGCATCGTTATGGTGGTACGGACCTAACTTTCTATCATCACCTTTGGAAGAATGGTTACTAGTTAAACCTCAAACTATTCCCGCAGAACAACTACCAGAATACAAATCGAAAAACTTGATCTCATTCGTAACGAATGTGTCAACTTGTGACCAAGAGTTTCTACTGAAATTTTCTTCATTATCGAAATTATTACGTGTTATATCTTGGTGTCGTCGATTTATTAATAAATTACGTTCGAAATCAATTGGCACTTTCAACGTATTTTCCCCACTCTCTTTAAAAGAAAATAATTTATCTTTGGCATGTTGCATTAAGCTCGTTCAAACTATTTATTTTCAACAAGATATAGACAATATACATTCGCATCATGTTTGTTCGACACAACTTCAAAAACTCGCTCCATTTATCGATGAAAATGGAATTTTAAGAGTCGGTGGTCGTATTCGTTATGCACAGGTCTCGGAAAATGCTCGACATCCTATTATTTTACCGAAGCAATGTTATTTGACAACTTTAATAATAGACCACTACCATCGTATGTACTTACATCCAGGTCCGCGTGCATTGCAATCCATAATATCATCAAAATATTGGATAATTTCGGCTCGTAACGTAATTCGACATCGTCTGAGCAAATGCATTGTTTGTTTTAAAAATAACCCGCGTGGAAGTTCACCCATGATGGGTAACTTACCCGCTTCTCGCTTTCGAGAAGGTCGTCCATTTTTGAATGTCGGAACGGATTATGGAGGTCCTTTTTTAGTGCGCGAGAGTAAACGACGCGGCGCCAAAACTTATAAGGCTTATTTATGTCTTTATGTTTGTTTATCGACCAAAGCCGTTCATCTGGAACTAGTTTCAGATCTATCTACTGAAGCATTTGTCGCAGCATTAGATAGATTTATCTCTCGTCGCGGCGTATGCCAGAACCTTTACAGCGATTGCGGCAGCAACTTTATTGGGACCAATAGATATCATACTGGTCTGTCGAAATTCTTAAATGCACCCGAAAACAACGACAAACTTGTGGATGCAACTGTCACTCGTTCAATTTCCTGGCAATTTAATCCTCCCTCCGCACCTCATTTCAACGGATTGTCGGAGGCTGGAATTAAGTCAACCAAACACCATTTGAAAAGGGTTGTGGGAGATCAAATCCTCACCTTTGAAGAACTAACCACAGTTCTGACTCGCGTCGAAGCAATTTTAAATTCGCGACCCATCGGAGCGCTATCGCCGGATCCATCTGAAATGGACCCGTTAACTCCTGCCCATTTTTTGATTGGGGCTCCCCTCGTTTCTGTTCTTGAAGAAGATTTTGTGGATGTACCAATGAATCGTTTATCGCGTTGGCAACTATTGAAACAAATGTCTCAACATTTTTGGAATCGTTGGCGCAAAGAATATCTACACACTCTTCAACAACGAAACAAGTGGGCTACGACAAACCCTAATTTGAAAGTTGACGACCTAGTTATGATTGATGATTCGCAATCAGCCCCCATGCGATGGCCTGTCGGACGAGTCGTTGAACTATTTCCCGGCGCTGATGGAATTATCCGTGTCGTTTCGGTATGTACTCCCCAGGGTGTTTTTAAACGTCCCGTGGTAAAACTGTATCGACTACCTATCGATTAAATATCTGTTTTGCTTAGTTTATAATTTTAATTTCGTTATTAATTCTATCATTTAATTTGGTTTGTTGTCGTTTTCTTTTTTGCTTTCTTTTTCTTTCGTGTCGTTGATGCACAATTATTGAGAAAATTATCACATTTTTTCAAGGCCGGCGGAATGTTTAGTGTTGAAATAACTTTAGGACATTAATCCATTATACCCATGTTCCTTACCAAATATTCCTTCCTTGTGATTCCCTTCCTTTCACATCAAGGCCCTTACCCAAGAAGCAAAGAAGATGATTTAAAACACTTGAAAAAAGAACACTTTTGCACTTCCTTTTTTTGAATAAAAACATTCAGTTGTTATCTTGCTAATGTTAATTTAATATTATTCTTCCGCATGGGTTCTTATTTTATAATTTATTTATCAAATTTGACTTCTAGAATACTGTTCCACTAAATTTTTATTATATATCTATCACATGTTTGTAAAAGCCCGTATGGGTGTATTTTATATTAACTTTTTAAAAAACAATTAATTTTCTGGTTCATTACATTGACCTTGCACTATTTTCGTATCTCAAAAATTGTAATTTATTTTAACATTTTTACCACACGTACGAGTACCAACATAATAACTATGTGAATTTAATCTTTCCTCTGCTAGTTTCATGACTTTCTACAATACAACTTTTTATTAACACGAGTCATCATGGACCGTGAGCCTTCTGAATTCACCCTTCTGTCAATGTCTCTATCAACCTATTTATCTTTCGCAAACACACTTCCACAAAACGCAAACTCATCAACTTCTCCAAGGATTTACCATTCCCTATTGTACCTTAATAAAATAGAACAAAACCAAACCAAAGTTCGTGGCCCCGTAACGCATTCTTTACTTTAGTTTATCGCAGCTCACACCTTATACTAAAGGCAGGCGGAAGTAGAAACTGGTGTGCGGCAAAGGGAAAATAATTCAATTACTCTCTATTCTTTGAAAAACAGAAGTGGAATAGCATCGCTGCCTTGAATGGAAAGGAGATGTAACGAGACGCACTCGCAATAATTGAGACGTAAAATTCACATTTCCTAACTCCCTGCAAGTTGGAATGCGGGAAGGTGGAACGTCAAAGAAAACAATATACCGGCGAATCTAATGAAATAATTTGTTGTATGTACATTAAACCATAATTATTAAAAAATAGTTCGTTTTATTTTTAACTTAGATAATTAGTAAAACCTCTAAATTGTAATGTTTAAGAGGTAGATAATATCCAGCAATCCATTATTCCGTTTTTAAGCTAAACGGTATTAGTTTTAAATTTAAAGCAAAATTTTGTTATTTAATATAGGATCTCTCACGGCCGCGTCTCAGTGGCTAATGCGTTGCGAGAATTTATGTCTCGAACTGCCATAAAAATGATCAAACGGGATATGGTAAATGAATGAAAATTATATACTTCTTAAAATTAATTTTTGATTAAAATAATTTATAATTTTTCAATAATGTCTGAACAAAATAAGTGTGTAAAACAATCTGAAATATTTTAGTTTGTAAGACCTTAAATAAATAGAAAAAAAATCACAAAACACGTTCTAGGATTTATTTTTTAATGCTTTTAATTGGTCTAAAATTTAAATCTTGTAAACTGTGTTGACTAGATTATATAATGATTTATTTGGTTGTATGATTATATTATTGTAAATTTGTGTTTTTTAATGGAATCTATCGTTTGAAAATTGAATAAATCTGCTAACGACCAACGGTATAACCTTAGTATATTATAAATACACTTAGTTTATCAAAATTTTAAAACTGTGTGTACCAGATAAAATAACAATCTTTCAAAATCAATTTATGTTTTTTTGTAAAAAAGAGTCAATACGTCTAGAATTTGATTTAAAAATGAGTAATTTCAGGTATTCTCTGGTAAAACACTCTTAATCAATGAAAACAACATTAGCGAAACTCAATCGAAATCAATCATACATAAAGATAGCAGACAAAAACAATATGCGATAAGAAAATAAAGATAATGTTGGTTGTTTTCAGTCGAAGTATGATATAGTTAAATATGACGGAATCGGATAGGGACACGTCATTAGCCCAGTTGGTAGTTAATGAAAAGGGGCGTAATTATGAAAAACAGAATTAATAATATAATGTAAACGAACCTCAAACCAAACCTGAAACCAATTGTGTTTTAAATGTACAATGCGTTTTCATGCAAGATTTGATTATTTATGCTTTAAACTCTTTAATACGGAATACTTTTTTATTCAAACAGTTCGGTTTAGCTTTATTATCACAAAAATGTCGCGGGAGGCAAAAAACATGCAAAAAGTATGCATTTAACATTTTAATTTTGTTTGAATTAATTCGCTTATGCGGCCATTTTATATTTACCAAATAGATAAACAATTAAAAAATGAAATATTTTATATTTTTTTCACTTTGGGCACTTTCTTTTTTTATCACAAACCATGTTTCACAAACATACCAGCTTTAAAGTAGTTTAAGGGCTACGCTAGGTTTGTGTAACATGGTTTGTGATACAAAAGAAAGTGCCCCTTTTATAGCGTCTGCTCGCGTCAAGGCAAGAAAAACATCCCAGTTTTTAAGTAGTTTAGCGGCTACGATAGGTTTGTGTAAGAATGTCACATGACTAACTTAGAAAATTTTTAAAAAACAAATCTTAAATCTTAATTCAAATATTATGTTTGAATGTGGATGAAGCAATAAGTGCAAAAAACCTCAATTTGGTAGGTATTTATTGTATAACCAATACCTCTGCCACAGGTCATTCCAAGTGGTTAGATATGTTTGGTGACTTAGCAGGGGTGCCCGGGTTCATGGAGTGAGGTTTGTCCGGGTCTTGGGTCAATTACGACCGTAATTGGTATCCGACCCTTTTGACACTTTGTTATAACATTGCTAGCTTTTTCTTTACAGATTTCGCACCTCCTGGAATAGTATAGAGTGTAGGGGAAAAACTAAGGCGGGTGATATTTGACATGAATGTTGCAAGGGCTATTTACGAAAATAATAATAAAAATACCTAACTACCCAGTTTGTCTTTGTCGGCATATCTTTTGTTACACATGCCACAAGTTAAAGTAATAAAACACAATTTTGGGACTTCACAAACAGTAAAATAACGAATTTTGTTTTATTCTTGGAATTCCCTGATATTCTAAAAATATTTTGAAATTCCCTGACATTTCCCTGATAATTCCAGGTTCGGTAAAATTCCCTGATAATTCCAGGTTTTCCAGGTTCTGTGGCCTCCCTGCTTACTTTAACCAGTAATTCCTGATAATGGATACATTAAAACAATTAATCCACCATGAATTGTCAGTATCCAAATTAGAAATATTAAAAAGTGATGTCACCGGAGACCAAAATTTCAATTACATTTTTTATTCCAAATAATGTCAGGAATCACTGCTTGAAGTAAGTCTAGTACTTACGTCCCTTAAGAGGAATCCCGGTCGCCAAGAAATTTGAACAGTAGGTAATTTACAAAACTGTTGATGTCACTGTCTATTTGACGAATGTTTTGCAAGTGTTATAACAATAAGAAAGAGAAAAAAAATGGTACAAATTCTTCAAAATAATATTTATTATTTTCAGTAATCGTGACAAATAAAATCGTACATAATTTATTCATATATTCATTTAACTATATACAATAAAGTCAATAACATTAAACGTACTAATTTAATATCGCTTTATAATAATACATATAAATTAAAAGCCTTTGAAATAATAAATAATAACGACATAGAAAACTGTACAAAATTCGAGTTTACGTTATAAGCCTTCCCTCATGTCTTACGATATTATTTTACACCCAAACCTATCACATTCTCCTTTATTTAGTTTTATTATTTATTTCATTCTAGACATCGGTTAATTCTAAAATCCTATTGTACACTAATGCCCGACAAACATACTAGTAACATGGTTAGTATGGCATCGTAACAAGTTAGCTTTATTTTATGCTAATGGCAAAAATGACTAATGTATATAAAATCAATCAGTTGACGTTTCAGTAAATAGCTGTTTCATGATAAAATCTTTTTTAAATGGGGTACCTATTTTACTTTATGTATAGACGCAAAATATCGTATTGCCAATGCCTTAATTGACATGCTAGCGACCACTTAGTGAATGCCCCTCTAAATCTCACCTATACCCAGCACCAATTTTCAAAACACATTTGGCCGATTCCGACTATGCTCCATCTTCTGGATTGGGTAAAGTTAAGAGAAACACGCGTAATGCAATCGCCAACATGTCGAAGCATCCAGGCAAAAATTTGCAGTTCCATAAGCGATATTTATATTATATTTTGCGTCTTCATAACAGTATGTATGTACAAGTACCAGAAATAATAATAAAGGTGTACCGCTGGAACATCCAGTGTATCCTTTCCCTCAATCTCATGAATCGTAATAGAAAGAAGTCACAATGGAGCTCTCAGTGACAGGATCACAATGAATAAAATAGACACGTAAGTAAGAAATAATTTCAAAAGATAAAAAAATATTTAAATTACTAAAATTGATTAAGTGGCATAGCACCTCTTTCGGAATAAGAAAATTACGATTTTTTTAAAAATGTAATTACGTATAATGTAGAACCCATTGTAAAAAAAATTCAAATTCAAACATAAGGCTTTATGACAGAATCTTTTAAAAATTCCCAAAAGACAGACAGCAGCTAATATAAAATCACTACGCCACTGTTTCTTAGGAAGATAAAATAAAGTTTTTTTTAAAAGAAAACAATACAATAAATAAGATAAAACAAATTGGTAACTTATTTAAGATAAAGTTGTCACTGTGTTTATTGACATATATACAAAACAAAGTTTGATGGTACCAAAAACGAGTGATTGATGAAGTTAGATTATGATAGTAAATGTGAATACTAAAATGATCTGTGATTTATTGATATAAACCTGATATGGTACATTCATTTTATTACATTTTGGAAGACAAACAAAGATAATAATGGATCCTTACAAGACAATTACGAGTAGATTATTTTAAAACGAAAATGTCTATTAATTTATTATTAATACATATATAAAAACAAATATTCACTTCGCTTGATACACTATTGTTTTTAAATTATTTTTACTTAAGTCACAATCTCAAGAATCAACAGGCACATACATATTATTATTTATACAAATTCACTTATTATTTGAATAAAAAAATTATCTAGGCATACAGATGTAAGATTTTGCAAATAAAAATACCATTGGTAATAGATATAGAGATAACGATAAAAAAGTTTTTTTAAAATTATAAAATTTTATCAAAATTATACATGTAGATCCTAAAAAACACAAAATATAGTTCGCATTGTAATAAAAGAATATCTATAACCAAATGTTTTTTTAAAAATTATTTAAGTGACAATATGATCACGAAAACACTAAGTTGATGAATTGAATTAACATTACACAAATACGTACAGTTTGTTCGCAACACTCAACTCAACCAAACCTCAGACACTTACTTGTTAATTCGGGACATTGTAAGTTGTAACCTACCCGTGCTCCTTCACTCTGTGACCCTTTACCCAAATACAGAAACCCTAGTGATAATAGTTATTTTCAATTGGGCAAGGCATTGTCAGTCACATTTGATTAGGGCAAGATTATAACCGCACGCACAACGTAAATAGTTCGGACATAAATACAAACTGTTAGGGTATTGTTATATTTCCGAGGCCAAATAAATAATAATCTCATCAGAGACTAAGCAAGCCAGCTTATATAAGATTTGACATGATAACTGGACAAGATTTAGGATGTTTGGATCACAAAACTTGAAAGAGTATCTACATATTGATGCATCAGTCCAAGGTATATTGAATGAGCGCAAGGAAAAAACGAAAAGCGAATTTTCGCGATAATACCATCATTGGATTTGACACCCCTTTTCAAATTAAATTGTGTATCGACATGTACAGGTGTAACAGCACGCACACAAAGGATTTTAACCAGCGATTCCTGGGCAAATTTGGAGTAAAAATGTAGATGTAATTTTGCTGTCTGATGAAATATATTTTCAATTAAAAAGATTAAAAATATTTTTACACCACGCGTTGCAACTAGTTGGTCAGGAGAGTGGTGCGTATTTCGCCAAGCTGGTCACTTGATAAGCATTGCGTCTCATATGAGCTCGTCGTGGATTGGGATCAGTAGCGACGTGTGATTAATTTATTTTTTTTTATAGAAAAAAAAAATTATCGGACAGCAAAATGACATCTATACTACAAAAATTATCAGGGATCGCTAGTAAAAATCCTTCGGGTATGTGCTGTTACATCCTGTATACTCGTATATATTTTAATATTCAAACGGAAGGTTCCGAAAAAAGTCGTGGACGTGATATTGTATTATAAATTTGGCAATAATAGTATGAAAATAATGTAGTGGGTTAACATATTACACAAAGCAACAATTGGCGGGTACCTTATGAAAGTGTGCTGACATTGGGTTTCGGATACCAACAAAGATGTGGTGAAATGGAGCAATCAACATTCTTAAAACCCCTTATGCTTTTGTATATATTTAGGTATTTTAAATCAAATTTCATAGTATTATCTTCATCTTGACTGTATTTCCTTTTAATAAATAATTAAAATAATACCAGAGTTACAGTTCTCGAATATTACCGAGAAAGGCAAATTATAACAAAAGATGAGAAAGCCGAACGTAATAATGGATGCATTCATAACACGTATGGAAGTAGTGTTGAACAAAAGTTCGTAATGTCAAAACAAATAGTTGCCGTGCGAATTCAGCCGAGGCAGAAGAGGCAGGTGCACTGTACAGAGTGAGAACTACCCGAACTTTGACAATTGATAAAATAATTACTTTTCGTGTCAACTTACTGTATGCAAATGAAGCGCAATTTACAAAAATTATGCAACTGTTTTTAAATTCAAGAGTCCCGTGTTTCAGTGTAGTGGTAGTAGGGGATTTTCAAATGTTGTCAGGTTGTAACCCGGGAATGTTTGTCTTTCTTTTAAAAAACAAAAAAATATATATACATATACACGGTGTCCGGAAACTCGTAGTACAAGCAGGAAACGGATGAGTATATATCACATAGGGAACCCAAAAAAAACTTTATTTTTTCGATCTAAGCATTTTGGAAAATTAAAAAAAAAAAATTAGGCAACTAGAGGGTTAAAAAAACTTTTAAGCAGGGTTGATGCTTCTACAAGTTTTAAAATACATTAAACCGCTGATATTAACCCCGTAACAACCATTTGCAACCACACAACAAAACCATGTAAAACTGAACCCTTTCCCGCAATAACGTTGTATCCAAAGATATTATTATTTGAGAAAGATGGAAAAACGAAGCCAGTTATGTATGATTAATTATATTTCATATTCAAAATACAATAAACAAACAATTCTTAAGAGTTTTAAATAAAGTAGTGAAGAAAGGCAATTATATTAGAACTCCGTCAACAAGAAAACATTGATAGTTTTGTTGGAAGCAACATTATTCCAGGCAAGTATAAAAACTGGCTAACTGTAGAAATCTAACCAACAAATTGCGTGATATAAGGCGGAGTACGTGTTGTGTCCAGAGATGTTAATGATTATTGTAAGAATATAGGTAATGTAACCAACAAATTGCGTGATATAAGGCGGAGTACGTGTTGTGTCCAAGAGATGTTAACGATTATTGTAAGAATATAGGTACCTCACCCATGTTTACATATAACAGGACTCTACGTGCCGCTACCTAGTGATATACATACCAGTTTGTTTGCAGACAATCAACTTTAAGTAGCAATTTCAACAAATATTTTCAATCGAGAGCACCGGGCCATTCAGGAGGAAAGGCACCCAGAAAGCTTTCCAGATAAGGAAAAGAAAAGTCGCATAATTGAAATCTCATCACTTCGATAATTCAGTGGCTTTTCAGTTGTTTGGAAGATTTGTAAATAATTGCAACATTGATATTGATAAGTCTAAGCTCGAATTTTTGTGTTCCCATCAGAATTTTTTTTAAAACTTTTAATAGTATGTGAAAATGGCAAAGTTCGACATGCAAAGAAGTTGAATAAATAAAATAAAGTTTATTTTAGTAGAATTATGAGTGGACAATTTGTTTTGGTATGGGTATAAAAATTATATTTTAGAACGAAATATAATTATGTATCGATACAGATCAAATGTTTAAAATTGTAATGATGTACATTGTATATTCGAACGGAAATAAAATTGCACTCTAAACAAAACCGAAAATAATCACAAATTCTGATTCAACTGTCGCACGACCATTTAAAACGGAAACGTATTTGCGGAAATACAAATTTAACCATCGCGTCGACACCGGAATGCAATCAACAAGGTAAATAAAAAATTGGAACTGTGCATTTGATTTCAATTTTTTTTTGTTAACAGTAATCAAAATGAGTTGCGAACAAACGACATATGTGCGAATCATTTTATATAATATTATACAAGTAAATAAAATCATAGAATTGGGTAATTCAAAGCCGTAGACAAAAGTTTCTCAAAAAATAAATTATAAATCAAAAAAACACAAACACATTGTCGTTGTTTGTTTTTGGGGTGTTATGCCGTGTTGAGCTACCGACTTTTAGCCGAGATTTCGGACAGCGTTGCAGTGTCCATCATGATAACACCCCAAAAACAAACAACGAAAATGCTTTTGGCCGTGAAAATCTAAAAACGTATCTAAACAAACACATTGATATAAAATAGGTACCGCTGGATATAAAACAAGGATTGTCACAAATGAATTATTATTTGACTATTTCATTAAGGGAATTCAATGATATGATGTTAAATTCTGTCAAATTAATGTATACACCTAAACAAATTATAAGAACATAATTTATTAAGTACATATTCAAACGTCAAGGGGGAAACAATGAATATAAATAATATTTATTATAAAATTAAAGTAAATGTACACTTACATATAAACCAACATTTAGTTATTTTCTTTTAAGTTTAAGACATAAAACCTGGGCATTTGAATTTATTATTCTCTTACAAAGGTATTTAAGTCACTTAACTATAAAATAAAGTAAATAATTTAAAATGCCATAATATATTCAAATAACTGCCAAAACCTTGACACATATAAATAATGGGTTAATTAAATAAAATGTGGCACGCAAGCATAATGGCTTCATTTTAATTGACGTCACAAATAATTAATATAAGATCTCTTAAAACCTTAACATTCAATTGACTAAATTATATTACTTAATAATGGCAAATAATAATATTATTCCAACTGGTCTTCAAAATATAAATATTTTGAATTGGTCATGAGGTCGAAACACACGATTAAAAACTTTTTAAAAAACCCGTGGAATGTTTAGTGGTAAAGTGGGGTGACCACTGTCCAGTTGAAATTTTATCAAAATTAAAGGAATGCTACACCGAGTTCAATATTGCATGTCAAATACTAAAACTAGAACAATTCCATACATTATTGATGATATGGAGAGAAATTATTAGATTATATTGTTTGGACAGAAAGCGATATTTCATTTCCTACACTGGACAGAACGGGACAGGTATTCAATAAATATATTGGACAGAAATGGAATTATTAATTTCAAACGAAAATACGCAAAGGTTATACATGTTGAAACCGTCGATTTATACTTTAAGCCATTTTATCATTATTTGAAATACAAAGATGGGTTTCCTTTACCTCACCTGTATAAAATAAGACAATAAATATAAGTTATTAAAAGAATTGAGATTTATTAAAAGAATTATTGCGATTCGTGTTCTAAAGTAAATGATCTAAAATTTCAGTCCGTGGCAATCAAATAACCAGCCAATACGCGCCAGGCGCTGGTTATGGACAATAGGCAACATCGTCATCCACTCGCACTCCTACAGCCTTATTAAACATACAACATACAGCATCGTTCAAAGTAATTTTAATTTTAATGGAATATAAAGTATTCAGACTTTCCAGTAGGTGTATCTTCTACGGATCGGCGAGAGGGTAATAAAACTCGGAAAACAATTTACGAAAAAAAGTCATCACGGTCCGTTTATCTTCCCAAGATAAGGCTAAATTAAATAGACTAACGCGACGCAACAAGAATAATTTCAATGCAAGTTTTATCACAAGTTATAAAAAAAAAGAAAAAATCTGCAATGTATTTACATATATTAGGTACTTTTAAAACAAAAGTTTGTTGACAATTTTGAAATTCGACTTTGATATGAATGGGAATTTGAATTGGGAATAAATAATATTCCATATTGCAATGATGAAAAAAAAATTTCCACGGAATCAATAATTACATAAAGAGCTATTAAATACAAGGTGTCCAAAAAGGTGTTTGATGGTTGAATAAAATAAAAATATATAAATAATTAAATAGATTGTTTATGTTGTATTTACAGACACTGAACTGGAAATTTATTAAGAAGAAATAATGGTATCTAGATGCCGACTCTCAAGCTGCTGGCACCCCTCTAACCTCAAGCGAAGATTTGGTAATTTTGACTAATTTTAAATTGCGGCAGATACGTTGGTTTATTATCATATACCCTACCTTTCAGGTATCCCCACAGAAAATAGTAGAGGACTGAGATCGGGACTCTTGGGAGGCCAGATAATGATGCCTCTATCTAAAATCACCTTTTTTCGGGAATAATTTGTTTGCCGCAGCAAATGCTAAGTCGGAAGTATGGCTAGTATCCTTGAAATTCTGAGCCAAAAAACCACTTAGCATTTCGAATTAACTTTCACTGTTTACAGTGAGTGCCCTTTTTTGAATGCCATCGTCACTGCGAGAATGATAATCCACACGGTAAAAAACGCTGAATAGAATCACCTAGACACCATTATTTTTCTAAAAAAAATTCCTATTAATTTTCATCATTATAAATTAACTTTCTTATTAATTATTAAAATCCAAATATCGGACAGTTCCGAACTCCTGCAACTAGCTGATTCCCCGATACAGCGCGCAGCGGTGTCGTACTATGCGAAATCAATACCTAGGTGGCATTAACATGTTTAATGTTGTAATTCTCTGTTCACCGTACTTTTAAATTTTGTTGCTCGTAATTTTACATCATCTGTGTATCTTATTTTTTATTTTTATTATAACTTTATTGTTATTATTTTTCACTGTTCTTTAAATTTTTGTTGCCTTTATTTCTATTTCATATATGTATGTATATTTTTTCTCATATTCAAGTGTATTGCCTTTATGTAAATACGTAAATGTCCTCTGGGCGTAAAATAAAATAAATAAAAAAATATCCTTGATTATTTATATTTTTTATTTTATTCAACCATCAAACACCCAATACCCTTTTTGGACACCTTGTAGAATTGTTATTCTAAATAAACCAAATGCAGAGTCGATTCTTGAAAAGTCGAATCGAAATAGGAGTCCAGGTTGTAAAAACCACAAAATTAATATCTCTGATATACGTCAATTCAGCAATGCATTTGTAGAATAATCAACAGTTATTGAATTTGATAAATTGTGTCGGAAACTGCACCACACATAGTTTACTGTCACACCAGAGCGCGATTTAAGAAAACCCGCATTCCCAACACGTCGGTCATCTGGAAATCGAGGAGTTTCCCCGTGAGAGATTGATCCTAGAGCTCCGGCCTTCGCTAGCTGCCCACCAGCTCGATCTGGCGGTACTTCTTCCTCAGGTTGGAGACGGGGTCCCGGAACAGAACGGGGTCCAGCCGCACACGGCTCCGCACGAGGGGCATGTAGCCGAACACGGCGGCGAAGGTGTTCAGGCAGGACTGACGCTGGATGAAGTGGTCGGGGTCGTTCCAAGGGGACCTAAACCAACAAACACAATACATTACTATTAAAGCTAACAGAATATTAAGCGATAATTTTTGGCCATGATAAACATATCAGAGTTGAATATAAAATAGGTACACTAGAATTTTTTTAAATCTATCAACGTATCCGAAAAATACCAAAATAAGTAATATAATAAATTGATGAATGGGACCTCAGGGAGAATAATTTTTCCACGGAATTTAAAAAAATCACGAAATTTTAATCAACCGAAATAATATAATACGTATTTTAGACTTGTCCTTACTTTTAAACATGTATTTTTAAAAACGTATAAAAACGTATATGTATTTTTAGGCTTACAAAAAAAAAATCTTTTATACATTTATTAATTTTGTATATACTCCGAAACTACTCAACCGATTTTCATGAAATTTGGCTTAATGTGTGTAATTTGGTCCTACTTAAAAGATAGTCTCGAGTATTGACCTCAAAATTTATTATTGCGAATTAAATGTTTGTCATGGGACAATGATTTGAAATTATTTGCATGTTCCATAAATTTCTGACAAATGGCGGTGTTGAGTGTTAACCATCCAGTGGTTGGCGTGTTGTTTCGTTAGCCACAGCAACGCGTGGGCGGGTCAGCTCAATTTATCAAAATAGATGAACAAGTTATGCTACGTAATTATTATTACGCGTGACAACTGTTTCGCCTTCCGAAGGCATTATCAAACTGTATTTTTGACTGTAATTTGATAATGCCTTCAGAAGGCAAAAATTACAGACCAAAACAACTGTTCCTCTTTTTAATTTTTAACCAATCATCAAAGACAGGTTGTTTCCCTAATATATGGAAACATTGTTTTCTTACACCTATCTTTAAAAAGGGAGACAAAACTGATGTTACAAATTTGTTACAAATTATAGACCAATATGTATCAAATCATCAATAACTTTTTGAAAAAATACTCGATAAAATATCTACAAACATAAAAAAAAATTATAACTCACTACCAACATGGCTTCTATTCAAATAAATGTGCATTAACTAATTTACTAATATACGAAAACTTTATATCTAAATCTTTAGCAAACAGATGCCAGGAATACTCAGTATACACTGAGTCTACATTTTTTTACATATTTTTTCTACATATTTCCTATAGCAAGGCATTTGACAAAGTGTCATAAAATATTAATCAATAAATTAGCTAAACTTGGAATTTACGGTAATTTACTAAATTGGTTAGATAGTTATTTGTTCAAAAGAAGTCTAACGCCCTGCGTTCACGGAGCTACTTACAAGAGACTCAATCACCTGTCATACTATTTTGCCAGTGCAGCGCGTAGCGGCGTTTAAAAACACTAATAATAGTATGGAAGGTACAGACGAGCGGCGATCGCATCGCTTGAAAGTAGCTCGTGTGAGAATGAATGGCACAAATTCATACGAATTAGCTTGTAAAATTTTATAAGAAAAGCCCACTAGGGCTTGTAATACTTGATTATGCATTCAGAAGGCGAAACAGCTGTCACGCGTGATTATAATTAAATATTATAATTATATAGAAAAAGTTTTTCATAAATAAACTATTTTTATAAATTAAATAATGATATTATTGAACATAATATAAAAGAAATTAAAATGAAAATGGAGTTCTACAAATTAAACTTGGCAAAAGTAGATTAAAAAAAATCATTCTTGTAAAAATACTTTGTGCTGTGTTTTTTCCTACTCACGGACAGCCGTTGGCTTTATTGTAGGACGCGTCAGAATAATTTCTTCGAAATTTGTTCGGACCATTTTCAATATTTTGGTCTAAGTTCCCCGAAATAAAATAAGCTTTTTAGTTAATTAAGTCTAATGATAAAGATTAGATAGCCTAAACCGAAAACGAGAAACCAGGGAGACCTATAGATAAATTTAATAACGGGACATAGGTCATTCCTATGTCTACCTACGTTAAAGTATCGTGAAAACAAGCTTATGTGTCCAAGCGGTTAAATGAATAGGAAGCATTTTTAAAAGGGATATCAATGATTTTTACTGAATGAGAGTCAGAAATACACCACAACAATTCACAGATACCATTGACCGATATGAATAAATTAAGACGCAAAACATAATGTAATGACTAATGACAATAATATTATGTATTACAAGTATCTCCAATTATAATAATCTTTCTATTGTTATAATAATATAATATTTTTAGATACATAACATAATAGTATAATGAGGAAATCTATAATTGGTTTCTCAGTTAGGTAAATTACACATGTATAAATGAACCACATTGTAAACTGTTGATTTCCCTAAAATAAAATAAATAAATAACATTAAAGAAGCAAACGAAGCGGCAAAGGGTACAACATTATATGTGAAAATTACAACCGCCGAGCCAACACGTGACCTTAATAAAATGTAAAGGGGGAAATTCTGACGATATTCCATAGGTTTCCAAAGGAAAAAAAAACATTATCTGGACATGGGTCAGATGAGCTTGTAACTTAAAACTACTGACTGTTTTACGATGACACAACCCTAAGAAGTTACATAAATGTCATACAAAAAAAAAAGTTAATTTGGGAAAATAAAAATTACAACAAACAACCCCGGGGTATTCAGACAGTGCATTTTCATACATTTCATATTTACAAAATTTTATATTTACAACTCATAGGTGCGCCAAATTGAACACGTCCAGAGTAACTTCAAGACCATGGGGTTTGAGCTCCGTCATCTTTGGCATTTTAGATGATACCCGGTGGTGCAGAAATAGATTTTACTAAAATATTGCTGTCACTGTTGCTCTTACTCCACCGGATATTGAGCGAAAGGGACAATGCACTGACACCTAACTAAAATGGAGGTTTTGTATTCCCCACTTTTCTCCTCCAAAAGTGGACTGATTTTCAATTTTTTTTTTACCAACTACATAAGAAAAAACTATTCTATGTCTGTACGTTTTGCTTTTTTTAAAAAAAACATTGTCTGGTTTGTATACTGAACATCTTTTGACGGCGTTTAAACCAGTCAATTTTATTGATTTTTGGAAGGTCATAACTTCTATAAAAAGTAACTTATCAAAAAAAAACAAAAAGTACCGACACGCTAGTAGTTGATATCTATTTTACGCAAAAACAATATTTTCTCTAGGGTTAAAATCCAGATAGATAAATAGGGAATACGTTTGTATGGAAAAATCACCGCCGGGTATCCTCTTACCGGCATTATTTTATTTAATTAACTTGTTTACACGGTCCCCGTTAACCACTTTCATCTGCCCGTCAGCGTTCGGTTTAATTTTGATGACCATTCGGCTCGGCAGTTCAATCAACGACGAATCAAATAATTAAATTTTGTATAATCTTAAAAAGAACAAAATGGCACCAGTGTTGATTATTTGTGGCAACTTTATATGTATCCTATATGTGTCATATCAAAGCCATGGGTTAAAAACTACGTGATTTGTGTCATTAACAAATTTTACATAGATATTTAGGATATTAAGCGTTCATGTGATATACCAACACAAAGTTGTGAAATATAGAACCAAAATAATGAAAACCCCCACCATTACAGTTTTCCGCATTTATGGAATGGCCGAGTTTTTGTTTTCGTGATTCTCAGATAACTTTTCGTGTTTATGTTGAAATTCGAGCAAAGTTTTTCAACTTATCGTCCAAGTTTCGTCGAAAAATTAAAGTCAATGTATACGTTAAATCTTTTACTGTTATTTTATGGCCGAGTATGAAAAAGTAATATCTAGGTTACACTTTAAACTTTATGAGTTAAGTGCTGTGTGAACTCAATAAAGAGAATAATACTGTGGTTGTAAAACCGAATTGCGATCAATTTCAGACTAGTAATCGTTCCGTAGTGGTATGTACGAATACAGAAATGGCTTTAGCCGTGTTTACTGACTAGATCTGAACTTCTTCTTCCCAAACTTCCGATTCCCCGTCTTCTTCCGAATCCTTGACTGGATTACTGGAGTGACTGGATTATAACCTAATTATGCAATGTTATAAACTTATTATCCTGTAAATGATCCCAAGGCGTAATCTACAGTTCAATATTTATCACGATCCATATTGACGGATTGTGATCCTCAGTATGGATCAGAGTGCTACCGTACACGTTATTGTGATCCGTCAATATTTATCAAATATCGTGATCTTTATTGAACATGTAGGCTAGCGTATTGACGGATCACAATATGAATAAGAGATGTCTATATTCCTGAATTCCGGATCGAGAACCCACGGATTGTCATAAATATTGATGCGTAGGCTACACGTTCAATATTTATTGTGATCCGCCAATATTTGTCACGATCCGTGGGTCCTCTATACGGAATTATGGAATCTATACATCTGTGATCCAAATTGATCAATACGTTAGCCTACACGTTTAATAAATATCACGATATTTGATAAATATTGACGTATCACAATAAATATTGAAAGTGTAGGACACGCCTAATAAAATAAAGGAATAAGTAAGCTTACCTCGCTCCCGCCGTCTGGGGCGGCTCCTTATACTGCTTCCGCTGCGTGAGTTTGATGGGCGGGCGCCGGGTGACGTGCGCCACCAGGCAGTTGATAAGGATGTCTTCGCAGTTATGGGCCTGCGCCACGGCCTTGTGCAGTAATGGGGGCAGCCAGTGCGCGTAAAGCGTGTGGTAGTAGCGGTGGTACACGGCCGCCCCCGTCAGCACGATCGAGTACTCGTTGGTCCACTTTGAGGTGTAGCCCCAAGCATTCTGTAACAAGAGAAAGTATATTGTTTTAGTTAAATTCCTTTGTTAAAGTTTTGTTAAACTCCCAGCAGGCAGGATGGCATCCCTACTTAAAGTCATAAGGCTGAAAATGGTGGTCATTCACAAGGGCGAAACTTAACAAATACTTCAAAGCGGATGGTATGTACCTATATATAAGGAAGAAGAAGTAAGGAAAGGAAAAGAATCTACGGACTTTGAATTAAATTCCTTTGTTAAAGTTTTGTTAAACTCCCAGCAGGCAGGATGGCATCCCTACTTAAAGTCGTAAGGCTGAAAGAGATGGAGAGAAGTACTTATCTGACTATTTAGGTCTGGCCATTAAACCAATGAAATAGAGGAGGAAAGTTGAAGCAACGATGTTTCAGATAATGTAACTAAACAAAGCTAAAGCCTTTTGAAGCATGGTTTTGATTGTGAATGGTGGTCATTTACGAGGGCGAAACTTAACGAATACTTCAAAGTGGATGGTAGGTACCTATATAATGCGAGAGGTGATGGAAGAAGAAGTAGGGAAAGGAAAAGAATCTAAGGACTTTGAATATGAACAGTTCATCAAATTTCACGGTTGATGTCCAAGTTCTGTTAGTATTTCAGTTCCGAAAAATAACTAGCAATAATGACATTATAACAGAACTTGAATAGAACTTTTACAGAACTTTAAAGGTAAGCATGAAATTTGATGATTTGTTTGAATTCGGTGAAACAGCTGGCCCTTATACTTCGGTCATATCAAGAGTCAAAATAACAAAATAGTACCTTTGTGTGTCTATGCGACGACGGGTTCCATGACAAATCAACAAAGTGGCAATTCAACACCCGTTTGATAAGTCGTTAAATGCCTATAACATAACCTAGTTTTTTGTTAAATGACTTTTCAAATGAGAGATGAAGTGCCACTTTGTTGAGTTGTCCGGACACCGAGAGGATGAGCGAAAATGAGACAAATATGTGAACGCACATATTATGTACTTCAACATCGTATTTTATATGCCTAGCTCTGCGGCGAAATGCATATAGACTGAGGAATGAACCTTCCTACCTTGGGACTAGAGTCAACAACTGAGTCAAATCTCGATTGGATAACACCGACATTTATTGCGAATATTAACTGCTTCAATACCATCGAATTTCAGAGAAATGCGTATATTTTCGCGTGCGTGTACGTGATTTCCACCAAAACGTGCTAACAAAATCTAAAATGCACTGTCATCGACAAATAGTGTATCTGCCGAGATTCAGCTCGATCGGGAGTCGATAAATGGATTTATTTCCACTCCTAATATTTCATTTCATTCATTCAATTAAAAAAATAAATTATTATAAATAGATTATTTTTAATTGATAAACTAATGTTTAAGACAAGATTATATGCATAGCACAAAGGGTAACAATTATTATAAGCAATAATTATTAGCCCGAAACGCTCATCCATATTGAAAAAACCTCCCGAGAAAAGATACATGCCGCCGACGGGACTGGAATCGTTTTATCCACATCATCAGCAGCTACCTTTTTTATTGGAATTAAAATTTAATTTAATTTATTTTTAATCGGTTGAACACCCCCCCCCCCCCCCCCCGCAATTAGCGAGAGGGGGCGCCAGATGGGGTTTTTGTCCCGGTTCGAAAAAGTCGTAGATCCGGAACTGTAGTACACCAATTATATTTTTTATTTCAAGAAAATTGGTTTCTTTCGAGGAAATCATCGGATTCCTTTTTATTGAGCAGGTAGCCGTTTAGAAAATACTCACAGTAACGACTGTGTTTATAAAAAAAATAAAACAAGACAAATATTTGTAATACCAATACACATTTACATAACCGTTTAAATATTTTTACTGCGATGTGTAAACAATAGAAATAAGAAAATAAACATCATTAAATTAATATATTATCCATTTTACTTCTTCCACGCTGGACGATTCTGCGTTAGTATAGTAAAACCCGCCTTAAGCTCTGTTTAACACCGGTTTACTTATATCCTTGCCATGGTCTTACGCACCGTGTAATATTTACACCGCGATTATAAAGTAAGTTAATATTTGCGCAGAAAGCAATTACTTTGCGAATTCAGTTTCAGTATCAATGCCGGCAACCCGGGCATTTATTTTATTTTCATTTATGTACATAGTTGATTTTTTTAAAATTATTTTTTTAACCAAGATAATATTACAATATATTATAGAAATACAATTTTTTGGTATATACCACCTCACTAGGCTGAGCCTGTTCCGAGGTGGCACGAATTTAAACAATTTTTTGATATTTTGCAAGAAAAAATTTAAAAAATTAAATAGATAATTAGTATGAAAGAAATAAAAATAAAAGAGAAAGAAGAGTATTGTCGTTTAACCTCCCATTCAGCATAAACACCTTTCAAGACAAATGCAATCCTTAAAATTTAAAATTGATGAGAAAACTCTTGCAAGCCCCAACAACTACTAATTACGTAGTTGCATTGATAGACAGATAGCCATAAGCTGTGCATATTTTATGACGCCAGAGCTCAATACTCAAGAGTTATACTTTCTTTAAAAAAAATATATGATTTTCTGCTGACACGAAGTGGAAAAGATGTTAAGTTTTTTTTACAATTCACCATTTGTTTTATGATTAACCGACTTAGAAGAAACTGTAATATCTTACATATATTATACAAAAAGGCTTTTAATTTGATGGGAATGCCCTATATTTATGAAAATTCATTCAATAGAAAAGCTTGGAGTAACAATATTAACATAACGGTGCCATCTGCCGCCGTGCTTGTCCAAAAGGATTCAATAAAGAAATTGTTTAGCGATACATAAAATCACAATAAAGCTAAATAAATACCCCATGGACCCCTCAGATTAGAGAAACGGAGGTACGGAAGGATTTCCCGGTCATGCGATCCAGGGAGGCCGCTTTTGTAGAAAGCTTTCACTTTATTTATTTATGAATAATTTTTATAACGAATTGTAGTTTTCTGTACCTCACGTCCAAAAATCAAATTTTTTAAATTTCAAATAAGGAATTATATCTTTTGTCAAAAGAAACGTCACTATCTCAATGACAATTATTTTTTAACCTTTTATATTAAGAAAAAAGCGATAAAATACGAACGACGATTTCACATATGAAAAAAGAATCTTTACTGAACCATTAAAACGGCTATCTTTAACCGGAGAGGAAACGTACAAAACAAATTTACAGACATACGAAATGCAAAACGGTCGACATAAAAGTTATGTGTATTATTATTATATTTTCGATTATTATTATTAGAAATAAATATATAAATAAATACATAAATAAATAAATTTAGTCAATTAGAAATAAATACATACCAAATGAAAAACGGTTTACACAAAATTTATGATAAATAAAAAAGCGATAAAATACGAACGACGATTTCACATATGAAAAAAGAATCTTTACTGAACCATTAAAACGGCTATCTTTAACCGGACAGGAAACGTACAAAACAAATTTACAGACATACGAAATGCAAAACGGTCGACATAAAAGTTATGTGTATTATTATTATGTTTTCTTCGTTAAGTTTAGTCAATTAGAAATAAATATATAAATAAATACATAAATAAATAAATTTAGTCAATTAGAAATAAATACATACCAAATGAAAAACGGTTTACACAAAATTTATGTAAATAAATATATAAATAAATATAAATAAATAAATATATAAATAAATATAGAAATAAATATATAAATAAATACATACCAAATAAATAAATATATAAATAAATATCTAAATAAATACATACCAAATGCAAAACGGTCTACATAAAATTTATCTGTATTATTATTATATTTTCTTCGCTACGCTTAGTCAATTAGACAGGCATGATGGTAGTGAGTATGTCTTAAATTAAAAAAAATAATTGTAACTTTGTGCAAAAGGGACAAATTGAAAACAATTTTTAAAAAGTATAACCGCTGGTTATTTTAGTGTTATTACGTAATGCCATGCAAATGAAAAGTTTTAAATATATTCAAAAATATAGGTGAAAATATATAATCTAAACCAAAAAATTCCTTTCTTTCTTCAATTTCAGATCGAGTAAAGTACTGCAAACAAAGAAGTCAAAAAGTCTAAACCAGTGGAACATTCAAGAAAGCGAGAACAAAATCCTACAATATGCGATTTTTTTCCCTATAGTATCTCACAATAACTATTAATAAATGGACTACATAGGTACTCGTAGTTCTTTACACTATTCCTCCTTAGGATTTCTTACATCCATGGGATTTGCTAGAATCCAGTCAGTATAAGAAAACCATAAAACTGGGAGGACGAATAAAATAAACCGTTTAATGTAGTATCGTTACCGTTAATACGGTAATTTTATATTCTTGTTGTTCTTATCTCTCATATCCTTGCCAAAATTTATTCATTCCGCCATAAAGGATTACCATCGCAAAATCATTCCGAAAACGGGGTCAAGGAAGAGATAAATCTTACTTAGAGCTTTTATATCGCATTATTTTGGAAACCTCTCCCCATTCGCTCTAACCCCTCCCCTGTTGAATCGATAAGGATCTACAGGTACAAGTAAAGGAACTAGAAAAAATAAGGTTTTTTCCTGGTTTTGAGTGACTTTAATAGAGTCCACCTCCAGGCAAATAAAATTTAAAATACCCGAAAGGAATAATACCTACCGATAAAAATTCAGTACCGATATATTTTTAATGGATATCATGACTTGATTAACATGACGAGTGGTTGATTATTAGACAATTTTAACTATTAATTCACATCTGTGGAAGACGACCACGATGGATTAAAACATTAGAGTAACATATTTAAATTTTTTTTTCCGAAGGATGATAATATTTAGGGGTGTGACATTATTTATTAAATAAAAAAATACGCTTTGTAATACAACCACTTTTTTATTTTGAATTAACTAATATCAACCAATCGGGTTTCAAAGAATACACTTTCTTAAATATTATGCATATCTTTAACTCTTTGTTTTATTTTTAATAATAATAATAATAATAATAAGGAGAGAGTAGTACAATTTCGCATCTATTATATATGGATGATATAAAATTATTTTCAAATTCTGAATCAAATTTAGAGAAAATGATTAAGGTAGTTAAAATTTTTTCAGATGATATTAAAATGACTTTTGGTCTAGATAAATGTAGAACGATCCATATAGAGAAAGGCAAAATTATAGATGGAGATGAGGGTATATTTAGAAATTTCAAAATTAAAAGTATGAAAGGGGATGAGGTTTATAAATACTTAGGATACCCGCAATCGAATAGATTAGATCATACTAGTATTAAAAATGAAATTAGGATTAAATTTCAAACTAGGATAAGAAAAATTTTAAAATGCAATCTATCTGCTAAAAATTTAGTAAAGGCAATAAATAGTTGGGCAATACCTCTATTAACGTACTCATTTGGTATAATTAAATGGTCTAATACAGATTTAGATAGCTTAGAACGATTAATTAGAACTACGTTAACAAAGTTTAATTGTCATCATCCAAATTCAGCTATAGAACGAATTAATTTACCTAGAAATTTAGGAGGTAGAGGTATAGTCAAAATAACTTCTTTAAAACAAAATCAGGTAGAAATGTTAAGAAATTTTTTTCATAGAAAAGCTAATAGCTCAGAGCTGCATAAAATAATTTGCAAGGCAGACAGAAATATTTCACCTTTAAATTTATACGACGAGAATGCCAACATTTTTATAAATACCAACCAGGAATTATTAGATTCCTGGTCAAATAAAATTATTCACGCAAAACACTTCAATTATCTCAACCAAACGTATGTTGACAAACTTTCGTCAAACAAATGGTTGAGTATTGGAGAGTTGAGCGCAGAAATAGAAGGTTTTATGCTTGCTATTCAAGATAGAGTAATTAATACCAAAAATTATAGGAAGCATATAATCAAAGATCCAAATCAAATTGATGATTTATGTAGAAAATGTATGGCTTTTCCGGAAACTATAGAACACATTATATCAGGATGTTCTATATTAGCGCCGTCTGAGTATACATTTAGGCACAATCAGGTTTTAAAAATAATTCACCAAAGTTTGGTAATTAAACATAACTTGATTGACTGTCATAATATAGTACCATATTATGAATACGAACCAAATTCATTTTTAGAAAATAATTTCTTTAAAATTTACTATGATAAAACTATACTAACAGACAGACCAATTGGTCATAATAGACCTGATATAGTTTTACATGACAAAATTAAAAAAATAACTTATATTATTGATGTAGCTATTCCAAATTCCTGTAATATTCAAAAATCTGTTTCTGAAAAAATAAGAAAGTATACAGATTTAGGAAATGAAATTAAAAGAATTTGGCATTCTCAGACTATAAAAATATTACCTTTTGTTATTTCGGCTACTGGCATTATACCTAGCTCTCTTATTAAAAATTTAGGCATATTAGATTTGTCAAAGAATTTGTATATAAAAATGCAAAAATCAGTCATTTTAAATACATGTAGAATTACGAAAGATTTTTTAAATATTTATATTGAGGGATCAGTAGGATTTATCGGTCAAATTAGGAATTCCACAGAGCCGAACCCTCTGATATGAAAATATCTGGAGACGGTGAATTATATTCCCATTTAATAGTTTGGTAGATTTACGTGTTGTTCTTGTATTGTTTTGTATTAATTATACTTATATAATACACTTGCATAACGTGGATTTACTAGATGATCATTTATATGGAAAAGTGTATGAAAGGGTTTAGTTTTTCCTAAAAAAAACTAAAGGGAAAAACTAAACCCGTTCCTGTAAATCTGGTGAAAAAAAAAAAAATTTTGTCAGGCCCCAGTAACCAAGGTAAACGACAATATTTGAGATTAATTTGTAATATATTTTATGAGTATATTTAATTATTTTATTTTGATAACATTATTTAAAAATATAATCTATTATAGATTAGTAATGTTGAAAGATAAGTTATTGAAATGTTTAATTTAATTTTGACAGATTGAAAATTATTTGACAGTAACTTGGTTACTGGAATGTAGTAGTTACTAAGCAAAACATATTGTCATTTTCTAGTTGTTTTGTTTTGACACATGTCATATGCAACCAACAGAGATGAACAGGGGAGTATTATGTCATCTATACAGATGAACAATGATAATCTTAGATCCCAAAAAACAAAAGCAGGTATTCCTAGGCAGCGTATGAAATGGACGAACGATGTCAATATGTTCATCGTCCGTTCATATTTTTATGTAACCAAGGTAGAAACAGATATGCTGTTGTATAGAAAAAAATTACATTTACTTTTCTCAGAAAAATATCCGTTAGCCATAGTAAATGAACAAAGATTAGCAGATCAAAAACGGGCAATATTCAAAAATAATTTAATTCCTGTAGTTACATTAGATCAGATAAAAAATGAAGTAGCAGATAGATTGCAACAGGGGAATAATTTAGAACAAATTAATACAAGTAATAATGTTATATTAGATGAATTGAATGTAGATAGTTTAGATAATAATCTAGTAGACATGACCAATGATATTACAGTAGATTCAAATAACGAAGATGTTATTTATAATCTTAGGGAAATCAATATTGCAAATTTAAACTTAGTAGATGATAATGTAGTAGAATTAGCTAACTTACTTCATAATAATATAATTAGATTTATAGATGTAGAGCCCACACATAGACCAAAATTACCAAAATTACATACGTCAAAAAAATTATCTAAATTAATTTTTGATTTAAATAATATAATTTTACCAAAAATTATATTTGAGGACATTAGTTTTTTAGATCTTCATACAATAGTATATGCCAGCGCTATCACTATATGTAATAAGTTAGGAATTGAATTAAAGTCCTCTGATGATAGATCATATAGTTATAGTAAACCAGAATGGCAGATTAGATTAGAAAATGATGTAGTATTTTTAAGAAGTAGCATAGCTAGAATAATAGAATATAAAAATGGAAATAGAAGTAGGAATATTTTGAGACATGTAGACGAAATTGGGAGAAAATTTGGTTATAGCATTGATAGTAATAATAATGAAAATATAATCAATGATTTATTGGATTTATTAAAACAAAAATTAGGTGTAAAAGCTAGTAGATTAAAAAGATATAATTATACGTATAATAAAAAAAATAATAACAGATTATTCCAGAAAAATGAGAAAATATTTTATTCCAAACTTGACGATAAAAAAAATATTATTTCTAATAATAATATTCCGTTGCCATCTAAAACAGATATGCACGATTTTTGGACTAAAATTTGGAGTAAAGATATAAAACACAATGAGTCAGGTCCCTGGATAGAAAATGAAGAACTCAATTGTTCAGACATTGAACAAATGAGTTTTTCTGATATATCGGTTGAATTGTTAGCCAAAATTATTAAAAATACTCATAATTGGAAAGCCACAGGTTGCGATTGGATACATAATTTTTGGTACAAACGTCTGACTACGTTACATCCTCTTTTGGCAAAACATCTTTCAAAATTTGTTAGACAAACTCAAAATTTTCCAATTTTTCTAACTAAGGGCATTACTTATATGTTGCCTAAAAGCGAAAATATTAATAATCCCTCTCAGTATAGACCCATTACATGTTTACCGACAATATATAAAATTTTAACCTCTTGCTTGACAGATTTAATATATAATCATTTAGATGAAAAAAATATTTTATCTGAACAACAAAAAGGTTGTCGCAGAAAACATATGGGATGTAAAGAACAATTAGTTATTGATTCTGTAATTCTTAAACAGATTCAAAATAAAAAACGTAATTTACATACTTGCTATATAGGTTACCAAAAGGCTTTTGATAGTGTCCCGCACTCGTGGCTTATCAAAGTATTAAATATATATAAAATTAATCCAATGATTATTAGCTTTTTAGAAAATATTATGTCATTTTGGAATACAGATTTATTTATCAATTTAAAGGGTAAGAAAATAGTAGTACCGGGCATTTCAATAAAAAGAGGAATTTTTCAAGGAGACTCGTTGAGTCCTCTTTGGTTTTGCTTAGCATTAAATCCTCTATCCAAAATGTTAATAAAAAGCAAGTTTGGAATAAAAATTAAGGGAAATACAGGAGAGAGTAGTACAATTTCGCATCTATTATATATGGATGATATAAAATTATTTTCAAATTCTGAATCAAATTTAGAGAAAATGATTAAGGTAGTTAAAATTTTTTCAGATGATATTAAAATGACTTTTGGTCTAGATAAATGTAGAACGATCCATATAGAGAAAGGCAAAATTATAGATGGAGATGAGGGTATATTTAGAAATTTCAAAATTAAAAGTATGAAAGGGGATGAGGTTTATAAATACTTAGGATACCCGCAATCGAATAGATTAGATCATACTAGTATTAAAAATGATATTAGGATTAAATTTCAAACTAGGATAAGAAAAATTTTAAAATGCAATCTATCTGCTAAAAATTTAGTAAAGGCAATAAATAGTTGGGCAATACCTCTATTAACGTACTCATTTGGTATAATTAAATGGTCTAATACAGATTTAGATAGCTTAGAACGATTAATTAGAACTACGTTAACAAAGTTTAATTGTCATCATCCAAATTCAGCTATAGAACGAATTAATTTACCTAGAAATTTAGGAGGTAGAGGTATAGTCAAAATAACTTCTTTAAAACAAAATCAGGTAGAAATGTTAAGAAATTTTTTTCATAGAAAAGCTAATAGCTCAGAGCTGCATAAAATAATTTGCAAGGCAGACAGAAATATTTCACCTTTAAATTTATACGACGAGAATGCCAACATTTTTATAAATACCAACCAGGAATTATTAGATTCCTGGTCAAATAAAATTATTCACGCAAAACACTTCAATTATCTCAACCAAACGTATGTTGACAAACTTTCGTCAAACAAATGGTTGAGTATTGGAGAGTTGAGCGCAGAAATAGAAGGTTTTATGCTTGCTATTCAAGATAGAGTAATTAATACCAAAAATTATAGGAAGCATATAATCAAAGATCCAAATAAAATAGATGATTTATGTAGAAAATGTATGGCTTTTCCGGAAACTATAGAACACATTATATCAGGATGTTCTATATTAGCGCCGTCTGAGTATACATTTAGGCACAATCAGGTTTTAAAAATAATTCACCAAAGTTTGGTAATTAAACATAACTTGATTGACTGTCATAATATAGTACCATATTATGAATACGAACCATATTCATTTTTAGAAAATAATTTCTTTAAAATTTACTATGATAAAACTATACTAACAGACAGACCAATTGGTCATAATAGACCTGATATAGTTTTACATGACAAAATTAAAAAAATAACTTATATTATTGATGTAGCTATTCCAAATTCCTGTAATATTCAAAAATCTGTTTCTGAAAAAATAAGAAAGTATACAGATTTAGGAAATGAAATTAAAAGAATTTGGCATTCTCAGACTATAAAAATATTACCTTTTGTTATTTCGGCTACTGGCATTATACCTAGCTCTCTTATTAAAAATTTAGGCATATTAGATTTGTCAAAGAATTTGTATATAAAAATGCAAAAATCAGTCATTTTAAATACATGTAGTATATTGAGGGATCAGTAGGATTTATCGGTCAAATTAGGAATTCCACAGAGCCGAACCCTCTGATATGAAAATATCTGGAGACGGTGAATTATATTCCCATTTAATAGTTTGGTAGATTAACGTGTTGTTCTTGTATTGTTTTGTATTAATTATACTTATATAATACACTTGCATAACGTGGATTTACTAGATGATCATTTATATGGAAAAGTGTATGAAAGGGTTTAGTTTTTCCTATGGGAAAAACTAAACCCATTCCTGTAAATCTGGTGAATAAAAAATAAGGTGTTTATTCCAGTATGAGGTTAGTGCAGTCCCACACATTCCATAAAGATAATTAGTTTACATAAATATTTGAAAACAAAGGCAGATAAATTATTGAGTAGGTACATAAAAAAATATATTTTTTAAAGTAAAGATAATAAAATAATAATAATCGTAAAGGAAGATGATACTATGGATGATCTAACTACATTAGGAGCTAGTGTTTTTCTCCAATTTTCAATCGGGTTTCAAAGAATACTCTTTCTTAAATACTATGCATATCTTTAACTATTTATTTTATTTTTAAGGTATTTATTCCAGTATGAGGAGGTTAGTGCAGTCCCACAAATTCCATAAAGATAATTAGTTTACATAAAGATTTGAAAACTAAAGCAGGTAAATTAATGAGAAGGTACTTAAAAAAATATATTTTTAAAGTAAATATAATAAAATAATAATAATCGTAAAGGAAATTATAATAAAAGCATGGATGCTCTAACTACATTAGGAGCTTGTATTTTTCTCCAGTGTGCCTCAAGGCTGGAGGATGGACTGAGGCGGGCTTCCACGATGAGGATATTTTCAGAGTTGCTTATCCTTTCTCTCATTCCTGCCACCCTGGATCTAATAAGGGCTGCATAACCGGGAACTCGCGCCTATGTGAATATCTGGGAAGCGCTGCAATATAAGGGGAGACCAAACATCATGCGGAAGGCATTATTGTACTGGACCCGAAGTCTTTCTACAGTACTCTTTTTATAGTTTAATCAAAGTTCGCATGTATTTAACGTTGCGCAGAAGGCAAGGAAGAGCGTTTTTTTTAATGCGGTACTGCAGAGTCTTATATAGCTTTATTGTCTTATATATATCTGCACCTAATCACTTTTAATATAATAATAAGTTTGGGATAAGCGAAAACCCTGTTGGCTGAGATTTGTTAATTTAACATAAAAAGTGGTGTATTATAAAGTGTATTTTTTTCATATAATACATATTTTTAAAGCCTGTACTTTTATTGCACATCAAACGAATGAAATTGTAAATAAAACAATAATAATTGTAACCTTATGTTATCATATATTATTTAAAAAAAAAAAAAAACAGAATCCCGTATTTCGCACTATGACGTGAATTCGTTTCTCTCCCTTTTATTTAAGAGTCCAAAGCTTAAGATGAGGCTATACGCCAAATCATTATTTGGATTTATCTTTACTACGAATCGTTGAAATACATTGAAGCATTTCCTACCTTTTCAATTTAATGGAATTAAAATAAAAGTATTAATTACGTTACAAAAAATATAAGCGTAAAGTACTAAATAATTTGTTTTTTCATTAGATAAATATGAATTTATATATAAAAAAAATATTTTTAAAAATACTAAGATTATTTTTGACTCAATTGATTGACTAACTTTTTTTATTCACATAAAATTATTCATAAAAATATTAAAACAACTTTGGGGCTACTTTTCGCGCAAATAATACGAAAAATACGCGGAGTTCTAAAGGGGTAAGAAGTCAAATATTTGTGGCGTTTAAATTCGTCTTAGATTATACCATCACATCGAGAAAAAATTCTGTTTTATTTCCGGTGAGGTTGCACAAAAAAACTAACAAATACCACAACTAGACACATCACATCTATGAAAACGATATGTGATTACAACTAATAAAGGATGAGAAGGGATTAAAAGCCTTAAGGTAAGTCCGCTCATCGTTATAAAAGAGTACACAGGGTGTTAACGTTTTGCTTAAGAGAAAAGAAAAGGTTAGAAACACGGAAGTTAAATATGTAAGAACTACGATATTATTGCAAGGGACACTCGAAAGAAAAAAACGGTTGGTTTAAAAAACCGCTCGTCATCGAGAAGCGCTCTCCAACGCGCATGCGTTACAGTGTAGCAACTTAATGAATATTGCCAGAATTCAAAAATCAAATCACTAGTAGTTCCTACAGTTAAAACATGTGTTGGAGGAGATTCATCAATCAAAAATGAGCCTTATAGTATTACACAACATTAAAACGAGAACTTACGTCCATTTGACTTATATTTATGCCGACTAATGTATTCACAATCTGTTGTTGTAACGAGTGGTTACGGGGTACGGTGTAAAGACACGGTCGACCACGACGATATTCGACAATAGCGGCACCAGCGCGCAGCGTGCGAGGCGAGCTTCCACGGCCAGAAGTTGCGCATAACTTCCCATGCGTTACGGGGTCCAAACTACAGAAACTTAGCGGTTGTAAACTCTGGAACCTTGAGGGCGCAAAGCACAAAGCTGGGGATAAGTCGGAACACAACTATGGTCGGTTTATTAATAGAATAACACTATATCTCAGGCTGAGACTGCGCAACTGTAGAAGATATAAGGATAAGATGCATGTCTGAAATTAATGATCAATATATTTTTTAGTAATTGTTTAAAAAGTTAGTAAAAAAAATTATAGCATTGATAATATTATATTAATTCTTATTATATTATCTTCCAAAGGGCTATTTATACTTAAGAGAGATAAGGATCGGAAAGTTACTTTTTATATCAATTTTAAAAAATTATTGTTTTGGTTCCTAATAACTTGATCTCCATTGTTGTTAATTATTTTAATATTTAAATTTAATTTTATGTATCTTTTGAGCAGTTTTTTTTCGATTACTGTAAAATAACGTCTAGCCATTT
The DNA here is from genome assembly GCA_951813805.1 of Limnephilus auricula. Taxonomy (NCBI): domain Eukaryota; kingdom Metazoa; phylum Arthropoda; class Insecta; order Trichoptera; family Limnephilidae; genus Limnephilus; species Limnephilus auricula. Next base: position 14,024,523 of record OX638390.1, on the reverse strand, counting down.
CAAAAAATTAAGTTTTGAAATCCTCTGTATTAATAAATTGGAAATTCATATGTCATACAGTATTTATTCTGGTTTAGTAATGTATAATTTCTATATCTTAAGAATTTCAAAAAAATATAGTACTTTAGGATTCATAATATTATGTTTTATAGCTTATAAATGTGGAAATTCTAACTATGCAATTGTAAATGTTCTCCAAAATGCCCTGGAAAGAATCTCAGACTTGTTATCTCCCGAAAGAAACCATTCATCTGTTCTGTATGAAATTACTAATGTTATCCAAAATGACCCTGGTAAAATAATTACATCTTGGCGATTCTTTCAAGGAAAAAGAAACAATCCCGTCACTACAAATGCAACTACTAATGTTCTCAAAATTTGTCTTGACAGAATCGCCATTCCTTTCCATTGTAAGAATATGTACTAAAACACAATTTGGCTGTCCTGAAACGGGAATCCTTCCCAGTTGGACAGACAAAGGATCATCTTGTATTGTATGTTTGTATTATATAAATAAATAAATAAGTTCATTCTATTAATGACCATACGTTGATCGAGTGTTATATTATAACGTATAAATATAGTAAAATAGATGTTATTTATATTCAAAGTTTCCTTCACTATTCAATCTACCCGGAAAATAATAATTTAATGCAAGAAATGGCTTCTCTGTATCGGTTGCCTATTACATGCTGATGAGAAAGGCTGTTTCTAATGTTGTGAAAAATCTGCATTTTCATGTGAATGGAGAAGCAGCAGGAAATAACTATCGATAGAAGACAAATAAATAAATAAGATGCATTGCAGAACTTTCGGTGTAGTGATAGTGATAAAGGGTGATCCAACCATAACGCACGATGTTAATTGTGTGTCATGCCTTAATGTCAAGTTTTTTGCCCAACTTATTTATTTTATTGACATTTCTTTGTTTCAGTCTTTGACAAATTCAACCATGGAGTGGTACACAATTGAGCAGCGCGTTAAGTTTGTTGAAGCGTTTTATGAAAATGGGCGTTCAAATCAAAATGCATTTCGTGCACTTCGTCATATTTTTGGTCAGCATAATCGACCAAATGTGTCCACATTTGCCGCATTTGGGCAAATGAGAATCCACGAGTGATTGTTGAAAAGCCGATGCATCCACAAAGAGTGACTGTTTGGTGCGGTTTATGGGCTGGCGGCGTCCTCGGACCGTACTTCTTCGAAAATGAGGCCGGCCAAGCAGTTACCGTGAATGGTGTTCGCTATCGCGAGATGTTAACGGACCTTTAGTGGCTAGAAATTGAGGATGTGGAGCTGGACGATATGTGGTTCCAACAGGACACAGCTAACGAAACAATGGCTCTTTTGCGCGAGAAATTCAAAGGCCGTGTTATCATCTCACGTCATGGCGATGTCAATTGGCCACCACGATCATGTGATTTGACATCGTTTGACTTCTTTCTTTGAACCTCAATTATGCCTCAGCGTCAATGAAAATATGGACCATCGGATACAGGTATGCCACCGAAGCCGTGCCGAGAATTTGGCCGATATTTTGTTTCACACATAATTGTTATAGATCTTTCTATCATAATAAAAAAAATTAAGATATTTATCAGAAAACTTTTTGTTTTATTTACAATTAAAATCGTGCGTTATGGTTGGACCACCATTTATTAAATTTAAGATTCAACAAATTTACTCAGAAGTTACGCATTACGCAGGAGTCACAACTGTCAGGAGTCTATGGGAGGGTATAGGTGGAGGGAAAGAAGTAGGTTAGACAAAATAGGAAACATCTGGCTGTTCATATATTGTTTCTAGAGAATTGATAAAAAATACTGTAGTAAATTTCTCTGAAACACAGGTATGTAAAATTATGAAATACTGCAATAACGTGAATTAATATTATCAAGGCTGTCACCTAACCAAGCATAGGCTGAAAATATATTTTTTCAAATATCAAATATGTTCTCTTGTGATAAAAATATAAAATAAAAAATAAATAAAATGGTATGCTTGAAATGTTAAAAATTCAAAAAGATTTTCAGTAAAATATATTTAAGGGGTCTACCTATTTTTGAAGGAATCCACAGTTATTAGCAAATGTGGTGTTGATGATAAATCAACAGTGGACAGTTTTTATTGCAAACGAACGTGTAATTCGCAGTAGTTTTTAGAATAGTATTTATTAAACCAATTTCAAACTCCAGGCAGTAAACCATACTATGTTACAGTAACACTATGAGTTACACAACGAATGCCTCAATATATAAAATTCGCAGGTATGTAAAAATGAAATCTTGAAAATTAGAAAAAAAGAAGTACATTTTTTTTTAATACCATTTTATTCGCTCAACACTTCGCTCTTGTTCTTGATCATTTTGTAAATTCTATCAAATTGTATGCATAAATGTCTTGTACAATATTAACTCGTTGACTGCTTCAAACCTCATTCGGGGTTATTTTAATTACGTAAAGCTCTACGGAAAGCATTACTTACGTAACTTGGGTATTACAGTATTTTCCTAAGTAAGATCGTGAACCATCTTCCTTAATTATTTCATCAGTGCAGAAATTCACACGTTTCCGTGACGCTGATTGGAGAATATAATGTATGAACTAGAACCTCGGGGAGGGATACCGCAGGCAGCCCCTAACGAGCTTCCTCTGTAGGAAGTAAGGATGTTAGAAAACAGCTGATATGTCCTCATATTCGATACTTTATTTCAAGTCAAAATTTCACAAAGAATGCCTCATGTCGGGCTATATTTATCAACTTTCTCTTCAGTTATTCATAGTATTAAATATAGAGGAAAATGCAAAAATATCTTACACGACGAAAAATGTATTTGAAAATACTAATAAAGTGTAATCTTGTGCTCACAAATGTAATACCAAGATTATTTTGACAGATTCTCAGATAGAACATTTACGACGATAAGAAGGTAAAAATATAACTTTCGACGAGAAATTGAAATATTTAACCAAATTAATCATAAAACTAACACCCAGTTAACTTAACTAACCCCCTTACTTACCGAACTCCGCTGCTGTACGCTCAGTGTACACATTTAGATTTTTGTGATTTTTAAGTTGGATGAAAATGACTGTCCTGAATTGCTTCAATTAATCAATATCCACGTACCTAAAAGATCTTGCCGAAATTTACTACCCTTTTGTTTTAATAACACTAGGACACTCTCTTATCAAAATTCCCCGATACCGAGACTTTCTCAGTCTCGGAAATAAATATTCTGATCTGGGAGATGTATTTCACATTAAAAACAATCAAAACATTTTTTATTTTAATTCTTTCTTAAGACTAAAAAGAACTATGGACAAAAATATTTTAGAGAGAGGTGATTAATTAATTAAAAATATCGTAAAAAACAATTATTTAAAATTAAATATAAAAATTATTTTAAAAATATGAAAAATTACATTATATAAATTATCAAAACATAATAAAGATGTTTGAACAACAAAAATAAATTATTTTAAATATAATTATTAATAAGAAAATAAATTTAAGAGATGGCTATTTTTAAAAAATATTTGGTTATTAATAATATTTTATTTACTATTAACACCTTTATTATGTTTTGATAATTTATATAATGTAATTTTTCATATTTTTTAAATAATTTTTATATTTAATTTTAAATAATTGTTTTTTACGATATTTTTAATTAATTAATCACCTCTCTCTAAAATATTTTTGTCCATAGTTCTTTTTAGTCTATACTTGTTTGTTTATTTTGTTATTAATGTCATTACTACCCTGACGAAGAAACCATCGGTTTTGAAACATGTAGGTAATTGTGATTATATTAATGGTTTAAACAAAGTTATTTGTTTTAATTTAATTCAAAATGACGCCACAAAGTGATTTTGCGAAGTTTGAAGAAATAATTAAAACTTATCTTATTCAACAGAATCATTCAAATATAACTATAATTAATAAAGTAAGGAATATGATTTTTTCCACTTCTCGGTATGTTCACAAGACCTAAACAATGTAACAAAATTAATGTGGGGAAATTATCATTACTTATATGAATAATTTTATTTATAGTAGTACCTATGTAAGTAAAATATTGTGTATAAATGCTGAAAACGAGGAACAAACATCGGTGTGTCCATTAATGTCGGTAGACCACCAGCTAGGCGTAGGTAGTATGGTAGCCGGTCTATTATCCTGGCACCACTCGATCACACATCAATAAATAATTTTTTTCTGATTTTTCGACAAAACATATTTTTCCGTTGCGTCCGGTAAATACTGCTTTTGTAACTTGTTGTAATATGCTTTTAATCATTTATTTAATGCATACATACAATGCGGTGCATCACCTAAAATATTAACGACTTGTTAGTATATTTACAGAAAAATTCAAATAATTAGTGACATGCCAAATAAGCTGACAGAACCAGCAAGAAAGGGTTTAGTTGTACACGGAGAAAAATGATTTTCTAAAATACGATCATTTTATTCGTAAAAACGGTTAAAAACGGGACTGAAGTTCTTACGAACAAATTAACAGTTTTTTTCGTTGTTTGTTTTTGGGGTGTTATGCCGTATTGCGCTACCTCCTTCTTTAGCCGACGTTTCGGACAGCGTTGCAGTGTCCATCATCAGGGCAGATCGGGCAGATCCGATCTAAAAAACGTATCCAAATTAACAGTGTTTCAGTGGTTATTGGCGGTAAAATGTAAGAATAAACATTGAAACCCTGTTAATTTGTTCGTAAGAACTTCAGTTTCGTTTTTAACCGTTTTTACGAATAAAATGATCGTATTTTAGAATAATATTTTTCTCCGTGTAGAAGGTTTGGGATATCCATTTTAATATGCGGAAAACTGTCTAAATGTAAAGTATTAAGTAATAATACTTGTTACAAAAATAATTCGTGTTAAGTTATAGATGAGCTATTAACCACTGGATCACTATATTATTGCAAGACTTCTGTTTTAAAAGAGGATTAAATTTGCTAGTCGAATCCTACACCCTACCCATGCGGCTAAATATCACTTCATAAGAAGATAATCTACTAAAACCAAATTATATCACACAATGCTGAAATGAAAGTGTTATTTCATGACAAATTAAATTAATCAATTTTCTCTAATAGCTAATAAAGCGATGTGACGAATCCCATGTATTTGCTATTATAAAGCCTTCGGACACAGGCTGCATCGGTGGCATTATAGCTCGGTTGCAGTAACCGACATAGTAGTCGTTCATTTTATATGTGCGATATTTTACTTGGTGACATCCGGGGCACTGAGGGCACTAAGGGCTCGAGAGGCGATGCACTTCATTTCAGGATGTCGTCAGCACAAAATACAGGCTGGAAAATATGACACGTGGGAGAAAACACATACTGACTGGGCACTGGAAGAGATTATAGCAAAGATTTCACTAAGAAATAAAGGCTCATCAATTCACGTCACATAAAACTTTAACCACAATTCATATTAGCCACCAAATTCCGTCTAAAACCGTCCCGAAATTTTTTCAATCTAAGACACAGGTTATTACTTTATAAAATACTAAAATTTCTAATCGAAATTATAAATTAAATACCATATAACGACATTTCCCGGCCACCCCGGAGAGCCGACAGGGTAATTAAGATGTTTGTGACAGATTTTTCACTATCATTTATCTTTAAAAAATATATATATATATATATATATTTTCATCAAGTTTAATTTGTAGAATTTCATTTAAATTATTTCTTTTACAATTAATATTATTTTATTGAAGAAGATATCACTAATTATCCAAACGAAAATATGAAAATGAACAAGACACATAAAAATAAAAGATAACGGTCGGAACTGGGACTCGAACCCAGAGCGTCTCGTCTTATCGGGACGAATGCCTTTACCAATTCGGCTACTGCCAGCATTTATTTAAATGTCATATTTGACAATCTCATGTTTGAAATTTCAGAATTAATAATATTATCTTCGATTTTTTTTCCATATATGCTACCTTTTATTTTTCTGTGTCTTGTTCATTTCCTATTTTCGTTTAGATTATTAGTGTTATCTTCTTCTTCGATGATATATTACATTGATGTGAATTACCTTTAAAAAGTTATAAAAAGAGAGTTATTCAATTAAAATAGAATAATATTATTTTTTAAATTTATAAAAAACAGTTAATTTATTCACAAGTACTGCTGTGTAATTGTTATTACGCATGATAGATGTTTCGCCTTCTGAAGGCATCATCAAACTTTCAAACAAAATAATTATACAGCGGTATTTTTTTATAAATAAACTTTTTTTATAAATTAAATGAAAATATTAATAGATATACGAGATTAAAATAAAAACTAAAAAAAAACTCATTTATATAAATACTATACTGCTCAGAACAATGTCAATTTCCAGCACGAAAATAAATTAGATCGGTTTGAGCAAATAATATTTACACCGCTCTTCCAAATATAATATTACCTCAAATTTCATGTTTATTTTGTTTGTCCAATATCGTGAATTGAACGTTAAAGTATCACATGATTATTAAGTTGAACTCTAAAATTCTATTGGGCATTGTGTGTATAAATCACGAATCACGGAACAGTGCAATAATCATAATTGCCGCATATTATTTGTACCTGAAATCACTTTTAGTTAATTGTGTTATATAATCAAACTGCAATCGAAACGTGATTGCTCCATTGAATGTGATAAATTGGACATAAGTATCGGCTATGCCATCAAATTGAATTAAAATGCTTATTCAGAATATTAGGTTGACATGGAAATGGATCGAAAATACTAATACTATTATTCTGTTTGGAAAATGAATTTGTATTTCGATCAAATGTGCCTAACATAGTTTGACAAAAATCAATAACCCAAATAAGGCGTAACACCGCCACGCGTAAAGATATCCATCCATGTAGGTATATACTAGCACAAGAACTTTAAAAAATAAATAAAAACGCTTTCCAAATTTATTCAAAATTATTTATTAATAAAAAAATAAAACGATTTTTTTTTAGTTGGTCTACACAGCCTCCTGGCTTAGAGGAAAAATTATGCATCAGGGTCTATTTCATCTTTGGGGATGGTGTGTGGAGGGTCTTTTTAATGAGATAAAGGAGAGAAAGTTCTGAGAAGTAAAAAGGTATGAGGGGTGGGTTGTAATCTGTGGTCAACGTGTTGAGAGATCAAAAGGTCTTCCCAAACAGTCTCCCACGGTGTAGGTGGGTAAACGCTTCCGCCGCCAAGACCCACACAAACTTAACCCCGTGAACCCGAGGACCCCCACTAAGTCACCAAACTTAGCGAACGGTTGGTGGTTATCCGCCTTCCAAATGTTCAATGATTAAAATGTTGGGTAATGCAATCTAAATCTTTTAGAAGTATCTAAGTCTAATAAGAACGCCATCGTTAAGATGATAGACTTCGCTTTTCGGCCCATACAAAAAGGACGCCCGGGAAAAAACACTTTTCTACATCGAAAATTGCACAAAATGAATATATTTTTTTAAACTGCCTTCTAGAGGGTGAAAACTATGTCGGTATGTTTTCGAATTTTCGATGCGTTTCGTATTAACGTAAACATTCACTGTCAAACATGTACGATTTATCAAAAAATATTATTTAAGGAAAAAGTGCTGCTAACTCAACTCTCATAAAGAATTATAAAATTATAAAAAGCTACCGACGTAGCTTCTTCTTTCTAAAAAATATTTTTTTTTTTAAATTTCAATTTCGTGAAAGTTTCGGTGTAGAAAAGTGTATTCTCCATAAACCCCTTTTCGAGCAATTTCTGTAGGTAAATTTGAGCGTTGTCTCATTCGCACATTTCGCATTCGCATGTATTGTAAGTGTGCGTGAGCTTATTGTGAGCGGGACAGAATGACAGTCGCGGGTGTTCCGCGTGTGGTTCAAAGTCTAGCCTCTTAAGATGGAGATTTTCTTGCGGTGATGCCAGATGCATAAACTGGTTTGGAATAAGTACGACTCCACTTCTTTATTTAAGGCGTCATCTATTTGCTGACAAATATGTTCTTAAATTTTTAAATTCAGGTTATACCCTTAGTATCTTGTTCATTGACTCAACACATTCATCTACAACCAGAGCTCGAACTAAACCTCTTCGTGCCATCTGTAAAAAAATTCAGTCTCTCTCAGAGCTTTAAATTATCCAAAATGATCTTCGGCCCTTATACAAATTAAAATATAGTCAGTTCACCCTATCCCCAACAATTTTAGAAGGGATTACTTAAACAAGTACTGCCAAAAATATGTTCAATGACATCATTTCATCTAAATAGCCCAACTCTTCTCTTTTATTTACTGGGATCCAAATCTCCCGACTCTGTGATATATATCTGTACCCGAGAAGCATACGGATGCAAGTCAAAAAATTTGGATAAATTTGTTTTACGATTTAGAAATATAAATTCTAGTGCAAGCATCCTCTGACACTATGATTATCCAAAATTCGAATGTTATATTCAATAAAAATATTTATAAAGGTTTTTTTACCAAATTCTGAATTTGTTATTTCGTCATTAAATTACATAAAAGGAATAACTGTGCCATAGGTTGAAATTGGCATTCAAACAAATGTCTGGTAAGCGAAATCGCCTGGAAAGCAATACTCTAAGTAGGTAAATGCGATGATTGGATGTAACCAAGGCGCTCTCGCCATCCCATTACAGCCAATATGGTCCATATTGAATCTTGCCCGTCTCTGGCCATATTTGTCCCAGTCCCGAGCGACGCTGATATTTTAGTGAGTATGTAACAGGAACGTACCAACGGCAACAGCTGCCTCATATAATGTCCTCCTTTAGGGCCCGTTCCGAAACGGCCTAGAAATAATAATAAAACCTGCAATGTTGCAAAGAAGCAATTTTCTGATTATGGCGGTAGAAATAAAAACTAATATTAGAGAGATTTTTCTACCCAGAAGTTGAAGTTAACGGCCAGTTCGATATTACAGTATTAAGAACATCTCAAGTAACACAATAAATAAACGACCCTCCCTACAAACAGCGCTAAACTCTTGTAAAAGTTTTACAAATACCACGATTCCAAATAAAAATATATTATGAGCTTAAATCTAATTTTTTTAAATGCAACTCCGCTATGTACCCTAACATTAAAAACATTTTACTTTGGATATTAAAGTTTTATTTTCTCATTTAAATTATGCCGAATAGCAAATAATGAACACCTAAGAACATATATTAGGTTCAGTTTGGGAGCCGGTATGGGTACCGCCGCCCCGGGAACCGTTTATTGGACGACCAACACCTCTGCCACAAGTCACCTCAAGTGCTACGTTTGGTGACTTAGCAGGGGTGCCCGGGTTCACGGGTTTAGGTTTGTCCAGGACTTGGGGGAAGGTGCTTTTGCCGACCATCTGCGTGGCAGTCTGGATCGGAAGAGACTGGTTAGGGGAGACCTTTTGATCTCTCCAGCCGGACCCTCTCGACCCATCGCCTTGCACCGCAGTGGGAGGGATGGCTTCACACGTCCATCACTCTTAGACATATTTATCCGACCCACCCCTCAAAACTTTTTCCTTCCCAGGACTTTCTCTCCTTCCTTTCCCTTAAAAAACCCTCCGCTCAGCATCTTCAAAGATGACATAGGCCCTGAGGGAATTTTTCCCTCAGGGCCTCCTGTGTGGAGATCGTAAAAAAAAAGTACCTATATAGCACCACCTTTCGAATGTTCGAATTACATGTATGAAAAACGAGCTATTAAATAAATAACTTACTATATATTTATATAAACCCGGTCCTTTTTCCGGTTTCAATCTATTTTATATTGTGCATTAAAATGCAATATCGTCTACAAAGTAATAAAAACCGCTTAAATCCGGCATCCGTAAATTCTTAAAATGAGAGAAAATCGTATTAATACTCTTACTGGGTCTGTCAAATTCAAAGGAATACTTTATTAAAATTTCCTGGCATTCGAGAAATGATGAATATTTTATTTATAAGAACGGCAAATGTGTACCTAAAACTTTTATAAAAATGATAGGATAAACTAAAAAAAAATCATTATTATTTGATACAGAAGTTACATACATACTACGGGGATTTTAAAAATTAATAATTTTGGTGGGTAGAAATTATTGTCCTTAGAATGGTGGCTATTTTTTAGAACTACGAACTTAAGAACTAGATTGTATAAGTTTTATTTGTAGACATGATTATAATAGAATAGAGATTATTTGCCTTACATATTAAAACTGGATGAAATTATGGACGCGTATATTGAACTTTTCCATCATTCAAATAATTTATACCTTCAAGTATTGATCGAGGAGAAATATATACTTAATTATTATGAAAATTGCATCACATAGATAATTATATGTGCAATTCAGATGAACTAATTGAACTTACCGCTCAATAAAATAATAATTCTACCGATGAAGAGAACCATAATACATTTACGAAAACCTTAGCAACAAAAAAAATACACCTGCGAAGTTAACCGCATGATGTTATCACAACGTACCCAGTTCCCAGGTATTATTCCATTAACACTCGCAGAGGATGAATAGAGAATTGCGAAGAGAAATGAACAGAAGGATGTGTGCGCCGCTGCATTATCGTATAACAGGTAAATTTGCAGCCAAATCTCATTATTTCATGTGACCCTGAAATGTAGATAGACCACTGATGATATCCATAAAGGAATTTATTCGGAAAATATCACAAGTTTTATCGAATCACTTCCCTCCGGGATTCAACAGAATTTGCTGAAACAAGATCTCGTTAAAAATTATTCCTACCCCTACCCCAGTGTAAAACATGTATCCCTTTAAAAATCAATCGATTAATCAAAAATTCCATATCAGCACAATTATAATAAAGATTTTAATTTGGAATAGGCAAAACAACAATAAAATTATTATTCAATTAAAAGTATTCCTTAAACAATATTAAAGAAAGCTACCAACCCCAGATAATTAAGTCTACTAGGATTTTTTTAATTTCTTTTACATATTCAATAATTTTATTATTTAATGTATAAAAACAGTTTATTATAAATTTATTATTGAATATATACAAGAAATAAAAAATTAAAATGGAGTTCTACAAAATTAACTAAATAACAATAGATAGCTACTAGAATAACCAAAATAATCAGAAATTCGATAGTCAAAGACGATGTAGCAACAATGTAAGAAAACCCATATAATTCAATAAAATCCTTGCACCGCTCCTTTTCCCCCTTCCGTTTTGTATATAAACCGTAGGTTAAGAATAATGTGTACCAGTCTGAGGGTGGCTTTAACAAGCAGAAACCGGTCAAGGTCAAATAAAATAATGTGGGAATATTTTTTATATTTGTTTTATTATAATATTATGTTAAAAAGGAGTGAAGTACGAAAAAAATGTATTAAACTTATGAAGGTAAAAACAAATGTCAATCTATGCTCATTACAGAACTCCAGGTAAAAAAAGGTAAAAACAGATGTCAATATATGCTCATTACAGAACTCCAGGTAAAAAAGGTAAAAACAGATGTCAATCTATGCTCATTACAAAACTCCAGGTAAAAAAGGTAAAAACAGATGTCAATCTATGCTCATTACAGAACTCCAGGTAAAAAAAGGTAAAAACAGATGTCAATCTATGCTCATTACAGAACTCCAGGTAAAAAAAGGTAAAAACAGATGTCAATCTATGCTCATTACAAAACTCCAGGTAAAAAAAGGTAAAAACAGATGTCAATCTATGCTCATTACAGAACTCCAGGTAAAAAAGGTAAAAACAGATGTCAATCTATGCTCATTACAAAACTCCAGGTAAAAAAGGTAAAAACAGATGTCAATCTATGCTCATTACAGAACTCCAGGTAAAAAAAGGTAAAAACAGATGTCAATCTATGCTCATTACAGAACTCCAGGTAAAAAAAGGTAAAAACAGATGTCAATCTATGCTCATTACAGAACTCCAGGTAAAAAAAGGTAAAAACAGATGTCAATCTATGCTCATTACAAAACTCCAGGTAAAAAAAGGTAAAAACAGATGTCAATCTATGCTCATTACAGAACTCCAGGTAAAAAAGGTAAAAACAGATGTCAATCTATGCTCATTACAAAACTCCAGGTAAAAAAGGTAAAAACAGATGTCAATCTATGCTCATTACAGAACTCCAGGTAAAAAAAGGTAAAAACAGATGTCAATCTATGCTCATTACAGAACTCCAGTGAAAAACATTACGACTTTCAAAAAAATCTTTACATTTCTGGCTAACCAGGAGTTTATAATTTTATTTTTTCCATGGTTTTTCCCACCTCACCAGAAAATATCTATTCTAAGACTGGTAGCACTAATCTTTAAAAAAATATATTTTTTAAAATTAAATATATTGTTATGATTGCATTAAAAATAATGTGATGGACGCATGATAATAAAGTCTTTAAATTTCACGGTTTAAAATAAACTATGATACACATTTTTAACGATAGGCGGCGGTAACTCTCGGTCAAACGAAACAGAATGAACGTAAACTTTAACCATCGTTTAAATTGTGCAACGGGTGAAACAACTGGACTTTAGAGTTTATATAATTAGTTTAGTTAATGTAATTACCGATCTATGTATCGTATACAGGTTGATAGTTAATTGAATAAAGACATTACATTAGGTATGCATTGAGTATGGAAAAATGTGGAAAGCCAATCTTATATAATGCACCAATAAATCATAAAATCATGCTTAAATTGTGTAATAAATACCCACCACATATTACTATAAGAATAAGAATAGAAACCGTGAATCAGGATATGATAATGATTTCCTCAAATATTATCTACGAATGGTAATATTTTATCCTTAATTGATTTTGATATCCCGGACCGGACACGATACAACTCTCTAAATTAAAGGTTTTTGCAGCAAAATACGATATAATGAATGGAGGCCTACGTAAACAGACAATGAGAAATAATAAAATTCTTTTATGCTAAACATGGAATGGCTAGAAATAAAAGCGCGCCGGAGGGTTTACGTTCTTGAAAATCCTTATAAATAAGAAGGTATTCCACGAACCGAACCACAAATTAAGGGGAAAGGAATAAAGCAACCGCAAGCGGTGTTTCACGGCGTTTGCCATAGCTTCGTTCCTTTCCCATAATTCGTGGCTCGGCTCGCGTTCATTTTCGTGTATGCTTACGCATCATTCGAGTATCTACTACACATAGGCGCAAAATAATAATGTACCTTCTATCATTTTAGTTTATGTGTGAAACAATTAACATAAAATAATTAAAATTAAAAGAGATTGTATTACATTAATGATAGAAGCTTTTGTGTGGATCTGGATTTTAATAAAATTATCATTTTATTGCCTCTCCCTCACTCGTATTAAAGAAATGAGATGGCGCGAGCCATTACCGTCACCGTGCCGTTTCCGCGGATAATAAATAATAAAAGCGCTCATTCACCATACACGGAAAGTAAATTATTCTTCATTTGTAAAATTGTACTAAAATTTGTAAAAAAATATTCGACACTTTTTTGGAAACAAGCTGAACATTTTTGCGGGAGTTGGAATTTGCCAATACTCTTTTACTGCTGCTAGCAATTCGCACGCTTAATAGTAATAGTAGAATGCGAGATACCTGAAAACTCGGATTAATTTATTAACGACTCATTGAAAGGGTGACGCTCATGCCACTTCCCCGCACCTCGCAACATGATTTGTCCCCCTCATCCTTATCGGCAGGTCTACTGTTTCTATGTCTATGTCACCGAAGAATTTTGGTGCTCGAAGCGTATATAAAAAATAATGGCATTCACGACTCTCAAATTTTGTAGTCTTTATTTGACCTTTCGTGTAGAATTTATTATCAAAAATCATCGCTTAAAGACCTATATAAATTGAACAGTTCCGATTACTGGTTGGGAACGCCGACAAGATGAAAGTTTCGCAATCACAATCCGCGGAAAGTAACAAAGTGTTGGCCGAAGTTTCCGCTTTGGATTGAAACAGTTGCGCGGCGGTGCGTTCACGGAGGCACAATAAGGGCGGTTTCTCAATAAATAGGGGTCGCAAGCACAATACGCGTCATTTGGCACAACTTGAAAGTGAAATAGCACAACTTTATTCTTTCAAATGGTTAAGTACCTAAAGTTGTTTCGTATTCTTCAAGTTAACTATTGTCAAAAGGTGGCTGAAAACGGGACAATGGATAATTAATTCTGGAGACTAGACCCTATCTAAGCAGTAACTATAGGCCAATTTTTCTTATCTCAAACATTGTAAAAATATTTGAAAAAATTGTAAAAAAACAAATATTTGAATTTGTAAAAGAAAATAATACATTAAATGCACATCAATATGATTTTAGAGAAAATTTGAGCACTCAAGATGCTATCGTAGATTTAACATTCGAAAAATATAAATCTTTAGATAATAAAAAAAAATGCATTGGAACATTTGTCAAGAAAAGCATTTGACAGTAAATCACACTCTAAACTAACGAAAATTGGTATAACTGACAATGCTTTACAGAACATTGACCAGCGGCTGAGAATAAAAGTTAAAAAATGCTTGCAACTGTACAGGGAGGTTTGAATAAATTTAAAATTATGTAATACAAATAACGTTAGGAAGCTCCAAAATGGAAAATTAAATATTTAAATACAATAGAAAATCCTTCATCCACTAAAGAAAAATCAGAAAGTTTTTAATATTTTTCACTATTTGTTAGAAGGATTTTGTTGATCTGGTATTTAAGCATTTTCTAATAATTCCTTAATTATTAGGAATGTACATAAATATATTATTATCTACAAGTATGCAAGATAATACACAATCAATAACAACTCACTTTCGAATGGAGATAATATAAATACTTTTCGTGAGTTTATAAATAATAATGGTGAAAGGATAAACGTTATTGTCAAAATGCTTGCTGCTGAGAAACTACAACACTGCGTGAATTTTTACTAGGAGATAAGAAAATATATGGAGGAATTATTCATAATTGAAATGCGCTGCCTTGTAGGATGCACTTTGTACATCAGAGAAGGAGCGAATAGCTTATTAGCATCGAATGCAAACTTTCTATAAAACCATTAAGTTTGGAATAATGAAGATGATGCAGCGGGGAATAAACGCGGATACAATAATTGAGCTGAATACTAAGCAGCGAGAACAACTCAGTAGAGAAAGTATGAATATTCGCTCATTTACGCGAACACCTGAAATAATTTGAAGTTTTCTCATGGGTAATTTCTGTTGTTCAGATATTCCAGTAGTCTTCTATGTCATAAAAATGTATACAGTGACATTTTTCAATATTCAAATAACACCAAAAGTTATAACAACAAACTAAAAAAACGACTCAATAAGAGTGCAGTCTTTTTTAGTAATTCTTATTAGGAAAACTTAAAAAATACAAATTTAAATACCTTCAAAATAAAACAGAATATACTCGTAGCGTGTAATATGTTTGAAAATAATAAAGAATGATAATAAATTCAAAGCAACAACAAAAAATTAAAAGAAAACAGTAGATAAGAATTTTCTTAAATTATTAAACACTCCTTATATGACAAAAAAAAATAACCCAACACTACAAAAAGGTGTGGTGCGAGTTTCTAGAAATTCACACTTTGCATTAACCTAGGACCAAGGTCAACCCGACAATTTTCATTATATTGTCCAGATAATAACGGTAAGTATATTGATTCAAAACATTACTGAAGATTCAGGCTTGTTGTCAGAAATCTGTAAATTGAACTTTTATTGCATAATCCATCGTCCATATTCTAAAGACATAACTGGCAACAAAACGTGAAGATTTAATTAACACGATTCGAAAATTATAACAAACAGAGAGATCAGAAACACTAAAAATAATAAATACCTCCAACAGGGGTGATAAAAATTTAATTCTCTTTTAAAAAGATTTAAATTATTATTTCATATAAATTTCACATTACAATTATTCATTTGCATTATCGCGACAATCTTACTAGGTTCATGTCCGTATCGTGGCAGTTTCATGTAGGCCATTTTACAATAAGACTTTATCATAAGACTTTAATATTACCTACAATAAGTTTTTTTCTACACTGCACATTCGCGTCATATATTCTCCTTACATACTTCCTTTGTTCGTCCGCTTTACTGTTTGTCAAAAATATCTAAGCGCAGTTTAAATATGTAAAAAATTTCACAAATCCAAAAAAATAAAGAAATCAGGTACTTCGTAAGGATCTGAAAATTACATTATTATGATAGCTCTATAATAAATCCATTCGGAAATTCAAAGTTCTTATAGGTTTCATAGAAATGTCGTTTCTGCATCAATGTAAGTTTGCAATGTAAATTCTAGATCTTTTCAATATTTCTCATTTATCTTTATAAATAAAAATCTTGTGTCACAATGTTCGTCCGAGGTAAGCTCTGAAACTACCTAACCGATTTTGATGAAATTTGGCTTACTGTGTGTAATTTGTTTTGCGCATTCGCAATAATATTTATTATTGCGAATTAAAAGTAGTTTTTATGGGACAATTATTTGAAATTATTCGTAAGTTCCATAAGTTTCTGACAGACGGCGGTGTGAGTTAATTTATTGACACAACACTTGGTTAGGTTAGGTTAGGTAACCATCCAGTAGATGGCGTTGTGTTTCGTTAGCTACAGCAACGCGTGGGCGGGTCAGCTAGTGTTATATACGATAAGATAGTGGTGAGATAAATGCACACGTATATCTGAAGTATTAAATCTTCAAATACGATTTTGATTTAATTCTTTAAAATAATAAACAATTTCTCGGGCGTGGCCGGGTGGTAACTGGTAACTAACCATTATTAATCCCTTTTATTGTTATTCTCCCTACCCTACACGGCAGTTTATCAAAACTGCGATACAACGCTTGTTAAATACGAGCTGATTAGAAATTTTAATGCACGATATTTTTCAATTTCCTATGCAATTTAATAACAAACTCTGAAAAATAATGTCGGTTCGTTGCATGTCCAGAAGATAAAACCGCTTGGCAGGATAATAAAGTACGGCAGTTTGTTGTAGGTGTCTGAGCTTAGCGCTTCAAGCTCGTGAAACGTTTCAATACGAGTGGCCACTGGATATTAAACAACAACTTGTACTCGTACATTCTGTACCTGGACAAAGTTTGTATGTACTATGGTATTTTTTAATAAAAGCTAAATGTTGGAGATAGTTATTTAAACTCCAGCCATATAGGTATTACGTTTTGATCAAATCGACAATAGGGTATTTTCACAATCGAGGGATTGGAAAATTAAAAGATCATTTTTGTGATTTTAATCATCCTAGTAAAAACGTTTGTTTTTTATGTTTTCATTCAAATTTATTGGTTTTAAAAACGATCAAAATCTGACAAAACCAAAACGGCCTGTGGTTGGCAACGACGCTACATACGCACGTCAACAGACAAGAAAGCACTGCTGTCAGAATTTTTTTAAAGCCGGGCAACGCTTATGACGTCACACGTCCAAAATGTCGTATTTGCGATATTAAAAAAATTGGAAACTTTGACTCGCTGTAGAAAATGTATTCGTCATCATAAAAATAACATAAAAATGCCATAAAAATCGTAATTTTTTGCTTATTTTTTTTGAGCAATAAAAAATGCGAATATAAACTATTACTATCAATTTGAGGTTATTCATAATTGAATGGTCCCCTTTAACCGAAGATTTTCACCCCGTCAGCGTTTTTTTAAATGTTTATCTGCATTACACTTGGCGGTTTAAATAGCGGCCATCAAACAAAATAAAAATTTCCTTTTTAGATACTGGTTGGGCGCTTACACAGCTACACTTACATATATACATCTATACAAACCTATACAGATACATGAACTGCTGTACTTGTAGCTGGTATTGTCACATTTCCTTCCTACCTTTCCCTATAAACCTGTCACTTTTTCCTATTACCCACAATCAGTCAATAATCAACCCTCTTCCTGCAAACATCTCTGCATTTAATTTTCGCATCCGCATCCGCTCTTTAGCTACTCACTACTCTAAGAAGAAATATTACCGCTATATAGTGCAAAGTTAAAACCGGTCAAATGAAGAAAATACTACACTAAGTCCCGCAGTGAGTAATTCTCTCACTTTCCTTAAGTGCTTACATTCTACTTGTGCAGTCGTTAAAACACATAAAACATTTCAAGGTCCTTCGACACACAAAATTACACAAAACACGCATCAGATACCGTTCAAAAATGTTGTTAAAAAAATCAAAATGATTTTGCCGATACAAAGTTAAATAAGCCAGGTGTTCGTTTTTCAGTACCTCAGTACTGCAGAACTTCCGTCCATCAGGAACATCAAAGCGAAGAAGATTGCGCTAAATTTCGAAATTGTGCATGTAATGTGGATTAGGCCTACAGGGGACAGACACCATGACAAAAAAACGTGCCGCTTACTCTCTACCTCAAAGTGGTGTCGAAGTGAGTTTTTTTTAGCCAAAACGCATATTGAAGTATACTTTGTGGCGCTCGTACGCCAAAATTATTGATTTTACAAAAAAATACATAAATTGTAGGAAATTTGCGGAAGTTTAATTTATATGTAAATGTTTGTATCGTAAAATGAGTTTGAAAGGAGATATTGTCAAAAAACTGTTATTAGGAGCCATTTTTTTAATATGGCGGCGCGAGCGGCAAAGATAACGAGGTGGCAGAGTTGAAATTCGGAAAGAGCGCATCGAAATCTATAAAAGTTCAAAACTCCCGGAAAAGTTTTCAGGTAAAACTAACAAATGATTATACTGTAGGTCATTTATAGGATATAATAATTATGCAGAGGCAGCTTCGTAGTTTAAAATAGATTCATTGAGTGAACGAAAGCTTCGCATAAATGCATTATTCCCGTATAAATTAGTTAACAACATCATAACCTGCACTCTCCACACGCTCTATTATTCGGCTCAAAGTAGATCACTGCAAAACGAACTTTAAACAAAATTCTCGCTTCAACAGACTATGTAATAATTAGAATAACATAATTTCAACAATGAACAATTTCAATTGCGAGCTTAACGAATATAAAAAATCCATAAAAGAGTATTTCTTTGTTATCGCATGAGTATGTGATTTTCCTGTTTATATCTGATGGCCTCCGTGGTCGAAGGTAAGACTCTCGGCGCAATCCGAAGGTCGCGGGTTCGAACCCGGCGTACGCAAATAAATTTTATTTTAATAATTTGTGCTTCTTCACAATTAATTAATAAAAATAATGACAGGAAATTTGCGACACGTTCTAGAGTAGAAGATACTCTCCGTATCACCCTTAGCGGCTTTAGCTGAGCTAATAGTGACCAGATCTGAATTGCCAGGTATTCCCCTCCTACTACCTTCAGCCTCACAACATACCCCATTTGATGATGCCATCGTCTCACTGGATCCAGACGGGAACAGTTGGGACACTTGTGCGGTCTTCATATTTAAAAAAAATGTACTTCTGTAATGAATTGAATTAGTTTTATATACATCATGTCTTTTTATGGTTATTAATAAATGACAACCGTGACTATAGACATTGACACTGAAAAAAAAGTTTTTCTTAAGGTTATTTTGGCTGCGCAGCCGGTTTCATGCGAAACGTGCTTTTGGATTTGAGGCCAAAATACCCAACCAAACTGAAAAAACATTTTTTAAATTATTTTATTTTTATTTTAAATTGACAAACTTATGTTTAAGACTAGATTTTTATGCATAGCGCAAAAGTAACAATTGTTATAAGCAATCATTATTAGCCTGAAACACATTTCAAAAATCTCCCGAGAAAAGATACATGACGCCAATTATAAATATTTGACATACCTTTTATTAAAAAAATAATTTTTCAGTTTGGTTGGGTATTTTGGCCTCAAATCCAAAACTACGTTTTCTATGAAACCGGCCGCGCAGCCGTTCCTCTTAATTATTTTTATTATCACGTGAGTGTTTTATATATAATTCTGTTTTAAACTTAATTAATATTGTATACTGTTTTATTTTTATTATAATATGGTATCTTATAACAGAATCTCAATAAACAAAATGATTTCTTGCTTTTCATGAGTACTTTTTTTTTGTTTTATATAATGTTCAATATATTTTTTTAATTTTTGAAGTAAATACTTCTTTACGCACGCTTGACTTGGGGGCAAGCTAGAGAATGCTTTACGAAAAGTGAAATGCGTTGCGAGGCGAACGGGCTGTATCACACTGTAGCACATTTTCTTACTCTCTTACTCTACCTCTCATAGCCAGTCCATGAAATATCTCAGCCATGTGGATGCGGATGTATAGATGGAGCTAAAGAAGTTTATTTACTTCAGTCGTGTGGTCTAAAGCACACTCGTATTTTTTTATTATGTTCTCTTATTAGAGTTAAAGTCACAAGGAGTAAATCCACAGTTGGTTTTATTTTGGCTAAACTACACAAATAAACTGTTAAATGTTAACGGTTGATTTCCCGAAAATGGATAAATAAATAAACTAAAAAGTAGCCGGTAGAAAACTATAATATGAATACTTCAATAGTTCTACTTGCATATTGTAGATGGCAGCATTTTCGTTTGTATCTCGTACGTGGAGCGAGTGTATACTAATATAATAATATAGCTAAATGTCAATAATATAGCTAAATGTCCTCAATATAATGTACCTTCAATGGTTTGGCTAATTGTACAACGTATCACTTTGGGCTCTGGCTTTACTTCGTATTATGCACATTGTAAACATAATAACAGAGTTTTTATAACTGGATGCGAGTGCGACTTCAAAAACCCAGTAAAAATATAAATAAATAAAAATATTTGTTTTATGGATTACATGCAACAAAATTTGTGTACTATTCGCACACAATACATAAACTCAAAACACAAGAATGGCTCAAGAGCGATTGACCAGCAGCTGAGAAAAAATGTTTAAAAATTCTTGCAACTGTGCAGGGAGGTTCCAATGAGAAAGATGGATTCTTCCCCGTATCAATTTTTTAAAATTAAAAATTTAATATAGAATTATTTCTTCGAAACTTGCTTTAATATATACCTACATTCAAGTAAGCAATAAAAATGCTCAAAACGCACGATGATAAATTATTAAATATAGTGTACTTCTTGTAAGTATTTTATGATCAAAAGTATTTATGATTTTTCAATGATGTCTAAACAAAATAAGTGTGTAAAAAATGTTTAAATATTTTAATTTGTAAGACCTTAAATAAATAGAAAAACTGAGGTATTTTTGTCACAAAACACGTTCTCGGATTTATTTTTTAATGATTTTAATTTAACTAAAATTAAAATTCTCAAAACTGTATTGACTACATTATGTATTGATTTATTTTGTTGTATGATTATATGATTTGAAATTTTAGAATCTATCGTTTGAACATTGAACAAATCTGCCAATGACCAACCGTATAACCTGAGTATATTAAAAATACACTTAGTTTTTCAAAATTTTAAAACTGCGTGTACCAGATAAAATAACAATGTTTCAAAATCAATTTATGTTTTTTTGTAAAAAATATTCAATACGTCTAGAATTTGATTTAAAAAGGACTAATTTCCGGTAATCTCTGGTAATGCCCTCTTAAACTCTCTTCTACATATTGTTCAGTTGAGGTTCAAATATCAATATCTGCATCATACGAGAAGACTTTACAGCTTCTAAAAGCATAAAATAAAATGCATTTCGGAATAAAAACGGCGTAAAATGCAATAAAACGCTACATTTATGCGCTTGTTGCAACGGCATATCTTCTTGCCCTTTGACGGAGTGCAGTGCCTCTATTTTTGATGCATAATATTTTTGAGCGCGATACCTCGGGGAATATATTATCGTTTCATGAAAGCAATACTGCTGTACCACCACTAACGATGAAAATACTTTGTGTACTTTATTTCATAGGATTGTTAATAATATATGTAAATCAAAGAACTTCTTTGTGAATTTAATGCGAACGTACGAGTATACATTTACCTACATCTACATATAAAGTTTTTTCTTATAGGGATGGATCTTTCCGAGGGGTAACACATATTTTAACTAGATCTGATGAACATATTCGTAAAATGTCAATTGTATGTAGGTACCTACTACCTACCTGTAACAAAGTGAAATGCTAAGCATAAGCTACATTCAATTTTTGAATGATAATAAATGCAACCATAGGCCAGTGTTTTAGTTTTAGCATCTGTTGTACATCGTCACATTTTACTGTATGCGCGGAAACTATCTGTGAAAGAGATACAAATATAAGTTCGCATCACGCAACCAAGTACCTAATGCAAGTACGTACTTAATGAGAATGTTCGAATTATACAGTTTTCTGTCGTGATATCAGCACAGCGCCATTACGTGCAGGCTGGGAAATCAGTAAATCAGATTTTCATATTAGAACTATATCTCATATATTAATATTAATATTAAGTCACTACTTATATATTAATCGATCGACTGCTTGTAGCAGTCTGGTCAATTCCTTACCCTAAAAATATAATTTTTAATTTTAAAATTTGTATGTTTTTTACAATAAATATACACTTTTTACATGTTATACAGTGTTATAAAGGAACATAAAAATAGCCTTTCCTCACCATGAAGAGACAAGGCTTTTGTGTTTGGTGGGGAATTCTAGATCAATTATATAAAATAATGCATACAAAATAAATTAAAAATAAAATATTGCAAAAACAAAGGGATAAATAAGAAAAATGCAAGATTTATCAATAAAGGTTTTAAGATTTAAAAAAAAAATTACGAATGTGCTTTAGACCACACGACTGAACTAAAACTTTTAGAGAAAGAAAACATGCGCGCGTACTGCTCTCTGTTGCTCCTACAGTATTTATAAAATTGTTCAAGAACGAAATGAAATTACGAATAATCTTCATGCACTGACTATGAGAGGAAGAGAGAAAGAAAATAAGCGCGCGCACTGCTCTCTCTTGCTTCTACAGTGTGATACAGCCCGCCTCGCCCGTAACGCATTACACTTTTCGTAACGCATTCGCCAGCTTACCCTCCCCAAGTCAAGCGTGCGGAAAGAAGTTTTACTTCAATAATAATAGATATGGACTCTTATAGTGGTTTTATATAACTTATATTCATGAATATTTTCGATAATTTTTAGACATAATGGGAGGTTGTTAAGATAATTTATTCCTAGATAGAGATTGCTATTTATTTATTATATTTCGATCGTGCATAGATTTTTCTGGGTGCCGTTATCTACGAAGATCATCTATTATATTACCAAGGCTTCAAAGTTTTTTGGTCTTAGAGGCAGAGCAGTTTTTTGTCTGTTACAGCCTGGTACGTTTCATACGGCGAAGTTATGAGTGAAATCCCCACAAAGACCCGCTCCCTAAAGTGAAATGAGAGAAGCCGCTCAGTAGAGACAATGATTGATCTGGCTTCAGATTCGATTCCGATCGAAGTTCGCCTCCGTGCCGGAAGCCAGGCGGACGTGCGACGGCGGCAGAGCGGAATGCCGCTCAGGTGTTTCGTATATTTAAAATATCGCCTTGATGCCATGTCATACATCATGCGATCCAATATGCGCGGCAAAGCTGCAACAAAGTGAATGCAGCGATGGAAGACAATGGGCGGCAATATTGCAGAGATAACCCGGATAGAAATGCGAGAGGAAAAGCGGACGGGCTCACCAGCCGCCATTTTGATTCCGTAATATTTTTAACACGATTTCTTAAAAAATAACAAAGTAATTGCGAAGATTGATATTTGGCGAAAATAGTGCAGGTTGCAGTCAACATCAATGAAAAGTGAGTTTATTTTGTAGTTAATACCGCACAAGATTCGCAACTCCCCGGAGCCAATAACACCAATTTTCCTAAATTTTGAGTATGTAGTAGGAAGGGGAAGTATATGGAGAGGGGAAGGTTGGGTAATGTCTGGCTTGTAAGATCTAGTCATGCTGGTATTTCACCATGACAATACTGGAAGTGTACCTGTATCAATACGAGATGCAAACTTACGAAATATATAATTAAAAATCAATGTTTTTAACCACCCCAATAAACAAAAAAAACTGCGACCTCTGGGTCCAGAACAAAGAAACTACCGCTTTATCAAGGAGATTGTCATAATTCGTAAG
This sequence comes from Limnephilus auricula, assembly GCA_951813805.1. NCBI lineage: Eukaryota > Metazoa > Arthropoda > Insecta > Trichoptera > Limnephilidae > Limnephilus > Limnephilus auricula. The sequence goes on along the minus strand of OX638390.1, from coordinate 14,000,410 downwards.
TGTCGAAGATTCGTAAACGAAATTATTCCAACAACGAAGTTAAATTTAAATTGCAGGCATCGATCGAGTAAATTGTGTCGCATCACCTATCTACCTGTGGCATTTTAAATTTTATTTCAATTAGAACTATTTTTGTATTATGCACGGGACATGTCAAGAGTAACGTCCTTCGTTCACGCAGCTACTTACAAGCGACTAAATCGCCGCTACCCGCTAAGCGCCTCCGCCCACTGAGGCAACTGAAAACTCTCAACTGCCAACTGTCTTTGTATGACAATGTGATGGCCCGCACACTACACAATCACTCAAACACCCGTTGTTAATGGTAACGCAAGCGGTGGCTTGCGACTTGCACTGCTGATTGCCCTGGCCGGCCATTGTTAGTTGCCAGCTGTCAGCTGATTTTTCTTCGTCTATGGTTAAACAAGCTTTTTGACCAATCAAGACAGACAAAATAGTCGGTTTAAGTTGGTTTTCAGTTGCCTCGTCAGCGGAGCGCCTAACTGTCATACTATTTTGCTAGTGCAGCGCCTAGCGGCGTTTCCAAACACTAATAATAGTATGGAAGGTACAGACGAGCGGCGATCGCGTCGCTTGAAAGTAGCTATATGGAAGAATGGCCTAATAATAACAGAAGATTGTGTACAAGATGATGTCTGAGTACCGGTTTATTCTCACTGCCTACACCTAAGGGTGGTGCTTAGTTAGTTGGTTAGTTTTGAACTTATTGAAACGATGGGTCAAAAAGGACAATTTGGAGTATCTTGTTGGAGATAATATAAAAATTAGGAGTTTTTCGCAAAATGGCTAACTTAACCTCATCCGGTTTTAGTCTCGGGTAGACAAGTTTTAGACAGAAAATCTGAAAATCTCATATTATGTAGCAATGTAGCAGCACTACGCGAAGATTGAATGAAAGGCACTCGCCATTCCTGGCGGCTCCCACCAGCAATGCAGCTGGGGATGATTGGACTGATTGACAATTGTAAGTGCCATAAAGGGGTATCTGTGCCTTAAAGGTTAGGAAAATTGTTTCATTTAAATGTGATATTTATTTATTTATTTATTCACGCCCTTAGAGCTTTTACAACAATCATAATACAAAAATAATAGAAAAATAAACAATAATATACAAATTATGTTACATCATTGTTTAGTAAACGGGAAACAGAATTTTTGAAATTTCAGAAATAAATTTTGATAAGGAATAAACGAAAATATCAACTGAATTAAATTTATTTCCAAGCCTATGTAGTCTTTGGATTGGGGAGTTAACGAAATAATTAGTTTTCGAAGGATAAACAAAGAAGCTCTGGAAGCCTCGTGTTACGATTTGGTACTCTGAATGTTATTAGTTTTGTTAAGTCAGGTGCATCAATTGTGCCATTTACTAATTTAAATAAAAGTACCATATCGCTCTTGGTTCTTTTACAAGATAAGTCAGTTAAATTAAGTCGTTTCATTAATATATCATAATTGATTTGTTCAATGGGTACGGAGAGTTTGAAATTAATGAATCTTAAAAATTTATGTTGAACTCTCTCAATTTTTACTTGATGTGCTTTATAGTATGGGGACCAAATAGTGGAATTATATTCTAAATTACTTCTAACTAAGGCAGTGAAGAGTATTTTAAATGAATAAAGTGACGTAAAATCTTTGACTGTTCTTAAAATAAATCCCAAACATTTCATAGCCTTATTAGTAACTTCATTAATGTGTGGAACAAACGTTAATTTTTCATCAAATACGATACACATATTCTTGATATGAGACATCTTTTTAAGAGAAATATTGCTGATACTATAATGAAACATAATAGGATTTTTGTTTCTACAGAAAGATATGAATTGACACTTATCAATATTTAAAAACAGTTCATTATGATTACACCAATTTTGTAAACGATCGAGATTAGATTGAAGGATATTACAATCTTTAATACAGGTAATCGTTTTGTAAATTTTTAAATCATCGGCAAACAGGAGTATGTATACTATATAAATATAAATTTATAATGTTAAACTTTTACTTAAAACATCAATAAAAAAAATAAAGACTATGGAAGTGTTTTAGGAGATGATCGAAATGTCAAACGGTGATAGCTATAGTAGATAGATTTTTGATCCATTTGAAAATACCATTAATTTATTTTATTTTAATTGGCGAAAATGAATTAAAAAATTACATTAACTATCACGAAAAATAAATTTAGGTAAATCACATTTTTCAATCCGAGCCTTCAAGTTTAAAACTTTTGAAAGAGTAAAGGTGACAAAGGAAAGGCATACCTTCTGTAGGAGGCAAGACTGAATTATAATGTCAAAGTATTTAAAAGTTTTTCAATATATTCTTGATCTACTCTTAAAATATTGATACGAAATTTATTATCAAAATAAACATATTTGAAAAAATAAACAAAATAGGTTATTTCGGCAACCTACTAAATCCACAAGGTATTCCGAAAAAAACTTTTGTTCCTACAGTAAAAGTCACGTATTATTAAAATTGAATAATGAACCATAATTATCTACAATATAAAAATTTAAGTTTGTTTGTTTGTTTGTGTGGTCGTATGTTATGCGCGGCCGTACCATTCATCCGATTGCTATGAAACTTTGAGAATATGATGTGCGCATACCCGGGATGGTTATAGGATAGTGAGCTCTGGCGTTATGAAATTATTTCCTTTACTATTCATTCGATGAGCTCTGGCATTATGAAATTTGCATTAAAAAGAAATAGGTTAAGCGAGTTGTTGGAAAAATCGGTGTATTTTATGGAGTTAAGCGGCAGGCAAAAAAAGGCTGGGGGAGGGGTTTGCGGGAGGGTCGGATGAGGAATTAAAGGGAGAGGGGGGGGAGTTTGCGAGAAAGGGTAGAGCGGGAAAGGAGAGGGGGAACGCAGAGAAGGTCAAAAGGGAATGCGGAAGGGGAAGGGGTCACGGGAGGGGAAGAAGAGGCCGAAAGGGAAAGGGGACAAATGGGAAATGACACGCAGGGAGAAACAATGTATTTATTTAATTGGCATTGCAACGCATGCCGGGTATCAGCTAGTTATAAATAATATTTTTCCATGTTTTTAATGTCGAGGGATGATTTCTAATATCCAGAATTTTGTTGACAGTAGTTTCCAAACTTAAATATTAACAAAATGTTTTTTTCCGCGGCCGAGACCTTCCGATTTTTAAGTCTAAATCGCTGAACTATCGAGTTAATCTTTAGGTTCAGCGTAAAATGGCATTTTATAATATTTATTTTATTATAAGTCAAACAATAATTTCTGACGTAACTAGATATAATACTCATACGAGTTTTTATGAAATTATTATATTAATCAGGATGTACCACTAAGCATTATAAAATCTTGATATTGGTGGATAAAGGTTAATAATAAAATAACTGTTTTCTTGATTAAATCTTTTTGGTCTACGTTTCGCAATGATTGTCTATGATATGCGTCGTGTATGTAATATGATTTTAACCAAGTATATTCGGTCTAGATCTATCTTATACCAAAATCAACATCACGAACAAACGGACTTGATTGAGGTATCCCCCAGGGAGTGGATGATGATCCGGAGCGCAGAATTGAGAATTGGTTATCCGATATTGCACTGGCAGCCATGTTAGTTTCGGCGTCCAATCAAATTATCGGAAACAGCTGGTCCGCTCAGGTGCGAAACTCTGTTTAAGTGATAATAAGGAGAAGCGAATAGGGGAGCATCCAACTTGCCCAATAACATTAGAGATGTCTTCTGGGTGAATTAAGTGACAAAACCGCCATCACCAGGCACGAGTACCCAATAGGTCATTTACAGTAGAATAGTAATTACTTTGTCATTAAGCAAGGAAATTTCTTAGATGTAAAACATTAGGTACAAACTTTGCGTTTAGTGGAGTCGCGTTGCCACTACTGATATTGGGGATGTCAAGGCAAAATAAAGTCGCTGGATGTGTTTTCGTTGTTTGTTTTTGGGGTGTTATGCCGTGTTGTGCTACCTCCTTCTTTAGCCGACGTTTCGGACAGCGTTGCAGTGTCCATCATCAGGGCAGATCCGGCAGATCCGTCGATAAACAAACAACGAAAATGCTTTTGGCCGTGAAAATCTAAAAACGTATCTCGCTGGATGTGGTTTAATTGGAATAATTAAAATTATTATCTGAATATTCAAAAATATTAAAGGTTTTAAACATTATTAATGAAATGAAAAATTATACATAAATTACACACCAACAGAATAAATAATAATATTTCTTTGCTTCTTAAGCTTTGTGACTAGCAGGAATGGAAAATATTATTTAGAATCTCGTACATAAATAAAAAAATATAAAGATATCTTTAAAAAGATATATAAACAAAAAACAAAATATCCTAATATGCAGTTCCGCAGAGACGTTCAGAGTCAGAAGAAAGTACAAATTCAAATAATATTAATACAGAAAAAATGTGAAAAAATTCTTTCAAGAAACTTTCAAGCCTAATTAGATAGAAACCAATTATTATTTCCCTTAAATCTGATAACTCACCTTAATCGGGCTGTGGTGCGAATCTATATTAGAAGTATCGAGACTTTTTATCGGTTTTCCAAGTCCACAAATAATGTCAAAACCTTGATAATAAATGTTTCGTAATTGCTAAAAACGAAACAAAAAATTAAAATCAATATAGTTCGTCGCTTCTACGACTCGTTCTTGAGTTCAACAGCTCGGGTGTGGAATGATTTGCTGGCCTCTGTTTTCCTCCTTCCTACAACATGGGTCCCTTCAAGACCCATGTTCACTCCTTCCTCTCCTCAAAACGACCCTCCATACAGCACCTTCAAAGTTGACATAGGTCCTAAGGAAAATTATTTTATTCAAGGCCTAATGTTTGGAAATGTGAAAAAAAAAAATTGAAGAAATCCAAATGATTTGTTTTAACATGGCGTCTATAGTTCCTCTGCTGGTTACCTGCAAAGAATTCATTGTAAAACTGTTACTACGGCAGGATTCGGAATTTAAAAGGTTTTTTTATACCTAGCATTTTTTAATCAATTGTAAAACGCCCTTAGCGTCCATTTAATGATAATAAAGCTACAAAAATATTCAAATTGGTACTATTATGAATACAAACTGATTATTTCCATCGCTAATTTCCGTTTAAATATTAATTAAAACAATCATTTGGTTGTGTATGGAAATAATTTCGAATTCATGCGAACCCAACTTTAATTAATACAAAGGAAACCACTTTATAACATTGTCAGTTATTGAGTAATGTATAATTTTACTGTTAAACAATAAATATGTATGTAAATTATTATTGGTTCTGATTAAGTCTAATTTGGTATATCCTCTCACCACGTGAAAGCTTTGCTTAATTAGTTTGGGTTTATTTTGAATTATATATTATGATATACAATTTAATCGCTATTAATTGTGTATGTGGATATGGAGGTAGAATATATACAGGGTGTTAAGGGAATAACTTTAACCAGTGATTCCTGACATTTTTGGAGTAAAATATGTAACTGAAATTTTGGTCTCCGATGACATTTTTGATGAAAAATTTCTTCCACATGTCGTCACTGGTCACTCAGCCGAGTAACCACACAACCCTTCACCACACCCTAACTGACTATTACGTAGGGTTTAAAAAAAATGTTAGTTGGAAAAACATCGGAGTATATTAATACGGTAATGCCAGTACGGTTCAAATTAAGGAACCCGACTCCGAGTAAATCTCCACGCTACACTGTATGGACACCGTTCTGAGCCGTCCGTGAACGTGCATGTTTCCACGGAGCTACTGCCGTAATATACACACTTAGATCTCGCCCATACGCGTTTTGCAAACGGAAGTGGCGCCATCTATAATACTATATATAAGGAAAAAAGTATGAAGAAGAAGAAACATTTTTCGCTTTCAGAAGATTTATATTCCTCTCATTATTCACGGTATTAATTCAAGAATGTTTAATTTTAATAATAGTAGATAGTTTTGCAAAAGCGTGATGCCTTATAAATAGTCACCAACACTTAAACTGGGCGAAGCAGAACGAAAAGCCGCCCGCAGGGCCTAGCAGCAAAAACCCGCGGAGCGGGTTTTTCACTATTTTTCTAGTCAAAAATATCACCGGACACCAAAATTTCATTAACACTTTTTACTCCAAATCATGTCAGGAATCACAGGTTAAAGTAAGCCAAGTACGTCCTGGTTAAAGTAACACTCTGTATATTAAATTCCAAAAACAATTTAATTAAATTTTTACGTTCTCGATTGTCGGTGGTGAGGAATTTCTAGGATAACCGAGTTATAAAGCGAACTTTTTTTGGTATTTAATTTCCGAAAGGATTAAATTAAATAGTTCAATATAAGTAATAAGTAAATTGTGCGAGATATTAAAAACTAGTCGAATTAAAATGTGAGAATTTATTGAGAGCTTAATCAAATACAGGAGGTTGTTTTTGGTTCCTAACTAACTAACTAACTAACTGACCATCACGCCGTTTCCCCGCAGGGTTAGGCAGAGAGGACGGACCGCCAAACAACTCGGTCTTGGCACACGCTCCTTGCCTCATTCACATTCATACATCTTCTCATACATACTCTTCTATTATTCTGACTCTTGACATGGCCCGACTCAAGTATCTGATTCCAAAATTGTAAAGCTTGAGATATGTTTTCGCGAAGCCGCACAAAAAATATTATTATTATCAAATGCAAACAAAATAAAAACAATTCTAGCAAATCACGCAACTTATAAATATTGCTGAATTCGTCGTTATACAAACGTATATATATAAAAATCAAAATCAAAAAAGGGGAGAAATTTTTATAACACTTTAGCGGCAACCGTTATGCGAACGACAACAAAACCAATAACAGATCTTCACTTTTTTTTTTACAGTGAATACCTCACAATAGTCTGAATTGCTCCCGTCTGGAGCCAGTGAGACTATGGCATCCCCAATTGGGGTATGTTATGAGGCTGAAGGTAAGTGGGGAAGGGAAGGAGACGAGGAAGAGGAAGGTGGGGAAGTACCTGGCTATTCAGATCTAGTCACTAAACACGGCTAAAGCCATTTCAAGCAACGTATCAATTCTGAATGGTGGTCTTACACCAGGGCGATACTTCCGGCGAGTATCTTCCACTCTGGAACGTGCCGCAAATATACTATATATTATTTTAAATAATTAATTGTGAAATAACACAAATCAATTAAATAAAATTTATTTGCGTACGCCGGGTTTGAACCCGCGACCTTCGGAATGGAACTCCAACACCCTACCGCTGGACTACGCCGGCCGTCAAGAGCAAGAGAGACCTAGAGCAAGTACAGCCTCAACACCACGCACCAGTATGATCTTCAAGAATCCACTGTATTCTACGCGAGTCGTAGCGACTATGCGAGTCGTAGCGACTACGGAACTCGTAGCAGTTCTATACAACCCGTCGTAACGACTACGCTTGTTTAAGTCTATGTTCGGGACGAGTTCGTAGAAGGAGAATTTTCACGGCGTAAAACTTAAACGGTTATTTGTTTTGTATTATTACTTATGAAAGTTGCAATTTTGATGGTGGGTGTCTTGTGTGAATAGATGGGCACCAGAATAACGCTCGTTAAAATAATCAATGCATTGTTTGCCTATAAAATGAAATTGAAATAACTACGTAAGAAGAAGACAACGTAAGTAAATAACTTCGGCGTAGTAAATATTAATAACCTAGGTACATATCAATTATCATTCAAATTACATTAATTACTTCTTCGGAATTGTAACGTCTAAAAACTACACGGTTGCATACGAAAATCTAGATATACGAGGTATAGCTATGAAATAACGAGATAAACGCTATTGCAGAAGAAGTACGCATGCGCCAAACGTCAGCAACCGACAGCTATAACGGTTGCTGACGTTGGTTAATTCTCAGCCGCTGGTCAATGGGTCTTAACACAACACGATAAAAATAATTTACGAGTAAACAATTTGCTGTATTATTATCAGAAACAGTTCACGTTTAAAAAGTACGTTGCAATCAAAGAACGCGATATTTGAAAGGGAATTCGTTTCCGGAATCAGCTTCAGGTATGTTGTATAGTGGAAAAATTTCCATTATTAAAGCAGTATTTACATTACACAACTGTCAACTTAAATTGTTTGCATGTAGTCATGAGTAAGTATGGTAATGCGACGTGACCAACAGAATAGATGAAACTGAAGAGTTTAAATGAATAAAATAAAATGGGAAGCATTTAAAAATATTACACAATTGTTTTATTCACTTTATACTCCAGAATAGTCGAGAGTAACTACCTACTCCTGCCCCAGTGTTCCGGTACATCCTAGAGTACAGAATTTTGAGGACTTACACCTTTTCGAAGAATAGAAGGAAGATGGATTTTAATTAACCAGTATTCATAGCAGCCTTCAGCCAAATTTTGTAAAAATAGTAATGGATACAATGGGTAAACATTTCCCCTACTTCCACAAAAATATTGAAATATAAAAATCATATAAAATAAAAAAAAACATTTACAATTTTTACATGAAAAATTCCAAGTCTCTTGAGATAAAATCAGTGTAAATTTTTCTCCCCTGGCTTTCAGTAGAAGGCAAATTTAATTTAACGGAACTGCAGCACTAACGTACATTTCGAAGTCAGGGGTCCACAATAATTCAGATACTTTCATAGAACTTCCGGAAGTAATAAATAACAAATTCCGGGAAATCAACTACTGTTAAAAATAAATGTAAACATTCTCTTTCCGTGAAACATTATTAGAATTTTATTAAATGCATCTTTAAAAAAATGTAATGTACAACCAAAATTCCAATTTCCCACATTCATACCTTAATATACTTTTTTTTGCATATTATTGAGATAATATGATATAAATTTTACACTCATTAAAATGAAATATTTACTAATTAAAAAAATAAATTACTTCGTGTTTTTTTTTTTTAATTTTTTTAATAAACCAATACAAGCGTGATGAATTTATTTAAACTTTTGCAATTCCAGACAAATATGTAGGAAATTGCACAAAACTTCGGTGTGTACAAAAATAATAGAGTTCAAAACTATTCATGAAGGATTTCGAAAATAACCGTTCATACAATTTTATACTCATACAAGAAAGTTATGCGGTTAAGTTTTCCAGCGACAAACTTTACGAAGAGAAAGATTTTTCTTGGGTGGAAAATGTAAATGAAAAAAATATATAACAAGTTGATGTCGGACGGGAAACGTCTTGAGGAAAATACGCTCGAAAACGGCAAAAAACTGTCTATAAAGAATGTTTTAAATCAAGTACGAATCGCATAAATTATAATAAATTGCGGAAATTTTTAAGGAATTCGTATTTCAAGACCAACAATACTCGGGAGAAAGATTTATGTGAACTTCATTAATATTTTTGAACGACCGTAAACTGACATTTATTTCAGTAAAGCTAAGCCGACGAGTCGTTTAAATTGTAGACAGTATCTATCGTCGGTGAAGTTTAAAACCTTAACGATAATATCAATGTTACGGATATTTTATTTTGTGAAGGGTATTTTAGAGTTATTTTCTTGAAAGGAAAAACATAATTTTTATTTACGTCAAATAGAATTTCAATACGCGAATTTAATTATTATAACACCCGTGGGTACTTTGCCTTTGTATAAAATTGTACCAAAAGCCAAAAACTGAAAAAATAGTTTAACGAATATTAAATAATATTTCTGCTACTTTGTAAATATTTTTTAAAGCTTTTAAAGTAATTGCGTTTGTTTAATTTTTGTGCACGAATCGACCCACTGGTAAAATAAACCAAATCATTTACATGTGTTTTATCTTTTAAAATTCATTTTGAATTAAATTATTGTTTGTGTTCATTAAGCAAGATTTTACAATATAGAGCGGAACATGCGTTTATTAACATATGCCAAATAACTCTATATCGAAATTAATTAACAAACTTCTATTTGAGAGGCCGGTATGGGTACCGCCGCCCGGGAAACCATTAATTGGAAAATCAACATCTTTGTCAAAGGTCACCCCAAGTGGCCAATGTTTGGTGATTTAACAGGAGTATCCGGGTTCATAGAGTGAGGATTGTCGAGGTCTTAGCGGCAGATGCGATTACCCACCTTCTCTGTGGCGAGCCGAATTTGGAGAGACTGGTTGAAGTAGACCTTTTTACCTCTCCAGCAGGATTCTCTCGATCCATCGCCTAGCACCTCAGTGGGAGGGACGAATACAAACGTCCGTCATTCTTGCATGGATACACTGAACCCCAGATTCCTCTCCTTCCTTTCATTAAAAAATACCTCTGCACTGCATCCCCAAACATGAAATAGACCTCCCCAAACAAGGAGTTAATAAAAAAAGACTTTATGCACTATATTAAATTATCATACTACATGCAGGAATTAGAAGGTTTTTGCCAGATTAGGCGAGTGTTCTAGCCACTGACCTATTGCGGCAAGTGGTCTAGTAGTCTTTTCTGCAAACGCACGACTTTTTTCGTAATGCATACATTAAATTACATTAATAGGCAAATAGTATATTTTTTAAATGTGTTCAGTAAACACAGAGGCATTTTCTGATCTTATTAGTGGGTAATGTATTACTTATGATAATGGAAAAACATGGAATATCTAAAAAGGTCACCGCTATACATGTTCCGGTATACGAGTAGGTACCTAAAAGGCACATGTTATGATAGGATGAAACGGTCAGTCGGGCAGGTGATACCGCCCTATGATTGCAAACCTAACTCTCCTTCTGAGTTATTCTGACAATGTTCCGCCATTATGTTTTATGATTTCCTGGCCGAAAAACGGCCCGAAATTATAATCACATTTCGAGATTAAATTAAATAGGGTTATTTTACAAATTTAACGAACCCATTTAAAAACTGTTGAGCACGCGTACCTATTAGAATAAATCTGACCCTTTTGGAGGAAGGAATACAAGAGCAATCAAGTTTTATCTTCTATGACTTAATTTTTTTTTCTCAGCATCATAATTTTTTTTGTAATAAAAGACAGTTTTCAGAACTTTTAGAATTGTTATATTCACACTAGAAAGGAAATCCTCGTGAAGATTATTTATGTTGATGACTGAAAAATGTTAATTGTTTGTTTAATTTTTTTTATCACTTACTAGCTTCTGCCCGCGACTTCGTCTGCGTGGTATTACTACTTGGAGTAATCTATTTTCTTTTCCTAGGACCCATCTACGTTTATACCAAAATTCTTAACCTATTTATTAAAAATATAAGTATTAGGCGTGTACTTTAAAAAAATGCACTAATGTAAATATTTTGTAAAATAGAATTTTGATTTAACAATCATTGTTTGCAAAATGTCATTCTCAAATTTTGACATTTTCTATTAAACAATAATTATTGGATGATGGACACTGCAACGCTGTCCGAAACGTCGGCTAAAGAAGGAGGTAGCACAACACGGCATAACACCCCAAAAACAAACCACGAAAATGCTTTTGGCCGTGAAAATCTAAAAAACGTAATAATTATTATTTTCAATATTTTGAAAATAAATAGCTAGCTTTATAAATTATAGCCTATATGTTATTCTGATGTATGAGCTATATTATTGCAAAGTTTCATTAAAATCCATTCAGTAAATTTTGCGTGAAAGAGTAACAAACACACATACATCCATACAAACTTTCGCTTTTATTATATTAGTAAGATTTACACGTTGACTTTAGATACTTCGCTCATTTATTTATACGGATAATTCGGACCAAAGATATTCTTTATTAAACGTAGTAAAATACGCCTGAGTAATTTTGTTTATCAATAATATTTTACTCCTATTAAGAGGAAACCCGGTCGCCGAGAAATTTACACAATAGTATTTTACCAAACTCTTGCTGTCACTGTAGCTGTGACCCCCCTTCCCTTCCAACCGAATACTGGGCTAATAGGACAAATGCACCTCAGACTCATAATACCTAAATAAAATCATCAAGAAGAGGTTTTGTAATTCTCATTTTTCTCCTCCTGGACGGATTTAGATTTTTTACTGTATTAGAAAGAATACTCTATGTCTGGACATTTTGCTTTTTTTAATGCATTGTCTAGTTTGTATTCTGAACGTCTGTTGATGGCGTTCAAACCAGTTGTAGATACAGTCGTTTCGTACGAAAAAATGGAAGGTTTTCCGGGAGTTTTGAAAATTGGTAATATTATAGTTTCGATGTGCTCTTTCTGAACTTCAACTTTGCCACCTCGGATCTTTGCCGCACGTGCCGCGATTTTGGATTTTTTTTTTACCATTTTATACCATTTTTTGTCAATATCTCCTTTTTCTTCATTTTACGATAAAAACGTGTATGTTTAAATTAAAAAAGAGAAAATTTCCTACAATTTACGTTTAAACAATTTTTTTGCAAAATCAATAATGGCATACGAGCGCCGCAAACTATACTTCAATATGCGATTTGGCTAAAAAATCACCTTGAGGTAGAGTAAGTGGCGCTTTTTTATCGTGGTGTCTGTCCCCTGTATGCCTAATCCACATGTTTTGCACAATTTCGAAATTTAGTGCAATCTTTTTCGCTTTGCTGTTTCTGATGGACCAGGCGTTGCGAGTCCGTCTTCGGTATCGGTCGAGACGTCACAGACCGAAATTTCATCCGCATCATCTGCCATGACTCATCACAATCCTCTTCGTTTTCGATTCCAAATGAAAACGAAGAGGATTGTGAAAAATGCAAACATTTCTCAATATAGTTAACGTGGTATTTTATAACTAAAATAAGCAATAAAGAGATAAAAACACTCCTTTTTTACTAGACAAATGGTTTACGTTATAGTAACAACATTTTTTGTCGTTTCATATATAAAAATAATTAATAAAAAATAGCGAAATTTTTTTTTTTTCAATTTACGGTCCCAACCTTTGGTTTCATAGAGGTAAACATTTTAATTTTTCGGTAGTTAACTTGTAGATTGGAATATAAAGCGTGTTTTTTTCTCTTTCTATCAGCGTTTCGATCAAAAGTCAACAAAATAGCCTGAAGAGGTTAAACAGAAAGACAATATATATTTATCTGTCAGAATATAAAATTCTGATAAATCCTTGATAAGTAACGAAAACCGTTCAGTTTCAAACATAACAGAGTCGTAAAATGAAGTTACAGCATTATTTTAAATTAAAATGTCACCACAAACAAAATACTTGCTTGATGCTCGTTAAAGAAAATTCATAGTGTTTGATCATTACCTTAGCATCGTCCCAGTAGTGGGTCCTGGCCGGGTAACCCACAATCCTATCGGGAAAGTCCTTCCACACGGTGAAGGCGAAATCCGCCTCGTCTGACGTCAGAGAAGCGTCCTCGTCCAACTGCAGTACGGCGTCAGTCTCTATCAGCGGGTGGGGAGTGAAGCGTGCCGAGATGCCCATTCTGAGGGGTGGAAAAGGGACGAGTTAGCACAATAGCTGATTGGAATGGTTGTCTTGGAAATTGTACCGCTCGAATTGTAGTATTTGAATTGCGTTGTGTCTAAAGTGGTTGCTTTAGAATTTCAGAAGCTTTACACATTCGATCTCTGGAGTTCGTAATGGAACGTGAGAAGGATTACAAGTAACAGTCACGCAATTAATTAATTTATTTATTTATTGTTGTTATACGGCCACAGGGGCTTTTACATAGATTTATAGATTATAAAATAATATGTTATCGAGGATTACACATAATACATAGAAATTATACCAAAAGTTATAAAAGTGAAAATATACAAGTAGTTTTTGAAGAATATAGTATAAAACCGTGAAATATTTTAAACAATATAACATTTGACAATAACATAGAACAAAATATAATAAAAAAAACATTACAATAACACGTCAAATCATTAAATATATTATACCCATGTTACAATAATTTGTAGGATTCCACAAAGTGTTGGTTTAAATTGTATTTTAGATTATAAAGGGAATCAGCGAATATATCTACAATACCACCAAACTTGTTGCCTAAATCATGCATCCTATTGATAAGTGAGTTTGATTGATAGTCGGTTGTATATGTGTTGCAAAAGAATGTTACATTTTGTCTAGTATTCCTTGTCGGTACATGGAGTTTAATAGTAGCAACGATGGCAGGGCTGTCAATTAGGTTGTTCATGACTCTGTATAATAAAATTAAGTCTGAAGTGATTCTTCTGTCAGACAGCGTAATTAAATTAACTCTATTCATCAAACTTAAATAATTAATGTTTTCTATTGGAATTTTTGGTTTGAAATTTAAGTACCTAAGAAATTTGTGTTGAACCCGTTCTATTTTGTTAGAGTGTACTTTAATGTTATATAAGATCGTATAAGTGTGATTTGCTGTCATTATTTGAATGTGTGATTAAAGTATAACATAAGAAGTGCCTTGTGGTGTGTTTCGTGAAATAAATATTTGCCTCATCGGGGCTTAAATTTCCAATTAAAAACATGGTGTTTAAGAAATTCAAATGGGGTGGAGATATGTTCCATGCTCATACCGCAAACTTTGGTGTGGAATTTTTTTCATTAGTGCCCAAATAAAAAGTTATGATAAATTTATTATTTTTGTATAAACACAACGTTATAATTATTATTTCTTCGCCTTCGGACAGCCGTTATATTTAAAATTTGAGATGCGAGGGTGGCCATTTTGTTATCCGAACACGTGAATTACTGGTAAAAGTAAAGCTACGATTACACAAGAAAATTTGTTGGTAAATTAAATTGATTTGTTTAAAAAAATTATCAGGATTTTTTAGATTATCATGATTAACCACCCCAAAGTTTCGCGGTGTGAGCGTGGAGAGTGGAATATGGTGTATAATTAAAAAAGTTATAGAGGTATATATAATACCCGATTATATATCTACAATGTTATTTGTATGTAATCACTGAAGAAGATGATGTAAAATAATTTATATTCTACAATGGAATTTCACCAAGCACTAACACTTGCAAAAACATAAATTTTATTTACATTTCGTTATAATACAATAAACATTGTACTGAAAAAGGGGAGAGCTTTTTCAAATAACATACTGGCTGCTGTAAAAGCCGAATATAAAGCATTGTTTAATTGTCAAACCTGTCTTTACTGGTCAAATATTTATGGTTTTCAGAACTAACGTATTGTGTTACTAATGACTCGGATTTTTTTTTGTGAAATTCGGAGTGTGCTTTTTTGACAGGCAATCAAAGCATAGATAAACATATAAATAGACCCGTAATCAATTTTCACGAATCTGTACGGCTCCAATGAAGGTGTAACGTTGTTTCCCATAACTGTTTTCCAATCGAAGTGTAGGTACTTCAATTTTGATGACTATCAAATTCAAAGGGCACTTTTTGGGGAAACTAAATAATTTAAGGTATTTTATTGTGAAACTTGAACAATGGGTCAGTTTACGTTCCGCATGTATCGGGTTTATCAAAAAAACTTTCTTTTCATATTTCAAGTTTAATTATTTATTAATTTTCAACGCCTTGATGGGCTTTAACATGATTTAGCGTATGATATAGAGACACAATGGTAAGATTAATAAAACTTAAAGAAAGAGAATTGACATAATATATTTTTTTTTTCTTGTACAAGTATATCCTTTATTAAGCAATAAATTGCAGTCATTTTTTTTAACAGTCGGCATTTTTTTTTTACTGTTACCTATGTTTAAAGTAGTTCGTATAGTTCAGTTAACCTTCAAACTTTTTAGTTTTCCTAATTCTGGTTCATGAATATAAAGTATAAAGGAGAATATAAAAAGTTCTTCCAACACTCACAGGGGAGAAACTTTGTACCTAACCTCAAAACGATCAGATATGGTATTGTTGTTTTAAAATTATTTAACATTCAGATATTTTCGAAATGATATTTTTGAACGTACGTGGGTACAACTAAAAAAACAATATTTTGTCTTTTTTCATAAGACTTATGGAGTCCAGCTTCGTAATAAATCTCGATATCGGTTTTTTATTTATTTATTTTATATCAACCGTATAAAAATACCATAAACAATAATTGCACGTTACAGTTAAATGAAAGTATAAGAAATTACTAGAAAAATATACTTTTTTTATTGTATCATTAATTTGATCGTACAATGACATCAGAAAGTAATAAAAAAATACAAGCTCATGAATGATATAAAAATAAGAGGTACAAGTACATACAAAAGAAATAAGTTGACTAGTAAAATTAATATTTATTGAAAACATATGATAGTACAGCCTTCTTATTTCTACCTTCCGTGCAGATAAATAGATCCGCCACACCTGCGTATCTATTGCTAACTGCATGGTAATCTAGGTACAAGCGAATGTTAAAAATGCTCAGTCCTGGTATTGTTACATTTATACAAGATTTTGGAACGAGCAGCAGCTATCGTAGGTTAGTGGAATTGAATGAAATAAGGGCTGTTTACACTACCATTTACAATTATAAACATAAATATTAAGTCGGATATCATTACTCGATCTGAGAGATTTAACAAATTTAATAGATTTTAAAATTATTTCATCAAGTAATTGTGCTTTATTCTTTCGATGGGAATAACCTAGCATAAAATTCTTGGCGTCTTTAGGTATAAAATAAACGTTCATAGGTGTTGCGAAACCTACCTTCTTGTTCAAGAGGTAATTATTATTATTATAGACGGTCTGCAAATCTGCCGTAAGCTGCAGTATGGCCATACAACCATTGCACTCTCTACCATATTATTTACCTGATCACCTTGACAGTAACCCAGTACTTTTAGTAAAGTTTAGCAGGGTCGTCATTGGATGATTGATATCTTCTTGTTCCACAGCATGTCTATCAAGGTATCTGAGGCACCTTCACAATAAGAAGAGATATTGGAACCATATGAAGATAAGTAAGTATAAGTATCTAAACAGGATATGACAAAAATAAATAATACTAATAAAATGTGAACTTACCCAGGGCTGTAGGCAGTGGCGTCCACTATGTCGAGGGGGATGTGCACGGGGGTGCTGGGCCAGCGGGCCCGCGGGGGAGGCGGGTGGTCATTGGCCCACATTATTAATATCTGTGGACAAAACAAGGGTCAAGTCAGTCAATTTTCTAAATTCGGCAAACGACGAAAATTGCATAATAGACCACATTTGACTAATCATTAATACATTTAGCCACAGTGATAATCACGAACTTGCATCATCCATATTCATACACATGTTCGATATTTTTATTCTTAACGTGGCCAGCCGAAATGTTTAAACTTTAAACTGAATAGCAAATATCCTCCGAGAGATCCTCTGTCTCACCTGCTTTATCTTCTTTATTTTTAACCACTTCAAAACATTTACCAATTTTAAAAAAATCTGTGTATTTTACATATTATTTGATGTATAATTTATATGAGTCATATTCAGTTTGATTGTAAGAAATCTGTCATTTGGATGTGTTTATTTATTTATACAATATGAAATATCAGTAAGTTTTATTTCTAATACTTAACTTTAAAGTTTTACTTGATAAATATTGTAGAGGCATATTAAAATTAAATTTAATATTAACTACTAATTAGGATTAACATTACTATTTTCTACGGTTTGTATTTGCATTCTTACTGTGCATATTTCTTAATTTTATACATTCATAGATAAAAAGGTATTTGTTTTTATGTTTACGGAATTAGAAAGATCTGATATTGTTTTTATTTTAGAAATAGACATCTCTTTCTTACGTTTCAGGTAATGCATTAAACATTTCAGGAATTTTATCCTTATTTGTTCTATTTCCGTGTAAATATTGTGATGAATTATTTATAAACAACTAGCTGACCCGTCCACGCGTTGCTGTGGCTAACGAAACACAACGCCATCTACTGGATGGTTGTTTTGTCAATAAATGAACTCACACCGCCATCTGTCAGAAACTTATGGAACTTACAAATAAGTACAAATCATTTTCCCACAACATACATTTAATGAACATTAGATTGGCAATAATAAATATTGAGGTGAATAATCGAGATAAAACTATCCTATCTTTTAAGTTGGACCAAATTACACACAGAAAGCCAAATTTCATCAAAATCGATACTTTATCCTGGACGAACATGTTGACGCGAGATTTTTATATATAAAGCTTGTGTTTATTTTTGCATAGTAGGGTAGTTATATTTAACAAGTTTTTTTTTTAAATTCTGTGTTTCAGAATTTCATCCAGAGTTAATTGGTAATCTACCCTAGTATGTATGGGGAGAACATTACATAATGAAAACATTTTTTTAAATTGTCTCACATAATCGGATTTTTTAGGAGTGCCATAGTCCCAATGACTCTGCCATTCGGATTCCCACTTGGCATTCCTATAAAACATCACCTTGCATTTATTTTTAGATCTATCCATTCGTAGTTATAGTTAGTTGTAACATAACATGGTTTTAAAATACCTACATAATATAAGTTAAGTATAAAACTGATAATTACATATATAAGTGCAATTATTATTTTGTTTATTATGAATTGATGTTTTGAAGCAAAACGTTCCGAAGAGCAAATAGCAGATTTGCTACCTTTCCTTGCTAAATCAAATCCTGTTGAATAAAATAAGTACAAAATGTGAAACAACATGCATGATGTACTTACTAAAAACGCGATTTTATTTTTGTAAAAAAGAAATATTTTTTAATCAAAATGCCAATTACGAAGAAGCGCGGGAAGCTCCAATCATGCGAAATAAATCGGAGCTATATCAAATTCAGTCCTAATCGTAAAAAAAATTGACAGAAATTCAATATTGAAACTCATCAAAAAAACATTAAGAAACGAAACGAAAAAAATCTTTTTGGCGCTTGTGATATTTTAACGAATGCGCAGTAAAATATGTATTTGACATTAATTTCAACAACCTTTTAGAAATGATTTAGATTGATATCTCAAAGATAACGATATGTAAATTGGGTAAGTTCGTGGTATGGTATCAAGTTACTCCGTGATTTATAAGATCGGCTTTACCGCGGTGTTACCAACGTGTATTCTTAATGTTAGAAAGCTTTGTCGATGAGTCATACTCCAACGTTTCTCCAAACTGTCAGAAGCAGACTGTTGTTGGTCGGTTACATTATAATGTATGGAAAAGTTTGGTGACGATATATTTTTAAGGTTTTGGTGATAAGCCGCTGAGGAACTAGTAATGAGCAGCACAGCTTTACGAAGTTAATTGATTTATTAACTACTTATTAGATAAACCACCGAAGTAAAACTCAAATAATGCTAGAACTTAACAATAAAATGTACATATTTATGTTTAAAAATAAAGCTATCGTGATATTTTCGTTATTTGCTTTTGGGGTGTTATGCCGTCTTGCACTACCTCCTACTTCAGCCAACGTTTCGGACAGCGTTGCAATGTCCATCATCGATTCCATGTGTGATTCGATCGTCGGATCTGCCGGATCTGCCCTGATAATGGACACTGCAACGCTGTCCGAAACGTTGGCTAAAGAAGGAGGTAGCGCAACACGGCATAACACCCCAAAAACCAACGATGAAAATGCTTTTGGCCGTGAAAATCTAAAAACTTATCTACCGTGATATTCTTTATATAAAGCGTTGAAAACAGAGAAAATTCTTTGAAGCAGTATTCTAAAAGATTATTTTTTTTAAATGACGAAAATTCGTCAGATGCTCTCATGTCTAAGTATAGAAAACATTTTTTTGCCATCTAAGCTCGAAGTAAACACATTGTCATAGAATTATAAAAATATAGGCAAAAAATATATATAAACAAGAGTAGGCAAGATACACACGTATTTTTTTAAATTTTACAAAAATTACTAAACAAGAGAATTTACCAATTTACGAGTGTAAATGCACCTTGTAAAAAACAAGTATCTTAACTAAATAACTAACCATTTCGACGTTTCCCTGCTCGAGAAGGCAGATACACTCAAACATCGTTTCATACATACTTTTTTATTATTCCGATTTCTTCTACCATCAATATATACTACTTCTCTTTTCTTCGTTAATTCTCTCTACGTACCCAAACTAGCTATGGGCACAATCGATGAATAATCGATGATTTACTCGATCTTTTTTACCATCGAATGATTTCGATTCATTTCCATAGAAAAATCGATTCTCGCTTCTCGATGTCAAATTCATTCGAATGCACAGTCCGAGACAATCGGTTTGAGACGTCATCGAACTTGGAATCGATTCTCGCTTCTCGATGTCAGAATCCATTCGAATGCACAGTCCGAGACAATCGGTTTTAAACGTCATCGAACTTGGAATCGATTCTCGCTTCTCGATGTCAGAATCAATTCGTCATCGAAAGTGATTTTGCTTGACAAACGAAATATTTTATAGGTACATGTTATAATCAACCCGATGTGTGAATTTTAAATTATGAATGAATACTTTTACGTTTTCAGTACCTATAGTTTATACGTAAAAGATTGCGATGGTGATAGCTTTCAACAATTTAAAAATGTTTATTATGAGGTTATGTATCATCTATTTGGGTATTGTATATTTAATTTAAAATAAAACAATAACTTAGTATATACCATTTTTATATTTAATGCCGACCGGATTTCGCTAAAACCGTAGTTTCTTCAGGGCAGTAAATAATACTCTACTAAAATCAGCAAGTAATATGTTTTCATTTGGACATATCTGCTTTATATGACCAAATATATTTCATTTATTTGGAATTAACAGGTGTTTCTTAGTTTGTAATAAAAATGAAACGATTTCTATAGTAAGAAAACTTTATTTAATGATAATCTGTTAATTATTGCATACGAAAAGGTGTCCATAACCTACATGTTATTTAGAGGTTATTTTTTAACAAAAACGACATAAAATTATTATATTCGTATTAAACACAGACACACTGTCAATATTATTAATGGGAATTTGTACCTACCAGCTAAACTAAATATCTTATTAGTAATTAGAATGTTGTGAGATGCCCACATATTTGAAATTCGTGGAAAAAAGGAATAACACTAATGTTGCCATCAAACAAAAAGGAATTTGCCAATTTGCCATTGCCAAGAAAGAAAAACGGTGATTGAAATGTTGTTGCAGTACTTACTTACTAATGTTGCGTTATTTAAACATGTTATTTATAGATTGTTTTTGAAGAAAAATGTCATATAATTATAACTATTGACATATTATTAAACATACATAAATATTTTTAATGGAAATTTTTACCAACGGGCTAAACTAAAACTAAGTAGCTTAACAATAATTGTTATGTTGTGAAATGCATACCAAAAAATAACAAATAAAATTACAACAAAGTATAAGCGTTGCCATACATGATGCACCATAATAATTTTTGGCTTCCTACCCCCCCCCCCCCCCCCCTCTTACAGACAAAAATCCTGCCCCTGACCGTAGCTATTGCTCCCAAACTCCGAGCAAAAAAAATCGATTAATCATTCGATTATTGTGATGTCTCGATTAAAAAAAATCGATTATATAAAAGTTTTGATCATTCCCATCGCTAACCCAAACCATCCAAGCGTCCTTATCATTACGCATTACTAGTATCATCATGGACATATATTACTTCTTCGTCGAAAATCGTCACGAAAAAAGATAACAAAAATATAATTATCAAATTATGGAACTATTACTTAAGTCGGTAGGTATCACAATAGATTCACACTTGTTGTGATCTAATGGTGGATTCGTTAGTATTTAGTAAAACGTCTTGAAGGTAGATTTTTACTTTGCTGATGCATACATACTAGAAGTGTAAAACTACGATATGTTTTCAAATGTAAACTTTTGACGCTTTTATTATTTTTTTCAATGAATATTGGGCAGAGTTAACCCACCATCACGAACTAACCCAGTTATCACAGTCAAAAAGATATTCTCATGCTAAAATAATCCAGCTTTTGAATTTCGTCCAAGGACGGTGACATTTTATGCTACGTTATGTTATGGACGGATGAAGCCGAGTCGGAATAAAATATAGCGGTCCGATTCCAAGGTAGCGAGCGCACAATAGGGGTAAAACAAAGAAGCACAAACTCAAAAAAAGTTCCGGAAAGATAAATCGGAAGCCGTGGGAATATCGATTTCCGGTTTGGTTAAAATTTTAAAATCACGTATCCCACACCTGCTGAAGTATGGAGCGACCGGAAAATGCAACACGATTTTTTAAGTGAACACAAACAAGAATTTAGGTGCTCCAAAACAGAAGTTTGACGAAATCAAAAATTTGGGATATTTATGTTACAAAACGACAACACAGGAAAGAATTGTAAATAAATTATTCAATATCAATCCATCAATGCTGGAATTATCTTCGACTCTATAATATTATCGTGGTTTGTTTTTTGTGGTATTTTGCCGTGTTGCGCTATCTCCTCCTTTAGCCAAATTTCAGATACTGTAACACTGTACAAAACATTGGCTTAATGAGGAGAAAACGTAACAAGGCATAAAACCCTAAACACAAATCACGATAATACTTTTGGCCGTGAAAATCTCTTATCATATCCAAAAATATAAACATTTTTATAGTATTACTAGTGTCCAGGCCACGCGGTGCTGTTGCTAAAGAAACACAATGCCATCTACTGGATGGTTACCTAACCTAGATAACCAAGTGTTGTGCCAATAAATTAACTCACATCTCCATCTGTCAGAAACTTATAGTACATACAAATAATTTCAAAACATTGTCCTATAACAAACATTTAATTCGCAATAATAAATATCGAGGTCAATAATCGAGATAACTATTCTATATTTTAAGTTGAACCAAATTACACACAGTAAGCCAAATTTCATCAAAATCGGTTAAGTAGTTTCGGAGTTTATCCTGGACGAACATTGTGACACCAGATTTTTATATGTAAAGATATTCAGATAAAACTTTATGGTTGTGCACTATAAAAAAAAAAACAGAATTTTACTTCTGTGAACGCTTATTACAAAATATTTTATTTAAATAAAAAGGGAGTTTCACGACTTTTACTTGTAATAGGCAATAAAAAAAGATAACAAAACGTTTTTCAATAATTTAACATTTTTTGAGAGAGGTGGGATCCGGTTCACATATTTATTAAAGACATAGGTACATTATATGCTTCAACCAAATATTTATATAACTTGAAGAGTAAGAAAAATAAGACTACGATAGGAATTTGCACCTTCACGGGATATGAATCCAAAAATTTGAGCTCCGCTTACCACGCACGCCGGCTGGTCTGCTTGGGGTGAAATGGGATTGTGTTGCAAATTTCCGAATTTTCCAGTCACAATATCATCTGGAAATCATCCCTAGCCGGTGGAGGGTCGGGTGGAGGCGGGGGAGGGGGTTGCAGGGTAGAATAAATCAGGGAAAGCACTCGGAGTGGCGGGAAGCGGAAGTAGTAGAGAAATGAGGTAGCGTTGTAAGGAAGTGGCCTAGGAGCCATTTACGAGCTTTGTTTCGCAAGTATGTTCCAGGACATGCTACTATTTTATTACCCCTTCACTCTAAACTTTTACTATCTAAGAAGGTAATAATTTTCATCGAAGTAACAATATGCACTCGTAGGACTCAAATTATCGTTAGATACTTGTGTAGAATTCAACCTAGATGTGTTAATTATACAAATATATTAATCAAGTTAGTGTTTAAGTTTGGAGTGATTGTTTGCAGGATGAGAGGTTGTGAATGCTAAATCTATAGATAATATAAAAATTAATAAGAAAAATTTTAAAATGCAATCTATCTGCTAAAAATTTAGTAAAGGCAATAAATAGTTGGGCAATACCTCTATTAACGTACTCATTTGGTATAATTAAATGGTCTAATACAGATTTAGATAGCTTAGAACGATTAATTAGAACTACGTTAACAAAGTTTAATTGTCATCATCCAAATTCAGCTATAGAACGAATTAATTTACCTAGAAATTTAGGAGGTAGAGGTATAGTCAAAATAACTTCTTTAAAACAAAATCAGGTAGAAATGTTAAGAAATTTTTTTCATAGAAAAGCTAATAGCTCAGAGCTGCATAAAATAATTTGCAAGGCAGACAGAAATATTTCACCTTTAAATTTATACGACGAGAATGCCAACATTTTTATAAATACCAACCAGGAATTATTAGATTCCTGGTCAAATAAAATTATTCACGCAAAACACTTCAATTATCTCAACCAAACGTATGTTGACAAACTTTCGTCAAACAAATGGTTGAGTATTGGAGAGTTGAGCGCAGAAATAGAAGGTTTTATGCTTGCTATTCAAGATAGAGTAATTAATACCAAAAATTATAGGAAGCATATAATCAAAGATCCAAATCAAATAGATGATGTATGTAGAAAATGTATGGCTTTTCCGGAAACTATAGAACACATTATATCAGGATGTTCTATATTAGCGCCGTCTGAGTATACATTTAGGCACAATCAGGTTTTAAAAATAATTCACCAAAGTTTGGTAATTAAACATAACTTGATTGACTGTCATAATATAGTACCATATTATGAATACGAACCAAATTAATTTTTAGAAAATAATTTCTTTAAAATTTACTATGATAAAACTATACTAACAGACAGACCAATTGGTCATAATAGACCTGATATAGTTTTACATGACAAAATTAAAAAAATAACTTATATTATTGATGTAGCTATTCCAAATTCCTGTAATATTCAAAAATCTGTTTCTGAAAAAATAAGAAAGTATACAGATTTAGGAAATGAAATTAAAAGAATTTGGCATTCTCAGACTATAAAAATATTACCTTTTGTTATTTCGGCTACTGGCATTATACCTAGCTCTCTTATTAAAAATTTAGGCATATTAGATTTGTCAAAGAATTTGTATATAAAAATGCAAAAATCAGTCATTTTAAATACATGTAGAATTACGAAAGATTTTTTAAATATTTATATTGAGGGATCAGTAGGATTTATCGGTCAAATTAGGAATTCCACAGAGCCGAACCCTCTGATATGAAAATATCTGGAGACGGTGAATTATATTCCCATTTAATAGTTTGGTAGATTAACGTGTTGTTCTTGTATTGTTTTGTATTAATTATACTTATATAATACACTTGCATAACGTGGATTTACTAGATGATCATTTATATGGAAAAGTGTATGAAAGCGTTCCTGTAAATCTGGTGAATAAAAAAAAAATATATATAAATTATGGCGAGCCATAAAGTTAATGCTTATTACGAACATATAAAAATTAATGTTTGTTTGTGTGTCCGTACTTTATGCGCGGCCATACCGTTTATCCGATTGCGATGAAACTTTGGTAATATGATGTGCGCACACCCGGGATGGTTATAGGATAGTGAGCTCTAGTGTTATGAAATTATTTCCTGTACTATTCATAAGTTTGAGATTATGTTTTCATCCGATCGCTATATTTTTTTTAAGTGTATGAACATGCCCTTGAATACTTCTATATAAATATATATACTGGTGAGCTATGGCATTATGAAATTTGCATAAAAATCAAATAGGTCACGCGAGTTGTTGGAAAAATTGGTGTATTTCATGGAGTTAGGCAGCAGGAAAAAAAATACGGCAGGGAAAATAGGAGTTTGCGGGAGGGTTAGTTGGGGAAATAAAGAGGGAGGCTTTCTCAGGAAGGGGGACGAGGGAGAGGAGAAGGCGAAAAAGGTGGAAACGGAATGCGTGAGAGGGGGGGGGGGGGGGTCGCGAGAAAGGGGAGAGTGGTAGAGGGTAGGGGGAACACGGGAAAGTGAAATGGGAATGCGGGAGGGGAAGGGGACGCGGGAGAGGACGAGGAAGAGGAGTCGGAAGGGGAACGGGGACGAATGGGAAATGACACGAAGGGAGAAACAATTTATTTATTTAATTGGCATTGCAACGCATGACGGGTATCAGCTAGTAAATAAATAAAAAAAAGCACGGTTTCAGACGGAATAGTGATAAAAGTGCTAATCTATCAAACCTATCCTCATAAATGCCCTCTCCTAACCGAGGTTGGTTATTATCAGAGTAATCTTCACCTTTCAGGATGCAGTCCGAAACACAAAATGATATTAGTACATTATTATTTTTTTATGAAATCGAATCAAAAATTATTTTATAAGAGCGCGCCTTGGATTGTGACATTTATTTGCCCTGGCCAAATTACTTTCCATGCTAACTAACTACAGGTCCTCCGTCCCACACGAAAAAAACAACTTCACGGTACATAGTTACAGATTGCTTTGATACAAAAGCTGTACCTGAATGTATAAAACCCCTTTTTACGACTTGATATTTTTCCACGAAGGAAAGGATACGACCACTTAAATACATACAGAACTCGCCGTTGGTTTTATTATATTTACAAGGTGCCCACGCCATCAGCGACCTTTGCGATTTTGAAGGATACCTAGAACACCCTTGGTCAGAGAGCAATGCACGATACTGGGTGGGGTGATGACCTCAATGGAAGAGTCATAAGATCCTTGGCTCTGGGCAGAGAGTTCACGATTTTGAATCAAAGGAAATTATCATAATGTAATAAAAATAATTTACCTTTAAACTTTGTTTCGAAATGATAACTTATAGAAAGGTAACGTTTTTTTAAATTTATTTAATACTGTACAAGAATCGTATACCGCACATAAAAATAGAGATACCAAAGGAAAGGGGGGAGAAGGAGGGAAAATATTTTATATTCGCATTGTTTTAACGTTGAACATAAGATGTATACACATTATCACCCTGACAAAAAATAGAGTACTATTCTGAATCGAAATTTAACATGAAATGGGACTTCACAATATTCCACTTCCCATCTCCTTTAATAAATCCTAAATCCTAACATCATCCAACAAATGCGGAGAGTTTCACAGCATCCACGTTTATCACTTAAAAAGGAGGACGATTAAAACGCTTAAAGTTACGATTAATTGTTAAGAGGGTATTACCACAGAATACCGAAAATTAGTCATTTTTAAATAAAATTCTAGACGAATTGACTCTTTTTTACAAAAAAACATAAATTGATTTTGAAAGATTGTTATTTTATCTGGTACAAGCAGATTTAAAATTTTGAAAACCTAAGTGTATTTTTAAGATACTAAGGTTATACCGTTGGTCGTTAGCAGATGTGTTCAATTTTCAAACGATAGATTCTATCAAACAACACAAATTTCAAATCATATAATTATATAACAAAATAAATCAATACATAATCTAGTCAACCCAGTTTTAATTTTAAATTTTTTAGTTAAATTAAAATCATTAAAAAAAATCCGAGAACGGGTTTTGTGACAAAAATACTTGTTTTTCTATATATTTAAGGTCACACAATCAAAAAATTTTTTACACACTTATTTTGCTTGGACAATATTGAAAAATCATAATTACTTATGATCAAAAAATACTTAACAAGTACACGATATTTAAAAATTTATCATCGTGCGTTTTGAGCATTTTTATAGCTTACTTGACTTGAATGTAGGTATATATTAAAGCAAGTTTTTAATTAAATAAATCGATATTAAATTTTTAATTTAAAAAAATTGATACCGGGGAATAATCGATCTTTCTCATTGGAACCTCTCTATACAGTTGCAAGCATTTTTAAACATTTATTCTCTGGTTGCGCGGCTGGTCAATCACTCTTAATTGTTACAGGGTTATTATACTATGCGACAAAGAGATAAGGTAATCGTAGTGAGAGGTAAGTTAACAGAGTGCACTTTAAAATATGCATGGCTTTTCAGAACTGAATAAAGTGATTCAGGATAACATCAGCATTTCTTTAGTTAACTTAATTTTCCACACTACGAACTTACTACTATCCACTTTCACAATTTGAACACGAGTTAAGATTTCCACGATGAAAAACTCAACCCCTTTAAATATTAGGTTCAAAGTGACGTGTAATTTTATAACAGTATTACGGCGTTAAAGTGACTTTGTAACACTGAGAAGCGGGTGACGCTGAGGGGCGAGATAAAGAAAAGCGTCGCTGGGAGAGGGGAGGTTCCGGACCGCGATCCGGGCCGACCCCGTAGAGCCCCGGGCTCTACACAAATCATCTAAAGTCGATCAGATGATATCGCCTGACCTTTTGAACGCCGGATACCTATACTATTCATACCTTCGTAGGCGTTTCAAAATCAGATCAGAGAAATTTTGAGCAAAAAAATATAAAATTAAATTAAAATTTCAAAAAAGGGATATTTATGTATACATTTTTTTTTAATATACATATTATTAATTTTATAAGACGTACCAGCACGTTCCTGAAAGGCTTTAATCATCATGAAGACTTTTTTTCCTTTAAAAACAAAATATACATTTCTCCATTACACGACGCCACTGGGCCTAGCACAACACGTTATACGTACTCCGCCTCGTTCCAGCAGCAACAGACGAAACATATCGCGTAAACGCATGTTGGTGTATTAAATTGAAAAAAATATATAATCGGACAACAAAAGGACATTTGCATTTTTATTATCTCTACATAAGCTCTGGAATTACTGGTCTCAGTAAGCTCACGAAGTATTTCGGATACATCTTGATGTACCCTGTATATGTATAGTACATCACATCACAGTCATCCATCTCGCAATACTGCTCCAGCGGAGATTTAAAAAACATCAAATTGAGGATAAGTTTTTATTACATTTTTTAAGAACTGCTCTCTAATATTATTTGATGAGCTTAAAAAAATAATAGCAATTTGCAACTTATTGAATTATTTAAAAACAGATACGACTTTGCATTTTTTCTTATTTTTTGATGATTAAATGGATATTTCAAAGTTCCATGGAAATTGTGTCTCGAGTTTAAAACACTTGCGTTCCATAGAAATTCCAGAAAAAAAATTCTTTGCAAATTTTCTGCTTTAAGTTAATATTATTTAAATAACATTTCCCCTGTATTAATTGCCAATTAGTGATGGTAACCATTATGGTTGATCCAACAAAAGTATGAGATGAAATCATCAAGTCAATAGAATGCTAATGAAAACCTCAAGAGAAGTATTATTAGATAAATTACATGATATAATGACTGTTAGGTGGCCATTGACAAATTTATTCTCTTGGTATTTGTTCCGAATAGAACACCATAAAATGAAACCTTAAAAAAAGTAAACCAATTTTTTTCGTGCTTTGACACTACTGTTATCGGAGAAACTTTAAAGGGGATTTTATTTAACGGCAAATAATACAAAAATAAGAGGATTGGAAAGGTCGAAATTCCAAAAAAATTCAAAAGGTCAAAAATAACGCAAAAGGTTCTAATGCTTAAAACGGAATAAAATAGAGATCGCAGAAACAACAGAATTCAAATAGTATATGCATATTTATATATATTTGAGTATAGTGAAATACAAATGTAATAAATTGGAGATTTATAAAAAGTTTATTGGATACTTTTTCTAAGAATTATATTGAAATTGAAAAATATTGTTCTGACTTTCTACTACTCTATACGAAATATTATAAAATTAAGATAAGACAATATTTTTTTTATTTATTTTAATAAGAGCTTTACTTGTTTACTAGACATAATGATAACAAATACCGCAAATACTGATTTCATTCGAATTTTTATTAAGGCACGTGAAACAACACAGCTGAAAACAGATGGAGTGTCTAAAAAACAAAGTAAATAAACGATATCTAAAATACTGAAAATCTTAGTATTAAATTATAATAATTAATATAAATAAATTCGTTGGTTGCTACTTTCACAAATTATACAAAAAATGTATCGTAAAATAATGCACGTAAGTTTAACTAAATGTCTCGGTTTAAAGAGAAATTATAAATAATATCATATTTCAGAATCGTCAATGTTGTATCTAATTAGCGGCGAATTATAATTATCATGCTACTAACGCCTAATAAAATAATGTTAACAAAATTTTGACAAAGTATTGATTTTATTGCCACATGTAAAATATATACGATGTAAATCTTCAATATCAACACAAATAGGTACCTAAGTATTATATAACAAATGGAAAAGTCAAATAATTTCCAGAAATTATAATATAAATATGGAGCATCCACAAGTTATATTGATTGAACCCCTGGGAGTTTTATTTTTAGATTAGCTCCACATTGTAGGAATGAATGAGTTTTATTAGTTATTATATTGAGTTTTATTTTATTATGGAATCTGGGGGAAAGAGTAGCGAGGAGGGACGAACGTATGAATCCATCCCTCCGCAGTGCAAGGTGATGTTTCGAGAGAGTCCTGCTGGAGAGCTCAAAAGGTCTCCCTCAACCTGTCTCTCCCGAACCACGCCATGGGTGGCTAAAGGCATTCACAATCAAGACCTAAATAAACCTCACCCCATGAATCCGGGCACCCCTGTTCAGTCACCAAACGCAGCGAAAGGTGAGTTGACCCATGATAGGAGTGTTAGTTATCCAATAAATGGTTCCCGGGGCAGCGGTTCCTGGTTCTCCCAAATTGAGACGATGTTACGTACGATCTCTCGCGGGGATTAACATACCAAGTAACATAATCTAGGAGACCTTTGCGTCATTCCAGGTCAAATAATGATATTTAATCTGGATTACGTGCACCAGGGAAGAGGCCTATAAATTTATCACTGATACAGGGCACTCTAACAAATGATGCGCCTTCGTGCAGAACTCCTCCCATACCCTCTTGATCCACAGCATCCCTTGTCTCATGACCATTCAAGCAGCCCTTCTTGGAAGTCAATGTTTGATAATAAACAATAAGTTATACTGAGAAGGCAACGGGAATATTGAACCAAGTTAAACATGACAATACCGAAATATTGAAAATCTTTCGACCAAATTTCAGTACATAATAATGCGCACGAGAAATTCTAAATACCCTGGCAAATAGAATATGTAGATCCGTTATAGCATTTTTTTGTTAAGATCTGTTGGACGATGTTCCTGATTTTTTATCGATTCTTTACATAGTAGGTATTATTGCTTCAATTTTTAACCTCACTAGGACTAGCCTGTTGAGCCTTATAATGTTAAAAAGTAATAAAAATAACACAATATAATAATATGTAGGTTTTGAAGAACAATATTCACACGTTTCTACAGATAATGGGTACCTACTAAATACTTAACTGAAGAAAGCTAATACATTATAAATGTAAACATGTAGGGTGACCAGTGACTATGAATTGATAACTGATTAAAAAATAATATATAATGCTATTCATTTAAAAGAGGCTAAGACGAAAAGAAAAAAAAAATATGTTTATAACATATTGTCCTATTAATTTCAAAAGGACAAAGACGAAAAAAAATGGCAATTCTTTGCTAACACAAATAATATAACAATGTTTTTTAGAAGTGCAGAGGGAATTAGATGACTTATTATGTTCTGGAAGGCTATTAAATATAAGTGGAGCCTAATTCAAATAATTTGCTTGACCAAAAAGATTTAGTTTGATTTGCCACAAAGTTCACATTAGAGCCAATTCCAGTAGTACGAATTTGCTGATTTTTAAGTTCAATAAACAATTTAAAAAATACATTATTTCAATAAAATTTTAGCATCACCATTGAATTAATTTTATAAAATACGTAAGTTAAGTTATTATACAGAATAACTAAGATGTAAAAACATAATAGTCATAGCGAATCGTTTTTTGGTTAAATTTGGAAGCATTTCAATTACAAAGAACCAAATATAACTAAAAAAATATAGTCCAAAATACTGCGTAAAACCGGGATAATTTATTAGCATTTTTTTAAAATCATTTGTATTTTAAAAGTCAATTTTTGCCCCAAATGAACTTTTTTGGCAGACTATTTAAAAACTGTCAAAATCAATACAGCATTATATTTCTTCCACTGAAATTATCGCCTGCGGCGCTTTCACTGTGTTACCTTGTGTTTCATTATAATTTTTTTCATTATTGCGGTTTTTTGCATGTAATTGTTTCATCCCCGAACCAATTAACAAATAGTTTGTTTGTGCGAAAACTTGCGAAAGCTCGCGAAGCTAGTTGTTTGATGAGAAACTTTACGTATCGATAAAAAAGTATTTCGTAAATTTCTATTTTTGGATCGTCGAGTCTAAAAACAAACAAAAACCATATAATATCATGAAATGAGATACACAAAAAAAAAACTGTGAGGGGATATTATAAAGACTTTCAAAAAGGTTTTTGGGGCAAAAAGGGTTTGTGTCATATATGATTTGTATCCCACGAACAATTTCTTAGTAATAAAAACATAATATTAGAAACATTGGCTGTGGAGATATGAAAAAGAAATCATTTTATTTTGTCTATCTCGCTTTGCAGATAATTGTGGCCCCAGTCCGAGGAAATTCTTTTACGACCCTGACACAAGCTTCATAAAAAATCTCTTCAGATTTCTTCCTCACGGATATCAAGTTTTATATTCTTTTGGTACTCGAAGCACAGGTTTGCTCAGGAGAAATTAATTTTGCATGAGGTCGGCTAAAATTTCATAATTTCCCGCGGGGGGTAATATATTTGTGTAAATCATTTCCTAAGATAAAACTAAAAAACGCAGTAAAATGAAACAGACTTAAATCAACAAAATTTGCAGGGAGAAGGATAACTCACATTAACCGGTCAGACTATTTTTTCGGTTTTCGGAACAACTCAAATAGTCTCATAGTTGTGTCTCCCTTACTTTCGTAATTGAAAATATGGTCTAAACGTTGCGTCGTTAGAAAAAGACAACACCACAATTAATACTCAAATATAAAAGTTAACCGAAAATTTAAAAGATCACGACCACAATTCGAAAAAAAAGGGAATTTTTATTAATTATTTTTACTAGAAACGACAAAAAAGTGAACTGGTGATAATGTGTATAATACTTTTGCCAAATAAAATATGTGTAAGTGTTTTTTCGTTATCGGTAATATTAGTTGGAAAAAACATTAGGCTATTAGAAAAATTTTATATTTAACAAAATTATAACATGTTTATTTAGAATTATAAAATCTGAAAGCGTACTTAATTACCTTTCAAAAACATGTTTTAGTTTTCGGATGCGTTCAGAAATATTCTATTTATTTGTATTTTATTGCACAGCGGAAATATTTTGATATTCCGAGAAAATAGGCCCGAGACCTGATGGTTAACTTCAAATCGTAAAATATGCTAATAAAAATGTTTTTTTCTGTGTTGACGCCCACGGTTTCTTCAATTTAATGTAAATGTTAAAAAGCTGACGACTGTTGGAAAGTGCAGTGTAGGAGGAAGGTTGAGATATAATAATTATCCAGATCTGGTTATTAAACCCAACACATTTCAAGCAAAGTTTCAGCATTGAATTGTCTTTTACAAAATCAATACTGGGATTATCTGAAACGAGGTGTAAATATACTACATGTAAATGAAATGTGAGAAAAACCAATATAATTTAACCGATATAATTATTGATATTTGGCTTCGCCCATAGACATATGAATATTCATAGACCAGAAAATAAGGGAAAGGGGTAAACACCAACTGTAGCGGCACGCAGAGGGATGAGTTGACTGTAACGATATGTGATTCGTCAATAATTCAATCTGACAGTATATAGGCATCTCGCATTATAATATCACCATTTAGTTCTTAAAAGTAAAATCTGCTTTAGAATGAGTAGAACTTTTTACATGGGAGCGCGAATTGTTCGCCCGGTTTGAACAAACTTGCGTAATCCATGTAAAGCGAAGAAAGGTTCGCTTGTTTTGAGAGTCGAATATTTTGTTACCGTATTTAGTTAAGACACTTTTACAAATGTTTCATAATTTACTTACTTTTTTCACTTAGGGCAGGTCTATATATAATATGTCTATGGCGTTGCCGGTTTTAACACTGCCTTTTGCCTTCCAGTGAACTATTCAATTCATTCAAAGTAACTGACTTTCATCAAATGAGGATTGACAGAATATTAATTTTCAAGGAACAGATATATTTTTAATAAAATCAAGACAAACATTTCCGGGTTACTAATAACCCGACAACAATTGAAAATTGAATACGTAAATCGCAGTAACGGGATAAGGTTGCTTGTGTCATGATGGAGAACTTAGCCAGTCGAGGAACTGAACTTACGACGAAACGCCTGGTTGGGAACCATACGCGATCTCAACTCAGCAACTAACCGGTCTAATCAATCTAAATAAATTATATACATCTATTCAAAATAAACATTACCAAAAATGTATAATTATTGGTCACAAAAAAAAATGTGATCTGCAAATATTAAATAATATTACGATCATAGTTGATTGTGTATAATCTAGAATAGTTAGAAGGAAAACAGAATTATGGCAACGAATCGGCACACCCTGGTTAAGAATCTATAAATATTCAAAACATCGGGACACGCTTATGAATAAAAGAAAAACTGAACCAATTAAGAGACAAACCCCGCATAACAATCGAATAAAAACCAAAATTAATGACATAATGACAAACAAAATAATATACTTATGGCCTATTTTTCTTTTATCGAAATTCCTTTGACAATCCATTATCGATAAAACGACATATATAATTAGTGCCAAGATTGATTGATGCAAAAACTTCTATTTTGAACAGTTGAGTTCATATTTCCGAGGAAAATGGTTCATTAACGCGATGTGTAGGCAAAATCTGTATTCCAACCTCAAATAAATCAAAGTTTTTCACGCGGAGGGGAATGGGAGAAGAGGAAGCCATTAGAGAATAGCAGCGAATCAGAGTAGGTAAGCAAATACTCAACCTGATGATATAACGGAGTATATTCATCGCAAAATCGCCAGTAAGCGGTCATGACCATTGAGAATAATGATCAGTGGTCATTCAAGGCAGGACCGGTAGCCATCAGACTTTCATAGCGAGTCTCCTCCATTACCTCCATTGAGCGAGGACCATAAGAAGACGATTTCAAGGAACCAGGCAAGGGGCAGTTAACGGAAAAGGCCATAAATTATTATTATTATTTAGAGGGGATGGCGGGAAACATCTGGCACGAGAGAGAAGAGAGAAAGGGGAGGAATGAAAACGCCCCGGGCCAAGTTTATTGGAAAGCCATTATTTAATTTTGAAGGACCCGTTTGTTTTTTATACACTCTTACAGGCGGCGGCCTGGCCAGTGGGCGGGTCACTGGGAAGTTAAGTTTTTCAAACAATCACACGGTAAATGGTCTTTAGAGCGTTTAATGGCGATGTGGAAGCAGCATCCCCTACCTAGTTCACAGGTGCTTCATTTTCACATTAAATATATTTCGTTTTAATGAAGAAACTTTTTCAGTAATTAGATAGGGCGTTCGGAAGCAGTATAAGCTATAAGCCTATGTATAAACCTTTGCTTGAAACTTTTCAGAGGAAAATTACATTCAAATTGAATTTTAAAAAATTTCTTATTTCGATAACTGTCAAAGAGATTAGTTTTCGCAGAAATTGAGATATTTAAAATATATATTGTGAGAATACACGGAGAAAAATGTAATTCGAAAACACGATCATTTTAATAGTAAAAACGGTTAAAAACGGGTCTGAAGTTCTTACGAACAAGTTAACAGCGTTTCAATGTTTATTGGCGGGAAAATGTAAGAATAATTTGTTGGTGTACGTACGAAATTACGTATACCGACAAATTATTCTTACATGTTCCCGCCAATAAACATTGAAACCCTGTTAATTTGTTCGTAAGAACTTCAGTCGCGTTTTTAACAGTTTTTACTAGTAAAATGATCGTTTTTTTTCGAATAACATTTTTCTCAGTGTAGCAAATGTGCATACTTACCAATGTATCTTAACATGCACATATCATTATCTATATTATTAAGACGCTAGTAATAATAATCCTTGTGCTCACTCTATTATACTTACTTTGATTTTATATATGTTTTAATTGCATTCTTTCATATATATATATATATATATATATATATATATATATATAAATATGAAAGAATATAATTTTTTTATGTTCTGTACTTTTTGTAATTTACTATATTCTTTCATACTCTTTTATATTACTTTAAAGCCATTTACGTGACTTTATACTTTATACTTTATTTTTACTATTAAAATGATCGTTTTTTCGAATTACATTTTTCTCCGTGTATAACCACATTTCGCAGAATCCGGTGGAATGTCCGGGGGAAACTACGACTAAAATCCACAACAAGGCAGGAATTTGAAATAAGTAAACAACTCTATACCAATCTTAATAATATATGAGTCCTGAACAAGGTATGATCCATTCTCTCGCAGTTACTGACTTTACAATGAACGTAAGCGAAAGAGAAATATACGTAAAAACATAATTGCGGCAGAGAAAGGCGGGGGCGGGGACACATATTGCGACGATTTCTCTATGAACGTCAGGCCAGCATTAAAGTTTGGCTTGTAGTATACATCAGTGTCAGTGGGGATAGATCGCAATCGTTGAAACACAGACGATAGGTAGAAATGCTCTGTTTTTTTTTGCTACGGTTGGTTGTTTGGTTGCTACGAGTACATGTATTTTTTTAGAGTAATCCATGTACCGAGCAGATACGTTCGTTACAAATTACCCTATCATTACAACAATACAGGATCAAACGCTGAATGAAATTCCATAATGAATAAGAAAGGATCTCTTGGTCTCAGGGAGCAAAACGGCAAAGTATCAAAAGACGTATGCTTATCTGGGACCGAAATTATACAACAAAATCCCCCCAGACTTAAATATTAAAAATTACAAAATGTCTTGCATTGGTTCAATAATAACTA
Organism: Limnephilus auricula; assembly: GCA_951813805.1. Taxonomy (NCBI): domain Eukaryota; kingdom Metazoa; phylum Arthropoda; class Insecta; order Trichoptera; family Limnephilidae; genus Limnephilus; species Limnephilus auricula. Next base: position 13,963,734 of record OX638390.1, on the reverse strand, counting down.
AATGGTTGATTGGCTTGGGTAGGGAGGAGTTTGAAAAACTAATATGTAATGTGACTTAAAACTATACATGGTTACCTACGAATGGCACATTTAGTAAAAACTTAGTATAAATAAGTATTAATTTTAAAAAATAATAATAATTTAAATTGCATTTGGCACTTAACAAACTTTGGTTCCTTAGAACAGGCAATCTGCCTAGCTAGGAACTAATATCGACCTAAAACAACGTAATAACACTTGTATTCATTTTAAATATATTCTCTTATTATGTTATATTATTTCTGTTATTTTGGCTTTAAATGTAAATAAATAAAAAATAAAAAAAATAAAATAAATATGTTGTTGATGATGCTATAAATATTGAAAGAATATCAACATACAAACATTATTTAATTAAAGCTGAATATCAGGGCTTCTCAGTTCGATTATAATCAAACATGGGTAATATTTTAATTAATTAAGATAATATTAGCGAAAGTCAATCGAAAATCCGAAACAGAAAAATCAGAAAAAGATACGGATACATCTGGGACACGAACCCAGGACCTCTGGCAATCCGGGCCAATGGCAACGTGTCCCAGATGTATCCGTATCTTTTTCTGATTTTTCTGTTTCGGATTTTCGATTGACTTTCGCTAATATTATCTTCATTAATTAAAATATTATAATTTGAGGTTTAACTCATTAAGTTAAAAAGTTAAAAATAAAAATAATACAATTATAGGTACTTTGAATGTTTGTATTCTTTAACACACAGATTACTTGGGAGATTTTTAAATTTATTTCTTTATTAAATACATAACGAAGTTATTTGTATGTATATTATACTTGTATTTATATAGCTTTTTTTTATGCTGTTACTTCAATACTTACTTTTTAATTTTTTGTCATGTGAACTTTTCATATAACTCTTTTATATTTTTTAAACGTTTGTAAATATTCTGTATCCATATTTCAAATTATTGTAATTCCTATGTTAACGCCGTTAATCGGCGTTAATTAATAATGAATAAAAATAAATGATTTAAAGAAAAAATGAACTCACCCTATGTATGTGTTTGGCTCTCGCCATATTCCTAATAAGCCTGTAGAGCGGCGCTGCAGGGTGTGCGGGCGCGCCCAGCTGGCAGTAGACAAGCGCCGTGAAGAGCCCCCGAGGCGAGGTGCCGGGCGAGGAGCCGGGCACGGCGCCGCCCATGGTGCCAAGCGCGCCCAGCCAGAAGGGGTAGGCGGCGCGCGTGTCCGCGTACCACGGAAGGGTGACCAGCGCGCCGGGGACGGAGTTCCACGCGAGGGCGTCGCGGCGCGCCCTGCCCGGTATTCTCTCCAAGATTATCTGCAAACGTTACAAACATTTATTTATTTATTTATTAATCTTCTCACATGTTATGAATATTATTTTTTTTACATAGAAATTAACCTCACTAGGACTATAATAGCCTGTATTGAGGTTAACTTTAATACATTTAAGTGAAGAAGCATACGTTAAATACAACAAAAAAAAAATATATACACACATAAGTTAAATTCAAAAAAACACAAAAACTGCAAAAAAAAAACACATAACACTAAAATAATACATGGAGAAAGAAAGAAATATTACATTGTGGCCAGATGGGTAGAACTTGAGGATGAAATTGTAACAATGTTTAAACCATAAATACATTATAAAACACTATACCCATTGAGAAGCAAAGTGACAGTTCAACACAACTAGGGTGACACTCTGATTTTGGCAGATGGAATTTTAATAAAATCTTAAAACATTACTTTATGTTTTTAATACAATGTGTGCTTGGTTGTCGCTGCTGGTCTGGAGCCATTGGATTCATGATGATAAATATAATGTACATTGTACATGCCTAGTATCCAGTTATAGCATATTGTAAACTCATGCAAACACGATATTTAGTTCAAATGGAACTTGTTACAGACTAAACAGTACCTTCTTCAGAACAACTTGATATTAAATTATTATTAAGCTTGATATTAAATTATCAACGAGTCAAGTTACACGACATAGATGGCTCTAGAATATATAGATCTTAGAAATTATAGACTTGTCCGACAGATGTCGGTAGTGACTATATGCATTTTATGACAATTTATGACTTTTCAAAGGGGTGTTGAAATTGTATGATTCTGAGTTGACATGGAACCGTTCAAAATATTCTTCCTTCCGAACTAAGAAGCGTAGACCTTAAATTTTCGTATTTTTACAGTATTATCAAGATTTTTCAGAAACGACGATATTATCATCACGTATCACGTTACTATTCCCCCTCTAACGCAAACATGTTTTAATAAATAGCTATATTTACGAAAAAAAATGTTTGTGTAAGATAAAAGGGGGCGGTTTCAATGACGGAATGTAACTAACTATTGGAACATAGGATAGAATGTCATGTTGGATCCTTCGTCCACAAGTTAATATTGGTATTTCAACGGAAAGAGATCATATCAAGTCGGAGATAATTTATTGCAACTTTGTAACTCCGAAACTAGGTCCCTAAGTCATTCCATTATTTTACAAAAATTATCAGAAACTTTTTCATTTCCAAAACATAAAATTACGGTTCCCTACACACAATAATCTACGATTTAACAATTCGTATCAGTATAAATGTACAACCCCCGATTTATTAGACAATCTTACAATTCAATTTCCCAACAAATCTGATTTCAGAGTTACCTGGTTGTAGCAATTACCCCTCGAAGAGATGGTTGACATGTCTATTCGGAAACTGGTTGCAAAGGTAACTTTTTTTTATAGTGAATACCTCACAAAAGTCCCAACTGCTCCCGTCTGGAGCCAGTGAGACTATGGCATCCCCAATTGGGGTATGTTATGAGGCTGAAGGAAAGTGATGAAGGGAAGGAGAAGAGGAAGAGGAAGGTGGGGAAGTAACTGGCTACTCAGATCTAGTCACTAACCACAGCTAAAGCCATTTCAAGCAACGTTTCAATTCTGAATGGTGGTTTTACACCAGGGCGATACTAAGGTATCTTCCACTCTGGAACGTGCCGCAAATATACTATATATTATTTTAAATAATTAATTGTGAAATAACACAAATAAATTAAATAAAATTTATTTGCGCAAGCCGGGTTCGAACCCGCGGCCTTCGGAATGGGGGTCCAACGCCCTACCGCTGGACTACGCCGACAAGTATTACAGGAAAAGTAATCGATTCATTTTCGGTGTGCACAGCCGAGACACGACTAACACTTAATAAAAATATGCTACCTCCCCCTACCCCCAAATATCATGCTATTATATTAAAAAGTGAAACTTCTGATTATGAGCTTTAGATTTAATTTTGAGCTCTAGCTGCAGAAAAATTGCTTTGGCAGATTGGTAGGTGTTTAATACGAAGAATGAAGAGAAAAAAAAGTAGGATGAGCAACACTTTGAAAAAGAAAATATAATGAATAATCAATATTTTAATGAAATATGATAATTTGAAAACTCTTAGTGAAATATGTGAAAATAAACTCTTTGTGAAATATGTGAAAATTGTAATTTATGTGAAATGGAATACGTAAACAAAGGAAAATGATGGTTTAATTTCTGTGGATTTAAACTGAAAGGAGAAAATCCACAAAAAACATGTAACTCAGCAGCATTGAATTTTTGGACCAGTTCTAAGAACTGATGTATCCTAACATAAAATCATATTTGTTCTTAAAATTTTAAAAGCCCCGGTGCAAAAAAAAACAAAGAAATATATTTTAAAAAATTACGATGTAACAATAAGGTGCTGCGCCGAAACAAAGGTATATTTTTTAGTACAAGCACAAAAAATGTTCATCTTAAAGAGGATTTTGCTCTCTTTTTTTATTACATTACAAACTAGTTTAGCTAAAACGTGTCTGCGTAATCAAATACTTACAATTTTGCACGCAAAAATTCACAAAGCAAATCATTCGACGCTTTCTATAAAATATGGCACAAGTATGATCCTTGTCTGGGAGTAATTCGGCTGAGAGGCTCTGTACATTAGCTCAGCCACGAGTACCGGCGCCGGGGCAACAGAATAAGTGAGGAGCTTCCTTACAGGCGTCGGTATTAAGAATGTGCCGAAAGAATGCTTTGTTACAAAGGAAATTTTAAGTGATGGGGACATAGCGTAGGAGCAGGCCCATTACAGAGGAGAGCGAGGCAAAGGAGGTCACTTCAGATGATAAATTTTAAATTGAATATTTAAAATGTATGCAGAACGCTTCGCTTCGTTCACAAGCCGTTTGCAGTGAAATTTTAAGACTGGCATAATATTTAATGGTTTGTAAATTCTGAGCAGAGTTTGTATGATTTTACATTGAAAAAATTGCATAATGCCTAAGAACGGATAACATTTTGTATCGATAAGAGTTTTTTTTAATGTAATTATTATAATGGTGATCAGATACCGCCTTAGTAGATTCACTTGAAGTTTTATGGTGAAAAATCAGCAAATGTGACTACATTATATGTACTTGAGTTTGCAGTTAGGATTTCCCATAGTAATGTTATATATCAAACCTACGTATATTTTTGAAATAAAAAACTTTGGTATTTCCTCTCTTTAATTTCAAGCCTAGTTTCACTATTCCATTTCAATAATTCCTAAGACCACCATTCATAATTGAAACGTTGCTCGAAATGGCGGTAGCCGTATTTGTGAACATATCTGAATGGCCACCTCCTCTTTCACATATCCTTCTCCTCCCCACTACCTACAGCCTCACAACATACCCCAATTGGAGATTCCATACTCTCACTGGCTCCAGACGGGAGCAGTTGAGATTCTTGTGCGGTATTCATATAAAATATATATATATACATTATTAAATTTATCAACTATTCAACAAATTGGCATTTTAACACCCCTTTGAAAAGTCATTAAAAGTTACGAAAATATAATTGAAAAAAATCCAATAACCTAACCCCTAACGCAACATACGTATTTCATGCTTTTCAAATGAGGTGTTGAAGTTGCATGTTGTTGAGTTGTCCGGTCTCCGATTTACGAGTAAAATGTCGTAGATCATTAAAGATTATTAACCGCTTGGGCACATAAGCTTGTTTTCACGACAATTTAACGTAGGTAGACATAGGAATGACGTATGCCCCGGACCTGAGTTAAATTACCCTAGTTTCCCCAATTATACTGCATTGTTTAAATGTGACTAAAGGTCGTTAAAGTAAGATATTTCCAAATGATGACTCAGGGGTTTCTTTTTCCCTGCAAAATGAAGAATTTTTGTGCTCTCTAATAATTGAACTCGGCCTAAACATATCTAGGAGTGACGAGCGAGTTATAGGTTTTTGTTAATTTATTAAGAGCCATTGACCAGCGGCTGAGACTAAAAGTTTAAAAATGCTTGCAACTGTACAGGGAGGTTCCGATGAGAAAGATAGATTATTCCGCGTATCAAATTTTTTAAAATAAAAAATTTAATATCGATTTATTTCATTAAAAACTTGCTTTAATATTTACCTACATTCAAGAGAGCAATAAAAATGCTCAAAACGCACGGTGTTAAATAATTAAATATCGTGTACTTCTTGTAAGTATTTTTTGATCATAAGATAAGTATTTATGAGTTTCCAATAATGTATAAACAAAATAAGTGTGTAAAAAAAATCTGAAATATTTTAGTATGTAAGACCTCAAATAAATAGAAAAACTGAGGTATTTTCGTCACAAAACAAGTTATCGGATATAGTTTTTAATGATTTTAATTTAACCAATTAACTAACTAACCTTCACGCCATTTCCTCGTAGGGGTAGGCAGAGAGGACGGACCGCTAAACAATTCGGTCTTGGCATACACTCCTCGCCTCATTCACATTCATACATCTTATCATACATGCTCTTCATACTTGACATGGCCCGACTCAAGTATCTGATTCACTTGATCGTGAATTAAAATTAATTAATTTATCCAAAATTAAAATTCTGAAAAATATGTTTACTAGATTATGTATTGATTTACTTTGTTGAATGATAATATGATTTGAAATTTTTGTTGTATAATACAATATGGCGTTTGAAAATTGAACAAATCTGCCAACGATCCACGGTTTAGCAGATAAAATAACAATCTTTCAAAATCAATTTATGTTTTTTTTGTAAAAAGAGTCAATATGTCTAGAATTTGATTAAAAAATGACTAATTGCCTGTATTCTCTGGTAATACCCTCTTAAAGTACCTTTCGGATTAATAGAATTTTTGAAGTAATTTTTCTTAAATTTTTAATTTCAGTAATATTATTGAAAGGAGTTCTGCAAATAAAACTTCATAACAATAAAAAATTGGTTATATTTCAAATAGAATTTCCTTTATATTACTAAGAGCGAATTGAGGCCAAGCATTACATCAAGCAGTATAAGGGTAGTGGAAGTTATCTTCTCGCACCGAGAATAGTGCACAGTAGGTGCTGTATTCGTATCATTCACATTGTACTCGCTACTACTCACTACTGCATCTTCTTAAGTTTCACTGTGCGGGTTAGCATTACGCGAAAGATATGCAGGGAGATGCATAATTGTGGCTTCAGATACATTTCCGTGCGGGGTGATGTACATATGAATACATCCAACTTGCATTTCCATGGCATGTTCAACATCACTATCGCAATTGTAAATTACACACAATAGGCTGCCACTGAGCTAACATCTGTTTGGAAACCTTAAACAATTAACTACAACGGATGTGACATAAATATGTGGGTTTGAGTATTTATATCAAAGCGTCAATTATTCTCTTCTGCGAACAACAGGGATAGAATTTCAAACAGAAAAAGTGCAATTGTCTCAGCTTTACATAATAACATTAAAATAAAAACAAGCTCAGCGTTTTGATTCATAGAAAATTAATTTAGTTTATTTCCACAGGTTGTTACATGAAAGGGTTTTAAATTGTAATTAAAATTTATTTCATGGAATTATGCCATAATATCTTACCAGAAGATAATAAAAAAATCTTTGAGATATTCTTACAAGAAGATTATAAAAACATGAGCATTTAAACTTTGGAGAAAGTGTCCATTCTAAATTGTTAACGTAAGAAGTACTTTCTTATGGTTGTATTTATTTATATGGTTGCTATTAAGAGCGATTGACCAGTGGCTGAGAATAAAAGTTTAAAAATGCTTGCAACTGTACAGGGACGTTCCAATGAGAAAGATCGATTATTCCCCGTATCAATTTTTTTAAATTAAAAATTTAATATCGATTTATTTCATTCAAAACTCGCTTTAAAATATACCTACATTCAAGTAAGCTATAAAAATGCTCAAAACGCACGATGATAAATTATTAAATATCGTGTACTTCTTGTAAGCTTTTTTTGATAGAAAGTACTAATGATTTTTCAATAATGTCTAAACAAAATAAGTGTATAAAAAAAATTTGAAATATTTTATTTTGTGAGATCTTAAATAAATAGAAAAACTGAGATATTTTTGTCACAAAACACGTTCTCGGATTTATTTTTTAATGATTTTAATTTTACTAAAATTTAAAACTGTGTTGACTAGATTATGCATTGATTTATTTTGTTGCATAATTATATGATTTGAAATTTATGTTGTTTAATAGAATCTATCGATTGAAAATTGAACAAATCTGCCAACGACCAACGGTATAACCTTAGTATATTAAAAATACACTTAGTTTTTCAAAATTTTAAAACTGCGTGAACCAGATAAAATAACAATCTTTCAAAATCACTTTATGTTTCTTTGTAAAAAAGAGTCAATACGTCTAGAATTTCATTTAAAAGGTACCAATTTCTGGTGTTCTCTGGTAATACCCTCTTAATAGGAACGGCTGCGCGGAAGCTTTCATACAAAACGTAGTTTTGGATTAGAGGTCAAAATACCCAACCAAACTGAAAAAATATTTTTATAATAAAAAGGTAGGTCAAATGTCAATCTCGAATAGGAGCTACTTTTTATTTTTGCTTTTAAATGATGACGTAAAGGTAATTAAAGAAATCAGTTTTGGTTCATTTTGAAAGCAACTTTGGAATTTTATTGTGAGTTATTTATAATTATAAAAAAAAATTGCCTTATCCTTGGTTTTAAAATAATGAAAAATAAAATTAAAAACTGTTAAACATGCGTTTCTTTAAGTAGTAATTTTAATATATAAACGACAAGTTTTTGTTTCAATGTAAATAGGGAATTTGTAATTTAAATTTATGCCTATCAAAATTGTTTCTAAAAAAAAAAACAATATATTAAATTTTAGATTTCATCATATTTAAAAAAATATATATATAGTAAAATTATTTTTTTAAATGCTTAAATCTACTCGCAAATAATTGTCCAAGTTGCCAACAAAATCATAAAATATTAAAATCTTTAATAGCCTATATTTTATAAATTAAAGCAAAAATAAATAAAGTAGCTCCTATCTGAGGTCAACATTTAACATACCTTTTGATTACAAAAATAATTTTTCAGTTTGGTTGGGTATTTTGGCCTAAAATCCAAAACTACGTTTTGTATGAAACCGGCCGCGCACCCAATAGCCTTAAGTATGAAGCTTCAGATCAAAACCGTGTAATTTTTTTATTTATTTTTATTTATTATTTCTTTACAAATTAAAATGTTTAGCATTAATTATTAACCCCAATAGGGTTCTTCTGTATCGGGATTTATATTTATCTATTCTTCTCCACATTGTTGAAGAGGGGAAGATTTCCCGTACATTGTAGGAGTAGAAGATTGTGTCGTGTCACGCCACGGCTTCCTGCACGGAACATGGTATATTTTTACATTTCAATCATAATTTTATCTCTCTCTAGTGATGAACAAGTACGAACGTCGTTTTATCACGACACCATTGTCACGTATCGTAATAATATATAAGACTACCTACAAGTTAATCAAGTTGTTATCTTAAATGAGTTTCGCAACTCATCGGGATTGCTCTAGCAAGAAATAAAAATAATAATAAAAATATAACTTTACACTAAAATAAGGAATTATTATAAGCAATAATTATTAGCCTGAAACACTAATTATTGCTTATAATAATTGTTACCCTTTGTGCTATGCATAAAAAATCTTGTCTTAAACATTAGTTTATCAATTTCATAAAATAAAATAAGGAATACATTTATTTATCTATTCTAAAGGAATTTATGAATGTCTTCCACAGGTTATTTTTAATTGATAAACTAATGTTTAAGACAAGATTTTATGCATAGCACAAAGGGTAACAATTATTATAAGCAGTCGAGTCCCGTCGGCGGCATGTATCTTTTCTCGAAAGATTGTTTCAATGTGGATTAGTGTTTCAGGCTGATAATTATTATTATAATAATTATCTTCCACAGGATTCACGTGATAGTCGAACAAAATAGAACATTATATATTGTCAGCAGCTAAAGATTTTTTCCACCCGCTACAACACTAGAACGTACCAGCGAGTGAAATAAAACTCAAGAAATGTACTATTTTTTTTGGCAAGAAATAAAAGAAAAAAACTAACGACAAATACATTGTCTTAAACATATACACAGTTAGTGGTAAAAAAAAAATATGACCCTACAATAATTTTTTAACAGCACAACCAATAAAAATCTTAATAACCAGTGATTCCTGACATTATTTGAAGTAAAAAATGTAAATAAAATTTTGGCCTCCGGTGACATTTTTGGTGTTTTTTTTTTCTACCAAAAACATAAAAAAATAGTAGGTGTTGGATAGTTGGGGGGCGGGGTAAGTGGTGGGGCGGTTGCTCGGCTGAATGACCAGTGACGTCATGTGGAAGAATTTTTATTTATCTGATTTTGAATTTTAAAAAAATTGAAAAAAAAATGTCATCAAAAAGTCACCGGAGACCAAAATTTCATTTACATTTTTTACTCAAAATAATTTCAGAAATCACTGGTTAAAGTAAATCAAGTACGTACCTTAACACCCTGTGTATTACGTAGGCAGAAAGGGATTCTAAAGCAGATACGTTTTTAGATTTTCACGGTCAAAAAAGCATTTTCGTTGTTTGTTTTTGGGGTGTTATGCCGTGTTGCGATACCTCCTTCTTTAGTCGACCTTTCGGACAGCGTTGCAGTGTCCATCATCAGGGCAGATCCGGCAGATCCGACGATGTGATCATTGGATCATCGGACATTGTCGGATCTGCCGGATCTGCCCTGATGATGGACACTGCAACGCTGTCCGAAACGTCGACTAAAGAAGGAGGTAGCGCAACACGGCATAACGGCCCAAAAACAAAAAACGAAAAAGGATTCTAAAGCAGTTTAGAGCAAATATTGTAATGGAGGAGAAACTAAAGAAGGGTGATGACCCCTCTCTCTTTTGTTGTAAATTAGTTGGGTTGAATTTCATTCAAATCCTCCAGTCCTAATGAGTCCTAAATTCACAAGTCTTTCGAAACAACTTCAATTTATTAACTCCATTTTTGGCAGTAATCTTCTTATAAATGTAATATGAAAAATGATGGTGTAGCAAATGTAAAGTTATGCAATGTCCAGTGTTTTAATATAGCGTCCTCCGCGTGCAAAGTCGTATCTCCTCCAAGCATAAACTTTCTAATTAAAGTGTGTTTATCGGAAGTGACCTGCCAGGTAAGTATGTTCTCTGTGTCCATTTGTAAATAATAGTTCTAGGTAGAGCCTAAGAAGTAATAATAAGATGTACAGCGCCCTTGAGGTGATTTCTCACAAAAACGGCGCTCTACAAATTATCCAATTATTATTATTATTATTATTGAGTGGTTAAAAGTTTTGGGAACCACCCAGACGTCGCGAGTTCAATCATAATATGCTAGCAAAGATCTTCATCTTTCATCATTGCAGAAGTAACATTTCTTCTTAGAAAAAATGAAGGAGAAAGAAATGAAAAGTCAGACATTTTGTAGTCACGGATGTTTGCATAACAATAAAAATACAATATGCAAGAAAGATTATTAAGAGAAGCATTATCACGTGGTAGTATTGTCCTCAGAGCTTTTAATACTGTCATGTGCGCTGAACAATTCAGTAGAGGGTGAATTATTGCACCCACCACGCCACACACCAGGCAGCGAAGTAGTTACTTTGACATCGGGGTATTGCTGACAGGTTAGCGAACAGTTCAATTCTCAAATTGTATCGTAGCGAGAGCAAACTCACCTGAAATAACACGTATCCGCAAATTAACCAATACTTTTTATAGCTTATAGCTTATTAGCGTTGCAAGAAACTCTAACAAAGTGTGTTTATTCTGTTTATTGAAGTCCAAAGAAGCGAAGCTAGCAGTTCACAATGGAGTGCTGGTGATGTGAGCATCATAAGTAAGATTAAGAAAGGGACGCTTAGATGGTTTGGACATGTAGAGCGAATGAATGAAGAAAGGAGTGTCAAGAGAATATATGACGCAAATGTGAATGGTAGAAGAACTCGAGGACGCCCGAGGAAGACATGGCACGATCAAGTGAATCAGATACTTGTGTCGGGCCATGTCAAGAGTCAGAATAATAGAAGAGCATGTATGATAAGATATATGAATGTGAATGAGGCGAGAAGTGTATGCCAAGACCGAGTTGTTTGGCGGTCCTTCCTCTCTGCCTACTCCTGCGAGGAAACGGCGTGATGGTTAGTTAGTTATTGAAGCCATTTTGAACACATAGCGTAATTTTTTATCCAAATGTCATAATGCCAGAGCTCACTATTATATAAAGAAACATTCGCGGGTGTGCACATAACAACTATCCAAAGATTCATCACAATTGGATGAATAGTCCCTTTAGGAAATAATTTTATAACTCTAGAGCTCACTTGCACGATATATAGAAACCTTAGCATGTACACGACAAATCAAAAAAGTTTCATCTCAATGGTATGTTTGCTTTAGGTACCGCAAAAGAGACAAACAAAGCAACATTCATATTTATACCTATATGTATATGTATTAAGATGACAATAATAAATTATCCACGGCAATGTTTTTTTTTAATGTATTATGCTTACCGGAAGTATTCTAGGAATAACCTAACAATATTTGACTTATTATTTTACTATAATTTATACAGCTTCACATATATGTGTACGAAAATACTGCAAGCATGCATATTATTGCTCGTTGCTCAGTACAAAGCCAGTTAATGCATGTGGCAGTGGCAGTGGCAGTTACAGTGGGTGATGTATTTGCATTTGTCTGAGGCTTCAAAGCATCTTTCCGGAGGTTCGTGTTACCGAGGAATCGAGAGAACGCGTCCCGCTAATAAATTCATCCCGAAATATGAGCGCCAGCCGCCACACCGCTGAGTGTTCGTGAAGCCATCTTTACTCGCATTGTGCAATAAGCAAGCATGACAGAAGAAAGAAATATCTTAGCTGTAGAAATGAACAAAAAATAATAAACAAATCAACCGAGCTTAATAAGTTTTAATCGATAGGGTTGGGGTAATGACACTGTACACTTATAAAATTTAACTTTGTTTTAAGGCCAAAAATGTCATCACCGAGGTCAACCGATTTCTATAGAACATCGAAATCGGTTAAGAGGGTATTACCAGAGAATACCGGAAATTAATCCTGTTGAAATCAAATTCTAGAAATATTGAGACTTTTTTACAAAAAAAACATTAATTTGTTTTGAAAGATTGTTATTTTATCTGGCACACGCTGTTTTAAAATGTTGAAAAATTAAGTTTATTATATACTAAGGTTATACCGTTGGTAGTTGGCAGTTTTGTTCTATTTTCAAACGATAGATTCTATTAAACAATATAAATTTCAAATGTATGTTGTTTAATAAAATCAACATTAATTTAAATTTAAAAATTGAATAGAATTAACGTAATTAAAATTAAATATAAACATAAATTTTAAATCACATAATCATACAACAAAATAAATTAATACAAAATCTAGTAAACACAGGTTTCAGAATTTTAATTTTAGTTAAATTAAAATCATTAAAAAATAAATCTGAGAACGTATTTTGTGACAAAAATACCTCAGTTTTTCCATTTATTTAAGGTCTTAAATATTATCTTATCAAACTAAAATATTTCAAAATTTTTTACACACTTATTTTGTTTAGACTTTATTGAAAAATCATAAATACTTACAAGAAGTAAACGATATTTACTAATTTATCATCGTGCGTTTTGAGCATTTTTATTGCTTACTTGAATGTAGGTATATATTAAAGCAAGTTTTTAATGAAATAAATAGATATTAAAAATTTTAATTTAAAAAACATAATAATCGAAAATAATCGAGAATAATCGATATTTCCCATAGAGGCGGTTTCCTTGTAGAGTTGCAAGCATTTTTAAATTTTTATTCTCAACCGCTGGTCAATCGCTCTAAAGAAATTTTCCTTAAAAAATACAAAAAAATGTTTTAGTTAATGCTGAAGTGGTAAATAAAAATAAGCTAAAATTAGAACCGTAGAACTTGGAAGAAGATCGTTTTTGTTTTATTGCTGATCACAACAGCGGTTCTACACCGTAGAAGAGCAAATAAGTTATTCGCGTAGGTAATGTATAACGGATGTTAAAAATATATTAAAAAGTTTTAAAAACAAAATTCCATGTGCGCGATGATTATATCCGTCACCGGCAGGCATAGTCTGTCTCCCGGCCTGCATGACTAACTTGTCGATGGTCATGCCGGTGTGGTGGGGAAAGCCATCATAAAATTACTTTGGATTTTTTTTACGTATAACTTCAATGAAGCAAAGTAAACGGCAAGCTTTGTTGCGGCTCATATAAATTCTGCCATTTATGATCAATGTAATCTTTAGACACGAGAAACGAATACAACAGTATTTTTTTTAAGTTTAAAAATAATAAATTATTCAATTGAAAACCATTATGAATATCCCTTAATGATAATTACAGCATAATCGATAAATAAAAGTTCTTAATAATATGTTCTCGGAAAAGAACTTTATTGGAACTTCTGCAGTCCCAAAACCTACCTCTTCTCTATCTGTTAATTGCAGTCAATTATTTTATCTAACAAAGTATTTTAAATTAATAAATAAATATATTACATTATACACCATCTTCACAATAGTGTTTGTTCAATTTCAGAGAAATATTATTAATTATAAAAACGATCACAGGGTTTCTTTTTTGTGCTGGAAGTAGTTAGACCTTTACTAAATAAAAACTCACATCACGGCACTAAATAAACCGAGGTAGAACTGAGAATGATATCTATAAACAACGCTGTTCATCAAACCTTCGCTATTTATATCAACAAAATGATACGCGTTAATGGTGAATGGAGCTGTTTACTTGAATCTATTTTACGTTGGTAACGCTTTTCAAATGGAATTTCTAAATTAAGACTTTTCCTTATCGCGTCTACCTACAATCTACGTGATGTAAAACAAACTCAAGGTAAGAAGTAAGACAGCGAATTCTGAAGTTACCGTTCAATTAAAACGTTAAGGGAAACTTTACCTGTTAAAGAATGGAGGTAATCAGTCAATACGGACCGGGCTGTTACCTTCTACCTGGAGTCGTTATCTGGAACAGCTATTTGAGGGTCCGGCTTCTGAATCTGACAAGTCAATCGCGCCAAAATGACAGATGTAAAATTAATACTATTCTCATTGAAATGCGCGAAAACTTTTTTCTTTCCAAGTAATGACAAAGGAAAATTTAACGCTCGACAAATGTCTACATTGAGACAAAAGATTTTGAAATACATAACTTATTGCTGAAGTTTTTCGGAACGACCATAAAACTAAACAATCTGGAGACAAAAAAAAATTGACGTTAAAACAATTTAAATTTGACAATGGGGAAAACTCGACACGATGGAAGTTCGCCTACCAAAGCATAAATTTACACAAAGTGTTACAATTTGAGGCCATTAGTTTGAAGAATGTCTACGATTTAAATTAATAAAACTTTCTAGTGCCGCAATAAAAATAGATTTTTCTACAAACTTTTTGCGAATTGTGGAATTTAATGTAAAAGTAATGTAGAAGAAGTGAATTTAGAAAAAGATTAGTAAATAAATCTATTTCGCAAACCATTATTAAAATTAATACACTTCGATGAAATCAAACTTACAAAACCAACATTGAACGTATTACAAAAATAGTTGAACCGAACAACCCTTGAAACTGCTCCAAATTCTACATGCGGCCGCCCACACCAGGGAATAGGCGAAATCGTCAGGCGTTCCGATTTGTTACTCCAAACCGGTAACTGAGCTACGAATAAACTGCTAACTTGGCTACAAATAAACCGGTTACGCCTTTCTCGCTGAGCTACATGTTATTTGAAAAACATTATTCTAGGAATAAACGAAAACAGTGGCCGGGAAGGAAAGAAAAAATGGGGAATACTTCCCTTTTTTCAGACAGTTTTCGTGGGAGGGCTTGGCCATATCTAGAGAAATTCCAAAATATGGCGAATTTAGAAAACGACAGCAAAATAAAGTAGCTTCGACGACCTTTGCATTCCAAATGATATTTGCGTAGAGTGTCTGTAAATTCAATGATGTTTGTACATCATAAAACAGTTAAATTTTGAGACCAAACCACTATTTTTAGCATGCAATACCATTTTCATCAGAAGTCATGAAGGTTTGTTATAATTGATAACTAATAACATTTTAACAGTAAAAAAAAGACAAAACCTTTGTCTTGCTTGTTCCAGATTTTCAGTACAATAAAAAAAAAAAACGAAAAAGGCAGAGCAGTAAAGCAAGTATTTTACAAAAATTCCAATGAAAGTTCGCAGATTAAACGATGATTTAAAACGGGCAAACACCAAGTAAAGAGAACAACCAAGAACATTTTAAAATTACCTCGGGCGTATGAAGCGTGTAAATTTTATCGTGTAGGAAAATAAGGGTCGATCAGGGTGATGGATGAACATGGAATATGCTTGTAAATTGCAATACCGTATCACAAACCACGTCTTTGCGCTTTTCAAGGGGGATTAAACAAATAATCTACGACGAATTATGTCGCTTAATAAATGCAATCGAAACAAAGGTTGAGCCGATGATGCATATAAACTGATTCTTCAATCGTAATACATATTTTACTTTTTTAAAATAATAATATTGTTGATAGTACATAATACAGTGGCATAAGAAGAATTAGTGAAAAATACACTTGTACGTATTTCTACGCCAATGAAGAGAACTAGCTCTTGACTATGATGTACATATTGTACATGTGCCTGTACGGTGTATATGTACTTGTACGGTGTGCATAATAATAATAATGTTCGGATAATTTATATAGCGCAGTTTTTGTGAGAAAATCACCTCAAGGGCGCTTTACAACTTCATCTATACATACAACATTTGCGTTATAACTAAGATTGATAACTGTGACTTAAAACGAAAACTTATAACTAATGACATAACATTAGGAATCATCTATAACTAGTGACTTAAATCTATACTTATTTAATGACCGAGTGGGTATTTACTCCTTTTATGACTTACGAGTATCTTAAAAACTACATATATATACTACGTAACAAACTTACCAATATTTAAAAACACATATTGCTATAAATACTCTGCAGCCACCGAAGGTTTTAGTGCCACACTAGTATTTTTTTAAACCTATTAGTTCTGCCCTATCGTACACAATCACCATATTTATTCTATAGATGATGGCTGGTCGCAAAATCGCCTGTATGTCCACTGATATTCAACAGACTACGTCTACAACTGAACAGATTATGGAATGGAGATGAACTCGTATAATATTTTTCCAACATAGTTTTCGGTAAAGATTTAAAAAATATATGGAGATGTACTCGTATAATATTTTTCCAACATAGTTTTCGGTAAAGATTTAAAAAAAATATTAACGAACCCCTTACTAATTAAAGTATTTTACATAAATGATAATTGACCATTTACGATACATTAATGGCTGTTTATTATTTTGTAAAATATGGTTAGTAAACACGTTTAATTAATAAGGCACTTATTTTTTTAAATTTATGTAAAACATTCGAACACCATAAAAAAGAAATATGCCTAGTTCGGTGGGTCGCAATATATTGCACATTTCTAGCCGAAATGAGATTAAGTCAACGTTCCGAACAGCTTTGCAGTATTCATCAACATCTTGCAAATAACGATGAACACTTCAAGGCTGTCGAAACTTTAAATCAGGTTGAAGAAGCTCGCTTAATACTAAAAGTCAAACGACATAATACGATTGTAAAAATCTCCAAACAGATCCCAAAGGCGAATCCTTAAAAGCTATTTTTAAAATCCTGTTATCAAATAAATTCTTTGCAAAGAGACGAAGAGAAATAATAGAGAAGCGTGTGGAGAGAGTAGTGCTCTCGGCTTTCTCCACTAAACCTCCGTAATATTGGAAAAGTCATAAAAAGCTCGGGCAATAAATGCCATCGATCACTTCAAGCCAGTCTGCCGGAAACATTAACTGCAGTGGGAGTCATCAGGGAGAAGGATAATGGACTAAAGGGGTTAAGATATTATGTGATTCTGGTGAGACATTTCAGTTGTGATCTTCTGTTTCGATAGCGGATGATCGGGGATCATATTATTTGATAAAGGCTAAGGTGTTAAAAGGAGATAGCTTAAATACATAAAGATAAAAGCACGAATTTTAATCAAAAGTTATTAACATTACCGTTAGTTCTGTGAACGATAATCCTAGCGTCCAAAAAAGTATGTTTCTAATTGTTTCCTTTATAATAAATAAAAACCTTACATTTTTATACAATTTGTCCAAAGAAATGTTACCATTTCAGAGACAATTCTTTTTCAAACTTTGTTCAGGCCGGTAGGTACCATAATATTGATTATTCCAAGTTAAAAGCTTGTAATAGTCATGCGAACTCTAGCGGGATAAAAATGAAATATTTAAAAAGGCCACCATCTTGAAACGGAACCGGAACGAAACAAACAAATTCACAAACAGATAAAATGCAATATGGTCGAGTTTAAACAGGACTTCGCTAAGCTCTGTCGATAAATGTGTAAATGAAAGAAGACAGTCCGAGGAAGATGGGGATTGACTGCGTGGAAGAGCAGGTAAGGCTAGAGGATCGAAGGCGAATGGTGAGGGATTGGGGGACCGGAGCTGGCGGAGAGCATTTGCACAAGAGATTCCACTGCAATTATGATGGGAATGGCAGAAGATGTCGAGAACGTCACAGCATGACATGATACGTTCAAAAACAACAAATACTCGAATCGGGTGGATGGATAATGTGTTTAAAGAAGAATGATTGCCAAACCCAGTTTTTTTAGTATGAAAACTGAAAAATGCGTGATGGTCAATTATATACAGGTTGTCCGCCGGAAGTGTTTTATACTTCAAAAAATTAAATTAAATAAAAATATTAATACAATGAAAGTTATTTATTTATTATCTTACACAAGAATAATGCGGATTTTAGTTTTTAAAAATCACTCTACTCAGATGGCGTCCTTCTAGCCGCAAACATTCTTGCAATCTTTCCTTCATGTTGGCGAAAACTCGCTTGCAAAGTTCTGGACTGGATTGCTGCAATCTCTCGTTGGATACTTTCTTGTAGGGCCTCTATTGTTGATGACGAATTGCTGTATACGCGAGATTTGAGATATCCCCATAAGAAAAAGTCGCAAGGGGTCAGATCGGGTGATCTAGGGGGCCGAAGCGACTAACCAATTTTCCAGAAAAAAACTCTTTCACTTTAGTCATTGAGTCCCTAGCGGTGTATGCCGTGGCCACATCCTGCTGAAAATGGGTTCTGTCATTGTAACCAACATGACGATGCAGCTCCGGTATAAAAAAATTGACTAGCATCGCACGGTACCGTTGTTATAAACTTCTAAACCCACGCCCAAATCAATTTGGACCAAGGATTGATTCGAAATGAAGGTAAGATTGCAAGAATCTTTGCGGCTAGAAGGACGCCATTTAAGTAGAATGATTTTCAAAAACTAAAATTTCCATTATTCTTATGTGAGATAATAAATAAATAACTTTCATTGTATTCATTTTTTTCTGAAATATAAAATCTGCCGGCGGACACCCTGTACTTTACGTTTATGTTTAAAAAACACTTCGTGAAAAATCATACTATTATTTTAGGTACGCTCGTTAAATAACCCTAAGACCAGATCTTCACGGAGAAAATTTTTATTCTAAAATACAATAATTTTATTCGTAAAAACGGTTAAAAACGGGACTGAAGTTCTTACGAACAAATTAACAGGGTTTCAATGTTTATTCTTACATTTTCCCGCCAATAACCATAGAAACACTGTTAATTTGTTTGTAAGAAATTCAGTCCCGTTTTTAACCGTTTTTACGAATAAAATGATCGTACTTTAGAATAACATTTTTCTCCGTGTTGGAGTATTCCGTATACCCTCAACTTACCGTTTCAATTAGCCGGATACTCTTTACCGAAATTGAGTGAAACAATCAAAATTTGAACAAAGTTGCGGGTTCGGGCCGAAGTTAACGGAGCAAACTCCCCGGTCTTACGTCGGACCATATTCCCTGTGTGGGACGAATAGTTGAAGAAGTTGAGTCCCTCGAGAGCGGCAAGTGGCTCGCGAAAGTTTCCGGCCGCGCGGTCAGCGAGATCACTGTCTAACTCCTCGGCACGACCCCGCACCGCGTACACCATACAGCTCTGACAAAGCAGAAACTTGACAAAATCAAATAAGAATATTCGAATTTATAAGGAAATTCTTTTAGGCATACATTGTGACTGAGAAAATTCGACGTAGGTATCAGAGGAATGACCAAAGAACCAAAGATTTCACAAAACAGACAAAAATTTTGCAACTGAATACTATCATATCTTCTATCAATATAAATGAAAGGCAATGTTCACACATACACAAAAAACAACTGGATTGATTTGCTGAAAATTTCAAAGTTTGTGCCAGGTGTATTCAGAAAGTGGCTTGAATGCCACACAAAGAAATGAATGAATGATCAAATGAATTAGCAATAGTGAAACATTGCCAGGTTCTATCTTACTAATATTATAAACGCGAAAGTTTGTATGGATGTATGTATGTTTGTTACTCTTTCACGCAACAACTACTGAATGGATTTTAATGAAACTTTACAATAATATAGCTCATACATCGGAATACTATAAAGGCTATAATTTATAAAGGTAGCTATTTATTTTCATAAAAAAAAAAATTATTGTTTAATAGAAAATGTCAAAATTTGATAACGACATTTTGCAAAACAATGATTGTTAAATCAAAATTCTATTTTAGAAAATACTTAAATTAGTGAATTTTTAAATCGAATTAAGAATTATAGATATTTAAAATAAATAGGTTAAGAATTTTGGTACACACGTAGAAAATAGATTACTCAAAGTACTAATTTTACGCAGACGAAGTCGCGGGCAGAAGCTAGTATAATATATAACTAGTACGCACATAATATTTGAAATGTACAATTAAAACGATAATATTGTCTAAGACAACGACAAAAAAGACAAAACACAATAGCAGCCATTTCCAAATTTACATGGAATATGGTGCATACTAATGCTTAAACAAGGTGACATCCTTCTAACATCCTGTTTGGCTACAGAGGATTTGACTGATATCGAAAATCATGTTGCGTGGATTCGATTATTTTCGACAATGTCGTATATTTTTAAACATTTTTTCTATGGGTTTCGATTTTATTTGGCGAGTTTTGATAGTAACATATCGTACCCTAGATATATCTCAATAAATAATAAATTGCCAGTGTTAATTAAAAACGCGATTTTTTCTGATTGATCGTTTGATTTTGATAATAATCGTCACATGTATTGTACATCAATGGACACGTACAATTATTTCTAAATGAAGTAATTAATATATTGATGGAAACAGTCGAAATAACCGTGGCAGTTAATAAATAATGCTTTTTTTTTATTAAATAAAACATACAACGAAGTTGCATTCGCATGAGTTATCAAAACTCATTAAGGGATGGCCAATTGTTACTTTTGATAAGTTAAACCCTATCCAACCCAATATGCAGACACAATTTAAGAAAAAAATTACAAAACATTTCACAGAAGCAACATACAGACACAACATATGAAGAATCACTTTACAGATATTTCACAGAAACATGTCCTATAAGATTTAATGAATTATAACATTATAACCAATCATTTGATTTATGCACTGTTGGTATCGAAAAGTTAAAATAGAGTATCTTCCATGATGGACTGTACCTAGAAATGCAAAACAAAATCAGGAAAATACAATAAAAGGTACGGGCTCAAAAATATACAGACTTAATACAATATGTTTACATACAATATTTACAATGTACTCAAAAACATACGCCCTAGGCAGGTAAATAGATGTACAAGGTAGAAAAATAATGTTAATTGGTGAGTGGTTAAAATTGTCCTGATACACGGAGAAAAACGTTATTCTAAAATACGATCATTTTATTCGTAAAAATTTAAATATTTTTTTTAAACTAAAAAATTTTTTAGCAATCCGAGACATTTTAAATCAATTTTATACGATAAGCGCCCTCAGGGTATTTTTTCCCGAAAATTGAGCTTTATAAGTTATCCAAATACCAAATACTATTAAGTACTACACGGAGAAAAATGTTATTATAAAGTACGATCATGTTATTCGCAAAAACTGTTAAAAACGGGACTGAAGTTCTTACGAACAAATTAACAGGGTTTCAATGTTCCCGCCAATAAACATTGAAACACTGTTAATTTGTTCGTAAAAACTTCAGTCCCGTTTTTAACCGTTTTTACGAATAAAATGATGGTATTTTAGAATAACATTTTTATCCGTGTAGGTAACATACATTCTGAATAGCCAGGCATTTCCCCCAACTTCCATATTCTCCATCTCCTTCCCCCCACTATCTTCAGCCTCACAAAATACCCCAATTGGGGGTGACATTATCTTACTAGCTCTAGACGGTTGGTACTGCTGTGCGGTATTCACCAAAAAACATATTTTTCCTAATTAGAAAATCTTCCAACAAATTACGGAATCAATAACGTTGTCTAAATGATTTTTCTCTAAGTTCCTGGTTAGTTACAATTCCATTTTTTGAAGTTTTATTAGCAAAAAACATAATCAAGCGATGAGATGGTGTAGAATTTTAGGCGGGAATATGATTAAAATTGAACATTGTTAGAAACGGTAGGTAATTAAGTATTAATCTGATAAGAGAATTCCCTTTAGATAAATCATAAAACTTGTAGGTATAGTATCTCCATAATCACAAAGCTACGCACGAGTATTTAGGTGTAATGATCTTACCGACTACATTAACATTGTTATATTTCATTAACACGCTATGACACCAACCTAACATAATGATATAATAAACGTGTACCACATGATGGGGAGGGCGCCATATTGGATAAGCTAAAAGACAAGAAAATAATTCTTCCTCCACATATAGCAAAAGGAACAAAACGAGAGAGGGCGCAATGAATTGAGATGGATCATTACGAATAAACCTTTGATCAATGACGCTTCGCATTGTCATCTGGACAGTTATTTTTGTACGTGATAAGGGATGAACGGCCTTCGGTCCAGCGGGTAATGGTATGAAAACGTGCTCCGAGGAAACCGAGACAAAAAGGCCGAGATATATTTGAGGGAAGACGTGTATCGGATGCGAATAAAGATGAAACGCCGGAAGGGAAATTGATTACACAAAGAAAATATACGGAAAATATTGGCATTTGCACCACAGTCCAAATATAATTTAAAGGATAAAATATACCGGAAGCATATATAAAAAAAAAACTTTAACGTTGGCTTTACTTTTGTTTTTTGTTGATATTTTGAAAATCTTACCTCTAACGTAGTGAACACAATCTTCTCTATCGAGGAGAAGTACTGCTCCCAGAGCAGTTGAGTCTGTTGTCTCATGGCTAAGATCCTGGGGGCTCCAATAGAACGAACCAACTCAGGAACCTGAAACAAAAAATATAAAATTAATCAAAAATAAATGAGACATCAAATGGAGAGCTTGACACATTTAATGAGATAAATCTCGCGTTGAAAAAAAAAAAATTCCCGTAATAAGCGATTCTGCGTCTACTGTCAGCAAATTTGCATCATTAAAATGAGGAAGTTGGAAGAAATATAAAATAAAATCAACGAAAATTCAATTCCTAAAAAACATGTAAGATAGCAATTCTTACGCGTGACACTTTTTTCTAAAATGGGCCAAATCTTACGCCTAAAAATTGATCTCACTAATAGTCGATGCGACGCGACGTCCACCGTCAGCATATTTGCGTCATTAAAGAAAGAGATGCTTGACCTACGTTTAATTTTTTCTCAGCTCAAAGAAAATCGCCGAACAGGCACTCTTCCACGCGGCATCCTTGAAGGAGAGTGAGCCATAAACCTGAAGAGAATTTACTACCCCGTCCTTAATGATGATTAGCAGAGGAATGAAACCAACGAATACACGCCGAGATTTCAATAAACCGAATCGTAAAACATAGTACCACAGGCGAACCTTTTCAGCGAAGATCCTTGGAGGGTTATAAAAATTTCTAAGCTTTCACTGAATACGTTAAGAAAAAAGTTACAACCTAAGTTTTTTGAAAACATTAACGACGAAATTTAAAGGATTTTTACAGCTCGTCTAATACAAAACACTTACCCCTTCAAGCGCCATTATAACTAATGACTCTGTTTTTTTTTAACGTTAATACATCAAATCTACATTTACATAAAATCTCATCTACAATCTCGAATTTAATACGGTTAAAAAATTAACTGATCTATTACAAGGGAATTCTTTAGACAAAATAAAACATTTTCTAAAATTCTGATACTTTTTATACGTCACAAAAACGTTTGGTAGAGAAAAAAATAATGCTAACAAAAAACAACACAAGCCTTAACTCTGGTTGAGTATTATTCAATTTAGATAGAATTGTTATGCTAAGTGATTTAAAAGGATTCTGAGAACAAAAATTATTTTACCAAAACGAATAAATCAAAATGTGAACTTTAAAAATCCAGCTGACAATTGCATACCTACATTGTTTTATTCCGTTTGAATTAAAATCATTATGCGAATTACCATATTTTCATACTATTTATGTTTAAATGGGTCATAGAGCAGATAAACAAAGTGTTGTCAGGAAATATTGGAAATCAAACCATTTATTAAGTTGGGTCGTGTTAAAATTCCGAATAACAGCGGCACATGAGTAGATACGGGACGTTGCAGTTTGTGGACTTCTATCTTATCTGCCTACCCCTGCGGTATAAGGGTAACAGTTAGTTGAGAATTTAGAACGTAAAACTTATAAAAATTTAGTAAATATTTATTTAGCTTATGTACAGTGTTTTGAACATGGTATAAAATCCAAAAAAAAATTTTAATATTCATTTCTCCTCTCAAGTTAAAATATTTCCCCAGTCCTTAGCAATCTCAGCCGGCGTCGAGTGGTCTGGACCTCAACAAGAGGGTTCGTTACCCTCGCAGAGATGTCCTTCGTCCTGTGGGAGTAAACGAGGTGGGGAGAGATCAAAGGGATTCATTCCTCTTGAATTAGCCTCATCTCAAAGCAGGATCAACGATGATGTTAAATGTAGAGCAAAGTAAACCCAAAGCGTTTTTAGATTTAACGTAATAATTATCTTATACTGGTTTTTGTCAACGCAATATTTTATGGGAACGTTAAAATTACTCGCGCATAAAATAACACAGCATTTTGAATTATGCAAGCACAGTTAAATTCACGTCACATTCAATCATTCACACGCCAACCTTACTATCAATAATTATTCATTGCACTATTGTAGTTAGCAGTGGAAACTATTTAGATATTTTATAGAAAATCACAATTTTACCACAATTAAAGAAAAAACGCATTTCGATATCTACATTAAGAACGACATCAAATGTTATACAGAAAATATATAAAAGTATCATATATTACTAATGGAGTGATTATATGTTGGTAAGCATTTTTTGATGAAATTCATTACGGATGAACGAAAAGGGAATTTTAATCATTTTAAAATTCTCGGTGTCTAAGGTGATGTATTTTATATGTATTTAATGTCTCCATTTATGATACAGCTTTCGGCACTGTTCGTCATGAAAAGGCAATGCTGATACACAAATTTGAGTTAAACGGAGCGTTTATAAGTAATTTAAGAAAACCCCTTATACAGTTATCATCGGTATACAGAAAATTGATTGCCTTTCATTATTTAATGGAAATACCAATTTGAGGTAGTTACCTGTGTTCAAGTAAGCGGAGTTAATTAACGAACCAATAATTAAGATGAAGATATGAAATTTGTTTTAATGCTTTTATTTATATATTTCATGATGTACAAATAACTTTTGGGTTTGAAGAAATGGAATTGAAAAACCATTAAAAAATACCAAACGTTTATCGTTTGTGAACCTGAAAGGACTGCAGTAAAAGACTCACGAGTGGCAAGTAATGGCATGCTTAAATTCTGTAAGGAAACGTATGTAGATTTCATTTTCACCGGGCCCTACGGGGCGGGCTGTGGCCGTAGCAACGTTAAATGTTTGGATGAATTAGCAAGCGGCGCTTTTTATCCATCCACCGGGTCCATAAAACCCCGCAGTCCCTTTGAATGTACGAGCCAGACGAAATGCTGAAATTTTAATGACGCCATAGAGGTTGGCAATGTTGGCTGGAAACATGCTAGGCTATTAGTATTACAAGAATGTTGCCGGGGGACGTGTTGACCGGAGCTATTTCAAAATAAATAAGCATGTGCGTAAAGCCAAGACACGCGAACATGTCACAAGGATTGTTATTATAGACACTTCTATAAATTTATTGACCCCTATGCCATAAAAGGCAGGTCGAATGGGAAACGGTTAAGATTGCGTTTGAGTGGAAGTGGTAGTAAAAAAAAACCATCGTACAGGGAACCTATGGTCGTTTTAGCACGGTAAATTTTCTTTGGAAAGGTTAACATCTTCGTCGTATTTTTTAAAACTATTTATTTATGGTGTGGGTGAGGCAGACAAGCGCACGTGGAAGATTGTTAATGGCGTTTGAACAAGTGTGTTTGGGATAAGACTGTTATGAATAAAATTATAAAAAAAATTGTATATCATAATAAGAAATGTTTATTTCTTTGAATATGATATAGTGTGATTCTTTATTTGATATAGTAGTAAAACAGTGTGTTTAATCGAAAATCATAATATGAGTGCAAAAAAATGACCCTACTCATAAGTGGTTCATACTGTCAGAAATAATCTGATGAGAGACAACCATCTACTACCAAATACCTTCCCAAAGTGTTTAATTGTTTCATTAATGCTGTAATCAGCTGGGGATCTGCATCTACTCACTATTGAAGTCGTCCAACGTCTAATTATAAAAATAATATTGAAAAAACCAAGAGATTATCCAACACACCTTATTTTTAAAGTATTAAAATTTAACAATCTAGTCCGAAAAAATATATTAATTCAATTAAAAAAGAAAAACTAAATCAATTAAATAATTTTTAATTGAAAATCGTACTCGTAAAAAAAAGTTTATTTCACAAAAATTTAACAACTCATTTGCACAACATCATTACGTATATATAGGAAAAAAATACTTCAACAGTTTACCGGAAAAGATAAGAAAAATCGAAGACGATACATGTCTACTAAAAGCGATCAAAGAGCAATTCAATGTAAAAAGAAATAAATGATGAATTTATCTTCGTAAGTAACATATCTAACTGTATTCATCTACTTATTTTTAAGTTCCAAATTCTTTAAATCATAATTAATTATAGGTACAAAATATTTTTCATTCTGACACTCGCTCCTCTACTAAGCACAAGCGTCCGCTTCTATGGAAGAGAAACATAAAAAAAATGTGAAAACATATATTGTGTATTTATTGTTATTACCTTGTTAACTTCTTATTTAATTAAAAAAAATGTTAACCTATCCAACTTCCTTATATTTAACAACATTCCCCAAGTCACAGTGTAGGTACAAAACACAGCCTTTAAATCAATTGTTAACGACATCAGGGTAATTCCAACTGATGTATTAAGACGAAACCATGGTGAAAGTTGAATATAAAAAAAGTGAAATACAGAAAACGTGAAAAATGAGACAATCACAGCTAATGCTCTTCCGCCCCCTGTCTGTGGCTCAATTTACAGAAAAAGCTCGGGAATTTATATGTGCGCATGAGCAACGTGATGCGACGGGCAATTTAAAACGATTCGGCCTACTCAATGATAAAGTGTAGGATTACAGTGTGATCAGACACAGTGCTTCCCCGTGAGTGACGCTACACGCTGAGTTTCACATTCTTCGCATATGAGAGCGGTGATAGGCGGAAAACGTAAATGGAAATGTAAGCGGGCTTTGATTTCATTGAGCTCATAAAGTGTCTGAATTTATCATACGAACCTAAGTCCCTTCTCCCTGTCATGCAAATGTGCACATCGGGTGTGATATTAAAATTAAACAACTTGTCATTACAAAACATTTTTAGATTTTGAAATGGAATTATAAAAAGATGGTTTATACTTGCTTATTTTTTTATTTTCCCACAGGTAGATAGATACCCAAATCTTTCACATTTACAAAGTCGGAGCGGTTATGAACTCCAATATCTCCTCAATTTTAAGGTAACTTAGGTTATACCAATGATGTATTGTTTCAAATCAATGACTCAGGAAATAACTATCGTATGCAAGTGCCCATTCACTGCGTAGGTACGTACGTTATCAAACGAATGTCGATGGATTTGAGGATCAAAAAATCCCAATTTAAAAGATATTTAAACAAATTACTTCCTAATCTCATTCTATTACATTATTTATTTATTAAAATTTCCAAAATGCTTATTTTATTAATTTATTCATATTTCCAATAAGCATTTTTTCCCATAGATCACTATTATTTATTTATTTTATTTAACTGATTGGAGGGATTTTATATAATATTATGTAGTGAATCTTTTTTTGAAAAAAATACAAACAGAAATAATAATAAAAATGTACAAGAATTTTAAAAAATACGTTAGAAACAGAAGCAAAAATGGGTAAGTTGCGAATATCCATTAAATCAACGTAAATATATTATTAAAAATAATAATAAAATCTACATTGGGGTTAACAATTTATAAACTAGATGGAAATAGTCCGGGCGCGCGGCTTTAATCTATGTGCAAATTAATGTCAAATTATTTATTTTTTATTTATATAATACATTAGGACATTTTAATACGTATTATACTTTAAATCACCACACTAGGCGACTGCCTGTTTCATGGTGACCGATGGAATTTAGTTAACATGTGAGGTCTAGTGTTAACATATGAATTAAGTATTTATACATGTTAAAAGTATGAAAGATTATAGCAGAAAATTTATAATGAAAATTTTAAATATAAAAATACAAAACAGTAAAACTGAAGAAAATAAAATAAAAAAGAATAAAGAAGAATAAAAAATAATAAAGAAGAATAAGACATGCTATTATGCAGGAAAAGATCATATACGAGTACATAACTGTCTTTTCTAGTAGTGTAAGTGTACATGCATGCATGAGCGCGTAAATACGCACAAACACACATACATCCACACCCACACACTTATTCATTTAAATAGACGCACACATATTCAGACCTAGATATACTAATTTATTTATTTATTTATTTTTTCATGTTCTCTATAAAAGAGTTATACACCAATATATATCATATATGTACATACATATATTTATTTATTAAATATATTACCTTATATTTATTTATTAAAAAAATACATACCGTTTAAATATTTGATACCAAGACTGTGTAAACTTTGTATATGGGAATGATATATATAATGGAATGAGATATACAAATGTAAAATGCTAATGTTAGTTGTTTGCTTAGCTACCTGCATGTAGATTGATTATGCAGGAGTTCAGAATAATTAAGTTTAACAATTTTAATAAAAAAGTTAACTATGTGTACTGTAAAGGTTTTCACTTTACGAGCGTACAAATAAAAAAATTAATAAGATTAGCGAGAAGATAATCGGTGAGAAAGAGAAAAAGAGCATAAATAATAGTCAAACCTTATAAAAAATATCTCATCGAGTACACATTCGCTAAATGAAAACAAATAACCCTTCAGAAGTATATCAGGGTGATAAAGCCTGAAATGTGATCTATGTAGGTACCTTTATCCCGCCCCGCTTATCGGCCTTTGGCAGCGAGTGGAAGCGGATGAAAAAAAAAACCCGATCCGCCCCCCTTCCTTCAGACTGCCCTGTTAGATAATCATTAGCAAGAAGAACTGGAGGGAAAGAATCCGAATAGATGGTTGACTCTTTCCAAATAATGGAAAATAGATAGATTATAAGCGGTATCTTCGAAAGAATTAAGCCGCTGAAAAGAAAGATACAAATAAACTTCACCACTTATCACCACCAAAGAATAAAATTAAGTAAATTGTATATAAATGATTAAAATGAATGAAAGCAAAAAATCCACGATAAATTGAAATGAAAACGAAACGGAAACTTAGAAGATGATTCGATCATCATCATTATCGCTATCAGAAATGGGAAAAATGTGGAGATCCGGAAAGACTGCAAGGCTGATCTAAGCACAATGGAGAAGATTTAAAAAGGGATTCATAGATGGTTGGGCATGTAGAGCGGGTGTAAATGAGTGTAAGGAAGTTTATGGTAAAAGAAGTTGGGGACGCCAGAGGAAGGCATAGCATGATCAAATTAATCATATTCTTGAGTCGTCAATAGTTAGAATAACAATAGAGTACGTATGAGATGAATTACGAAGGTGAATGAAGCAAGTGTGCCCAGACAGAGTTGTGTGGAGGTCCGTCCGCTCTGCCAACTCCTGCGGTAAACGGCGTTAACGGCGACGGTTGGTTAGTTAGGAAAACGAAGAATGGAATAAACTTTAAGTCTTCATCCATGTTTCCAGTCACAACCATTAGCTGACGTCCAATTACTTAACTACTTGAGCACGTGGAATTTAAATTATCGTATGTACCAACTACTTCCGTGACATTTTTGCATGCATAGCACGAGTTCTATCTTAAAGTAGCATTTTAACTTTGGAATTTACCGTAAGGTAATAATAAAACCACTAGTAAGCTTTGATAACAAATAAATGCACTTTTAACAGAATAAAATTTTAATGCAAAAACCCGATTGTTAAGCAGTAAAAACTGCCGAACTTAAAATTTGCATATTTTTTCTGGCTATATATATATATATAGTCTATATATATATATATATATATATATATATATATATATATATATATATATATATCTAGATCTCGTAACCAAGATTCGGTGAAAACTTATCCATACACGACTGCACTTCTGAAAAAAAAACTGCCTATGCAACCCTCTAACACGGACCCAACTAATCAAACACTTAGTCATTTACATTGACAATTATTATTTTTACCCTTTTCTTCTCATTTAGTTTCATTTCTTTTCTATTACTCCCATTTCTTTTATTTTTATTTATATCTTTGATTTTAATAATATATTTTTAATAATAATATTTTTTTCTTATTTCCTTAAGACATTTAAATTAGATTAAATTCCTGCCACCTCGAAACAGGCTCAGCCTAATGAGGTAGTTTATATATTATACTTGTAAATATTATATTATCTTGGTTAATAAATTTTTTTTTTAAACTAAAAATTTTTTTAGCAATCCGAGACATTTTAAATCAATTTTATACGATAAGCGCCCTCAGGGTATTTTTTCCCGAAAATTGAGCTTTATAAGTTTTCCAAATACCAAATACTATTAAGTACTACACGGAGAAAAATCTTATTATAAAATACGATCATTTTATTCGCAAAAACTGTTACAAACGGGACTGAAGTTCTTACGAACAAATTAACGGTGTTTCAATGTTTATTGGCGGGAAAATGTAAGAATAATTTGTTGGTACACGTACGTACGAAATTATTCTTACATCTTCCCGCCAATAAACATTGAAACCCTGTCAATTTGTTTGTAAGAACTTCAGTCCCGTTTTTAACCGTTTTTACGAATAAAATAATCATATTTTAGAATAAAAATTTTCTCCGTGTATAAATACAAGAAGATCGGGTGAGCCGAACAGTAAAACAAGTAACTACAAATAATATAAAACTGTTTCACTCCACAGAAGATACACGTAATACGATGACGATGAAATATGCAATAACTCCTTGTGAATAATATGCAAAGCAAGCGCATCCCGCAGCGAGGCTATCAATCCAGCGAGCTCTTTATCTTAAAGCCGCTCTCGCTAAGTACCCGAGTTTACTGTTTCCGGCCAATCTATCCGCCGTAATTGACACTATTATTTATTCCGATTCCTTTCCCGGGGCGGGGTAAAGGGGGTGGAAATAAGTTGGTTATTTTTTCCGCCCTCCTTTGTCGGGGGGAGAAGGGAACGAGCGCGCTAAGCCGGCCAGACGAGCTCCCCGGCTTAAGGCCACGGATTTACGGATCCCGGCTAATAATTCAGCGTGAAAGATACTACACAATACGTACAGTGGTGATGAGAAAAACTTCCCAGTCGGCCGGCTTAAGCCGCACAAATGTATTATAATAGTAACCGTAAACTAGGATTGCTAAATCTTTTGACTATTTTCGCAGAGCTTTTGTCGCTGCTGGGTTTGTAAATTACAACAGCTAAGCTTTTAAGGGTAAAATGTAGATGACGATGATGAAAATGCGCAAATTACACATTTTCAACTAAATTTGACCAAACAAAATGTTTCTCTTCGAAATATGAAAAGGAAGGAGACAACTTTTTATGCATCCAAGTACTCGTACTTATAAAATAACCTAATATTAATTCTTATCTCATGTTTGGAAAAAGACGTTTGAGGAATGTTTTCTTGAACATTCATACTCTTAGGCTGTTGTATAAATACACTGGAGTTTTTAAATTAATGTATAAATAATTTACACGTCGGATGTCATCATCATCATCATCATCTTAAGCAATCTGAATGAAAAACTGGCTGAATAATAAAAATAACATTTCTAACCCTATTGCAAATTAGCCATGTAAAACTGGGCTATGTAACACTTACAATTGCATGTCTATAGACAGATTAAGTAAGTTATTATACAGCTCGTGTAAAGCTTGAGTACAAGCTAAACCTTTTTGTTCAAACTATTAATGTAAGTAGTGCAGTTAAAACAAAGTCAAGATAAATTATTTAAAACGTTCTCCGTACTACGTTCTAACTATTTATCCGAGAGCAGATTGGTTTCACCCTGTTCTGACTATAGATTTTTTTATTTAAATTGGATCATATTTCTGAATGTCTGTGCCTGCTGTTTATTTTCCCTCTAAGGGTTGTCAGTAGCACTCTTCGTCCATACTCAAACATACAAATAAATAGCTCTTCCATTTTCTTCCGACGCGACTCTACTTCACTCCTCCGACACGGGAGTTCAATTTCCTCCGCAAAGGAAGACTGGGTAAGAATTGTCTTCTTTTTCCTCCTTCTCAGGAGCGTGAGATTTTGATTTTCCTTCTTCGGGGAAGGGTGCGAACTTGCTTCGCTTTAAGGGGGGGAGAAGTGATCGATCAGGTGGGATTATGAAGCGTGAAGTAGTGCGCGAGACAGTTCGCCCTAATTGGCTGATGGCGGACGAATGGCGGAGATTGCCTCTGACTTTGAACGATAACTTCACACTGCAAGGGGATTCAATTTGCATTATTTGCCGGCGAGAGTGTCGCGCTGTCACTGAAAACGCCTCGCCGCCCTCCCGCGCTGTCCTGAGAAATGGGAGGCGATGAATTAAATAAAATCGCTTTGTAAGTCTGTCGGGACGAGGATCTACGGAGACAGTGTTATTTTGTAAATTGCCGCTCTTGGTTAAATATTATTTACGGATTACGGCGAAGTTAATTAATAAGACACTTTTTTTGGTTGGCGCTTTTAAAAGAAATGTACATTCTTATGAAAGAAGTGAAAGCAAACAAGGATACATAAATAAATACAAGGAAAAAGTACACAGCTTCCTACTAAAATAAACAAACACTTAAAAAAAATATTTATAATAATTTATAAAGATAAAACCGTATATCTACAGCGCCTTTAATGCATTTGGAAGGCGAAACAGCACTCAAGCGTAATAATAATTACACAGCAGAATTTGTTTATATAAAAAAAAAAAAATTACATTATCCCCCTGTCATCTTCGGGGGTGCTGTGTGGAGGGTATTTTTAGGAAAGGAAGTAGAGTAAGTTCCGAGAAGGAAACAGGTATGAGGGGCGATTATGAATCTTGGGGTCAGTGTGACCAGGAGTGACGGTCAAATGAATGTATGTTTCCCTTCCGATAAAAAAATAAAATAAAAATGTTGATGGTATTCACCTGAAGCAGAAGCCGCTCGTCCGCCCAGACAACGGCCTTGTTCCAGTCTATGACGGAGGAGAAGGGCAGTTTCCAGGTGTTGGACAGCAGCACGGGGACGCAGCCGGCCTGCAGGACCTCGAGGAAGCGGAAGGAGCCCAGACGGCGCCCCCGCGGCACCAGACAGAACGTAGAGTTTTGGAGAAGCACCTCGTAGTCGTATCTGAGAAACAATAAGTATTCAATAGATAAAACGATTTAAATTTCACCAATTTCCAGTGTTCTCCAAACATTCAATCTTTGTCCCAAGTCAATTCTCGACATATATTTTGATTTCCTACCATCATTAAAGAAAAAAAACATTACAAGTAACTTAATCAAGCGAACTCACATTTAACCACTAAATAACACAATTTAGACATACGGGTACACAAACACATTCACATATGCACCCACAAACATAACAAACATCTTTTTATATTATATCGTTTATCTTTAACGCCGTCCGATAAAATGTGTACCAGTGATTACCGACATTATTTGGAGTAAAAAAAAATTATGCAATTTTGGCCCCTGGTGACAGTGGTTTTTTATTTTCCCAAAATTTTATTTTAAAAAAATTAACAAGAAAAAATATGCACGTGTCGTCAAGAGTCACTCAGCCGAGTAACCACTCCACGCCTTACCCTTGTTTACGTGAACATTACCTACCATTTTTTTTATGTGTTTAGTTAAAAAAAAAAAAATTACTTTTTTACTCAAATAATAAAATCACTAGTTAGTAAGTCAAGTACCTACCCACGTCCCTTACCATCCTAAAAAATCACTCACCTGATATTTCATATAGACATGTCATTGGTACTGATCCTTGTAATAATTTTTAAAGCATTTAACGTTTATCGTCTCCCGAAAAGTTTATTTTTATTTTTCGGCTTGAATGATTTTAGCAAACTACTGAAGAAATGTATTATATTTAATGCTGATGACGAAAAAACCACTCATTTTAACTGTGTGCCGCTTTGTTTCTAAAATATGACAAATAAGAGTAGGACGAAACCGGTCCTGGTGTAAATAAACAAGTGGAACAAAGTGAAAAAATTGTTTAATTTCCTATCTAAATAAAAATGCGTTTTTTGTGACATCACTTCGTGAAGTTCACTGCACAAAATTAAGTAAAAACTTTTTTTTAAATATGTATGTGATACCGCATAGCAAGTGACAATTAACCGGGTCCATAAGTAAGCAACTGGCAAGCTAAATTTGGGGATTGTAGAAGAATTTAATTGTTTTTTATGTGAGGCTGAAGGAATTGGGGAGAGAAAATAATTATTCAGAGTCACTTAGCATTTACTGCAACGAATCCACTCTGAAGAGTGTTCTCCCAACGGGGCGATACTGAAAGTATCTTCCTCTATGAAAACGAAATATTGAAATAATGTTATGAATGTAGCCGCAAGACAAATAAGGCAAATCATAAGAGACAAATCTACCCCAAACAAAGACAGAATTCAACAAGAGTCAAAATGCTGCGCTTTCTTGTCTTATGTTCACAATGTGACGGACAGAATTACCAGGAAACTGAAAAAAAGAAAACATCAAGACTGTCTTCGGAACTACGACAAAAAATGCAAAATCTACTGAATCCTGCTAAAACCAAGTTTCCTCTTGAGACAGATGGAGTACACAAATTCAGCTGTTCCGGATGTGACAAGGTTTATGTAGGCCAGACAAAACGGACCATCTCCAAAAGGATATCATAACACTTTTGAGCATGTAAACTCGGCCATCCTGAAAAAATTGTCGAGTATTTAATTGAAACCGGCCATTACTTTAGATTTGATCCTGAAGTCCTGGGATGGCCCAAAATGCATAAAGCACGCCTAATTACGGAGGCAATTGAAATTCACAAAAATCCTATTAATATTATCTAATAAAAACGACTGGGCTAAGTTCAATAATATTTGGTATCCGTTAATTACCGGCTACACCAAAACTTATCACAAAAAACCGTTTAAAATTATGTTAAATTAACAGCTCTTAGAGGGTTGGAGCTGTCAACATGGTATCGCATCTATATATATAATAATAAAGATGAATAAATAAAATTAAAAATAAAACATATCCTTCACTACAATCTTCGATTAGGTAGCTGCCCTGATGATGGACACTATAAAGCTGAACGAAACGTTGGCTAAGAAGGAGGTAGCGCAACAAGGCACAACAACCCAAACAAAATCACGATAATACTTTTGGCCGTGAAAATCTAAAATCATAAAAGCAGAATACCTCATTGGCTCAGTCAACGTAAAGTAAAAATTACTCATAAACAGTTCATTTCCTTATCTCGGCTACACGCTTCATTGGCTCGACGAACCTTAAATAAAGCAGATAATGACACAATTGCTGATGTCTTCCTAAATCCGGAGCGACTCGAGTGTGTACTGAAGGTAATAAAGAGAATTATTTTATTCGCCGAAATTATATTGGGCGAAATTACATTCGGTGAAATTATAATCGTCGGAATTATAGTTAAAATAGATGATAATAATAATGTATTCCAAGGAGATTTCTTAACCACTGGAGCGACAGAGCAATTAAAATATTTTTTCTCGGATTGCTAAAGGAAATTTTTCCGCCCACATTAAAAAAATCATACCTGATTGTAGTTCTATGTAGCCAATGAATTCCCCTATCTTTTGTCTATTATCACATTTTTGTGGGATTTATAAAAAAAATATAAATACATCTTTAACCTTAAAACATTTTAAAGAATCTAGAGAATATTTATTTTGTTATATTTTGAATGTACAATATATTATATAGTCGTATTAATAATAATAAAAAAAATAAATTTGCCATATTTTGGCAACAAAGCAATCCGAGGTTTTGGAAATAGTGCCACAATGTGGAAAAAAGCGCTCGAGTGGTTAAGATCAAAGTTTGGAAATGGATTTTAACAATGGACGAGTGTGTGTGACAAAATGAACGAAGGAAAAAGACATGAAATATTATTCACCTGTGAAAATGAACGCAGTTCCTTCTGCGTCATGTATCATTTCCGAAGTCTTAATAAATGTGATCCTACCGTCTGTTTTTGAATGATATTACTTCGGTTTTTGTCGAATTCAGTCTTAGCCCTTAGTCGTCGTGATCGATTATCAGTTTTTGACCAAATGCAGGACTTCGTGACCTCGCAGCAATGTCTACCAATTTTGTAGTTGTCATTGGTTTAAAAAAACACAGCGCAATTTTTTTGCTGGATATGCTGGGGATTTTTCATAGTAGGTATTATTAATAGCTTTAAAACCCGGTTTCACCCGGGATGGGGAAAATTCGAATGTATTATTTTGTCTTATTTTTAGATTAACGATATTCTAAAACCCATATTCTTGTTATTGAAATGACATTGTGATTTTTAAATAGTGCCGCTGACCCAGAATTCCGAATAGAAAAAAGTGTACAACTTTCGTACCGCTAACGCCCATCGTTCACGTGTAGCTACTTACAAGCGACGCTACCGCTACCTGTCATACTATTTTGCAAGTGTAGCGCCTAGCGGCGTTTTCAAACACTAATAATAGTATAGAAAATACAGACGAGCGGCGATCGCATCGCTTGAACGTAGCTCCATGGAAGAACGGCGTAACGCTCACCATTAAAACCATTTCGTTTATAACCAACAGGTTTTCTACTCAAGAGTCGACAAAAAAATTATAAAATGACAAATAAAAAAAATCTTTTAAAATGACGTTACGAGATTATTTATTGTTTGATTTTACCCCCAACTGGGCTTTTAACATATTATACATTGTATGTGTGGGTGCGTTTAAATGTATTATTTTCTAGGAGAGCGAATCCTGAAATTTCTCCCTTGGCACTAATTTACTCTACTTACATGAGATGCAACTAGGACACGTGCATTTCGGAAGCAAGCTGATTAACTAACTAGCTATCTCATTGTTCCTTGGCTGGGATAAACTAGATCGAGAACACTACATGAAAGACACCTGCAGCAACTTTAACAACGAATATTAGTAATAATTAATGTATTGTAAATATATATTTCTTTTGCAGGACATAAAAATATGAATATTCATTTAGACTTTTATAAAAAAAGTCAATAGGTGTTCCATAAAAATAAAATCGGATATATTTATCCGAGACATTATCTAGGTAACAAATACATTCTTTGAATACTTTTTTCCAATAATAAGGGTAGCTGCCAATAATGTGGAAAAAAACATTAGTCGAAGATAATATTGTTAATTCTGAAATTTGAAATATGAAGTTGACAATTACGACAGTCTCATAATAGATCGCAGTAGCCCAATTGGTAGAGGTGTATGTCCCGGTAAGACGTAAGGTTCTGGGTTCGAGTCCCAGTTGCGACCGTTATCTTTTATTATTTTTCTGTGTCTTGTTCATTTTCATATTTAAAAAAATTAGATTATTATTTTTATCTTCTTATTCAATGATATACCTGATTTTCCCTAAACCGACTGCGTATTGTATAATATAACTATGCCGGGGGGAAACCGTAATGGGATCCTAAAACACAATCCAAGCTATCATACAATAGCTTACCAAGTTTACTGTAAATACAGAATGACGATTACTTTATTTTATTCAACAATAGTTTTCTAAGAAATGATCAGAGACTCGCCACATTAATTTTGCGCCACCATGCTATAAATCGTAACAATAATGTTTGTATGTTAAAGGTCACCAAAAACACGCTTCCGAGAATGATGGAGCATTAGCGCAAACCGACATGACATAATAATAGAAAGAATATACGACTAATACAGATAGAAACATATAAAATTCTATTATATAATAACGGTCCCCTAACAGCCTTTCTTCTTATCTAACCAGCAGACCTTTAAATGACCTTGCGAGTAGGGTGGATCATTGCTTCAATTCCACGAAAAGGGTTGAGATTAGAAACGGAAAAAGAAAGTAGGTAACGATATTGTAATAATTTGAGATACAATATCATATTATGAAATAATATAGCTATTTTACGGTATTAATATTGCTACAAACCCGCAAATTTCTTTACATAATATATTTTTATTTTTTTAATTAATTTTTAACGTCCTGATGGGCTTTTACATGATTAGTGTAGGTATATATAATACAGTGTAATAATATAAAACAATGTTTAAATAAGAAAGAAAAATGGTATTAAATTTATAAATTTTTAAAGAGGGTTTTTTTAATAAAATTATATCATTTATATTAATTGAATGTTGCTTCTTGAAAATAATAGATATTTTACATCAACCCCCCACAGGAGTGTTTAAGAGGCTAGACTTTGAACCACACGCGGAATACCCGCGTCTGTCATTCTGTCCCGCTCACAATAAGCTCACGCACACTTACAATACATGCGAATGCGAAATGTGCGAATGAGACAACGCTCAAATTTACCTACAGAAATCGCTCGAAAAGGGGTTTATGGAGAATACACTTTTCTACACCGAAACTTTCACGAAATTGAAATTTAAAAAAATATATATTTTTTAGAAAGAAGAAGCTACGTCGGTAGCTTT
This sequence comes from Limnephilus auricula, assembly GCA_951813805.1. Classification (NCBI taxonomy): domain Eukaryota; kingdom Metazoa; phylum Arthropoda; class Insecta; order Trichoptera; family Limnephilidae; genus Limnephilus; species Limnephilus auricula. The sequence goes on along the minus strand of OX638390.1, from coordinate 13,924,864 downwards.
TTATAATAATATTTAAAATTTCATTATCATAAATTCATTGCTGCATTAACTGTAAACCTCATTATCATAATTATTATATTATCAGTAAATGTACTTCATTACCCATATAACCTGCATACTTCACCCGCCATAACACAGGGACATCCCTAGCATGGCGGGCGAAATAACACAATATGTACACTATGTATAAAATTCTTTAATAAATAAATACAATAAATAATTTTATAATTCTTTATGAGAGTTGAGTTAGCAGCACTTTTTCCTTAAATAATATTTTTTGATAAATCGTACATGTTTGACAGTGAATCGAAAATTCGAAAACATACCGACATAGTTTTCACCCTCTAGAAGGCAGTATAAAAAAAATATATTCATTTTGTGCAATTTTCGATGTAGAAAAGTATTTTTTCCCGGGCGTCCTTTTTGTATGGGCCGAAAAGCGAAGTCTATCATCTTAATAAAAAAATAGTTAAGTTAAAGTAAAAAGAAAAATAATTTCCCCGATGGTCTAAGTCATATTTGGGAATTATGTGTGGAGAATCTTTTTAATGAAAGGATGTAGATAGAAATTCGGAGAAGGAAAAGGGTATTAGAGGTGTGTTGGAATCTAGGGGTCAGTGTGTCCAGGATTGACGAACGTATGAATCCATCCCTACCGCTGCGGTACAATACGATGGGTCGAGGACGGGTCGAGAGAGACCAGCTGGAGAGCTCAAATGGTCTCCCCAAACTGGCCTCTCCCGATCCGGCCCGCCGCAGGGGGCAGGCGCATCCGCCGCCAAGACCTAAACACACCTCACCTGATGAATCCGGGTACCCCTTTTAAGCCACCAAACGTAGCGAACCACATGTAGCAGAGGTGGGTTATCAATAAATGGTTCCCGGGGTAATATTTGTATACATATTAATTGTCATCTTATTTATCTAACATTACTTTTACGCGATTCATAACGAGTTCATCTAAAACGAATTTTGTATGAACTTTTTTTAGAAACCCTAACTTAACCTAACCTAACCTAACCTAACCTAAACTCTTGTTGGTCGATAAATTTGCTTTCGATGAATTGATTTTCGATGAACTCGTCGGTTACCCCTTTACACAAACGGTCAGAATAAAAAGTTTAAAAAATACGTGTTATATTATAGTTATATGTTTTATTCAATATACCTCAATCAGGGAGGCCATAGTCCCACTAGCTCCAGACGGTTGAGAGCAGTCGGAGAAACTCTTGTGTGGTATGCAGGCTGTCCGGTGGTAAAGTACATTAACTTCGGGTGGTGATTCTACATGGTACGAGTAAAAAGATTAACTTTTTTCGAAATTCCAACTTTTTTCCCGTACAAAAAGAATTAGAAATTAAAAATCCTTAGTGTAAAGTACAAACTTACCCGATAAATTTACTATGAGTCAGCCGGGCGCGGTGTGACGACGTTGGTTTTTATTGGCGCGTATCGTAACAGCGGAGAATACCTAATAGTGTTGGCCGCACACAACGTACTAATTTTATCTTTTTACCAAAAGAGTACCTCTTAAAGTTGGAATTTCTGAAAAACTTATTTATCTTTTTTACTTACACTCGTGTAGAATAACTCCCGAAGTTAATGCACTTTACCCCCGGAAAACCTAAAATTTATTTATTTATTAATGGAAATACGAAAACAGTTATCACGTTTAAATTAATATTTTCAAAAGTAGTATAAAAAAGCACAAATCGAGCTATACAATTTGCTAACTGTAATTCACTTCCTGAAAGAATGATTAAAAAATTAAATTAAAATAATTATCATGAAACAATAACTTATTATATACAACACCATTATAGAAAACAGACGTTGACATATTATTTTGCCGAGTCTTCGAAATTTATGCGGGTCGTACCAAAGGAAGGCTCTAATAGTAATTTTATCATGTAATGGCTTTTCCATCGATAGTTATGTGACCCGGGAAGCCAGCGAGACCCAAAGTTTAAGTCTTGAAGGAAGTTCCGACTTCCGTGAGTGATCGGGACCTCTGGGTACTTATTGTAACAACTTCAAGTCAATGACTTAAATACCTTACCCACGTTTCACGAGACATACCTTCCTTCAGTTAACAGACTGAAAATACATAGGGGACAAATTCAGTGAAAGGGTAATAAAATAAAATTGATTTTTTTTTTTTTTTTTTATTATTTAATCTATACATATATTATAATTACATGTTATTTTTTTTCATTGCCTGTAAAAAATAAATAAAAAAATATATATATTTAAAACTCACATACGTATTAATTCAGTTTTCCAGTCTAGTTTACAACTTTGACTGTCTATTTAAAATGATCGCAGGACGTATTTATGTAGGTACAAATCAATATACGATTTTTACTGTTGTGTTCATTTTATTTCATGAAAACTGTTTTAAATAGCGAAAAATGGAAATTTCAAACCAATTGTGGCAGTATTTAAAAAAAAAATTAAGTGCGTATGAAACGTTAAAATGAAAATAACGTTTTTCAACAGAAATAATGTATTTAGAAAATTGAATGAATTGAGAGAATAATATAACAAATTTTAAAATCATCTGAAATTAACTGGATATTTTTCGGATTTCTTGATTTAACCGGTGCTTACCGGTATATATCATATAGTCAAATATCATAAGAGCACTCTTATCTTTGTTACTATAAAAGTTAATGGATTGCAAAGTCAATTTAAAGAACTTTTAAAGAGTGGAAACCATTGTAAATTAATATAGTTCACCGTTTCTGTACAAGTTCAGGAAGTCACTCTCGACATTTTCATTTAACTTTTCAATTGACGATATTTTTGAAGGAAATACTTCTTTCTTTATTTTTTATTATTTAATCTATACATATATTATAAATACATGTTATTTTTTTTTCAATGGCTGTCTCACTAGGGTAACCTGTGTCGAGAAAACCTGTGTAAATTAATATACATAGTTCATCATTCCTATAGTTCAGAAAGTCACTCACATTATTAATTATCTTATTGCCATAAAGGCATGGAAACCTTCAACAACAAAAAATACTCGTTCGCCAGTCGATTTATTGATTTCATTAACTCTGGCGGCTCGTTTCAATCACTATCGTTCAGCAATTATAAGCTCCCCCATTAATAAAGAACCCACATCAATATATCATTTATGATAATCCCCCATATCGGGGTAAAACTCCCTCTCTCCCGGAGGTGCCCGGGTACTTATGGCGGGGGCTCTTAACGACACAGTTGTTAAACCAACACTAAAAGTTTATTGAATTCCCAAACCCATTCGAAGTTAAGCACGTAAAAAGAGAAATCTCACGTCTTAGGTTACTGAGAAGGAGTTATGTAAGCCGTTTTCGACAATTGTGATCGCAGATGTAGTAAGAATTGCTAAAACTAGTGTTGGTGGTAAATTTATTAAGGAAAATATATATTTTTTAATATTATCACTGGAAAGGAAAATCACTAAAGAGGTGAGAGGGAAAATAGTTCCCTCAGGGCCTATATAATCTTCGGGTACGATGTGTGGAGGGTATTTTTAGGGAAAGGAAGTTATGAGAAGGAAAAGATATGAGGGGTAGGTGAGAATCTGGGGGTTAGTGTGTCCAGGAGTAACGGACGTATGAATCGACCCCTTCAAAGGTTAGAGAGGTCAATAGACCTCCCTCAACCAGTCTCTCCCGAACCGGCTCGCCACGCAGTAGTTGAGCAAAAGCATACACCACCAAGACCTAGACAAACCTCATCACACGAACCCGGGCATCCTTCTAAGTCACCAAACGTAGCGAACCACTTAGAGATCCTATGGCAGGGTTGTTGGTTATCCAATAAATGATTCCCGGGGCAGCGGTACCCGTACCCGCCTCTAAAACTATGTCTGGATGTCGAACGTTAGACATTTTTTTAGTCAAACACTAAACGATATTTTAATATAACATTTCAATTGATGATAATTTAAAAAAATCACTGTTTTATAAATAATTTCGATAGATTGTAGAAATAGGATTTCTGTGGTGTGCCTTCATTTACATATATTACCGATCAATAAAATTTGTAGTAAATATCAAGTCCATTATTAGCATTATCTCTTGCGGTCATAATATCAGAAAAAATGTTAAAGCCTGATGTTTCTAGGTAGGCTGGTCAGTTTTCACGAAGTAAGCTTTATCGTACTCAAACATTTAAAAATATTCAAAATTACTTTTAGAAGCTAATGGATACAATGTGACAAACAAGTTTCTCGTTTCTTTTTCGATTTTTTTTTTATTTCTCACATAATTTATTTTCTTCACTCAACGATTTTTTTTCCTTTAGCACCCTTTACAACAGTAATATTTTCACACAGTGGTTAAACAAAACGCTTGAAATGCGCAATAATTAGTAATAAACATCGGTGATATCCAGCTATTAAAGCAACGCCTCCGCAGCCGTTAGCCCGTGGTGATACGGCGATACGGTGAGACGGACGGAGCAAGGAGTCGGAGGGAAGTCGCGTGCTTCGGCCTATTAAAGCTGCCTGCACAGCGAGTGGGGACCGATAGAGTGTTGCGAGTAAGACTATACAACTGTAAAATATAGGATGAAACCATTGTTATTATAAAAATAAAGTATCTATATTTTATGATAAAATGATATGAAAAACACTAGTTTTTTTTTCTTTTCAAAACAACTTTGTATGTCCGCAAAAGTAATAGATTGAGGACGGCAAATAAAGTACTATTGCCGTATTTTGTAGTTGTGAGACATAAAAAATATTCACAAATTCATAGGACAACACAATTTATTTAATTGATTTATCGAAAGTACACATAGTTTATTGTGATATTTCACCCTCCATGCTGATGATCCTGTGTTATAGCGGGTGAATTTTACAGTTTGCGGATATACATTCATTAGTATTGGTTGATAATTTTCATTAATTAATACTATGCACACCATTCTTCTTCAATAAAAAAGATATGTGTAGTTAGATTGGATTACAAGAATAAGATGAAGAAGTTAAAGAATTATTGGAAAAGAGAAATTTAAGGAATTATTAGTATACACGTACGTCACAGTAATCAAGAATCAAGATAGAAAATAAAGATAAATTATGTTTTATATATAAATTAGATTACAAATCCGGTGCATTTTTTTCTTCTTTTAATGGCTAATATTTCTTGGGGTCCGGAATATTCACCACGAAAAATTCACCACGCGGAAAATTATTTTCCATCATTTGAAAGTGTTGGGTGAGGTTAGGTGATAATTTTCATTGGTGACTTTTTACTAATTATTTATTATATACGCCCTTAGGGGTTTTTACATGTTTTATGATGAGTGCTCATGGAGTCAACAAATATAACCAATTAGTGATGTAGTAGAATAATAAAATATTTACATCAAGGATCAAAATGCCAGTTACATTTTGTACTAAAAATCAATGGTTAAAGCTCACCGGTTATGTGCTAATACACTAATTCCGGAGAGGTCTATTATAGTCTTCATCTTTCTATGCAACTGAACACATATATTATTTCTGCAAAAGTATTACCAACTGCTTGCAATCTATATACAAGCGAGTTATTATAAATGAATCGGTGCTAATATTATTATTATAATGAAATAAAATTTTAAATCGATTGGTATATGAAAGGCAAAAAGGCTAAGTAAGGCAGGGCTGTCTATAATACTATTAACCATTATTATTTCAAAAATAAAAGTTAATAGGGTATTTCCATGTTTTTTTTATGCTTAAAAAAATTACGATGTTAATGGCATTTTAATTTTATTTTTATGTTGATGAATAAATTTTCTACAGCGAATCTAAGTTGCCCATTTTTATAATCCCGCCAAAACGGTATTTTGGGCGTGTGACGCCACAAGCGTCGCCCGGTCTTGAAAAATTTCTGACAGTAGTACTTTGTTTGTTGACGTGCGTATGAGGCTTGTTGGCGTGCGTTGGCAACCACGGGCTATGTTTATACATTTGAATGAAAACATAAAAAGCAAACATTTTTAGGGTAGGATGATTAAAATAAGAAAAATGATCTTTAAATATTTCATTCATTTTCAACAGAATCCGTCGTTTGTGAAAATACCCTATTCGGAAATAAGTCTTCTAGCAGAGAGTTTGCACCATTCCGATATTTTATCTGTTGCATACGGAGAACTTTTCGCGGTGAATTTTCCGCGGGGAATTGTGGGCCTTGAATGTTCGATCTTTCTTAGTTTAGGACAGCTTTCTAGCTCAATGACTATGGACTGCATGATATCACGTATTCTCTGTAGTTATTCAGTCATTGGGCGAGGGCAATTTGTGAAACGGCACCTTAATTTGGCGGTACGCAAATGTATCATTACGTATGTATATTAGATTAAGTCGTCGGCGCGAGACAATCAACTCGCACGATTTAGCCCATTATTTGAATAAAAACAATTTAAAGGAATTATGTGTTATTATGAACGTCACTCACACGTCAAGCGAAGGAATATCGCAATATAGCCTGTTGTTTAGAAATAAAGCTCTGAAATACATTGCGGAAATTGAGGTTAAAAAGTGTAAGTTATTATTTTCTCATGTCGTAACCGAGTCTTGTAACTCAGGTTTTACTTTTAAATAAAATTCTCCAGAGTTTACTATTTTTGCAGAAATATAATATCGAGCCAACAATTATTGAAAACAACTTGTAAGAGTTAATCGGATATATCAAAGCTCTCTGAAGAAGTCACGTTGCAAACTAGAGAGATTACCTACATTTTTCGAACAGAAAAGCGGTGTAAAATTTTAAACGCCGTTGTTAGGATTTTTCGTAAGATTATTCAAAGAACAAGTTTAGAAGCGAACATATTTTTTGTGTTCCAGTGGACGATTTTGAATGCTTAGTAACATCTCTAGCTTCGCTAAAACTGAAAAAACCCTACGGCATTATAATGACCGTTCTTACCACACCAAGGTAAAATTTACAAATGCTGATCACAAAACACTAAAAGCTTTCACAATAAAAAATCAACCAGTAAAAACAAAGTTTTATACTACAATACATCTACATTGAATTTTCGACCTTGTTGGGCTGACTATTAGCCAATTTCAGATAAGTGTGTTCGCATGTGTGTGCGTGAACAAAATATGGTAGAATGCATTGTCATCGTTATCGAGTTTATCTGCCGAGTTTTAGCTCGATCAGATGTCGGGAAGTGAGTTAAATTTAATTTCCAAAATTTGCATTCATTCGAGAAAACAGAATCGAAATTCAAATAGATGTACGTATTTAAAAATGTGTTTGTTTTATTTTACATTTATATAATTCAATATAAATTAATTTCTACGTATTAAATACAATAACAAAAATATATTTTTAAAACGGTTTAATGTTTTTTTTAATACTTAAACCATTATGTAAATCAGGATAGAGGCGAACGGCTCACGTATCGTATGCATGACCATATAAACACGTCACAGGCCAGACGTAAAACCAGAACTAAATATTTAAATACATTAAAAATAACGACGAACAACACTTAGCATTTGTGTGGGCGCACATAAAAACACAAACCCGGCTAGTCGCTACCCGCTAGCGGCATCCATTATTTGTCCCCGAGTGTTATCGGCGAAAACACAATTATCCGAAAACATGAACACTCCACGCGCCAAATTACTACGTGAAAAGCGACGCTACACTTTATCAGCGCTGCAAAAAACTCCAACATTAGTTCCCACTCTTACTGGGACTTGATACCAGCTGTAATTTGCAAGTTACTACATCCGGGTGGGATACACGAAGATTACAACTTCTTGCGTCTTCAGAAACTTCACCACGTATCTCTAGACCTCTAATTGACCGAACTTTCCACCAGGCAGTCGGAGTCGACTTCGAAAAACTTCCCCTTTTAAGGTGACATCTAAAAATACAAGGTCCCGCGAGATTTACGATCAAACGGACTAGTCTCTCAATCTTTAATTGAATTGAAAACACGGATGAAACAATCCTTCAACAAATTTAGAGCGGGGTATCGCGGGATAGAAAATTCGCGAAAAGCCTATCGCGGGAAAGTTTCGAAATTAAAGTAAAGTTTGCGGCAAAATAAAAGTTTTCCAACTGTTAACCTCCTTCTTTGTTCAAACTACATAGTAAATCGCCCCCGTCACGCCGCAACCCGGCCCCGTGCCGCGAAATATCGGCTCCAGCGATAAAACTTTGTTCGAGATAAAAACTGAATTATTATAATTTTAGGATAAAATAACTTTTATTCGCTCGGTTCCGACAAGCGCCAGGAATCCACGGTAATATAACCTAAAGTCAAGAATGATTTGGATATTGGTGATAAGTGATAAGGCTGATGAGAGGGGAGAGCGACCTTAACATAATTATAAAAATAAATAAAGTTAAAGAGTGAGGTATACATTATCCGCGGATAATATTCGTAGCTCACATTAGTGATACTTTAAACACTCAAATTACAAAAACAAAATATAAATTAAATTATGAAAATAAAATAGAATACACAATAAAAAATATCACTCTCGATCAAACAACGAACAATAATTATGTATTTATCACCAGGAAGCTATCACATTTTTCTATGTATGAGTTATTTGGAGATCAGAAAAAAACATTCACCCGAAAAGCAAAATTGGAAAGCATACCACAAACAATTTTAAAATTAAAACAACCTTGCCATACATACTACTGATCCATCAAATTAATTAACCGCAAAGTAAACTGTAAAGGAACAGTGATGTTGCGACTGTCAGCAAAACAGTGACAGGATACCAAACCCTGTGGGATTTCAACTTCAGGCAGACATTGTATAGTTTACCTCCCCTCCCCTCCCCGTGTACCCCTACACATCAGCCCTGGGACCTACCCTCAGGTAAGTTGGCCAGGTCAGTGCTTATGTAATAATCTCACAAGTTTCGCGATCGGGGTTTCAATTAAAAGAAGAATCTAAATTATTTAATATAAATAATTTTTTTAATAAAAATTACAGAATTTTTATTATGATGAAGAACGATCATAATATTAGGGTGGCATAAAAATTACAATGCAAACAAGGAAGAATAATAATACAATCCATCTTACCTATATTAAGTAAAAAGTAGAAATTTGATTTAGTGAGGTAGTAAACACTCAAACACGAAGTCTGATGTCGCGAAATTTGGACGGTGAATTGTAATAATAATTTCTTTATTCCGAAATGTGGAGAGGTCAGTGCAATACCACACACTCGTTGGAGAATATAAATAGAGAAAAAAACGTACATACGAGTAAAACATAAATAATAATATAAGAAAGTTAACTTTCCACACATATATTATAAACTATTATTTATAGAAATAGCGCCCTTGAGGTGATTTTACACAAAACGGTGCCATACAAATTTATTTATTTATTCACGTCTTAGGGCTTTTACAATAATCATAATACAAAAATAATAGTTTAGTAAACGGGAAACTGAACTTTTGAAATTTCAGAAATAAATTTAGGTAATGAATAAACGAAAATATCAACAATATTATAAATTATCCAAATATTATTATTATTACAATAAAAAATAGTGTCTGTGGCGGATGCTGGTCGGCCAGTGTTTCCTTGATTTTTTACAAAAATCTACAGTTTTATTCCGAGACTGAGGAAATTTGCACTAAAAATATGACCATTAAAACAAGAGGAAAGTCACTATCTGAGTCTAGTTTCGAAATAAACGCTGGGGACGTCAGCTAGTAGGATCATAAAATAAATAGTTCAACTTAGCGCACGCCGGCGTTTAAATATATGAATTTTGCTTATTAATTACTTTAAATTTGCCAAAAATTTTAAAATTTTCATTTAAAGACAAGACATCTAAATATACTAATGAAACTGTGGAGGATGAACTGAATAAATTATAGATAAATCATTATCCCATTGAGAACTCGTATTGACGTCATCGATGTTCGTACTCTTCATTTCAATTTTTTTTTAAATTGGCAATTTACCCTAATTCTCTTCATTCGCACTCATCTTGTTTAAAACGAAAAACACAGAACATACTAGAATGATGACGTCACGTTCGATCTCTCGCTGTCGCTAGTATAAACAAAACACACTTCTCACGACCAATTTTTCTAAAGGTTGGAATAAAGAGGTTTCAAAAACAAAAATTATTTGTATAATTTAGTCAAGCATGCCAGTCAACGATATTCACGGGAAAAAAGTTGTAAATGCAAAATTGAAGAATGGAAAATTTATCAAGTTACCTCTTATTAGTTTCCACCTTATAAAAGTTCCAAACACATTTTCTTCTCTAGCTCATTAATCGTGTTCACTCAACAATGCTGATTGGCCAAGTTTTTTAATCAACTGGCAATCCGTGGAACAGGAAAAAAGCTCACAAACTCTGAGATAACGATCGTTATGTGGACCTCCCATGGGCGGAAATAAGAAAGAAAAGCTATGAGAGGAACAGGAGATGGACTATTGGATTTTGGCGAGACGATGGAAACTGGCGCACAGTGCTGCGATACCAAAAAATGGGCGTGGAAAAAATATCGCACTATTAATTTACATTCCTACAGGTTGGGTGAATATGAATGGACATATGAATAGACATATGGGGATGTCAAGTAGTGCCCATTATACTAATCATGGTGGCTTTCAATATGGAGCACGAAACGAACTAGGAGATGAGCTACTCAATTTCTCAGATGCATACGGTTTCACTATCGGGAACACATTCTACCGAAAGTAACCAGAAAAACCATAACCCACAAAATTGGAAATGCTGCAACACAAATAGATTTCTATTTTTGAAACTGATAATTCGTGGTGGAATTCCATTATAATAGTATAATAAAACAAATTTAAAACTTTTTCCACTTTTAATTTATTGACCGTAACCGGTTTCAGCTTTTCAAAGCCATCTTCAGACTGGTAAAAAATATTCTTAACCTAGGGATTTTATACAAAACATATTAGGAAGGGGGGAAGGAGGGGGGGTGCTCTACAGGGATTTTATTCAATTATGGATTTTATTACATTTGTTGTTAAGTGGTCTTGAGTGTCCAACTATCTAATTATTTTTTTGGTTATTCCCAGTAGGCTAATTACATAGGGTTGGTAGCTTACATACTTTAGTATTACTAGCTACCAACCCTATGTAATTAGCCTACTGGGAATAACCAAAAAAATAATTAGATAGTTGGACACTCACGACCACTTAACAACAAATGTAATAAAATCTATAATTGAATAAAATCCCTTTAGAGCGTCCCCCCCACCCCCCTAAAATCCCTAAAATCCCTAGGTTAAGAATATTTTTCACCAGTCTAAAGATGGCTTTGAAAGCTGAAACCGGTTACGGTCAATAAATTAAAAGTGGAAAAAGTTTTAAATTTGTTTTATTTTACAAATAGATTATTGGTTACGTATAAAACGAAATGAGAAAAATGCTCAGAGACCTCAAAGTTCCCTCAAATCTATGAATAAATTGTATAATGAAGGAATAAGATAATAAAAATTCTGTAGCCGTTGCTTTAATTTTGTCCCTAGCCTTGTATGGGATGGCAGCACAATGCGCACTGTGCGGCGGCGGGAGTTCCGTGTGACCGGGCTTGTTGACATATTCCCCGGCGTGTATTGAGTGCTCATCGGAACTTAGTTTTAAAGCTTAAAGCCTAATTGAAAACGTGACACGGGGAGGGTTCATCAGTGCAGACATCGGGTTTCGGGAGCACTCCGATATACAAAAACTTGTGCAATTTAAAGCTTTCAGCTGGACCGGCGCGGCGCCTGCAGCTTCCGGAGACGGGAAGTTGGGTAATGGACTTTAAACGAGATCGACAGAACCTCCGCAAAGTGGAAAAATTGATTGGCTCCTTTCCGCCCAATCACTTGGGAAAACATTGGGATTATTTTTCTTATGGAAAAATACAGCACTCAAAATGTAGTAATCCTACATCTAACCATAACTTCCTCGTAGAGGTAGGCAGAGGGGATGAACGGCCTCACAACATTGCTATGGTAAACTTTCCTTGGTTCGTTTATACTCAGTACTCACACACCGTCTCAATCGTATTATTACAATATACTGACTTTTCAACATGACCTGAATCAAGAATTGATTTATTTAAAAGATCTTTTTCTACCAAGGATATCTTCGTCCCATTTTTTCATCCACTTGTTCGTTATGGATTCTTCTAATGCTGGGGCCGCACCTGCGTGTATCGTCACGAAGTAATGCGTGCCGATACTTTGTAGGTTTTGACACTAAAAAATGTTTTAAATTGTGAATCTTCGTGACGATAGTCGATAATGGCCCCAGCATAACGACCGGCGTAGTCCAGCGGTAGGGCGCTGGACTCACATTCCGAAGGCCGCGGGTTCGAACCCGGCGTGCGCAAATTAATTTTATTTAATTGATTTGTGTTATTTCACAATTAATTATTTAAAATAATATATAGTATATTTGCGGCACGTTCCGGAGTGGAAGATACTCTTAGTATCGCCCTGGTGTAAGACCACCATTCAGAATTGAAACGTTGCTTGAAATGGCTTTAGCCGTGTTTAGGTACTAGATCTGAATAGCCAGGTACTTCCCCACCATCATCTTTCTCGTCTCCTTCCCTTCCCCACATACCTTCAGCCTCATAACATACCCCAATTGGGGATGCCAAAGTCTCACCGGCTCTAGACGGGAGCAGTTGGGACTCTTGTGAGGTATTCACTGTAAAAAAATAATAATAACAAACAGGTCTGTGTCCATTCGCTCTAAAATGTAAGTTTGAAAATGTCATGTTCAAACTACCTAGAGTTTGTTTCTGATTCTTAAAGCTTACATCGCACTGCACTCTTGTCGGATCTACTTATATGAATAATACACCATACATGGTTCCAATTAAATAATATGCCTCAAGAATTTAATTTATAATTAACATAGTTTGAAATAGATAAATGAAAGAATACAGTACACTAGGAAACCATGGAACTAAAATCGGGGATAATAATTTTACATTTGAGGTGTGTAAAAGTAAAGGCAGCAATCACCATTTCGGCCAGATTGCTATGTTTGCTTTTGAAATGACATGGAGATTGCTATCTTCGCTTTTATGTACAATATTATATACAAATATTGTAGGTAATATACGTGTATTCAATATAAGTATGTAATATTGTACATAAAAGCAAAGAGAGCAATCTGCATGTCATTTCAAAAGCAAACATAGCAATCTGGCCGAAATGGAGATTGCTGCCTTTGCTTTTACACAACTCAATTATTAACCCCGATATTAGTTCCATGTTTTCCTAGTGTACTGTACCCGATACAGGCGAACCCTAGTGTAATTGTAAAGAAATAATAAATAAAAATAAAATTATATCCCAAGTGTATCTAACAGACAGACCAATTGGTCATAATAGACCTGATATAGTTTTACATGACAAAATTTAAAAAAATAACTTATATCATTGATGTAGCTTATATGATTACCAAATTCCTGTAATATTCAAAAATCTGTTTCTGAAAAAATAAGAAAGTATACAGATTTAGGAAATGAAATTAAAAGAATTTGGCATTCTCAGACTATAAAAATATTACCTTTTGTTATTTCGGCTACTGGCATTATACCTAGCTCTCTTATTAAAAATTTAGGCATATTAGATTTGTCAAAGAATTTGTATATAAAAATGCAAAAATCAGTCATTTTAAATACATGTAGAATTAAGAAAGATTTTTTAAATATTTATATTGAGGGATCAGTAGGATTTATCGGTCAAATTAGGAATTCCACAGAGCCGAACCCTCTGATATGAAAATATCTGGAGACGGTGAATTATATTCCCATTTAATAGTTTGGTAGATTAACGTGTTGTTCTTGTATTGTTTTGTATTAATTATACTTATATAATACACTTGCATAACGTGGATTTACTAGATGATCATTTATATGGAAAAGTGTATGAAAGGGTTTAGTTTTTCCTATGGGAAAAACTAAACCCGTTCCTGTAAATCTGGTGAAAATAAAAAAAAGATTATACCAGATTTAATTTGCACAACTACTGATTACTGTCGTGACAAATGGATAGCTTCTAAACAAAGACGAACTAACTGTACCATTGTGAAGGCACTAGTCAAAAATTGAATTCTTGCAGCTGAATAGCGATAGTTCGCCATATTAATTCCTCCATTCATTGGTTACGGCTGATGGCGGGTGTTAGGTGGAATGAATTAATGAATGGAGAAGTTGTTGACACAAGCCCCTCTCGACAAAGGTGGCAACTTTACAGCCGACGGGTTGCGGATTACTTACGGAAGAAAACCAATTAAAAGTTGGCTTCTCCATCGGCTGATTGTTGAATGCAAAAGGGGCGGGATTCGATAGTCACGTCACACCTCTAATGTCGATTGATACAATAAATTCAGATATCGGCGGGGCGCGGAGGCGCCGAAGTAATTAAAAGGGAATCCGGTGCCTGAAACTTGAACTCGGAAATTACCGCATCACTGAAATTCAGAAAACATTACGTATCAACCAGATTTCCTTCCCTCTGTTCGTTAGACTTCACCTATTCATCTTTGTATTTGTCGTCATCCAGGTGTTAAAGTTTTAAAGTTAAATAAAATAAATAAATTAATAAATTTAAAATTCAGTTGCATTCTGATTATTTACTTACTAACATTGTTTCCAGAGAGAGGTAGGCAGAGTGGACATACCGCCACACAACTCTTTCTTGACACACATTCCTTGCTGCATTCACGCTTATCAACATACATGATTTCGTCATAAATAATATGCATTTGGATTAAGTCTGGGTTGTAAGTCACTAGTTAAAAGTCTTAGATGTAAGTCAACAGTTATACGAGTATGTCTCATGTATAGCTCAATTAGTTAGTTGCTAGCTATAAATCTTAGTTGTAAGTCAATAGTAATAAATCTTAGTTGTAAGTTAGTAGTTATAAGTCTAAGTAATAAGTTATACGTTAAATAAATAAAATAGTAAAGCGCTCTTGAGGTGATTTTAACACTAAAGCGGTGGTATTAAATAATCCAATCATTACGATTATACTCTTCTGTCTCGACATCGTCTACTAACGTCTCTAATTTCTTGAACTTGCTTCCTAAAAAAGAAACAAAATAGTTTGAATGATTCGTTAGTGCCAGCGAAAGAAGAATAATAAAATTCACGCAAAAAAGTCAAACACACGAAATTATGAGAAAATCTAGAAAATTCCTTCCTGTGAAGTGAGCAGCCAGTTCCGGAACTGGGCCAAAAACTTTTATTGAAGATTTTCATATGTCGTCCATCGCGTCTTCCTCGCGAGCGCCGGAAGCAGATAGTCGTAATAATTATGAAGTTCTGAAGTAGTAAAGAGGAGGAAAGAGAGTAGTTCACTTGGCGCCAACGGGCGCGGGAAGATTGCATTTCTTATCTCGGCCGATTATACATATTTCTCATCTAATGGCGGTGGATGAAATTCACTAAGACTGCGAGCTTTTTACAACATTTTTATGTCACCAAAAATACTAACTACGGTTTTATGTGAGTCCTGCGTAACTCTGGTTCAATGAACACAAACTTGCTTGAATTTAAGCGTCACATTTCCAAAATTACTATTGATGAGTTGTTATGCTATTCATTCACTGATTGTGTCAATTATGATTATTTACTGTGTCTAACTAAATTTATTGATATTATCTGAACGTAGAATAGTTAGTAGACAATTCCTTCCCAGTGGTTTATATTAAAAAATAAATTCAACAATTTACAGCCCTTAACTATATTTGATTTCTTTCCATAACCCTCACAAACCAATATCCAGGCCAAATATCTACCATTTTATTGAGACAACTCCAGCATGGAATTAAAATTAAAACCGTAAACAGAATTTGGGTAAGGATGTTGTTGACATATTTAACGTATAAATCACTATATATAGGTAAATAGATTTTACTAGATAAATCAAAAAACCAACTGCCTAGCTCTGCTTCAACTTATTTCATTTATGTATTGTGCTATTCCCAATGTACAATTCTTTCCATCTTGCTTGGTGGAGTATTTTTTGTGATGCTCATTTAGATGTTCTTTGTGTTAAAAAAAATTGCATGAAAAAACCCAGCTGGGCGTCAAATTCAAACATAAATAAAAATTGAAACTGATTTTGTGAAAATTCAGGCAAGCGATAAAGTCCCTGTAATACAATATTTTAAACAGAAAATTATTTTAATCGACGTTTTCAAAATTGTATTAAAAATAAGAGAGGCTAACAGTTAAAAAAATTATTAAATAATATATATCTACTTTATTTGCGGCATGTTCCAGAGTGGAAGATACTCTCAGTATCGCCACAGAATTTAAATGTTGTTAACATGGCTTTAGCCGTGTTTGGTGACCAGATCTGAATAACCAGGTACTTCCCCACGTTCCTCATCACCTTCCCCTCCCATTTCTTTCAGCTTCATAACATACCCCAATTGAGCATGATATAGTCTGACTGGCTCCGGACGGGGTCAGTTGGGACTCTTGTGCGGTATTCATATATATAAAAAAAAAAAAAATTCTACGGTAGAGATAATAAACAGCTTATTGAAAGGTTGTAAAATAGCTCCTTAGTTTGAGGTACATGTTTATTCAGCATAAACTTAAGTTTAGCGTTTCTTGAATTTAATACTAAGTAAATTGAAAATATAATACTATATTATGTGTGTGAAGAAAAAAATCAAAGCTGCCCACGATATTTTTAACATTACCAAGCAGTGTTTCGACCAAAGCAAATATTTGTCTCGAAATAATATTAGCTCTGCTGCAAGTCCACACCTTTGAATAATACGTTACGTCATACATAAGAAAACGTTTCTTCATTGAATATGTTTAAAGGCAAACAGGCCTAAACTTGGGTCAATTTTCTCGATTCGACTATAAAAAACATATAATTTTTTTTATTATTTCTTCACAATTAAAATACATTGTTCAGCATATAATTATTAACCCCACTAGGGTTCGCCTGTATCGGGGTTAATCATTTTACAATTTAATAAAAGTAACACACATAAATATCGATAATTATGAAACAGTATGCATTCGACTTTGCAGTTATATTATAATATATTTGTAAGTTGCACAGCTCGTGGAAATAACTTTGCGAGCTAATAATTTGGTTGACCTAGAACTTTCGCACGGCAAAAGCTGTGCTAATTTCATTATTCCAGCTTTTCTACTTTTATAGTTAAGATGTGTTTGAAACTCACGTTTCAATATGATATTTTATGTTCGCATTTCGTGAAACTAGCATTACTAGTTTCCTTCATTCAATAAAAAGTATTTATAGGTAAGTCCAGTACAATAACGTAAGTGTTTGGATAACTCAACCAATTCGAGAGAGAGCCATAAAGCATTAACTAGAAACCTAAAGACCTCTTGTACGAGAATAACAAAGAAAAACTGTTCGCAGTAACGAGTGTGAACTGTTTCCATTAAGAAAACAATAGAGCCGGCTTCAAACAACGTCCAGCGGGTCCCGTTCTCAGTTCTCAGCGGGCGGACGGAATGAAATTTCCTTGTAAAGCTCGCTGTCATGAGCGGCCCGGAGCAGCTCGGGCCCTAACGCACTAACACAAGGCGAGGCCGGAACAAATACACAGAACTGAAATAACGTTTCAATTTATAAAGAGAGCGAAACTATTTCAGAAAACTGATGAAATTTTGGTATTAAATGGTGCTAATTTGAATAAAATGTATTATGTAAGTTAGAAAAACAATAATTAGAGCAAGGTGGTTTAGAGATTTAGGACGAAGACAGAGTGTAAAGAGAACATAATATATGATGTGAAATTAAATGATAGAAGGTGACGAAGATGTGGTACGATTAGATGAATCACTACTTGAGGCGGGCCAAGTAAAGAGTCAAATATCAGAAGAGAATGAATGAGACGACGAACGTCAATGAAGCAAGGAGTGTGTATCAAGAAAGAGTTGTGTGACCTACTCTGCCCATCCCTGCGGAGAAACGGAGAGAAGTTTAGTTAGTTAGGTAACAAAGTATAAATATCGAGTTTTATTAAAAATAATTGTATTTTAGGTAAAGTGATGGTAGATACCTTTACACAGTACAGCTTAAAAATAATTAATTAAGAGCGATTGACCAGCGGCTGAGAATAAATTTTTTAAAATGCTTGCAACTGTACAGGGAGGTTCCAATGAGAAAGATCGATTATTCCCTGTAACATATTTTTTTAATTAAAAATGTAATGTCGATATTTTTGCATTCAAAACATGCTTTAATATATACCTACATGCAAGCAATAAAAATAAAATAAATATCGTATACGTCTTGTAAGTATTTATGATTTTTCAATAATGTCTAAACAAAATAAGTGTGTAAAAAAAAATTTTTAAAATTTTAGTTTGTAAGACCTTAAATAAATAGAAAAACTGAGGTATTTATGTCACAAAACACGTTTTCGGATATATTTTTCTCACCAGATTTACAGGAACGGGTTTAGTTTTTCCCATAGGAAAAACTAAACCCTTTCATACACTTTTCCATATAAATGATCATCTAGTAAATCCACGTTATGCAAGTGTATTATATAAGTATAATTAATACAAAACAATACAAGAACAACACGTTAATTTACCAAACTATTAAATGGGAATATAATTCACCGTCTCCAGATATTTTCATATCAGAGGGTTCGGCTCTGTGGAATTCCTAATTTGACCGATAAATCCTACTGATCCCTCAATATAAATATTTAAAAAATCTTTCGTAATTCTACATGTATTTAAAATGACTGATTTTTGCATTTTTATATACAAATTCTTTGACAAATCTAATATGCCTAAATTTTTAATAAGAGAGCTAGGTATAATGCCAGTAGCCGAAATAACAAAAGGTAACATTTTTATAGTCTGAGAATGCCAAATTCTTTTAATTTCATTTCCTAAATCTGTATACTTTCTTAGTTTTTCAGAAACAGATTTTTGAATATTACAGGAATTTGGAATAGCTACATCAATAATATAAGTTATTTTTTTAATTTTGTCATGTAAAACTATATCAGGTCTATTATGACCAATTGGTCTGTCTGTTAGTATAGTTTTATCATAGTAAATTTTAAAGAAATTATTTTCTAAAAATGAATTTGGTTCGTATTCATAATATGGTACTATATTATGACAGTCAATCAAGTTATGTTTAATTACCAAATTTTGGTGAATTATTTTTAAAACCTGATTGTGCCTAAATGTATACTCAGACGGCGCTAATATAGAACATCCTGATATAATGTGTTCTATAGTTTCCGGAAAAGCCATACATTTTCTACATAAATCATCAATTTGATTTGGATCTTTGATTATATGCTTCCTATAATTTTTGGTATTAATTACTCTATCTTGAATAGCAAGCATAAAACCTTCTATTTCTGCGCTCAACTCTCCAATACTCAACCATTTGTTTGACGAAAGTTTGTCAACATACGTTTGGTTGAGATAATTTAAGTGTTTTGCGTGAATAATTTTATTTGACCAGGAATCTAATAATTCCTGGTTGGTATTTATAAAAATGTTGGCATTCTCGTCGTATAAATTTAAAGGTGAAATATTTCTGTCTGCCTTGCAAATTATTTTATGCAGCTCTGAGCTATTAGCTTTTCTATGAAAAAAATTTCTTAACATTTCTACCTGATTTTGTTTTAAAGAAGTTATTTTGACTATACCTCTACCTCCTAAATTTCTAGGTAAATTAATTCGTTCTATAGCTGAATTTGGATGATGACAATTAAACTTTGTTAAAGTAGTTCTAATTAATCGTTCTAAGCTATCTAAATCTGTATTAGACCATTTAATTATACCAAATGAGTACGTTAATAGAGGTATTGCCCAACTATTTATTGCCTTTACTAAATTTTTAGCAGATAGATTGCATTTTAAAATTTTTCTTATCCTAGTTTGAAATTTAATCCTAATATCATTTTTAATACTAGTATGATCTAATCTATTCGATTGCGGGTATCCTAAGTATTTATAAACCTCATCCCCTTTCATACTTTTAATTTTGAAATTTCTAAATATATCCTCATCTCCGTCTATAATTTTGCCTTTCTCTATATGGATCGTTCTACATTTATCTAGACCAAAAGTCATTTTAATATCATCTGAAAAAATTTTAACTACCTTAATCATTTTCTCTAAATTTGATTCAGAATGTGAAAATAATTTTATATCATCCATATATAATAGATGCGAAATTGTACTACTCTCTCTTGTATTTCCCTTAATTTTTATTCCAAACTTGCTTTTTATTAACATTTTGGATAGAGGATTTAATGCTAAGCAAAACCAAAGAGGACTCAACGAGTCTCCTTGAAAAATTCCTCTTTTTATTGAAATGCCCGGTACTACTATTTTCTTACCCTTTAAATTGATAAATAAATCTGTATTCCAAAATGACATAATATTTTCTAAAAAGCTAATAATCATTGGATTAATTTTATATATATTTAATACTTTGATAAGCCACGAGTGCGGGACACTATCAAAAGCCTTTTGGTAATCTATATAGCAAGTATGTAAATTACGTTTTTTTATTTTGAATCTGTTTTAGAATTACAGAATCAATAACTAATTGTTCTTTACATCCCATATGTTTTCTGCGACAACCTTTTTGTTGTTCAGATAAAAGATTTTTTTCATCTAAATGATTATATATTAAATCTGTCAAGCAAGAGGTTAAAATTTTATATATTGTCGGTAAACATGTAATGGGTCTATACTGAGAGGGATTATTAATATGTTCGCTTTTAGGCAACATATAAGTAATGCCCTTAGTTAGAAAATTTGGAAAATTTTGAGTTTGTCTAACAAATTTTGAAAGATGTTTTGCCAAAAGAGGATGTAACGTAGTCAGACGTTTGTACCAAAAATTATGTATCCAATCGCAACCCGTGGCTTTCCAATTATGAGTATTTTTAATAATTTTGGCTAACAATTCAACCGATATATCAGAAAAACTCATTTGTTCAATGTCTGAACAATTGAGTTCTTCATTTTCTATCCAGGGACCTGACTCATTGTGTTTTATATCTTTACTCCAAATTTTAGTCCAAAAATCGTGCATATCTGTTTTAGATGGCAACGGAATATTATTATTAGAAATAATATTTTTTTATCGTCAAGTTTGGAATAAAATATTTTCTCATTTTTCTGGAATAATTTGTTATTATTTTTTTTATTATACGTATAATTATATCTTTTTAATCTACTAGCTTTTACACCTAATTTTTGTTTTAATAAATCCAATAAATCATTGATTATATTTTCATTATTATTACTATCAATGCTATAACCAAATTTTCTCCCAATTTCGTCTACATGTCTCAAAATATTCCTACTTCTATTTCCATTTTTATATTCTATTATTCTAGCTATGCTACTTCTTAAAAATACTACATTATTTTCTAATCTAATCTGCCATTCTGGTTTACTATAACTATATGATCTATCATCAGAGGACTTTAATTCAATTCCTAACTTATTACATATAGTGATAGCGCTGGCATATACTATTGTATGAAGATCTAAAAAACTAATGTCCTCAAATATAATTTTTGGTAAAATTATATTATTTAAATCAAAAATTAATTTAGATAATTTTTTTGACGTATGTAATTTTGGTAATTTTGGTCTATGTGTGGGCTCTACATCTATAAATCTAATTATATTATTATGAAGTAAGTTAGCTAATTCTACTACATTATCATCTACTAAGTTTAAATTTGCAATATTGATTTCCCTAAGATTATAAATAACATCTTCGTTATTTGAATCTACTGTAATATCATTGGTCATGTCTACTAGATTATTATCTAAACTATCTACATTCAATTCATCTAATATAACATTATTACTTGTATTAATTTGTTCTAAATTATTCCCCTGGTGCAATCTATCTGCTACTTCATTTTTTATCTGATCTAATGTAACTACAGGAATTAAATTATTTTTGAATATTGCCCGTTTTTGATCTGCTAATCTTTGTTCATTTACTATGGCTAACGGATATTTTTCTGAGAAAAGTAAATGTAATTTTTTTCTATACAACAGCATATCTGTTTCTACCTTGGTTACATAAAAATATGAACGGACGATGAACATATTGACATCGTTCGTCCATTTCATACGCTGCCTAGGAATACCTGCTTTTGTTTTTTGGGGTCTAAGATTATCATTGTTCATCTGTATAGATGACATAATACTCCCCTGTTCATCTCTGTTGGTTGCATATGACATGTGTCACAACAAAACAACTAGGAAATGACAATATGTTTTGCTTAGTAACTACTACATTCCAGTAACCAAGTTACTGTCAAATAATTTTCAATCTGTCAAAATTAAATTAAACATTTCAATAAACTATCTTTCAACATTACTAATCTATAATAGATTATATTTTTAAATAATGTTATCAAAATAAAATAATTAAATATACTCATAAAATATATTACAAATTAATCTCAAATATTGTCGTTTACCTTGGTTACTGTTAAATTATATCTAATATCGTAAATTTTAATGTAGTATCTCTTTCTCTATGTAGGTATTATCAGTTCCCACTTCTAAACATATAACCTAAAATAATTTCATATCGTTATGTTGTAAATCATATTGTAATTCCTCCATCTTATTATCAGGTACCTGGTTTACACATTAAATACTACCAACTTACCTATTTATCTCATACTCTGTAAATCTGAATATAGTATATGTTACCAGGCTAATTCGGTAAATCCGAATAGAATATATGCTACCATATTACTTTTTCTACATTGTCACAAAAAACATGTATGTATATATTTATATATTTTTTCATTACACAACTTGGTTTCAGAGAAAAATATTTTTTTTTTGTTTTTTATGGTTTTCAGTTTTTTTTTTATTATGTAACTATGTACATTTCTTAAGGACTAATAATATGAACTAAAACCTGTCAATTTGTCTGTCCTGGAACGGGAAACTTTCCTAGTTGGACAGGCAAAGCTTTCTTATATGTAAATTTTACTTTTTTGTATCCTTCTATAATAAATAAATAAATAAAAGTAAAATATATTCTTAAAAAAGTGAATATTAGACAAAAGGTTTTATCAGACTTTTTTATGTTGATAAAAATGTCAAAATGTTTTATGGTATAAAAATATTCCATAATATCGGAAAATATACAACCGCATGCCGCAAAAAGGAAGTTAATTATATTACAGGCTAATAAACAGATACAACTTATGCCGCAATTCAGCTTGTGCGATGTGGCACAAGGAAGCAAGTATTTGAAAGTAAGTCAAGGGAACTAGGAGCTACTGGGGGTAACAGAATGCATGACATGAAAAGCTTTTTCAAGTACAAATAATGATAGGAATCAGTAAACTCTCGAGTTCCGACTGAACTTTTCGTGAACGCCTACAACATTAAAGCACTATAAAAAATAATTAATGGCGTAGAAACGTTTTAAAAGTGTTATAATATTAAAATTAACTCGGGATTAAGTGTTTTGTTATCGGATTAAAAAAAAAAGAAATCGACTCTAATTTACAAAAAAAAAAATTATATCCGGTTCGTGTTGCGTTTCGAGTACATATCGCTGATTGAGTACAACCCGAAAACAAGTAAAAAAAATCAGTTTTATCGAAATACAAGCCAAATATTCGTTAAAATTAAAAAAATTGTTTCATAACTACAAAATTTTGTAGAAAATTGATTTCATACCAGTCAAATGAAGTTTTACCTGAAACAGGTAAATGCAGTTATTATATATTTTTTAATTAAGTTGAAAGATGAATACTTGGAGCAGGTGGATGAGTTTGTGTTGGTGAGTATGTTTACGAGAGATGGGAAGTCTGATAGGGATATTCAAAGAAGGGTAAATGCAGGTAACTCCATTAATGGAGGACTGAACGCCGTTGGAGCCAACAAAAAGCTGACCACAGAAGCGAAGCTAGCAGTCCACAATGAACACTGCAAAATCCAAAATTAAAGGGAATACATTTCATTTATTATATTTAGAAAACAAAATTAAGGTTGTATTTTTTTTTTTTTTTACTTTATTTAATTTATTTCTTTATACATATAAGATATAATAACAAATAGTATATAATAACATAATATATAATAACAAATAGTATAAACAAGAAATGAAAACCCACTAAGGCACTGCCTGAGTGTGGGTAATATAAAAACAAATAGGTAGATACTATATTTCCAAGAGCCCAAAGTATAAAATCGACTTATAAAACATATAAAATATTAAAAAAGTTAGTATTACATAAGTAGAATAAGTGATAAGTTTTTTTTTTAGCTTTTATAAAGAGAAAATATAGAGAAGACTTTTTTTTTTTAACTTTTGTTTGGGTATTATAAAAAATAAAGAGAAAACGCATTGTACTAAACATATTGAACATACTAACATATTGAAAATACTAATAAAAAAACATATTAATCTAAAAAACATATTGTTTTTTTCATTTTCTTTTTTTTGTTATTATTAAAAATAGAGAGGAAACATATTGTACTAAACAAATTGAACATACTAATAAAAAACATATTACAAAGGTATTACAGGCCACACCATGTATATAATGCGAAACGTAATAGTACAGTGGATTAATTGCATGCGCCAGGGATGAAGCACGAATCAGCGTGATTCGGAGGTTCCGGTGGAAACGGAAGCGGGACTGATAGACCCAGGTACCCATCATCCAACACCCACTCCCCTACTCCCCGTCACCCCAGCAGCCTGGCGATAAGCCTCCAGCCATTGAGGTGGAAAACACAACTTTGACCTGTACGGACGGCACAGGAAATGACACCGAGTCTGATCCGTTGACAATACCAGCGACAGAAATACTACAGAGGGAGCCTAGAACTTAACAGCATACCTACTAACAAAAACAATGCAGTATAATCAGCAGAAGGTCCAGTGAAAAAGATGCATTAGTTTTCTTTATAAGCCATATGTTCAAAGAGAAATGCCCATACACCAACCTAATAAAAGCCACTTACTTCTAAGGCAATGAAGAGTTAAAAAAATACTAAGAATAGCTAGTAATATTCATTCATAAACATAAAATTATATACCGTAAAATCTTATTAAATACTGGTATACTGTGGTTATGTACTCAACGACTTCGACCGAGATATTTATTATTATTGAAAAATATGGACCTTCTTATCTTAGTTTTTAATAATTTGGATATAAATTGGACATTACAAATCTCTCGTTGCTTTCTGAAAATAATAACGGTGACCCGGCAAATCCAGAAAGAAAAACCTGTGCAAAAAATAATATAACAATCATGGCTGAGAAAACACCGACTGCTGCAATGGTTATCGACTGCAGGGCCCCTAGCACACTCGATCCATAAGGATTGTATCGATAACTTTCGGTAACTTCTCATCGTTCCCTATCATGACTGCAGATCGTCAACGAATAAGTGACAGTTCACAATGACTAAGTATCCTTAATATATTCGACATCAACTGTTGTTTGTACGTTGTACGTATCTGCAGTTGTCCTAAGGAACGATGAGAAGTTACCGAAAGTTATCGATACAATCCTTATTGATCGAGTGTGCTAGGGGGCCTGGATGGGACAACCGTAACGCCCTTCGTCCACACAGCTACTTACAAGCGACTAAATCGCCGCTACGCTAGCCGCTACCTGTCATACTATTTTGCTAGTGCAGCGCCTAGCGTCGTTTACATACACTAATAATAGTATGGAAAGTAGCTCCATGAAAAAACGGCGTAAGTCCGAGTATTTCGAATGTCAACCGCTTGTACTGTTGCGTTTCTTCCCAGATCACAGTTTTTACTGACACCCAAAAAAATGCCTAATTAATACTTACGATATTAGTCAATTTCCAAATGGTGACAAATTTCCCATGAAAAGAATTTGAGCCTAGTGTTTTCTATTTCGAGATCTACAACTAATTTGCGGCCCGCACAAATAGGTTTCGCTGGCTGGCTCACCCACATTCACCCCTGATAATTACAAGAGACATTAAGGCAGTATTTTTTTTAACTTGAATTAATTGTTGGGTCGTTTGCCCCTGCAGGACAGAACCTCCCCATACCTAACGTTTAAAAAAGTGTCACAGCTCACCTAATTATCCCGCATGATACTTTTTATGCTCATTTTCTTTACCTTTTTAAGTTACAAGCGGCACTAAAAATGTCACAAGTGGGGCTTCTAAAGAAAAGGGAAATAGCTTATGGTTGAAGAATGAAACCCATAATAAATAACTTCGTTGTGTATTTGCATACCTCAGTGGGCGTGAAAACATTAATCAAAAACACTAATTTACTTGTATTTTGTAGATTAAAAGGCAAGTGTTATATTCGTACAAAGACCTTATATTCAGAAGGTTCAATTTCTGGTATAATTTTTTTTTGGGAGAGTCTGGGTTATAATTGAAAAGTTTTTTAATAACTTTGTTCTGTATTATTCGTAAGTCGTTTAAGTGCGTAATGTATGTGTTTCCCCATATCTCTATTAAATAATTTAGGTGGGACTGTACTGAGCTAAAGTATAAGCCCCTCTTTATCTCTGTTGGTAGAAGATGAGCAATTCTACAAAATACACCAATTAGTGGGATGATTTTTGTTTTTAGTTCTTCTACGTGGTGTTTCTTGACCTCACAACTTGGTGAAATAGAGGCATTTTACCATAGAAGAATGAACAAGACAAGAAGTGATTTATGTGCTTATTTCGTCAACCAATTATAGGCCCAATTACCACACATCCATAAAATGTTTGACCATGCTTACGAAATTGTGAGAATGCTATATACAATTTCAGGCAAGTGTAAGAGAGACAGACCGCGTGCTAAATTATCAAGAAACAAAAGGAACTAAGTCACTGACACATTTGTTTCCATTTAAGTTTGTACGGAAGGCACAGTGTTATATTCTACATATATTTTGTGCATTTTAGATTTTTTAAATGCCTTAATTCCACCAATCACGAGCAATGTCGCGCTTGTGCAGTGCCAAATTTTATAGAAATTAAAATGCTGAAATTTTATAGAAATTAAAATGTGAAAATCATCGATCATTATCATTATCATTTTCACAAGATTTTTTATTAACGTGTTTTTAGAAGTTTCCACCGTCAGAAAAAAATACAAAAAGTATAGCTATAAAACTGATAATCTACCTAAAACTATTTTAACGAGTACAGTTTTTCACCTTGAACATTTCAACGTGTCCATTTTCTAAATAATTTAACTTTAATAACTTAGGTGCGGGGCATACGTCATTCCTATGTCTACCTACGTTAAATTGTCGTGAAAACAAGCTTATGTGCCCAAGCGATTAAACTTAGTCATTGAAGAGATCCCTGACAGAAGTAATTATACCTTAATCATTTTTGTTTTCAAATTCACCCTCTGTTTAAATAATAAATCCCTATAATGCGTACCGACGATAACACTCACAGCAGAGAAATATACAAATTTAATATTGTTCGGAATCCGAGTTAAAAAAAATTTAAACGAAGCAAAAATAAAATCAGATAAACTATTTTGAAAATGTAAATACATTATTAAAATGGCAAGTACCTTCAACAAACATGACAACAAGTCCTTTGACGTGACAAAAAACACATTTAAAACAAAATACATAAATATTTGTTATTATTTTCAATATGCAGATAAAAATATTACAAGTTATCGGTATCAGATTTATATTGTAATACTAGAATATACAAAAAAAAACTTTATTCCATTTTTAAAGCTAGGTACACACGATGAATATCTATGGGTGTGGCCTGTCTCACGATATCGCGCCATATAATCCCATATAGTCGACACAGGTAATATTAATTACAATACAATTTTGGAGGTGGGTATGGGTACCGCCGACCATTTATTTAACCAACACCTCTGTTACGGGTCACCCCAAGTTGTTCGCTACGTTTGGTGACCCAGCAGGGGTGACCGGATCGGAAGAGACTGGTTGTGGGAGACCTTTTGTTCTCTTCAGCAGGACTCTCTCGGAAGATCGCCTTGAACCGCAGTGGGAGGATTGGATTCGTACTTATGTTATCACATTCATAACTTTATGGAAATTCAGAATAAATTTTCTTTAATTTTCTTTTGGTCAAATAAATTATTTGTGTCAGTATACACTTATATTTAATATCCTTCCACAACATATATTAGGCCATCTTGTGCATTTAAAAAAAAAATTAAAATTAAATTATCGATGTTAAAATTGCCATCAATTGGTTCATCTTTGTCCTTTGTTGTTTTATCAATAGATACGTAAATATTTTTTGTTCTATTTGTACTACTTTATAAACTTATTATCCTCAAAACAGGCTTGTCCTAGTGAGGATAATATTGAAATGTGAACAATAATACCTACCATGTACAGAAACAATAAATAAAAAAATAAAAGTACTTCCGTTGCTCCTGGACACACTTACTTCCAGATTCTGATACCTTTTTTCATTTCCAGACATTCCTATCCTTCCTTTTCTAAAAAGACACTCCACACAACATCCCCAAAGATGATATAGGCCCTGGGGGGAATTATTTTCCATAGGACCTCCTGTGTGGAAATGATGTAAAAAAAAAAAAAATCTGTGACGGTTGTATGGGATTGTATGGCTACGCCCACTTACATACACATAATAATATTATATCCATCGTGTATATCTAGCTTCACTGCAATTGAGACCGGACCGGTTTCATCCTGCTCCGGACATTTTATAACTTTCTTTGGGTAAAAAACCTGTAGGTACAGAATTTTTCGACTACCATAATACGGACATGTGTCTAGTGTGGTAGTCGAAAAGCATGTAAAAAAAACTATGAAAAATATGTTACGAATAAAGAAAAAAAAAATTGTTTTTAATATCGAGGTTAATGGTTTATTAAATGTTATTATTATTATTATTTATTATTGTTATTTAATGGTTTTGAGGTATATCATAAAATATTTAGAAGTGCCAATGTGTCTCATTTCCCGTTGAGACCGGTATCCTTGTTGGCTTGAAATAATTAATAAAAATGGAACAAGGTTAAAAATGTTTTTAATCAAATAATAAAACAGTTGACAATATTGCCTGATATTAAAAGAAATATTAAATACTAAACCTGAAAGTTTTCGAAAATAATTAAAATTTAAATATTTATCCGCGGCGAAATTCCGAAACACGAAACAGAAAACTCCGGAAAGACAATAATGTTAATTCAATCTTTTCTAAACACGGAAATGCTAATATTCTAAATGGGCCGTCACACGATAAGTGGGCAAAATATCTGTTTTTAACCCCTCGGGCTAATTTATTCGGTTTTCGGAACAACTCCCACGGATCTCATAGAAATGGTTGGGTCTACCCTACTATCAATCATAGTGAGAAATATGATGACGGTGTTAGAAAGAGAAAACAGCATGCTTTATTTCTAAATTAAAAGTTAACCACTAAAGAAGTAAAATGTACACCTTTATGAAACCAAAGTTTCGGTTTTTTGTGACATAGGCCCTGAGGGGAATTATTTCCTTCAGGGCCTCCTGTGTGGAGCTATTGTAAAAAATAAAGTTAGAAGAAACATAATGTGGCCCATTTTTAAAACTTTTTTATGTTTAATGAAAAAAGTTTATAATTCAACAATTATATGTTTATTTCGATTTATAAAATTTGAGAGCGTATTTTATCACCTTTCAAAAACGATTTTTAGTTTTCGGTTATCTTCAGAAATACCTTATTTATTGTGATTTTGTTGCAAAGCGGAAGTATTTTAACCCTCTGACAAAATATGTTGGAGGCTTAAGGGGTTAGAATTTGGATGATATAAACCTGTTTAGCATAGTACCTACATATACAACACCAAAGTAACTACTCAAAACGACCGACGTACTAATTCATCGCCGCAAAAAGCCATTATTCGTAACCAGATACAGTGTCAACAGTACGAAATGAATTATCGTTTAGGCAAGCTTTTTTCAACTAATTGCAAAAAGGGCGACTTCGCGCTGCGGAAGGTACACGTCATTTTCGAAGCCAAGTAGAAAACTTCATTAAAGTTGAGTGGATATAATTGATGTCTAACAAGTAGGCATTATCCAATCATCTGATGAAAAATACTATGAACACAACGCTAAGGCTGCCTTTACACGTGTAAGTTTTTGAAGTATAACTTCTTTACGCACGCTTGACTTAAGGGTTAAGCTGGCGAATGCGTTACGAAAAGTGTAATGCGTTACGGGCGAGGAGAACGGGCTGTATCACACTGTAGAAGCAAGAGAGAGCAATGCGCGAGCACATTTTCTTTCTCTCTTCCTCTCACAGCCAGTGCATGAAGATTATTCGTAATTTCATTACGTTCTTGAACAATTTTATAAATACTGTAGGAGCAAGGGAGAGCAGTGCTCGCGCACATTTTCTTTCTCTCTAGATGTTTTACTTCAGTGGTGTGGTCTAAAGCACACTCATTTTTTTCCTGTAAGTCACTCACGGAAGCGACTTCTGGCCAAATTACGAATGTAAACGACACCAAAAGTCATTTACATCAATTTATAGCAAGTTACAGAAGTTGTTCTTGTGGAAGTTTTTTGACAGGTCTAATCGTGTACGCGCGAACTTACAGCCTTCTCACAGCTTATAAAATCAGTTTTATAAGTTAAGAGACTTTCCGTAAGAAATGGTACCAAAATTCATCGCGCGAGATGTCAAAAATGAAAAGACAGGTATTTTCGTAGGAGTTTTTTCCAATAAAAAACTAGTATTTATTATATTAATTAAAATATGATTAGGTGGAAGTGGATAATTACTCACCTAAATATAAAATATAAAATTACACTAGATAAAACTTAAATAAGCACTACCTACCTACAAAAACGAATGGAAACCGAAAGAAACATTTTTATTCCAAAAACCAAAGAGATATCATATATTTTTCAAGTGGATAAAGCTTTCTGTAAATTAGCATCCTACTATTTAATTATCGATCCAATCATTTCTAATCTCAATGTTTCCAATTATAATTCAAAGTCGGTTGCCGTCAAGTACCTAGCTGTCCTTTGTAAACAATTAAATAATTTTCGCGCTCAACGGAACAAAAGTGCATGGACAATTGTTTATTTCAATCCAGCTTCTATTTGAATACTTTATTTGGGCCGTTTCATCTTTATTGACATAATCGCATAAATTTGACAGCAGCAAATCGTAGTTGACAGGAAACCATCTTACCGCAAATGAATAAACGCTCGATATCGTCGCTGAGCACTTACATAAGTTGAACTTCCGAACAACTTCTGTGAGTATTAATTCCCATAAGTTGGATGCATATGTAAACGCTCCTATGAGTAACTTGTCCAAAACTTATTTAAGCCGTAAATTTTACTTACAAGTGTAAAGCTAGCCTAACGCATAAAAATCGGCGGTCCAGGGGTAAAACACTGAATATATTTCATAGAAATTTGGGAGGCGCCAAAAAATGTTTTGATCAGCCGTCCATGCAAAATAAATATAAATATAAATAAACAAAAAAAATATATAGATAGAAATATGCTTTGTATATATATTCATTTTAATATGTTCAATATCTCAGAAATGTGTATAAAAATCGACAAAAATAAATAACGTAATCAAATTTCGTTTACGATAACATGAAAAATGTTCTTGTTAATGTATAAAAAAATTCAAATTTTAAAAGGAAAAAGTCTAAAAGACCAAAATCAAATTTTCATTTGAGTCGCTAATATTATTGTCTTCAATGATTAAATATTACAATTTGAGGTTTTACTCATTAAGTATGTAATTCCAAAAACTTGCAGAAAAGTCAATAGATGTCGCACATTAAAATAAAATGGATATATTTTTATTCAAGACACTTATCTAGGCTGAGTGCCGCCGTTCGGGAAGAATCTGCAATCATACATTAAAAAAAAACAGTTTGGAACTAACTCTGTTCATATTTGCGAAAGATCGGGAGCTCATGCGATTCCAGGGCAAAACTAAAAACTTACCTTTTTAAATAGTCGTATCCAGAATCATGACCCCATTTCTAAGGTGGTATGTATTTCATTACACAGTACGAAAGAATTTTTTATCTTTCTCCTTGATTACCCATTTTAATGTTATAACAGTATCTTACACAAAGTTTTTTTTATACTTAATATTTTACTACGGGCAGCAATCATAACACTTTTTATGTATTTGTAAATGTAAATAAGTATGTTAGTCGTAAGTCTAGTATTAAGCCGTTGTAAGTCATTGTGGTATTGTGTATTAATCCACCGTATTGTGTATTTTTATTTATTTTATTTATTGTTTCTTTGCATGGTAGGTATTATTGTTCACATTTCAATATTAACCTCACTAGGACAAGTCTGTTTTGAGGATAATAAGTTTATAAAGTAGTAAAAATAGAACAAAAATATTTAGGTACTTATTGATAAAACATATGGGACAGATAAGGACAAAGATGAACCAATTGATGGCAATTTTAACAACGATAATTTAATATTTTTCAAAAAATGTACAAGATGTCTTAATATGTGTTCTGGAAGGATATTAAACATAAGTGTAGACTGACACAAATAATTTCTTTGACCAAGAGAAAATTTATTTTGAATTTCCATAAAGTTATGAACGTGATAACATAATTATAATTTAAGGGTTAAAAGGATTGTAGCCAGTTCGATATATGTTTTTTGTTTTCTGAAAAGTTAGATGTTTTATATTGTGTTGGAAGTGAATTGTATAGTTTTATAGCCTGGTATCTATCCAAAGGATGTTTTTGTTTTAGGTATTTCTAGTTGGTGTGCAAGTCTTGTTCTAGTATTGCGAGAATTTTGTGAAGTGTTAAATGTTTAAATGTGTTTAAATGTGTTTAAGTTCTCGTAAAGGAAAATTAGTATTTGTTTAGAATATAATTTTTGAATTTTCAGCACTGGGAATTTTTTCAATATGATTGATGTGGGTATTAGTATTGGTAATTTAAAGTTAAAGCTTTTCAGCTTTTATTAAAGTTTTCTGAGCTTTAAACAGTGTGTTGATGTATTTTTTACTGGCGCAGCCCCAAGCAATAATGCCGTATTCCATTATCGATTGTGCTAATGCGAGGTATATATTTTTTTATTTCATATATGTTTAGAATATTTCTCACGTTTTTGAAAAAACGTTTATTATTGTATTAAGTACATAGTTTTAAGTCACTAAGTTGTAATCCAGTAATAATAAATCTGAACTGTATGAAGTTTATAGGTATAAGTCGAGTATAAGTTAAATACATAATTTAAGTTGTAAAGCGGCCTTGAGGTGATTTTTGTCACGAAAATTGCGCTCTAGATATTATTATACCTTAACATTATTATTATACCCACTTTTCCATAATAAAAACGAAAGAAATTCTGATGATCAAGAATTTCTAGAAAAATATGTTCGTGGGCCGAAAAACAGTAGACCAAGATAAATAAATAATAACATTATTTGGGTCAATATATGAATATTAATGCCTAGATATTACGTTCATAGAGTTACTCTGAATTCTTTCTTGAGAACCTTCCAAGAATAATATAATCATTAGTAAATAAAATAAACGATCTTATGAATAAATTGCGAATAAGATATTACACAGGCACATAATATTATGTATGTATGTGGAATAGGTTCAATGATTTTCATAATATAACTTTTTTTTATTGAAAGCATCGTTATAATACATACATCAACAAACAAGTCCTGCTAAGCCAATCGAATTGGCTTGTCAGCAGGTGCTTGTAATTTAGTAACATATACATAATTTACATCTTATATCTACAGATAACATTTTTTCATACATTTTTCATACACAATATAAATATTTTTTTTTCCGATAACCAATTTTTCACCATATATTTAACCTTATTTATAGAATTACATTGCTTTATAGTGTCAGGTAATAAATTAAATATCTTCGGTATGTTGTATTAAAACGTTCTCTGTCCGTGCTTATTATTTAATTTCGGAACTATTAACCCGTCGTTGCGCGTGAATCTAATGCTGCATTTACATGTGTTATAAAGTGTGTATCTATACAAAAATGTTCGTAACAAGATATTCGATAAAGTAACTTAGGAAAATATTAAAGAATTCTGGTATGTAACAATGTAGGTAAATAAAAAGAGAAAAGTAATTAGGAGCTTCCCGGTGAATTGAAAAAAAAAAGCTTCGAGAAATATGATTTTCTGCATTAAAAGTTCCACCGCGGTGATTTATTCCAAACATTATAATGATTTATGTTCGACTCCTCTAAAATGTCAAATAAATTATTTTTCGCGATGGACTCGCCACGGCTACTTTAGCAGGGCTAACAAGGCACGCTAGAGGGTTACTTAAAGATATTCATTACAAAATAATAATCCTTCATCGAAAACAATAGGATTTAAGTAATCAGAAAGACTTAGTAAAACACGCAGACGCATGAACCTGCGAAAATATTACGCGCTAATGTCCCCTCTAACATGCGAAGAAAGTCTTATATTATCTTGCTTGTATTAGATTTGTATTTATCTCTAATTATTAATAACCGTTTATAACACAGTCAGAGTCGCAATATCTAGTTTTTAAATCAAACAACATTTAAAACAACACCCCTCTAGCTTCAAAAGGTGGCGTTAATCGCCCCATGAGAAAATTTAATAGACGATACAGCTTGAAATCGGATTACAGTGACAACACTATTATTTATACATAAAGCCGTTTTAAGATTCTGATACTACATTAACAGGGTTGTGTGAGAGTGTGAAATGGCTTAGAGCATCACGGAAATGGCGTAATAATTATGATACATACTCCCTTGCGCCAAAGATCACCACCCTCGCCTTAATAATGGAATAATGTCATTAATGAAGGTTTAACAAGCAGGGAAAGGTCAGCCATCCGATGGTTTTACTCTTCCGCACAATTAACTAGCCTTGAGAGATTACCAAGAGAGGAGTGACGAAGTGGTAGGCGGTGCCGGAGGACATTAGCCCGTCCCTGTTCCCCTACACCGGACTCCGCGGAAAGGGAGAGAGATGTACGTTGGTGTTTAATTATCACGGGCGTAATCACAAGCAAATGGATTTATAACCAGGTCTGGCCGATTACCAGGGTGAAAGAAACCCACCATAGCTCTTACACTCTAGTTAATAATATAATGGGGTTGCTCTCGTGACGGGCTTTGGGAAAGATTAAATTCGTCGTTTTACAGGAACGTGGTGGGTTATTTTAAACTTTAGAACAATAAGTAAGTTGAGTCCTTATTTTTCTTTTTTTTTTCAATGTTCACATGCAAACTTAAATACTAGTATTTTATTTGTTTTTTGTTAAGTTCGTTTTCATAATTAAATTAATTCTACAAGTTTGAATTTTATTAAGCCCGCGAAAACGCCGGCAAGAGTATAATACCGTGCGGGAGAGTTCGTGACGTAACCCGGTCCTTGATTATGTGAAATATAAGGGAAAACATTTACGAAACCGGGACACGCTTAATATGGACGAAAAAAATAAATTTAAAAAGTTGTAGTAGTTCGATATTAACTATTACTAATCAATTCAGTTACCGGAATTTCGAAAAAAGTGCATTTTAATGGTTATTTTTTAAATTTACAAACACGAAATGTCATTTTTCACTGACCGCTATGTTAGGAACTGCTGCAAGTTTCGTTACTCGAGATTTTGAAAACTTTCCGCCCAAATTTAAAAAAAAAACATTTTTTAATACGGAATTTTAATATGTGGACATACAAACCGAATGAAGTGCTATATAGCCAATGAATTCACCAATAATTAAATAAAGATCCTATATTTTAAAGATTTATAAAAAAATTATAAAAAAATCATAAATATTATAAACGGAAATATTCTCTGGGTTTTCGATCTATAAACTGTCGTGAGATTTTTAATTTTGCGTCCACATTAAATATTTTCCATGAAATTTCTTTTAAATGATCTAATTAATGATTACATATAGGTACAAATATATATCATAAAACTCAATTTTGATAAGTTCTCAAGTGTTAATATGTTTCGTACAAAAAAATATTCTTCAGAAATTTTGTTCGAGAAATGCACACATTTTATTGCACTAAAATGAAAATTTTAACAAATTTACCAAAAATAACTGCAACACATCAGATAGATACATTCATTATCTTTAATCCACAATAACAATCAACTCGATTAATGCTTTATTTATTGAAAATAATCCATTTCCAACATAGTCATCTGGACGAAACTATTGCGTCGTAGAGACCATCAAAAACCTTTTATTGAACATATTCACATTATGTTTAAGTCTTCTGACATGTAAACAAGTTATATACATTGATAAATAATTGAATCATTATTACACTGGAATACAAATACGTTAGAAAAATCTACTAAAACACGATCAATAATGTCATTTTAGTGTAGAACATTCTGACAACGATCGAAAAAAAATATTTTCTATAATATCTAGTTTTGAAACCAAAACAGATGCCAATAAAAAAATAAAATAATAATAAATAACGTAAACAGCAAACTGCGGGGTCATTTGAAAAAATTTTTTTTTTTTAAGAATTTAAGGAATAATTGCCACATTTGGCACCAAAGCAATCCGAGGCTTTGGAATTTTTATTTATTTAATATGAACTTTTCTTTGTACTACTATGTAAACATTGTAAACCATTGTAATTATTTGTTAAATGTATGTAAAAATATAGAAATAAATTATACTAAATTAAACATAATATATTTATTATATGTGTTTAGTTGTAAATTCAACTCCCCGTACAACACGCTCGAATACAAAAACTTATTATTAGTACCAACACTCCATTTAAGTTTGTATCCGGTAGTGCAGTGGCGTCTTCGAGTCCGCGTAGCGTTGCCCAGCCCCGGGGCGCGGGCGGGGAAATGGGGCAACATGTGCCATAAGCAGACGAAGAACATTGCCACCGTAAAGCATCGAGATTTATCAGTCACACGCGACATGCTACGCCTGAATACTAATGCTACGCCACTCACATCACGCTACATCCAAAAGTCAAAGGCAACCCCGCATAACCTCAAGCCAAACTTTCACAAACAAAAATAACTATATCCATGAGTCATAGACAGGGGCGGTCCGTGAGTTTTCAGTGAGCTAGAGTGCTAAGATTGAAAAAAACGACGTTATTGATGTTGTTGTAGCTCAAAATGAATTTAACTTTTTTTTTAAATGACAACTTTTTGTATGAAGATCTTCCAGTTTATGGATGCGGCGCATCCCCAAACTGAAAGAATCCTGAAGATCTTCATACAAAAAGTTGAAATTTTGAAAAAAAAAAATCATATTGAGCTACAACAAAATCAGTAACGAGTTTTTTTTAAATCTTGGCACTCTAGCTTACTGAAAACTCACGGACCGCCACTGGTAACAGGTGTATCTAATTGGTTTATTTTAATATTTAATTACAGCTCAATACAATTAAAGTGGTGAGTTAATCAGCTGCGTTATTGGATAAAAGTTTCTCATGATAAAATACCTGAATAATGGAAATGTATCGCAACCATATTACAAACACCAAATAAAAAACATATGTGCGTGCAGGAAAACTTTTTATTTTGATTTTAATTCACGTCAAACATTTTCGTGAACGTCGAAAATAGATTAAAACTGTTTTAGTGCTGTAAAAAAATGTATTTACATATACAGGGTGTTAAGGTACGTACTTGAGTTACTTTAACCAGTGATCAAAGACATTATTTGGAGTAAAAAATGTAAAAGAAATTTTGGTCTCTGGTGACTTTTTCGATGGGTTTTTTTTTTCAAATTTTTTTTTTCAAAATCAACCAAAAAAAATTTTCTTCCGCATTTTTCTTTCTTTTCTGGTTATTCAGCCGAGTAACCGACCAACCTCTTACCGCATAACTGCATAACCGCCCCTAACTGCATAACACTTAATATTGTTTATGTTATTGCTGAAAAAAAAAACTTCAAAAGTGTCACTCTAAATGTCAGGAACCACTGGTTAAATTAAGTCAAGTATGTACCTTAACATCCTGTATGTTTCTTATATTTATGTTTTTTTTATGTCGCCTATTTTGTTATTTTCCATAAATTAATTTTGTTTGTGAAATGTTTTTTGTTTTTGATTATAAGATTGTTTAATGCGTTTATTGCCTAATGTGTCTTTGTCCAAAGCATTTTGTTTTCGATTATGAGGTCGTTGAATGCTTTTATTGCCTGGTATTTGTTGTGTCTTTGTCCAAAGCTTGAGCTTATTGACAGAGTTTTTATGTTTTGTATGTACACTCGCCTAACTGGATTATTAATGTTAGCCTGTAGTTGTTGAATTTTGGATTTTTGTCAAAAATGTGCTTTATTAGTGTTTTATGTATATTTTGCGTATATCTGGTACGTAAAATATGTTAAATATTCGGTCGGTCCAGTCAATCTATGTTGTTTTTTTTTATGTATTACCTTTAAGATAGTTTTCTGTGCGATATGAAATTATTTGCCATTATATTAAAGAAATTGTCATTCTTACTATTTTTACCATTATTTTTTTTCACATACATTTTTAATGCATTACGATGCGGTCTAGAGGTTGATCGTACAATGATGACAATTGAGAGGAAGATGTGGAACCACCTTAACGCTTTTAAAATAACAAGTTATCCAGGAAATACCAAACGTGGACCAAAATTAATTAACAAGTGGTTGTAATTTCGAACATGCTCGGGTCGTTATTAAAACATCCACGGAAATATTTTCAAGTCATAAAGTAGGTACCTGCCTAGAATACTACAATTTAACAGAAAATTATTTTAATTGTATATATTTCTTTCCTCACAACACAGGTCTTGGAGACCCGTTTTCACTCCTTCTTCTCCTCAAAAAGACACCCACACAGCATCCACAAACATGACATAAATTCCGAAGGTAATTATTTTCGTCGGGGCATCCTTTGTAAGTTAATGTTATGTTTTTTTTTTCAAAATTGGAATTTTAGTTTCCGGTATTTTTACCGAGTCTGCTTTAGCCAATAATAAAAAAAGAATCTTACTATAATATTATAAACGCGAAAGTTTGTATGGATGTATGTAGGTTTGTTACTATTTCACGCAAAAACTACCGAATGGATTTTAATGAAACTTTATAATAATATAGCTCACACGTCAGAATAACATATAGGCTGTAATTTATAAAGCTAGCTATTCATTTTCAATATATAGAAAATAATAATTATTGTTTAATAGAAAATGTCAAAATTTGAGAATGACATTTTGCAAAACAATGATTGTTAAATCAAAATTCTATTTTAGAAAATATTTAAATAAGTGAATTTATTTGAAGTACTGGCCTAATACTTTAAATCGAATCAAGAATTATAGATATTTTAAATAAATAGATTAATAATTTTGGAACAAACGTAGATGGGAACTAGGAAAAGAAAATAGATTACTGGAAGTACTAATCCTACGCAGACGAAGTCACGGGCAGAAGCTAGTTTTTAATATTTGTGAGTGAAATTTGCAAACGCCCACATTCCACATATCAGCCAAATTAGCTTTCGACGGTTAAAGCGACCTTTCGTAAGCGAAGTTGACAGCGCCCTTTAGGAATACCATCACGCCTCATTAATGTGCTAAAATAAATAACGTACTTACTTGATGACACAGGGGCTGGGCGCAATCAACTTACTCTAAAAGCTAATGTTAGGATAATTACTTTTGTGCTGTCGCGATGCGAAGTCAACGGAGAGAGTACCTTCTTCCCAACTCTAAATACCAGTCAAAGGTGAATATTCGCAAATTAGTTTACACAATCTTACTGTGAATAATAACTAACGACCTCCGTGGTCGAGGGGAAAGGCTCTCCACTAGCAATCTTGGAGGCCGCTGGTTCAAATAAATATTATTTGATCAATTTAATTTCAATAATATTGCGGCACGTTCCAGTGTGGAAGGTTTCGCCCTATTATATATACAGGGTGTTAAGGTACGTACTTGAGTTACTTTAACCAGTGATTCCTGACATTATTTGGAGTAAAAAAGGTAAATTAAATTTTGATCTCCTGTGACATTTTTATGTCAATTTTTTTTTTCAAAATATTTTTTCTTCAAAATCAAACAATTTTTTTTTCTTTCACATGACCTTATTGGTCACTCAGCCGAGCCACCGCCCCACCACTTACCCCGCCCCCAACTAACCAACACCTACTATTATTTATGTTTTTGTAGAAAAAAAAAAAAAAAAAAACATCAAAAATATCACCAAAGACCAAAATTTCATTTACATTTTTTGCTTCAAATAATGTCAGGAATCACTGGTTAAAGTAACTCAAGTACGTACCTTAACACCCTGTATATATAGAAAAAATAATATTTTGTAAGCAAGTAAGTTACCCGCCTTTTTTTTACATTAGCTCCACACGTGTCACGCCTATGTCATCTTTGGGGATGCTGTGTGGAAGGTATTTTTAAGGAGAGGAAGTTCTGGGAACGAAAAGGGTATGAGGGTTGGGTAGGAATCTGGGTTTCAGTGTGTCTAGATCATCCGCCGCCGAGACCTAGACAAACCTCACCCCATGAGCCCGGGCATCCCTGCTAAGTCACCAAACGTAGCGAACCACTTATAGTGACCTATGGCAGAAGTGGTTATCCAATAAATGGTTCCCGGTGTAAGACCACCATTCAGAATTGAAAAGTTGCTTGAAATGGCTTTAGCCATGTTTGTGGACTAGATTTGACTACCAGGTACTTCCCCACCTTCCTCTTCCCCATCTCCTTCCCCTCTCCACTCACCTGCTCTCTCTGGCACCAGACGTCAACAGTTGGAAAAATACGCTGACTTTATGGTCTCAATAAAAGAAGGCTTTACTGAAAAAAAATACGATAAAGAAAAAAGTAAAGATAAATTTTAACAAAATAAGCAACTTGTACTTAGATACGTTTTTAGACTTTCACGGCCAAAAGCATTTTCGTTGTTTGTTTTTGGGGTGTTATGCCGTGTTGCGCTACCCCCTTCTTTAGCCGACGTTTAGGACAGCGTTGCAGTGTCCATCATGCTGACGACGCTGACTCATTCGGACGCTGTCCGAAACGTCGGCTA
Source organism: Limnephilus auricula (assembly GCA_951813805.1). Lineage (NCBI taxonomy): Eukaryota > Metazoa > Arthropoda > Insecta > Trichoptera > Limnephilidae > Limnephilus > Limnephilus auricula. The sequence continues at coordinate 13,883,817 of OX638390.1, read as the reverse complement.
AAGAAGGAGGTAGCGCAACACGGCATAACACCCCAAAAACAAAGAACGAAAAAAAAACTTGTTCTTAATTTAAACAAAGCACTTTTTATAGGTCTATTTAAAAAAACTATCAATATTTTCGTTATATATTTTTGGGGTGTTATGGCGTGTCGCGCTTCCTCCTTCTTTAGTTTAACTTTTACTATGTACATTATTTAGACTCCTAACTGTTTGAGCGTTACATTTCATAATTTTTCCGGTTCCGATGAGAAAGATCGATGATTCCCCGTATCAAAATTCTTAAACTAAAAATTTAATATCGATCTATTTCGTTCAAAACTTCCTTCAATATATACTTACATTAAAGTAACCAATAAAAATGCTCAAAACGCATGATGATACATTATTAAATATCGTCTACTTCTTGCAAGTATTTTTTTAACCTAAGTATTCATGATTTCTCAATATAGTCTCAACAAAAAAAGTGTGTAAAAAAATTTTTAAATATTTTAGTTCGTAAGAACTTAAATAAATAGAAAAACTGAGGTATTTTCGTCACAAAACACGCTCTAGGATTTAATTTTAAAGATTTTAATTGAACTAAAATTAAATTCTGAAAAGTTTCTTTACTAGATTAGTATTGATTTATTTTGCTATATGATTTTATATTTGTGTTGTATAATACAATATTTCGTTTGAAAATTTAACAAATCTGCCAACGACCAGCGGTATACCCTTAGTATATTAAAAATAAACTTAGTTTTCAAAATTAAAAATGTGCGTTTGTTTACCAGATAAAATAACATTTTTTCAAAATCAATTTATGTTTCTGTAAAAAAGAGTCAAAACGTCTAGAATTTGATTTAAAAAGGACAAATTTCCGGAATTGTCTGGTTACGCCCTAGTTAGTTTTTCGCCCCTTTTTCATGCCCCTTAGTTTTTCGTTATTCATCTTTATTAATTCTATTATAATTGGTGTTATAATAGAATTAATAGAAGCTATGTCTTTGCTGATAATCCAAGACTTGCAGGGGTAGTGCAACGCAATACATTCTATATTTCGAAATTGTTTATATTAGGTATATTGTTAAATTTCAATGTCGTTATTTTATTGGTCAATGACATAAACATACTTATCACTATCATATATGAATTTGTAAAGATTGTTTATAAAGCTAATAAATAAAATAAAATAAATCCCATGCGGTGGCGGAGAAGTGCTCTGAAAGTGTGCACTCGTCCCTCCAGGAACATTTTCATAGCGCTGCAGTATCTCAGTAGGCGGAACAGTTAGTGATAAGCATTATTGTAGGCGACTTTCATTTTATGCCATCGGGATGCAAAATAATCTACAGCCATGTGCAGAATGCGTTGAATATCGTTTTTCTTTGCCTTTCCGTATCCCCATTTCGGGTTCAATTTCAGGTCGTATGTGATGATATGCCCCAGGTATTTTACGTTACGACTAACAAAACAAAATTGCGTTCCGCAAAATGATAAGTGCAAGGTTCTATGTAGATCCCAACTTCATTCATGAATGACGACGATTAACTACCGAGCTTTGAAACTCACATTACTATCAAAAATTAAACTGAATACGCCATTGGATAATATGCCGCAGAGGGAGGTAATGAACCGAAATAAATTAGCCAAACGATATAGTAAACTTACCGCCATGATTTCTGAACTTCCTTCCAGCAAATGCACCGGGGTAATCAGTATGCAGGCTGAGTGACGTCACAGGTGCAAACGGAACGGGTGTCGGAACATATGAGACGCCTGTGAACGTTGCAAATTTACCGGCGGCGGAAGCTGCGCTCCTAATATATATCGAATCTTGCGCCATTCACCTCCTCTGTGAAATGCAATCAGTACCAATGCAATCGCTGTGCACTGAGAAGATGGAAATTTTATGTACTCGCAGATACCAATCTATATCACGTTTATTCACTTTTCTCTATTTATTACGGAGGCGAAGGCTTTGTTTGGACGCCTTTTGAAATATTGATTATATTAAGCACCTGCCCTACTTCGGAAAATGGATTCTCCGAAACAGGTCGTTTTCTTGAGAGAAAAACTATGTACCCAATGTACATTCTTAGGTTCTGTCCTTTAAAAGTAGGTACTACATCAGTTTTATTAATATCACAAATATATCGACAAATGGAAAGGAATTTACATATCATATTATTCAAGTATTTTTAACAAATAACGCGGCGAGAGATCGGTCTAAATAGTAGAAGATATTTAATTATTTATTGTTCATTAACTTGTTGAAGGCCAGCATACAAAAATATATTTTTTCAATACGACGTAAAATATTTGACAGTTCTGACCTTTCTTACAAATTCAATTTTTATAACATTTCTTTTGTGATATATTACAAAAAATATATCAAAATAATGTAGATAAAATGAACTTTCTAATAATCACTCAAATATGTGCTTTCCACAATGGATTTATATAAAAAAAAAAACAATTAATAAATATAGACTTCGAATGTGACAGCTATCATATTATCAAGCGGCAGCCATTTTGTTCGCCATCTTTGGTGCCCGGCGTGTCTTTAGCAATTAATATGAATTATTCGGAGTGGCTAAATGCTATCCAATAATTCGTAATGTCAAGAACGAGAATGGCCTTGGATTCTGACTGGAATGGATTCTGACCTTGTTCTTCATACAATTTCTTTATACATAAGGGGCAAAATCGCTTCAAACATCCGGACCCGCCGGGGGGACTGCGGCCTACGAGAGTTTAAAATGGTCTTATTGATTACATCTCATACTATTACATCCCTTTCGCTGGAAAAGTGTATAAGTACATCCAAGAAGAAAACGTTAGTTGAAAATGAATTTGCATCATTTACGAATGTCGGAAGCACGTCGCATTGAGGTAAGGCAGTATTCGCTGGCCCGTGGGTTGAACACATTCACAGAAAAGATAATGGATCTCATTCTAAAATCGATTACTTTTGAATTCAAAGAAACCACGATCGCCTTTACAACTCGTGATTCCCCGCGGACAGACTCCCCAAATCTGTGACACGTTATACGGTGTCACTCGCCCACCTCATGTGACCCTGGTATACCCTAGCCGCCTAGCCCGAACAACTACCTGTTCTATCCTCCAGGCGATCCACTCCACTTTCTAAGAATGCTGTCATTGCTTTTCTTCGACGTGGCTGAATTTATTTTTTTCAACACGTTGCCTTTCAAAAAAAAAGGTTTTTGTGATTTATATTTCGAGCTTCATTTTTAGCTCATATTGTTTGGGGACTTTGATAGACTTTCCTTCCTGAACATAATCACTCTTTTTCGTGTAGTAGGGGAGTGTACTTAAATTTTACCTAGATACTAGTGTTTTGGAATCTTTACAATGCATTCGATAGTTAATTGCATTAGCCACTGCTGATCCGATGAAATAATCGCTGTCTCCGCTAACGAACCAATGCGACACTATACATACACATATTCTGGAGCTTATATCCATACGTGCGGCCAGTTTGCGAAAACAACTGGAGATAATCTGGATACATCGCCGCCGCAGAGCATTGGTCTGCAAGCATGTAAACATGGACCGCTGCGACACCAGGACACTAGAACAATGCAGGAGAATCTACACTATCAGGGCGTAGACACGTAAGCAAGAGAAAGGGAGACAACATCTAATTAACAAACTTCGCCGATGAATATATTTGGCAATTAACGCCACAGCAGTAGCCCGCAGTAAATCGCGATTTAATTCAATTGGGATACCTACGCGTGCGAGTGGGATGGAGTGGCATTATACTACATTTATCCCTATTGCTACCCTACTCTATATCCAGTCACAGACACCCTCTGAGCTCCTGATACATCTTACCGAATTATGGAAAAACATTGTAAGAAAGAAAACAGTTTTAGAAACGAAGAATTATTAAAAGGGTGAGTCAGTAACACTCCGCCTACAATGAAAAGATGTAAATTTCCATCAACAGTTTTTTAGGGTAGGTGCCTATTTAAGCGCAGGCTTTTGGTCCGCTTTTTTGCTATAAATCTACACGGATAAAAATGTTATTCGAAAAAACAATCATTTTAATAGTAAAAACGGTTGACTGAAGTTCTTACGAACAAATTAACAAGGTTTTAATGTTTATTGGCGGGAAAATGTAAGAATAATTTGTTGGTATACGTACGAAATTACGTATACCAACAAATTATTCTTACATGTTCCCGCCAATAAACATTGAAACACTGTTAATTTGTTCGTAAGAACTTCAATCCCGTTTTTAACCGTTTTTACTATTCAAATGATCGTTTTTTCGAATAACATTTTTCTTCGTGTATTTCATGATTCACACAACCAAAAATCATTATCTGGTGGATAAAATTTGTGTTAAAAATGTATGTAATCAGTTGTGTAGATACCATATGAATTACTTTTAGTTTTGAGCAACAACAAATATCAAATAAAACACAATTAAGATGTTAAAAAACTCTCAAGAAAAGGATTACGAAATAGGAAGCAAAATATGAACCCTGATGGAGCAGTTTAAAATGAGAGCATAAATCTTGCTGAAAAATCTCCGTAAGCGAAATATAATATGAGCTCCGAAGGGATTTTTTAAGCGCACATTCAAACACCCCGGAAAAACTGCAGTGCACCGCCGGCCGGTAATAAGGAGAGGATGGCAAGAAAGACGTAGGAATAATTTAGAAGGGTGGGATGTTCGTTATACTGAATCCTGTGAAATAGTGACTGCTGCTGCAGTAAGTGGAATGTCCGGAACACGGAGGAGATCTCGGGGCGACTTATCTCTGTCTCATTAATTTTCAGTCACACCGGCCGGGTTCATTTAGGGGTAAGGCGGGCCTCGCAAGGGAGTACAGTTTCCAGGTCAAACTTACTACCCCTATGTGCCCGTCGGAGATAATTGAACAAAAAAATCAATAAATTGCAAAGGCACCTTTGGAGCACTGTCAGCATATTGAAACAGAGATTCAAAATCAGTGAAAAAAATACACTTTTCCTTCGTTTAGTACCTACTCACTTTTATTTGTTCTACACTGACATAATTTTTCTACAGCTGTCAGAAGTAATTTTTTTTTTAATAGAGAATACCTCACAAGAGTCCCAGCTGCTCCGGTCTGGAGCCAGTGAGACTATGGCATCCCCAATTGGGGTATGTGGTGAGGCTGAAGGTAAGCGGGGAAGGGAAAGAGATGGGGGAGAGGAAGGTAGGCAAGTACCTGGCTATTCAGATCTAGTCACCAAACACGGCTGAAGCCATTATTAAGCAACGTTTCAATTCTGAACGGTGGTCTTACACCAGGGCGATACTGAGAGTATCTTCCACTCTTGAACGTGCCGCAAATAGAGTATATATATTATTTTTATTAATTAATTGCAAAATAACACTAATTAATCAAATAAAATGTATTTGCACACGCCGGGTTCGTACCCGCGACCTTCCGATTGGAAGTCAAGTGTCTTACCACTCGACCACGGACGGCCGTCAAACATAACGAAGTATTAAAAATATTTTATTTTAATGATATATAATTTTAAAAAACTCTACGTGATTTTTATGGTTTTGAGTGAAATATAATAGATAAGTATTATTTTGATAGACTCGGGTTAAAGATAAAACAGGGCAGTAAAATGAGTAATTAAGTATCACTCGTTCATTAAACCCCGGTAAAACGTACCCTGTAATTCTAAACAAGGGACCTTCTCCATGGCAGCTAAAAGGATTGAACTTTTGATGATCTTAAATCTAAAACCTCCGAGGGGTAGACGGCTAAAAATAGAAGACGAAGAGCTTCCATATCTAAAATAATAAATTAAAATGCTTTTTTCATTAACAAAAAAGGGAATGAAAATTATTTTTTTTACAACAGTTCTGTAAATATCGCTGTTTAAATAATAAATACTAGTACTAGTATCCAAACCCATACGGAGAAAAATGTTATTCTAAAATACGATCATTTTATTCGTAAAATCGGTTAAAAACGGGACTGAAGTCCTTACGAACAAATTAACAGGGTTTCAGTGTTTATTGGCGGGAACATGTAAGAATAATTTGTTGGTATAAGTAATTTCGTACATGTACCAATAAATTATTCTTACCTTTTCCCGCCAATAAACATTGAATCACTGTTAATTTGTTCGTAAGAACTTCAGTCCCGTTTTTAACCGATTGTACGAATAAGATGATCGTATTTTAGAATAACATTTTTCTCCGTGCAGTTACTCTGCCCGCGTTTCCACACTCTATTATTTAAATATTTTGCATGACGCCAAAACTCACCTTTCGGCAGTGTTATGTTTTATATATTTTAGTGCACAGATATTCTAATTAATAGTTAGACTTCAATAGTCGCAACCAGTGAAGGTTCCTTATTTTACATTTTTTTTTTAATATATACCTATACCGTCTGGAGCCAGCGAGACTATGGCATCCCCAATTGGGGTATGTTGTGAGGCTGAAGGTAAGTGGGGAAGGGAAGGAGATGTGGAAGAGGATAGCGGGAAAGTACCTGGCTATTCAGATCTAGTTACTAAACACGGCTAAAGCCATTATTAAGCAACGTTTCAATTCTCAATGGTGGTCTTACACCAGGGCGATACGGAGAGTATCTTCCACTCTGGAACGTGCCGCAAGTATACTATATATTATTTTTAATTAATTAATTATGAAATAGATAAATAAATTAATCAAATAAACTATTTCGATAAATGCATTACATATTGAAAAAATTAGATAAATAAAAGAATCGACGGATCTGCCGGATCTGCCCTGATGATGGACACTGCAACGCTGTCCGAAACGTCGGCTAAAGAAGGAGGTAGCACAACACGGCATAACACCCCAAAAACAAACAACGAAAAAAAAAAAAAAAAAAAAAAAAAAAAAAAAAAAAAAAAAAAAAAAAAGAATCAATGTTTAAAACCAGAATTAGTGAAAAAAAGAGAAGATAAAAAATGCAAAGCAAACCATACATAAAGATTAAATTTAAATCCCCGTTCCCATTCCCCCAATCCCAGTGGTACGTGCATATTTTCGAAAGACACAATGCACCTCCAAGCGGATAATTCAGACCATCGAATCCAAAAAGATATCGGATAAAAAGTGTTAAAAAAACGGTGGGCATGCCACCGGGGGCTTGTTTCAATTATACGTTAGCCTCTCTCTCCCCTAGTCGGCAGAATTTACCCGACTGCTCATACTTGCCCCACGTGTCCCACCGGGTACAATGAGTTTTCTCGTCTGCAGCGGGATTCCCACGCGGCTTATAAGCTGGATAAAAAGCATTTGTTCCCCGCTTGTAAAGGAAATATGGGAAATCATCCAGAACCAAAATGATTGATATCGACAACTGCCCTATTAAACTAAGAAGGATTGAAAACATTCGAGCAAAAATTTCAATTTAATTTTTACATCGGATTAAATTGTTTTCTTACATCTAGTGATGGGTAAAATGATTTTCGGGAATATTCCTGAAACAGGAATATTCATCTAAACGGTCAAATTCCTATAAAGTTGTCTCCTACAGAGAAATTTCATATTGTTTACAATTCTATATCATATTAATTAGAACATGCTGAGGAGAGAACTTTTTGGATTTTTCGAAAAAACCGACTAGCACTGAATATATAATATAAGCCGTCAAAATATTGATATTGCCGATAAGAGTGCGATGTCAAGGTACATACAATGAATGGTGCAGCAATGCTTTTCTATTTATGAATTATACTGAATTGTGTCTCGTATGACGTCACGAGACTTGACTGTATGCGTTTTAACCACGTTCACTTTGAAAGCCTATAACTCATTATTATATAAGTCATTTTTGGCGCTGTTTAAAAACTAGTTTTACTGTCGTTAAACTCTTTAAATATAATACATTCTCATAAAAAAAAACATAATTCAGAAAATCATTCATAATACGGATATTACTTAGAAAAAACTTTTGATTCGCATTGATTAATATAAAGACAACTATTAGGATTCTGGGCGATGCAAAATATTGCATTAAAAATTACAATTACGTTAACAGAAAAATCGCATTCATCGTATGATGACAGCTATACACAATAATTTCTGTTCATATTCTATGACATTTTGTTATATTTGTATTCCTGATAAATGAAAAAAAGAAGAATATTTGTTTTAAGTTAAATAATTTTTAACGTAAAAAACTTGTAAAAAAATCTTTATATTATTTTCAGAATTCCGTCAAACTAGTGCCTACCTATTTACATGCAATTTTTTTTTTCTTTTGTTTTTTCCGGTTTTAACATTTAATATATAATTTACAATGAAATAATATGAGTAACGAGAACCCACTAAGAGCCTTAGAGTGGATGATATAATTATAAACATTTTATTTATGTAGTAAAAAAGAAACAAACAGTGGGCATATAAAGAAAAATAGTAAGCTTATAATTAAAATTAAAATTTGTCTAAAAGTTTGTACAAAAAGTATACAACTCAGTTTGTGAAAACGTAAAGTGATATTTTTTCTCGTTTGTTCCAGATCTCTGAGATTAAATGGTAATCACGTCTCTTCTAGCCCATCTTTATATTATAGTATCAGGATTACCAAAATAACAACATTTCATAGAATATGGACAGAAATTATTATAAATGCGACGAAAGCATTTTTTTGTATTGTGAGTAATTGTAATTTTTAATGCAGTATTTTTCATCGCCCGAATTAAAATAGATATCATTTTATAGTAATTAAGGTGAATAAAAAGATTTTTTGTAAAAAATATTCGTATTAAGCGTGGCCAGCCATCCCGAAAGTTTGCCAAATAAATTCCCATCTTCGGGGTATTTATATTATTAGGTCGAGGAATATTCCCGGGTGTGCATCACTACTTACATCTATTAATTCAGCGAGAAAACGTGATGGATTTTCTCGTATTTTGTATTAGGTACCTAAAAGTTTAATAGAATTACTTATTGAACTCCATATTTTATAAATAATTAAGTATAAAAACAGAATTTTGATTAGATTTTCGAACGTTTTATCTTTTCACTTAAAATCTAACTAAAATTGCCAGTAAAATTTATTGGAGTAAGAATATAATATTATTGAAAACAAAAAGTCTGAGAGTTTAACAGAACCGCAGATTGCCTTCGGCGAAAACAAATTCAGTTATAATATTCTTTTTCTTGAAGAAAAATAATATTGTTTTGAAGGGCTTGACATGATTTTCGAAGAAATAAAAATAAAACAATATTATTTTGCAACTGTTATTTTTTTCCAATTTTATTGTAACTACTGACAAAAAGCAAAAAGCTATTTTAAACTTCCTCAAAAAATATTTCTCTAAAATTTTAACGGTATTATTTCGTTCCCGATTATTTTTTTAATACCTCTGTAGAACACGACTGAAAGGCGACGATCAAATATTCACATCTCTAGTGGATGAGATGCGAAATAAAACCCTCAGACTGGATAACACGATAGCAGATTTTGAGAGAAGAATAATTTAAAAAGATCCGATGAATTCTTCCAGCCCCATGAAGGACTCCTCGGAGAAGATTAAGATTTCTTTGAAGGAAAACAACAGAGATAAGACACGGAATAACGGAAACAAAGGTGCTTAGTGGTTAAACTTGCGGTAGTAATGGAATCGGGATTATTTGCCCATTACAAACAGTCTTCTTCTTTCGTATGGTGAGGGGTCAGAGGGGGACATCTAGGTTTGCGAACCAGTCGTAAACACAGGCGTCGCCCTGTGGACCTCATTAATCCCGCCGGGGAATAACTGGAGCGGGCATACGATGACCACATGTTCGGTGGTCTGCACCGGGCCGCATTCACACAACGCGGACTCTAAGCCTCTAAGACTCTATGCATCACATGGGCATAACGGCTATGGGAGCTCCTTATCCTGTTGATGGCGGACCAGAATGTGCAAACAGTGTACGTACGTTTTTAGAACTGTTGTTGCATAATAAAAATGTTATATTAAATTAAAAATATGACTGTTAAAAAGCAGAAAGGAGATTTCAAAAGACGTGCCTAATTTCTGAACAAGATTGACATTTTCGAGAACGGATATTTTTCTCTCGTCATTCTCGTTCTTAACAGTTCGGCTGTGGACTGATTTGAGGACATTTTATACCCCTTCTTTTTCCTTAAATAGATTCTACCACATCAAATGTGACATAGGCCTAGAGGAAATCTGAAAGAAATATCAAGGCATCCTGGTTAGAGGTAATTTAGAAATATTTGTCGATTAAGTGAGACAACATTTTTATTCCCCTTCATTTAAAAATCACATCAAGGCATAATGAATTATTCGCTAGAAGCCGCTTTCTAGATGCACTTTACAAATGAGCTATTGACTATAGCTATCTAAAAACCTAGTTTTTTGGCCTTCATACGCATCACGTCACTATTTCTTTGCCGCAACTCGAAGGGGACAAACCGTATATATCTCAAACTCCAATCAAATTATCGGATAAGAGAGGCGAATCAGATTTTAATTAATTATTCCAAAAAATTCAACCGGTTTTTAAAAATGCTTACCACAAACGTAATTCTCTTTAAAACGTCATCAGAGGCGGAAACTCGCATGAATTCAAGACAAAAACATAAACCCACAAGATAAATAGACAACTTCGTTTCTACTAAATATTTAAATGAAAGTAATATCAACTTCAATGCTTGGCAAACTTTACCACAACTTGCCAGCGAGTGGATCGTCGAGTGTATGTCGCCAGCAAAGTCATGTCATCACGAATATCTCCACATCCGTTTCCCAGGAATAAATATTACTAAAATATAAGATCATTCCTCCAAGAGTACAAACTCTCTATGACTTTAAATTAACTTCACTTCAGAAGTAAAAATGAATTACTTTGACCTATTATGTAGACCGGGGTAATCTATGTGGAATTTTAAAACGAAATGAAGTAAAAAAAAGACAATCTGGAAGTAAACTACCAGAGGCACAATAGAAGGATAAGCTGCCAATCTATCTCAGTTAATTAAGCGAGGAAGTCTTAAGTCTTAACCACAAACCACAACTACGGAGATTGAGATGGCTTGCCTCAGCCCAATCTGCCTTACAGCGTGAGCCCTTTTAATATAACATGCCCAAATTCAATATTCAGGATATTAAAAACATATCATTGAAGAAAAAAACATTAAATGAAGATATGAAAAAGAACTAGATACATAAAAATAAAAGATAACGGTCGAACTGGGCCTCGAACCCTTACCAGGACAAACGCCATTGCAATTAGGCCACTGTCGTAAAATATTTAAACATCATATTTGACAATCGCATACTTCAAATTTCAGAATTAACAATTTTATCTTCGACTATTTTAGCTACCTTTTTTCATTAGAGAAGTGTTCTATGAATGTGTTTGTTACCTAGATAGTGTCTCGAATAAATACATTCGATTTTATTTATATGGAAAACCCATTGACCTTTTTGTAAAAATCTAAATGAATATTCATTTTTATTAGAACAACTTATACTCTGAAGGTTATTCCCATTAATTAATGTAATGCATATATCATTGAAGAATAAGAAGATAATACTAAAAATCCAGACGAAACTATGAAAAAGAACAAGACACATAAAAATTAAAGATAACGGTGGCAGCTGGGACTCGAACCTAGAACCTCTCGTCTTACCGGGACAAACAAAACAAATTTATTAAAAATATGTTTAATTTTCATTGTTCCATTTTATGAAATGTCACCGAAATGGCGCTTACAAAACTTTTTTTTTTTTTTTTACATTAAGTCCACACAGGAGGCCCTGAGGAAAATAATTTCCCTCAGGGCCTATGTCATCTTTGGGGATGCTGTGTGGAGGGTATTTTTAAGGAAAGGAAGGAGATGAAGTTCTGGGAAGGAAAAAGGTATGGGGGTTGGGTAGGAATCTGGGGTTCAGTGTGTCTAGATCATCCGCCGCCAAGACCTAGACAATGAACCCCATGAACCCGGGCACCCCTGCTAAGTCACCAAACGTAGCGAACCACTTGGGGTGACTTATGGCAGAGGTGTTGGTTATCCAATAAATGGTTCCCGGGGCGGCGGTACCCATTCCCGCCTCCCAAAACTTAAACACAAGTTCAAAATTACTTTCCACTTAATACTAATAATTTGTCAATTTACATTGCGCTGTCTTTGTGAATCTGATCTAATCTAATCTAAAAATTACGTGTATTAACACATTTAATTATTAACAAACTAACTGAATTCCTTAGCGTTGTCCCGGCTTTACCAAAAAAAAATTAAAATCGACTATAATTTTCTTCTTATTTTGGACCTCAAGTGTGTAAAATTTCATCAGGAAGTACAAAAAACCTGCTCGGGAATGGGAGTGGTTTTAAAAGTATACTATTTCATATAGGCAGTAAGTGAACTTCCGCTTGTTTTGAAGGTCAAGTTTGAGCAATTTCATCAATCACCGGAATAAAAATGTAGATTGTATAAAAATGAAACCCACGCCGCCTGCTACAAACACACTTCTTTATATATGGTCTTAAGAAACGTACTTGATTTACTTCAAAAACTTAAATAATGTAAAAAAAAGTTGGCCTGGGAACTTTTTAGATGCAATTTTTTTTCTTCAAAAACCAAATAAAAAAAAAATCTTTCACATGTCATCACTGATCACTCAGCTGAGAAACCGTCAAACCCCTCACCCCGACCTTACTTGGCCAATATCTACTGATTTTTAATCAGTAAACATCACCGGGAGACCAACATTTAATTAACCTTTTTTACTCCAAATAATGTCAGGAATCACAAGTACGTTCCTTAAAACCCTGAATAAATAAATAAATGACGATAGATAAATGATATAGTTAGATATGGAGGTTTATAGAAATTTTGTAAATAAATTTTCGCACTAATATAAAATTAATATTGTATAGTTGAATTTAGCGACCAACGGACAAGCTTAAAACATGAGTTTGCAAATACTCCATAATTTATTTTCTTTTTCGTACCAGACTTTTAGGTCCGGATTTAGTTTTCCCCATAGGAAAAACTAAACCCTTTCACACACTTTTCCATAAAAATGATCATCTAGTAAATCCACGCTATGCAAGTGTATTATGTAAGTATAATTAATTAAAAACAATACAAGAACAACAAGTTAACCTACCAGACTATTAAATGGGAAAATAATTCACCGACTCCAGATATTTTCATATCAGAGGGTTTGGCTCGGTGGGATTCCTAATTTGACCGATAAATCCTACTGATCCCTCAATATAAATATTTAAAAAATAATATTAATAATAATATTTACTTTGATGAGTTATTATTAGAATTATGTCTGTCACTTTTATATCAAGTGGCAGTCTAATTAGTTGTCTAACAAAATCAAAAGTAATTCAGAATCACTATGGGGTCACTATTAGTATTACATCCACTTCCAAAGTAGTTAGTGGTTACTCCACTTCAGCGTGCGTCGTGCGTAAGTGTTTGTTTTTCTCTTGTCGATCACTACGGGACCGAAATACAATCGGAAATCCTTTTTCCCTGAGATGTATTTTTATCGAATTGCGGTTCTTTTCTTTTCCAGCGTAAAAAGGAGTAAGTAATTTATCGGTTCGACGCCTTCAATCCGTCAATCAGAGCTCGCTCGCGTGGCTTTCTTTGTACGCGAGTTTAGCGCCGATAACGAGGGATCGGAGGTGACAGCTTCGCTCAGCTTGCCAATCGACAACATTTTCAATGAAACACAAAATAACAAAAAATATCACCCTCTCGTAAAATAATGAGGTAAATCGATTACTCGCGTAAAATAGGGATTTGAATCCCGATAAGTTTCGGAAGCGCGAATGATTTTCTTAGGCAAATATTCAATTTATTCGGGCGCAATGCAAAAAACATTCTGTTCAGCATCACGATGTTTTCACGACCTGCTAGAATGCAATGCAACAAGATTAGAACCTTACTAATATTAGATAGATAGTAGAGAGAAGTGTAACTTTCAAAAACGCTTTGCTAGTAATATAATACATAAGTTAAGAGTTTATTAAATTGTTGCTGTCACTGTTGCTCTTACTCCACCGGATATTGAGCGAAAGGGACAACGCACCTCGGGCTACTAATACTTAACTAAAATCGAAGTTTTGTATTCCCCACTTTTCTTCTCCAAAAGTGGACTGATTTTCATTTTTTTTTTACCAACTACATAAGAAAAACTATTCTATGTCTGTACGTTTTGCTTTTTTTTTTTTAAAACATTGTCTAGTTTGTATACTGAACGTCTTTTGACGGTATTTAAACTAGTCAATTTTATTGATTTTTGGAAGGTCATACATAACTTCTGTAAAAAGTAACTTATCAAAAAAAAAACAAAAAATACCGACACGCTAGTAGTTGATATCTATTTTATGTAAAAACAATATTTTCTCTTGAGTTAAAATCCAAAGAGATAAATGGGGAATACGTTTGTATGGAAAAATCACAAAATCAAGATATCCCCTTAAAAACAGAAATAAAAAGACGTTTCGCTGATTACAGATTACTACTACCATTGAAAAATTGTTTGTATGTATTTGAAGCAGACCAAACTCTAAAACAGAGAGTTCTAGCTTAATTTTTATGAAATTTGCACAGCATTTTCCTTCTTAACTTAATCTTAACGTAATTTCCAACATTGAAGTATTATACATCTTAGATTATCCTTTGAAACGTCAAAATAGAAAAAGTCACTATTTTGGTTCCATAATTTCCAATTGTTCGATAGAAAAAAGATCCGAAAGAAGATTGTTGAAACTTGAGCAAAGTCGGGTAGAAAAACCAGTTGACTGTAAAAGAAAGTCCCCTTTCTTTGAGTCTAAAGTTGGTCGACTTTCCCCAAATGTTTGACTCAGGTGGGTTCGGCATCCGGGTCAACAATACTGCACTTTTGTTTCTCGTCCGAGTTTGCCCCACCCGCCCGGTCGGACAGTGCTTATTTGCCTCGGGGCCGATGGGGCAACTTTTCTCAATAAGGCACCCCCGAGGCGGACCATTTGTCAAGGATGCCCCGGTTGAGTGAGGGCGGCAGAATTAAGGGGAAACTTCAGACGTGATTAAACAGCCGTGTAAACTTCTTATGCCCCCGAGATCTGTGACAGCAGCTCCGCCGGGGTGCGGGCGCGGGAGCTGAGATAACGAGATCATATTGATCTGAAAATAACTTTAAGAAATTAACGCAAAGTGTAAATTCGGTCTCTTTGAATATTGGATATACTTTGCACTTGATTCTAATATTGAAATTGACTAAACTGACCCCGAACATTCATCAAATCTAAAAAATTCGCATTACCTTTACCGAATATATCGGATTGTCTATCGTGTAAGATGTAAACGAGATTGTGGGTTATTATATACAATATTGTTGTTAATTTAAAAGTTGATTCACAGAATTTGAACAATTCATCAAATTTCAAAGTTAATTTTCAAGTTCCGTGAAAGTTCTATTCAAGTTCTGTTTTTATATCATCGTGGACCACTTTTTTTTTGTTTACATTCGCTCCACACTGGAGACCCTGAGGAAAAAATTTCCCCTCAGGATCTATGTCATCTTTGGGAAAGCTGTGTGGAGAGTATTTTGAGAAAAGAAAGGAGAGGAAGTTTTGGGAAGGAAAAAGGTATGAGGGGTGGGTAGGAAACTGGAAATCGGTGTCTCTTGGAATGACAAACATATGAATCCATCACTTGTACTGCGTTGCAAGGCGATTTTCAGAGAAAGTCCAGCTGAAGAGATGTTGGTTATCCAATAAATGGTTCCGGGCGGTGGTACCCATAACCGCCTTTCAAATTGAAAAAGGTGCTTCACAGAACTGAATTAGCAACAGAACTTTTACAGAACTTGAATCTTAACTTTGAAATCTGATCATTTGTTCAAATTATGTAAAACAACCCGTCCTAAGAATGTGGTTAACTGGTGAACACAGAAAAAATACATGCCACGCTTCAAAATTATAAAATACTTGGGAGAGTCACGTCATCGGGTTGTATGGCATTCCATCCGCTCTGTCTTTCTCGGGGTGTAAAAGACTTGCCCCTTACTAATAAACGCGTTCTAAAATTTATGCAAATTATAAACTATCATTACTACAGGGTAAATGATTATCTATCAGTTGAGAGTAAAATTAAAAAAATGTTTATTAGTAAGGACCGCGACAATTTATGCTGCAGTTTGATACAACGTTCACGGTAATCAATCAATATTTTAAAATCTTTTTTGTATAAAATCGGTGTAATATATTATAACGAACACCAGGTTTAGCTTACAGCCTTTGCTTAATTTTTGTAGTTAAATTAAATAAAGAAAAATATCATAAATATAAATGTGTCAATAAAAAATAAAAAATTGAATTTTAAAATGGTTGGCTAAAAAGAATTAAAAATAATATAAATCCAAAACGATTCCAGTAAGAATCATAATAAATTGAAGACTTGTCCTCTGTGCGCAAACTGTATCTAAAT
Organism: Limnephilus auricula; assembly: GCA_951813805.1. Classification (NCBI taxonomy): domain Eukaryota; kingdom Metazoa; phylum Arthropoda; class Insecta; order Trichoptera; family Limnephilidae; genus Limnephilus; species Limnephilus auricula. The sequence goes on along the minus strand of OX638390.1, from coordinate 13,867,378 downwards.
TTCTCTAAATAAACTGTTTTAATCTCAGGTGACCTACCAGGTAAGTATGGTCCTCTATATTTTCTTAATAATAAAAAAATATATTAAAAAAATAATAATAATAAAAAATATATAAAATACATGTACATTTTTGGGCAGCATCGCGTTAATTGGTCAGATGCATTGTACATATAATTTTGTATCACTAATCGAAGAACCGGAGGACGTAATGTTTTAGCCATAAGTTTTAATTTAGTTAGAAGTAAGATTGTATAAATGTATTGAAATTTGTTCACCGTCCTTGAGGTAATGTTTCACAAAAACGGAGCTATAGAAGTCATCAAATATTATATTATTATTATTTACCTACGTGATCCGATTGATAAACTACCTGACTAAATAAACACGGAAAAAAGAATTTGTTAGATAAAAAAAAATGAAAGACGCCACAAGATAAAGCAAAGACCCAAAACCGAAAAGGAGATTTGCCTCTACAGAGGAGATACATAAATCTGGGTCCGAAAATTGTAGGTTTAAAATAAACAACGACTTAGTTGATGCGGAAAATTGTACCTCGGCGACATATTACCTTGAGAACTGCGAGGAATTATCATTTATCTTAAAAGGTTATATTAAATTATACCATTTCGTTTGGGAAAAGTTGATGTCGAAAGTGGTTTTGCCCATCCTGATAAGAGTAAGGCTTTACTCTAAATTCTAAATATTATTTTCTAAGAGAAGGTGATACGCCTACAACTACAGCCATGGCTGGCTTGATTAATGGGGCGCATAATTTTTGGTTGGGTTTTACAAATCGCCAGTCAAAATTATTTTTTAGAAAAAAGTTAATTGAATTTTTTAATATCATTGAAGAAGAAGATAACAATAATAATCTAATTTTTTAAAATATGAAAATAAACAAGACACAGAAAAATAATAAAAGATAACGGTCGCAACTGGGACTCGAACCCAGAATCTTACGTCTTACCGGGACATACACCTCTACCAATTGGGCTACTACGATCTTATATGAGACTGTCGTAATTGTCAACTTCATATTTCAAATTTCAGAATTAACAATATTATCTTCGACTAATGTTTTTTTTTCCATATTATTGGCAGCTACCTTTATTATTGGAAACAAGTATTCAAAGAATGTATTTGTTACCTAGATAGTGTCTCTGATAAATATATCGGATAAATAGTTGACAATTACGACAGTCTCATATAAGATCGCAGTAGCCCAATTGGTAGAGGTGTATGTCCCGGTAAGACGTAAGGTTCTGGGTTCGAGTCCCAGTTGCGACCGTTATCTTTTATTATTTTTCTGTGTCTTGTTCATTCTTATATTTAAAAAAATTAGATTATTATTGTTATCTTCTTCTTCAATGATATATTACATTGATGGGAATAACCTTCAAAAGTTAAAAAGAGAGTTTTTCTAATAAAAAATATGAATTTTTTAACGTTTTCTTTCTTATTAAGTTTCCTTTTTCGTTCTGTTGATAACATTCTTAACCAATTTATCTGATAACAGCAAGTATACTGTACAGAAATCTTACATCTTAAATAATTGGAAGGTAGTTGTTGGATCGATACAATTCAATTTGAATCCCAATTCAGTAATATTTACTTGATTTCCATGCCACAACTTCTTGCTATTGGAATAACACGCATAATAATTTTAGGTTTAACTGTAAGTGATATAGTTTCTCTTGTGACCGCCCTGTGTAGACAGTCGTAACGAATAAAAATCATTATCAGTCCGTTGCTACGACGTTCACAAATAAAACTAGTCAGGTTACTTTATAAAGATATCGGATGATCTCGTTAAATATAAATTTAAACAAATGTTGTAATAAGTGGAATAAAAAACAAACAAACGGAAGGCTAAAAGAAGATGCCTTACAAAAAATTTGCTCGTATCACCATTATACATTATACACGTTACCGTATTTTCAAGTAAACGGAAAAAAGTTTTAAATTACGTGAGAAATTTAATATGGTCGTTCCAAGGGTATTTTTTGAAGGTGAAGGGCTGGAAAAACAAAACTCCTCCAGCATTCAAACATCTAATTGAAGCACCTTATATGCGTACTTTCTGGTAAATCATATATAGTGGAAGATACTCTCTCAGTATCGCCCTGGTTTAAGACCACCATGCAGAATTGAAACGTTGCTTGAAATGGCTTTAGCCGTATTTAGTGACTAGATCTTAACAGCCAGGTACTTACTTTATACCACCATACCACCTTCCTCTTCTCCCCATCTACTTTTTAAAAAATCTGGACCATCAGATCAAATCAAATCACTGCAACAGATAGATTAACTAAGTATACGGGGTTAGAATGTCTGCTGTAAAAAAGTCGACTCTCTTACGGGTTTTCATGGCGTGAACCTAATACGCGTACACAACTATACATCATTTATCTCGAAATAAATTCAAAACCCGATATTACAATCAATCCCAATTAATTATTACGATAGTAGCGGGCCCAATAAGAGATACGTCCGGAAAGAAACTGTTTCTTTTTCTTTCATATCAATATTGTGCCTTCTTAGTTCGAAAATAATATTTGGGTTTACCCTAAGAGTATGGATATTAGAGAGACGGCATGTGAAGTGTGCCCGCGCGCTCCAAGTGTGCCTTTTCGAGAATTTTACCCAAACGGCTTACATTGGCTGCTGGTTTTTGGCCTTTTAATACGTTGCGACATTTTTACGACAGCAGCCAATTTACATGGTGACAGCCAATGTCAGCCGTGTGGGTAGAATTCTAGAAAAGGCACACTTGGAGCGCGCGGGCACACTTCACATGCCGTCTCTCTAACATCCATACTCTTAGGGTTTACCACACATCGTTTATCAGCAATAATCAACGCGTAAGAGAATCCGAACACTCGAAATTAATTAAAAACCTGCCGATTAAGATCAATTTAATTTATTAATAAGTCAGTGCGGTAAGCAAAAAGCTCCCAAAAAGAAATACTACCGGAAAGAGGCTATTCTTTTTGTTCTTTTTTAATATCCATGTTGTGCCTTCTTCGTTCGAATCTTGTATCAGGGTAAAACTATCCATCATATATCGGCAATTATCATTTAAATTAAATGAGTACGATAATCCGAAAACTCGAAAATAATTAAAACTTGAGATTAAGATCAATTCAAATCATTATTGCGACGTAGAGTACGTAAACCGGGCCAAGAAGAGATATGTCCTGAAAGAGGCTGTTCTTTTCTCCCTGCTTTTATTCAATACAGTTCTCATGCCGGTCACGTTCCCGCGGATTTGTATTCAGAGGGGAGGGGTTGTTATATTACATTAAATTAATGGAATTGGAAAGAGCACCCACATTACTTAAACCATATTACTGGATGGTTCCGGTTGCGGTAAACGATTCGATTACCTGCGGAAAGCTATGAATCAATATTGTTTGTTATGTTTGTTTATTTAAACAAATATTTTAATTAAATTGACATATCAATTTTACACGTAAAAACAGTTTATTGTGTTGTTCCTGGATTAAAGTAATCCCCTGTTTCCCCGCACACGTTTTAACAACCTTTCTTGTAATTCAGTTTACAATATTATACTTTCCTGTGGAAGGGAGAATTCGAAAATATAGCGCCGTTGTGATTTTTTTCATAAAAACACGGCGACATAAATAATCAAAATAATTGTTATTAATAAATAGGCAATTTTATTAATACATAGGCAATTTTATTAACATATAGGCAATTTTATTATAAGTGATGAAACCACATTAAGACCACTATTATTTCAAATTAATATTTATTTCAATTCATTGTCAGTTTTATCTGATGAAGCTAAAACTTTAACCGGCGGATTATAATATTCAATTTTTATTTTTAAATTATTCCAATATCAAAATTTATTCCTTTTATCATCAAAATTATTTATATACATGAGTCGTTTTTTACATATTTTATAATAAGTAACATTGTGTAGAATGTTAGGTATCATAAAATACGTAAGAATGAAGTAAAAGTGTTTTTACCGGGAAGACGCGAACGAATCCCCAAGTAGCCAATTCCCGAAATTTCCCCTTAAAAGCATGGAAATCACGCAACGACTCGTATCCAGCTTGAAAATAAACCTTTTTAAGAGATAAGGATGAATTAATGATCCCGATTGCAGAAAACAGATTTGGTAACCCCACTGGAGCAAAAGACTTTTTAAAATTATATTATAATATAAAACTCGCGTTTCCAAAATACACATATTTAATTAACTACACTATTAGTTTCAGGTCGAAATATTCCTACGGGATTTAATAAAAAAGTATGGCATGGTTGTTCGGCTCCATTATGATTTTTACATATGACATAACAAAACTCACTAAAAAGGGATATTGATGACTTAAAATTTTAAAACACTACACTCCTACACTGTGCTGAAAAGTTCTGCTCGGAGGCATTTAGGGTATACAGGATTCATAACGCAACATAAAAAATCTGGACTCGGGACAAGGGCAATAATTGATGTCCCTCTACACTCGCCAGCCGTAGGCCCTAAACACAACAAGCCCGAAATACATTTCAAAACATCAGACGCCACTTCCCCAAAAGGTCAGCTTCATGTCCACGGTTAGTATACAACAAGATCGAGATGGAAGAGACATTTTTACAAGATCCCCGGAAAGCTGACCTGAAGACACTACGGGAGGAGTGCGCGAGCCGGATGATAAATATATTAGGGGAAATATTTCAACAACAATCCCCAGCGCGGGAAACTACGAGCAGAATTACATCATCACTCGCGAGCTCTTATGAAATGTGCAAGAGCTCCTTTAGAATAACATTTTCTACCGAGAGCATTGACTTTAGGAAGACGAACGGTCTGATACGAACATCATAAGAATTTCATCATTTTGTGTTTCTTGCCCCCCTCCTCCCTTTGTCCCGTTTAAATGTTTGGGAACAAAGACTGAAATAATTTAAAGTTCCTACTGAATAGTGGGCGTACTTACCTTCAAAGAGAAAATTTGTTTCAGAAAATTTGAATATATTTTCAGATCTTTTGGCTTTGCGTAAAATGAGATGAGCGAAAGTTAAGCCGAAAGAGGAAAGAAAGCTTTTCAATATATTTAACCGAAAAGTAAAAAAAAAATTAAAACATTTTGGAAATTTTTGGTACATTTAAAATCGCAAAATTGGGCAAGTGTATAAAGCCATACAACTATGAACTTTGTGCTTGTTAGAAATGGAATTAAACTTTTCCCGTTAAGTGGGCCTTCGCAGAAATACGGTGGTAACTGATAGGTTATCCCTTTTCCTTGCATACCTTGTTTTTCCTCCACATATTATCACCCAATTCCAGCAAACGCCATTACGTTCCGTTTCATTTTTAGCATTTTTAGTGCATCTGAAGCAATTCATAAGCAGTTTTAGCAAAATTGATGTAACTTTTAATAAGCCTAAATTTTGAATACGAGAGCTAGGTATAATGCCAATAGCCGAAATAACAAATGGTAATATTGCCAAATTCTTTTAATCTCATTTTCTAAATCTGTATATTTTCTTATCTTTCAGAAATAGATTTTTCAATATTAAGTTAACAAAGCGAAATATGTATATTTCTTTTAAATAAAAAAATAAAAAAAGAGGAAGTTAGAATAGCTACATCAATGATTTTTTTTAAATTTTGTCATTTAAAACTATATCGGGTATATTATGACTAATTGTTCTGTCTGTTAGTATATGAGTAGTTTTATCATCATATATTTTATAAAATGAATTTGGTTCGTATTCATAATATAGTACTATATTACAATCAAGTTATGTTTAATTACCAAACTTTGGTGAATTATTTTTAAAACCTGATTATTATTTAAAAATATTATTATATAATTTATAAAAACAGTTCATTTTGAAACAGTTTGACAATGCCTTCAGAAGGCGAAACAGCTGTAATAATAATTACATAGCAGTACTTGTTTAAAAATAAACTGTTTTTATTAATTAAATTATAATATTATTAAATATATATATAAAAAAATCAAATTAAATGGAGTTCTACAAATTAAACTTGATAACAATAAATATGTAACTCGAATTCTTACAGAAGACAGAAAACTCTTATAATAGCAGTTCAGTGAAATTAGAACTTGGCTTAGAGGATTTTAACGAATTTCATAACTGTTAATTCCTACAATAAAACTTTAATATTGTATAAACCTGTCTTCAATATTATATTTGGTTTTGAGATATTCACAAAATATTAGATACCAGTCATCCAGGGGTTAAGAATCGGTGATATTAAAAAGAAACAAATCTGGTCGGCACAAAGAAAGCTAAAAACTAGATGAATAAAAATATAATTTCGGTTATAATATTTACAAGACAGTGTATGTTTTCTATGGCCATAATAAATGGCAATAGTTTCGGAATAGGTTAGATTGTTAGAAGCATTAATTTCGAAGTAGAACGCGAAAAATAAAACTTTTATCCAAATAACAAAACATAAAATATAATAATAGTAAATCTGTTGCCAAGACATTTGCAGATAGTTGTAACAATACCAAACTGATAAATGGGGGGAGTTTACCTTAATAATAGCGCCCGGGGGTTTAGTTGCCGCTCCCGAATTACAAACACGTTCCCCCGTGTTAATAATGTTATTTGTTTGTTTATCCGGGGGAGCTAAATATTTCGTGAACGCTTTCAACAACTACGTTTCACATGGTTATGTGTTCTGACAAGAGATGTCGTTTAACCCTTAAGTGGAGCAAAAACCGTTTTACTTAATAGATTCTTGCGCGCCGCAACAGCGTTGGTGAAGTTAAGCCCGGCTTAACCGTACTTACGCCGCGGTAATAAGTTAAGCGTTTCACTATTCCGAACATAAACGCTGTTTAATATTTAAACTGCAATTATACGTATTATAAGAAGGGGATAAGAAAATAGAACAGTCCTAAGACATGCAAAGGTTTGGTTGAGAAAAGCATTTCACGACGCCGATAAAGCACGCAAATTATGAAAACGATTGGGAATTCGTAAAGAGTTTTGAAGAGAATTAAGGAAATAAAGGTGATAAAAAGAGAATGAGAACTTAGAGACTTTTTTCGGATTAACCTTTGAAACACACCTAAATTGGAAACAACATATCCATAACATTACAAATAAAATGAGTAGATCTATATACTTCTTCAAATAAACAGGCAATTTCCTTAACCTAAAACTTTTTAAATCAGTATATTAATCACTAAGACAATCACACACAGAATATGGAATTTTAGATTGGGGTAATGCCTTTTCTAGTGCCCTCGACCCCATTATTAAAGCACCAAAAATAAGCATTAAAATAATTCATGAACTACCTCTCACTACCAGCACTGATACGATCTTCAATACTTTCAACGTTATGGACATAAACCAGCTCTTTGCAAGATCCATCTTGGTTAATTTACACAAAAACGATAAAACACTATACAAAACAACACAAGCGGTACACAATACCCGAGCCAAAAACAAAGAACTCCTACAAATTCTTTTTACTAAAACCAAACTTTGGACAAAGACATTTTAAATACATAGCTTGCAAACTATACAATACAGTACCACCTACGATTAGACAAACAGAAACAATGGCCAAATTCAAAAGCTAAATAAAAAAATGGCTTGTAAGTCTAGGACGTCTCCATATAGCAACAATATGTTAAACAGATTGCACTTGACAAGAATACCATTTACATACGACCTAATCCAAGAAAAAAAAAATAGAATCCCGTCAAATACGCCAACATAATTATCATTTTAATATATATTTCTATCAATTTATTCCATTTCCAATTCATTTTAATATACATATGTATAGTACTTTAAGAGTGATATGGAAGATCACACGCTTTAGAGAAATAATTCACACTTCCAATTACCTTCCTTTTATTGTATGGAACTTAAAATGTAATTAACCTTTATATTCAAGTAACCATGTTTGTATACAATTTATGTACTTCAACATCTTTTTCGTTGTTTGTTTTTGGGGTGTTATGCCGTGTTGTGCTACCTCCTTCTTTAGCCGACGTTTCGGACAGCGTTGCAGTGTCCATCATCAGGGCAGATCCGGCAGATCCGTCGATGTCCGAAACGTCGGCTAAAGAAGGAGGTAGCACAACACGGCATAACACCCCAAAAACAAACAACGAAAATGCTTTTGGCCGTGAAAATCTAAAAACGTACACTTCAACATCTGTCTCGAAACAGGTTTACTCTAGTGAGACAGGCGTTAAAAAATATCACATGTAATTATAATATATAGATAAATAAATAAAAATCATTGTTAAATCACATAATACCAATACCCAGTGCTAGTGATAGTGCTAATAGATAAAACAGAAGAGACTATAAAAACGAATATATTATGATTTGAATAACATTATTGAACATTTTGAACGTTCGTAAGGTAAAATATAACACCAAATAATGCAATTCTATGTATTAATAGATAAATACATAATGCCTCGTGGGTTTTGAGATACATAATTATCTTTTCAAGAACTAAAGTCGTATCTATTTTGCTATCGCTCAGAACAACTTCCATAAAATGGAAGATTTTAGGCTTAGACTGATTTTTTTTTATTTTTTTATAGAGAAACCTCACAAGAGTCCCAACTGCTCCCCTCTGGAGCCAGGGAGACTATGGCAACCCCAATTGGAGTATGTTGTGAGGCTGAAGGTAAGTGGGGAAGGGTAGGAGATGGGGAAGAGGAAGGTGGGAAAGTACCTGGCTATTCACTAAACACGGCTAAAGCCATTATTAAGCAACGTTTCAATTCTGAATGGTGGTCTTACACCAGGGCCATACTGAGAGTATCTTCCACTCTGGAACGTGCCGCAAATATAACATATATTATTTTTATTAATTTATTGTGAAATAACACAAATTAATGACATAAAATTTATTTGCGCACGCCGGGTTCGAACCCGCGATCTTCCGAATGGGAGTCAAGTGTCTTACCACTAGACCACGGACGGTCGTCTATAAAGATGAAAAAAATATACGTTCTAAAACGCAATAGAATGAATTGCCTTTATTTAACTCAGTACTATTTTGTAATATTCGTTTGACGGTTGTAACTGAGTAAATTATAATAATTTTCGGTTAAAAAACATCAATGCGTTCCCTAATAAAAACACTGCTTCCTTAGTGCACCTACTGTCAAAATATGTTCTGCGCGTTGTCGCAACCGTAGCCGACGACCGCCGGCGGGTTAAGGTGTATCGTTAGGGGCGCCGTTACGGCGTAACGGACGCCGTTGCTTTGAGCCGCGCCAGATAAGGACGCCGTTTGCTAGCGCCGTTATTGCTTACCTGTTTGCCGCTCGGTACCGCTTCCTTCGGAGTCAGGCCGTACGTCTTCAACGGACGCTATCTGACGACGCCTACAACGGTAATTGAATGTTTATGCCGGAGGATTCGGCGGTGAGAAAGGAAAGAACGTTAAGGTGTTGTTTAGAATGAGGCGATAACATTTTATCTGAATGTAAAAAAATAATTATAAATTTAAAATTGGTTTTGGTTTATTTCCCACTCAAAATATAATAATTGTACACTTCACTCACAGGTCTACGAGTAGCAAAAAGGAAACACTTTTCACAAAAAATCTCTGTTTGGAGATTAAACTTAAATTCCGGCACATTTACGAAGTGTTTTAGGTTTTCGAAAAACGTTGAAATCTGGGTCCAAATAATGTTAATGTTAGTACTTTTCTATTAGATATTATATTAAATACCAAAGGGCGTTACAGAAGACATATTAAAAGGTTAAAAGCTCCACTCGGGAGTATAAGATTACATGGACTTATATCTGCCTATTTTGCATACAAGATAGACCCCTAGGATTCTAAGCCCCATATTGCAAACGCCCAATATGGCATATGATGAATGATACGGATGACATTTAATCACGTGATGTCGGGAATTATATTTTTGTCTCTCTCACTCTCTCTCTGTATGTGTCTGTTGCTCTTATTTCAGTGTGTTTTCATGCATTGGCGTACGGCAAATCATATTATATTGACACATCGCATGCGTTGGCATACGGCATACATTTCGTGCATTGGCGTATGGCTCATGACTGTTATGACTTATGACTGTTCAAAAAGGTAAAATTAAACATTAGGCACATTATAACAAATGTATGACAACTAATCGACATCAATTTTTTAGTCAAATCATTCAACAGCCTTATTAATAAAACCCACCATATTGGAAAGCTTGACATTTTTTATTGGAAAATTTAAAAACATAGATTAACTTAATTGGTACCATAAAAACTTCACTCTAAAAATAATAAAACAATGTTAAACAGTTAGTACCTACACCGAATTGGGAATGAATTCAATTCCTGGGACTTTTCATGGCTTAAATCGATATTGGAAGGTGAATAGCAATTCCTCCGATTCCTGACCGATCGATCGCGGAACTAAATTTGTTCAATGCCAATAATTACGATTGTGAAATGAATTATTATTTTCATATATAAATGTACATCAATGTTTTGATAGATTCTTCTAATTCTAGTGCTCATCTGTTAAATAAGCCGTTAATGGTAAAAGTTTTGAAAAACTAAAAAAAAATTATTACAAGATTCGTGTTAAAAGTCGCGACCCGTAAAAATAAGGTACAAGAAAGCAAACAACCCAAAAAAGTCGGTAACCCTTGGTGTATAGTATTCTAAACTCCAAGTTACATTATTAGTAACAAGTGTTTGATACAAAAAAGAGCAAAACCAACAACACTTAATATCAATAATTTTAGACCGGGAAAGGTAATTTATTACGGTTCAAGATCATACCAAGGACAGACAGCTCTATTCCAAAGTCTAATCCAAAAATCATTTCGGGTAATGATACGCGCCCTTAAATTCTACCTAAACCCTCCACCCTTTATCCTCTCCCCACTCCCCCTACCCTCCCCGTCAACCCTATCCAATCCGCTCTCGAAAAATAAATAATCATTACATTTGATACATTTCCAATTTATGTACCAGATTCGAATTGAGCGCTGCAATTGGAAAATCAGGTAGAAACGATATTCCCGTAGGGCATATTCTACATCGAAATTTTGAACGAAAAATAGAACCCATATGATTAATTTCACTGATTTTAACTAAATGAGAGATTGAATTACGAAACGAAAGATGTATCTGAAAAAATGCGTGTAATGGAAATATGTCGATTTATTGAAGTGACGATTAAAAACTCTGTTCTTTTAACAAAACTGGTCCTGCAAATAAAAGTGTGAAACGAATCTTTATCAATAAAAATATATTCAATATTGTGAGGACTGTTACCTTTCGTTACAGAAATCGGTTTGAATGAACACTCGCAAATGATTTAATCGAAAATAGTTCAGACACCCACAAGAAAACAACATTTTCTTTCCACAGCAAGAGCGCAGAGCCACAATCTAAAACGATAATTTTCCTTCAAATGTAACATCGAACCCTCCCCGCATCATCCCGCACCTTCCCCGCACAGTCCCTTGGCGTATCAATATCAGCCGAGAGCCCGGGGGAGGAATGAGTGGAGTGGGTGGGACACGTCCACGTCCATACACGTTCAGACTCCACCACGGCCAGCCAACCGTTCACCGCCGATCCGAAAGTATCACACCCACGGGTGATTTCCCGCACCGGAATGTGCAGTCCGCAACAAATAATATCACATTCCGCCCCGTTCCAGCGGATGCGGGCGGCACGTGACGGCAGGGACACGCAGCGCAACGTGACAATTTCCCCGAACACGGAAATAAGCGATCACTTTTGACACCAGACATATTTTGCCGACAATACATAAATATGTGTCAAAATACCACAACTCGACGTATCCCCGAGGCATTTTCCATTCCTATTCATATCTGCTATTTTCATGATGGTTATTTATAGTTAGCGCAGAGATTTGCGTGGAGGTGGTTTGGATTTCAAATTACGACCCGCCGATAGATATACCACGAGCTACGGTAATATGTATACAATTATTGAGGCTGCAAATCAATTCAATCAGGATGGATGGCACCCCAAATTAGGGAACACTGTGTGACTAGAGGAAAATAGGAACGAAAGGAGAATAGTAAAGGAAAGGTTATATTAGATGATTATGAAAGATATGATGAAAGCCATTTTAAATATGGTTTTGGTTTCGAATGATTGTTGCTTAGGATGGAACATTGTGAATATCGTATACCGCAATCCGAGGTTACTGTGCTCTCGAATGTATTATCAAGCCAACGTTTTTGCATTCATTTATATTTCATTGGTAGAAACATTTCGAATTTGTATAATATAAAAGATTTTTGTATGTCACTATATCTTACTGCTGTATTTTTGTTTATTTGTCCCATTTTATGCAAATAATAAAGTGAAATTTTGCGATGTAATAATATTATAGTGTGGTTTTACTGCTGCTTTAAATATTTTATTTGTTTTTTATAACGTCATGCTTTGTAAAGCGCCCTTAGTTATTTCACAATGTTATAAAAATTATTACATAAAATAGTGACAGAATTGAAAAAATCAAAATCTTCGAAATTATTTAAAAAAAATTAAAATCTTCGGTTACTAATGTAGGTACCATAAAGAAATGAAAAAGAATGCAGCATCTTTCCATGTTCTTTGTAAATATATTTTAAACGATTAATTTATGTCATTGAAGAAGAAGATAACAATAATAATCTAATTTTTTTAAATATGAAAATGAACAAGAGACACTATCTAGGTAACAAATACATTCTTTGAATACTTGTTTCCAATAATAAAGGTAGCTGCCAATAATATAGAAAAAAACATTAGTCGAAGATAATATTGTTAATTCTGAAATTTGAAATATGAAGTTGACAATTACGACAGTCTCATATAAGATCGCAGTAGCCCAATTGGTAGAGGTGTGTGTCCCGGTAAGACGTAAGGTTCTGGGTTCGAGTCCCAGTTGCGACCGTTATCTTTTATTATTTTTCTGTGTCTTGTTCATTTTCATATTTAAAAAAATTAGATTATTATTGTTATCTTCTTCTTCAATGATATATTACATTGATGGGAATAACCTTCAAAAGTTAAAAAGAGAGTTTTTCTTATAAAAATATGATTAATTTACGGCCCTTTTAGTGCATTTTATGATTTTCCTGCACAATTCTATCGACACTTTTTGTTCCCTGCACGAAGCCAGGTAATGGTTGAAAACGTCCAGTGCCGTTCATACTCCACACAAAGGTTTATAAAAGTATCCGAGGGAAGTATTTTAATCCCACAAATGGCAACCGCATTCACAGGCTTAACATGGACATTGCACGCAATACACATTTGCTACAGTGTGGGATGAGACCCTTTCATATGTGCACTAAACACCGAAACCCCATATAGTGTATTTCCTCTAGGGAGCACAAAATAATACAGAGGAAACTGATGCATTTTCATAGTTCTAAAAATACACTATGGCAGCTTCCAGGCGTAACTCGCTTGTAATTCACAATTTTGTACACTTATTTCTTTTTAATTTGGAGCATGTTTTATTATTTATATTGGTATCTTAGTATAATAAAACAAATTTAAAACGTTTTCCGCTTTTAATTTATTGACCGTAACCGGTTTCAGCTTGTCAAAGCCATCTTCAGACTGGTCCATGTTATCCAGTCTGAAGATGGCTTTGACAAGCTGAAACCGGTTACGGTCAATAAATTAAAAGTGGAAAAAGTTTTAAATTTGTTTTATTATACTATTATAATGGAATTCCACCACGAATTATCAGCTTCAAAAATAGAAATATTATATTGGTATCTATATATATATATATATATATTTTATATTTTAATTTAATTTAATTTATTTGCGTTATAAACAGTCTATACATTTATATATGACAGTGAATAATATGTTTATGTCATTGACCATAATAAAAAAAAAATATGCAACAATATACCTAATACAAACAATTCTGATTAAGGGCATCTTCAATTTACAAAGTGATACATAAAATATATACACATTTCTAAGGTTTACACTTAAATTTTAAAGGATATCAATAATATCTTTGAGGAAAAGATTTCATTAAAATACAAACTACTAAAAGTAAAAGAGAAAATGTGAGGAATTAATAAAAAAAAATAAAAAAAATCAATGAAATTAAGTTTTTGGTTAAACATATGGCATTCGATGGAATGTCATTTTTTTATGAATGTTGTGAATTTAGCAAGGTTCGTGTTAAACACATCGATGTTTGGGCATAATCTATTAAATGTGCTACAGCTTCTTCTTATAAATACATTTTCAAGGTAATTCGTTTTGCTCTTAGGAATATAAAAGGTATCCATAGATCGAGTAACTCTTTTTGGACATCTAAAATGAATATTTTGTAGTAAGTATGGGCTGTCAATATAGTTGTGAATTATCTTATAGAGCATTAATAGGTCTCTGGTGTCTCGGCGTTGATCGAGAGATTTAAGGTTTACGGGGACATAGTTTACATAATTTCGTACGCGAAAAGAGACATATTTGACAAACTTTTTCTGAACTCTTTCTAGATTTGCTTTATACGTAGAACAATGGGGGTTCCACACAGTTGAAGCGTATTCTGACATAGGATATGTAGAGAATTTTAAATGTTTGTGGATTTTTGAAAGCTGAACTTACTCTAAGTATAAATCCCAACATTTTCAAAGCCTTCGACGTGATATGCTCGACGTGAGATTGAAAAAGAAGCTTACTGTCTAATAGAACTCCAAGATCCCTTACTACATTTACCCTGTTTAAAATATTGTTCTTAATTGTGTATGGATACAATACTGTGTGTTTCTTTCGAGAATAAGATATGACGCTACATTTATCTGCATTCAAAAGGAGGCGATTTTCTAGACAATACACATTGACCAGAGAGTCCAGGTCATTCTGGAGCTCTATACAATCCATCTCAGACTTATTGATTTTGACAATCTTTTTGTCGTCCGCATATAGGTACAACTGAGAGTTGCGGATAATTTGGTTAACATCATTCATAAAAATATTAAATAAGAGGGGACCAAGGTGAGATCCTTGGGGAACTCCTGAGGTTACGGGGACGAAACTAGAGCAGAACCCTTGTACAGTTACAGCTTGCGTACGATTGTTGAGATAAGAGGCTAACCAACGAAGGAGGTCACCGTGTATACCCATTGCTTCGACTTTCTCTATCAAGATGCTGTGTGGGATTTTATCAAAGGCTTTGGAGTAGTCTGTGTAGACTACATCGACTTGATATCCATTATCCATAGCAACAAGGACTATATCAACAAACTCACATAGATTGGTTTCTATTGATTTTTTGGGGACAAAGCCGTGTTGATTTGAAATGATGTGTGGTCGTATACATGGAAAAATGATATCAAAAACAATTTTTTCAAAAAGTTTACCCATTACATTTAACTTAGAGATCGGACTGTAATTTTCAATATTGTGCTTGTCTCCTATATATATATAGATACTTACTTCCTAACTTTAATTTCACTAAACTGATCAATCAGTTTGATTGTAAGAAATCTCTAATTTATTAGAGAATTATAATTAAATCTCAACTTGATGTTTTAATGCTTAATACATACTAATTACTTAATATTATAATACTTAATATTAAAATATTTAACTAATTATTATAATGCTTATGATCATAATGTACGATAGCATTCGTTTTTTTTTTTTAACAGTGGTTAATATATCTACGTATTAATTTGTCAAAAATGTTATTTGTTTTCAATATTAAATGTTTTTCACAAATCTGGATATTTGTCTACAATATTATTTGTTTTGATGTTTTGCGGAGGTACAATCATATAGCTTTTGTTTTAATTTTTGAATAAGATGTCTCATTTTTAATGTCTTCGGGTAATGCGTCAAATATTTCCGGAATTTTATGCCATTTTGATCTATCACCGTATACATTTTGAGATTTATAATTAATAAACATTTGTGCTTCTCTATGCCTAGTGTATAATAATGTTTTACTCCCAATCTTTATACAATAACAACATTACTATAATGATATTTATACTACAGCAACATTAAGTTTATTGTAAAAGATGTAAATAATCTGTCGATTTTCCTAAATAAATAAATAAACATAATTCAAAGTAGGTATCTCAAAACTTCTACGAAAACATAAATCTGTATTTCTTTGTTCAAAAACATTATTTGAGCACAACTTCTCGTGATATGATTTACTTGACTAAAACATCCATTTATTATACACGAACAATGTCAATGGGTAAAAAAAATGCTTTTGACCCCGTTGTTTTAATAGCATTGCTTAAATTAAAATGACCGTATGAAAAAGCCCATGGCACAGTGAAACTGGTCCAGCCACAAAAAAAATATGGCAAAGAGACAAATTAATATTCAACACCTTAAAACTTAAATCGGTAATTTAATTAACCCCATCGTAAATAAACTTTGTTATTATTACCTAACTACATAATATTATATAACATGATAAATATAACATTAAATAAGTTACTATATTTCCGTTTAAAAACATAGAAAAAACTTAAACTATAAACACAAAATGCAATAAAAAAAGTAATTTTTTATATATAGAAATCGACTAAAAAAATAGAAAATGTATCTTAAAAAAATAAACATGAACAAAAAAGTAAAAAATACATTTAGTCCGAGAAAAGAGAACAAATATAACCTGCGAACAGAATCGTGTCATACTAGTTGTCAATTTCTACAATGTACAAAAAGAAAATTGTCGAATCAGCCAGCTTTTCCAATATCTCGAAGCGATATCGCACTTTCCTGTTTAGAGTCAGGCAACCAACACCGTATATAATAAACTGTCGTTCCAGTACACGGGACGGGGCTGGGGTTGGTGAGATGATGTCATCAGTTTAAATTTGCTGTTTCGCTGTGTGTTTTTACGTGTAAACTTCATTCAGAGAGATTGGTAATGCGAAAAAAGCAGATTAAAGATACAAAGAGCCCCAGAATGTTGTTGAAACGGGTAAAATCAAACAAAAATAATTATTATTTCTTCAATCCTCGCATAATTACTTTGTGGCATAATTTTAATTAAATGACACAAATTACTTCGTGCAAAACCATTATAATATCTACATGTTTCAAAACCGATAGTTTCTTCGTCAGGTTAATAACATAAATAAAAGTAACAAAAGAAACAAACAAGTATAGACAAAATTATTACAGAGAGTAATTACTTAAAGTTAATTATTAATTAAATTAATTACTTAAATATTTAATCACCACTCTCTATAATAATTTTGTTTATTGCTCATTTTGACTATTCTTGTTTGTTTCTTTTGTTATTTTTATTCATGTTATTATCCTGACGAAGAAACCACCGGTTTTGAAACATGTGGATATTATAACATGGATTATAAAGTGGGTTTACACAAAGTAATTTGTTTAATTTAACCAAAATGATAATATTTTTCATTGCATCTATTCAACTTTTGAGTACTTTTATTATAGTGAACTTGTCTTACTACGATGTTTCTTGTGCTGAGTGCACACTACATAGGTGTTAAGAGGCTAGACTTTGAACTACACGCGGAACACCCGCGTCTGTCATTCTGTCCCGCTCACATTAAGCTCACGCACACTTACAATACATGCGAATGCGAAATGTGCGAATGAGACAACGCTCAAATTTACCTACAGAAATCGCTCGAAAAGGGGTTTATGGAGAATACACTTTTCTACACCGAAACTTTCACGAAATTGAAATTTTAAAAAATATATATTTTTTAGAAAGAAGAAGCTACGTCGGTAGCTTTTTATAATTTTATAATTCTTTATGAGAATTGAGTTAGCAGCACTTTTTCCTTAAAAAATATTTTTTGATAAATCGTACATGTTTGACAGTGAATGTTTACGTTAATACGAAACGCATCGAAAATTAGAAAACATACCGACATAGTTTTCACCCTCGAGAAGGCAGTATAAAAAAAGTATATTCATTTTCTGCAATTTTCGATGTAGAAAAGTGTTTTTTCCCGGGCGTCCTTTTTGTATGGGCCGAAAACCGAAGTCTATCGTCTTAATACCACAATTTTAAGGAATAAATAATGGAATACTGTATAATTAAATGGGGAATAAGAATGATACGTATTATAGGAAAATACTATTATTGTACGAAGATTTTCTATTTTCATGGTTTTGCATAATTCCCAATCAGACTAATGAGAAATAACATAGCTAACGAATGTGGTATAAATTTTAACATGAAGCTGACCAATGAAAATTGTGAAACAACAATCCTATAAGTAACTACGTTTGAAAAAAGAATTGAGGGAGAATTTCACGGTGAAAATCTTACGTCAAAATACCTCCGGGAGGTATGTCGCACAGGATATCGGAATAAATGGAGAGCGGAAAGGAAATGCTGGCGGAACAGGACGAAACTTAGTGTATTATGTTTTCAGGAGCAGCGAAATCACAACACATTTTAAACTCACCTCAGATAAAATTGTATTTTATTATGTTATTTGCTGTGCAATTTATGTGGCTAAGTGTAAACGACATCTGAAGTATTCGTTGGAAAAACGGAGTAACATTGCATTTTGCCATTATTTTAAAGGAAACATATAAGTGCCGAACGCCATTGAGGTGATATTTCACAGACATGGCGCCCTATAAAATAGAGATATTTTTTATCTTGTTTTATTAACAATTATATTTTAAGTTAATTATATTCAAATTTGCAAGGACAAAAGGGGGTGAACAAAAAATACACAGAGAAATAAATACCAAATTTAAGTCATCATCAATAAGTGCTAGAAAAGGATAAAACACAAAAGAAGAGAAATATGTAAAACGTTTTGAGTGAGAAGCCATTATAACTGTTTACCTAATTCGTTAATATAATAATATATTTCAGCCAGGCACTACCACATATTAACAAAAGTAAAAGGTCAAACTAAATCTCAATGAAAACTAATCATTTTTTGGAACATCTCACGAGAATAACCGTGTAAAATTATCCGCGACTCTTAAAATTTATCTGCGATTTTCGTGAAGATCGCTTCTACGGAGATCTCGGACGGGAAATTAAAAGCGCTCCGGTCTAATAACAGGCCGAACCAGAAATTGCGAGATGCTATCATCACAAGACGGGGGAATTTTTAATTTCAAACGAAAGTGCGACCGGAAATAGTTCTTGGCATAAATAATGGAGCCTTCATTGGAGAAAGGCCGTATTTCAAGCCGGGGTTGTCGATAGGGCTAAATAAATCTAGGGGTCGGAGATTCTATCGCATGATCCGGATGAAGGGAAGCCTCTGATAAAGAAGGGGAGTTCTGAATACAATCGAATACTGCCAGATTATAGGACGCGATAAATTTTAAAAAAATTCCACTTTTCATACAAAATGAGATATCTATTGTGTTCACGTTACCACAACCCCAAAAAGAATCTCGAACATTTCAAAATAATATTTTTACTGAAAATTGAAATTCTCCTCGTGTTATTTTTTGTAAATAAACGGGTAACCTTTCAAACGATTTAAACTGAATATTTTATTCACGTTTTTTCGCAGATACTTGATTTTAATTTTATAAACGTCCCGATGGATGGATAAATTCGACAAAAAATATCGTATTTGCGGATCACCGGTTTGACGGGGAATTGGGAGTGGGCCTGGAAGTGACAAGGGAAAAATAAACAAAAAAACATACCCCGGGCACTTATCGCTGTCGGTGCAAACGCGCATAGATGATAAACGACAAACCGCCCGTCCGACATAGACGTAAGACACTGACTACTTTTATCTGCACATATTTAAAAACTTTGCCTATTAATAAAATTTTTCAGTAACGATTCGCTTAAAACAAAAACTACGTTAATAAAATAAATTATTTTTAAGTTGGGTAAAATATTACGTTAGAGAATTGCATGAACAAAAAAATATTCATTATTATAAGCAATAATTATTAGCCTGAAACACTCATCCATATTGAACAAACCTTCCGAGAAAAGATACATGCCACCGACGGGACTCAAATCCGCGCTCCTCTGATTGCCGGTCAGGAGCTCTATCCACTAAGCTACGGCGGCTTATCTCTTACCCGCCAAATGATTCAATATATACTAGTGTTTCATTCAACGATTACCGCTTATTACATTATCCTTTTTTTGTCGGCGGCATGCATCTTTTCTCGGGAGGTTTTTTTTAATATGGATGAGTGTTTCAGACTAATAATTATTGTTTATAATAATTGTTACCCATTGAGCTATGCATAAAAAGTCTTGTCTTAAACATTATCTTATCAATTAAAAAAAATAATAATAATAAAATATTCGTTTATTACAGCTAGATTTTTAGAAATACGTCAACACACTGGTCAAAATATCAGTAGAAAATTTTTTGATCATATTTTATTTTCCCTAACATAAAACTTAATTTAAAAACCAAGTCCTTTGTTTTTACTTCTATGTTTACCTAACTATAAGATCTGTTTTAAAGAGAAAGTTAATATACAAGCGATTATTTTATCGATTTTCTTGACTGTGCCGTGTCTTCCTCGGGCGTCCCCTACTTCTTCTACTACTCATCTCTGCGTAATACATTCTGCTTACATTCCTTTCTTCGTTCATTCGCTCTACCTGCCAAAACCTTCCGAGCGTCCCCTTCTTAATCACACTTACTCTTACATCAGCCTCGCATTCTTTGCAGATCTCGACATTTCTCACATGATCATACATGGTTCAGGGATCTGATTTCTATAGCATTCTTACGTACTTTCAGCCTTCCTCTGCCAGTTCCATGAATCACTGCCATACATTAGGGTAGATACCAGCACTCCATTGTGGACTGCTAGCTTCGCTTCTTTCAACAGTTTTGTTAGCAGCAACCGCGTTCAGTCCTCCATCAATTGAGTTACCTGCATTTTCCCTTCTTTCAACATCTCCTTCCTTTCGTATTCTCTATTTCGAACATCATGACTTGATGGCGTGAGTGTAACAGCAAAAGACTTCTCTACTTGTCCGTGGAGTAATATTTTCTTATAAATAATGTTTTAATATTGACATAATATATAAACATGATTGGTGATAATGAAAATTATGCTAAGTATGTAATTGTTACTGTTAGACTTCTGTTTA
Source organism: Limnephilus auricula (assembly GCA_951813805.1). Lineage (NCBI taxonomy): Eukaryota > Metazoa > Arthropoda > Insecta > Trichoptera > Limnephilidae > Limnephilus > Limnephilus auricula. The sequence goes on along the minus strand of OX638390.1, from coordinate 13,846,293 downwards.
TATGATATGAATGGAAATAGACATATCATATGCAAAATCTATTGAATCTGGAAAAAAATCCTAAGACTTTCACGTGTGGTTTAAACGCCTCATTCCATTCTTATGAGGAAGGACTACAAATACATTCATTTTCTTATACTAGAAAAGAGAAAACACTCATTATCTAAGTAATATTCACATTAAATTTCCCAATAGACGTTATTTAAGGAGTCATAAAATATTTTCAACATGAACATTTAATTTAATAACAATATTGCTTATTTAAATCCAAAGTCTCGAATGTGTAAATTGTATAATGCCATAGTATGTGACGATACAGACATCGATTTAAACAGCCTATGTTTATATATTTAAAAAAAAAACATGTGATAATTTTACCAGCTAGAAGTCATGGTAAATATAAGAATTTGAACTGAAAAGTATTCAATTGCTTTTTTTTTTCTTCTTTATTTCTCTCCTCTCTTTCTCTGTATTATATACTTAAATGTGTTTTATATTTCATTTTGTCATTATTATATCTTCAGTTATTATTATATCCTGATGAAGCTTGGTCGAAGCAAAATCGGTGGATAAATAAAATAATAAATATTCGTGGTTAAATAGTGTTTGTTTTATTGTAAAAATATAATGCCTAATCAGTCTAATCACAAAGTAATTGCTTCTTACGAAAGAAATATTATATCTGTTATTTTACTAGTAGTCACTCCATTTAGTAACAGTGTGATTTATGCACGCTGTGAACATTTTTTATTGCTGTGAACATTTTTTATTGCTGTGAACATTAATATCTCTGCACACCCCAATTTCATGAATGTAATAATTGTGACAACTCTGTAAATGTTTCAATCAATGAATAAATAAATTACATTTAAGTAAATTCATCCAAAAAAATCCTAGTATTGCATGATTTAGCAAATAAACCAGTATTTTGTTTTGTTTCTCATCTCTACTAATAGTGAAAATGCCACAAGCTATTGTGAAGCCCCCGAGGGAGACAATGTAATTCGGTGAGAGTGGTGATGCTGCAAAAGTGAGATAAATTCGTATACTGACCTCAATCTCCCGCGAAATATATTTGATCTGTACTTGAAAATGAACACAAATGCAAGACACAACGGGTTTGGTTAACAGTGACATGCTAGCGAATAATGTAAAAACACTGAAATCAACTGAAATAGGCATTGGTTAAAATTCAACACAAAGCTATTGTTGAAGTTGATTCCTACTAGGTACAGTTAATTATGATTTTTTTAAAGTAAAACTTCTTTACGCACGCTTGATTTGAGGGATAAGCAGGCGAATGCGTTACGAAAAGTGTAATGCGTTACGGGCGAGGCGAACGGGCTGTATCACACACTGTAGAAGCAAGAGAGAGCAGTGCGCGCGCACATTTTCTTCCTCTCTTCCTCTCATAGCCAGTGCATGAAGATTATTCGTAATTTCATTTCGTTCTTGAACTATTTTATAAATACTGCAGGAGCAAGAGAGAGAGCAGTGCGCGCGCACATTTTCTTTCTCTCTAGAAGTTTTACTTCAGTCGTGTGGTCTAAAGCACACTCGTTTTTTTAAATGACAAAATACCTATATATATACTTTTTTAAATAAATTTTCAAAAAAATCATTCTGTTTTAGCAGATCTATAATACGATATTTTATTACATTGAATGGATCTTTCAAAATATTTTTTGTAAGTTTCTTTTATAATAGAATTTAATTTATCTTCAATTCTTCAGAAAAAATCGTTAAAATGCACGTCGTAAGTGGACACACTTATTTTCCTAGAAATATTTCATCGACGCAGATCGAAAGAAAAAAAAAACGGAGTAAAAAATATTTGGATTTTTTAAATTTACGGCATTTTAAATTTCCGCTATCGACATGCTGTAAACACAAAATGACCTCGGTGACAAAGGGGAAAGATTCTTGGCTCTGACCCCAAGCGCTCGCAAGTTCAAAACCCAGTATCGGAAAACAAGATTTAAAATATACATGTAGTCGCAAAGATGCGAATCATGAGGAGTGGACTGTATCAAAATAAATGAGGTGGCGTAACACAACTATGGGGATCGTAATTTCGGACTTCGGGAAGGATCTGACTTACCCTGAATTCCTTGTTCCGTTCTTGATAATTATGTCACACAATCACTTGCCTTTCACTTGCGCAAGTATCCCGTTTAATCGATATTATAGCGCCGAGGGATGAATAATCACGCACTGCACAGCACATATAATAGATCCCAATAAAGTCGATGTTAAGCCCGAGGGAACACTCTTGGTTCACTGCACAGACTCTAATCAGACTTCCGTATTCAGTCGATGTTGAGGACGAAGAGGGATGAAGGTACATCAGCTGCACATCGCCAAAAACAGACTTGATAAGACCGTCGATGTTAACTGCATGGAGCACAAAAACAGACTCGTTTGGACACATGTAGATTGTATCGCACAAAGTATTGTCCACTGTTGGGTAGTCAGAAATGATAGATAGGTGGAATGAAGGAAGGTAGGTATATACATGCATAGTTGCGCCAACAATACATATATATATACGCATATTTACACCTTATCACTTTGGAAAAACACTCCCAGTATCACCCTGGTGACAGAAAACATGTTTTGAAATTATAAGTATTTGAAATCTACGTTTAGTAGTTTTCTGGTACTAGTAAGTCCCAGCGAGAGATCGTACGTGATGTCATTTTTCTAGTATATTCTGTCTCTTTCGTTTTGATAGAAAACCGCGTGAGAAGGAAAAGGACGACCGTCGATGACTTCGTATGAGCTCTCGCTGCAAATAGTACACTACCCAGGTAACTTTTTATCCTACATCTTCCTTTCTCATTCCCCCCACTACCATTACATGCCTCAGAACATTTCTCAAATGGGTGATTCCATAGACCCACTGTAGTGACCATATTGGGCGGTATAAAGTGTATTAAATAAAATAAACATTAATATTTGATGGAGTCTTAGAAATAACTTTAAATAACAAATCAACAAACGATAATAACCCCCAATGAATTGTCATTTAAAAAACTTACATTCTCCGCTAATTCAAGACTCAGAGACACGCTTTCAGTTGAAAAAAAACGCACATGCTTTAAAAATATTTTTAAATACCTCACCTTTCTTGGATCGAATTAGATGAGAGTAGAAACTTGGGCAATTTACCTGAAAAAAAAGAAAAAAATACATTAAACAAATGACAATAAATAAATTTTAAAATAAAGCTCTTCCCGTTAGAATAACTGCTAATGTGCTACTGCAATGTTTTTTATTATAGTGATAAAGCATTATTATGATAATAGAAAATAAACAAAAATATTTATAATATTGGGATTGAATAAAACAGAATCATCATTAATAATAAATTAAGAATCAATTGCAAATATTATGTGTTCAACCCGATGCATGCATGAGCGATTAATATTAATGGTTGAAATTTAATTAAAAATTAAACGCTAATTGATTCACGGTAATAACTCACGTGATGTGATAACACAAATGATTGGGACAATGTGATTACACGAAAGATTGGGACAATGTAATTACACGAATGATTGGGACAATGTGATTACAAGAATGATCAGGACAATGTGATAACACGAATGATTGGGATTTGGACAATGTGATAACACAAATGACTGGGACATTTTGATTACACGAATGAGCAGGACAATGTGATTACACGAATGATTGGGACAATGTGATTATAAGAATGATTGGGACAATGTTATTACACGAATGATTAGGACAATGTGATTATACGAATGATCTGGACCGTGTGATTACACGAATGATTGGGACAATGTGATTACAAGAATGATCAGGACAATGTGGTTACACGAAAGATTAGGACAACGTGATTACACGAATGATTGGGACAATGTGATTATAAGAATGATTGGGACCATTTGATTACACGAATTATTAGTACAATGTGATATCACGAATGATCTGTACAATCTGATTACACGAATGATTGGGACAATGTCATTACACGAATGATTAGGACAATGTGATTACACGAATGATCAGGACAATGTAATTACATGAATGATTGGGATCCATGGCGTTAGTGTGGCTGCCAACAAAGTGTAAGGTGAACATCAATGTTAAAATGTACAACACATCGATGAAAAGTACAATAAAAAACGTATAACTTGTGTAAATGTGTGTACTACAAACATACGCGTAAGAAAGTAAAAGCAAAAAATATATAGAACAAATACGACGTTAAGAGGAAACACGGACGTCAAGAAATTGGAATAATAGGTATTTTATCACACTGTCGCGGTTACCGGTAAACCCTCAAATTTAAATCAGTCAAATTTTCAATAGTGTTTTTTCGTGTCCAAATGTATAATTTATATGTAACAAAAGTTTTGTGAACTAAAATAAATTATATCTTTGAAAAAAACACGCATTGGAAAAACACTCGGCTGGACCAGACTCCTCCCTTAAGTAAATACTTCTTGAAAAACTAGATTTGAATTGAATGTGCCAGGGTTATTTAGCATTCAAACCTTCAGCAGCTTTTAAACTAGTCTAAAGCTCGACAAAGAAATCCAGAAAGAAAGGACCTCAAAGTACGAGAACAATCATTTATTTATCCTTCGTGCAGAGCATAAAAAATCGCACAGAATTGCGGCAAAAGTGTCCCTCCACCCAACGATAAAGCGATTTATACAAATGAAACGCCCGCGAGGATTGGGGTAAAAATTCCCTCACGTAATTACGGCCTGCCCGCGTCACGAATTTTAATGAACTGTTTCATAAAATAAACATTTTTTTCCGAATAACGAAATGTTAAAATAAACGAGATGCAAAAAATGTGTTTTTTTTATTTTATTTCAGCTAAACGTTTCTCTTTTTTTGTTCAGCTCCAATTTGCACATATAAAACACTTATCATAAGAGTTTGTTGATAAACACATCTACAAAATTCGTATATGATCTGATATATATATGAATATCTGAACGATGCTATTATAGGTACGTTCTATCATGTTTAAGGTGTTTGTCCACCGCCGCCGCCGTCACTGAGAACGTGTCCACTGCACGTCCGTCATCCGAGCGCCGTCATCTCGGCCGCCGAGATTGTGAGGAAGTTCGGTGCTTCCGCTAGAACTCGGCCCGACATCGTGACGGGCCGAAATGTACGTCTAATATAAATAAGTGCAATGGGTGTTTTAGTTATTTGAAATGATTCTTGAAAAGAAGGACCTTATACACAGTTTCTAGTTTGTTTGCTAAACGACTAACTCCCCTCCACCGGTTACGCATTTCTTATAGGAAAACGCAACTGAATTTAGTCCGTGCGAGCCGATAAGGGCGCGCTATCAGTAGGTATTGGGTGGAGGGGTTGTGACGGTTTTTGCCTCCCCCTATCGGTGATCATAAATCACGTCTGTAATGCGTGAGAAACCGTCCCCTGGCCAACCGATAGCAGATTTACCTCACTACATCCGACGGGTGCGGATCCTCAATCATTATTTCAAACCAACTTTTTCTGCACATGTGAAAGATAAAAAGATTCAAAGGATTACTGGAGATTTTTGAGGCTCGTGCCAAACGGAATATTCTCATTGAAAAAATGCCTTAATAGTGCACACTTGCGTATGTTCCCTGGCAATGTGGGCAGATTGTGAAAAAATATCTGCCAATCACGCACGACCCGTGTCAAAGCAATGATATTTCAGTTAAGATAATCTCTGTGAATATATCATCTTCTTAAACATTCTATTCGATTCATTTTGAAAACATTTAAAATTATTATTTCAAATCGTTTTTAAAATACAGAAAAATAAGTACATTACGGATAAATGTGCTTTATACATTACCTAACTGACAAGCAACCATTAAGCGCCTATCAGTCGTACAAAACCAAAACACGCCCGTCAGCGAGGAACAAGCATATAAAAGAAGATTTATACTAAGAGCAACAAAGTTTGTCGTCTAAATTCTGCTTCATTGATGCTGAACATATCAATATTCGAATATGTTTATATTTTTAATGAGATTACCGCACAAGAGTCCCAACTGCCGGAACCAGTGGCAGCACTAGAGCATTCTCAAATTGGAATCTGTTGTATGGCGGAAGGAAGTGGAGAGGGTAAGTGGGATCAGTGTTTATGATGTTGATTTTTTAGTTAAAATTTACACAAATGTATTTACGCATATAGAATTTTTTTTTTTTTGGAATAATATGTCCAAAACCTAACTACTTACCTAGAAATACTATATGATTTGAAAGCTATAGGTTTCTAAAATAAACGTGCCATTTTTTTTTCTCATTGATTTTCGATTTAAGAGGCGGCTCTCCGAATTTCTACCGATTTCTACATATTTTCCTTAAAAGTTTGAAGTATTTAAGCTCAAATTAATAACACTGAATTCACTAACAACTAATGCGAGGTGGGTAAACAAATAAACTTTTTTTCACCAGATTTACAGGAACGGGTTTAGTTTTTCCCATAGGAAAAACTAAACCCTTTCATACACTTTTCCATATAAATGATCATCTGGTAAATCCACGTTATGCAAGTGTATTATATAAGTATAATTAATACAAAACAATACAAGAACAACACATTAATCTACCAAACTATTAAATGGGAATATAATTCACCGTCTCCAGATATTTTCATATCAGAGGGTTCGGCTCTGTGGAATTCCTAATTTGACCGATAAATCCTACTGATCCCTCAATATAAATATTTAAAAAATCTTTCGTAATTCTACATGTATTTAAAATGACTGATTTTTGCATTTTTATATACAAATTCTTTGACAAATCTAATATGCCTAAATTTTTAATAAGAGAGCTAGGTATAATGCCAGTAGCCGAAATAACAAAAGGTAATATTTTTATAGTCTGAGAATGCCAAATTCTTTTAATTTCATTTCCTAAATCTGTATACTTTCTTATTTTTTCAGAAATAGATTTTTGAAAATTACAGGAATTTGGAATAGCTACATCAATAATATAAGTTATTTTTTTAATTTTGTCATGTAAAACTATATCAGGTCTATTATGACCAATTGGTCTGTCTGTTAGTATAGTTTTATCATAGTAAATTTTAAAGAAATTATTTTCTAAAAATGAATTTGGTTCGTATTCATAATATGGTACTATATTATGACAGTCAATCAAGTTATGTTTAATTACCAAACTTTGGTGAATTATTTTTAAAACCTGATTGTGCCTAAATGTATACTCAGACGGCGCTAATATAGAACATCCTGATATAATGTGTTCTATTTTGATTATTAGTACCTACCTAAAAAAATTACATACATAAAATTTACAAAACCAAGCTATTTTATTAAGTTGAACAACCAGTAAAATGTCAATCATAACTAGAATAAGTCAGACGAACACAGTATATTTCGCTTGCTTCGTCAGATCTGTTCGAGAGATGTGCGCGCACAGTAAATTGATTCAAACAACCTGTCAAATAGAATTTCCGATTTTTTTTCAAATGGGACTTTAAAAAGGGAAAACTATAAAATCTAAAATGTTGCATGACTGTTTGCTTGTGTGGATCCACGAAATGGTACCTATCAATAATCAATGACTAAAGTCAGCCTTCGTATTTAGACAAATGATCACTATTTTCGTTGTTTTCTTTTTCGTTGTTTGTTTTTGGGGTGTTTTTGTTGTTACTATTTTATTAGTTGCTTTTAGTTCCTTATAGTGAGAAGTCAGATTTAATTAAAGTTTGTTATATATTGTGAAAAATTGGTATGTTAAGCTTTGGACACAAACGGCGTTAATGGCGATAGCGTTATTGAGCGCGAAGTTCGCCGCTTATATTCTCTACCGACACAATACGTAATAAAAGATTTCTTCCTACGGTAGGAGAGGGGGTCAGTTGATTTTGGGAGCGGCCGCGGAATATAATTTCTTTGTACTGGATCTGTCAACTCGATGTCTGACAGCGGCTTGAGCATGGCAGCTCCGTAACTAAAATTACCCCCTCTCCTGTTTACGGTGGTGAGGGGGTCGCATAACTTTTACGGCGAATAACAAAGACCCGAACCGCGCTTATAATTATAACGCATCATCTTTTTACGTGTGGCGGGTCTGTTTGGGATTGTATGGCGAACGCTATTGTGTTATAAAGTTTATTTTAACATTAACGCCGTGTGTGTCCAAGGCTTTATGCTTTCATTTTAAAAATACAATAATTTTGGGTGTTTTTTTTTCAAAATGCGAATACCGCACAAGATTCCCAACTGCTCATAGCCAGCGGAACTTCGGAGTCTTCAATTATTGTAATTGTACCCCAATTGGCTAGGTATGTTGTATGTTGTGAGGTTCAAGGTAATGGGGAGGGAAAGGAGATGGGAAAGGGAAGGAGATTGGGAAACGGGAGGTTGAAAAAAAGGAACCTCGCTTTCAGATCTAGTCACTAAGCACGGTTAAAGCAATTTCAAGAAATGTTTCGTATTTGAATGGTAGTCATTCACCGGGGCGATAATGAAAGTATCTAATATTTTAGTATGTTGTAGATTGAAATTATGTTTATGGTTATACATTAGCTGATTACAAATTTGTTTTAAATTAGTGGGTAGCAATAATTTTACAATGTTTCCCTAAAGTGAATTTTAGACAAATCTAAGCTAAGCATCAAAAAGCCGGTGTGAATTTTCGGAATTGACTGTCTTTCTATGATTTTTTTTTCATTTACATATTTATAAATAAACCTCTGTACAGGGTGGGTCCGTACTTGACTTATTTTATCCAGTGATTCCTGACATTATTTGGAGTAAAATATGTAGATAAAATTTTTGTCTCCGGTGACATTTTTGATGTTTTTTTTTTACAAAAACATACAAAATGTAGGTGTTGGGCAGTTAGGGGCGGGATAAGTGTTGGGGCAGTTTCTCAGCTGAGCAACCGGTGACGTCATGCGGAAGAATATTTATTTAATTTGATTTTGAAGAAAAAAAAATCCTCAAATAAAGTTACCGGAGACCAAAATTTCATTTACATTTTTTACTCCAAATAATGTCAGGAATCACTGTTTAAGGTAAGTCAAGTACGTACCTTAACACCCCTTATATTGTACTAAGCATGTTCTAAAAACAGGTGAAAAAAGTACAATTTTTCTGGGCCAGTGACACTATTTCATTAATAAAAAAATCATTTTATCTTGCCAGCTTCTTCTATTCGATTCACTGTGGCGTCGTCCGTTTATGTAGCATTTAAAACAGCATTTTACGTGAACCCTCGGCGGTTTAGTGCCAAGTCCTCGGCCTGGCCATAAAGCACGAGGAGCCCAGAGTGTCGCGTGGCGCTGAACACTGAACACTCTGGAGCACCCTTGACTTATGTTTCTATCTCCGACCAACACATTTATTACTTACTACACGCGCACGGACCTCCCTTTCACCACACATCGTAAGACGTTGCTCTTGGACTCATCTGTGAAATATTTTAGAACGGTGTCTTCATGCCGTAGCACGAGTTATAATATTCGCATTCGTAGGTGGCACTAATTAAAATATATTTGAAAAAACTTTTTACATGTTATGCTTTAAAATATTAAAATAATTGTTTGTTGGCGGTGTACAATCGGAATATTTTTTTAAAATGTTTGTTTGTTTTTTACAATAAATATATCATTTTTACATGTTTACGCTGTTATAAAGGAAAATAAAAATAGCATTTCCTCACCATACAAGGCTCTTGTGTTTGGTGAGAGAATTCTAGCTCAATTATATAAAATCTCAAGTAAACAATAAAATATTTCTATTAATAACATAGTATATTTAAGATAAGTAAGACAACGCAAGATTTATCAATAACCAATTTCAGGGTTTTTTAAGATTACAACAATTTTTGAACTATTTTAAGTGGATTTAAAATATTATCATGTGTGCCTCCCCAGCCAATAATACCATATTGTAATATAGATTGAACATACATATGTATATGTATAAACAGCTTTCTCCATATTGAATCTCAATTACTTCAAGAAAGGAATAAAAATACAATATAGGGCGCTTTTATAATTCCTACGGCTACTACACGGCGACGGCAACGGCAACGACGCGTTTCACTCTGGAAATAACTCTGTTCTTTAATACGTGTGAGGGAGATGTATGAAACTTATTTAATTTTTCCTTTGGGGGAAGCAGACATACGTACATCGTTTATTTTAATTTCAAAGGCTCTTTCTTACACAATATTATTAAGTGATCATAAGAAAGAGCTGCAGTATTATTGTGATTAACAACATACACTTTGCGCTTTTTTGTGCCGTTGCCGTGCCGCACTAAGTCGTGGCAATTACTAAATCGCCCATTGGATTAAATCATCAACACAATATTGTATTTGTATTCCTTTCTTTAAAGAATTATGTTTGGATACAAAGAAATCTATTTATTCCTAGTCATATTCTGTACGAACTCCCGCCAAAAAACAATAATTTATCATAATATTTTATGAAAAACCGATGCGATGAAAAACTTTATATTGTAAAATAACCCAATGAAAAAATTGTACTTTGTGAATAGGAAAAGCAGTGGAATACACAAAGCAATCTATTTATGATTTGCAATTTCCGTGGCAAGGCGGTAATATTCTTGGCTATTAGCCTATGGTTGGATTAGAAACCAATCAAGTAAGATTTTTAACCGTATTTTTACGAATACAAAAATACATTTTTTGAATTAAACTTATATAGAAAATTACCAACTTGTATTTAAAATAGTGCTTATTAAAAAATATCACTTTTCAATATAATTAAAATTGAACTTACTCTAAATCTTTCTCCTTTAGAAAACCATCCAAAAAAATCTGACCTCATCTGTTTCTTCAAATTTTTTTTATTTTTTTATTTTTTTTTTTACATATTTTAAAACTAAATCCCGTTAAACCGATTTATATCAGTTTGTCAACGGGTTCTTTTAACCATTACTTTTTAGAAAATTTAAACAGGTACATAAAATGTACACATTATTACATTATATATACATACATCCACTTATTTTTACATATATAAAATAAAGAGCAGAGGAAAATGGAAAGAAAGAAAAAGAAAAAAGAATGTAATAATGGAAAAAAAAACTTTCACATAACCATTATTTTAGCATACATTTCCTTCTGAAAGTTGAAAACTGTATTATTGATTCACCTACATTACTACAACTCATCCCTTTCAATATACCTTCCTGTAAACTCAGAAATAATGAACTGCTCTTCCTCAATCAACACTCGACTAATTATAGATATAATTACCACTGTCCAGAATGTGGAGAATGTTTAACTCAAATCAAAACCTTGATTTTTTGGTATAAGCCTAAATGATTTTTTTCGGTCACTAAACAATTGAAGATCTATTATATCTATTTTGAAATTTAAGTCTTTACTTGACTTGTCACTTCTATTTTCTTATGTTTATCTTTGTTTTGTCTTTACTTTCATAGACCATCCTGTATTCTTATAATGTACAAATTTCGTGTTCTTTTATTGACAATTGAACCTAAGTATGTAAATAAATAAATAATATTATCTGGGTACGGTAAGTAGAAGGAAAGCTTTTTGGGATTTCAAATCACTTTTAATTTTTCTGCAACTGTATGTTATGTTTGATTAAATTATAAGTATTAATCTAACTAACTATAATCTAATGGGGACATTAGGACGTTTAAATTTTCGGTCTAATACGAAAAGAGCTGTCGGGGTCAGACGCATTATAAATTATTAATAAAGCACCCTTTCGGCCGGCAACATGTTTAGCACAAAAAATAAGGTGACTTATATGTATACATTTTTACATAAGTACCTTGCTGAAGCGATGGCTTCACAACCCTCATCAGAAATGGGGTAGAAAAGAAGAAAAAATAAGTTTATTTTTGCACATAAATCACAACGTAAAAATAATTTAAGGGAATTCGAAAAATAACGATCGTCAAGTCTGTAATTTCTGAATAATATTCATAAAAATCATAAAACAGTCTTCTTTCGATCGATGGCTAAAAATGTTAATAAGAAAGTTTTCAATGACATCGACAATAATATTTGAGTCATAACATTTGTTACTTCGAATGGTGGCATAATTTTTGTAATATCATTTTAAATTGTCCACTGGGCTGAGTTGGTTCTGCGTTTGAGTCCCACCCAGGTGTCGTGTGTTCAATTCATCTGTTGACAAGTCCGCCATCACGACACAAGCAACTCTTTCCAGTAAAAATACGGTAAAAAACCTCACTAGGTGGTTCTCACTAATCCAACCTTAGGGCCAAAAGTCAAGAATATTTTCTTCTTGCCACTAAACCAACTAACCATTACGCCGTTTTCGTAGGGGTTGGCAGAAACAAACAAGCAAACCAAAGACCTGGCACACATCACTCACTTCATTCACATGCATACGGCGTCTCACACACATCATTATGTTATTTTGCTCTTGACATGACCCGACTTGAGTATTTGGTTCAGCGTTCTGCCACGGAGATCATAAATCATAAAATGTTTGTTTAAAATGTTTACTCCAAAGCTTTTCTTAATCACTACTGTCTGTAGTACAAAGTCTAAGTTTTTTATGCTTTTATTTTACAGGGATGTTTTTTTCCAATCTGAGGAAAACTCTCGGAAAAAGATAATGATACATTTCTTTGAAAACTTAAAAACATTCGGTCCCCGTTATCAATGGAGACTTATTGGCTTCTAAAAACCTTCAGAAGTTATAATGGCTGAAATCCTTTTTAAAATGGAAAACTTAGCTTCCGTGCAAAAAGAAAAGCATCTCCAACAGAGAGCACTACATACAACACGTTGTTCTTGCATCAGTCTTAAGGGTCTAGTCTGTTTTCTCTGCAGACAAAAATAGCAATTTTCCCCCGGGCGTATACCTTGTTCCTGCAGGAATCCAGGAATGCAGGAAGGTACTCATCGAATACGATCAAGATACAATAAGCATGGACAGATTCCTATAGAAAGCGCAGCTTTTAGGGTAGTTATTTTTTTCTTGCGAAACATAAGACGTCAAATGAGATAAATAATAGCTTTCTTTCCTTTGTAAATATTTCCTTAAACATCGTAGTTTAAATAGCCGTTGTTTGACAATACAATAAACCTTATTTTACACGATGGGTTTAAGCTTATCTAAATCTTCTGAATGGCTAATCACACGGGTGGATTTAATGATGTACATATTTTCCCGCCTCATCCAACCGGCCTACCAACATAAATCCATCCCTCCGATTCACAAAAATTTTCCGAAATCACAAACTGACTTCATGCCAAAGTGTGTTTCGGATAGACCATCATGAAAGCACACAATCTCACCTGTATATAAACATGTAAAGCATGTGGGCTACGACCTTTATCTCAAGCAATGCTATTGAAAGATTCCAAACTATACGTTTATAACAAGAAGTTACTATCCGCCCGAGTTTCAGCACATCTATAATATAAATTCCTTATCTTACTAATTGAAAAATATGGAAAGTAGAATTTGTTGTCGTTTCTTATGTTTATTTTTTTTTACAGGAGACCTTGAGGAAAATAACTTCACTCAAGGGATGATGCTTCCCTTTTTACGGGAAAGAAGGAGAGGACACTCTGGGGCCCTATTCCTGACTCAGGGTCACTCGCAAGCGCATGAGAAAGTACGTACATCGATCGTCGTGCGTATTCCTGAGTTTCATACTTACACGCAAAACGTCAACAGTCAATCGAGCCCGGCAACGACCGGTCGGAACCAGTCTTTGCAACTCGCGGACAATAGAGCTGTCAAACTGCAGTACATTTCTCGCGCGCTTTTCAAAGGACGGCGTGTTTTTGAGTCAGTGTTGTGACAAATTTTATATAATGGCGAATTTACCGGCGATTTTTGCTGCAGTACAAAATGTGGAGCAAGCTAAGCCTAAAAGCAAATTTTAGGCTAAGCAAATATTCAATAGACATAGACAGGCATAGACAATATTCTCAAGGTTACCAATACAACAATCTCGTCGACTACACGCAACTCCAGAATGCGTAAAATCAGATCAATCGTAAAAGTTTGTAGAGACGACGAAAAATTTTTCGGTCGCAGATTGCGCATAACAGTTAACTGTTGGTCGTTGCTCCAGAATCGGTGCCCTGGGCAAAAGGTACGAGGAGTCGGTAGGAATCTAGGGATCAGTGTGACAAAGAGTGACGGATGTACTAATCCATCCCTCACGGTACGAAACAAGACGATGGGTCGGCTAGAGAGGTCAAAAGTTCTCCGGCCCGCTACGCCGTCAAGACCTTAACACACCTTACCCGATGGACCCGGGCACCCCTAAGTCACCAACACCTACTGCAGAGGTGTTGGTTATGCAATGAATGATTCCCGGGGCGGCGGTACCCATACCGGCCTCCCAATTGAAATATATACTTATCAATGCCCTTTTCAGTGGCTTGTAAATAGGAATAGTAAAATTTATATCATTTTCTTTCTTCTCACACATAACTTTTAACTAACGATATTTAACCTAATAACAAAATTTTGTATTTATTTTGTGAAAAATTAATTATGTCCACTAATGTCTATATTGATGTTCACTGTTCACAGTTAAATTCCGATTTTTAATAGCTGAAAAGAGTTGGGTAAGAGCTTTCAAACAGAAAAATCTGTAAAAAAAATTCATGACGGCAGGGTTTCCCATTTCGAGAATTGTACTACTTCATTATCTTCACATACTTTCAGATAATATATAATATTTTCGCAGATAAAGAGGGGGAAATGTGGCAATTTCAAAAAATTTTATCAAGAAATACTATCTGAATTTAATTTAGAGAGGTGATAACAATATAAATAAAAACATACACATAATTCGTTTGGCTAGTATAAATAAATTTTTCCAAGTTTTTGAGATTTTCATTGAGATTTTCACGGCCAAAATTATTATAGTGATTTATTTTTCGGGTACTATTCCGTGTTGTGCTACCTCATTCTTTAGCCAGCGTTAAAGATGCATGAACGTTAAAGCGCAGATGGGCAGGAAACATATCCCCTGATGATGAACACTGTAATGCTTCCCAAAACGTTTGCTAAAGAAGTAGGCGAAAACACGAAAAATAAATCACTATGAATTTTTTTCAATCATTTCCCATTTATTTTTCAAGATAAATTGACAATGTAAATTAGTCTTAAACGACAACTGCGCTAAGCACGGATAACAGTTTTATATTCACATAAATATTATATCTACACCATGCTTTTTTGTGTATTTTTCCCAACTTTGTATATATCCTGTGTGGGTATTTGATACAATTTTACATTGAAAATAGTCTTGATTCTGGCTCAATTATAGACACCTATTTCTTTTATTTTGAAGTCATTGTCGAAATAGAGCGTGGAAAACAGTCTCAAACGTCACAAAGTTGATTAGGATTGTGTTATACTAATGACAAAAGGTTTCCAGAGATAATTCTAAGCTAGCAGTCCTAAATGTCACTTTTTTTAAATAATATACTGACAAAAAAATATACAGGTTGTTAAGGATCGTGTTTGACTTACTTTAACCAGTATTCCTGACATTATTTGAAGTAAAAAATGTAAATGAAATTTTGGTCTCCGGTGATATTTGTAGGTCCATGGCACCCCGCTAACTCACCAAACGTAGCGAACCACTTAGGGTAAACTATAGCATGGGTGTTGGTTATCCAATACAATTGTAATCTCTTTTAATCCATATTTTAAGGTGAACGAAATCAAAAAAAAATCTCTCCTTGACAACGAAATTTTTATAGTTGATGTTTAATACAATTTTAGAATAGATATGTACAGACAATACATATAATAAAATACCTACATTTAGATACTCGCCTACCCAGTTACTGCTATGGTTGTTTGTTATCAGGAGTAGTAGTTCCCCTATCCCGTCATCCATCGCTGCTCGCTTCGTCTACAGACATTCATTAGGGAGATTCCATCAATGGGATGCTAAAATCTGGCAGCAAACTCAATTTATCGAGGAGGAACCCCAACCAACTTGTACAATATCGTCGGCAGGAGACCGGAGCAGGGGATCGCCTGCAGGGGCCAAAGTTCAGGAGAAGATTTGGAACTACGTAGATACCGTATTGATAAGTAGACTTACGGAAGACTTTGCATCAAAGGGGAGAAATGATATTATTAAGCTCTCCGATTTAAGTTGTTTCGTCTGCCGAGATTGCGCAAATAATTAAAAAGTAATCTTTATATAAAAAAATTATTGTTTCTTTGTTTGTCCCTTATGCGCTCCTATACCAGCAATCCGATTACCATAAAACTTTGAAGATTTGTTGTGCGCTCGCCTCGAAGCTTTCTATATATGTATAAATATAATGGTGAGCTCTGGCGTTATAAAATTTGAATAAAAAATTTGCAATGGTTGGCGCGCGAATTGTTTGAAAAATTTAATTTCATGTAGTTTAGCGGGAGGGGGGGAAGGCAGTAAACAGAATTAAAACACTTTCTTTCTTTGAATGGCATTCAAGCGCATGTCGGGTACTCGCTAAATTTAATAAATAAAATCTTACTTAGCAAATTGAATATGCATAGTATTGTCATTGTATTGTATTGGCGTATTTTGTCAAAGGCTAAAAATACTCCCGCTTTGCAATAAAATCCGAATAAATGGATTATTTCTTAACGTATCTGAAAACTAAAAACTGTTTTCTAAAGGTGATGAAATGCGTTTTTTAATTTATTATTAGAAATAACCATGTAATTTTTTAAATATAAAAATTTTGGATGAAAACTTTAAAAAGTTTTAAAGGGCTCACTTTACGTTTTATATAACTAAAATTACTGATATTGGAAAAAAACACACACATATTTCATTAGACAAATTATAAACGTTACTGTCACCTCACTTTTTTATCGTTTCAGAATTCAGGTTTCATTTTTTTTTTCAAGTTGCGATCGGAACTTTGGTTTTATAAAGGTTTTTTTTTTCATTAATTTTTTTTTTGTTGTGAACTTTTAGATTTGAATATATATAGCGTGTTTTATTCTCTTTCCAATACCGTTTAGATCATACTTCTCACTATGGTAGTAAGGGAGACTTAACGATTTTTGTGAGACCTGGGACATATATGGTCTCCTATGTTTAAACGGGTTCCATTCTCTCGATAGCTTATTTAAAAAATAACGAATATTAATAAATAAAGAAAATAAATACTGGCAATAGGTAGAAAACTCAGCTTACTTAACCGATGTTTAGCCATTATCATAGGTTCGAGTACTGAATAAAAAAAAAACTAGGACTTTTATAAATAAACAAATTGTAAATAGAAAATATAAGTTAACATATTCATAACCTATCAAGAGGATGGTGAAATACTCTCTTAAGAAACATACTTATCTTAACAATTTATACGGAGATGTTCAATGGAATATTCCCTTCACAACATACAGCATTGAAATATAAAACGATTTTATAAGAACACACATATAGGTACATGCACGGTATAAAATGTATATGTCATTAGTTAGGAGTCAAATCGAGTACAACTCGACAGTATGGTCACCGAGTTACGCTAGTCATTCACTCACGTTAGAAAGAATCCAAAATAAATTCTTAAGATTTATTAATTTCAGAATGGGCATAACAAGAGAATATGTCAACTATGACTATTTACTATGTCAACTTAATTTATTAAAATTGTCCAAACGTAGAATAGTTAATGACTTAACATGTTTGCATAAAATCTTAAATTCAGTAATTGATAGCCCTGAACTATTATACTTGATTTAAAATCGAGGCAATATCTTCCGTTTTATTGTGAAAACTCCAATATGTAATCACAAATATGTAATCCAAATTCGCCGAATTCAGTATTTGGGAAATGACTATAAGGACTTTGCGGATATGTTTGACACATCTTTTATTAAGTATAAATAGTAAGATGTATATCGGAAAAAAGATCAATAATATTTAATTGAAAATGCCACATAGTTCTCCTAGGCTCAATCTACGAATTGTACTTATCCCACTCTGTTGTTTCTATAACTTGCATGGTAGGGTATCCTGCTTTTATCTAACTCGTATTTGATTTTGTTTTAGATTAAGTTGTTGATTTTGTTTTTTGATTTTGACTTTGATTTTGTTTATGATTTTGTTTTAGATTCTGTTTTATAATTTTATTATTTGCTTTAGTTTGAATTGTTTGTAATGCTTGTTTATGTACTTTGCTTTTTAATTTTATTTTTTGCTTTTGTGTAAATTGTTTGTACCAAATGCTGATTTAGATGTACTTTGCTAATAATAAAAAAATAACTTGTAAAAGCCCAGCAAGGCGTGAAATACAAAATAAATACGTAAATAAATATATTATGCGAAGTTCGAAATAAAGTAATCAGATATTGATTATTATTAGAACAATATTAATAGGATTCAAACTGAAAGATTTTAGGTGCCACTGAAACTATCGCTTACCTGGTGGGCGCGTTAACCAATTACATTTGTGTTACAATGTTATCCTTTAAAGGTAACTTGTTTTAACAACGGTAACAGAACACACAATGTATGTAGGTAATTCCATTCAAATGCACTTAACCAATTTCACACCCGGGATGGTTGGCTGCCGTATGTACGTAGGGAAAAGGTATCTTGTTTTTAAAGTTAATAGCACATCGCGTGTTGGGGCATAAAAGCGCTCCAAGACCTGGGAGGCTGGCAACACTGATACTAATCAGAGCTGTTCTTCTTATAAGAGCTTTTCCCCTCATCTCAATATCGGCACGCTCTAACAAAGACGTTATACACATACATGATGCCAGGTTCACGCTGTTCACACTGTAGTCAGTAGCCTTTAGAAAACGGGTCGGCAACGCTCTACTCTCAAGCGAACCCTAGACGTATAATATTTATTGTGATCCGTCAATCTTTATCAAATTTCGTGAAATTTATTGAACGTGTAAGCTAGCGTATTGACGGATCACAATTCACAATATTGATCACAGATGTATAGATTCTTGAATTCCGTATAGTGAACCCACGGATCGTGATAAATATTGATGCGTAAGCTACATGTCAATATTTATTGAGATACATTAATTTTTATATTATTTAAAGAAATCCTGGATGATTCAATGCTCCAAAATCCTAAGTAGAAACGGCCTGGATGAAAGCGATATCCAGAACCGAAGAAGCTACAACCCGAGAACGAGGAGAGCCGACCCCAACAGCCTACCTAGGCAATGAGTTGGGACAGTGCAAGGAAGAAGATCAATTTTTATCACGATCCGTGGGCTCACGATACGGAATTCGGGAATCTAGACATCTGTGATCCATGTTGTGATCCGTCAATACGCTAGCCTACATGTTCAATAAATACGTGATATTTTTTTTTTTTTTATAGAGAAACCTCACAAAAGTCCCAACTGCTCCCTTCTGGAGCCAGTGAGACTATGGCATCCCCAATTGGAGTATGTTGTGAGGCTGAAGGTAAGTGGGGAAGGGAAGGAGATGGGGTAGAGGAAGGTGGGAAAGTACCTGGCTATTCAGATCTAGTCACTAAACACGGCTAGAGCCATTATTAAGCAACGTTTCAATTCTGAATGGTGGTCTTACACCAGGGCGATACTGAGAGTATCTTCCACTCTGGAACGTGCCGCAAATATATTATATATTATTTTTATTAATTAATTGTGAAATAACACAAATTAATCAAATAAAATTTATTTGCGCACGCCGGGTTCGAACCCGCAACCTTCCGATTGGGAGTCAAGTGTCTTACCACTCGACCACGGACGGTCGTATTTAAAAATATTGACGGATCACAATAAATATTGAACATTTAGGATTGCACTCTGATCCACATTGATGGATCACAATCCAATGGTGATAAATATTTAACGTAGTCAGCGTAGTCCAAAGGTAAGTCTTTGGACTCCCATTCTGAAGGTCGCGGCTTCGAACCCGGCGTGCGCAAATAAATTTTATTTGATTAATTTGTGTTATTTCACAATTAATTAATTAAAATAATATATACTATATTTGCGGATGTTCCAGAGTGGAAGATACTCTCCGTATCACCCTGGTGTAAGACCACCATTCAGAATTGAAACGTTGCTTAATAATGGATTTAGCCAGGTACTTCCCCACCTTCCTCTTTCTCATATCCTTCCCCTCCCCACTACCTTCAGCCTCACAACATACCCCAATTGATGCCGTAGTCCCACTGGCTCCAGACGGGAGCAGTTGGGACTCTTGTGCGGTATTCGTGTAAAAAACAAAAAAAACGTGTAGCCTAAGCCTCAGAATTTTCGCGATATTGACAAACACTTTTATTTTAAAACCTTTGGAAATATTCATACACAAGTAAAGTTGGACAATTATTGTAGTTTACAGACATAAATAAACAAGTTTTGGTCAAGAACAGCAAAAGACGCTTATCCGTGGCTTCTGATGCATGATTTGATGGTTATTTTTCTAATATCACGAAAAACGAACTAATAGAAAATTAGCAGGCTAAATACGTTAGAGACTCGGGATGTGCCATGCCCCATGCCTCATTACAAAAATAACTGACATGATATTTGAACAAGTAATAAAGTTGGTAGATCACTGCGGTGACAACTCATCCCGCGTCTGTCTGGGTCCGGGGGAGCGAGGGTAGTCATGATATGCGGTGGGCGGCAGCGACGGCAGGGCGGGGGCGGGGACGGGATCGAGGGCGGGGGCTCTCGTTAGATTATCGTAATAGCTATCTCCCGCTCCACATATATATTCTTTCGCTAAGCCGGCTCCACATTTATTCATACACACATAAAGCCCCGCCGCACGGTAGTTCCCTTGAAGGAAACTAGCTAGACAAAAAGATTTTAACGATGTTTTTATTTAGGTTCAAATTTATACTCACAGCATTGAAAACAGTCCATAGTATTATGTTCTCATTGATAAAAAAAATTAAAACAATACACACTATACGTGGCAACGTCGTAAACACGACAATTTGGCTGTGCCAGTCGGCCGCCCAGCGGCCAGTCGCTTTCGGGTGCTCACGTTGCTCGGTCCCTAGTGGTGTTATTTGAAATCGGAGAGAAATTATCTTCATATAAAAATTGAAGTATACAGTATGTTCTTTCAAATGTATTTTAGCATTTAATAATTGGCCTATTAAACATTACTTTTATTATTAATTGAAAAATGATGAAACTAGTGATAATATTTACAAATATTTGCCTAACTTTGATTAAACTTTCAATTAATTGTACTAAATTGTGCCTCCGAACGAAATTATTTTCATATAAAACCATTCTTTATCTATATTTTCTTATATAATTTGTCTGCACATACTTGCACTTTTGTCTTTTACAGAGCCTGTTCCAACGATCTATCGTTCAGATATTTTGGACCTGTTAGAAGAGCGAAGCACTTCAAAGATGAATTGTGTTGCAACAAGGGAGTGTATTTATGAAGATATAAAAATTTTACCAAAGAAAAAAAATTTCACTCGTTTTGAAAATAAAATATTAAAGAAAAAAATCGCTTCATTTCCGTTAAAAATGGATTGATGTCGGAAGAAGTACGCTAAAATTCAATAAAAAAAAAAAAACAAAATGGCTTAAGGCAGCTTTTGTTCTTCCTGTGTTGATGTGTGACGAGGGGCCACGCGGTAGTCCAGAAAAATAATTTAATTTGTGTTCTTCGAAAAGTAAAACCAGAAAAATTGAATGTCTTCCGAATTCTCGAAGTCCACAAGAGCTCTCTCATGCTGCTCAAATCAGCTTGAGGTTACATGGAAAGAGGGATGCTGCCAAAATTATTCATCAGGCAACAAACTTTTCACCCAAATGAGCTACAAAGATTAAACACATTATGAAGAATAACAATTTAAAACCAATCCCGTATTCACCCCAGGAAGATTTAGCTTTCATAATTAACAATAAATTCACCAAGCAGCAATATTTTAAGTAGTGTCAGCAAGTGTCGATAAAATTTTGGTCCACGGGGGAGACCATATTAGTTCCTGTATTCTTCCGATTGGACAAATGTCAGAAGAAGCTCAAGAATCACGAAATAAAGACTTAAAAAATCAGGGAGTTTCATACTCGAAAATCATCGCAAGTTCACACGAATAAATATTTGTTTCATACGCTAATTATAAGTTAAGATCCTATAATATCTAGAATATCTACAATACCAAAGAAACATCCCGATGTCTTACCGAGTGATGTATTAAAATTATTATCGATATCTATATATATACAGTACTAGCGAAGGAACTTCAGAAGTCTGTCAACAGTGCCACTATAGGTGAATTATCATTTAATAGTAGTGACGATACTGATGATAGTGACTCGAGTAGTTCATAAAAAAGTAATCTTATGTAGGTTATAAAATGTTTTTTAAGTTATTGCTTAAAATAAGCACATTGTCGTAACTTTTTTGAACCATTGTACCATAAACTTTTTATTAATATTTTATTTTAGTTGAAAATTCTGTAACAACGGTTAAAATAAATGTAAATTTTTAAAAGTATTTTTTTAATTATATTGTGACCCTTTTACATCATATACTATGGAAAAATATTTTTGTCTAGCTAGATTGGGATTTGGGACCACTGTGCGCCGGCTTATAGCGCCTGATCATTACCTGTTCTATGAAGCGAGTTTGATTGGTTTTTCAGGTGATGTTCAAAGCGATAAAAGCACACGTTGCGAGGCAAACTGTGTTCATTTATGGAGCGGTCTACTTTTCAGACCTTCGGCGCCAATTTCAATGAGATTTATAATTGAAATTTGACGGAAAATTTACATCACCATTTATTTCGAAAAATCAAGAGTTATTTAACATGTTCCAGTAAATTTAGGAAAATTTAATATGATTTCACCAGTAATACAACGGTGTGATAGCAGACAATGGATAGTAATTATGGTTTAGCCACATGTTCGATGATATAAATTATAAAGTAAGGCTACAAAATAATTACACATGTCAACAATATTTAAATAACACTTTACCTAAAACATGTGAATTTCTCAACATAGGTTCTCCTATTGAGGTTTTCACAAAATACTTCTACTAACCCATTTAAATAAAGTTACTGATTTTTTTAACGCACGAGACTTTTAGGTCCGGGTTTAGTTTTCATCCACGCTATGCTAGTGTATATAAGTATAATTAATACAAAACAATACAAGAACAACATGTTAACCTACCAGACTATTAAATGGGATAATAATTCACCGACTCCCGATATTTTTATATCAGAGGGTTCGGCTGGGTGGAAATCCTAATTTGACCGATAAATCCTACTGATCCCTCAATATAAATATTTAAAAAATCTTTCGTAATCCTACATGTATTTAAAATGACTGATTTTTGCATTTTTATATACAAATTCTTTGACAAATCTAATATGCCAAAATTTTTAATGAGAGAGCTAGGTATAATGCCAGTAGCCGAAATAACAAATATTATTTAATATTACTGTTACATATTATTATTTATGTAAACAGTAAACATCTGTAAAACATCAGACTGGTGAATCGATTCAGTCCTATTATACAACACTAATAAATGTTGAATGATAAGTGATGGAAGTAGTCTCATTAAAACAGATTTAAAGTAATTTATAAATCTAAACCATTATAACAAATTAGATTTATAACTCTATGATAATAATAAGCCATTGTTCATAAATAATAAACCTTTCGATTGAGAGGAAGGAATATTAAGCGCATCCTGGAAGCCTACTGAAAATGCTGGAGTGAACATAAATCATATCATCCCAACTGTTGTATTATATATTAGGCATTCAATTCGGCCAAGCATTAACATAATAATGGATGTTGCCACAATGGAATGAGTAATAAACGCGAGATATC
Source organism: Limnephilus auricula (assembly GCA_951813805.1). NCBI lineage: Eukaryota > Metazoa > Arthropoda > Insecta > Trichoptera > Limnephilidae > Limnephilus > Limnephilus auricula. The sequence continues at coordinate 13,822,487 of OX638390.1, read as the reverse complement.
TACATATATGTATGAGGGTAGGTACTTCATACGTATATCTTGCCATTACGATTCGACATTTAATTAATACAAGATATATTGAAATTGCAGACTAACAGATCATTTTCTCACAGTAAAGAGAAGCGTACGCAATAGCAGTTATATTTAGCTAAGTAAACACGTATATTCATGCTCGACGGTTTGGCTCGATCGAAGATGTTGACTTGGAACCATTCTCGTCGTCATGTACACAAGGTCAAACAGTTCTGCACAAGATACCATAGATATACCACGAAGACGCTCAGTCAAATCGTAAATTTCTGTCGAACATCGAGCGAGAATTATGATCCTTCGAACCATCGAACATGAACGAGGGTATATATATATATGCTTATAGCTAATGCTATTCTTACATATAATTGTCAAGTATACTTGAAGGTGTATAAAATCCGTTTGATGCAATCCGTCTGACGCGTACGATGCGGACCTTTGGTCGCCTACCTGTACAAATCAGTTAAAATTTTATCAGTATTGAAAGTGTTCCAAAGCCAGTGTAAATCTACTCAATTTTATAAATACATTTAAACAGTTTACCCCAACAACGTAAGTGGTATAAGAAATTAGGTTGCCATGTTGTTATTCCCTTGGGTTTGGTTCAGATATTCGCTAGTCTTGGCTTCCAGGCACAGATTAAATTTAGTGTAAGCGCCATGAACCGTGAACTATCAACCCTCGCAACTACGATAAGACACCCCCACCCCCTCACCACGCCATGCCGCTAAGATAAGTGCATACAATAAACATGGATATCCTTTTACAGTACTGCGACAGTTCAAACACTAAATTACACTAGATATTTGATGCAATATCGGAATATCCGTTAAACAATATTTACATACAATATTTGTACACGGTTGACGTTCGGCCGAAGTGAACGGGACGCTTATGCAACTAGTTCTTTGAAAGGGTTGTTAAAATGATTCAATTACGTATATAATAAGTATTTGCAGCGTGGAGGATACTCTGAGCATAGTCCGAGTGAAGAACCATCAATTAGAAAGAAAACGTGGCTTGAAATGCATTTAATAATAAGTATTTGCAGCGTGGAGGATACTCTGAGCATAGTCCGAGTGAAGAACCATCAATTAGAAAGAAAACGTGGCTTGAAATGCATTTAATAATAAGTATTTGCAGCGTGGAGGATACTCTGAGCATAGTCCGAGTGAAGAACCATCAATTAGAAAGAAAACGTGGCTTGAAATGCATTTAATAATAAGTATTTGCAGCGTGGAGGATACTCTGAGCATAGTCCGAGTGAAGAACCATCAATTAGAAAGAAAACGTGGCTTGAAATGCATTTAATAATAAGTATTTGCAGCGTGGAGGATACTCTGAGCATAGTCCGAGTGAAGAACCATCAATTAGAAAGAAAACGTGGCTTGAAATGCATTTAATAATAAGTATTTGCAGCGTGGAGGATACTCTGAGCATAGTCCGAGTGAAGAACCATCAATTAGAAAGAAAACGTGGCTTGAAATGCATTTAATAATAAGTATTTGCAGCGTGGAGGATACTCTGAGCATAGTCCGAGTGAAGAACCATCAATTAGAAAGAAAACGTGGCTTTAAATGCATTTAATAATAAGTATTTGCAGCGTGGAGGATACTCTGAGCATAGTCCGAGTGAAGAACCATCAATTAGAAAGAAAACGTGGCTTTAAATGCATTTAATAATAAGTATTTGCAGCGTGGAGGATACTCTGAGCATAGTCCGAGTGAAGAACCATCAATTAGAAAGAAAACGTGGCTTGAAATGCATTTAATAATAAGTATTTGCAGCGTGGAGGATACTTTGAGCATAGTCCGAGTGAAGAACCATCAATTAGAAAGAAAACGTGGCTTGAAATGCATTTAATAATAAGTATTTGCAGCGTGGAGGATACTCTGAGCATAGTCCGAGTGAAGAACCATCAATTAGAAAGAAAACGTGGCTTGAAATGCATTTAATAATAAGTATTTGCAGCGTGGAGGATACTCTGAGCATAGTCCGAGTGAAGAACCATCAATTAGAAAGAAAACGTGGCTTGAAATGCATTTAATAATAAGTATTTGCAGCGTGGAGGATACTCTGAGCATAGTCCGAGTGAAGAACCATCAATTAGAAAGAAAACGTGGCTTGAAATGCATTTAATAATAAGTATTTGCAGCGTGGAGAATACTCTGAGCATAGTCCGAGTGAAGAACCATCAATTAGAAAGAAAACGTGGCTTTAAATGCATTTAATAATAAGTATTTGCAGCGTGGAGGATACTCTGAGCATAGTCCGAGTGAAGAACCATCAATTAGAAAGAAAACGTGGCTTTAAATGCATTTAATAATAAGTATTTGCAGCGTGGAGGATACTCTGAGCATAGTCCAAGTGAAGAACCATCAATTAGAAAGAAAACGTGGCTTGAAATGCATTTAATAATAAGTATTTGCAGCGTGGAGGATACTCTGAGCATAGTCCGAGTGAAGAACCATCAATTAGAAAGAAAACGTGGCTTTAAATGCATTTAATAATAAGTATTTGCAGCGTGGAGGATACTCTGAGCATAGTCCGAGTGAAGAACCATCAATTAGAAAGAAAACGTGGCTTTAAATGCATTTAATAATAAGTATTTGCAGCGTGGAGGATACTCTGAGCATAGTCCGAGTGAAGAACCATCAATTAGAAAGAAAACGTGGCTTTAAATGCATTTAATCGTGTTCAATGGCCATGTCTAAATACCTGCCTTCCTCGCCCCTACTTCCACGAGTCTCACAACAAACCCTCCAAACAGGTCGTTGATACAGCAGTACGTTGTATGTCATCTGACAAGTGACGAATTAAATTATCCATGGTAAGACCAATATTTTCGATTTGGGAGGCGGGTATAAGTACCACCGCCCGGGAACCATTTATTGGACTACCAACACTTCTGCTATAGGTCACCTCAAATGGTTCGCTACGTTTGGTGACTTTATGCGGTGAGGTTTATCCGGACCTTGGAGGCGGATGCGTCTGCCCACCAACTGCGTGGCAGGGCGGATCGGGAGAAACTGGTCGAGGGAGATCTTTTGACCTCTCCAGCATGATTCTCTCGGAACATCGCCTTGCACGGCAGTGTGAAGGGTAGATTCATACGTCCATCACTCCTGGACACACTGATTCCCAGATTCCTACCAACCCCTAAGCCTTTTTTATTCCCAGAATTTCCTCTCCTTTCTTTCCTAAAAAGACCCTCCACACAGCATGCCCAAAGATGACATAGGCCCTGAGGGGAATTATTTTCCTCGGGGCCTCCCGTGTGGAACTAAAAGATGAGAAATAATAAAATGCCATTTAATCTGTACATAGGTATATCAATTATTAATACTGTCCTTAGACATAAGACGTTTTGATACGATGAAAATATCAGAAATTTGGATACTTCTCCATCAAACAGTATTGCAGTATCAACGACAATAAGAAAATTGAACAGATAAGCGAAGTAAATCAACACAGAAGATAGATATGGACAACAATGAGAAATAAACTGTTGTGATATCTATGTGAAACCTATTATTTGGGAAGGTGATTCGTTATAATATTATCACCACCCTTATAGGAAATATCTTCAGCGGGTTTATCGCAACACGGTGACAGGAGCGTCAACAATGAGACACGATGACAAGGGCGCTCGGTCTCTCGAACCTGTCAAAGTTATGAGGGTAAATTCCTGTAAAAATCTACTTAGGTACCACCACCGGCAGATGGAGGTGCTGACCTTACATGTGTCGGAAAAGGGGTTTCAATATTTTATTTACATTGGAAATTTGACACTTCTCGTCACACTCTCGTCAGATCAGATATTGTTACTCAAAAACTAAACATTTTTTAGTGTAAATAAAATATACCTGTAGACACGTTGATTTCAACAACTCTTAGTAAACTAATTATTTAATAATGTTAATATTAGATTACAAACAAAATAATCCAAATTTGAAGGTAGGTACTACTAAAAATAATATTTTCAATGCATACATAATATTTCGCAAACAAATTATTCGCAACGCTTTATTAATTTTTTTTTTTAATTTTACACACCTCCTAAACAACCAAATGTTTGTATCGTATATGGTTCTATATCAGTTTTATAAAATACCTTTATTAGTAAGGGGATAAATCTATTATATTAGACACACCTAGTGCGTTATTTTTTATTTTCTATTTCATAATCATTTATATTTTTTGTTGTTGATTTTTTTTTTTTGGTAATTCCATTATTGTAACTGTGATTATTTCTGGAAACTTTTTTATTCTACTTTTTCGTTTTGAATGTATTCGCATAATAGATATCTATTTCTTTTATTCGTTTTTGGTAATATGTAATTTGTTTATTGTCAGTTATCTTAGGCTGCGTATACACACATGTAACAAAACGCGAAACGATCAACGAATTATGGGAAAGGAATGAAGCAACAGTACACGGCGCGAAACACCACTTGTAGTTACTTCGTTATTTTCCATAATTCGTGGTTCGTTTCGCGTTTTGTTACATGCCTGTATACGCAGCCTTATGTTAAATTAGGTTAAACACGATATTTAAAAAAAAGTCAAATTCAAGTCAAGTCAAGTTTAATAACGAAATTAAAAATAATAATATATCAATATTCACCAGCCCAACGATAGATACATGCCTTTTAGTTAAATACGATCAGTTGTTAAATAGCGAATTGTTTTGATACAACAAAATTAAATTGAAAAGAAGACGAAAAACGAATTATTTTAATTCTTCGCCAAAATTTAAGCCTGTTCCCTTTAATTTGCGTAAGTTCATAGTTACTTAATGAAATTAGCATATTTCCACCAGTCTCTGTGTAAACATAAAGACAAAATGTGCATTAGCGAGCCAACTGGAATGCATAAGTTATTCACGCTTTTCTGGACAGCCGCTTTGGAAGTTATGATTAATAAATGCGTTGCTCTCAAGTCACAGCGGGTAATATTTCTTTAGGAGGCGGTCAGCTTACTAAAACACCAGCAATTGTAAGGTTTTAATGAAATTAAAGAGCGTTCTAGAGTAATCAACTCGGAAGAGAAACTTTCAGTGGCGTAACAAGACTCCACATTCGAATTTTCAAGTAAAAATCGTCATTGGTACTTTTAATTGGGTTTTGTGTGGAAAGAACTGAGGAGTTACTCATCTATACTCCGCTGTACAATCTTAGCGAAACATTTCAGGAAGAACTCGGAATCTGCTCTCTCTACTCTCGTACCGCCCAGTTGTAGCTTGTACTATTTTTGGTTGCTGTGCTAATTTTCGAGAAACGCGACATTTGATTTTAAAAAAAACAACACCGGTCGTGGTAAACAACCGTCAATGAGAGAAACGCAAGTCGAGGCAAAGCGTGGCAAGGCGAAGGGTGCCTGTCTAGTATCCTCCAGCACGATCCATCTTAGGAAGTATCGACGAAAGAACAGAGCATTATAGTTTTATTGATATCGTGTTCACTTCGTAAAATCCAGATTTTTTTTAAATTAAAAAAATCATATAGGGTATGTATGTATGGTTCCATGACCACTCAACAAAGTGGCATTTTAACAACCCTTTGAAAAGAAATTAAAACTTTTTTTTTTTAATAGCACATAATCAAACGTAACCTGTTTAACAAAGTTGTTACGTTTAATTACTTTTTAAAAGAGTGATGAAGTTGCACATTACGGAGCTGTCCGGAGTGTCCGGTCACCAATAAAATCATATACATAGGTCGTCACAATAAGGCATAACCATTTATTGTTTTTGTGTTTAATTCGTAGAACTCCATTTAATGAGTAAACATTTATTATTATAACATATTCGATGTTATAATAATAAAAACACATCTTAAAAATTCGCAGAACATCTCTTGGTGAATAATCACAACCCACATAACAACAAGGGACCTAAACCATTACATGTAGAAAGAAAAGGGCTTCGATTGAATTAACTCGAACAATTAAAAAATTAATAAACGCACGAACGACCCTAATTTAACATTAATTAATAAAGTAAGGAAAATAAAATATTCACCTCTTCTAAGTATTTTCACAAAACCTAAACAATATTGATTAAACAATTAAGAACACATTTACAATTTTCAAAATACCCATGGGGGAGAATCTATAACTTTCCAAAGAATTCGGTTTAACCGACAATAAATCAATTTGCTCACTTTCAAATTGACATTTTAAATCGTATAAATATCGTCGTCTAATTATAAAACACCTCAGTTTAAAAAAAAAACCTTATAAGCCGAAACAGCTGTCACAATAATAATAAAACTATAACACTTTCAGAACTTAATAATAAACATTATTAAATTAAATTTTTAAAAAAGGCATAACAAGTTTAATAATTGTCTTGAACGCCGAAAATGGCACAATAATACAAACAAAAACAAAAAACCATATTAAATCGTTTTTCATCCTTTCTGCAATGAAAATGCGAACTGAAAACTTTTTGTTTAGGTAAAATGCGGAATGCTGTAAAAAAAAAGTCACGGAACCTCCCTGAAAATAACCATGTTGTAATCTACGGAGAAGAACGAGGCCGAGGAAAACAGAATAAAGGAGAAAGAAGGTAATGGATAAGAGTTGAAGACAAAAGATTCAAATTCGCGGATGTGAAAATGCACTGAGAAGAAAGCACAGTAGATACTAGAAGAAGCAAGAATGTTTCAATCGTTCATCTTTATACTTTAACTAAAAATATATGAATGCTTGAAAAACTACCATAATATTTGTTGTTGGGAACAAGACATAATGTTGAAGGATTACTTATAAATATAGTTTAATTATTGGTACAATGGTTTTACACGTAAAGTTCTTCTCAAATTAATTTACTTAAACTCGCGGGAGAAGAATCGAGTTGATTGAAAAACTGTTGTTCCTGAAAATAGCAGAACGTACAAATCAAATTTCAATTGAAAATTTGCACGATCACAAATCATTATAACTTATAACTGAATGTAACGCCATGAAATCCGGGAGTCGGCTGCTGGAGATTAGGCCAGTCACAATTTTTGAATAAGGAAAAACCGAGGAAAGACACATTTATAAAATTGAAATGAAGATGAAAGTTCTTGGGGCAATTTTAGCAGGGTTTTTGATTGAAAAAAATTGTAATGATGGCATGAATTAGGTTTCCGACGTAGGAATTACAACAGAATCAACTTATTTCCAGGCAGGCTGAGGTGATATTAGTAAAACGGAGATGCTAAGCAAATACAAGTTCGCACGGAGAATCAACATCACAGCCAAACGGTCTGTGGGGGATATTTTTATTGGCCGTAAGGTTAGCGGCCTTTGTTATATATAGGATGGTCGGGGAAGAGAAAACGTCTTGAGAACATCGTTTCTCGGAAATAATGATCCTTTCGCGGAACAAAGTGTTTGCTTGGCATAAACATAAACAAACCGGCGCTGGCGAAATATAACTCAACTACGTGATCCGTCTGGTAACAAGCATTGTTAGTGATTTGTAGAGAGGTCAATCAGAGGAATCATTTACAATTTACACGATTATTCCAAATAGAAATGGTGATATTCTCGCACAACCGAGGCCCTTCGACCATTAATGAGATTATTCATAGTGCGTAGGAAACGTACATCAGTACTTATAACAGCGCTTAATAATATACCTGCTACGAATTGAAGATCCGTTCTACGAAATAAAAATACCTACGTAGAAATAATGTATGTACTTACTACGAAATTAGTATACCTTATGAAACGAATATAATACATACATTCTACGAAAATAATCCTAATAATCAATCAAAGATTATAATTTTATCGAAGAAGCAAATACTTATATATTAAATGAAAAAAAAACTGTAAAACACGACTTAATATTTAACAGCCCAGGTTTCGCTTAGCTCAAGCTTCAAAAAGTTGATATAAAAAGCCCTGACAAAAAGTGGTGTTTTACAAAGTGTTTTTTTTAATTTTTACAAATATTAGTATCTCTTATCGCTGAAACTCAGACATCATCATACTCGAAAATGACATGTACGTAATAATCGAATTCGAAATCGACCATTCTCTAAAATCCAATATATTTGAATGAAATACGTGCCATTACACCAGCATTTTTATGAAAGGTCTTGGAAAGTATTATGTTGGAAAGATCAAAAATGTTAATTGGGTAATTCTACGATAAAAGGTAACTTATGCGGCAATCAGTTTAAAATAGATTTTTTATTCTATATGTTGTTATTTTTTGCGATGAATCACATCATCTTAATGTTCTTTATAAAATACATCACGATTAAACATCCAATTAAAGCACATTATTTCTGAAATTCCTTAGTCTAAAAAAGTATCTACCCTGGCATGTCGCCTTGTCGGTTTCAGTTTAACTTGCAGACAGTACACACCTTTTTTGTATCATTTGCTAAACTAAAGTATGTTTAGCACAAATATAAATAACTATACTTAAGTATTATTAAGGGAAAATACATCAATATTTATTTGTTTTCAATAATTTTTAACTTAACTTTTGTCCCGCTCTTTTGTATATCTACCCTGGCAAATTTCGTTCTGCTACTACAAACATAAATATAAGACGGCCATATTCCAAATAGCTCTCAAGTACATCTACAGGCGTGAAGTCAGCAATACCAAACACACGAGCCGTTAGAGCGCCGCTATTTGTTATTTGTTAGTTAGTTGTTGCGACGCGACAGTGCGGTTTAGCGGTTTCGCAAGGTGATTGTGTCCTATAAGTTATAATATTCATTTAATTTATTTTGTCTTTACTGCCCTAATTTAATAATACTGTAATAGTTAAAGTTTGATATATAATTAACCCAAAACTTTCTTATGTCAAATAAAACAATTGAATTTGTCATGAAAACGTCTCTCCCCTACCGTATTTCCCCTGGCAAGATAACTGCCATTTTGCTGATGTGTTTACCCTAAAAATAAAAATTAGGCCTTCTAAAAAGTTACGTAATATGCATAAAGTGACTTTACTTTAAGTGAGAAGGTTCATACACCGGACAAAAGTCGTAATATAAAAATTCCAACATTTTTCCTTGGCCGTATCCTCTATGGACCTCAAACCTCTTATCGCAGAATTACCCAATTATAATTTACTCTAAAATAAAAAACAAATTTAAAAAAAAAGTATTGTTACTACGCGTAGGTATATATCATAAAAATCTGATGATAGCCCTAAATAAATAGCTTTTAATTTTTGTAGAACACTCAGCCCGCGAATTTTTTAAAGCGGCATAAAAACTGCCTTTTTAATTGTGAGAACATTCATGTATTTTTTATACTCTCTAAAGATAGCTTTTGTATTATTTTACACAATTGTATAATCATCAAATCTCGGGCCTTTATCTGTAACACCATGACCAGCATCTTTTATTTTTCTTTTATGAGATACCGTCCCGAGAGCTATTTAAGTTTAGCTAGGAATCACATTAAGCCCCGGGCTGTAAGGGGGGAGGGAGATGGGGTAGCGGATGTTGAGGGAGGCAGAGCAAGGTAAGAGAAGACGAAGAGAAGAGGGATGCTTTATCCGGAACTTGAAGAGTCTGGATTACTTGATGGAAGACACGCATAAACACATCTCGTTCATGCGCAAGTATGAGATTCTTAAAATAGAATGAAGTGAACTGGTCATGGCAAACTTTTGCAGGCGCTATCAGGGGCATTAACATAAACTCAAAATTAGCACAACGAAGTTATTGTTCGAACGAAGTTTTTTCAGCTACGACAATAATACTTTTTTTATGTATTAATGTCTTATTTTTGGTTCAACCGTGTTTGTGTTCTCAATGTCTTTACAAGATTATTTTGAAAGATTTGAAAATATTGTGTCTAAGCGTATTTTTAATGGTAATTGCATTATTCAAAGGCAGTGTGGCAGTATAAAGGGTTGATCATTTGTTTCTTCCAGAATGTAAAAATAAAAATATATGTAGATTCGCCAAGTGGCCTCAATTATTCTAGTCATAGTTGTGGACGTCCCACTAAAATCTAAAAATACACTAGTATTGTATGTACATTAAACAATGTTTATTTAATAGACAGTTAGAGGTTAAAAAATATTTAAATTTACCATAAACATAATCGTCTTGTAGATTATATCTACCACAATTTAACCTGCGTTCAAAACAATATAATATATAATTTTATTTGTTTTATAATCTTAATGTTTATTATTTTTAATTTCTATTTCTTTCTTTAAAATATTTATCTCTCTTTATTTTTCAGCTCACTATTATTTTAATATTTGTATTTACTTTTATTTATCTTTAAATATCTTTTTTTTTCTTTTCTGCATTCTTATTTCTCATTATTTATTACCTAGTTTTTATTATCTGCTTCTGTAAAAAAGTATTTTTAGTTCATATATTCATTATGTATGACTACCACAACACGGGCAGTAGCCTAGTATGGTAGTTAAAAAAAATGTCAAAAACTGTAACTTGTAAAAATTTATTAAATAATAAAAAAAAAAAATAAAAAAAAAAAAAAATAAAAAAAAAAAATAAAATATGATTTAAGATTTTCACGGCCAAAAGTATTTTTGTTGTTTATTTTTGGGATATTATGCCGTGTTACGCTAACTCCTTCTTTAGCCGACGTTTCGTTTACTTACCAGCTCGTAGGAGAGTGGAGCTGGCAACACGGTATCGCTTAGACATACTTAAGCATAGATTTGACCACTTTCAATAACACATCTGCCCTGATGATGGACACTGTAATGTTGTCCGAAACGTCGGCTAAAAAAGGAGTTAGCGTAACACGGCATAATATCCCAAAAATAAACAACAACAAAAAGTTAGAGGTTAGGGTACTAAGTAAAATTTTATTTATTTATTCAATTTTTGAAAAAAAAAAAAGTGGAAATCCAAATAATGTAAAGTTTTAAATTATCGACAGTCACAAATGCGCACTCAATGTAACAGGAAATGCATATCTAATTGTAATGTTGCGTGTCACAATGCCTATAGTAATTTTATTCATATTATGTGGTGACAGATGTAAAGATGACGACAGAAAAAAATTGTTCAGATTATACTTTCAGATAATGCCTTCAGAAGGCAGAACAGCTGTCACGCACAATAATAATTACATAGTAGAACTTGTTTATAAATAAACTGTTTTTATAAATTAAATAATAATATTATTGAACATACAAATTTAAAAAAAAAATTAAATGTAGTTCTACAAATTAAACTTCATAAGAATAAAACAATCTATTTTGTGAAGTGTACTTTATATCTAGGAATAAAACAGATATTAAGGATTACTTTAAATAAAAATAAAAAAATTTAAATGAACAACCATTTAATTTTTTTAGTAGACAAAACTACGTTATGCTTTTTGTTTATATTAGAAAGCGAACCCGGAACCTTAGGATTCAAAGTTGAACATGGCTTTTATGTAAAGAAAGGGCAAAACTCAAACGGTAAGAAAACTATAATATTTATATTGACCGATCAGTGGTTGAGTTGGCATCGCGGCTGGGACCCACCCAGGCGTCATGGGTTCAATTCCTTGGGCTAAGTCCTCCACCTAGACGCAAAAAGCATTTTCCGCTTGCTGTAATAGTTTACAAATTATTGTCAGATTATTAAGACAATAGACTTCGCTTTTCGCCCGCCCGGGAAAAAACACTTTTCTACATCGAAAATTGCACAAAATGAATATATTTTTTTATACTGCCTGTCAAACATGTACGATTTATCAAAAAATATTATTTAAGGAAAAAGTGCTGCTAACTCAACTCTCATAAAGAATTATAAAATTATAAAAAGCTACCGACGTAGCTTCTTCTTTCTAAAAAAAAAACATTTTTTAAAATTTCAATTTCGTGAAAGTTTCGGTGTAGAAAAGTGTATTCTCCATAAACCCCTTTTCGAGCGATTTCTGTAGGTAAATTTGAGCGTTGTCTCATTCGCACATTTCGCATTCGCATGTTTTGTAAATGTGCGTGAGCTTATTGTGAGCGGGACAGAATGACAGACGTGGATGTTCCGCGTGTCGTTCAAAGTCTAGCCTCTTAATGTTTTAAAAAAATAATAATAATCGGCATTAAAATATAAAATGATGACGTCACAAATGAAATGTTGCAAGCAAGCCAATAATACAAATAAAAGTATGGGAAATAAAGCGGGGGCATAAAACGACAACACCGATACATTGCCAGTAACAAAATAATCCGGGTCGAATAAAAAATGAAACATTATGCACGTTATTGCATGGATACAATACATTCCATTTACTTAAATGCACGAGCTTCAGCCCAGGTTTAACAACACAAGCCTGACGTCTGGCAACCGAGAGCATTGGGGGAAATAAATGGAATTAATGGTTTCCACGAAAAACAAAGGGAAAGCTTCAAATTTTATGCATGGAAAATAAGTTGACAAATTTGTCATGAAAATATTCTACGAAATGTTTATATTTACAGAAATTTCGATTTTTTTTTTAAATGTTAACGCAAGCCTAATATCTTTTATATCATTGAAGAAGATAACAATAATAATCTAATTTTTTAAAATATCTAAATAAACAAGACACAGGAAAATAATAAAAGATAACGGTCGCAACTGGGACTCGAACCCAGAACCTTACGTCTTACCAGGACATACACCTCTGCCAATTGGGCTACTGCGATCTTATATGAGACTGTCGTAATTGTCAACTTCATATTTCAAATTTCAGAATTAACAATATTATCTTCGACTAATGTTTTTTTCCATATTATTGGCAGCTACCTTTATTATTATTAGACGTAAGGTTCTGGGTTCGAGTCCCAGTTGCGACCGGTATCTTTTATTATTTTTCTGTGTCTTGTTTATTTTCATATTTAAAATTTTTTGATTATTATTGTTATCTTCTTCTTCAATGATATATTACATTGATGGGAATAACCTTCAAAAGTTAAAAAGAGAGTTTTTCTTATAAAAATACAAATATCTTTTCTTTGAGAGCTTTCTGCAGTGTAGCAATGTAGCAATTATTATTATATGGTTTTAATTTGTCCTGAAAAACGGCTCGTTTCAGTTTTTCAAGAAAATCATTCACATGAATTTAATCTTCCCATTTTCATCGAGAATAATTCATTATTTGTCGTGTTCAAATTAAGGAGAATGGTTTTTATATCTTTGATGTATGAAACCAAGAGATTTTTATTTTCTTATTAGAGATGATAAAAAAAATAATGACCGAAATTTTGCTTTTCATCAGTTTGCTAGGCGACTTCAGTGGCAGCGCGGTAGGAGCATTCTCTCTGGGCCCAGATTTCGTGTGTTCTTAGTTCGGGTAAATACAAACAAAAACTTTTTCGTTTATAATTTCTGTAGATGAAATGTTTCGATGCGTGTTGACCGGTCAGTGGCCGAGTTGGAATCGCGTTTGGGTCCCACCCAAGCGTCGTGTATTAAATTACTCGGCTAGCTAAGTCCTCCATCACGAAAAAATCAACATTTTCTGTTTACTATGGTGGTAGTAGGAGAGTTTCAAATATGTTGAGGGTATTCGTAACCCGGTATTTTATTAAAAAAAAAAAACAATTTACTTTTATGAGTGGAAGATATTATCAGTATCGTCCTTCTGAAAAATCGATCATGGAATTGAAAACAGGTTTGAAATTTACTGTAATGCGCCCTCGTGGTGATTTTTTTACAGCATTGCCTTATGACTATGATAAAATTTATACAGAGGTAGTTCAAATAGGCATCTATTGCTCTATCTATGATTTATTTAGGATTTATTATGTATGCATCTGAAATGCTTACGTAAATACCGTAGTAATTATTTAAAAAAAAAAAAAACACTTTTAATATTGTACAAAAATACGTAAGTAAACTTTAAATGTAAGGTATTTTTTTTGTAAAATAAGAGATTTCTTACAATTAAACTGATATACTCAGTTTTGTACGATTTGAAAATTAATAAAAATACAAAATTATTATTTTACAATGATTTGTTCCACCTTACATGAAACCGATCGGATGCCGTGGTCTCAGTGGCTCCGGACATTTTTTGGACTCCTGTATGGCGTCGTAATAAAAAGGTACACTTGAAACAGTAATGTAGACGTTTTCATAATACAGTCTGCAAACAGTCGGGCCTTGTTCGCGTATCAAAGAGAATGTTGTCCGCTAAAAAAATGTCAGAAACAGGGAAAGTCAAAACGTCAGAAGAGTCAAGTCTTTGAAATATAAGGCTGGCAACACACGTCACAAAAATATACCCCCACTTGGAAAGGTTCAACGTTTTGAAATTAAATTTATTTTCGACGCATTAGCATATAAAACCCATATTACTGAAATAAATTCCATACATTTCCACAATTTACTCCTCAAGTGTGCAACGCTTGAAAAGGGAGGCAAACTGAAGGCTAAATATTGCCGAGTAGTAAACAAAAGTTTAATATACATTCAATGCAAAACGATTCAGTGCTTAGTGAAAGCTTGTTAATTTCATTCCTTGAAAATTACTAACATTACTCATTTAACTCGGTAAATTAATAAATAAAAGTAATAGATTTGCATTCCTTCTAGGAACGACAGTTATTCACATGAAGCTGTTAACGTGGGAACAAAGGCACGACTTGTATACGAGTGAAATATAAACGTTAAAGTTAAAACACAACAAGTTAAAGTAGAGTGCATTACTTACACAGTAGGGTGTATCGATTTTTTTTTTGTTATTAAAATTTTTAAGTTAATAAACAGCTCTTTTTATTAAAGGCATAAATATTACAACAAAAAATCGGCCCTGTAGAAAAACATTTAGGTACCCGCAAGAGACCTAAAGTTTATAATTTTCTTCTGAAAATTACAGGAGACTTAAATGGGGACATTTTTTGGTACATCTTTGTGTGGGGGTCCATAGAGAGAACTTTTTATCAACTGGAAATGTTAAATTTCCAAAAAGGTTTTTCAATTCACCCTATCACATAGAGCGTGTATTGTTTTACACGCTAAAATACGAGATTTTTTAATGTTAATATTGCGATTTATTCTTTTGTTGGGAAAAAACCTTTTATAAGAGAGAAACTGGCAATATTTTGATTTACTTATAAAAACAGTTTTTTTGTAATAACATTTTCTTTATAATAATTATAATAACATTTTATTATTTTCTGTGCAGTGCTAGGTAATAAAAATCATTTAACATTCGAAAATAATTTTATCTACAAGTTCAGAATATTGACGTCAATCAAATTGTATTTGAAATTGATACATTCCTTCAATTATTTTGTTTAGTTCCTTTCAAAGTTATTTGTAAAGAAATCTTTAGTTCACGATGACAGGCTTTTTCCTACCATATAAATAATTATCATTCATGCGGCATAAAATATAAAAGTAAGACAGAATAAATCAATTAATTGCCGGTTGCGGCCCAGAAACCCTAGTCTAAAGTTACAGATGTCTCGACAACTAAAACAGGGTAGGAAAAAATAATTATTTAATATGATTCATACCTTCTAGAAGGCCTAATGGCCTGCGACATCTCGCCATTTGGAGAAATGTGGCGTAGTTCGGGTTGAAATAATATTATTAGTAATACGTATGGGCATTCGCCGTAATTTAATAAAGTGATCAGTGTCGGAAACGCGCTTCTCTTGTAAAAAAATAAAAGCTCCTCTTGGGAAAAGTCAGACTTCCCAAAGTTTGTTTATGCGTTGTAGATAGAAGGTATACAGATTTTCTTCTGGAGACATACATTTCAGCTGATGAGCGACATTTGAAAACAGTATAAAATATTTAAACCGCTAATTTGCACTGGACTCTCACTGCAATTTTGTTATTTAAAAACTTGATATAATACAATTAATTTGTAATTAAGAAAGGAACCCTCAGATGGTTTGGGCATGTAGAGCGAATGAACGAAGAAAGGAGCGTACGGAGAATATGTATATGATACAAGTGTGAATGGTATAAGAAGTAGGGGACGTCCGAGGAAGTCATGACACGATCAAGTGAATCAGATACTTGAGTCGGGCCATGTCAAGAGTCATAAAAATAGAAGAGTATGTATGAGGCGATGAGGCAAAGAGTGTGTGCCAAAACCGAGGTGTTTGGAGGTCCGTCCTCTCTGCCTACCCCTGCGGGGAACCGGCGTGATGGTTAGTTAGTTAGTTAATTTGTCGGAATTTTCCTAGGCCAGAACATGGCAGAAATTGGTAAAATGGGATAATATTTTAAATAATGAAGATATTAGAGAAGTAAATCGAAAATCCGAAACAGAAAAATCCCTTAGGGATACGTTGGCGCAGTGGATAGCGCATTGGCCCGGATTGCCAGAGGTCCTGGGTTCGAGTCCCATATGTATCCGTATCTCTTTCTGATTTGTTTGTTTCGGATTTTCGATTGACTTTCGCTAATATTATCTTCATTAATTATTATTAATTAAAATATTATAATTTGAGGTTTAACTCTTTAAGTTAATAAGTTAAAAATAAAAGAGATAAATTCAGTAAAGTATTCAATCGACCACTTTGCATTACACTCCTCTCACGACGAGGTTTAAACCGATCGTGTACTTATATCCCCACCGCCGCGGCCGGTTGATATATTCAATGATAATCATCGTACGCCAACTCACTAATTCCGCACTCGATATCCCCTATCCCCCACCGCGCTGCGTCCCGGGGGCATTCAGTGGACAGTGTACTACGGAAAATGCGGGACGGGTCCTGTAAGCCGCTAAGGTTTCCAACATAAGTTGATCTGAAAAAATATGCACCCAGTAATCCTGGTAACTAGAAAAAGCATTAGGATGCTAGGAGACCGCGAGAACTCCGTGAGTTACAATACAAACAAATAAATCGTAAAACCCAATGGAAAGAGATGGAAATATGTTTAGTATTTCTGAATGTCCTCTCCAGAGACATACGTTTTTCAATTTAGGGACTAGTATTCTTCTGTATTAAACTTATTTATTATTAAAAGAGGTTTTTGAGATAACAGTGACTGTTTGTTAACGTATCGTAAATAACCAATATAGTTTAGGAGGACTGAGGTCCTTATTAACTGGAAGCTAGATTTTGTCTGGCGGGCTCTCGCCCAATAATGACTGTGCACACCTGCCTTCGGTTACTTTCGTCACATCTCGTAAACGAGACCATGTGACCCGAATAGCATATAGACAACTAAATCAATATACTAATCATAGACTAATTATGTTACATTAAAAATACAAAGGTCAGACGGCCTCGCTGGATAGGACACACAGATAACATGTAAGATGGAAGAGAGAAGGCCACCAAATAAACCTGCTGGGTGAAGGAGTATTACAAGGCATACATTTAGGTGGCTAAACAGGCATTAGGAGCTGATGGAATGAAAGGAGGGAAACAGTAGGAGATGTACACAAGCGGCGATGTTATTTATTTATTTATTTATTTACTCTTGTGCACGCCCATGGGTCTTTTACATTGAATAATTACTTTTTTTGACACAAGGGTTAGTATTAAGCAATGGGTTAATAATAATCTGAAATTATCAGAAATAAAAAAAAAATTGTCAAGTGATTTAAAAGTCCTATGATTTAAAGATCGAATTTGTTGCATTAAAAATCTCGAAATCATTGGTATATTCGTTTGCTAAACTATGTAGGCGAGGAATTGGCAGGTTTCCTACATTATTTGTTGTATTGTGATAATTTTCAACGTTAATTCGCAGACCTTATTGATTATCCGTAAATATAAAAAATAATTTATTACTAATCACGCGAAAACAAATGGGTAAACTGACTACACCGGAAAAAGCTAACACATAATAGAAAATCTACTGTCACAAATATTTTCTCATTAAATCGGTTTCACCGGTAATAAATCATAAAAACCATAAAAATAAATTTTCGTTGTTTGTTTTTGGGGTGTTATGCCGTGTTGTGCTACCTCCTTCTTTGGTCGACGTTTCGGACAGCGTTGCAGAGTCCATTATCAGGGCAGATCCAGCAGATCCGGCAGATCCGACGTATCCGGCACATCGTCGGATCTGCCGGATCTGCCCTGATGATGGACACTGCAACGCTGTCCGAAACGTCGGCTAAAGAAGGAGGTAGCACAACACGGCATAACACCCCAAAAACAAACAACGAAAATGCTTTTGGCCGTGAAAATCTAAAAACGTAACCATAAAAATAAAGTTGGGCGGGAATAAATAGAATCAGAGTGGATTAACTACAGTTTTAAAATGGTTTTGTAAAACCAGATGTGACAATAATAGAAAAAAATACTTACAGAACTTAATAATAACATTATTAAATTTGATTTCCATTCATTTTATTTTAAATTTTATAAATTCTACACATTACGCGTCAAATCATAGAAACATTGCCGTAGGATGCGATTTTTGATGATACTTTTTAAAGAAAGTTATCGATACAAAATGCGGGCAAATTTTAAAGTTTGAGAAACTTTAGCCAAAACCTGTCAAAAGGTTGGTAACAGGAGGAATTGGACATCAAAAACACGTAACATTTCCCATTTCAAACAATTCAGATGAAATAATAATGCCATATTGTGTTCGGATTTTGTATTTGCCTTCGTTAAAAGCAATTTTCATTTACAATCATTTTTAACGATTTTTAGAAACCCAGTATGTGATTTTTGCTTCCATTAAAATATTGTTACCGTATATAGTACCGTATTTATTTATTTTTTAATGAAAGATAAACATTTCCGAGATATTAATAACCCGACAATTATTTTATAATCTCCTACTACAATCAGTAAGCGAAAAATGTTTCTGTGTCGTAGTGGCGGACTTAGCCAGCCGATGAATTGAACTCACGACGCCTAGGACCTAGATGCAATGTCAACTCGGTCACTGACCAGGCTAATTTCTTAGATATGGTTACGTATTAATCGGACTTTGTTCTAATAGTAGTTTACATTTTTTAAATTAGCATAATAAAAATAAGAATGTGCCAATCAACATTTATCACTCTTATAGACGAAAAAGCATTTCCCGTCTGGAGCCAGTGAGACTATGGCATCCCCGATCAGGGTATGTTATGAGGCTGAAGGTAAGTGGGGAAGTGAAGGAGATGAGAAAGAAGAAGGTGGGGAAGTACCTGGATATCAGATCTAGTCACTAAACACGGCTAAAGCCATTTCAAGCAACGTTTCAATTCTGAATGGTGGTCTTACACCAGGGCGATACTAAGCGTATCTTCCACTCTGGAACGTGCCGCAAATATACTATATATTATTTTAAATAATTAATTGTGAAATAACACAAATCAATTAAATAAAATTTATTTGCGCACGCCGGGTTCGAACCCGCGGCCTTCGGAATGGGAGTCCAACGCCCTACCGCTGGACTACGCCGCGCCGGCCGTCAAAACTTATAAATGCATCAGAATTACTGAAATGAAAGATTTCTTTTGGATTTCTCAAAATAAAGCATTTTGGAGATTGCTGCATTTGATTCAACATAGGTACCTCAAATAATGAAACATGAATTTACCTACCTACTCTTTAAATCTATCTTCATACATAGATATGTATTAAATTTTATTTCTCTTCTTTTCAAATAATTTAATTTCTTTATATCATCTCTTCTCCATTTTTTCTTTTCTATTTCTCTTATTAATTTTCATTTTATGTTTATTTTTCCAAATTCTATTTATTAATTAATAATTAATTTTATTCTTTCTTTTAAGAAAATGATATAAAAAATATTAAATTACTGTCACCTCGAAACAGGCTCAGCCTAGTGAGGTGGCATATACCTAAAAAAAATGTATTTTTGGTTAATAAATAATAAAAAAATAAATAAAAAAGATATTTATGTTGTGTTAAGTCCCTCCCTTCCCATCGTGTTTTTGGGTGTGCGCGGGAGTAAAAAGATAGCACAATTTTAAGTGTAGCAAATAAGATTAAATTTCCAAAGGTTTAACATATACTTCTCGTGCTTATAGTGTTCTGGGAAACGGTTACAGTGGAATAAACTACCTACTTGTGAAGTGTTTTTTTCTACCCTAAAGAAAATCCAGGGTTTACTCTCGGTATAATTCCGCCATTTAAATCCCACGATTTCCCTCACTGTCAAAAGCACTCGCGGGCCGCATACAAGAATATAATAATTTTCACTGCACGTAGAAGCCCCGGGTCGGGGTTAGTTCAATCTGAGATTAACTTCAGCAGACAGTTAACGGTTTTAATTTTTTTGAAAACGAACTTTTTTAAGGCTACCACGAACTTTTATTTCAAATTCATACTGCAAAATGTAACGGAAATATATTATGGTGTCATAAGATACAAGGAGAGACGGATTTTAAGCCAAATTATAGATATTTAATTAATATTTTAATATCAATGTTTCAAGATTACGGATCATGTTTTAATTGAATATTTTTTTAAAACAAAATATTCACTATTTCTTCAATCTTTGCAAATTCCAATTTGATAAGTAATAGCATGAAATTTCATGTTATTATCCTGACAAAGAAACCATCGGTTTTGAAACATATAGATATTATAACATTGATTATAGTGTTTTCGTTGTTTGTTTTTGGGGTGTTATGCCGTGTTGCGCTACCTCCTTCTTTAGCCGACGTTTCGGACAGCGTTGCAGTGTCCATCATCGGGGCAGATCCGGCAGATCCGACGATGTGATCCGGATCTGCCCTGATGATGGACACTGCAACGCTGTCCGAAACGTCGGCTAAAGAAGGAGGTAGCGCAACACGGCATAACACCCCAAAAACAAACAACGAAAATGCTTTTGGCCGTGAAAATCTAAAAAACGTACTTGATTATAGTGGTTTACACAAAAGTAATTTGTTTAATTTAAATAAGCTGGGGCGTGTAAATAGTCTTAAACTCGGAGGGCTTTCTACCCTATGTAACGTATGCACGCGTCCTCAAGAGGTGTTATTAGAAAAATCCCGATGCATGAAATGCACTAACCTAAAAGAGATGCCTTCCAGCAAATAATAAGGCTCATAAGCATCCATATAGTTGGCAAATCAATCCATCCGAACATCCGCGACCGGCGAACGCAACTGACGAACGCTAAGCTTAATTTTCGTAATAGGTGAAGGGGTGGATGGTAATTTTCGTGCTAAAGGCTAAAATGGAAATTAATCATAAATATTAAAATTATTGTGGTATGAAATGGGGTTTTTCAAGATTGAATAAGAAGGTCTCTGAAATAAGAGTACCAGGACAAAAGAAAAAGTGGATGATTCTGAAGTGCATCAGCATTCCAATGAAGAATGTGGAAAATGCCACATAGGAAGGAATTCAGAGTGCTGCTCTCCCAACATGAGCACGAAGACAATGCCTGATGATACTTTTTCCGTTGGAATATCCTCAGTTCTATTGCAATTATAGAAATCCGCTTTAGGGGAAGTTGGAGAAGTTAGTAAGGATCTGGCTATCAATATATTACGGATACCAAACACGGTTAAACATATCAATTGTGAATGGTAGTCTCTAATCGGGATGATGTTCAAGGTATCTTCCACTCTGAACCCAGTTGCAAATACACTATACTTATATAATTTCATACATGTTTGTACTACTTTTAACATAGAGGCATGAAACAAACGTCGAGGTATATAAAATATAATAAATATTAAAATATCATTGATGAAGAAGATAACAATAATAATCTAATTTTTTAAAATATGAAAATGAACAAGACACAAGAAAAAGAATAAAAGATAATGGTCGCAACTGGGACACGAACCCAGAACCTTACGTCTTACCGGGACATACACCTCTACCAATTGGGTCACTGCGATCTATTATGAGACTGTCGTAATTGTCAACTTCATATTTCGAATTTCAGAATTAACAATATTATCTTCGACTAATGTTTTTTTCCATATTATTGGCAGCTACCTTTATTATTGGAAACAAGTATTCAAAGAATGTATTTGTTACCTAGATAGTGTCTCGGATAAATATATCCGATTTTATTTTTATTGACTTTGATCATTATTACTATTGATAATGGTCCCAGTTGCGACCATTATCTTTTATTATTTTGCTGTGTCTTGTTCATTTTCATATTTTAAAAATTTGATTATTTTTTGTTATCTTCTTCTTCAAAAAATTAAAGGGTAAAAATTGTGCAACGCACCAAAATAAATCAAATACTTAGATTAATATTTACTTAAGAATATTTTTTTAAAACTAAGACTCGGTCAAAAAAGAGCCACTGTGCGCCACTGGCCAGAAGGGAGGCAGGAATGTCTGGGTAGGTACTGGTAGGAAAGGAACGCAGGAAAGATGCGGATAAAGATTGCGGTAGATTTGCCGCTTGATGTGATACGCTTATGTTTACTTGAATGTTTCACAAGAAAGGCGGCTAAACGGCTCGCTTAAAACAGGCACCGGCAACAAACATTTTTATGTGTGCTTGAAGGATGAGGAATTTTCAAAGTATTTTGTGAATTTTTGTTTTTGAACATTCTGATGGAATTTTTGAAGGGCGCAAGGGAAATCGTGGCATATTTTAAAAAGAAATTGTATTTTGTTATTTAAATGATAGGCAGTTCAATTCAAGTCAAAGATACATACAATGCTCTCAAAGGAAAGTATAACAGAAAAGACAACATGTTCAGTTTAACGTTTTATTTCGAAACAGTACAACAGTAGTGAAGATATCATGATTATTCCTAATAGAAACGGAAGATAGAATTAACATTTACCGCCTTTTTCAACATTTACCAATCTTTTTGTGGGATTTTTAAAGAAAAAATACAACTGAAATTCTACATTATGACTAATTTGATTTAACATTATCCTTGAGCTTCTATTTTTAAAACTTAAGATTTTTTATTAATATTTATAACATTTTTATTTGGGTAAAGAATTACAAAAACACGATATCTTATTCGTAATAAAACATGAAAATTTATTACGGTAACTTCTAAGAAATCATTTAGATAAGGAATCAATTACAATTTATACAATATTTCATTATTCGGAATCAATTACAAATTATTCAATATTTCATTATGAATGCGATATTTATAAGGTATAATATTTGTAAGATATGTAACCCATAAACCACGTAGAGATAATAAAATTACGAAAAATAACCGTAGGTTGGAAAACCAATTAATTTTTGGCCGTGATAAAATAATTTCCAAGGTACAAGAATCACCGCAAAAACTTTAACGCTTTCGGGAGCCTCCATCGATCGCATAAAGCTTTGAACTAAAAACTTAAATAATTTTGTAACTTCAGAGTAAATAATACCTAATAAAAATAAGAAAAACCACTGAAGCAAATGAGATCACCACGTTCAGTTTAAACATTTACAGCCTTACTAAAAAAAAAACACTCCGCGGCCGTTAAACGGTGTTTCTGTAGCACGTTGTGTAAAGTCTGTACATTTCGTTTTTCAAATTCTTACTAAACAAAATATATGGTTTTGATCTGACAACGTCGCCATTTTACCAGCCTTACTAATAAACTTTCTGAAAATTTTGTACAATGGTCAAACAACCATGTATGAAGAATCCTTACTAATTAGGAACTGACAAAAAATTGTTCATGGAAAGATATGTACATTGCTTACACGGCCAAGGAGGGTAGTTTATCTGTTGTATATATTTGTTCCATTTGTAATTTTCAACGAATTTCGAATTTTTTTTTTAATGTCCTATATATTTATTATTTTTTGAGATGTCGTAAAAACAAATACCATTTTAGAACCAAAATTTAATTACCTTTAAGATTTTCATATCTAAAATATACTTAAATGTTTAAAAACTGTAGTATTTTAAGATTCAAACATCAAGTTGAAAAAAAAACTCACTTACCCCAAACACTTTCTATTAAAACATTGAAATATTTAGAAAAATTCAAAATTCAAAAAACACAGTCCTTTTATTTAATGATTTTAAAATAAATCTGTCACCTCACTTTTTACTCCTTCAAACAATAAAAAAATATAAAAAAATCTTGAAATTCGCTTTTCATTTCCAAAAATTTACAATAAAAAAACTCACGTTTGAATACATTGCTTGCACATCTTAAGGCATTAATTTCTTTGATACGTTTACTAAAATATGTATTAGACATTTTAGTCACCAAAAACATCACTTTCAAGAATTTATAATAAAATAAAGATCTTAAAATGCAAATTATTTCTGAACATAACCTATGAACCCTGACAGCTTAATTTAGAACACACGATTTTAGTGCCACAATTTGACTTAAACTAACAAAAAACAACACAAATTAATAGCAAATATATTGGATACATGAATATAAGTGCGAATTAGTCATAAAGATTGAAATCATTAACTAAAAGATCATATTAATCAGACAAAGAAGCGCGACCGACTTTTTTCCGTATAGTTAGCGTACGCGGTTATATTTTCGGCAATGCGCAGGCGCATCAATCACACCACCTAGCGGATTATTATGAAAACTCCAATTTACAAGTAAAATTTCCAGCGTTGCCACATGTAAAGATTCACAAAAACACCGTTTAACGGCCGCGGAGTGTTTTTTTTTTAGTAAGGCCGTAAAGGGATAAAAACTGTTACCAGTCTTTCAATAGGTTAATAAATAGAATGCTTTTTTTAACAATCCAATTTTTTTTATTCCAACAAAGAGGATTAATTACTTGGCCTATCTCAAAATTTAATCAACCATCATAGACTTGTATGACTTTATGGGTTACTGGGATTCGCCAAACTCATAATTCGGCTGCCAGACATAATCGGTATTAAAAAAAATTAAATTTGAGAATCTCTACATCAATTATCACTATCATGTTATTTCTCTACGAGAAATTTACAATTATAAAATTAGAGGAGCTGCTTTTTCTTTATCTGATAACCTAAAATAGTTGCCATCAGAGGAGTGCCTAATATGACGTTAACAGGTATGGATAACATAGTATCTTCAAATAACGGCGTACCCTGTTACTGTAGGAACTCATAACAGAGTATTGAATAACTTCGTTATTGGCATTATTGAGTTATTAGATCAGTTTAGTTATTCAGTAATTTCAGAATACTTTCATTATTCGTATCGCTCGGTTATCCCATCAAATTCATTCTCCGTTATTCGATTCTTTCGTTAACATTACAAGTTAATTATTTAAATCGTTTGTGAGTTCTGTGATGATTTTATAATTATATATAGGACTGAAGGATTGTGAGGAAAATTTTTTTAGACTATTTATTTAAGTGTTGATTGTTTCGCTGTTTGTGGAAATTTGCGATACCTACATATTAGTGTTTTTGTTGTTAAACATTTCGGATACAAAAGTTTATAATCAAGATGTCGAACAAAAAATCGAGTGATTTGTAAAGGTCAGTTTTCTATTTTTGTTGTCGTTCTAAACAGTGGAGGCTCGTGACTTTTGTTGAGCTAGAGTGCTAATATTAACAAAAATGGCATTGTTGATATCGTTGCAGCCGAAAAAAAAAAATTTTTTGTATGAAGATTTTCAGGAAATCGGTACAGCGCACGGCAAAACTGAAATTTCCTAAAAATCTTCATACAAAAAAAAATTCGAAAAAAAAAATTTTTTTTTCGGCTACAACGACATTAATAATGTATTACAATATGAAGTATAAAGTGTCATTATCGAGTCAGCCCCAGCAACGAATAACGATGCCGTTCTGTTTTCCGTTCCATATTTACATTATCGACAAGCTGTTATTAAATAACAGGTATGATACTATGTTATTGGTTTAGGGTGTTATTCGTTATATTAGGTATCGGAAAAGAACCGTTATTCCCACCTCTAGTTTCCATGATCCAGGGGGAATGAGGAACCCTCCATTTTAGGAAATGATGTCAGTCGGAAGTAAAAGAGAGAGGGACGCGATAAATAATTAAGGTGGTTTGGAAAAGCCTTCAATTCTAAATGGCAGTATCAGAAAAATGCTGATGACGCATGGAAATATAAATCGAAGTATATTAATACGGTATTGCCCGTACGGTTCAAATTAAGGAACCCGACTTCGAGGAACAATCTCCAACGCCACACTGTATGGTATGGACACCGTTCTGAGCCGTCCGTGAACGTGCATTTTTTCGACGGAGCTGCTGCCGTAATATACGCACTTAGATCTCGCCCACACGCGTTTTGCAAACGGAAGTGGCGCCATCTGTTATACTATATGTAAGGAAAAGGTATGAAGAAGAAGAAACATTTTTCGCTTTCATTCAGTAATAAGAATATTTATGTTCCTCTTATTATTCACGGTCTTAATGTAAGAATGTCTACTATTATATATCTACCTATTAAATATAAGTATTCTGTAGTTTAATGTTAATAGTAGTTAGTTTTGCAAAAGGGTGATGCCTTATAAATAGTCACCAACACTTAAACTGGGCGAAGCAGAACGAAAAGCCGCCCGCAGTATTTTTATTATTTGCGTTCACTTTCGTCGGAAGGGTTCTTTTAGTGAATTTTATTTCAATGTCGCGAAGTTAGCCAAAATTGATTTATTCGCACACAAATCATGGAGATCGTTAGCAAACAGGGTGTAAAATAACCGTTTCTTCGAGTTCCAAATTCAAAATTAACCATGATTACTTGTATAGGCCCTAATGGATGCCTTTCCCCCCCCCCCCCCCCCTCCCCTCCCTCCCGCAACAATCACGAAGGACATTAAAAGTCAATAAAGTAGAACAAATTTCAAAACAAAACCAAAATTTAAACTCGAAATGAATATTTTTACACTGGAATTATTTTATCATTATCCAGTTAAAAACGTATAAACGCTACTTACTAGCAAAATATTTCAATTTTCACAATTCACGACACCTGTAAGTGACGGGAAAATTACACTATTGCGGGTGAATGAAATAATTTACATCGAAATGAAGTCAGTTAAATAATATTTTACAGCCGAATAAGCTGTTGTGGGTTTTGCCTGGAAAATTTAACTGTTTAATTATTACTGTTACGAGGCGCAAAAAAGGCAAAGTTTCCAATAAATTATTAACAAGGCGGTTTCCCTTCTGTTAACTAGGTGGCGTCTGTTCCCTACAATATTATAATAGAAAACATTAAATTTAAGGAACTAACCTTAATGAACCCAGATAGCCCTGAAACTGTGTTTATGTTTTTAAATAATTATTTCTTGGTTTCATTATTAAAAAAATCACAAAGTACTCTTAAAATATTTTTTTAAATATTCATTTGATAATGTGGGAGGGGGGAGGTGTTCTAATTTTGGTACGGTAGGGTTTGTAGGCGTTTAACAGGTTTTTATTATTTAAATTATTTTTCAATTATTTCTTTAATCTTTGCAAATTCACTTTGTGGCATCATTTTATTTAAATGAAACAAATTACTTTTGTTTAAACCGCTATAATTAAAATAAGTGCTTGTCCGTTTATAATTTATTTTTTTCATCATTTACCCTCAGGTCTCGACCATATATATATATATAGTCAATAGGTCAGAATATTTCCGTTTTGCATTAAAATCAAATAAATTGAATATTTCTGAAAGTATCCGAAAATTAAAAACGGCTTTTGAAAGGTGATGAAATAAGCTATCAAATGTTTTTATTAGAAATAAACATGTAATTTTTTAACAAAAAAATTTTTGAATGCAATCTATAAAAAGTTTACAAAATGGTTCAGATACTAAATTTACTGGTAATAAAAAAATAAAAACACAATAAACATTATCATACTTTTTCGTCGTTTCACGTAAAAATATTTCACGTAAAATAAGGCTTTAGGTTGTTTGTTCTCTAGCTTTTTTATTATTTATTTTGTTTATTTAAGTTTTTATTCCAGCAGGACTGGGAGGAGTGCAATCCCAGTCTGCCATATTACATAAACAACTATAATATAATAATATAAAACACAGTAAATTATAATTCTATAAGAAAAGAAGAAATAAAATGAGATTACATATTAGGTAGGTATCTAATTAAAACATAAAATGAAAATTAAAAACCATCACATAAATAACAAAAAATTAAGCATAAAATTATATATTTTAAAGCCTTGTACAGCACCTTTGAGTTAATTTTTTTTTTTTTTTAATTTACAAATTTTAAATTACGTATCTTGGACCTTAGACCTTAATTCAAAACCGTTTTCAGGGGAAAATGGCAAATGGCGCAAAACAAAAGTTTTATTTTCCATTATTCCATAACAAATGGGTTTTATACAACTAGGGAAAAAATAAGGTATCGGAATTGGCATCTTGGGGTAAGAATTTCGAAGTCGCTGGGATCATTACAGACAATACTGAGACGTCATAGAATAACGGAAGACTAAAATAGCCAGTCATCGTCGATCAGGGTTAAACCATCATAAAGGGAAAAAATACATTGTGGATCGAAAGCCATTATGATACTACCGGCATTCGTTATTTGATATAAACTATTCACCGATTATCCATTAAGGTCGCATTTGGCAACTCTGTTCCAGGTGACATTCTGACCGAGGTAACCCAGCGCAGAGCAAAAACACAAACTAAATAGAATGTCCATTTAAATTGAATATACAAGATTGGCCTTTACGGTACAATTAACTTATTTATGTATACAAATCAGTACATTTTGTTTCCATCAGAGCATTGCGAACATTTTTGCCAAGTTTGTTATGTGGTACTTACGAAGGGGGTATGTCTTTTCAATTCGGCTTCTCTGAGACAATGGAACAGCACGCGCACACCTAATTTATTCGATTTTTAAAGACGCGCCCAAAAACAAGTGATATAATATTCTTTTATTTTTATTTTTTTTTAATCATCAACGCCCTAATGGGCTTTTACAAATTTATACAGTTTTTGTGATTTAGTGTGAACAGATCAGGTAAGTTTTAGATAACAGAAAAAAATACAAAGACGGGTATAACAAGAGGTAGGTGTAGAGGTGCAATTAAATATATGTTTTAATAATATAAATACATATCAGATAAAGAAAAAAGAAACAGATTTAGATCTGCAGGTAGCATAAAATATAACATATAATAATAATATGATGCGAGTTCTTAATACATAATTTACAAATGCCAAACACACAACAAGAAAGATACAAACATTAGCAATACATAACTCTAAAGTTAAAAATTTATTATAAAACAATTGTATAATCGTAAGAATTTCATTTAGTTTTATGAATTTTAAATTCATAAAACTAAATGTTTTATACTGCTATCATGCAAAATAACAGATTTATAGAAATAATGTAAAGTGGTTACAGTATCATGTAAAGTACAAATGAGTTTGATATGTTTATGATAAAATATTATAATAAAGAGAGTACAGAAAAATAAGTAGGAAATACAAGATGTTAAAGTAATTATTAACATAAGGATATGAAAGATATTGAAAGACATAGTACAGATTGTGTTAATTTAGCAACTTTTATTGGGCCCTATAAAGTGGATATTTTGTAGAATATAGTAGCTAAATTGAAATAACGATTTAATGTGTAAATACAATAAATTTATAGCTCTATTAAAAATATTCTAATTCTAACTGATTTTTAGTTTGGAAACTGATTGAAAACGATAAACATCGATTGAACTATACTAAAGGTAGATTCAGACTGGACGACGTACGTACGCATCGCTACGCCAAACAATGCTTAGCAACCCATACATTTTCTATGAAAATGGCCACAGACATTCCACGTCGCGATGCGTGTGGCCAATGTGATTCTAAAACATAAATTTTCATTGAAAATCTATGATTGCTAAGTAGCCCAGATATTGTTAGGCGTAGCGATGCATACTTACGTCGACCCAGTCTGAATCTACCATTATTGTCAAATCTGTGCAGACTTTGAATAGGCGAGTTTTCGAAATAATTATTAACAGATTTGAGAACATAATATAGCGCAGTCAGACGAGTATTACGCGTAGGTACGCGCAAATTTATTAGGCTAGTTAAATCCATTGCGTCCGGCCGCTGTTAGATATTTTGTACAGACAAACTAAATCATTTATTGTGCGTCTTGATGAAAGGTCGTTTAGATTTAGTAAGTTCATTAGAAATGTATAATTTAGATCTTCGATTGGAATTCCTAGTTTATAATTAATAAAGCTCAAAAACTTATGCTGCACTCTCTCGATTTTTAGTTGGTGAATCTTATAAAATGGAGCCCAGATTCTTGAATTATACTCTAAATTGCTTCTCACCAAACCAGTGAATAGCAATTTAAAGGATGAATTAATTTTAAATCTTTTACTGTCCTCAAGATAAATCCCAAGCATTCCATGGCTTTGTTGGTGATTTCATTTATGTGAGGAACAAAAG
Organism: Limnephilus auricula; assembly: GCA_951813805.1. Lineage (NCBI taxonomy): Eukaryota > Metazoa > Arthropoda > Insecta > Trichoptera > Limnephilidae > Limnephilus > Limnephilus auricula. The sequence continues at coordinate 13,792,263 of OX638390.1, read as the reverse complement.
TTAATTTAGTGTCAAAAATAATACCAAGGTCCTTAATTTGGTTAACTTTTTTTAGCAATATGTTGTTAATGTTATATTGATATTAAATTGGATTTTTGATCCGTGTAAAAGTAATTGTTTGACATTTTTCTATGTTGAGGAACAGTTCATTAAGGGTGCACCACTCTTGTAGCCTTACAAGATTTGATTGTAATATGCAACCGTCATTTAAATTAGTAATAGTTTTGTAAATTTTAAGATCATCAGCAAAAAAAAAGTATCATAACTCCATCAAAAATGGCAGTTATGTAGTTAATGAACAAGGAAAACAATACTGGTCCCAAATGTGACCCCTGTGGAACGCCGGTGAAGATTTCAAAGTGATGAGAAAAGTTCGAATTGATTTTGACTGATATTTTTCTATTATGTAGATAGCTTTCAAACCATCTCAAAATCTTGATATATTATATAGGTAAGTTATTATTTGTAAATACTTAACAAGTACAGGAAAACCAGAAAAAAATATTGCTGCTTGTGCAGTGGTGTACTGGATGTATCAAAAAATATGTATTACATACCTTTTTAACAAAATATCAATTCAAAGATTCGAAGTATCTATAAAGATTACAAGGTGTCCTGGGGTAAAGTGCACAAACTTTGGGAGGTGTTTCTATATGATGTGTAAAAGAAGTAAAAAATAAATTAATAACGTTTTTCGAAATTCAAACGTATTAAGGTAGTTTTCGGGTAAAGAAGTTGAATTGTTTGGGTGGAAAAAAGAATATTCTTCTATGGAAAAATGTTTTTGTATGGGAAAAAAATGTTGGAATTTCGAAAAAGTTATTTATATTTTTTACTTCTATTCTCATGTAGTGTAAAATCATCTTCCGAAGTTAGTGCACTTTACCCCGTACACCTGCATAAAACTACTCTGTTTGGCTAGTCAGTAGTTTACCATGACCGAATATTATTTTGAATCCATTTTTAAAAAATGCAATTTTATCGACTTAATCAAATTAAAACGACAGTATTTGAAGATTGTGACTAACTACGCACCTACTCAACCTGTATCCAAATATTATTGTTCCAAACTAATTCAAAGCTATTTGACTTGCTTTCTCGCGATACATCATTGTGTACAAATACATTCAAAGGTGCGATGTTTAAAATTAATTAAATACACCTTAAATTATACAGAATTTAGTACACATAAAACAAATCATTACGGACAAACTGATTGTTTATCTGCGCTACGGATATTAGGTATGGTACCTATTATAACGACGAAAACATAAAATAAACAACAAATGGATTTCGCTGCGATATTTTCCATGTCTGATGATTTGTGAAGAAGTTTTCATGTAGTGTTTTTTTAAATGTCTTCAGTTCACACCCACAAACAGTAAATGAAGTGCTAAGGCAAATTTGTTGAGAATCTAACAGCGAATTGTACATTTCAAGCGACGCACGAGACGCCCACTTCTAACATTTTATTTGTTCTGATCGTGGCATTTTAGCGATAAAATCTCTATTCTAGTAGCTCCCTGGTCCTATGTATTTGGATCTGTCAATAAGAAATGTACATGCGGCAGACAAAGTCAAAGTATTTTCAGCATTTCAGGGTTCGGTACGCATAAAAGTAGTACTCCGATATAACCAATACCGTTTTAAAGGTGTTGATATAATTCTCATGTACATAAAATAACATGTCATGGTCTACCATAAAGCAAATTCACTTCATTCGCATTTCTTTAGTTTATTTTCAACAGAATTTTAGAATTTCCATTGCCGATTCCGCGATAAGGTTTTTACCACCCTATTTCATTTCCCACAGAATAATGTGTATTTCGAAAAAGAAAAACCGCGGTTTTTCATAATGTGCTCTGTCAATTTTGAGGCTTTAAAGGCAGCTATTATATGCGATGACAATGCCATACAATATGTGATGATTTGCCATTAATTATTGGAACAGTATTTTATTAATCACAATTTTTTATGTTAAAATTACGTCCCAAATGCTGCCCTTGTTCTACCGGTATTTCAATGAAAATACGCTTAATGACGCTCCGAGGAACTAACGACATTAATCCACGGGCAGGTGTGGGAAGGAAAATTGATCGTGATAAATATATTTGACGCCACGCAAAAGTTTCTGAAAAACAGGAATAAGGGCATTATATTAAACCCACTAATTTCGCTGTGCGCAATATTCCCACACATTTCTGCGGAATGCGTTAAATTATTAATAAATAAAAAATAAATATTCAATTTCAATGTTCTTTTAATTTTCAAAATTGGAACTGATAAGTTCAATATAAAATAAGACAAGCGATAAAGTCGGTACCAAAATCATTTAATTTTTAATAATTAGTAACAATAACTCTAAAGGTATTTCGTTTAATCAATGAAGATATTATTAGTGAAACTCAATTAAAAATCTCGAAGATCTTACTAAAGGTCCTGAGTTCGAGTCCCAGATGTGACCGTATCTTTTTCTGATTTTTCTCAGATTTTCAGAATATCTGAGTTTCGCTAAAATTGTCTTCATTAATTAAAATATTACAATTTGAGGTTACTCATCAACTTAAAAATAAAAATAGGTATTTCTTTTATTCACATTTTTTAAAGATCCATAAATCTTTGACAGATCTAAATATGATTAAAAAAAATTTTAACGTGAATTACTTCATATTAAATTTCTAATCGTCTCTAGATATTTTTTTTGATAGGTAATGAATGATTTTAGGACAACAAAAAAAAAATTTCGTTAACAATCGCAAATTCATTTTTTATGTCGTTTAAATTAAATTAAACAAATCACTCTATATACACCACTTATTTAATAAAAATTATCAACATTTTTCGAAACCAAAAGTTTCTTCGTCAGAATAAAATACACCACCTATTTAATCAAAATATAAACATGTTTCGAAACCAATGTTTTTTTTTTCTTTTATCCAGACAAAGAAACACGTTGATAATTTTGATTAAATAAATATACAAAGTGGTTTGTTTTCATTAAATTAAAATGTAAATAATGTGAGCTTCACAAAACCAACAACTATAATATCACGTGATTTTTCACGGGATTTGCGCTATTTAAAAATAAATATATTAAAACGTTAACATTAAAAGAAGTCAATCATTGTAATGTTCCTGGAAACCAGAATTAGTTAATTTTAAAAAAAACATTCCGTGAGTTCGTTTTCCGCCTAAACGAGCAAAATTCACAGATGCAGAAACCAATGAAAAGATAATAATATTATGATAAAAGTTTCTGGGCAATTCGGAGTGTTGTCGTAACTCATCGGCGGAGCTTCCTCCCTACCTGTGAGAGCTTATCAACTGACTTCATTGCCAGCAGCGGCGCTCGGACGGTTCGGGTCGGGAGGGGGAGGCCTACAGCCCACAGCCTACATCCACAGCCTGCGGACTACAGACGTTATCTCAGATGACGAAGGTCTAGGTACCGATATCTCCAGGCTATTTGCGCTGTTAACATGTGAATCACTAAACTAACAGCCGTTGTAAATTAAATTATCACATAAATACAGAATTGGCTTCATTTATTTGTTGCTCCTGTAGCATTTTTCAATTACATTTTTGATTAGCAAAAAAAAATAATTTTCGTAACATTTGCTTGTTAAACCCAGTGGTGGAAAGCGTACCAATTTATTATTAGCTCTTACCCTTTGCTTACATTTTGAACTCACAAAAAAGTTATTATCATTTTTTTTTGCATCATTTTTTGATTGGTGTCGCGCTTCCTCCCTCGTTTTTTAACTTATTATCTTTATATATAAAAATTTCGCGTCACAATTTTCGTCCAGGATAAACTCCGAAACTAATTAACCGATTTTGATGAAATTTAGCTAAATGTGTGTAATTTGGTCCAACTTAAAAGATAGGATAGTTTTTATCTCGATTATTGACATCGATACTTATAAATGCGAGTTAAATGTTTGGTTTAGGAAAATGCTTTGTAATTATTTGTAAGTTCCATAAGTTTCGGACAGATGGCGGTGTGAATTAATTTATTGACACAACACTTGGTTATACCATCCAGTAGATGGCGTTGTATTTCGTTAGCCACAGCAACGCGTGGGTGGGTCAGCTACTACATATATTAATAATTATATATATTTTTTAATATTAAAATCAAATTTCATTTCTTTATCCTTCATTAGAGCAATCATCCCATTTTCTCTAAAAAAATAAGTGGGCGTTAAATAAATCAGGATTCAATCAGTACATGGTACATGTCATTTAATTAGCTCATTACGTCGTAAAACAATTACAGCTGGAGGAATTTCGGAAGAAAGAAATAAACGGAAAAATAATAAAGTGTGTACAAATAAATCTGTAGAATACGTAGATGGATCACTGAAAGATAAATAAATCTGTAATAATGTTAATGAAGTGAAAATAAATTGTGTCGCAGACAATTGTGTTGTTTTTGATAGTTTGTCCCTGTACGTTATTAACAACGTAACAATATTTTTGCATGAATTCAGCAGATTATAAGGAGATAATTAATAAATACTAATATACGGACCAAATTATAATATGTCGTGTAAAAGGCAGGTTTAAGAGTTCCCAAATTCGATGTAAATAACCAAGTAGAATTTATCTCCCAAAGAAAAAATTCTGGCTATTGGGTACATGTACAGGTACAGGTCTCGATAAAAAAAATTGGTATAAACGTACCTACTTCAATTAATTCACAAGTAAATAAACAAAAGCGCGCAATTTCACCGTCATACACGTAATTGCAGCCCTAAACATCACCGCGATTAAAAATATTACAAATCCGCAGTTTTCTCGTTAAAGGCAAAAACTACATAGAAAGCGAAGCCTGTATGCAATTTTCAAATTTCAAACTGTCTGACAGAACATTCTGCCACAAAAAAAATCTGTAAACGTGAAAAAGCCGTCACATGTTCGAATAACTAATCCTAGCAGACCTTTGAAACCGCATTTTGTTTAAATATCTATCACTCCGTCACAGTAAACATCTCAATCCTAGCAGACATTTAAAAATTTGTTAGTTAGAACATCATATCTATTAATTTTCATTTTATGAGTTGAGTGAGAGAGAATGTAACGCAAAAGAATTATCACAACAGGGTATATATAACCAGAGAATACCGGAAATTTATCCCTTTCAAATCAAATTCTAGACGTTTTGACTCTTTTTTACAAAAAAACATAAATTGATTTTGAAATATTGTTATTTTATCTGGTAAACGCACTTTTTAAATTTCGAAAAACTGAGTTAATTTTTAATATTCTAAGGTTATATATACCGTTGGTCGTTGGCAGATTTGTTAAATTTTCAAACGAAATATTGTATTATACAACACAAATTTAAAATCATATAATCATACAGCAAAATAATTCAATACATAATCTAGTTAAGACATTTTTCAGAATTTTATAGTTCATTTAAAATCATTAAAACATAAATCCGAGAACGTGTTTTGTGACGAAAATACCTAATTTTTTTTCTATTTATTTAAGGTCTTACAAACTAAAATATTTAAAAAAAAATTTACACACTTATTTTGTTTAGACATTATTGAAAAATCAAAAATACTTATGATCAAAAAATACTTACAAGGAGTACACGATATTTAATAATTTATCATCATGCGTTTTGAGCATTTTTATTGCTTACTTGAATGAGGTACATATTAAAGCAAGTTTTGAATAAATCGATATTAAATTTTTAGTTCAAAAAATTGATACGGAGCATCAATCTTTCTCATTGGAACCTCCCTGTACAGTTGCAAACATTTTGGAACTTCAATTCAATGGGTCTTAAAATGCAAATAACTCATAACAATATTTTTCGTTTTCCTGTTTTCTATTTTACATTTTATATTTCCATTATTATTTTTTTCTATAACTTTTCCTATTTTCAACATCTTTATATATTTAGTTCTTATATTTAAGCTAGACGTCACAAAGCAATTATATAACTATATTCCATTGGTCATCATGAAACAGGCAGTCGCCTAATATGGTGATCTAATGTATCACATATATGTAAATGTTTTTATGTGTATATTCATGTATTTTATAAATAAAATAAAATATATTGTAGACTCGAGGCGTTCCGTTATAAACTCCCAATATTATAAATAATATATAAGTAAGTACTATACCTAACCACAAATTTAAAAAATATATATTTTTATTTACTAAATATATCGAAACGCGATCAACTTGGAAGGTAACTGTGCTGATGGGTGTTTACCCAACTATTTTAATAACTTCGGCATAAATTTTCATTAAAATAATTTACTGAAAATAAAAGAATTATAGCGCAGATTCAAAAAATATCACGGAATATAAAAATTCCAATTTAGGAACGCCATATTAAAAATATATATATATATATATTTTTTTTAATGTTTCTGGCTTTTACTTTTCAAGGATGTTCTAGGCCATCATTTCATATTATGGAGAGAGGGAAGTTGAATTTATATTTTAATTTTATTTAAATGGGTAAATTTCATAATTATTATATATGGAGTATTGGAGCAGAATTCAGACTAAAAAAGAGATGAGATGCTGAATGGAGAGGAGGCAATTTTAGATAATCTTGATAGAAGAGAGGATATTTGAAGGGGGTCAACCAAAAAATATGTGATCTAAAGTTCCCTCTTCTAGACCAGAGATAGTACAACCTGTCCAATTCTCATTCGAATAAATGAGGAAATTTATTTATTTGTCACTCGAGCGCTTTTTGCCACATTATGGCACTATGTCCAAAACCTCGGATTGCTTTGTCGCCAAAATGTTGCAAATTTTCAAAAAAAAATTTTTTTATTAAAACGTCTATATAATATATTGTACATTCAAAATATAACAAAATAAGTATTCTCTAGATTCTTTAAAACGTTTTAAGGTTAAAGATTTTATTATGTTTTTTTGATAAATCCTACAAATATGTGATAATAGACAAAAGATAGGGGAATTCATTTGCTACATAGAACTATATTCGGTGTGTATGTCTGTCTCCATATTCAAATTCGGAGGTATGATTTTTTTAATGTGGGCGGAAAAATTTCCTTTAGCAATCCGAGAAAAAATATTTTAATTTCTCGGTCGCACCAGTGGTTATGGGGAATTGTTAAAACCACGGTTTTGACGGGATTGGTAGATTTGTTAAAAAAAAACAATTTCAGTTTTGAAAATAAAACTTAAATTCAAAGAAAATTCCAGAGTCTACTGAACCGAAATTACAGACCCACAACCGAAAAATTATTAACTTTTAAATTAAGATACACAAAAAAAAACATCGAAAAACTACTCACTAAGAATGTCAGAATTTACATCAATAAAGAAAACAAAATAATATTGATTGGGTTGGGTACCTACTTCCTAACTACCGCCAAACTGAAGAAGAAATTGTTTTGAAATCTGAAACTATCTAAATACGATTTCTTTGACCTTTTTGACATCTGAGACGGAATCGTTAATAAGTTTAAACATCAGCCTCACTCCTTTATAACTGTTCTCCTTGTCGGCCGAAGTTATTACTGTACATTATTAACAAGGGGTTCGCTTTTAAAACGGAGGACTTGCCGTATAAAATGCTTGACGGGTGGCATTATTTCAATGCTAAAGCAAAAAAAAATGTCATACTCAGAAACTGAATCTCCTTTCCGTTGCCGACATGGGTACCTAAAATCTCTAAAATTACAATCCCCCGTGAATAATAACAGAGATCTGCTTCTACTGCTCCGCTTGACTTGGGGAGTAAGATGGCGAATGTGTGACGAGAGCGTTACAAAAAGTGTGATCGGGCGAGGCGAACGATATTAAATTTAAATAAATATTTGTAGAAAATTAATATATGTATACGTATAAACATGTATATGTACATATAAACATAAGGTAATTAATCTACGTAGGTCACCCGCCGTCCGTTACAATCAGTCAAACACGGCAAGTCAGTGCAACCCCAACCACGTTTGCTAATGAAGAGGTTTTTTAAAAAATAGAAATAATATTAAGATAATTGATTCACGAAAAAATATTAAATGTGTAAACGTTAAGAATAAATGGAAATAAAATTTATGAATAAATTGAAAGAATTAGAAATAGGAAATATGGGGGTAAAAGAGTTACCCCCCGTGGCAACAAGTTTTGTTTTGTATCTTGTCATGCCGAAGGTTAAAAAACGAATTATTTATTTCCACCGGCATATTAACTGGATAGATTAAGAATACAACATAACAATCATAATTAACTTTAAAGCGGAAAATCAGTTTCTGAAAATCCTATAAAGCGAAAAATCTGTTTCATCATTGTATAAAAAAACCCCTCTTGAGCGACGAGCTCTGCGGTTATGAAATTTGTCCAAGGTTGTTGTGTTTTTTCTGTTAGGAAATGCAATTCAATAATACGAAGCGTGGGTCATTTCCACCACGAGATATGGAGATTTGAAATACTTATAAGGGAAAATGCTATATAGATTTTTTTTAAATTTCATATTTCAATAATAAAAAGTGTTGAAACTCACATGAAGCTGGGTAATAAATAATATTACTTAAAAAAACTAATATTTTTAAGACAGAAGAAAACGTTAAAAAAGCATACAGTTAAATTGAATGGTGAATATGGAATAGGTACTGCTAGCGAAGATATAAAATAAACATGAAATATATTTTCCTAATATTACCGTGTATATTAAATTGCTTTCTTACATGGAAAACATTTGCGCCATAAATCTTCAAGCGAGCCTGTCGTTACTCGTACAGTGGGAATTTCGTGAAATTGTAAATATGGCTAAACCCTCAACGTGACTAGAAAAAATAAATATTTTTTCGACGAGCATAATATTGAATTCACGTGTGCGGCACAGGGGAGTAATTCTCATTTTCAATTATGTTGCGGTAGTAACCTAAATAAAAGCGAATATGTTGAACCTGGGCCGAGTATACCAGTAAACCCGAGGATTTAGAGGCATTCCCGAAGCGGGATAAATCTGCCGAAAATGTTAAACCATTCCTATTGGATTTCTCGAAGAATAAACATCTAGCGCAGAGCTCGCAAAGGTCCCTAACTGTCTCATGTACGACGATAAATGACGCAACACAAAGCGCCAGACTCTATTTGCACAAATGCAGGAAGACGTTTTATATTCTCGTGAGCAAAAAGAAAATGCTAATGGTCGTAAGGAGAGCTTTCCCCTAGTTCTAAGTTCTCTGTTGGTACTGGAAAACGAATGGTAAACAGTCGTTTCGATGATGTAACAAAACATGAAATGGGCAATTAAACACAGGACATAAAAAATCGGATTAAAAAAAATTCACATCTGTTAGTTGGAATTTTGTAATTCATTTGCTGTTCTTGTATATTTTTTTTCAGTTTCGAGGGAGAGTAGAAATTAGGTATGATGGGTGTAGCGCTTTCTGTATATTCAGAGGCTGTGTGCCACTCACCCTTCAACTTATTTGTAAGAACGAAATAAATATTCTGTTCTTATATTGTGTTCTCCTGAAAACGGTGAGTATTTGCGTAATTTATAAATATTTACAAAAAACGTAAGAGATTCGGCTTTCTACGTAAGCGGCGTGACATGAAAAAAGTCCTGTCACCCCACTTATGATACCTCCCCATAAAAAAGTTACGAAACAAAGTAATTTTTTGTCTTCTTGTTTGGTTCCCATGCGAATATGGATGGTAGAAGAAGTTAGGGATGCCCGAGGAAGACCAGATGAAGTGAATTAAAAACTTGAGTCGGGCCATTCAACAGTTAGTTTAACAGAAGATTACGTATGAGATGATGTATGAATGAAGCAAAGAGAGTAAGTACATCGAGACAGAGCCGTTTGGCGGTCCATGTCTGGTCGCTCTGCCTACACGGAGAAAAATGTTATTCTAAAATACGATCATTTTATTCGTAAAAACGGTTAAAAACGGGACTGAAGTTCTTAAGAACAAATTAACAGTGTTTCAATGTTTATTGGCGGGGATATGTAAGAACAATTTGTAGGTATACGTACGAAATTACGTATTCCGACAAATTATTCTTCCATGTTCCCGCCAATAAACACTATTACCTATTACTTTTATACACTTCGGTACAAAATTACGTATTCCGACAAATTATTCTTCCATGTTCCCGCCAATAAACATTGAAACCCTTTGAAAATTTGTTCGTAAGAACTTTAGTCCCGTTTTTAACCGTTTTTACGAATAAAATGATCGTATTTTAGAATAACATTTTTCTCTGTGTACACCTGAAGGGAAACTGCGTAGTAGTTAGTTAAGAATAAAATATATTTTATTACAAAAAAGCCAGCTCGTACACAACTACGCATTTGAAATAAATTTATTATGCATAATATTAGAAATTAACAAAAAAAAGATAGTATGTTTATGGGAAAAAAAGGTTTATTAGCAAAGGCAAAGTTTCCCACTAATGAAATTAAAAGTTTCAATTAATAAACAGTAACAAGATGCACTCGAGTGCCCCGTAAAATGAAAATAACAAAACGGGCCAGCAAACAAATTACCAGGAGTTGAGAAACCCTCAGAAGCGAATGTGCAAAACTGGAGATAGCGGTGGAGTGTGCATTAAATTGGATGGTGTTGGAGTGGGCAGGGCGAGCCGCAGCCGTTTGGATCCATTCCAGACACTTGGAAATATTGAGAGTTATGTGGTTGGAGATGAGGCTCGATTGCATCCAGCAGGCAACAAGATAAAACCTAGTTTTAATATAATTTTGTTAGAAGTAAAGCGATTATCAAATGGCTAAACTTATAAATGATGAAAATTCGAGAATATAACATGTAGTCTTACAAAAACCACCAAAAATTTATGTGGATTTTGAAACAACGTCGTTTTCGTGAAAAGTCAGCCCAAGGGCGAATTACTATTGATTATATTATTTTACGATCACAAACATCAATATTTGTACAGAGCCAAGTACAATTAATAATGTTTGTTAATTTTTTTTTTATTATTTATTAAAAAGAAACTTTTTTTCAATATCTACTTGAAAATATTGGTGTAGGTACATTGTACAAGTGTACACTACTTCTTTTTTTTTAACATTAGGTCCACACAGGAGGCCCTGAGGAAAATAATTTCCCTCAGGGCCTATGTCATCTTTGGGGATGCTATGTGCAGGGTATTTTTAAGGAAAGTAAGGAGAGAAAGTTCTGGGAAGGAAAAAGGTATGAGGGTTGGGAAGGAATCTGGGGTTCAGTGTGTCTAGATCATCCGCCGCCAAGACCTAGATAAACCTTACCCCATGAACCCGGGCACCCCTGCTAAGTCACCAAACGTAGCGAACCACTTGGGGTGACCTATGGCAGAGGTGTTGGTTATCCAATAAATGATTACCGGCGGCGGTACCCATTCCCGCCTCCCAAATTGAAACTTCTTGCTTTATTCACATTCCTTATCGCCGTATGCAAACTCTACTATTGTTCATACACTTGGCATAACCCGACAATTATCTGATTCACTCGGTCGTGCCTTGTCTTCCTCGGGCGTATCCGACTTCTTCTACAATTCACTTTCAAGTCATTTATTCTCCTGGCACTCCCGTGTAGATAGATATTTTAAAAGTATTTTTAGCAAAATGATTTTTTATTTTATTTTTACTTATCTCTATATTTTCTTCAATTGGCGAGTTGACAGTGAGATAATTATATTTTAACGTTGTTTTCTTCAATAAAATGGCTATTAGCAAAGGGAATTTCGTAAATTATTTAATCCCATTGTTAGAACTATTTAACAAACAGTACATAGTAAAGGCACGTTAATAATTGATTTATATGTCGGGAGGCCAGGTAAGACCAAAGTATCCACGTCATTAGTAAATTGGCGCTCTCGGGTAGCATTTGCAGAGAAAACAGATTCAACAGAGCTTGATACTTTATATTTAATTAAGAGTTAAATTAAAGACGATGAATTTATTTATTTGACATAAAAATGAAACCGAATTTTTAATTGCATTTCGAATATCAGAATACCAGTGGCGGAATTCAACGAGCAAAGAGGTTGTGGTGGAACCTGCCGTGCTAAAATTCTCAAGAAAAACCCTGATTAGACAAATTGAGATCATTTTAAATGCGACCCTTTAGATTAATACAAAAAATATCTTGGACAAAACGCATTCATGTCAACTCTTTGTTACAACAAAAAAAGTCGAACACACGGTGCGTGTAGTTAGTGTACCTACATTTTTTAATTTTTGTTTTATTCTTTATTTTAAGCACCAGCTTAACTACTAAAGCAGTTTGTCAGTAGGCCAATTTTACAATATTAATATAATACTACAGCCCACATACCTATAACAAGAAACCACACCACAGAAAGAAAGTACATAATCAAATAAAAATACACAAATCATTCAGAGAGGTTGGGAAAATGTTTAAAATTATTCATACAATAAAGTTAAAACATTTTCGGTTCACTGTAGCTAATTTTGTAAGCATGGAACAGCCAAAAAAACAACATCTAAAGGAGCCATTCTTTCATTGTGTAGGAATTCAGGAATGTGCTAAACTCAAGGTTTGTGAAATGTGAGGAATAATGGTACGAGAAGGGTATTTCAGGGACGACAATTAGATAAATTCCCCATCGTGCAGGGCTACATGGACGATTAGTTGGAGAAAACATTTGAGATTTTTAAAGAGTGATGCATCGATGAATGTTTACGCAAAGGGACAACTTCAGAAGGATGTAAATTTTAGAAGATATTAAAACTAGAAATGTTAACTGTTAAGATTTGAGAAAACATTTGAGATTTTTAAAGAGTTATGCATCGATAAATGTTTACGCAAAAGGACAACTTAAGAAGGATGTAAATTTTAGAAAATATTAAAGCTAGAATTGTTAACTGTTAAGATTTGAGAAAACATTTGAGATTTTTAAAGAGTGATGCATCGATGAATGTTTACGCAAAAGGACATCTTCAGAAGGATGTAAATTTTAGAAGATATTAAAACTAGAAATGTTAATAACTGTTAAGAAATCTCCGAAGATTCAATGTGCGCCCTACAAAAAAATTTAAAATAAAAATACATCTAAATGATCTTCAGGGCAAGGGGAAAAATAATTAAGTGTTAAGGCAAAAAATATCGAAGCCTGGAAGAGATTGACCCCCAGGGTTTTCAAAAAGATATCAAACTTAATGAAGCCACGAAACCTAGAATTTATTTAGTAGAATAGTTATTTAAACGAATGGCAACGTGTTGTCATGCTTTTTTGTAATATATGAATATATTTCTACGTATTATTATTTGAGGGAAGTTTCGCTTTGAGGAAGAGTCATCCTATTTGCATTTAGTCAATTCAAGTGCCAGCAGAAACTCCGCACGAAATTTATGTTTAACGCTTAAGAATTATTTTTTAATGCAATAAGCATTAATAAAAAATTATATTGTGGACCAATCGAAAAAAAAACAATAAGTAAACATTAATAATACGCACTGCACCTCGTAAATGTTTTAATAAGGGTAATTTCTCGAAATCCCAGGAATGATTAAAAGAATACACGAGTCGTTGCTCGAAATTCGGTTATAAACGGAATAACCCGGAAATGTCCAATAAGGTGTGCCGGTATGGCAACGACATTTACGATTAGGTAAACTAAAAGGTACGTGACACACATAATATCCGCGTTTACTTCACTTCAAATCTCATGTTTCCAGCGGACCAAATTGCATCCCTCACGAAACCTCATGTAAATGATGGTCACCTGACTACGTGACGGAGGGCGTTCCATCCCCGCTAAGTGAATGTGGGGTGACCACCCGGCCTTGTAGCTGCGGGACACGGCTTTCGGTATTACCTGGAACAAAGATAAACACACAAACATTAATTAACATCGTAAATTGTTCTTCTGGTGGTGTTTGGCCGTGCTTGTCCCACGTGATGTGTGACGTCACAGGAGACGCACACGTTGTAAATGTTTTGTTGCGGTTACCACATTATGACATTATAAATAAACAATTCGCCGTTTGTCATACCTAATAAAGGTTCAAAGAGAAACGTCCTAAGCGAAATGTTCCATTGTTACTGGGAACTCCAAAATTAGCGTTAAAGTTCTGCACGACTCAAAATTGTACGAATTTTAAAAACTTACCATCGAAATCATAGAATAAATTAAAAGTAAATCATCATTCAGCCATTTGGATAATATTCCACAAAAGTATTTAAATAATGTAAAGTATGGAGAGCCTGAAATCAACAAATATAAAAAAAATGATAATAACGTTCACGTTGATTCGGAATGCCACTTTCAAGAAATGTGTGTGGTTGAATATATGGCTATAGAGATAAGATATTGAATTCATAATTAAATTTCTGCACACAAAACGACCATTAATTTCGTAGGTTCTCGATTTCACTTCAAATTTCGCAGAATTCTAATTTGGCTAATAAAGATCGTATCAAGTAGTCGGTGGAGTCTATAATATTGCACTGTGAATAGTTAAGCTAATTCCGACTTAAGCTTCGAGACAAAAAGGAGCAATTAAAATAAAACGCGGTCATACAGTACAGGCTATAGTCCTGTTCCGCTGTTGGCGCAAAATTCGTTGGAGACGTCTAATTGTAAAATATGCGCTGGCTTTGTGTTAGCACGTTGCCCGGAGATACTCTTTTTACGCTTAAAAAAGACAAAAAATAATGGTACAGAGCTATTTTACGATAGAAGGAAAACATACCACGGTAATCTGCTGAAGACAAATGGGTAAACTAAAGCAAAATAACCATTTAAAAACATGTTAGAAAGAAACGTAAAGAATGCAAGCGGAGGTTCATAAATAAACAAGGTGAACTCCCCGGCGTTGCTCGGGCTTTACACAGAGTTTTTCAAAATCAAACTAAAACAGTGACTTTCTTATTTTTTAGCATTAGTTCCACACTGGAAGCCCCAAGGAAAATAATTTCCTTCAGGGCTATGTCATCTTTGGGATGCGTATTTTAAAGGAAAGGAATGAGTGTGAAGGTCCATTGAAAGATATTTTTAAAGAAAGGAAGGAGACAAAGATCTAGGAAGGTAAAAGATATGAGGGGGGGTGAATAAGAATCTAGGTTTCAGTGTTTTCAAGAGAGGCTTTGAATCACTTCATCTTGCCATGTCTTCTTCTACCATTACTTTCACCTCATACATTCTGCTTACACACCTTTCTTAGTTGACATGCGCCTCATTTATATATATGTATATATTTTTTAAGAAAGACAAACATTTCCGGGTTACAAATAACCCGACAATATTTGAAAATCCACTACTTCCATCACAGTAAGAGGAGAATGTTGCTTGTATCGTGATGGACGACTTAGCTAGCCGAGAAATTGAACACGCGACGCCTGGGTGGGACCCAAACGCGATGTCAACTCATCCACCGACCGGTAAGTCATTTGATCGTGTCATAACTTACCAGGGAGTCCTCAACTTTTTTACCGTCCACTTCCACTTCATAATACAATATCAACAAAATTTCCTAATCCTAATCAGCTAAACGGACGGTGCAATCTCATTCTGCTACATTAGGTGCGAAAAATTTTGTAGAATTACATTTCAAGACAAATAATATAATAAAAATAAAAATTAAAACATTAAATAGAAGGTAATAAATGATTATATAAAATATGGAAATAAATTAAAAATCCTAACACGGGATTTCTCCTAGTTGGGCAGTCAAAAAACTTAAATAATGTATAAATTAATTTGAATAATCAGGGGTGTGTAATAAAAAGGGGGATGGCGAAGATTTTTTAATATATCATCCGATCAGTAACCTTTCTCTTGCTTTAAAGGTCATGTATGCAAAGTATCATCAATGTCGAAATAAAACTGAAGATTTGTATAAAAAACAAAGCCGCACAGGGACACTTCTTTACACATATAGATATCAATCGATAATAATATAAGATGTACCTGGCCTTGCCCGGGTTTTTCCACTTATTTTGAACAGTAAAAAACAGAACAAAAAAAAATCCAAAAAATAAGCAGTGTGCAATATTTTATCAAAAATAATCAAAAAACTGCTTTAAGGGGTAGGAAATGGGGATGGAGTTTGGTTTTTTGAAATTTCATGTAGAAAATTTAATCAACCTCGGAAAAAACTGTAGATGTGCATACAAATAAAGTCCACGCCGACCGCCCGCAATAAAAAATTAACTTTATATATATTAGAAATAAGAAGATAGCAGAAGAAGAAGTTACTCAACCCTCATTAAGAAATATTATTATAAACTAACAAAAATAGCGTAGATCTGTGACAAATTAAACCAATTATTTTTTTTTAGTATTGTATTTAATATTTTTTTAATGTTTTTATGTTAAATAAATGAAAAGAAAATACTTTGTTTTAAGTCACTTTATTTTTATAAAGTGACTTAAAACAAAGTATTTTCTTTTCATTTATTTAAAATGTCAAGTCACAATGTGTTTGGTTCTTTTTAAAAGTTTTTTATTTTAGTTTACTTAGGAAACATACAGTTGTATAAAAAATCATTGAACTTAAAATAATGAACATAATATAAACCAGTTAAGTTCCATTTATAATATTTTGCTATGATTACTGATTAGAGTGATTAGGAAGCAAGTAGTTAATTAAAAGTTATAAAAGTACATAGTGTGAATAAAAAATTATTAAAAAGAAAATAAAAAACAATATAGAAGTTATAGTTTTGATTTGAGAACATTGTAAAGTTAATTTGACTTTAAAGGATTTAAGGGTACAGTGGAATATGTCAATATCGCAAGTATTTATAAGATTTGCAGATACGCCCGAGCAAGGAGTTTTGTGCGTATTTCGATTTGAAATGTTGTATATAAAATTAATAGGTTTATTCGATCTGGCATTGCGTTCAGGGCAACGAAATGCAATATAAATGGTTTCCTCGTTGTGTGATTCCTAACTACTGCGTCATGAGCAATAAATAATTTAATGTTTATAATATCATATTTCGGAATCATATTTCTGTGCTTCTAGTGTTTTCTTCTTGTCGACCGGAAAGGTAAATTTAAATAATTTTCTGTTAAAAAAATATAAGTAACTATTTTATCGCCTGTCTGATTTTTTTCAAATAGTCCGAGTTCTAGAGTTCGTTGAACCTAAGTCACAGACGCACAACAATTTTTTTTGTGAATCGGAATTATTTAATCCGTCATCTTTTATACAATCAGGACGGGGTCAGACTCTCGCAGTTACTACATTTATATTTATATTTTATATTTATACGGACACATAGTATAAATATAAAAACGAAATATGTTGAAAAATTTTATCTCCGGCAAAAAACAAACGGAAACTAAAGCCCTCTGTAAATTCGTTTATCTTCCTTGTTTCAAAGTCGACAGTGCAATCAGAACTGTGCATTGCAGATGTATATCTTAAAAACGGTATAGAAATCATAAATTTCGAGTCGGAGCTATTTATTCTTCAATGAAAATCCTTTAGACTGAGAGTCCCGGAGCACTACCCGTCCCCAAAGGGACGAGAGGTCTAGACTCTAGACAAGAATGGATTATAACAGGAGAGGAACGGGAATATTCCGATTCAGAGATTGTACGGCATTATATATTGTTCTTTATTTAAGAGAACATTCAGAAGTTTTAATCCGACAAAAGTTCAGCATCAAAGAAACATCCAAGATGTTGCGTATTATGAAATGACATAGGGGTAAGTACGAACTTAGTAGTTAGTATCCAACAAAGCACAAAGTGTACAATTACGTTCTACTCTAAATTAACTCACTTTTCGCTTTAAGTTCAACAAACGAAGACTCACAAAACCATTTCATTAAATTTTACGCCTAGATACTTAACTCCAAGATCGTTCGTACATTTATTTTCAGGGGATGATAAATTTATACAATATTTCGGCGGAACGTTGAATCTCGTTGGATTTACAAAATTGTACACATAATCCGTAGTAGAAAAGCGTATAACTTTGTAAGCTTTACGTGACCTTTTAGATTTAAGAGATAATATAATAATATTGATGCTGCTTCGTCGTTGTTGCCCGTTTCGTTCAAGAGGCGAGGCGAAAATAAGAAAAGGAGGAAGTAACCACGGAGCACAATTTGTAGATAAACTATTTAGCGAACAAGAGAGTAAATTGACGCTATTAAGTTGCAATCGATTTTGCCATGAACAATGCACATTACGCCTGTGAAGAATGCTCGCAAATACCGCGGCTACACTAAACTCCCGTGCAGCCGATATATCGCTCCTGCAGTTAATTACAACAATATTGTTAACTAACCCAAAGCAATCAAACGGAATGCATTTCAAACGACTGTTCTAATCGTGAGCAGCAGCTGTGCATTCAACTGTTTTATAGTAATCATTACTCTTTATACGCTACTGAACCTGATCATGCATTTAATTATGCCCGAGCGGGTCTTTACAGAAAAATAAATCATCATGAAACAACACGATAGATATTAAATAACTCTTAAATCTGTACATACATCAGGCTTATGTTTCAGTTGAATTCCACTTACATTAAATATATATATTTATGTCAAATAAAATTATGAACTTGAGAAATTACTTAAGACTTCAATCAAATTGAAAAATCGCGACTGAGTTATCGTAGTACGAAAAATTGAAAGGTAGTCTATTTTTGCTGTAGTAGCAAAGATGAAAATATGAACCTATTACGTCCAGATAGTGTTAGACATATCAAATTGCTATAATTATTGAGTAAGGGCTAGTGTTGTACCTATGGATGTTTGTATCTTTGGACACTTTTGGTTTCTTTGGCAAGACATCATCTTAAATTAATTTTAAAAATAGTAGCGAAAGTATATTTTTATGAATTGGCAGCTCTTCTTCTTCTTCCTTGCACTGTCCCAACTCATTGCCTAGGTAGGCTCTTGGGGTCGGCTCTCCTCGTTCTCAGGTTGTAGCTTCTTCGGTTCTGGGTATCGCTCTCTTCCAGGCCGTTTCTACTTAGAATTTTAGAGCATTGAGTCATCCAGGAGTTCTTTGGTCTTCCTCTGGATGACTGTCGATGAAGCTCCATAGACATTGCCTGCTTCACTGTGTGGTCTGGTGGTCTCCGTTTTATGTGACCATACCATCTTAACTGTCGTTCCTCTAGCTTATTGTTTATGTCTGTGACACCCAGGCTACCACGAATGCGTGAACTTTTAATTTTATCTTTTAGTGACACTCCTGCTGACCATCTAAGCATTCGCATTTCTGCTGATTCATGTTGCCTGGTGTAGGAGTTGTACATGGTCCAGCATTCGGAGCCATACATTATCGCGGGTCTAACAATAGTCTGGTATACCTTTCCTTTTAGTTTTATAGGCATTTTTGTGTCACACAGGATTCCTGTTACGGATCTAAATTTACTCCATCCATTATGAATTGGCAGCTCTGATGTATCAAATCACAAAAAAATGCGTTTATTATAATTGTTGTGACGATTTGAATATTTTTCGCAAAAACAATAAGTATTTTTCAGTGTTTTGGTTTTTGTGGGTATTGTATTCTGTTTTCTACCAAGTGTGTTTGATGCTAAAATTATACTCAGAAACCACATTATTGCAGTTTTCTTGTACGCATAACTACAAACTAACACTTCAAATTTTATAGGTTTTATTTTTTGTGAACCCGTGTGTTATTGTGCCTACGAAATCTCAATTTGGTCCCCCCCCTTACCTACCACCTGAAATAAAAGTAACTAAACCTGGAAGGGGGAAGGAAATGAAATGAAGGATTTTGACATATACGTCAAAGAAAAATGAAATTGCCGAAAACTAAAAAAAAAGTTCAATTAAAAACTGTGTTTAAAAGTTAAATTGCGCAAAAAATTCTGAAACGATTTTCAAAATATCTCTAACATAACGGTAGTAATTTGCTTTATCTGTGAATGCATTTCAATGAGGGCCGGGCACTTCGGGCGATTCCTGCAAGAAATACCTTCACAAATCGTGCGTAAGAAAAGTCATGCTGAAATGATGAGACAATGACAATTTTCTGTCATCATATTAATAAAGACTTCAACAAATGCAAACTTAGAGTTTACGAAAAAGTAGATGTAACAATTGTTTTATTAATAAAATACAGTTGTATTTAATAGGAATGCTTTTGTGTTATCTTCGCAAAAATCTAGTCCAAGGGTACAATAACCCTTGTCCAGAGGTACAGACACTTATTGTACCTCTGAACAAAAATGCACTTTTTTTAATTTCCAATGCATCAAAAATAATTAATGCAAAAATGTGTAAAACGTTGTTTATTTGTCCAATTCATAAGATTTAAAAAAATTTACTTTCGTCACTCCAATTTAAAGAAAAATAAATTTAAGTTAAAAAATACAAAATTGTTTAAAGGTTCAACACTTGCACCTACCTACATCATGAAAAATTAATAGTAAAAGAAGATATGAGAATCTATAATCGTCCCACCATAATATCTATTTATATAAAAATCAAAAACACCACTTTTAGAAATCCCTCAGTTGAATAATTGAAGGAAATCCGTTTGATGTCGGTACTATCATTTTTTTTTTGTTAAATCATTTCTGAAAGAATATTAAAAGAGTATCAGTAATATTAATATGCAAATGTAATGAGTAACATTAACTTATAATACGTAGGTATGTTTTATACCCACTCTAAAAAGAAGAAGTATTCCCGAAAATTATAAAACTACCATTAAGTTATGTTTTAAACCAACGCGCAAAAAGGCGGTATCGTCGCGAATTCTCCGCCACCTACGCCTTTATAAAAAGGTGTGTACGCGCAGCACTATTTATAAAGTTGTGTTTTATGGTTTTAAATTTGAATGCAATGGGTTTATTCGCTAACGGCAATTCGCAGGGTATAATTACGAAAGCGTTTTCGTGAACGTGCTTTTAACTGAGTGCATTTATTCCAAAGAATTTTATATTCTGGGCACTGACTCCGCGGGCAAGTTGCTGTTGGAATCCAACAACTGTATAGCAGGTGTATTGTGCGATCTTCGTGCGGAAAGAAGCAATTCTCGGAGTCGTCTTCCTTCCTTAGAAAGGAGTTGCATCCAAGTTGCCTCGGAATTTCTGTTATCAAGTAATAAATATAATTTAATGAAATACAGCCAGTGCCAGAGCTGAAACGTGATAAAATATTTTCATTGCTCAAATGCAGCCACTACAACGCATAATAGCAACTACTGCCTTCAGTACCTAATATGTAAGGAAAATTCAAGTTATATTTTAAGTGATGTTTTATTTAGGACTAAATACTGAGGAAGATATCTTATTAGATCTATGTAGAACAAGCTAACATTAAATAAATAAAATAAAGTTAAAGTACATAAATGATTCGTTAGGTATAATTCTTAGTTCAAACTGATTAACGAGCCGGGGCATAAAACCGCACAGCAAAACAAATATAATAAAAATTCCCATTTGAAAAAAGAAATTCCGCATGATAAATCGTAACCATAAATAAACACCATTCGCATTCATATATCTCGCAAGAAACAGCGGCAATAAAATCTCCGCCGACTAGATAAAAAAAAAAAACATTGTGGGTAAGTAAATAATAGAAGATGTTTATTCGGCCGAAAATCTTCAGTTTTATTTTGCGTCGGTGTTGAATATCTAATTAGAAAGTTCGTGGAGAATTTTCACCATCCGCCTACTAATAATCCACCGCTTTCAGACGTGCTGTTTCCTTAATCGGACGTGACTCCGGCACGGTCCGGGGGATATCGAAATATTGGGAAAAATAACAATCTTCACTTATAGTTTCCTTTTTACAGAGCCAGCGAAAACAGCACACTTTTATACTCAATCTCACAAATTGAATTGAAAAATTAAAGGATAAGATAAGGAGAGATAATATCAAAGCAGAAGGCTACAGCATATTTTTTAACTTTTAAATACAAATAAGAAAAATATAAGCGGGTAGCTTCGTCCTTAGAACTTTGTAGTCAACACAATCCAAACTGCCTGAATAATAAATTACCCGTCTGTGAAAATTGTTCTATTCTAATTAGCGAAAAAAATGTTAAAAAAGTAGAATAAAAAGTTTTTTTCTCTAATTGGCCGAAAAATTTGCAAAAAAATACAATCTTAACAAGAAAATTTCAAATGATAAATGGAAACTATTTAAATACAGTTAATGGTCACCAAAAAAATAATATAACCTAATAAACTCAAAAAACATCATTAACTTTTATGCCGATGCTCTGGGTAGCTTCTGGTGGCAATATCTTAATATCGAATGATCATGCATCCAAAACTAAATATTATTTCGTGGAATCAGCAACCTTTGAATTGGTGCCTAACTTTGTCAATATTTTTTTTAGTGGCAAAGGGTAATTCTTCAACAAATCATTAATATCTTAGTGTTACATATAAATTACATGCATTGATAAATATGTAATATTAGACTTCCAACTCTGATAAATCGTGTCGGATACACTCTCAAACCTTTCAAGTTTATACTAACTTCTGCAAGCAAAGTGCACACGGCCTCAAACAGGCAACCAGCGCGATCAAGTTTCCGCCACACGTAGTACGGGTACGGGAGAAGCCGCTCAAACAAAACGCGCCAGAACGAGGAATAAGGAACGGTACGAACCTACCAGCCATCAGCGGGAGTACCGCAAGGATGATTTACACCCCCTCTCGGTAAGGGATGCACTTCATTGTACTTTGCATAACAAGGAGTGGATACAAATTGTATCCCTATATTAATTAATTATAAATTCTGCGAGGGGTACAATTTATCCAGATGATGAACTAACTTAATTGGATACAATACGCCTGTAACGAGTTGTGCATTTGCATCGTCTGTGTGATATTTAAAATAAGAAATTTCAAATTCATCTTTACGAGCTTAGAATGTTTCTACTAGAATAATAATATTTACATATTAAAGGAAATCTCATGCAATTATTGACAGTTGTTATATCTCGACTTTGTCTCTTGGGTGAGAGGAATTTTATAGTGTGTTTTAATTTGCATTTAGTAGATACCTGCCATTAATTTTGAATTTTAACTATGTCTTCTCAATTTACAAATGGTTAAACATATAATATAACAAAGACGAGGAAAAATGGAGCAAAGAAAATTGCTTACACGTTAGTCTAAAACAACTGCAAATAATTTGAAAAGTTTCTCCGTTTATACTTTGGGCAACCAGCTTTCCCAATTTCACAATGGCGTATTTTTTACGTGGCTCAAAAAATGCGCGGAAAAGTTTTCATGGCTTCGGATCTGTTGTGGCAGGAAACTCGTTTCCGGAATGTCTTCTATCGGGAAGGAAAATAAGAATATGACCCAGAAAGCGAAACAAAAAGCCACTCAAAACACAAACATAAGCGCACAACAGGTGCGGTGCAGTGGGGCAGTTAAAACAATGCACAGAATGTATGACGAACTTCGCAAACAAAAGCACCACATTTAATTTCTTTACCGTGCCTGAGGGGTTGATTCCTGGTAGAATGTTAGTAGGGAAAAAAATTAAAGCTACCTGTGAGCGTGCCGATTTTTACGGAAGAAAATTTTAATGTTAACAATGGTGCGGACTCGAAACGAGTTTTGAAGGATCATTTTCAAATTATCGTGGATCCATATCGTTGATACAGCTGTCATCCAGCGTAATTTCAAAAGGTTTTCAAAAACACTTAGTTCAACGATACGATTTAAGATTCTCACGGATAAAAACAATCTGGAGATTGATTTTACGGGTAATAAACTTTGGTTCACAAATTAAATTGTGGAAACCCGTTACTTCATTCATAAATAAAGTATTGTTTGCCAGCAATATGAATAATCAATATCATGACTGAAAATTTTCAATTGGGTATATTTTGAGTTTGGTTGCAATACTTGAAGGATGTTTAAGTAAACTAATATACATTTTATTTTACTTGAATTATAATATATAAAATGTAAATTTTTTCAGGAACTTTATTGATTGGTCCTTAATCTTGAACTGTGGGTTGTGCTGTTAATGATGTTCCTAGTTTCAAAGTTCTCAGTGAAGGTACTCACCACGATTTTATCCATAGCCTAAACTTGATCGTTGATTTTGCTATAGTTTTTATTTATCTTTGACGTTGATGATTGTCTCTTCAACTTTTACCGTCATGTGCATAACACAGATATGATTGAAGTACGACCGTTTTATTCTCTTCAGCACATTCGGGAAGGTGAAATGCAAAATTGGCGAAACAGGCTTTTACTTGGCAGGCAGCGTTTTGTTTGGCCCGAACCTTTTCTTTTTTCTGACGGTGCCAACTGAAGTCATGTTCAATACCCTAGCTAGTTCCTTAGTTGTGAAGAAATTATCGGTAGATATTGAAATTTACACTTTACACAAACTGGCCAAGTTAAGAAACGTTCGATCAGCAACGATTAAAAGACCGGTGGATAGGATAACTCATAATAGCTTCATCAAACAAACAAAAAACACTTTTTTCCTATTAGTAGGTTAATAATATAGCTCGTGCTTGAATGAAGGATTTTAAAAAATAATTACAAGGCTATATATACGTCCTGGAAATTGTACCAAAAATTGTACCGTTTTGCATACAACTCCGCCAATTTTTTGTTTTTTTTTAATCATTCGTCAAACACGAGCTATATTAACTTAATACTCGATCATGGGTTATCCTATCCACCGCAAGGACACTTTTTTTAAGAAGTCTTCGGAAACGGGTCCCATTTTATAAAATATTGTTTGAATGTTGCGCTTTCATATGCTTAAAGTTTTAAATAATATAATTTATTTATTATATAAAAAATTGGGAAAATATGCTTTCTTCTAACCTTCGAAACCCATATAAAACCACTATACAAGCAAGAGTTTATTTATAATATTAAATAAACTCTTGCTTGTATTGTGGCGTGGTGGCGGTACTTTACTTTCATTTTTTATCAAATATTTACCCCCAATTTGAGATAAAAATGAACATAATGGGACAATTCAAGTGAGTTATTATTATAATTTATTCTAATATGTAAAGAAAATGTATTCCCTTTAATTTTCAATTGTGTGGTGTAAGTTAGAATGTAAATGTCAATTGTCATTTGTTTTATTATAGCATTATTTTATTGTAAAATATCAGTTGGTTTGTTAGAAGAAACCATAAAAAGGAAATTGAAATAATAAATGCTGTTTCTTTGTTACACAACTTTGCAGCACAGGCGTTTTATTTAAAAGGAATTAAATCATCATATATATTATAAAGTTGATTGTCTGTTTGTGGCTTTGTGGCCGGCGAGCAGCGTGGATTTGTTTTCTATACAAATCTACAGTTTTATTCTGAGGTATATGAAACTTTGCACCCTTGACTTTCAGAAAGATCACTGTCTACATAAGATTTCGAAAAACTACTTCATTTTCTTTTCCCACCCCTTAAAGTAGTATTTTAATACTTTTTAATAAAATTTTGCACGAAAACTTTGCACGAGGAAAATTTCTGTATACATCTTTATTGCTGTCAATTTGTAATACTAAAATCTCGAAGATTCTTTTATCTGCTTTCAAAACGGTATTTTATTTTGAAATGTGTTCAAAAACAGCGAATTTATCTGGAATCGGATGTAATGCGTAAATTTTACTGCGCAATCTGAATTTTGACAGTTTGCTTAAGAAAAATATAGTAATTGTAAAATATAGAAGCTCTAGGGGTTAATAAATATAATAATTAATTTAAACGTAGCTAAAAACCTAATATATTTTAGCACTTTCGGGGTAAGAAGGGACTACGGCCTGGCATTTCTTTTTTTTACTTTCGATACTGTCGGTGCGCATAAATTTAACACATTCAAATGTTTACTCTTTAAAATGATTTGCCTGTGTGTGTAAAAAAAAAAAAAAAAGGTTACGTAAAAAGTACAGAAAAAATAAAATGTTCGGTAAAATGTTCAGGTGTAGATTCCCAGGCATGCCCATTCAAGTTTCTATAATGATTCATTTGAAGATAAGACAACGTCAGAACCCACATGGCACGGGTACACCATTAATCTATAAAAAACATTAGCTTAACTTAACGTTTTCCGAGAACTATTATATAAAACCGTGAGCTTTTTATCACGTAAGCTCTTCCTTTGCGGATTGGCCAATTAACTACTCTTTGATTTGCAAACAAATTTCTAGATAAACTAACAATGGGGCGATGCAGAAGTCGTCTTCATCGTCGTCTCACACATACTTTGCTTAAATATTTTTTTAAACTAATAAACGCTCACTTATCTAATAATAAGATACTGGCCCAATTAAATTATTTTATACCAGAGTCTCACTCTCGAGGACGTCATCACAATCTTCTATATAGTAGAGCAATCCGCAATAATTTATTTATGAACTCACCTGTGGGGAGAGCTACGTGCTTTTTGAATGCGGTGGATAAAAAAATAGATTTCTTTTTTGACTTTGTGGACTGATTTTCTGTGAAATAAATATTTGAAATAGTGACTTCTGCATATACTTACATTGATTATCGCTATAGAGCATGCGTAATGCACATATATGTAGGTACCAGTTCGTGGTACGTTATTTCTTTTAATCAAATTCATGCTCTCTTGCGTAAAAATGTTATGAGTGATTCATTACTGAATGAAACAACTTAAATGCGAAAAATAAAATACTTATGTCGTAGGGATAAAAAATTATGAAATAACAAATCGAGCAAAATAAATGCTTCGTAAGCGAAAATTTTCTTCGTAAATTCTAAAATAACGCAGAAAGATTTTTTGTAGTAGAAACAATAAAAAGGACTTACATTTAGTTTATGATTAAACTTTATTGTAGCAAGGAGATCTCTAAAGTGTCGTGGGTCAAAAATCGAATGAATAATAAAAGTTACCCCTAAATACATAGGTATGCCCTTTGAGATTAGATTCCCGAGGCATTGTACAAGTTGGCTGAAAAAATAATCCCATCGCCTTTTTCCTGACGGGGTGTCAGCCTAATGGGATTAAGATGAAAAGGTCCGGGGGTGATTATGCCCCCCTGTTCCCGTAATTAAGTTTGAAGACTTATGATTAAATTTGTCCCGCAAAAAAGCTTCAAAACTGGCGAGAAAATGTAAGGAATTGTTCACGGGATTTTCGTATGAATGTTTCTACGCAGGTTGGGGAAAGGCTGTGAAAAATTCATAACATAATTTTCAATGTCAATTCTTTGGCGGACAAATAAAAACATTCATTTTGACAATATCTTTACGTTAGATACATTGAATATGAAGTACTTCTCCGCTTTATTTTGCCCGAGTTATTTTAAACTATTCATTGAAATAATACGACTGAAATGAAAAAGGGGAATTTAAATATTATAATCGAATGTTTAAATGATCTACTCGGGCCTCGAAATTGGAGTCGCCGAAATGACTATTTATGAATAAGATCGATTCTGTGAAACTCAGCAGAGCTTTTATCAAAGTAAAGTGACTGAAATCCGACGCTCCATTCTGAAATTTTCATTACATTATAAATATGAATGCACCACCATTTCTGAAAGCAGACACTGCATTTAATAAGTGGGTTCAAAGAACGTTTAGAAAGTACACGCACAGTAATTAAAATTTAATGTTGGCATGGTTAAATTGCATTTCCGCCGCTGGCAGTTAACATACAGTAATGGGTTCCGTGGGATAAAAATGGTGGATTAATGATTTCATTGTGCACAAACAAAACGGGCGATTTCGCATTACTGAATTACAATAACGCCACTTGTGTAACCAAAACAAAATATTAAAACAATATTTAAACCAATTGAAACCAACAGCGGGAAATCAACAAATCTTTTATACGGAAAAACAACGGCTTCAGTTATTATGAAGAAAACATTTTGTATGGCAACTGCTTCAAATTTGAAAGTAGATTTGCATAAAAATTGTTTGATCACACAAGTAACATTATTTTGTTTAAAATGTTTATTTTAAACAATACGCTCGTGAGATCACAAGACTTGCGAATTTCGATCTGGAGTTCGTATTAAATATTCCAGAAACATGGAAGATATAATAATATGTATCATTGGTATTCTGGCCTATTGCGGTTGTATGTGAATATTTAGACAAGTACCTGTCAATACCAAATACTCGCTAGCTAGGGGACAAGGCACACGAGGAATTTGAATACGATTCATTCACGTGGAACAGGATACATGATTTTGAGACAAAGTTCAAGTGAATATCGTCCCCAACGTTAGCAAACGATACCGTACGTCTATCTGATTATTGATACATCAACATGCAAGTCATGAACCACCCCCTTATATTGTAAATAGCAAGAATTACGAGAAGTGCGGAAACCCAAATACGAGGAAGCAATTAATAAATTTATTCGCGTTAAATTCAGCAAGACCAAGTGTGGAAGCAATCAATAAAGATCTGAATACTTCCATATTAAACTCACGTTTGGTTAAAGCCCAACGTACCTTGGCTGATAGCATGGGCCAGGGTATTATTCGAATGCTGGTAACAATTGTCTTGAGATCGACTCCGTTGAGTCGAAATAGCAGAAATATTGGGGACTCGATCGAAATACTCGTATAAGGAATAATGTTCTTTCAGGCACTGTAGATCAACCCATGCTCTGCAATGTATTCTTCAAATATGGCAACCAGTTTTCTCGTGGCCTTCACAGGAAGGTACTACCTATGACCTTTATCGCCCGGGTAGATAGTATGAATCCGGCATACTTGGCAACCAAATTGTATCTTGATCAGTATTTTGTTTAGCTCTTCCATGTAAATTTTTATTAAAACTGGGGACATGGAGTATCTTGTCTTTTTTATTATTCATCTTTATTAATTCTATTACATTTGGATATAATTCTATGACATTTGTGCTTTATTGTTTCACTAGGAACTCTTGTGTTGAGAGCAGGCACAGTTTATAACATAAGCAGTTTGTAGTGAAAACACAAATTATAACACAATATTACGTTTAAAATAAAAGACAATCAGCATCGTACCACTATAAATGCATACTTTTTTCATTTATTAAGTTAAAAGAAATTTACATTTCACTCTCTTAACTTAAGTAGATATAAAGTAATAAAATTAATTTTGTTCTTTTAACTTAAGGTTAAATAGTTTTCTTTTAAATATATTTACACTTTTCTCCGGTTTTAGGGAGTCTGGAAGGAGATTATAAATTTGAACACCCTCGTGGCCAATGCTTCTCTTGCCACTTTCAGTTTTAACAGCATTTGTGTACAGTTTCTTTTGTTATCTAGTATAATGCTTGTGTATTTGTGACGTTTTTATAAATGTTGTGTTTGTGTGCATAAGTCCATTTTGTATTTTGTAGATTAAAAGGCAAGTGTTATATTCGTACAAAGTTCTTATTTTCAGAAGGTTGGTTCAAATCCTGGTATAGTTTTTTTGTGGGAGTATCTGTGTTATAATTGAAAAGTTTTTAAATGACTTTGTTCTGTATTATTTGTAAGTCGTTTAAGTACGTGATGTATGTGATTCCCAATATTTCTATTAAATAATTTAGGTGGGACTGTACTAAACTAAAGTATAAACCCCTCTTTATCTCTATTGGTAGATGAGCAATTCTACCAAATACACCAATTAGTGGGATGATTTTTGCTTTTAGTTTATCTATACGTTGTTTAAATGTCAAATGTTTATCGATATATAAGCCCAGATATTTTTCGCTATCCAAAATATGTAGGTCTCTTTTTTCTATTTGTAATGGTTTATGCAACGGTATTATTCTCTTAGGTGAGCTTAGGATCATGTAAGTGGAAGCGTAGTTTATAAGGTAATCAGGTTATAATAAAAATACAAATAACAACACAATGTTGCGTTTACAATAAAAGACAATCAGCATTGTATTATTGGAAATGTGTACATACTTATAAATTGGTTTTAATAAAATCTTCGATCTTAGAGATCTGTCTTTGCTGATGATCCAAGACTTGGTGTCTGATTTATATTTCAAATAAGTGTGTTCTATCTAATGGCCAGTGGAAGTGCATTGTATAGCTTCATTGTTTCGTACAAGAGTCCCAGATGCTCTTAACTGTCCGGTGCCAGTGGCTTAAGGGAGCGGGGAAGGGAAGGAGATAGCGAATAGGGAGAGGAAGGTTGGATAGGTTATCTGGTGTAAAAACACGGCAGAGGCGATTTCAAGCAACGTTTTGATTCTGAATGGTGGTCTTTCACCAGGGCGATACTGATTCAATGAACCTGCGCTGATTCTGATAAGTGACCACGAAAAAGTAATAACTGATCACGGGAATCAAAAATTGAAAGCGACGTTTCTTTAATTGAGGAATTCCAAGTCGTATAAAGCTTTATGGCGTATTCTAACAGAAGTTGTTGTTTAATAGACAATGCGAGATTTGTTGTTTGATTTGAACAATATACTCCCCAAACTAGGCAAAGTCGGTGTAATCTACGATCCATAAAAACTGGAATTTAGGATGGATTTAATGAAAATAATCCAAGCGGTGCTCGCCGAGTTCCGTGAATGCGAATTTAGAAAACATGGCAGAGTTTTAATCCGCTTCACTGAGCTTTCGATAGCTACACAACAGCTATAGCATTACAATACCAGTACTCTATACTAAAGTACATACCTACAGAAACGGTAGCGGGTCCGGGCTTCAGAATGCAACAGCTGTATTCACACAAAGCGACTGAAATAATACAAGCATGTTGAACTCAACCATAATATGGAAACTCATTTCGTATTATTTCTTGCAAAAACGATATAGCTATATATTTTCATTATATTAAATGAAACGCAAAACTTTGAACAACAAAATTTTGATATTCAAGCGACTCGATAGTTTTTTTTTCAAACAACGAACAGCACAAAGTTACGAGATACATGATTTCGCCAAAGCTTCAGTAATATTTGTCAGAAATTTGTTATTTTCTAAGTTTGTTTATGACAATCAAATGTAATGTTCAAAATTTTACACTTTTTTTATTTTTATTTTTTATTGAAAGAAAAAACTAATACATAGTGTCAACAAACAAGTCCTGCTAAACCAATTCAATTGGCTTGTCAACAGGTGCTTATATTTTACTTACATATACATAAAAAAAAAATTACATCTTTTATCTACAGATTCAACATTTTTTCATACATATTAATATAAATATTTTTTTCCGATAGCCAATTTTTCACCATATATTTAACCTTATTCATAGAATTACATTGCTTTATAGTGTCAGGTAATAAATAAAATATATTCGGAATGTTGTATTCAAACGTTCTCTGTCCGTACTTATTAATAAATTTCGGAACTATTAACCCGTCGTTGCGCGTGAATCTAGTGCTATATTTATGTTCTAATTTCTCTTTATGCTGCGGGGTATATAATATAATATAATATATGCTGAATTATAATTTTGTGCCATAGTTATAGCCTTAACATGTAAGATTTTGACACTCTGAAACAGCAACGGTGTATTATGTCTCTGTTTGAATATTTTAGGGAGTACTAATAATTTTACAATTGAGTTTTGTACAACTTGGATTTGTTTCAGATTGGTTATAGTAGTATGAAATAATAAATATGATGAAATTGATGTTTAAGCTCAAAATATCTACGTTTACCATAAAATTCGAGAGAGAAAGCCAATTTTGCAAGGACGCCGAAGCTTTTTTAAACTTCAAGCTAATCGTCGCGTCGTTGGTAGAAATGCCGGTGTTTTCAATGTGATTGAACACTTTGTTGAATATAGACAAAGAATAATTTAGGTACATTGTTGTTTTTATTTTAATCTCAAGTCGTTTTGTTGAAGCAAGTTTAAATAAACCAGAAATGGGTCTTATCAGAATGGATGATTCAGCTTTTGCTTGTAATGCAGCACTACCTTCCATTGCACAGTTTTTTTGAACAATTTAAATTAAATTTAACAATCACTTATACTTTTTTATTGTGGTTTTGGAAATAATTAATATTCATTTAGATATTTGTTAAAACATGTTGCGGATTAGTTTCGATAAAATGAATAATACAAAATATTCAAATTTGCTGTTCGAATAAAACATATAACAAATTATGCAGGAGATATTATAAAAACGAGATGTAATAAAGAAATAATCGAAATTTGATAAGAAAATGGAAGGATAAAAAACTCCTAATAATATTTTTAATAAACATGAGTATATTTTAGTAAAAATATAAAACACATATACGGAATAAGCTTGAAACACTGTTTATATAAATATTCCTCAATCTAATCCGAGAAACGTGATTAACCCTTAAAATTAAAAAAAAATTGCACAATGGTAGTAGGACTTTCCTCAAACCACCTTGTCAATCAAATCAATCAAAGCGCCCACAGTTTGACAGCAACGTATTGGTACAATTCACGTCCTCGTGTTTGTTTGTCTCTATTCCGTAGCAAAGCAGGACCGTAGAACCGCAGCACCGTAGAGCCAAAGAGCCCGCTATATGTACTGTGTGCGGAGCGTGAACCCGCCGACTGTGATGGGGGAGATTGAAGATTTCCAGCCGGATTGCTTTGTAACAGATTTCATTTTTCTCGATCGAGCGGTGATAAAAATAGTGCATATTTTACAGGGGTTTACTGTGTATACCCGTAACTAGGCGTGTAACGCTGCAGGGGTGTGACAAATAATAATAATAAACCTGGCCAATTTTATGGCGGATTTTTTGTGAAATAACACCTCAAAAGTACTTAACATAAATTAGAAAATATTTTATGTTAGGTTGACGCGATTGGCTCGCGTCACTTCACGGGTCAGAAATAAGTGAAGTGTATTTAACTGCACAAATGACTACTTGTGGTTCCCTACGAACTGAATACTATTCACACCAACAGCAGAGTATAAAAAAAAGTTTTTACCGAGGTTTTAAGTTTAAGTTTTTTTATTCCAGAAAAAAAGAAAAGAAAATTTTCACTTACTTAACTAGAATTTGCATAACATTATATTATCATACAACATATTATCATACAATGTATTACAATATATTAGTGACATCAATTATTATAACATTATTCCTATAACAATCTTATTGTTATTAACTTATAGTTATTAACTGACTAATGAATATGTTATTAACTTTTTAATTGAATGTTATTGTCACTAAAATATATTATTAACTTTACTGTGTAAAATAAAAGGTAAAAAGGAAAAATATAAAAAGTAACCAATACTATATTATATTATATATATTATATATTCATGTTATTTTCTGGACGTAATAAATATGTAATAGTTTATATAATAATGTATTCCTATTCTTTTTGATAAATAAATACTTTATACTTTAATACTATTCATTCACTTTCAATATAATATTTCAATAATATAGGTTTGAACCTCCTATCTCCCTACCCACTGATCGGAATCAACCGCGCTACTAATTGTTATACCGACATTTATTAAGGGCCAGTTGTTTCACAGAATTTGAATAATTCGTCAAATTTTCAAGTTCTGATTTTATTTCAGCTCTGTAAATCAATGACCTATAATGATATAATAACAGAACATGAATAGAACATTCACAGAACTCGAAAATTAAAAATAATATGTAGTATATTTGCGGCACGATCCAGAGTGCAAGATACTCTCAGTATCGCCCTGGTATAAGATCACCATTCAGAATTGAAACCTTGCTTGAAATGGCTTTAGCCGTGTTTAGTGACTAGATCTGAATTGCCAGATACTTCCTTACCTTCCTCTTCCCCATCTCCTTCCCTTCCCCACTTACCTTCAGCCTCACAACATACCCCAATTGGGGATGCCATAGTCTCACTGGCTCCAGACGGGAGCAGTTGGGACTCTTGTGAGGTATTCATTATAAAAAATAAAATCAAAAATCTATTTCAAATATCAATGAAAATTTTAAAAAAAGATTTGATTGAGGTTTGAACCTTCCTACCCGTTGATCGGAATCAACTGAGTTACCAACCGGTAGACCGACATTTATAAAGTAGATATATTAAAGGCGAGTGGTTTCGTTTTTTTTTCGGTTTATTTCGGTACTGTGAAACAACTGACCCCATGATGATATCACAACAGAACTTAAATAGAACATTCACTGAACTTCACATTGAAATTTGATGAATCATCCAAATTCTGTGAAACAACCCGTTCTAAGTGTTTTAATTTCGAATTTTAAAAAAATGCATATATGTCCGCGGGCGTGTACGTAATTGCCAACAAAGGTTGATAGAATGCATTGTCATCGACATCGAGTCTGTTTGCAACAAAACAATGAAATTATTTCGAGGATCACAAAGATCAAATGCACTGATGAGTAAAATTACACAATTGTACGAGGGTGGGGAGAAAAGTTTCCAGCCTGACAAAGAAAACACCAATTTTTTTGTTTTTTTTTTTTTGTTTTTCTTTGTCAACATTATCTCCATTAGGACAAATACATTTTCATAGCGGTGCTCGAACGCAGTGATGCCAACTTTATAATGCGATCCGTCGAGCTCTTCAAAATACCCACTTACAGCGCCAATGACTTCCTGCGAGCTATGTTTTGAGCTTAGGGACTAGGACTAGATGATAGCTGGGTGCTAAATTGTTGAAGCAACGCGAACTTTCGTTGATTTTAGCCATCGCGAAAACTGAAGTGTGTGCTGGTACATTATCGTCATGAACAAGACTTTTTTCACCAGATATGATCGTTTTCTTTTTATAATTAAATGAAACAATATAACTTAGTTACAACCACTGATTTATTTAGTTAAACGCCGACCGGTTTCGGAACAACCGTTCCTTCTTCAGGGCAAACATATAATGATGACAATTACAAAATAGTGGGTGGGTACAATTTATCAGTAGGTGTTGTGGTAGGGGTGGGGGCGTGGCTAGGAATTAATGAAGAGTAAGAGGGGACAGAATGGACATCGAAAGGGAAGAGATTTAATATTGGGCTATAGGTTCATATTTTTTGTTTATTGATAATCGACTCATTATTTTTAAGGGATTTTTTATTTATTTCTAGAGCTTCTAAGTTATCTATGCGTGTTCCTTTATTATTAATAAAGTTATTATTATTATTAATAAGTTTTCTTTTTACTTCATCACTCCAACTTTGTAGTAAGTTTTGATATTCTTCACCGTTAATAGTGATACCCTTCTGGAGGTAATAAATACAGAGAATTTCTTTTGTATCCCAGAAAACAGTTGTCATAACCTTATTGGCTGGTAAAATCGATTTTGCCTTCTTTGGAGTTGGTTCACCTAATAATGTCCATTGTTTTCACTGTTTACTTTCAGGACTTTCAGGGGTGTAGTGGTGGATCCAAGTCTCATCAACAGTTATGAATCGACGCAATCGGTTTGATGCCGCTTGTAGGTACATCGTCAATTTCTTAAGTCAAACAGACTAGTGGCGCGCCTTTTGATCAACTGTTGGCAAACGCGGCTCCCACTTAGCGCACAGCTTTTCCATACCCAAATGGCAATGCAAAATATTGCGCATACATTCAGTTGACATTACAACAGCATCAGCTATCTCATTCACTTTAAATTTGCGAACTTCCACCACGACTTTATGGATTTTCGGATTATTTCGGGAGTTATGACCTCAAGCTCCGGAGCATGGTTCATCAGTGCTCCTGCGACCTTTCTTAATTTTAGAAACCCACTATTTATCGGTGAATATAATGGAGAAGAATATTTTTTGAACGCATTGCTTTTTTATTAGAAACGGGTTTAAACCTTTCAAATAGAAGTATTCTAAAACGGCAAACTTTTCCGATTTTTCTATTTTCACGAAAGTCATCTTCTCCGAAAGGGTGTCAAACGAATACTAACAGAGCTATTGACGCTAAATTTGGCATGCTAGCTGGTGAAGAATGGTATTATAGAATACCAGTACAAAATCATACCTGCTGATGCCAGGGTCAGGCCGGAAGCTTCTCACTCCACCCTCATATTTAAAAATGGATTTTCACAGAGTAAGGTAATTTCTTAAAAATAATAAACTAAATTGAATCGAATTGAACACATGATTCAAACAGCTACATACATTAATCGTCGCAAATTTGACCTCTTTTATTAAAGTTTTTACTTTAATTAATTTTTCGGTTAAGAGATAATTGTGATAAGATTAGTTAACACAAAATTTTGTCACAAAACTTTGTAAATATATTTTTGCTAAAGAACTTTAAACACTTTTACATTTGGGCAAACGATAAACTGTTTTGCCTCGCAGCGGTCTGAATATTTTCTTCGCACATTATAAACAAACAAAAAATCGAGTAGGTATAATTTTCCGGATAAAACATTATTGTTTTGTATTGGGAGGTATTAAAGTCATGAGGCCTGAAGGAGTCATTCGATAACAGAATTTCAATAAACTGAAGATATGAAATACTCCTTTATACCTTTGGCCTGGAACAATCGATCCTTAGAGGTTTGTTTTCACTTAGACCCAAATAAGGAAATGTGTGAAGGGAAAAGCGTCTAGAATTCTAGATACATCTGTGTTTGAACTTTACCTCTGCCGTAATATAGATAAGGGGCTTTAGAAACCCTTTCCAAGAAAGCCTTACGTATTCAATACATTAGCATTCGGAGAAATCAGTGAATTCATTGATGCATTATTGTTATCGTGCTGAATAATTACTCAATTGTAGAGAATTCGTAAAATAAAAAATAAAACTACTTACTTAATAATTTGGGTGTGCATTAAAAAAAAACAATAACATTAAAATTAAACGAGGTAACCGTTGCATATTTCGAAGTTTTAGAAGCATTGGGGGGGATAGATCACATGAATGATATTACACCGGTGGGGTGAGAAGTCTCCAGCCTTTTTTTAAATTTTTATAGAGAATACCTCACAAGAGTCCCAACTGCTCCCGTCTGGAGCCAGTGAGACTCTGGCATCCCCGATTGGGGTATGTTGTGAGGGGAAGGGAAGGAGATGGGGAAGAGGAAGGTGGGGAAGTAGCTGGATATTCAGATCTAGTCACTAAACACGGCTAAAGCCATTATTAAGCAAAGTTTCAATTCTGAATGGTGGTCTTACACCAGGGCGATACTGAGAGTATCTTCCACTCTGGAACGTGCCGCAAATATAGTATATATTATTTTTATTAATTATTTGTGAAATAACTCAAATTAATCAAAATAAAAATTATTTGCGCACGCCGGGTTCGAACCCGCGACCTTCCGATTGGTAGTCAAGTGTCTTACCACTCGACCTCTGACACATAGATGACGACAGCAGATCTAATTTTGTACAGGCATTATGAAAAATGTATTAGTCTTCATGGAGATTATTACATAGAGAAATAAAACAAAAAACGCCGGAAAATGTTCACCCCATTCTCGTACATAAATTAGTCAAGAATTTTTGTTATTTATTTATTTATGCCGGACAGGTGAAAAATAATTCAAAAATCAACGGTTCGAGGAACTTTAATACCCATAATACATATGCTTCAAAATATTACCATTTAGTTTTCCATATTTTTAATAAAATAAAATACTAACGGCATAATTATTTATTGATTGGTACAAAATAAAGTCACATGTTACTTTCACTTTGAACTTACTCCAAAACAAAATAATACCCTATTTTTTTCCCCCGGCTTAGCCTAACACTCACGACAGTTCTTTCAAACTGTTCAAATGTATAATTCGCTTATAATATATTCACTAAGTGCACGGGCAACTTTTTTTTACTCACTAAAAAAAATGGAATATCACTGCACATCAAAATTTTTAAAAGAAAAAGGAAAAATTGTACTGAAAATTAATCACGGGTTAATAAATTAGTCAATCACTTTCTTCAGATCTTTGGCCACTGAGGCAATAAGCACGCAAATGCACATAGGCACAAAATAAGTTTTTAAAGGAATAATTATTTGAAAGACTAATTCTTTCCACTATTCCACATATATGTTCCAGGTTAAAAAATCATTAATAATAAAGTAGGTAATGTAGAACACCGGGAAAGGTGGGGTTAAACCGTCCCCCGCTAGAATTAATCTTGGATTTGGCGAGAGAGAAGCGAAACAATCAAATGGAATCGCATAAACTGAGGAAGACTAATGATCCCACGGCGGCGAGTGATGGCCGCATAGGCGGACACTAAAATGATAAACAAAGGGATTGCAATAAAAAAAGACAAATTAGACCAGCGAGCCGGTCCGGTGTAAGTAATTAATCACAAAGACAAATCGCCGGCTTTGTTATAAGACAGAAAGGCAAAATGGGGGAATGGATGAATCGCGCTATTTGTTGCTCCGCGCAAAGTTATGCGCGACTTTTCTACTCGCAGGTAAACAAGGTACACTCGGGTACACGGAGAATAGGCGGGCACACAACACAGAACGTGTATTATACGGGGGGAGAATACTAAAAAGCAAACCAACATTTTGTCACCTCAAAAATAAACATTTCCGCACACACCTGCCGTTTGAATCCAACAAACAATAAAACACACATTCACAAACACGAGCACACAGTATTAAAGGCGTAAGCAGACCTGTGCAAATAAAAATATGAAGAAAAGAAAAAAGAAGATAAATATGAAAACGAGAGGAAAGGAATTTTTGTGAAGGTCTTTGCTTAACCGTAGCGAATGTTTAATACAATTTAAAATTACACTTGTGGTTAAACGCAAGCAGGTAAAATTCACTGTGAACAGCGATATACTAGTCCCATCGAGAGATCGTCCGTGACGTCATCGTTCTAGTATATTCCGTCTTCGTCTTTAAACAAGACGCTTGAGAAGGAATAGGACGATCGTCGATGACGTCAGTACGAGCTCTCGCTGGAACTAGTTTAGTTGAATCTGTACGGCAACGGCGATTTTTTTGTATAAACAAAAATAGATAGGGTTATCAAGTTGACCGAAGACATTTTTTCATGAATCCGTTGGCCTACATTTCGTTAATTAATAAAAATTTTAATCAAATGAAGACTGATGATAAACATAATTGGCCAAAGTCAAATATTTACTACACATATTGTTAAGTATAGAGCAGAAAAGTTTTGATTTCGGATCCTTCGCAGTGAAAAAAAATCCAAATAAATACATATTTTCATTAAATATTAGCGCTGCAGGTCTGACTATTGTAATGATGATTAGCAAATTTGTGGACCTTGCATAAATGGTTTCACAGGTGTGGTAACGTAGCATGATATTATAACCATTTTACGAGCGAATGATACATGCACTGTGTAGGGACATTCCATTAAGGTAGAGGCAATTAGTTTCTTGGTTAGCTATTGTACCAAAGCCTTTTCAAACGTGACATTATTTTCTATTACAACCGCTGTTTTTATTTGAACTAAATGTCGACAGACGTACTAAAAAAGAAACATGTTGATCTACGATCGAAGGTTTACCGTAAAAGAGGTCACAATGTGATCAATAAAGAAAAAACATCGTTAAGTTGAAAATAAAATTCGTAAAATATAAGTTGAAAAAGGTTGAATTGGGATCATCCAATTCTTCAAAAGGAACTTTTAGAGTATGAAATATTTGTTACAGAAATACCTACAAAGAGAAGTTGTTGTATTACAAGTTACTTTGAACCGTCCGTGAAGGCAAACATAAAAAAGTCGAAAGATTCTTGGAAAGTAATTTTAAGACTTAGCATAGGGAATATTTTTTTATTCTGGAAACCTTTTATACGGCTTTCATGAAAGCATAAAATAACCAAGAATCTTTTTTCTATACTGAAGTCAATTCCCTATCTAATCCAGAAAAAATATTAAAAACATCAATCAATTTTAAAAAGTGTACTCTCATGGAAGTGAGTCCTTTTTTAAAATAGTCGAGTATATCTTCCATATTTAATGCTTTCGGTGACGTTAAGTAAAAAATACATTAATTGCGGTAGTGTAGGTACAAATAACACAATTAGGATGGTTCCACTATATAACTGATTGACGAAACATCGTCCTACAACCAAAAGGCCGGTTTGCAGCGGTCGTAAAAACGCTCCCAATTATCGCCGAGGAATATCGCTGGCACGGAGTAATGAATTGGTTGCACGGACTCTCGCGGGAATTCACGGCTCCAGGAGAGCTCAAACAGGCCACCCTCGACGTCCCGTAAAACCCAGCACCAAAACCGCTTTTATTGAAGCAATCATCACATTGTACAGCTTTATTTCGATTCCCCAGTGTAAACAAGCGATATTTACGATTGAATTTGGTAACGATAGCCGTTTGCGGCCGGTTTTTCGTATAACAACAAAAAAGCTGGCGTTTGCACGCGTTAAAGTCCTGCTCACGTAGACCGAGCGCCCATTCACAAGTAAAACAAATCGTAAAAACGTAATGGGTCGCGGTTAATCGGGTGTCGCCTCGCATCGGTAAACCGCTAACGCCCGGCTGGTCTAATGAACGAACTGTGCCATGACTGGCAGCTTTGCCTTGTTTATACACTCCACCATCATCTCTTAATAGTAAATTACCTTAAACGCGCTTAATAATTAATACTTCATCAACAATAATTCGGAACCAAAGCGTCGTGTCATTTAACACTGAGCGATCATCGCATAAATAATTGAAGAGAGAATATCACGGACAGGAACACGATGTTAGCAGTACCAGTAAGAGCATGTTTGCCTGAAAGCCGTGCAGGTTGCTCTTGTTGAAACTTCGGGCTGCCTCTGATCACATATTAATTAAAAGTTACCATTCAAACTAACTGCTGCGATGAATATGAACTTCAACATAATTCTACGTAATACGAGGTCGTAGATTTTAGACAGTTGAGCACTTTTAGATGAAACAAAAACAAGGATACTAATTGGTGAAAGGAATCTAAAGTAAAATATTTCTCGTTCGTTCACTAGTCAAAATCGACCGAAATATAAGCTAAAAAAATATGTTATCAAACATTTTTTTATATAAATTATCTATACATTCTGGAATGCAAAACCAACATGATTTATTTTTTACCGTTTATTTTGTAAACATGATTTCGTTATCATTAATATTCGAATATTATTTTTAAAATGGCAAAATCGAGTTATAGTGGGCGCATTGATTTGTGTTTGTGGGATTGCTTTATGAAACAAACCTGAAAACATTCAAATTGTTTTATATTTTTGTTTTGGAAACCTCAGCGGAAACAACTAAGTGCCTTTGACCACCATAAAAATGACAAAGAATTATCTAAAAACATTTTCAGTTCATTCCGTATGCTTTAAAAATTATTAAGGTGAAGACATGCGAAGAAACGCAAAATCGTATAAAATCTTGTGTTTTAGTTTTGAAAATTTGATCGCTTAGAAATAATATAGATGCTTCAATTAAATACTGTGAGTAGAACACATCTTGGCCTTTGAAGTGATCGAGTATTTTTTTGATAAGCTTTTTAATAAGCTTAGAAAAAAAATTGCGTCTGACCTATAAAAAATGGTTAAAAGTGAAAAATCTCCTACTTACAAATCCTTTTTCTGGTGTTGTTTTATTGAATAATGTAGCTAATTAAGTTTCTTATAAAGTGATCGGGAAACATTTTAATATTTGTATCTGAACTTAAAAAAATTAAATAAAATGTGCATTTTGGCGACGTTTCTTTTCAGTGAATAAAAATAGGCGGTACCCAACGAATTTGTAACTGCGAATTTCACCCTTCTGTCATGTACAGAAGGATTTTAGCTCGTCGCTCAGTCTACGCCCAGAACCCGGGGCCAACGGACATGCCTTAGTCTACGCGGCGCTTCGATCCTTAAAAATATACTTGCGGAATAACAAAACACTGTTGTTTGCTGGAGATTAGGGTTTTTATTGGTAAACGCCCAAAAATCGTTCGCTCCGCCCGATTCCGAATAAGTCAAGGACTAGTGGATCATCTTAACAGCAGTTATTTTAATGAAGCAATATTCAGGTTTAAATAACATTACAAAACAATTAAAATGTAAGTATATTTAGATAATTTAATTGTTCGACATTGATTCGCTTTTATTTTAATTTCTTAAAATGGCATGAGTGGATGTTACAAGAATCGTATAGTTCCAAGAACTGCATTTAAACTGCAAAGTTCAAATAGTTAACGAACAGATAAAAAAAGATGTTAAAGCTTACAGACAAATCAATAAAAAAATTATGAAGTTGAACTAGAAAGAGTTACTAGGCAGTTAAAAACACTGATTCTTACAGTAAACACACATTTTACGTTAAAATAGTATTTCATATAATATCATTGTAACTAATAATAATTTTTTATTTAATCCAATTGTAAAACATTGTAATGTAAGTAATTTTTTATGCAACCATTGTAACTAGCCCTTGTGTAAAAAAAAAGTTTACATTTCATATACCTAATGGTAAAGAACTCCGGATGTACAAAAGAGTAAATAAATACTGAAAACATCATATTATAACAAATAATAAAATTTAAGAAAAAGGTTTAATATCTAGTTAAATGATAAAATACAAGAGATAGTTTGTTATATTATAATAATATATAGGCATCTCTTCCAATATCTACAATCAAACGACAATCGGAAATTCAATGTTTGATAGATTGACAAACTTGTGAGAACTATTAACTGCATTACATTTATTTCGATCTAACAATGGATGACACGTTTACTTGAATTTTAAAAATCCCTTTCGTCAGTGGTTCAAAAATTATTTTATTCGTGATTTCTTCAACCAATAATCTGAAATCTGAGAGCGGGGGTATTGAACGTTCTATAACAATATTAAACTACTTTTGACGACCTCCATAAACAGGGTGAACTACATAATACAATAAGGGTAGAAAGAAGGGAGAACACACTCAACCGGCTAAGATGGCGCCGTGCCCCGTGATGTTATTCCTCGAAGATACGCCATGGCCCGTTAAGTGTCACAATTTCCCGGTGTAACACTTTACGTGACGATGATAAAAAGTGCATGGGACATTGATGTATCAGGTACGAGATTGGCGTTTGATAAAAACTATTGACGAAATCTACTCATATACCAGACTTTCAACGACAACTTTGCACGCGGCGTGCACAGTCGTATACAGTGAAACCTCTCATAACGAGCACCTCCCATAATGAAAAATTCGCACAACGAGCAGAACAGACTGCGAAAAAAATGCTCCCTTAACGAGCGATATCAAGGGAAATAAAAGACCTTCTTTATAATTTTGTTCATTATTTGTAAAATTTCGGAACATGAAAATGGTTTTTCTCTGCTATGAGCCAGCATGTGGATTATAAATTGTACCTTTGAGAACACGAATAGTTACAGTCGGAACATGAATACGGTTTTTTCTCTATGAGTAAACTTGTGGGTTTTTAAAAACTTCATTCCAAAACATGAATAATTGCAATCGGAACATACAAATTCTTTTTCTCTACTGTACATCAGCGTGTGTTTCGCCAAATGTCCATTTGTAGTAAATAAAAAGTTGCAGTCGGAACATGAAAAGGTTTTCCTCTACTGTGAGTCAGCTTGAGGACTTTTAAATGATCCTTTTGAGGACATGAACATGAATAAGGTTTTTCACCTCACTATGAGTAAACTTGTGGGTTTTTAAAGTATCCTTTTTAGCACATGAATAATTGCAGTCGGAGCATACAAAACGCTTTTCTCCACTGTGATGTAGGTTGTGGGATTTTAAATGATCCTTTGTATAATTTGAACAGTAAAAAATTGAATAAATGTTAAAAGTAAAAATAATTGAGTAGGTACATTTTTTTGGCATGGAACGCATTATCGTATTTTACATTGATTTAAATGGGAAAAATTGTTTCGCTTAACGAGTGTTTCACATAACGAGTAAGATTCTGGAACGAATTATGCTTGTAATAATAGTTGCCACTGTATTCTCCAAGAATAAACTTTCTAATTAAAGTGTGTTTATCGGAAGTGATTCTACCAGGTAAGCAGTATGTTTTATGTATCTATTTGTAAATAATAAATTTAGATAGAGCCTAAGAATTCATAATAATTGTACACCGCTATTGAACTGATTTTCCAAAAAATCGGCGCTCTACAAATTATTTTAATTATTATTATTACAAGCATTTTACCAAACTAACTGACCAAAAACTGCAAAGTTTTTATTCATTTTTAACGTTTCGTGTACCCCTCTCAAAATCAACTAGGTATTGAGACACACTCCATGCCTCATTCACATTCATACATACTCTTCTATAAGTCTAACTCTTTACATTGCCCGACTCAAATAATGGATTCATTTGATCGTGCCATGTCTTCCTCGAGCATCTACGACTTTATCTTCCATTCACACTTGCGTCATATATTCTGCATAAACTCCTTTATTCGTTCATTCGCTCTACATGCCCAAACCATTTGAATTTTTTTAATCTTACTCATTATCATTAAACTTACATCAGTCTTGTATTATTTGCGGATCTCCACATTTCTCACACGATCAAACATGGTTTTACCACACGTCCAAGGGATCTTATTAACAGCATTCAGTCTACTTGCATCCTCCCTCTGCCAGTTCAATGACACACCGTCATACATTAGGGTAGGTACCAGCACTCCAAAATGGGCTAGCTTCGCTACTTTCAACAGTTTTTTTTGTTAGCGCCAACCGCGTTCAGTCCTCTATTATTGAAGTTACTTACATCCTGCATTTACCCTTCTAAAAACCATAATCCCAAAAAACTAACCGGAGTCAATGTATTAAAAAAAACTTTATCAAATAATTAATAATGTTTACAAATGATTTTCATGCA
The DNA here is from genome assembly GCA_951813805.1 of Limnephilus auricula. Taxonomy (NCBI): domain Eukaryota; kingdom Metazoa; phylum Arthropoda; class Insecta; order Trichoptera; family Limnephilidae; genus Limnephilus; species Limnephilus auricula. The sequence goes on along the minus strand of OX638390.1, from coordinate 13,747,691 downwards.
TTGTTGATTTTGTATTGTGAGGTATTTATAAAAATAAGGGACATTTGAGTTTTTTTTACCGAAAGCATTAAAGTGTTCAAAAAATAAATCGCTCAAGAGATGCGCAGTCAGACAACTTTTTGATAAAAAGAGAGTAAATAATTTAAAGCGGAGGGCTCATGTAGTTTATCCTATATCAATGTCATGAACAATGTTAAAGCAAACAGACTGAAAAAACCCATACGAGCGAAATGGCTGGAACATTTTGATGGCTCATAAATCTAAGACTCTCTCTTTGTAGGTGCTATGTTTTGCGCGCTCATCTTTTTGCGCCTGTCACTGTCGGAGATACTTAAGAATGGTTTCGAAGGAACACAATATACTTAAAAATAGTGCTCAAGCTCAAATTTAATCCAAAATTAGTGAGGCATTTTTAAATGTATGGATCATTCCATACATTTAAATATTCCATGGACATCAATTGTAGATATTATTTATATTTATATATTCTGAGCTGGCACATCTCATCGCGATGCAAAAGATGAATTCAATAGGTAAGCATAATAAATTCATTGATTCCAAAAATAATCAGCTTAAGAGGGAATTACCAGAGAATACCGAAAATTAGTCCTTTTTAAATCAAATTCTAGACGTATTGACTCTTTTTTACAAAAAAACGTACATTGATTTTGAAAGATTGTTATTTTATCTGGTAAACGCTTTTTTTAAATTTTGATAAACTAAGTTTGTTTTTAATATATTAAACATTGGTCATTGATAAATTTGTTCAATTTTCGTATTTTTTTTCGTATTCTTTCATTACAAGACATATTGTATTATATATACTCCTCCTGTACCCTCCTGCGTCTCCTTCCCCTCCAGCGTTCCCCTTTCTCCTTCCCCACGTTCCCACATCCCCTTTCCCGCTGTCCCCTTCTCGCGATCCCCTTCACTCCTCCGTCGTCCCCCTTCTGCGAACCCGCTCTTCTTAGGAAACGTACCCAAACGTGACCCACTTTTTGCAATTTTTAACCCCCGCCCTCCTCCCTCGGTGACCACGTGTAGTATATTCCAAGATCCCCTCCTCCCCCTACAGTTTTCCGTAGTAATTCATAAATATGGTTTTGAATGATTTCTTGCTAACAAAAAGTTTAAAAAAAAATATTTGGCTTATATTTGTCTTTATTAATACGGCGCTTGCTGCGTGATGGCAAGACTGCATGCATACCTATAATTACAAATGGAAAAAATATTATCAAGATAAAACTCTCGGCGACTTGCTTGACAATTACACTGCACTACATTTTTTTTCAATCGGCTCACGTCTCGGCCATATGTACGTATGTGTTGCCACCTGCGAGTTTAAAAAGCGTCAAACACTGCGCGCCATATTTGATGTAGCTCGAAAAAACGCGATATTTACCTAGAGGATATTGACTACGTGATAAAAACCTAAGCCTTCCCGCCCCTCATTGTGACCAAGCTTGGTATTTTTAAGTACCCCCTCCCCCCCTGAACGGGTCACGTAGTATGGGTATGTTCCCTTAATTCTCCTCGCCCCTCCCTAAAGTTGTCAAAGTTGCCATTAAAATGGGTAAAAAATAAATTCTTTAATGACCTATAATTTCTAATTTTAAAATATAAATAAATAAAGTAGCACATATCCGTACTAAATATTTGTTGTACCTTTTTAAATAAATAAAAAATATTATTGAGTATAGTTCAGTCCAACCTCCAACCCAAAAAAATAATTTTATATGAAAAAGACCGCGCAGTCTTTCTTCGTAGGTATCAGCACTAACACGTGTTTATTTTACAAGTACATAATATAAAAATATATCTATGCAAAAGATCTCTATCTTAGAGGTTTTATGATAATTTTCAGAACTTACCAGTAACAGTTGTCTTTCGGAAACAGTGGTTAGTCTCCAGAGAATACAAATAAAGCAGACATTTACCTGAAACAAAGAAAATAAAAATTAGTTTTACCATATCAAAAAAACTATTGTTTTCATAATGTGGTTTTTCATAATTTGAGAACACTGACAAGTTTGATATTTACGTACAATAAAAAGGAAATGAATAAAAACAAAAAGCTTCTAAGAATCAACAACGGGATAAAAATTATAATTTTTTTTTTTTTTTAAACTATTACATATTTATTACATCCAGAAAATAACATGAATATATAATATAATATCATATTATTACATAGTAGTATTGGTTACTTTTTATATTTTTCCTTTTTACCTTTTATTTTCTTACTTTTATTTTACACAGTAAAGTTAATAATATATTTTAGTGACAATAACATTTAATTAAAAAGTTTATAACATATTCATTAGTCAGTTAATAACTATAAGTTAATAACAATAAGATTGTTATAGGAATAATGTTATAATAATTGATGTCACTAGAGTAGTATCTAATAGGAGAAAAAAATAAATATGTATGTAAGAACGGTCATATAGAAATAGAACAATTATAATAAATATATTTGATGTTGTGCATAGCCTGCCTCACTAGGCGAACCTGTATTGAGGCAGAATTTTTTGTAAATTGTTTCTCGCATTTTGTCTACAGTTTACTTATAATGTATTCATATAATGTATGGTTCCTATATATTATTATTCCTATCATTACGTAAGTATAAACAAAAACGAAAGGCTTCAACATCAAATAATAATAAGTACCTTTAGTACAAAGTTATTATACTGTTTATATTATTTTTATAAGTTCCCGGCGTTGCCCGGGCGTTTTCGAAAACAGCTGTACCTTCCTCCTATTTTGGTGGTCAAGTATGCAAAATGTCATGTAGGGACCTCGGAATAAAACCGTTGATTTGTATAAAAATTAAATACACGCCGCCCGCCCGGTGTCTGCCACGCGGCCGCCAGTAAACAGGGTGTTAAGGGACGCACTTGACTTACTTTGACCAGTGATTTTAACATTATTTGGAGTAAAAAACGTTAATAAAATTTTGGTTCCCGGTAATTTTTTTTTCTTCAAAGTGAAACCAAAAAAAAACTTCCACTTGTCTTCACTGGTCACTCAGCCTGGTAACTGACCAACCCTTCACTACACCCCAATTGTCCAATACCTGCGGAAAAATATCTCCGGAGACCAAAGTTTCATTAATTGTTTTACTCCAAATGTCAGAAATCACTGGAAGTTAGTCAAGTACATCTCCTTATAAATAAATGTATCCATATCATATCACATCACCAAAGTGGGTAATTGATTTTTACAAAGAACAATAAATCAGTGTATTACATGCAGGCACCCTCAGTTTGGCTAGACGGAAGAAAAATGGAAGTTAGTCATAATAGTCATAGTGTAGTGTACCTGAGACATATCATCACAGACGACCTGGGGGCCTAGTCTCTATCTTTTGGGTTCACAAACGAGCACGATTGCCGTTTAACCTTTCTTGACGGTGCTTTCAACTAAGCGGTCACAGTTTGTATTCACTGAAATATCTTTGTAAATATACTAAACATAGAATTGATATTTTGGGTATTCCTCCACAATACATTTATGTATTGGATTATATAATAGATATTGGACTAGGCCCCCTGAAAGACATCGAGGATATGGAAAAACAAAGAAGAGCGATGATATCCATTATAGCAGGTATATGCTGTCATGGCGTTTTCACTTTTGCAGCCCAAACGTAAAAAGAATACTGTTTAACGCTTTCTGCACATCTCTGTACACGTCGGAACTGTGGGTTGACTATCCACTGGAGCGTCCACGCGAAATAAATAAATTTGCCTCGATTGCTCATTTCCAGACGATCATTTTTTTTAATTTTTCGCCAACATAAAATAATTATACATTCGAATTTTAACATTGAGACAAAAACTTATTAAAGTGTTATATTGCCAATGAATTAACCTGCATTTTACCTATTTGTAGGATTATCTCATATTTGTAGGATTTATAAAAAACATATAAAAAAAATCGTAAACTTTATAACCGCGCGAATCCTGCGTGTTTGCTAAGATTAGATAAAACATTTCAATGGCTTCGTTTTAAGTCCAAAAAAACAAACGTGAAAGCTACAAATATTTTTTTAAATTGCCGAATCAAGAGATAATGGGCTTTTTTATCCGAAAAGCAATTGGAGACATTTAAAATGGCGCATATATGTATGGTAAAAATCACTCCAGTGGTAATACTGCATCGCAATGGCAAAAGCTAAAAGTCGCCTACAATAACTCTTTTCGCCAACTTTTAATAACTCAGGTACGGGACATACGTCATTCCTATGTCTACCTACGTTCAATTGTCGTGAAAACAAGCTTATGTGTCCAAGCGGTTAAGCCTACCGAGATAATGCAGTGCTACGTAAATGTTCCTGGAGGGACGAGTGAACACTTTCAGAGCACTTCTCCGCCACCGCATGGGAAGCTTATAGGGCAGATTGCGCCAATCCAAGAATAAGATCATAAGTGCCATGATTGCCTGGATGGGGTCCCCCCTGATGGCCCTCTGGAGACGAGAGACGGTGAAATTATCCTCCATAAACCGCTGCTTCCATTCATTTCAGTGTTAAATATTTTTTCACTTTCATTTCTCGTAATTTTCGTGCCTGTTTGTTTTTGAAGTGAATACTTCTTTACGCACGCTTGACTTGGGGGGTAAGCTGGCGAGTGTGTAACGGAAATTGAAATGCGTTGCGAGACGAACGGGCTCACTGTAGAAGCAAGAGAGAGCAGTGCGCGCGCACATTTTCTTTCTCTCTTCCTCTCATAGCCAGACCATGAAATATTTCAGTCAGTATTTTGTAATACCAGCGACGCGCCAAACGCGGCGGGGAGCGCACGTCGATGCGCACGGCTTGTTCGGGCGAGGAAGAATGATAATAAATTTAAATAAATATTTGTAGAAAATTAATATATGTATATATTTTATACATATAAATATATATATATAGACACCCATATAGATGGAGCTAAAAAAGTGTTTACTTCAGTCGTGTGGTCTAAAGCACACTCGTATTTTTTAATTTTTTTTTTATTTACTTTTTACCTAATCTCATTATTTCTGTAAAAACTTTTATTATTTTTAATATGGAATGTATTGCATTGCACTACCCCTGCATACATTCTGACATACCTAACGATGGTATAAAACAAACACGATGAATACTTTAAATAAATTAATTTACATAAATCCGAAAAAAATACTTTTTAAAATGGTATTTGCCTAACGAGTTTGTTTTGAATTCCAATTGGTGGACAAATTAGGCGGGAGGTAGACACTATTCTGAACATTGAAAAAGCGAGAAAATTGGTGTAAAATAAATGTTAACGCTCGGCGTTATCAATCGCCGCGTTAATTGGACCCCGGTACTTGGCTTAATTGGGTTTTTATCCGCCCCCGATGAGCGCGAGTGTAAATAATCGTTATTTACGCTCAACGGGCCGGCGATACCAATTCGATGATGATGACAATAATAATAAAAATAATAAAATAAATAACGTTAATATATCGATTATTTATTTTATTATCGGTTTTTAATATTTATATTTTTTATATGAATACCTCACAAGCGTCCCAACGGCTCCCGCCTGGAGCCAGTGAGGCTACGGCATCCCCAATTGGGATATATTGTGAGGCTGAAGGAGATGAGAAAGAGGAAGGTAGGAAAGCACCAGGCTATTCAGTTCTAGTCACCAAACACGGCTAAAGCCATTTAAAGCGTCGTTTTAATTCTGAATAATGGTTTTTCACCAGGGCGATACTGAGAGTAACTTGCACTCTGAAATGTGCCGCAAATATACCTAATATTACTTTTAAATGATTAAATTGTGAAAATACAAATCAATCAAATAAAATTTATCTGCGTCCGACGGGATTTAAACCCACGACCTGATCGCTGGTCGAAATCCTTGCCCCTCGACCGCGGAAGCCGTCAAACTCCCAATCAAATGTACATAGGTAGGTACTTTTTTATTTTAAATTTTTCTATATATTTTATTACAACATAATAATATTTAATTATATACTACATGCACTATCTGTGTTGAGGAGAGTAGAACTTATATATCACAACTACTTGAAAAGTTACAGAATGAAAAGAAGTTAGGTGAAAAGTTGAACATGCTGCAGGTTTATCAAAATAATATAATAATTAATATTTATCTACAATGTGAATTTTTGTAATCTAAAATAAAATAGCTAATTAATATCATTATTTAACTATTTTAGATGACAATAAAGAAGACAACAAGAACTTAAAAATACAATTATTAATATGATAATTTTACAAGATAATTAATATAAAAGTATTAAACAATGTCGATGTACATAATATATTAGATATAATGTAACATAATAATTTATTTGGTTAACAATTTTTAGTGTTTTGTAACTTTATGTGATTACCTCACAAGAGTCCCAACTGCCCGGAGCAAGTAGGACTATGGCATCCCCGAATTATAGTATATTGAGAAGATGAAGGAAGTCGAAGAGGATGGGTGACACAATGAAATGAAAGTTTCTGGCTGTTCAGATCTGTTATACGGCCTAAGACATTAAAAGCCATAATACGACCAAAGACATTAATTAAAAGCCATAACATTTCGATTCTGAATCTACTAAACTATACAACGTACACACTAAGCAAACCTATATTATATCTCCAATCTTTGCAAAATTACTTTGTGGCATCATTTTAATTAAATGAAACAAATTACTTTGTGTAAACCACTATAATCACATGTTTTAAAACCGACGAAGAAACCATCGGTTTTGAAACATGTATATACAAAGTAATTTGTTTCATTTAAACCTATATTAATGTATGTGAATTAACACAAACATTTACTTAGGTAATATGCACATACTAGATTTCCGACTTTTCGATGGATAACGTAAAAAAATACGAGTGTGCTTTAGATCACACGATTGAAGTAAATACTTCTTTAGTAATATAATCTAATTTTCTTTTTGGCATCGAATAAAACCATTCCAATCATCAGTGTATAAGAATCTATATTGAAGATTCGTTTGGATTGTTACCAATCATCGTGACAAATCAGTCGTTTCAATGCACTGAGTTCGCACACTCTAGACGAAAATTTTATTATGGGAATTACGCTTAGAATGGGATTGTTCATTTAATTCTTACAAAGTTCAAAATAAATGCCAGCACCCATTCCAAACGTCAATACTATGGATTTGAGCACTGTTGTTACGATTAGATTGTGAGGAATGAACCTCAAAATTAATTTAAATGTATTATCGTTCGCCTCCATAACGTTCGTAAAGCCCGATATTACGCCTCTTGTAACGCTGTAATTTCCGTAACGCATTTGGCAGTTTACCCCTCAAGTCAAGCATGCGTAAAGAAGTATTTACTTAAAAAAATCTATTGGGGCTGATATGTGTTTAAATTAACCCTTGTAATTATTATGATTTTATTTACTTTGATGTATAACATACTCTGCACGTGCTTAGCGTGTTTGAATTATTAAGTAGGTTATACAAAAAGGGCTATTATCTACAAGCTGGATTTTTTAAATGTACAATAAAGTGTATATTGTATTTGAATTTATAATGTTAGAAATTAGTTTTCAGAACCAAAAGTAAGGACATATTTCACCGTAACAATATTACCACCAATTCCCACGCGTATTCATTAGGTACGAGTAATACCCAGAAGCCATGATTTAGGTAATACATTTTGTCGGGAATAATACAAGGTAAACGTTACACAACATTCCACTCTAATTAATTGACAAGTTATTCGCTTGAAGCAGCGCTATTTTAATTAAAGGAGTTATCTCCATAGTTCTGGACAAACAATAGTTCTTTTTTTGGTTTGATAAAAATAATATTAGACTAAGCAAACTAATTTTCGTTGTTTGTTTTTGGGGTGTTATGCCGTGTTGTGCTACCTCCTTCTTTAGCCGACGTTTCGGACAGCGTTGCAGTGTCCACCATCAGGGCAGATCCGGCAGATCCGTCGATGTGAAAATGTAGTGTAAAGTGTGTGCTTATTTAGTTGGAAGCGATAACGTGCCGTCCGCTTCATTTCAGAAGAAAGTGAACTACTTTGAAAGGGAAATTTTGATGAAATCATCATCAGGAAACCCTGATGATGGACACTGCAATGCTGTCCGAAACGTCAGCTAAAGAAGGAGGTAGCACAACACGGCATAACACCCCAAAAACAAACAACGAAAATGCTTTTGGCCGTGAAAATCTAAAAACGTATCTAAGCAAACTAAGTTTGTGGCACCGTTTTAATTCGAAATTAATAGATTACTTAGTTTTAACCACGTAAATTAAGCACACGTTTAGTAAGCAATGCTTAGGTACTTCATGCTAGTCTATAAATTAAATTGTAATGTAGTGATTGTGGACACACTGTAAGGTAATGGAAATGAAAGACAGACGACAATAAGTGAAAAAATATATAAAAAATTCTGTCTAAAGTAAAATTCATAAAAAATAAATGATCTTAAGAGGCTAGACTTTGAACGACACGCGGAATACCCGCGTCTATCATTCTGTCCCGCTCACAATAAGCTCACGCACATGCGAATGCGAATTGTTCGAATGAGACAACGCTCAAATTTACCTACAGAAATCGCTCGAAAGGGGGTTTATGGAGAATACACTTTTCTACACCGAAACATTCACGAAATTGAAATTTTAAAAAATTAATATTTTTTAGAAAGAAGAAGCTACGTCGGTAGCTTTTTATAATTTTATAATTCTTTGTGAGAGTTGAGTTAGCAGCACTTTTTCCTTAAATAATATTTTTTGATAAATCGTACATGTTTGACAGTGAATGTTTACGTTAATACGAAACGCATCGAAAATTCGAAAACATACCTATTCATAATATATTCATTTTGTGCAATTTTCGATGTAGAAAGGTGTTTTTTCCCGGGCGTCCTTTTTGTATGGGCCGAAAAGCGAAGTCTATCGTCTTAACTATGAAATAAAAAATGTTTGAATTGTTCAAATTCTAAGAAACAACCCGTACTAAATAAATATCGAAATATAAAAAGAGACTCGTCAATTCTTTCACATGTTTGATTAAAAAAAAATAGTATTGAAACTCGGGCAAATAATAAAATAAGTTATAAATTTGAAGATGATTGGATAACGTTAAGAGCCAGTTGCTTCACAGAATTCGAACAATTCATTAAATTTAAAAGTTGATTTTCATGTTCTGTGAAAGTTCTATTCAAGTTCTGTTATTTATTTATTTATTTATTTATTGACGCCCTATTGGGCTTTTACATATCGTTACATTTTACAAATTTCATTTAAAACAACTGCATAACATAGATAAAAAAGATTACAAATTACATAAATAAAGCAAACACAATATAATCAATAAGAACATATGTAATGCTAAATACAGTTGGATGACTTTAGAGAACTCGTAGGTACAATTCATATACCCACGGGCAAAAAAAGAAAAAAAAAACCAAAACACAATAATTTTTTGATTTCTCATTCATTATTTACATTTAGAAAGTGGTGGATTAATTTGACTTTAAATGTGTCGAAGTTTAAATTAAATATGTCAGCGACCTCAGTTAGTTCATTTGCTAACCTTTGTATTCTTTCTAACACAGAATTCACAGCGAAGTTATTGTTGTAGAATAAAATATTCCGTCTGGTATATTTTGGAGGTATATGTTATGTGATATAGTAACCAAGGATAAATTGAAAAAAGTTCTTAAAAAGAATTTATAATTCGAAAACCATAGAAAAATCTACTAAAAATAAAATATTAATTCACAGCCTAAAATCAAATCTTCCCGCTGACATATCACTGTAAAATGGTTTGAGTAACGCAAAAACTTGTGTTGTAAAGGTATATAATTAGGAAAGTTTCGCTAGCAAAAACTTCTCGGATAAATCAAGCCCTTGTATTATTAAATTTACGTATGATAAATCAAGTGCAGCGTCAGAGGTTCAAATTTCCGCATCCGCGCCTCGCCGCCGCGTGCATCCCCAGCCTCACAAACAAAAGGCGGGAAAACAAAACTTTTCCCGCGCGCGGCCATTTTTCTCCGCAAACTAGACCCATCACCGCGCTCTGGCGCAAGACTACACTCAACTTTTCCAACGCCAAACAAACAAACTATAATATTATTGCAAACTAACGTTCATGAGAAGAGCTGATAAATATTTGAGTAAAATTTAGTTTAATAATAAAAATTCAGGTTGACCTACAAAAAAAGCAAGCAAGTAGAGTGCGAGTTAATTTAAAATGACATGTGCACATATTACTAGAACTATGTATGTACAGTATTACATGTTAACCAATGTGAAGTCATTTGCGAAAACAGAAGATTTACGACGTGCTAATAATAACGTCAGTCTGTTATCTATTATCTTTCGTGACATATTAAAGTATTCTTTTAACTTAGTAGGTACCAGTGGCGGCTCGTGACTTTTGGTGAGCTAGAGTGCTAATTTTAACAAAAATGGCATTATTGATGTCGTTGTAGCCGAAAAATATATATATATTTTTTTTTTTTTTTTTTTTTGTGTGAAGATTTTCAGGAAATTTCAGTTTTGCTGTATTTTTCGGCTACAACGGCATCAATAATGGCATTTTTGTTAAAATTAGCACTCTAGCTCATCAAAAGTCGTGAGCCGCCACTGGTAGGTACCTAGTATTAAAAACGTTTGTATATAATATGCACATTTCCACTGAATAGAAAATACTGTATAATATACATTGTACTGGTTTTACTAGATTATTTATTGATTTATTTTGTTGTATGATTATATGATTTGAAATTTGTGTTATTTAATAGAATCTATCGTTTGAAAATTTAACAAATCTGCCAACTACCAACGGTATAACCTTAGTATATTATTAAACAAAATTTTAAAACTGCGTGTACCAGATAAAAAAAAAACATCTTTCAAAATCAATTTATGTTTTTTTGTAAAAAAGAGTCAATACGTCTAGAATTTGATTTAAAAAGGACTAATTTCCGGTATTCTCTGGTAATACCCTCTTAAGTGTCCTGAAAGAATCCAGTACAAACTGTGCTGGATGGTGTTTAAATCCATCAATGAAATGGCCCCACTTTATATCTCTGAACTATGCGTCCCGCAAAACACTGGTCCAAGGTAGTCAACCCTTAGATCGGCAACGTCATCAGCTACAGGTAGACTGATAGAACCTAAGCGAAAGCCAAATACTAAGTTTGGAGATCGCTTATCTGATTGGCACTTTTTACTTATTCTTGTCTCTTCTAGCCTCTTCTTGATTCTTCTCATGTCGTGTGGGCTGTGCTTGGCTCTTCCTGCTACTTCTTGTATCTTAATGTCTCTTCTTGGCTCTTCATGCATCTTGGATCTTCTTGTCTCTTCTTGCCTCTACTTGTCTCTCCTTACCACCTCTTGGATCAACCCATCTCTCTTCTTGACTCTTCTTGCATCTTGGATCTTCTCGTCTCTTCTTGCATCTTGGATCTTCTCGTCTCTTCTTGCCTTTACTTGTCTCTTCTTGTCACCTCTTGGATTAACCCATCTCTCTTCTTGGCTCTTTTTGCTTCTTCTTGTCTTTTACTTGATTCTTATCATCTCTTCCGGGCTCTGTTAGTATCTTCTTGCCACTTTTTGTCTCTTATGTCTCTTCTTGTCTCATTTTGCATCTTCTTGCAACTTCTTGGATCTTCTCGTTTCTTCTTGGCTCTACTTGTATTTTCTTGCCTCTTATTAGATATTCTCGTCTCTTCTCGGCTCTTCTGGTCTCTCCTTGGCTCATCTTGTCTCAATCCATCTTCTCACCCTTCTTGGCTCGTCTTGTCTCCTCTAGACTCTTCTTGAATCTTCTAACTGCTTGCCTACCCTTCTTGTCTCTTCTTGGCACTTCTTAGCTCATAGTGCGTCTTTTCGTATCACGATTTCATGTCATTTACTAGGTGAGTATGAGTCAAAAAACGTCATTAAATATGACGAACTCTGAACACTACCCATATCCATCAACGCCTTCAGTGCCTCCCAACCTTTTCTTACCAGGCGTAGATAAGAGTAAATGCTAAATGAAAATAGCTAATCAATTAATATAATAATTCGGGCCAGTTGTGGCCCAGCAGTTGAACAACTGAACAACAGTTGAACACCGCTGTTATAGACCGTGGAGATGGGAACATAATTATGTTAAAATAAACAAAACGTCAAGCCATAAACAAAACTGTAATATGAGTAAATCTTATGTTATTGGATGTCTTCGTGTGGTGTTTGTGTCCATGTAGATCACTTGCTAACCACTTTCCAACTTTTAATCGGATTAAAACTTTCAAACAATTGCAAATTGCGGCCAAACGACAAACACTACGTACATTTCGCGACATGACACGAAACGCACTATGTAAAACACGTGTATTTAACAGTTTTCAGGAATCTATCAGCAAGTTAAACCACTTAAAAGGGTTAAACACACGGGAGCTTTTAAAAAGCGTCTGCTTCGCTTGGCCGTATTCTAATCAAATTCTTGTACTACTGTACCGCCCATCATTAAATGTTGCTTTTCCCAAACACGTTCATTAAAGAAAATAATATATAGTATCAAAATATGCACCAGAATTAAATAATGGCTTTTCCAATAACAATTGTTCGCTATTATGTCCTCTGCGCGCAAACTGTATCTAAATTTCTCTAAATAAACAGTGTTAATCTCAAGTGACACCAGGTAAGTATGGTCCTGTATTTTCTTTAATATATATATATATAAATAAAAATAAAATAAATGAATAAAAAATAAAATACATAGGTAAACATCTTTAGGCAGCATCGCGTTAATTGGTCAGATGCATTGTACACCGAGTTTTGTATCACTGAACGAAGAACCGGCGGATGCAATGTTTCAGCCTTAAGTTTTTATAATGTTTGTCTGTAGTGTTAGTGTGTAACTAGAAGTAAGATTGTAGAAATGTATTGAAATTTGTACAGCGCCCTTGATGTGATTTTTCACAAAAACGGCGCTTTACGTCATCCAAATATTATTAAATATTTGCAGCAAACATCGCAATGCAATGCTAGACGTCTCAAGTGCCAAGGAGGTTGATTCCTCCCGACGCGCGACGTGTGAAAGCGTTAACTAAGGGTGGGTTTGTTTAATTGGCGAGGGCGACCGAGTGTGTTTTATCACTGCCTAAGAGCCGCGAGCCACGAGCCACCCTGGCCTCGACTACTTAACCCTCGCTCCGAAACTATCACAACTTGAGCGATATATTACAACTTTTGCAGATGAATCATAAAGATTATTCGAGATGTTGCCATACCAAAACAGCTTATTTTATTTACGGTAGGAAGAATTTTGTAAGTAAACTATTTTAACAAAATATTTTGTAATAAATAATCTTAAACAATTTAACTGTTTGTACGTAGGTACAAGGAGAAAAATGTTATTCTAAAATACGATAATTTTATTCGTAAAAACGGTTAAAAACAGGACTGAAGTTCTTACGTACAAATTAACAGAGTTTCAATGTTTATTCTTTCATTTTCCCGCCAAGAAACATTGAAACACTGTTAATTTGTTCGTAAGAACTTCAGTCCCGTTTTTAACCGTTTTTACGAATATAATCATCGTATTTTAGAATAACATTTTTCTCCATGTACAATTATTGTTTCTTTATTAATAGATTTTTCCCAATTTATGAGATTTATGTTAATTCCCGAGTTCTTATCTAGAAAATCAGAAAGACTCAGATAATATATGACTAACGAACGCCAAAAATTTACTAAACTGCAGACATTAGAATGACTTTGTGGATTATCTCCTTATATGCCCGGCAATTTAACAATACATTTGAAAGGCCGTTTGCATAAAAATAACCCACTGCCGAATAGTTTGGTCACTGACAGTGTATGTTATCAAAAATCCTGCATCGCTTCTCATCGCCATAAACTTCCAAAGTGCTCAGAAAATGCACGGACAATAATAATTCATTGATATCAAAACAAATAAAATACCGGTAAAGAAAAGGGATTCGTGCTTGTGTAGTAGTTTTCCGTAGTACACTATTTCTGTAAGAGAGGACTGCGAGAGGTTGTTCCGAATTATTTCTAACAAATTTCAACCACAATAGGTGTTTACAAATACATTCAAAGTGTGATTTTTAAAATGCTTTGCCCATATTTTGTTTATTACGGTTACGATCTAGTAAAAGATAATATCACACCCGTACAGGTGAGAAACAAGCAGAAAAAATCAGTTCCTGTTTATGTATCAACCAACCCAACCATTTCTCTTACCTTTACGTTTACGTTCCACTCCCATTTCCCTTTGTCTACAATGTCTCACTCATTCCTGCCAGATGAAGAGTCCACACAAAAATAAACAGATTACTGATTTTTGTGCGTGAGTCTCCGTTTGTCAGATGGCTACCATAGACAGTCACCATATATTATTCCATCCTCCTGCCTGTAGAACTAACCTGCCAATGTTTCTCCCGGTGGGAAGGAGTATATTGCTCTTGAACCAAATCTCTTCCGAGATCAATATGTTTAGCGTTAGCGAGGAGGGATCCAAAAGCGATATTCTGTTGATTCTTGAAAGAGTCTCTTCTCATGGACGACTTCACCACCGCCGGATTATTTTTTTTTTTAAGTCGATGTATTTTTCTTATTTTTTCTTATTATTAAAGTATTCTTTTTTTAAAATAAATATTTATAAATATACCTTTTTGGCAAATATACAATTTTGCGTAATGTCTTATATAAATTAAACTAAAATTTCGAATTCTGTGAAAATTAATAAAAAAAAACATATTATCATTAAATATTTATAACGAACCATATGGTGTCTATGGGTTTTAACAGATACATGAATAGGTCAATACTCCATTAAATCACATTATTAAAATGACATTAGTTACCCACAAACAGTACAAAATGAATGACATCAGATTTACATTAAAGATTTCAAGATGCATTTTTATGAATGGTTTTAAGATTTTAGTATCTCACGACCACCAAATTAGGCACATGCCCGTTGTTTTTATTTTGGTTTATATATATAATCGATCAATATAGTTGTTTAAGATTGATTT
This sequence comes from Limnephilus auricula, assembly GCA_951813805.1. Taxonomy (NCBI): domain Eukaryota; kingdom Metazoa; phylum Arthropoda; class Insecta; order Trichoptera; family Limnephilidae; genus Limnephilus; species Limnephilus auricula. Next base: position 13,732,659 of record OX638390.1, on the reverse strand, counting down.
TATTATTTCTTCAAATTGTGTCGAAAATCAATTTTCAAAGTTTCCCGAATTTCCCCAGCAACGTTTCCAAGGAAGGGCAATAGGAATACCAGTCGGTAATATCATAAATACCCATTCGGTAAGCGCCTAAATAATGGTCCCCATGGAACCGGGTCCGTCTAACTAGATGCCATTTTTTGCACCGATCCGTATTAATAGCTAGAATAACAAAGCTGGAAAGCGATTATTTGTTTTTGAGCACGTCCGGAGATAAATGCGGGCAGTGGGTAAGTTACTGGGCCCAGGAGGCCGATATATTGTTCACGAAATAAATAACACGAAGATTTAAGGACCCCTAAAACACCTTCAAAACAAGAATTATTTTTTCGCGTACAAGCATTAATTATACCTACTGTCAAAAATACTAGAAAATAAATCGTACTTGAAATAATTGAAGATGTAAATAAATTATAAAAAATCTTGAATTTTATTCAGAGTTTGAAACTATGAGAAATCAGTATGCTTTTGTCCGTGAGCGTAAACTCTGCAAATTATACAAACATCTGGTAGAACTCGAGTAAAATTAAAAGCAGAAACTAAAATCTGTGACAAAATAGCAAATACGAGAAAAAAGTTTGTTTTATATGTTAGGAATATAATACCTGACATTATATTCCAGGTTTAGTTCATTAGTGTTCAAATAAACGTCGTGTGCCCCAAATAACTGAACACAAGTATATATCCCTTGGGTTATAGTGTCGGAATACCTGTTCGTATGCTTTCAGTCAATTATTAATTCATAAAGCTTTTGGGTCGAGAGATTAATTGAATAATTAACAATTTATAAAATTTAATCTCTTTCAACATTTTTACGGGCTTGAACTTTCAGCGAGGCATAAAAATAATTCGGCCAGCCAACTAGGTTGATTGGCGAACTCGGCCATTATACTGAAATTAGTTTCAAATTAATAAATTAGTTACCCGTTAGAATCATATAAAATCAATAAACGTGTTGCACTAAAGTGCTAAAAAGAATTAAGAAATAAAATGTAGTTTTACAACATCGGCTCGTTACATTTACATCAAGTTAAAAAAGACAAATTCTGTATCATGCCTTGCATACTAAAATGTCATTGAATTTTCAACTTATTATGTACTTTATAATAAATTGAGAAGGATTTTCAAGAATGCTAAGATGAAATGTTTCTTTGAAATTCCTGTGTTACATTGAGCATATTAAACAAATTTCTATAAAAGCGTAACCTGATTAAGAATTGGAAAAATTCCAAATACCCAAAATATTAAGGATTCAATCATTTCCGGCAACTCAGAAAGCCGGAAGAGGTAAATCTCACGGAAATGCGCTTCAAAAATATTAAGCCACGGCTGTGTGCTCACGGGACGGCTTTACAAGTTTCATTTTTCCTCGCAGGAGCTAGTGCATGGCGGGAATTCTATTGTCAGAAGTACCAATCAGTAAAAACGAGGCTGCGATTAAAAAATTCCGAGACGTTGGTATTAAAAATATTCACATTTATCCTATAGTTTCGGGTTTTTTGAGGAAGTGACCAAGTTGCTGCAGGATGTGGCTTCCTGCGGACCGAACGATGGAAAGAACCGGGTAAACGAAGTGAAGAAGTCCTATCAAATAATTCCTGCTAGGAGCTCGAGGTGACCACTTGAGATTTGCGGGTCAAGTGACTGACTGGCTGGCAAGTAAGTAAGTTTGTTGCTATGTTTGAATAGAATAAATAGCGCCAGATTTCGTTTGAATAATTCAGGCGAGGAATAATTCAAAGGGCTGTGATTTCGCAACGGTAACGGAGCTGAGCTTCGATTCACGAATTCAACTTTAATTTCAAGACGTGTTGGAGTGAACTTAAACAGCAGACATTTATAACTTTAACTTGTTTTAAATTAATTTTAGTGTCGAATACATAGAGCTGTACAAATTTCGTGATAGAGCTACATTTAAAAAAAAAATAAGAGAGCAAATAACAACCAAGTACAAAGGGATAATAATTAAATTTTCACATCTAGCAAACACTTTGTGTGTGTACATAATTATAATAATGACAATACAATAATTTTGTTTTAGGTAATTCCACTTTATGAAATAATAATTATTCCGAAAATCATAAACTGGACGGCCAAACTAGCTGGCAACGTTGAAAACTAAATTTTTTCTTTGAAACGTGAAAATTTTACGGTCTTTTCTGAATTTACAACTGCGAAATAACGTATGCGTTTTGTAAAATTGAAAATCGTAATGGAACTCGTAAAGTAAACATTGTTGGGTATTGGATACAGGAAAGGTAAGTAACTAACAAATAAGCTGTTTGGGTTTTGCGGAAAAATATTCGCCAGTACCTACTGCAATACCGACGAACCTATTTTATACGAGAACTCGGTAAATCTGTATACCTACCTGCGGATCAAAAATGAACAGAACAATCTTTCAAACGGGATGAAATTAATATTCTGTGATATTTCACAATATTCATAGCATATTGAGTGTTTGTTAGAGGACAATGTGTTTAATAATGTTCAACCGGTTAAATGTTAGCACTGAAAATGTGGGGGACTCATTTACACTGAGTTTTACCGGTCTGTTAAATCAAATAGCCAGACAAAACTAGTTACAGGTGAACACCAAAAAAGAGTTCAGTGAACTAGTTAATTAATAATTTGAAGATTTGTAAACGTTTTTAGATTGAAATAATTTTATTTCAGAGGTCGGGAATTTTTAAATGAATTTAAAACATCAGCATGTTACAGGTAAAAAAATCATGTACAGAATAAATCAAATGTGTAATAATTTTGAAGCTAAAAAATCAAACAAAAAAAACATAAATGAACGTTTTCGAATTGAATCGCAGGTATAAATTCAGAGTTGATAAACGTCGCTAAGCAACCAGTATTTTTGGGTATGTGGGGGGTATGAGGGGACTGCAACAAAACTGTTCCAAACTTGTTCGAAAAAAATTTCGATACCGATACACAAATACATTCAAACAGTGTCCACTGTAAAAGGAATTGACTGTACTTCTATGAAACGGACGTGGCCCAGCAGTAGTAACTTCCTATACCTTCACAGCGCCCTTGAGGTGATTTCTCACAAAAACGGCGCTCTACAAATTATCCAATTATTATTATTATTATACCTTATAGTAGTAGTATCTTATGCCCTACCTGTTCATTCTAATGTAATAATACTAATAATATTATTTTTATTTTACTATATCCTCTTTTATTTATCTTTACTGTATATCTAATTTAGTAACTGCTCTGTTGGACAATTTCATTGTCTATATTTGTTATCATACTATATAAGTTTGTTTATTTCTTACTTCATAAAAAAAAAAATATTTTTCTATTTCTCTTCTATACCTTAAGCATACCTATAATGGCACTACTCCCCAATTCAAACACGAGAAATGTTTTCTTTATTGTAATTAGTTTTTAAGAACCGTATGTTTTTCTTTTGTATTTGCTTCGGGTTTGTAAGAGCATTACCTTTGGGAGGTGATTCTCATGATAGTGTAAGTAAAAAATATATATGACTTTTATTGAAATTCCAACTTTTAAGGGTACTTTTTTGGTAAAAAGGTAAAATTAGTACGGCGTGTGCGGCCAGCACTATTAGGTATTTTCCGCTGTTACGATACGCCCCAATCTAAACCAACATCACCACAACGCGCCCGGCTGACTCATAGCAAATTTATCGGGTAAGTTTGTACCTTAAGGATTTTTAATAGGTACGTCTTTTTGTAATGTTGGAATTCGAAAAAGTTAATGCACTTTACCTCCCGGACACTCTGTATATTGCAAGTCAAGCATACTATGAGATTATTTATAGATTTTAGAGCACGATTTTTGTACCTCAAAGGAGATGTCGGTCCATCAGTCCTCAATTCATAATCCGAAGAGCACACACATTAATAAATACGCTGAGTGCTTTGCACGTGTGTTGATGAGGGGATCCCAAACAATGAGCTGACGCAAGGAAGTGGATAAAATTATAGAAAACAATACTTGTATCTCCTGGCAACCTTCCCCGAAGCCTCCTCAACCGGTTGAATTCAAACGGTAGGTAATGCTTTGAAATTGATATTTTCTTTGAATTGAAGCAAAGGGAACAAAAACTTTATGAATTATAAATGGAGGGTAAAAATAAGCTTAAAAGCCTGAAAAAGAAAAAAAATAAGTATATAAAAAAGACACATGTAAAAACATAAATTAGTTCTAATATCGTTTTATTACAAAGAGGAACGAAATGAAAGCATGTTTTTTTTTTTTTATTCATTGGGAACAGAAATGTGCAATTTCATAAAGCGACATGCATAGTATTCATACCTAAATACCTAGCATGCATATTACGAAGTGGGATGAAATCTTCCTAAACGAAAGTCTCGTCTAATATTAATTTATCGTCCTGGGTGTTCAAGAATATGATATCGTAACGAGCTCATGTGCAATAAATTAATTGACGATGAAGCGGAATTATAATTTTAATGAAGGGTAGTATCATGGAGAAGTATGATGTATTAAGGCAGGTACGTTTTCAAATATTGTATGTAAGTTTGTATTGAAGAGAATCCCTTTTAGAATTTGACAGAATATTCATGTAAATTCGTTTAGAAGGGACATATTTGGGGTTTCCAGCCGATATATTATTAATTCGGAAATAGGATGGAAACAAAAAGAAGAGGCTTGTGACGAGTCTGAGATAATCCCATCGTAAATGATGCGGATGAAATTTCAGTCTGTGACGTCTCGATCGATAGCGAAGACGGACTCACAACGCCTGGTCAATCAGGAACAGCAAAGCGAAGAAGATTGGGCTAAATTTCTAAATTGTGCGTTACACGTGGATTAGGCCTACAGGGGACAGACACCACGATAAAAAAACGCGCCGCTTACTTTCAAGGTGATGTGGAAATGAGTTTTTTAGCCAAATCGCATTTTGAAGTACCTATAATTTGCGGCACTCGTACGACAAAACTATTGGTTTTACAAAAAAATAATGAGAGGGTATATAACCAGACAATACCAGAAATTTATCATTTTTAAATCAACTATTACATTTACTTTTTCTACATTTCTAGACGTATTGGCTCTTTTTTTACAAAAAAACATAAATTAATTTTGATAGATTGTTATTTTATCTGGTAATCGCACTTTTTAAACGTTGTAAAACTAAGTTTATTTTTAATATACGAAGATTATACCGTTGGTCGTTGGAAGATTTGTTAAATTTTCAAACGAAATATTGTATTGTACAACACAAATTTAAAATCATATAATAATACAGCAAAATAAATCAATACATAGTAAAGACACTTTACAGAATTTTAATTTTTTTTTCAATTAAAATCATTAAAAAATAAATCCGAGAACGTGTTTTGTGACGAAAATACCTCAGTTTTTCTATTTATTTAAAGTCTTACAAACTAAAATATTTTATATTCTTTTTAAACACTTATTTTGTTAAGACATTATTGAAAAATCATAAATACTTATGATCAAAATATACTTACAAGAAGTACACGATATTTAATAATTTATCATCATGCGTTTTGAGCATTTTTATTGCTTACTTGAATGTAAATATATATTAAAGCAAATTTTGAATAAAATAATTTTTAGTTTAAAAAATTTGATACGGGGAATAATCGATCTTTCTCGTCGGAACCTCCTTGTCCAGTTGCAAACATTTTGGAACTTTAGTTCTCAGCCGCTGGTCAATGGGTGATATGTAAATTGAAGGAAATTTTTTCGAGTTTATTTTGTACATAAATATTTTAATCGTAAGATGAATCAGAAAGGAGATATTGTCAAAAAACTGCTATTAGGCGCCATTTTTTCAAATTGGCGGCGCGAGCGGAAAAGATACCTACGAGGTAGCAAAGTTGAAATTCGGAAATAGCTCATCGAAATCTATAATATTACCAATTTTTTAAAACTCCCGGAAAACTTTCCTTGTAAAACTATCAAATGATTGTACTAGTAAGTATATGGAATGAATCTTCGCGGCTGTGTTGCACCGTAGAAACGATCTGCAATCTTTGTGCTCGGAAAAATCCTTCCGACAAGAATGAATTATCTGTAAGAAAAGAACACTATGTCTTGATTCTTTTTTTCGCGCCAGTCCACGTTGCGATTATGGCCACTAGCAGAAATAAGCCAAACTGAGAATCATCCTTGGGATCGATTACGTCCTTCCGCACGGAGAAAAATGTTATTCGAGAAAACGATCATTTTAATAGTAAAAACGGTTAAAAACGGGACTGAAGTTGTTACGAACAAATAAACAGGGTTTCAATGTTTATTGGCGGGAACATGTAAGAATAATTTGTTGGTATACGTACGAAATTACGTATACTGTAAAATGATCGTTTTTTCGAATAACATTTTTCTCCGTGCGTCTCCATATCTAGTGAAAGGCTCATTAAATTCCGCTATCAGTCTCGGCTGGTTAGGAAAAAAAGTGGATAAACAAAGGATATTAATAGAATGTATTCGATATTTTCACCAATGAGTTATACATCCCCGGCATCGGGATATAACCAGGAAACTTCGGATGTGGCGAAGTACAGATTATGTATGTTTTATCGATGGCTCGTATTTCAGAGAAATCTAGATAGCGTTTTGCTTATTTCATTTTTTATCATATTGTATATATGGATAAGTCACCCAGTGAAGCCCACATTATCAAATAATGTTTTAAAACAAAGTTATTGGCAACCATAAAATATATATATATAGGTATTCAAAATATACAGCAAAATTATTTAATCAGTCAACGAGTAAAACATCTTAATCCTTAAAATTTTACATGGATTTTGATGGGTTGTTTCCGGAATTGTTCGTCCGAATTGCGCTTCTTAGTTTTCTTAGAAAATGAAAGGCACAAGAACATTTTAAATCAAGGAATACATGGCTCAAGTTAAAAAATAATGATAATAGGACTATTGTTCTTGGAAATTATATATCCCATCCCATCTAACTGTGTGGTCATATTATAAATGCCGACATTACAGCCCGGTGAAAATTTTTTTTTCGAAACAAAACATTTGTAACTATAATGTAACTTTACACAAAATATTCAATTTTATGCTAGAAGTTTATTTTGTTTAACAAACTAACTATTTCATCGTATATATCCAAAGTGAGCGTGTATTTAAATCGTATATAAAATGTTAAAAAAGTACCTCTGTATAAATAATAGAACAAAGCTATTAAATTACAAAGGAAAAACTTTTAAAGAGCTTTAGTTTTGAAGTGCCATAATAATATTGTCCAAAACTGTGTTTCTTTTTTAGTGGAAATAATAATTTACAGAGAAAACTATAATGTTATTCAATTATAAAACACAATCTATGATTAAAAATAGTTGAATCTTTCCTATATCCAAAAAACCTTTTATGATTATGCAAAACATACGTCGAATCAAAGCACCCAAGATACATTAGTCTATCAATAATATTTAGGATAAAACGCGAGGGGAATATTTGGTTTAAAAAAATATTAAATCAGCACAATGGTACTACTACCCTGAATTGTATTTGGGAATAATCAAAAACAAAAGGCCACCTTAAATATCCGCTAGAAAATAATAATATATTGAAAATTCTAAAGTGAATACTCTTAAATGCATAAAAGCTTACGGGTCGTCACGCAATTTTCACAAGCATCTATTTATACCAACATCTAAGGAATAGGGGCTGTGGTGGAACTGCCGAATGGAGTTAGTTGATTCTTTACCTCGTTACACACGCAGATGAGTTTTTCTTCGCTTGGTCCCACTGCGCCCCAGGAATAACATACAGTAAAAGTTAGAAAATGGAAACAACTTGCATTAAATTTAAATGTAAGTACATTTTTTTCATGTAATTCTAAGTATTTGGCTACCTCAAAATTCAATACCTTTGAATAGGAGGGGTTGCGCGCTCAAAGCTCAAACACTATTTTCTATGTTATTTTAAAGCAGATCTTTCTGTTCTTACCCGTCTGAGTTACTTCACCTCTCCCTGTCTCATCAACCCAATGAAAATAATTTTTCAGTACTTATCTAATTTTTTAATAATATTTATTACCTACATATATTGTGATCTCTATGAGTAAAGAACTGGAAAAGAAGTGTGATGGACACTAGCTAATGGAGACCACTACCCTATGGAGACAAATGTTACCTTGATCTATATTGTAGGTAGGTACATGAAAAACACCTCATTCTAACAATGAGTTTTCATCGATAGATACACGGAGAAAATTTTTATTATAAAATACGATCATTTTGTTCGTAAAAATGGTTAAAAACGGGACTGAAGTTCTTACGGACAAATTAACAGTGTTTCAATGTTTATTGGCGGGGAAATGTAAGAATAATTTGTTGGTGTACGTACGAAATTACGTATAAAATGATCGTATTTTAGAATAAAAATTTTCTCCGTGTAGGTACTAGGGACTGATCTGCTACTGGACTTAAGTTGAATCACCTCTCTAAGTCTGAGAATTTCTGAGCGATGCATTCTTCGCCCATCTCAGGTAAAACCACCCCACGATCTCTGCTACGACCGTTTTCACGACATATGCCGATTTTTTTAACGTGACCTTTTTTTTCCTTTATCCGCGGAGATAAACCGTTTACCGGCGACATTAGCTTATCTCGGCTCGCTCGTTTGGTTGAAGCGGAGATTTTAGCGAATCGTAAAGCATTAATAATGGCTTGATGTAGTGGCCCACCCCACTACCCCACTACCCCACCACCACCGCACCGAGGGGATGGAGGGACGACTTACCCGCGGGTGACGTCAGCGAGGGGGTTCGTAATTCGGCGAAAACTAACGCGAGTAATTGAAAAGCCGAAGCAAAAGAATTGACTAAAAGTTTTACAAGGGAAGAGAGTTTTTCTCTTTATATAAAGAAGGGTTTTTATGGAAAGCGGCGTGGAGTTGATTTTATTCAAATCTACGGTTTGATTTGAGTTTTTATTCAGAGATTAATGATATTTTGCACACTTCAAAATAAGAGGACAGTCACTGCCTACATGAGATTTCGAAAAACCACCCTATTCCCTTTTCCCTCCCCTTAAAGCACAATGGTAATACTTCGTGATGAAATTTTGCACAGTTGACGTTCAAAAAAGGGGGAAATTATTGTCTACATCTGATTTTAAAAAACTCTGCATAAGGCTAGTTTTATATAAAAAAAATCCATGACAGCACGATCCCGATTGGAAAAAAAACTATTTTCGGGAATGTGATCAAACTGGAAAAAAAAATTAAGACCCCGCATTCCGAAATATATCCCTTCAACACTTTAAATTTGTAAGCTCTTAAAAAATATATGTTATTTTGGAAAGTAATTTTAGTACATTTACCCTGCCGAAAATAAATTATGAGCGGGTATTTCACCATCCTTCTGATAGGTTATCCATAGTGTTATGAATATTAATAAAAATATAAATTAAATAATCGCAATAGTTAGAAAACTCGGCCAACTTATCCGATATTTAGACATTATTCATAGGTTCGAATACCGAATAATAAACACTGACTTAATAAATAAATAAACCGTAAATCGTAAATCGAAAATATACTTTATCCTATGGATAAGCTATGAAGAGTGTGGCGAAAAACCCGCTGAAACTCCCTCGATAAAAAATTATTGAGTCCTGCGAAAATTATTAAAAACACACATTGTTCTGTTATTTAACATGTTATATGTATGCAAAAATTCTATGTTTTTTTTTAATGCTACTTTAGACATTTGTGGAGAGATCTTTGTTTTATTTAAATAAGTTAATTAATTTTCGTTGTTTGTTTTTGGGGTGTTATGCCGTGTTGCGCTACCTCCTTCTTTAGCCGACGTTTCGGACCTGCCCTGATGATGGACACTGCAACGCTGTCCGAAACGTCGGCTAAAGAAGGAGGTAGCGCAACACGGCATAACACCCCAAAAACAAACAACGAAAATGCTTTTGGCCGTGAAAATCTAAAAATGTACCAAGTTAATTAATGTTCTATTTAAATAAGTTATGCTATTTTCGTTGTTTGTTTTTGGGGTGTTATGCCGTGTTGTGCTACCTCCTTCTTTACATCGTCGGATCTGCCAGATCTGCCCTGATGATGGACACTGCAACGCTGTCCGAAACGTCGGCTAAAGAAGGAGGTAGCACAACACGGCATAACACCCCAAAAACAAACAACGAAAATGCTTTTGGCCGTGAAAATCTAAAAACGTATCCAAGTTATGCTATATTAAATATTTTCATTTACGCCTATCAATGATAATTTTTTTTTATATTAACACGCTCCCTCTAACATTACATATCCATTTAAAACCATATTTTGTTTTAGAACGCTTACTACGGAGCCTTAATTGCCACCCTGATGTTTTCCGATCGCGTTATTTAGTTTTTTTTTACAAAAACGACAGGAACAAAACTAAAATAAAATTAACAAACTCCTCACTAAAATAAATACACCGGTAGTATTTGTGGGACGAACCGCATAATAGCGACGGGACCATTTTCGCTTTTGATGAAATGGAAAACAATAGCGGCAAAGGGAAAGCAACAAAGTTCGAACACAGATATGATAAAGGCTCGCTTTCCGAAATATTGCATTTTGTATGCCCCTTTGAACGCCATTGATGCCTAATTGATACACGGTACGTATACCCTACAGCGCTGCTTCTACAATCCTTTTACAACAGTACAAATAAAATTACCGATTTTTTTCAATTTGTATGAAAATAGAAAAAAAACAGTAGATTATCAAGGCGTTGAGTAATAAATCAACGGTGATCACCGACGGTTTTGAAGGTCGCGGGTTCGAACCCGGCGTGCGCAAATAAATTTTATGTAATTGATTTGTGTTATATCACAAGTAATTATTTAAAAAAATATGTAGTATATTTGCGCCACGTTCCGGAGTGGACGATACTCTTAGTATCGCCCTGGTGTAAGACCGCCATTCAGAATTGAAACGTTGCTTGAAATGGCTTTAACCGTGTTTTTAGTGACAAGATCTGAATAGCCAGGTACTTTCCAACCTTCCTCTTCTCCTCATCTTCCCTTTCCCACTTACCTTCAGCCTCATAACATACCCCAATTGGGGATGCCATAGTCTCACTGGCTCCAGACGGGAGGAGTTGGGACTCTTGTGAGTATTCACTATAATTTTTTTTTTAAAAAGCAAGTAAAAAAAAACGCCAAATATTCGCCTACACAGTTTAGCAAATGAATATACAAATGATATATATATAAAAATTCGATGTTTAAAGACATCTAAATAATTTTATTCCTGATTATATTTTTATCGAATTGTAAACCATTGCAATGTAAGTAAGTATTGTATGCAACCATTGTTTTTTACTAATATATGAATGAGAATTGTTATCATTTTATGTGCCGTTATTTTATTGTTTATTTTATGTACTTTTACATAGTAATGTGTATAAAATGTACTTTTACATAATAATGTGTAGGCGTATAAAATAGCGATATAAGTAAATAAATAAACTAATATCTTAAATTTATGAAAATATTATAAAATGTTAAGCTTTTTTCGCATAGGAAATACTAATCATCACAGCGTAATTTCGTTATATTTTAATGAAAGATCAATCTGCGAAAACTACGGCAAACCAATTCGTTGATTGAATCATCGGGGTGGTTTACTAATGCGACTTTATAGCATCAAATATCGATCCGTTAGAGCGGATAGAGCAACCACATCCCCTGAATGTTACGTACACCACAAACGTCATTCGCAGGTATAGTATTTATCTACACAGTAGGATCTGTCAAAAAGACCACCGGCTTAGGTAATACTCATGTATTTGACATAAACTATAACAAAAAGATTTAGGTACAATCACCACATTACACAAAAACCAAATAAATCCCATCAGATCGGTATCAATTCCGAGTGCAAAGGGAAATATTGAATACTGCCTATTAACCAATATAATAGACGATAAAAATACTAAAAGCATGTCATTGATGTAGCTATTCCAAATTCCTGTAATATTGAAAAATCTGTTTCTGAAAAAATAAGAAAGTATACAGATTTAGGAAATGAAATTAAAAGAATTTGGCATTCTCAGACCATAAAAATATTAACATTTGTTATTTCGGCTACTAGCATTATACCTAGCTCTCTCATAAAAAATTTAGGCATATTAGATTTGACAGAGAATTTGTATATAAAAATGCAAATATTTGACATTTTAAATACATGTAGGATTACGAAAGATTTTTTAAATATTTATATTGAGGTACCAGTAGGATTTATCGGTCAGATTAGGAATTCCACCGAGCCGAACCCTCTGATATGAAAATATCTGGAGTCGGTGAATTATTTTCCCATTTAATAGTCTGGTAGGTTAACATGTTGTTCTTGTATTGTTTTAAGATATCACACGATCATAAAATTTTTTTCAAGAACGATTTACGTAATGAAATTATTATTGCGGGACTTATAATTTTTTTTCCTCTCTGCCTACCCCTGCGGGGAAACGGCCTGATGGTTAGTTAGTTAGTTAGTTAGTTTATAATTTTTAGACAAACAACTACTAATCAAATAACAAAAGCCGAACTGGAAGTCACAAGAATTTTAATTTCAAATAGGGTAGTAATTCTAAAAAAAATATAGAAAAACTGAAATCATTATAAACGAGTACAACTCTTATTATTGCTCCACATTTTAACTAATTCTAAAATTATATAATATATAAAAATGTACATGTTTTTTTAAAATACTATTTAAAGGCAGAGGCATTCAGTACCACACTTAACCTACCTGAGATTGACATTGTTTATTTATTTTTTTACATTAGGTCCACACAGGAGGCCTAGAGGAAAATAATTTCCCTCAAGGCCTATGTCATCTTTGGGGATGCTGTGTGGAGGGTATTTTTAAGGAAAGAAAGGAGAGGAAGTTTTGGGAAGGAAAAATGTATGAGGGTTGGGTAGGAATCTGGGGTTCAGTGTGTCAAGATCATCCGCCGCCAAGATCTAGACAATGAACCCCATGAACCCGGACACCCCTGCTAAGTCACCAAACGTAGCGAACCACTTGGGGTGACCTATGGCAGAGGTGTTGGTTATCCAATAAATGGTTCCCGGGGCGGCGGTACCCATTCCCGCCTCCCAAATTGATATTTAGAGAAATTAAGATACAGTTTGCATAGAGAGGACATAATGGGAACACATGTTATCGGAAAAGCCATTATTTAGTCATTTGTAAACTTTGAGGTAAAATAAAAGTAATAAATAAAAAATAAATAAATAAAACCCTATCATTGCACAAATTTATTCAGGATTCCAGTCCAGTTGTTTTTCACAAAAAATTAGAAAGGTGAACAGACTGAATGTATGTTCGTGTACGAACGTCGAGTAGGTTTATTTAATTGATACGGGGTGAATGTAGCGGAACTTGTAGCTAAATCTATCGGAGCGCCCCAGGACAAATTCACCCAAATGTCACTTGGTCGCTGCCGAGTCCCATCCCTCGATTCAATGGACCCCACCAGATAAAGTTCGCGGACTAACTTGATACATAACGTGATTCGATTCTGGCGATCACAGGGGCGGAACGAACAAATCGAATGATACAAATATCAATATTTTAACATTATTAAACATAGATACTAATTTCGGTAGGTGTTTGGATAAGTTGGTAATTAATGTGAAATGTTCCTGCATGATGCAATTACTCAAGTTCAATGAACTTTTATTTTTCAAAATTGGAACTTTTTTTATTTTTTATAGTGAATACCTCACAAGAGTCCCTCACAAGAGTCCCAACCAAATACCTCACAAGATTCCCAAATGCTTCCGTCTGGAGCCAGTGAGACTATAGCATCCCCAATTGGGGTATGTTGTGAGGCTGAAGGTAAGTGGGGAAGGGAAGGAGATGGGGAAGTGGAAGGTGGGGAATTACCTGGCTATTCAGATCTAGTCACTAAACACGGCTAAAGCCATTTTAAGCAACGTTTCAATTCTGAATGGTGATCTTACACCAGGGCGATACGGAGAGTATCTTCCACTCTGAGAGAACTACTTTCAATTTTGAATCATATCAGAAAAGCGATAAAGTAGGTACCAAAATTATTTTATTATTTTTCAATATTCACGTTGTGGCGTCATTTTATTTACATGAAAAATAATCACTTTGTATACTTATACCATTTGTTTAGTCAGTGAGCGATATTAATTTTAAAACTCTTTATTCGAAATGCTTATTAGTTTTGTTAACATGTTCATATTATTTACCTTTATATTATGTTGATGGATGCTTGTATAAATTAATAGAGTGAAGATACGTAACTAGATTCAGTGGACAATAAACATACATTTGCAGCACGTTCATACACATATTCTTTGAATGGCTATACTTTTCTTAAACGGTCCTAGATACCCCTTTTGTTCGATTAGTATGAATATTGTGTCTGCGGATGCGGGTGCGGATGCGGATGCGGATGCGGATGCGGATGCGGATGCGGATGCGGATGCGGATGCGGATGCGGATGCGGATGCGGATGCGGATGCGGATGCGGATGCGGATGCGGATGCGGATGCAAATGTCGATGCGGATGCAGATTGAGATGCGGATGCGGATGTATAGATGGAGTTAAAGGAGTATTTACTTCAGTCGTTTGGTCTAAATCAAACTCGTTTTTTTAAATTTTACTATGTTCTTATTTTCGACAGGTAAAAGTCGTAAATTTCTTTTTTTGAAAGGCAATGATCCTGCGGCAAACATCGTTTTTATAAATACTTTGAGCATCACAAATCCTAGGATTTTTAAAGGATCTGCGCTATTTATTCAATAAATACATATGTATGCAAAACAAGACTACATAACTGACAATTCAGGAGAAGAATGACAGAAGATAGGTATGGTAAAGAAATACGCCACACATCATCGATTCGAAATTAAAATAATGAGAGCGAGTGCGTTTCTGCTACACTCACTACCGAGGCTGAGTTGTTCTGAGGTGTGTACTACAGCCAAAGCCAACCTCCAATAGGAGAGGGCACCGGAAGAAAAAGATAAAATTGGAAGAATATTTTGATTTTACCTTCATTAATCGGTTAGTTTTTAGAGAGCGGCTCAAAATCGGATATTGCAAGCCTGTCCGAATTATTAAGTTGGTTCAAGAAGAGGGAGGGAAATATGGTTCAATATCCAAGATACAACCAAAAATATGATATTTTGTAGTTGTATAAGTGTTATTGTAAAAAAAACTAATCTATGACTATGTACTTGAGCGAATGTAATGCAACGTGACTCTATCTTGGTACAAATGCTTGCTTCATTCTCATTCACACATAGCCTCACATACACACGGAGAAAAATTTTATTCGAAAAAACGATAATTTTAATAGTAAAATCGGTTAAAAACGGGAATGAAGTTCTTACGAACAAATTAACAGGGTTTAAAGTTTATTGGCGGGAACATGCAAGAATAATTTATTGTTATACGTAATTTCGTACGTTTACCAACAAATTATTCTTACATTTTCCAGCCAATAAACATTAAAACACTGTTAATTTGTTCGTAAAAACTTCAATCCCGAATTTAACCGTTTTTACTATTAAAATGATCGTTTTTTCGAATAGCAATTTTCTCCGTGCACACTTCCTTTGGTACAATTCTTTACATAAATCACGTACCTACTTGATTCGCTTGATCGTGCCATGTCTTCCTAAGGTAATACCGACTGCTAATAACCTATTATTCAGGTAGACATTCAATAAAGTTAGATTTCTATTAACATTAAAACAATGTTTAAAAAAAAATTAAAACAGTAGGAACTGATAATTAATTCCGTATATTTAATTTCATTTAATAATGTAATTTCCGATAATATTTAATTTATTGTAATAATTTACTTATCTTGTTCTTTTCTGATATTATCTGTCCGGGTAGCAGAAAGTAGAACGGAAAACTTCTCTTTGTATTGACACCGCTGCGGGACAGTCGCTTCACTCCCACCTGGAAATCTACATAAAATACAACGAAGATAGTGTCTAACAATTCCGGCTCCAAGGAGCGCAATAAATCGATAATATCGACTAAAAAACAGTTACCTCCTACGTGAGTCGTATCGAATGCAATCACTTTCTTTGGAGACATGGAAATACTGGGGTAGAAAATAGTGTCCATTTCTACTGTCACCTTAAACGAACTTCAGTACAATATTCACAAAAACACATATATATTTTTATGTGGAGTTAAAGATTTTTGTGATGGAGAAGAAAATGGGAGAAAACGAGAATAAAGAAGATTGAGAAATGGCTAATCTGATCGAATCTTTAAAACATAACTCAAGGTTTTTTAAGCACCAATTTGATTATAAATAGTGGTGTCTCATTAGGTTGATACTAAACGTATATTTTTATAAACAAAATGTCAAAATTATAATAGTTATTTGTTGAGTTGTGCACCAACGACATCTGTATCTAGAACCAAAGTTACGAAAGCTCGTCAAAATTGGGTTAACTATCCAAATTTTCTTCTAATTTTAAGAAAATTTCCTTACTGTAACTTAAAATGCAAAATTTGCACGCTTTACTCGATGCAATATATCACCAGAATCTCGTAATATAGCTCACTGTTGTAAAATGTTAAACACAATATGTAAAGCTACTGCTTTATACCGTCCTCTCCCTAATCCGTAGCTCAATCTATTAGTAGCCACAGGCAACGCCTATAATAGGCAATAGGCTATGCAACTATAGATACTCCCTTCCGGCCTATAACAAATCGCCAGCAAAACCGAACAGCCCTGTGACTAACATACTAATGCTTTCCTTCAGAACGGTGCAGTAACCAAATCACAAGGACAACACAATTGACAGGATTGAATAAATCAGGAACTAAGCCGCTCCGTTTCCTGGAACCAGGCGTGCAAAGCACAGCTCCAACAGAATACAGTGAATACAACCTCCGTACTGAACCTGTGCACCGTACCTCCTTGCGGCTCCATACTAATGGAACATTATTGTACAATGTGTCCACCGGCGGGCTTTCAGCGACCATGATGTATAAGGGTGTTAGATATATTCAGAGGCTTTCAGGCTTCAGCAGAGCGGTGAATTATTAATTCCGTAGATGTAGCGGTGGCTGGAGGAAGATAAGCAGTAAAGCCTTCAATAGGGTCCGTGCAAAGCTATAAGTGCATCGCTGACAAGTAATCGGATGGTCAAAATAATATCTCAAACATAGTTGATCCTAGAATTCGACGCTTTTGGTATTAATTTGAGCGATGTAGTGTAAAAAGTTGGTAAACCGAAATATTACCAAAATTACAAATTATAATTAGAAAACTCAAAAGTTATAGGGTTTGCAAAATAAATATTTCATCATAAAGTTAATATTTTTGAAAATAATTTTACGCACCAGACTTTTAGGTCGGGTTTAGTTTTCCCCATAAGAAAAACACACTTTCACACACTTTTCCACAAAAATGATCATCTAGTAAATCCACGCTACGCAAGTGTATTATATAAGTATAATTAATACAAAACAATACAAGAACAACATGTTAACCTACCAGACTATTAAATGAGAAAATAATTCACCTAATCCAGATACTTTCATATCAGAGGGTTCGGCTCGGTGGAACTCCTAATTCGACCGATAAATCCAACTGATCCCTCAATATAAATATTTAAAAAATCTTTAATTTAATAACTTTAATGTCTAGCTACATTACATTGTCGTGAAAACTAGCTTATGTGCCCAAGCGGTTAAAAATTTATATTATTATTAGTTATTATATTACCCAAAAAACCAACTTCTCTCTATATTCAAATAAACTATAGATAAAAATCATTAGATGCCCACAAGCTATTCAGGAAACCCCAAACTTTAATTAAAGTCTAGTAGAGTGGTAAACATATGTTGATACTATAGATTCATTTATTTATCTACGGTATAAATACCTTTAAATAAGAAATAAAACTTTTTTCACAATAAAAATGGATTACAAAATAGTTAGTTCAAAAATATGATTAAAATTTACAATTTTGGAAACAAAATATAAACTAATAACAGGATGCTGAGTAGAAGATATTTTTGTGGAAAGGAGACAGTGAACCTGGTTCTTGAAAATACCAATGTTGTAGGAGGGAGGTAGAAACAAACACAGAGGCCAGAAAATCGTTCCACAGTCGAGCTGTTGAGCTCGAGAACGAGTTGTAGAAACGACCCGTTCTCATGTGACAAATGTCAACCGTGTACAAATGTTGGACGCGCGTTTGGCGTTTTTCGTCACTATGCTTTTTCTGTTTCAGATTTTCGATTGAGTTTCGCTAATATTGTCTTTATTCATTATAATAATATTTATTATTTTATTTAAAGGGCACATAATACGCACTCTGCGGCAGATCGGACCACTGACCGGACGGCCATCTGAATGATGGCAGTACGCGGTTTCCATATAGGGCAAGCCGCACCGCGGCTGGCCGGATAGCGAACCGCATCATACGTTTGCAAACCATATGAAAATACAACTGACCTGTTTAGGTCATTGTCATCATGGATCTTGAGGAGGCAGCAGCTATCGTGTGCCTGCATCAAAAGTCGCGAACAAAAAAAGGAATATTGTGTTTACATATAATTATTGCGAAATGGTATATTCAGTGTAATAATCTTTAAAGAAAATGATAATTAATATCAAAGCAAAATAACTTTATTAGGTTTAATATATATACCTAATAATTTTTGTATTATGCTAAACTATAGTCACATAAATAAGCCTCAAGTAGGTACTGGATACATTCGTTTTGCTCCCAAATATTATTTTTTTTCAAAGATAAGATTTCCCTTTATTTCGAGTAGGGATACACAGACGTAACCGTTTGGTGGGCCAAAAATAATATTACTGAGCTAATTAGTCCACTCGGGTGGGGGGTAAATGGCGGATATTACCGTTAATTTTTACCGGTAATTCGGTGTCAAAAATGTTATTGTGAAACCGCGATCTTCAATACTAGAGGGCATAAACCGACTACATATGTGTGTCAATTGCACTCACCCACCACTAAAAAAAAAATAAGAAATTAAAATCAGGTCAGTTGCATTCTTACAAGAAAATTTACGGAAAAATATACTGGTTGGAGTTGATTGGGAAAATAAATTCCTGGTGCAGCAATGCGCCAGGCACTTTTCAAGCAATAAATCAAAATACCCATCGAAAGTCCGAGGTCTAATAACAAGAAAGTTCTAATTTCACAAAATCTAACATAAATTGTGATAAATTTACAAGAACTTTTTTTTATGAATCGATTTTTCTACTTTTGTATGAATACCAAAATCCAAAACATAGAAAGTTGAAAACTTCGTTTTGAGCTGTAAAAAATCTTCAATTGGGTCGCAGGTTGGGCTTGCCTGGTTCGGAGGATAGATGAGGGTAGACATGTAAGTAAGAATTATAAATATCTTTCCGAACTACGAATAATATTATTGGATGATTTGTATAGCGCAGTTTTTGTGAAAAATTACCTCAAGGGCGCTGTACAATACTTTAACTATATACTATACAAAACATTATAAAAACCTATGGCTAAAACATTGCATCCGCCGGTTCTTCGATCAGTGATACAGAACTATATGTACAATGAATTTGACCAATTAAAGCGATGCTGCCTAAAAATGTACATGTATTGTTTTTTTTTTATATAATTACTATTTTCGAACACGAAGTGGGTGCGGTGCGGTGAGCCAGATGCGGGCCGCATCGCTACTGCGGGCTGCAGAGGTTCAAAAAAAGTGCGTACTGATAAGAAAATTTAAAACATCTCATGCGGTTGGCCGTGCGGCCAGCCGCCATTCGGCCTAGATATAGTTCGCATGGGCCCGAAGTAATGAACATCGAAGGATTTACGTATCAGACGTATAACGTTAACACAGTGGTTTATTGGTCGGGTTTTCGTGTTAATTTGAAAACTTTACCACCGCGTAGGGGTAGAAGGGTTCGCGTGATACTTGCGGCCGCAATAGGATGCAAGGCGCCACAAAGCACCTGTGCCGAGGCACACTCATTGTAATTAGTCAAATTATTTCGAATTATTCCTAATTGCCGATGCGGGTGGTGGCGGGGTAATATTATACGTATGTAAGGGTATTGCTTGCACATTTAAGGTAATTAACATCCCTGCAAGAGTTCCAGGTAGAGAAATAAACTTACCACCATTATTATTTATATGGAACTGTATTTGAAAGCACGGCGAAAATATTTTTTTTAATAACTCAATTAAAGTTATTTTTAAGAGCTCTTTCTCGGGGGGTTCGTACTCTTCATACTTAATGATGAATTATAATATATACATATGTACGTAAATTGCGAGTAAAAAGATGCCAGCTGTTTGATTCACTCGATAGATTCATACTCTGTCACTCCTGGACACACTGCACCAAGATTCCTACCCACCCCTCATACCTTTTTCCTTCCCAGAACTTCATCACCTTCCTTTCCTCGTAGTCCCTCCACACAGTATCCACAAAGATGACATAGGCCCTGATGGGAATTATTTTTCCCAGAGCCTCCTGTATGGAACAAATTTTTTAAAAATGCAACATGATTTTACTGATTATAAGACATGTTTAAATTCAGAAACTTTTTTAATATGATACTACAGTCCAGAGACATCTTTGAAGGCGGAGCAAGCTAGATACACCAACTCGCCATCACGAAACAGTTGGCGTAAGTCTGGTTTTAATTTAAAGTAAGACAAACTAAGAAAAACAATTAGGACGACATTTATATATTTACTTCCATAACTCGAAGGACAATGAGACTGAGAAAGTAACCCTGGGACCAAATAAATCGACATCACGTGGCGTATTTACTTAGATAATTTGTTAGATAATAATAATAACAACTATGAATTCTTAGGCTCTATCTAGATTCTAGATCTATTATTTACAAACAGATTCAGAAAACATACTTACCTGGCAGGTAACTTCCGATAAACACACTTTAATTAGAAAGTTTATATTGGAGAAGATACATACTGATATATTTAAAACATTTTACATTCAATAATTTTAAATTAATTTTTATTTTAATAATTTAAAATATATTAATTTGCTTATCCCATCACTTTTCAAACTGCATTTATAAGAAGATAACTGCCAAAAATGGAGATATTAAATTGAAGTTATTTTGAAAGAATGGAGAATTTAGGACTCTTTAGGACTGGAGAATTTGTATGAAACTACATGTACAAATAACTCACAAATAAGAATTTGTTTACAATTAGTCATTTAAAATGGTTTGTTTATTAATATTAAGGATGCCCCGAGACGATGAGCTAATTTATTTATTCTTAGAAAAGAGGTTCGCCATTATCCCCTTAGGTCAGGTTAACTTACATCTTGGGACAAAGTTAGCGATGTCTTACTACAGAAAATAACTTTTTATTTGTTTGTGAGCGTTAACCCTTAGTATGCCAAGAAATCCACCGTGGATTTCGACGTTTGTACACCTAGTGTGCTATGGTGAAAATAGATAAATTTTATTTTATAAAGACTTTGGTTGGAAAGGGTTCTAACTTCAGTTCACCTTGTTCAGAGGTGTCAAAGTTTGCAAAGACGATTTCTCATTATCTATTTACTGATTCCCGATTTTGAGGTTAAATCTTGTTTTAAAGTATTTTAATTTAACATATTTAAAGGAAAATATTTAAATAGGACATATGCTTTCCATTTTAGAACATTCCTAGACGTGCAGATAGAACCATATACAACCAGCTAGGGCATAATAATTCATTGCAAAAGGTTCTAACTACATTTCCCTAATGCCATTCCAAGCTAGGGCCACGTTCTAATTATATATTTTCCTTTAAAATTGACCCTCAAAATCAGAAATTTTAAATAGATAATTGGCAAAGTTTGTCACCTTAGCACATGGTAAGGCAGGCGAAGTAAGAACCCAACTAAAGTGATAAACTATATATACTGCGCCTCGTAAAAACGAGCAACTGTCAGATATAAACAAAATAGTAAGTGCAGTGGTTATAGAAATGGTTTTGCACCCAAAGGACTCTTTTTCAAATGTTTGTTAAAACCTTTTCCAACTGACGTAACAAACTGATAGGACGGTACAAAATCAAAGTCATAATTTTGCAAAACAAGTAAGTTATTACGAAAATAGTACGGCAAACTACCGGCGATTGGCATTTTACCCCCTGTTACACTAAGGAGTTCTAGGTCGCGGGATGATGGCATTCCAAGGGTTAAGTCAAATTTATTTTCAAAATGCAGCGGAAAAACGCTTGTAAACACTATTAAAACCTTCAACCTACAAGGAAAACATTTTTGCTGTACATTACAGCATTAAAACGTGTCAGAAATATGAAACATATACGTAGATTCAATATCTCGGCATATTAAGAGGGTATTTATTACCAGAGAATACCGGAAATTAGTCATTTTTAAATCAAATTCTAGACGTATTGACTCTTTTTTACAAAAAAAACACCAATTGATTTTGAAAGATTGTTATTTTTTCTGGTAAATGCATTTTTAAAATTTTTAAAAACTACGTTTATTTTTAACATACTAAGGTTATACCGTTGGTCGTTGGCAAATTTGTTCAATTTTCAAATGAAATATTGTATTAAACAACACAAATTTCAAATCATATAATCATACAACAAAATAAATCAATACAATTAATCTAGTAAACACATTTTTCAGAATTTTAATTTTTGTTCTACCTCAGTTTTTCTATTTATTTAAGGTCTTACAAACTAAAATATTTCAGATTTTTTTACACACTTATTTTGTTTAGACATTGTTGAAAAATCATAAATACTTATGATCAAAAAATACTATATTTAATAATTTATCATCGTGCGTTTGGAGACTTTTATTGCTTACTTGAATGTAGGAATGTTTAAAAGCAAGTTTTGAACGAAATAAATCAATATTAAATTTTTAATTAAAAAAAATAGATACGGGGAATAATCGATCTTTATCATCGGAACCTCCTTGTACAGTTGCAAACATTTTTAAACATTTATTCTCAGCCGCCGGTCAATGGGTCTTAATGCGTTAATTTATTGCGTAGATTAAATACCTAGACGAATAATATACGATATTATGCACAAATTATACGGGTCACGCACGACGCAGCGGCCTGATTACTGTGCTTAGTTGGGGTAATTACTCATTAGCCTGGCCTGTAATTACACGAAACAAACACACTCAAATTAAGAGGTTTCTTTTCTTTAGATTCTTGGTAGGCATTTTGCCGGGTGAAATATGGCGCAGCAAACACGAATGCGTTTGTATAAAAAAACGCATATATTGTGGTCTTTATGGTATAATGCTAAAGTATTGAGGTAAACGAAGAAAGTTTAAAATGAATAATTCAGATATATATCGATATGATAACTTCTCCGGCTAAAATGCGCCACGGTTTATTTTATGTTTGAAGCAACTCGTTCCGTATTCATCACTTCCATAATGGAGGAGCAGAGTAAACAAACTACGTTCAAAACGTTATTTTATTATTACTAGGAGTTCTGTGAACCGTATGTCCTCGTATAATATTAGGGCACTGGTCAAAAAATAAAATATATTCCCGGTCAGGGATGTACAAAGCTGGGCAGTGACCTTTTTGTCAATATTATAAAACCAAATATGACGTAAAAATATATTACATATAGTAATTAATATTTAAGGAAGCATATTTTGTTGCCAAGGAATAGTAATTAATATTTAAGGAAAACCATTTCATTGTCAAGGGGTAGGAATTAATATTTTAGGAAAGCCATTTCATTGTAAAGGGGTAGTAATTAATATTTAAGGAAAACCATTTCATTGTCAAGGTGTAGGAATTAATATTTCAGGAAAGCCATTTCAATATAAAGGGGTAGTAATTAATATTTAAGAAAAACCATTTCATTGTCAAGGTGTAGGAATTAATATTTCAGGAAAGCCATTTCAATGTAAAGAGGTAGTAATTAATATTTAAGGAAAACCGTTTT
Source organism: Limnephilus auricula (assembly GCA_951813805.1). NCBI lineage: Eukaryota > Metazoa > Arthropoda > Insecta > Trichoptera > Limnephilidae > Limnephilus > Limnephilus auricula. The sequence continues at coordinate 13,708,660 of OX638390.1, read as the reverse complement.
AATGTCGAGGGGTAGTAATTAATATTTAAGGAAAGCCATTTCATTGCCAAGGGGAAGTAATTAATATTTAAGGAAACCCATTTCATTGCCAAGGGGAAGTAATTAATATTTAAGGAAACCCATTTCATTGTCAAGGGGTAGGAATTAATATTTTAGGAAAGCCATTTCATTGTAAAGGGGTAGTAATTAATATTTAAGGAAAACCATTTCATTGTCAAGGGGTAGGAATTAATATTTTAGGAAAGCCATTTCATTGTAAAGGGGTAGTAATTAATATTTAAGGAAAACCATTTCATTGTCAAGGTGTAGGAATTAATATTTCAGGAAAGCCATTTCAATATAAAGGGGTAGTAATTAATATTTAAGAAAAACCATTTCATTGTCAAGATGTAGGAATTAATATTTCAGGAAAGCCATTTCAATGTAAAGAGGTAGTAATTAATATTTAAGGAAAACCGTTTTATTGTCGAGGGGTAGTAATTAATATTTAAGGAAAGCCATTTCATTGCCAAGGGGAAGTAATTAATATTTAAGGAAACCCATTTCATTGCCAAGGGGAAGTAATTAATATTTAAGGAAACCCATTTCGTTGAAAAGGTATAGTAATTAATATTTAAGGAACCCCATTTTATTGCCAAGGGGAAGTAATTAATATTCAAGGAAAACCATTTCATTGCCAAGGGGTAGTAATTAATATTTAAGGAAACCCATTGCCAAGAGGTATTAATTTGGAGCCCCATAATCTTTTCTCGTTAGACACCGAAAATCGATTTCAAAAGACACGTATAAATAAAAATAAATAAACGAAAACGTTTTACAATACATTATACTCATTGTATTGGTCCGCTTTCAGATATCAATTTGGCTATCTTCGCTAAAAATCACCTTTTTTTAAAAAATACACATATTAATATATATTTAATTATAATTTATTTGAAGTTAAATATGCAGTAAATCTAAAACATAATAGAAAACAACTGCGCCCGACTTACATACTTAGTTAGAGAGTTAAATTACAAAAGGTAGTATGCAAGTTCCATCCGTTTAAAATACACGAATAATATATTTGATTGCAATTACGTTAAGTTAAATTCGTATCTAGCAAACGACAATTCAGCGGCATGCACTACGTGTTGGTTAATGAAGCTAGCTTAACTAGCTGTGGAAACGCTCTTAACCGCTTTATCTCTTTTCTATGCAAATACCGATGAACTATATAATCATTTAATACCTAATTCGTTATTAATACGATCGAAATAGCTGGAAAAGCGGTCTTGGGTTTAAAAATAAGTTACTACGTTTATAAAATTTCACCAAAATATGTACCTACCGATGCCTCATCTTGTACGAAGTAGATTGGAAAAGGATATTTATTATAAACCAAATTTCCAGCTAGATACAAATCCATAATAAAGCACGACGTATTTCTTGTGTGCTTTTCCTTTAGTAACTTAAAATTACTGTCATATTCGGAGTATAGCCTGTCATGCATAATTACAGGGCTGAGGACATAAATATTAACCATATACACCTACAATTAAAAAGATTATATTGGTAATTAATTTTAGAATGAGAAAGTTCTTAGTTATATTGTAATATAATATAAGGTTGATAATGACGAGAAACTAATGTGACTCGTGGAATAATAAAGTAAGTGATAAATAAATAATGCAGGGATAATGCAGGAAGGAAAACAGAGAAAACATTTTTCGTGATAACCTTGATATAAAGCAGGGTGAAGTAAGTAGGTAATTAGGAAGTCGAGATCCGATTTAAATATATATATATATCTATAACTCAACACTTTACACAATGTTATTAACTTAATATACGATGTACATGTACACCTGACCTGTCACTCGTAACTCCAGAATAGCGATGAAGTACGACGCCATCCTTAAAACCGTCGCGCTAACACATATACACACACAACACACATACACACACACAGCACACATACACACATAGACCCACACATGCACACATAACAAAAATTTTACTTTATACAAATTACTAGGTTAGTTTTAGGTTTTACGTTTTTGCCGATATTACGAACGCTCTCAAACAAAAAGTTTTGGTGTTTTATGTAAAAAAAAGAAAATGTACATTGTCATAGAAAACACTGTGATTTTTTTGTTATTATTATTTTTTTTAACATTACATATTACATATTATTGCAATGATCTTTGGCTATCCAACTAGGAAATTACCTCGTTTTAGGACAGTCAAAATAAGCAGATTTATTCAATGTAATTATTGTTTTGTCTATTATATTGACTTTTATTTAGATATTACACTTTATAAAAAAAAAATTAATGTTGATGGTTGATACAAGAAGTTGCTTATAAATGTAAATATTTTTTTTTAAATAATATAAAAGTAGAGAAGAGAAATAAAAAGAAAATTCAAAAATAAAAATTATAAACATTTAAAACGGCCAAAATCAAAAAACTTTCAAAGAAAATTCGTAAGTATTGCTCACTACTCACTACCGATATTTTGACGCTATATCTTTATATATAAAAATCTCGTGCCACAATGTTCGTCCGAGGTAAACTCCGAAACTACTTAACCGATTTTGATGAAATTTGGCTTACTGTATGTAATTTGGTCCAACTTAAGAGATAGGATAGATTTTATCTCGATTATTGACCTCAATGTTAATTATTGCGAATACAATGTTTTTTATAGGATTATGATTATTTGAAATTATTTGTAAGTTCCATAAGTTTCTGACAGATGGCGATGTGAGTTTATTTATTGACACAACACTTGGTTATATAGGTTAGGTAACCATCCGGTAGATGGCGTTGTGTTTATTTAGCCACAGCAACGCGTGGGCGGATCAGCTAGTAAATATATATAACACATCAAATCATCTCTTGTAAAATATTTTAGCTTACGTATTTAATTTTACTAATTACGTATTTATGTAAAACCCGGACGATTTTCAGTTATTAGATATAATAATTATCTAGTATGCTTTTCAAATTTCTACTTGGCCCGAGACCTATTATCATGGTAATTGCTTCCACATTTCCATTACGACCAACGATCTTTATACATATTTTTTTATGAAATACTTAATATTAAACACCCCTTAGAGCACTATCAATAAGCCGACAGCCAACATTCCAAATCGATTTCACGGTATGAAATAAATTATTAATATCAATTTAAGGTAGAGATCAAAGGCGGAAGGAACACATGCCGAGTTTTTCTTTCATTATCTCTGAAAACTCTGGAGGAAATTGCTTCTTTGATCAGAAGCTGTAAAGCTAAGATTGCAAAACTGAAAGAAGGCAGCTTTCAATTTGTTCTCCTATGAAAAGCGGGAGAAAAAAACTTTTATTACTGTCCCAAAATATTTACTAATATATATTCATTCGGTTGCTGAATTAGACAATTAGGCATTTTTTTATTTCTGTTTATACTTATACAACGCCCTTGAGGTGATTTTTTACAAAAACGCCGCTATACACGTCATCCAATTATTATTATACCAATACCAAACTTGAGGGCGAAAAATTATATATCTATAGGTTTTACTGTATCGCATAATTTCAAACAAAATTTGTCTTCTAGTACCATGTAAATATAATAATCATGTACTTCTTATAGACTTACCAGTACTTGCACTCTAAAATTATCAATTCATTAGAAATCATAGATACTTATAAAATTGATTGTATCGGTTGATATTTATAATCCATAATACCTATCTATTCATTTATTTTTCTTTGCTCCTATGAGGATTTCTTATTTTTTGTAATTTATATTTAAATATTTGTACCTTTTAATGATATCTCATATTTCTACATTAAACTTTCTTATTTATTCATTATTTCATTCTCACTTTAAACTTTTTATTTTTGCTTAATACTTTATAGTTTTTACTTTATACTTTACACTGTATACTTATACTTTATACCATATTTTTGTCTTTATATTTATATTTTAATTATACCTCCTACTTATTACCTTACTACTACTTACTTTTTACCATTTTTTTCTTATATTTAACTTACGTTTATACTGTTATTCTTCATGTTGTTGTACTATTTATATGTTATGTCAATTATGTTAATGGCACATATTGTGCCGTATATGTGGAAATAAATAAATATTTCATAGGGACTTGTTTAATGTTAGTGGCTAAATATATCCCTTTAAGTAATTTCTGGCTTCAAAGGCTGGCCTGAATATACATAAATATCGTATTATACAAACAAGTCGAAAATGATTATTTTATACATATTTTAACAATTTTTAATCATAAAGAGAGAAATTGATAGCTTTAGAAACGGTGTATGGTGCCTTCGAAACTTTATTCTAGCTGACTTGACTCGTATGATTATAGGTTTTCTAGCTGATATCCATTTCCACAATAATATTTCTCATAATCGTCGCATATCAATCGTCCCTATAGTTAGTGGGTCAACATCAAATATTTCGTTTTGAGATAACGAGGAATTCAATGTTCGGAAAGTTGCCACCGCCATTTTGGTAATTTTACATCCGAATATTATTATTGTAGTTATATAAAATATGGAGACTTTTATAACAATACACAGATATTTATATTACATGTAAAATGTTGGATAGTTTAAGCCAGGGGTAGGCAAAAAAATGGCATTATCTACATTTAACATCTTCACTTCAACATCACAAGTTTACTTTACTTAAATAATCAGATGGTCAAGAAACACTTTTTTGTTTCTTCTCAGGTCTTACAGCGTATGTTCACTGAGAAAGCGATATTTTGCAAGATTTATACTTAGTTTACACTCATTATCAATCCTTACTTAGGTGGTCTACACACCATGCTGCGAACAGCCCGACATATAGAGCTGTTAGCAGCTGGCTATTGTCTCCTGTCTCTTTTTTCCTCGTGCGAACCCGTAACATTCTGTTTCACGTTGTCTTCTGTCTCTTTTATTAACATAACAAATTCAATATCACCATCTCATTTCACTGCGGCGCATCGGTTGGTACTAACGGCAGACGTGTTCTTCCAATTTGCAGTCAACGTGAAACAGAGTGTTACGGGTTCGCATGAGGAAAAAAGAGACAGGAGAAAACCTTTAACCTTCGATTTTTAGCCAGCTGCTAACAGCTGCTGTTCGAAGCATGGTGTGTAGACCGCTTCAGTTTTTTCCCTGAATGTCTGTCTACGATCAGTCATCGATTTTCCCACCTCTGGTATAGGTCGCATCATATTAGTAAAGGGGAATAATAACACAATTTTCTACGAGTTTATCTCTCTGTTTGTACCTTAATAATGCAAAAACCGACGTTTAACAATGCCAGCAGTATTGAAAACTTGTTCAAAGGAAACAATTTACATAGAGACCAAAGCAACACATCATTTGCAATTCCTTTATCATCGGTAAAAAACATTAGTCCGAAAATACAATTTCAGCGTTCCTGTTTACTCAATACCTATCGAAGGAAAGAATTTACGATCCGTGTTGAAAAATAAAGATTAAATAAATAAAATTGCGTAAGAATTTTGTGCAGGGTAAAGATACAACTCGCAGAAAGGTTAATTGAATCGTTATTTTTCAGTGCGTACGTAGGTAAGGTCTCACATAACCGTAAAAATAATGTTTTATAAATATGGCACGTAAAAAGTCTATAAAACGAACATGAAAAATATTCGTCAAAACTGTTAAGAAAAATAAGCATTAAATCTCTCAAATTTTAGGGATACGTGAAACAAAAATAGGAAATTTTAAAAAAATCTAACGAAATGGCTAATTCAGTCCGGTTTCAATTTCAGTGCCGGCAACCCGGGTGTTTATTTAATTTTAATTTATTTACATAATTTTCTTTTTACATAAAATCTGTTCCAAGGCAGGTATACGAAAATTGCTCAGATTGGTTCGAAATTTTATAAGAATGTACGAACATAAATATTATGACTTAGATATTATGTAGAGGTGATGGACAGAGAACAGTCAGGAAAATTAGGACACAGGTGAATGGAAAAGTCAGAGACATACCAGAAGAGAAGTCAAGATCAAGACAATCACATAAATTGAGTCAGATCGCATCAAGGGTCGATGTTGTAGAACAGCATGTATGAGAAGATAATATTAATGTGAATGAATAGATAATATGTAATATGGCAGAGATTTAAGACGATAGACTTCGCTTTTCGGCCCATACAAAAAGGACGCCCGGGAAAAAACACTTTTCTACATCGAAAATTGCACAAAATGAATATATTTTTTTTATACTGCCTTATAGAGGGTGAAAACTATGTCGGTATGTTTTCGAATTTTTGATGCGTTTCATATTAACGTAAACATTCACTGTCAAACATGTACGATTTATCAAAAAATATTATTTAAGGAAAAAGTGCTGCTAACTCAACTCTCATAAAGAATTATAAAATTATAAAAAGCTACCGACGTAGCTTCTTCTTTCTGAAAGATATATATTTTTTAAAATATCAATTTCGTGAAAGTTTCGGTGTAGAAAAGTGTATTCTCCATAAACCCCTTTTCGAGTGATTTCTGTAGGTAAATTTGAGCGTTGTTGTTGGGGCGTATGTGTGGTAAAACAATGTATGATCGTGTGAGTAATGTGGAGATCCGAAAAGAATGCAAGGCCGATGTGAGCGTAATAAGTAAGATTAAGAAATGGACGCTGAGATGATTTGGGCATATAGAGCGAATGAATGAAGAAAGGAGTGTCAAGAGAATATATGACGAAAATGTGAATGGTAGAAGAAGTCGATGACGCCCGAGGAAGACATGGCACGATCAAGTGAATCAGATACTTGAGTCGGGCCATGTCAAGAGTCAGAATAATAGAAAAGCAAATATGATAGAATGTGAATGAGGCGAGGAGTGTTTGCCAAGACCGAGTTGTTTAACGGTCCGTCCTCTGCCTACCCCTGCGGGGAAACGGCGTGATTGTTAGTTAGTTAGTTTTTTTTTCCATTTACACTTTATCTTGTAGTGAAATTGCATGGGTGGTTAGTTAGTTACCAAATGAAATTGTTACACACAATGACCCCTGACATGATTTGCAACGAATAGGCGGAGACGGTCAGCGTCCAATATGCCATGCAAGCCACATGTACTTGTATGCAGCTAGTATGAAGAATATTTCAGCATGCCAACAGCCTCTCACCGGTCCAGAGTATCACAGGAGCGGGATTTAATTAAAAGCAGCTCGCGCGGTCCTGTCTGACAGCTCCTCGCACAGATGTTGGTACAGCCGCTGCAGCAGATACCGGAACAGCTACAAGTGTGTTCCGAGAATATCACTGTACCACTCTATATGTACACTCCCTACGGAAGGTTATACGGATACTACTTTGCTGGTGAATGAGCCCAACACGCAGAGTTCTGGCTTTATTGCTTAAATTTTCAGTGGCGGAGCGAATGCCCTGTCAGTTCAACTTCTCCCATCTCCCAGCATTAAAGCCTTATATTATTATTTTCCCGGAACAATCAACTCTGCATTTGGCTTTCGTGCAATTTCACCCGCTTTTTCAAAGTTCCAGTTATTAATTGAATATTAAATTTCCCATCTTCAAGATCCCAAGTAAAATAACTATGCTCGTTTTAACTGAAAAAATATAACCGTGTATATTTTTAAAGAGAGTTGTCTTAAAATACTACTCCGGTAAGTTGATTGAAAGATCATTTTTATGTGATTTATTACCCAGAGCCAGTTTAAAAAATGAATGTATATATTAACGCCCTCTGAGGGAAACAATTTCACACAAGGCTGATGTCATCTTTGGGGTTGCTGCGCAAAGGGTGGATTTAATGAAAGAAAGATATTGAGATAGAAAGAGGCTAAGTTGATTTTTTTTTAATTACATAAAAAGAAAGACAAACATTCCCGGGTTACGAATAACCCAACAACATTTGAAAATCTCCTACTACCACCACACTAAGCGGAAGATTTTGCTTGTGTTGTGATGGAGGACTTAGCCAGCCGAGTAATCGAACACGGAATGCCTGGGTGGGATCCAAAGGCGATGCCCACTCAACCACTGACCGGTCGATTAACTTAGTGCAGAGTGTGCGATCCTTCATATAGAGTAGCGCGATCTCACTCAGCCTCTTTCTATACCCCAAACCATCATCTAAGTTAGACATAGAACTGCTCTAGAACCAAAATATCTATTTCACAGTAAATATTATATATTATATGGGGTGAACCTGGGTTTCGAAGACACCCATGTCGAAGGAGGGGGGAAACACAGAGTCCGGAAAATCATTCCAAAGATGAGCTATTGAACACAAGAGCGAGACGCAAAAGCGACGCGTCATGCGACAAATATCAGGTGTGGTACAAAGGTTAAGTGCATGTTTGGCATGCCCACCGGAGCCGAGGAGATCAATGACGCAAGTTCCTGGCAGTAAATTCCATTGAAATAACGGTTAGAGAAGGACAGCATTCCTATCTGACGACCTGACGCCTGTACTCCTGAAGGGAGGAAAGTCAGCCTCAGTTTGGAGCATACACGGAAAAAAATGTTATTCTAAAATACGATCATTTTATTCGTAAAAACGGTTAAAAACGGTAAAGTTTCTTACGAACAAATTAACAGGGTTTAATGTTTATTCTTACATTTTCCCGCCAATAAACATTGAAACACTATTAATTTGTTCGGAAGAACTTCAGTCCCGTTTTTAACCGTTTTTAAGAAGAAAATTATCGTATTTTAAAATAAAAATTTTCTCCGTGTATTGTGACGAGAACGAAATTGTTGCTGAGGAGGGGGAAAGGAGAGAAGAAGATTGAGAGAACCTTGTTAGATATTAAGAAATGCTGACTAAACATATTAATTGGTCACACTTTTTCATGCGGTATTTCAGCAGAACTATACTGTCTGTTGCAAAATAAGTGAAAACATTAACTTATGCCCCTCAAAGAGTTCTCACAGAAAGCAAAAGATCACAGTATCGCAGCAGTGTCACTGTCCAGGCATTAGCAGCAGGGGTGTATTTTAGAAGAGCAAATTATAACGTTTCTCTACAACATTTTATGACAAATTCTTACAACGAATGCTAGAAAAGGAAAACAATATCAAATTAAAATAAAATAAGCAAATTCGGTTCTACAAAATATTAAAAAAAAAAAAAAAATGGTAAAACATTTATCTGTGTGCTCGACTATCCTTATACCTACTTACTAAGTAGAAATGCAGGATCAAGTCTGCAAAAGCTCAAGCATTCACGAATATGAATAATGACCCTTAATTTAATCTTCAAGATTAACATGATATTGAAGAAGAGTAACCTCTTCTGGTACGAATTCCGATATCGCCCTATTAGGTTAGTAGTCTTCATACTCGAAACAAACACAAAAAAAAAATTCTACTACTTAAAAGAATTTATTTTTCGATCGTAGGATGCATCGTGCCTAATGACCATATTCATTGTTACCTGTTTACCCATTCTTTCCGTGAAATGATTATTTGCTAATGAGCGCATGCATTAAGTATTCTAACCTTTGAATGTAAATTAATTAATTAACGTAAACTTCATTATTATACTACTTTTCCTTGGTGTATTCTGATTACCTGTGCTCTATTTGTATTTATATATATTTTTATTATTATTTTACTTTGTCCGCTTTTTTGTACGAGCTTTTTTGCTCTTTAACCCTAAAAGATTGTAAACAGGTTCGTAAAGAAAAAAATCACATTATTCATATATTTTGGGTGTTATTTTTTTTTAAATAACATGTAGCGATGAAAAATATTTTACTTTCTTAGCTATTTTGTAAGAGTTTTTTTGCTCTTTAAAAATAATGTAAACAGGTTCTGTAAGAAAAAATCACATTCTTCATATATTTGGGACTTAATTTATTTTAAAAAGCGATGAAAATTATTTGAGTGAATTATATCAATATACTGTTTTATATTATTTTAATCGTCCCTAGCATTGTGCGGAATTGTATCACTCTCAGAGCTAGCGTATTCGTATTGCAGCGATCCGATACCACGTTCCGCGAGGCCTGTCCATCAAGATGAAAATGAAAAAGCGACACATTTCAACATCGAATACCTCTTCATACTTCATGCCTCGGGAAGGTAAATTTAGAACACAATGAACAGAATCTCACGGCTGAAATTCTTATTGAATATTTTCCACAGACATCAAACATCACATCGTGGAGGGAGTAACGCGGATAAAGGATGACATACTTTCACAATTTCTATGAAAAAATCCCTTTATCCGTGTTTCATTTTTATCCAAATTTATGTGTGTTGTTAGACATTCCGACACTTCGTGTAGGATGTTACTTTATTCGCAATTTCTCGGCTGATCACGAGTTCTTTTCATCACCTTATTTATAACATAAGGCGCTTATGTTGTCTCGGTAGGTATTTACCCATCCGACAAATGGGTTTTACTGAGATGTACCCAAGTACTTTTATGAAGTATTAGTTTAGCAAATACTACGTGTCTTTCATAAATCAATGGTGTGTATTGTACAATAAAATTATCTTTTTTTAATATGCATATAGCAGACCATGATTATCTAAACTTATTGAAACCATGTTGATCTATACAAGTGCCTAATCTAAAAACCGGTAAATTAATCTAATGGTAATATGGAAGTAGTGTCAACAAAAGTACTACACGGAGAAAAATGTTATTCTAAAATACGATCATTTTATTCGTAAAAACGGTTAAAAACGGGACTGAAGTTTTTACGAACAAATTAACAGGGTTTCAATGTTTATTGGCGGGAACATGTAAGAATAATTTGTTGGTATATGTAATTTCGTACGTATACCAACAAATTATTCTTACATTTTCCCGCCAATAAATATTGAAACACTGTTAATTTGTTCGTAAGAACTTCAGTCCCGTTTTTAAACTTGTTTACGAATAAAATGATCGTATTTCAGAATAATATTTTACTCCGTGTACGGGTAGTTACAATTTATCTAATAAATCTTATATAATAATATGTATACATTTATAAATCGGGTTAGTTAAACCATTTATAACGCAAGAACGGCTTGACCAATTTTTGTGATCATTGATTTGTTGGATTTGTCTCCGTCCCGAATAGCAGAATAACGAGGCGTTATGAAAATTGTATAAAATTTTTGAAATAGGTCCAACGCGAGTTGTTTGAAAATTTTGTGTATTTTATGGAGTTTAGCGGAAGGGAAAAAAGGCAAGAGGGGGAGGGGCGGAGGGGAATAACGATGGGGCTACGGGGAATTAAGGAGGGTGTTTGGCGGGAGGGGAGATGAGAGAGGGGGAAGGCGGAAAAGGTGTAAGGGGAATGCGTAACGGGGAGAAGAGAAGGGGGACAACCGAGAAGGGGGACAACGGGAGAAGGGAGGGGGAAGGTGAAAGTGGAACGCGGGAGGGCAAGAAGACGCGGGAGGGCAAGAGGAGGCGGAAGGGGAACGGGTACGAATGGCAAAGGTCACGCAGGGAGAAACAGTGTCTTTATTTAAGTTGCATTTCAACGCATGCAGGGTCAGCTAGTATTCAATAAAAATGTTGTATTTCTATAGAAATGGTTTTCCATTAATAATACTCGTTTTTATTGCAAACCTATATATTTAAAAAAGCAGCAATCCGTCACATTCTTTATTCAAATGGCGAATAAAAAATTTTTTTCATCAGCAAGGCACTACGTAGAAATTGTATGAATATACATTTTCCACGAATCTTCGTCAGGCCTACCTTTAAAAATAAGATAAAAATACCGCATGATGGGCGTAATTTCAAAATGAATGAATGAAATTTAAAATGACATACTCGAAAGTTGAAGTTCAAAACTTCCAAAATATAGTACAATATTACTCATGATAAAATTAAGTAGAATAATAATAACAATGATGACAAAATTTCCATCATCTATCACTGCGTACGTAAGAGGCATTATACATTGTGATTAATTAGGTACAGAGACTAAAGGCAGAGTTCATTTAGAAGTTTTCTTGGGAAGGAAGTTTGCCAAAGGATCGTTCATAAAGTAGAGAATTAATTTGCAAGAAAAATCACTAGCTGCTTCTCGGAATAACCTGGCACAATCAAGCGAGTTAGAATCTCAAAGAAAATATGAATATAAAGCTAAAGGTCGTTTTGTATTATTAGGAATCTTCTCGGAAGTAGACTCGAGCGGTCGTGAAATATAAGACCCTGGTAAAGTATGTAAGTATAGAGACTTCCGAGAGGCGATCCTTTAGCATCGAGCAAATTTAAATCTCGGGGGTGAGGCTCGACTCAAAATAAGACAGATGAGTTAAACACGCAAAATAAAGAAGGGGATGTGTCAAAATAATATTTAAAAAACACATACTACTACAAGCCCTCGAAAATAAGAAAGCCGTTAATAATAAATCAAACATAATTAATAATCATTAATAATGATTTTAACTTCATTCAAAACATAATAACTCCAAACCAAACGTAAACAAACTATTAAAAAAATGTAAAATAACTAAACACATTTTTCTAAAATACTAACTATACATACACTAATATGTTGGTATATATATATATATATATATATATATATATATGTATATAATGTAAAATAACTAAACACATTTTTCTAAAATACTAACTATACATACACTAATATGTAGGTATATATATATATATATATATATATATATATATATATGTATACCTACATATTTTTTTATAAATAATCAGTTTAAAATAATCACTAATTTAAAAAATAAATAAAGAAGAAACTTTCTACTACAACACATCAATACTTGTCACACTTAAACATAACCACGTAAACACCTCAGCACAGGTTCTCCTAGTGAGGTGTTCACGAAACATACAACATTACCCAACCACAGTTTCACATTCACCAACCTACCTTACACACAACACAACAAAAAGTTCATAAATTATGTTATTAGCTATTATGTATAAATATTAATAACTTTATGTGAACGCTGTAATATTATATAGAAATAAAAAAATAAAAAATATATATTTTTTTTTTTAACTGATTGCGCATATATTTAATTTATTCCGTTAACCTCTGTTGAAACTGTTAACCTCCCCCTTCCTACCTACCCATTATATAATAAGTTTGTCTCCCTCTTTTCTATTTGTATCTCTTTCTGTCACCAATAAGGTGTCTACTCTTCTATTTCTTTCTCTTTCACTCCTTTTATCTGTAAATTTCATTGTCATAAATTCCTTGTTATATTTATTACCTGTAAACATCATTATCATCAATTACTATATTATATGTAAATTTCATTATCATAAATTCATTGCTGCGTTAACTGTAAACCTCATTATCATAATTATTATATTATCAGTAAACGTACATCATTACCTTAAATTATATAATCTGCATACTTCACCCGCCATAACACAGGAACATCCCTAGCATGGCGGGCGAAATAACACAATATGTACACTATGTATAAAATTCTTTAATAAATAAATAAATATATTTTTTATTTATTTTTAAAGGACGGACAGGAAGTTCTGGGAAGGAAGAAGGTATAAGGGGTGGGTAGGAATCTGGGGGTCAGTGTCCAGGAATGACAGACGTAGATATAAATCCATCCCTCACACTGCGGTGCAAGGCGGTGTTCCGAGAGTCCTGCTGAAGGAGGTCCAAAAGTCTCCCTTAATCTTTATCTCCCGATCCGGCCTGCCATGCAGTTGATGCGCATACACATCCGCGGTCAAGACCCGGACCAACCCAACCCCATAAACCAGCGGGCACCCCTGCTAAACGTAGCGTACCACCTGTGGTGACCAATAGCATCATAAGTGTTGGTTATCTAATAAACGCTTCCTACGCCCGCCTCCAAAATTAACTACAGCATTTTTCAAATAAATCTTTTAATCGACGAGTTTTTATAGATACCTACCTAAGCAGCTATCAATTGACGATTTTTGGGAAAAAAACAAATGTTCACGAAATGAAATAAAACGGAGTTTTCAATTTCAATGAAATGCGTCGGAATGTGATCGGCCTAGCTCTCTAGTTATGTGCCGACAGCGTGCATAGTGCACAGCATACCAGCTACATGGCTAAAGCATTCGTTCAACGTGACCAAGCGTTGGCGTCATGGACGCATGCGAAAATTGCGAACCATCCCTAATGGCGCAGATACAACATATTTGAAAATTAACAAAACCGTTATTGTATTCTCCATACTACCTTTTAGTTTCGTCGTTTCAAATATTTTGATAAACAGCACAATATTTACAAAAACATGCGAGTCTTATTGTGTTGTTTTCGATTTGATTGTCAAACACGCTTGTGTCGCTTGTGGTTAGTAAATGTTTTTTTTATTTATGGACAAGATAGGGTGGAAATCCATGCCCAGCCGCAATTTATTTCTCACGTTTTGGTGATGTTACATAAAGAGGCAAAATCAATTTTGGCCGTACAAACAATTCACTAAGTTAATCCAAAACATGCGAACACCTCAGCACAGGTTCTCCTAGTGAGGTGTTCACAAAATGCTAATACTACTAATCTTTTTACATCCTGTTACTGATTATTAACTTTTAATCATTTGTAAAATGTATGTAAATATTTACTCCTTGGTCATGATCGAATTCAAAACCCAGCGAAACCGTAGCGAATTTTTTTTTTAAGTTTCTTTAAATGACACGACGTTGGCTTTATTATTCAGAAAGGACAGATCTATCGAAACATCCCTTTTCCTCTCTACTTCCTGCTTCCTCGTAACAGTTCCAAAATTGGGGATGCGATAGTGTCACTGGTTCCTGGCAGCTTAAACTCTTCGTGCGGAATCATTTCGTAATCGGAATCAATCATCAATTTTATGGAGCCCCTGCCCCGAATAATGTTGTATCCAACAATATTCTTATTCCGAGAAAAATGGAATAAACGAACCCGTTTATGTTTGATAACATTTTATATTTAAAATACAATAAGCATAAAATTCTTAAGACTTTTAAAGGAAAAGACGTGAAAAAAGGCTATTAAATTAGAATTTATTACAAAGAATTTGTGCTGAATTCGTGTAAAAATGTTGTATATGAAAATTTCGGATACAACATTATTCCACAAAATGTTTTTTTTTTACCTTTCTGACCCTCAAGAAAGCACCATGCTCTTCTAACATCAATTTACATATGTCATTGAAGCATTTGAGCTTAAAAAGCAAAAAACCATTTGAATAAATGAAACAAATTTACAAGATCAACATACAACATTATTCCACAAAACTGTATATTTTATTTTTATTAATTAATTTTGTAATAGTTTTACACAAAATAAATGTGTTATTTTTATTAAACATGTCAAACCACAAAGTGATTGCTATATATTATTATATAGCAATCACTTTGTGGTTTGACATATATATTTACTTTTATATATTATTACAATAATACAAAAATTATTGTTGAAAATAAATTTGGTTTCATGTTCTTCTAATTAAAATAACTAGGTAAACTGTTCTTGTTTGTACAAAAAATCTCAATGTTCAAAGTATCACGGGACTGTAAAAATAAGTTTTAATTGCAATTAAATTTAAAAGGGTTATTTTTATTTGCGTGTCACCTAATTAAGGGGTTTGGCCGGAAGTATGAGCTTGTTCAGAAAGGGTTAAACTAATTTATGATAACATTAAAACAGGAAAATTTGGGAAAGATTAAAAGGTTTATAAAACAAATCTGATGGATGTAATAAAAGTAAAGAGATAATTTATTAACAGTGATATTAAAAAAGTAGCAAAAGAACCTGCGTACCTACTAAACTGCATTATATACTTATGTTCATTTTTTTAAATAAAATATCGTTTAATTTCGATACGCGTACGATATCGAAAAAACTAATTCAATGTTTTCAAGGATTCGTCGAAAATATCGATTCGTTTTACGTCACTATCACTACTGGATCCTAGTTAAAGTAGAATCATATCACATAAATTTAAAGGTGAAAGCGCACAGTTGTTGACTAGACAGCTCAGAGAAATTTATGTTTAAGGCTTATGAAAAGACAATCTCACTAAGGACATCCAAAAAATCACTAAATCACGCAAACTCATGGGTAAGTAATTACCTTTATCAAAACAAAATTAAATAATTTTAAAATGCGAAATTCTATCTATCTCTATTGATAACTTATATTCTTTATAATCAATACCTTTTTAGAGTGAAATCAGAAAATCGCGTCACATATCTTGGTTTCCAACGTTCTGATTTTTTTTTAATATCACGCCTGAAAAAATCCAGTATGTGTGTGTCACTGTCTTTTCAACAATGATACCATAGAAACCGAAAATGCTGCCTATTTACATCAGTCCATTAATACATAGCGTCCGGAAACTCGTATTATAAGTGGGAAACTGGGGATTCTAAATATACAATCTGTTATTTCTTTGGCCAGCCGAGGGGTCATAATTAGGACCCGCGAGGGAGCCAAGCAAGAATTAGAAAATCTGTTCCAAGAAAGTGTGCCTAACGTATCGGAACGATTCCTGAAAAGAACAACTGCATAATTTATGTAAGGAATTATTAATAATTACATAAATAATGAAGTAAATACAAAAAATACAGGACAGTCCTACGATGAAAGATGATGCCCGAAAACGGAAATGGAGTAAAGTAAGTACACGGAGAAAAATGTTTTTCGAAAAACGATCATTTTAATAGTAATAGTAAAAACGGTTGAAAGTTTTACGAACAAATTAACAGGATTTCAATGTTTATTGGCGGGGACGTGTAAGAATAACTTGTTGGTTTACGTAATTCGTACGTATACCAACAAATTATTCTTACATTTTCCCGCCAATAAACATTGAAACACTGTTAATTTGTTCGTAAGAACTTCAGTCCCGTTTTTACTATTAAAATGATCATTTTTTCGAATAACATTTTTCTCCGTGTACATAAAAAGAATGGGCTAAGAGCGTTACCATAGGAAAGTAGTAGATTTTTTAATCATTGCTGAAAATTTGACTTTATTGTGATGAATAATAATAAAATAATAATTGTGCGTAAAAGGTTCGGGATTCAGACTTGTAATTTATTTAAAATCCAATTAAAACTCCCTTTAAGAAATTTAAGAAATCAAAACTTATTTTAGAAAAAGACAAACATGTCTTCGGGAAGGAACAATGCTACAAAGGTAAATATAATAATATAAATAATAATGACGAAAGTACTATCAATCATGTGACAAAATGGGTATCGCATCCTGTTGAGGATTTCCTTAAATCCAGCGGCCACGGACAAAACAATAGCGGGGTTGTTTATGCCTCCATTACGCGGATCAGGCGGAAAAGCGACGGGTCGGAGCAGTTCCATATTCCAGTTCCAGTTCCAGCTCCGAATAGGTACCGCAAACTAGTTCCTGTACCGAAATCAAATTTAAAATTCTAGCGCGCATTGTACGTCATGTGCCGTGAATGAACTTAATGAAATGCACAAAGCTTACGAATGCGCTTCGGAATGCGGCCGTGCAAAGCTTTTAAAGCTTCATGTATTTCGGGTACTTACCGGCACTAGTAGCACTCGTGCCTACTCAACTGGCTCACAAATGGAGTTCACACACTTCATAAAAGAACTTTCGAGCATTAATACAAATTTAAGTGTCACTTCCAATAGAATACGATACAATATCAATAAAAAATGTTATTATTTTTAATAGGAAGAGAAACAGTGATTATACTAATAACTCTTCATTACGCTGTAGTTTAAGCACGTGCTAATACGAGGGAATAGTTACATCATACAAACTTATGCAAAAAACGTAGGTTATTTTCAGATTAGTCAGTATGATGCGTGCTACTTTCCTGCCAAGCTTTTTAGACAAAGAAAACCTCACGCGAGCATTGCACCAAATTAAATTTTTGAGATGTTTTACGCATGTTCCCACCGGCTAGAAAAAACATATTAATTGTGTAGGTGTGTAATCTTTACAAATAATATACTATGTTAGTTTAAAGCCGAAAAGTAAGTACTCATGCTTTTCAGATCATTTTAAAAATAATAAAATACGAAGAAGAAAAAAAAAGTTATTTTTGCAACTGTAAATAAAAAAAAAATTTATGTGTAAAGCAAACTCGTAAAGGAAAGGTACGTACGTACTTACAAACAGTTTATGTGTGTATGAATGACATGCAGACTGCTGCATGAAATTAACTTTTTTAGCCTTGTGTAGAACTGTATGAGTGACTGTACACTCCGCATCACTTGCAACGGACCGGCATGCAGCAATATTACACGCCAGGGCGCCGAAATTATTTTTGCATCGAAAATTTTGCATAAACATTATTTGTGCACAAGGAAAAAGCAGTGGCGGAATACTATATGACGTCACATCGGGGTGACAGCCATCACTGATTCAGAGAAACCATTGAAAAATTGAACATGAAGTGGGTCTACGTGAAGATTGTTGATTTAAAATTGAGGGGTTTTAGTTATACACTAATGCAAGTATCGATATGTCCATATAGCAAATGTAAAAAAGCTGTTGCAAAATGTCACGCAAGAAAATATGCAATATTGTACAAATGTTACACTAGCCAACGTACCTATAACGAAAAACCTATTACAAGATAAACCCCATAACAATAATTAGTATGTTATTACTTTGTATGTTATAATTATAATAATGAGAAAGATTAACGGCGCAACTGAGAAATGTCATATCATTGTTATGAAAGTTACTAGCTTAGGTTAAAAGTTTGGGTTACAAATGAAAATCCACATAATTCGTTTTTGATGTAGGTATAAGGTTTCGTACGTAGCCAACAGGAGATTAAAAATATTGTCAGATCGTGTCAGTTGGCGACAGCTGTCTCACTCATGGTTTTACTATGAGATGATTTAAACTGGACTCTCTCGACCCCAACACCTTGCATCACAGTGAGAGGGATGGATTTATACGTCACTCCTGGAAATTTTTCCTTCTCAGAACTCACTCTCCTTCTTTCCCTTAAAAAGACCCTCGGCACAGCATCCTTAAATATGACGTGGCCCTGAGGGATTTTTTTTCTTCATAATGGCCTCCTGTGTGCATTAATGTGAAAAAATGTGTGCGATTTCTTATACAGGATGTTAAGCATCGTACTTGAGTTACTTTAACCAGTGATTCGTGACATTATTTGAAGTAAAAAATGTAAATGAAATTTTGGTCTCCGGCGACTTTTTCAAAAACTTTTTCTTCAAAATCAAAGAAAAAAAAATTCTTGCACATGTCGTCACTCTAAGCCAAGTAACCAACCAACCCCTCACCTCGCCCCTAACTTCCCAATTACCTACTGATTTCTATGTTTTTGTAGAAAAAAAAATGTCACCGGAGACCAAAATTTTTTTTACATTTTTTACTTCAAATAATGTCAGGAATCACTGGTTAAAGTAAATAAAGTACGATGCTTAACACCCTGTATATATATATTTTTTTTTTTTATATTATTTTTTTTTTTACATTAACTCCACACAGGAGGCCCTGAGGAAAATAAATTCCCTCGGGACCTATGTCATCTTTGAAGATGCTGTGAGGAGGGTAATCTTTCACCTTTATTTATATCGTTAATTTTTTTTTCTAAACATTAAAAAATATAACGAATGAATAATACTTAAGAAAAGGTATTAAAATACAATCAGTATAAAAACGTGATGGGATTTTTCCCCCCAGTGCCGGGTTAACCGAGATAAGATACGAGAAATTGCAACAACACAAGGAATAAGTCCAAGTTTATACAATTAGGTGTTAGATGCACAAATGTTCTGAAACATTATAATGCGATATAAGAACACCGAGAACAATGAGTCTGTAGACATGCTTCTTACATTGACAAAACAGTATTGTTTGAAACACTAAGGTGGGTACTGAGGCAAAGACAAAACTTTAACGTTAGACTAATGAACGCAATGAGACGCGATACCATTCAGCACATGCATTGCTCTCTGTTACAATAGGACTTTAAAACAATCAAGAGAAAGCCCTTCTCCTTATCAAGTGATGTAGCGAAGGGTCTTATGTTAAGGATACGAGCTTCGTTGGAAAGCGACAAATGATTGGTATTCCATGTCTGACATTTCATTTTTCAAAGGAAAAACCAAGAGTCATAATAGCTGGTATTAACGAAAGACCCCTGAAAGGTTCCTGCAAGAGATAGCACCGTAGCACGTTAGTTCAGATAATTATATCTATTGTTCACTAAGAACAGGTCAGAGTGACCTGGTTAGGAGGAACACCACAGTAATACAAGTATAAAAAATAATTCATGGAGATATCAATAAATCAAACACGAAAGCAACCGACACTTGACATTTTTATTGTATTCTATAAACAGGTAAATATTATTGAAGAAGAAGATAATAATAATAATCTTAATTAAAACATGAAATAAACAAGATACAGAAAAATAATAAAACATAACGGTCGCAACTGGGACTCGAACCCAGATCTCTTGTCTTACCGGCACGGCGCTCCACCAATTCAACCATTGCGTCCGATTATAAAGCCGCCGTAATTGTCAAAGTCATTATTTCAAATTTCAGAATTAACAATATTATCTTCGAATTATGTTTTGTTTTCCTTATTATCAGCAGTCACCTTTTCCATTGGAAACAAGTGTTCAAAGAAAGGTATTTGTCACCTAGATAGTGTCACGGATAAATATATCAGATTTTATTTTTATAGAACACTTATTGACTTTTTATAAAAGTCTAAATTAATTTTCATTTTTTATGAGAAAAACTCTCTTTTTAACGGCGGTTTTACAATTGGACGCAATGGCTGAATTGGTAGAGCACCGTCCCGGTAAGACGAGAGATCTGGGTTCGAGTCCCAGTTGCGACCGTTATGTTTTATTATTTGTCTGTATCTTGTTCATTTTCATGTTTTAATTTAGATTATTATTATTATCTTCTTCTTCAATGATATATTACATTGATGGGGATAATTTTCAAAAGTTAAAAAGAGAGTTTTTCTTGTTAAAAAAATGGTAAATATTAATTGATTGAGCGTAACGAAAGCCCTCTTTTAACTCGTTTTGCATTTCGTCTGTAAATTTGTGTGTACCTTCCATTTCCGGTTAAAGATAGTGGTCGATTAACGCTTCAGTAAAGATATATTTTTTCAAACATGAAATCGTTATGTTTATTTGGACTTTGTTATTCGAATTTTTTCAATATTATGGTGTACCTACCTGAATAAATAAAGTTTTTAAAAAAAGAATTGTTATTGAGATTGTGACGTCTCTTTTGACATACAGTGTAATTCTGTATTTGAAATCTTTTAAATGGTACATAGAATATATATTTTGTAATTAAGTAGGCAGGTATTTAGGTACTTACTTACCCCTCGTATGATTTCAGAGGAAATTTTGGTTTTGATTTACTAAATAAGAGAAAATTATTACTTCTTTGGAAGTTCTGTTCACTTTGTAATTTTTATCATTATGTATAATATTATTTTATTGACATTTTATATTAATGTTTTAAAAAATATTATTTGTAAATGTATTTACATCTAATAGGGGTTGTGCACTAGCGTGTGTCGCTCTCCATGGGGAGAAAAAAATTGCCTTATTTTTAAACGCCCGGGGTCTTAAAAGTTGCGTATGATCTGTAGCTATTCGAAAACATATAAATAAATGAAAATGGTGTTCACTATTAGCTCGCTAAAATAGATTTCCTGATTCGCGAAAAAAATAAAACAAAAGGTCCATTTTTTATATTGTGTAGCAAACTTAATTTTTATTCCATAACTGTAGTCCAAAGAACGCAAAAAAAATAATTATTTTGAAACATTTGTGATGTGTTTGTTAAATATAAAAAGGGAAAATAACACTTTTTCTGGATAAAATCAAGATACTAAACAATAACTACACCAATTTTTTTTAACAAAATACAACGAAAAAAAAATAATGGATGCTCAAAATTGAATGATAACAGTATAGTTATTGTGAAAAAAATATTAATTACCATAATTTAAAAATAGATGTTTTAGGTGTTTTTTCTGATTTTCAATGCATTTTAGAGAGTTAATAACCATTTTAAAACAAATAAATGTATATGCAGTTCCCTTTTTCTTTGTAAGACGCAACTTTTGACAACCCAGGCGTTCCTGAATTCAAAAGTTGAAATAATTGACACACCCTATTGTGTACGGCAATCGAAGCACACGAACTAGAATAAAAATATTTTTACTACAATTAAACATAGGTGCACTGCACAGAAGGTAGGTACTATAACTCCAGAAATTCTTTAAAAGACGCAATTTAAATTCAGAGAGTCGTTTTTAGTATTATTTCTGTGACTGATCTGAAAAGGGGTCAGAACGCAGAGGATTCCAACTAGATTGCAAAAATATTTGAATTTCAGGCCGGACATTCCTCGCTTCAAAGGCAAAGCAGTCACAGTGGCATAGTGCATTCCAGAAAGAACAAAAACAACATCGACACTCCGTACTACGTACTATGGGATACAGTGGCGCATCCAGGTTTTTGTCTTGAGGGGGGGGAGTTAAAATAATGAAAAAAATGCTATACATAATTATGATGTTGTAACAAACCATCTTATTGTAATGCAGATTTCAAACTATCGGCTTCGGATTTCGGACTTTTAATAAAAAGAACGGTTAAGGGAACAATAAATTTTCCTTTGGGACTAATTAACTAACCACCTCGCTGTTTCCCGCGGGGCTAGGCAGCGAGGACGGACCGCCAAACAACTCGGTCCTAGCACACACTTCTTGGTTCATTCACATTCATATATCTTCTCATACATGCTCTTCTATTAGCCCGACTCCTGACATAAAATAGCTGGTTCACTCGATCGTACTATGTCTTCCTCGGGCGTCCACAACTTCTTCTTACATTCACTTTTGCGTCATATATTCTCCTTACACTCCTTTCTTCGTTCATTCGATCTACATGCCCAAACCATCTAAGGGCCCCTTTCTTAATCTTACTAATTACGCTTACATCAGAATTTTATTCTCTGCGGATATCCACATTTCCCACACTGTCATACATGGTTTTACCACACATGCGCCTCAGGAACCTCATCTCTACAGCATTCAGTCAACTTTCATCCTTCCTCTGCCAGTTCCATGTTTCACTGCAATACATCAGGTAGGCACCAACACTCCATTGTGGATTGCTAGCTTCGCTTCTTTGGACAGCTTTTTGTTGGCGCCAACGGCGTTCAGTACACCATTAATGGACTTACCTGCATGTATTCACCCTTCTTTCAATATCACCGTCAGCCTTCCCATCTTTCGTAAACATACTTCCCAAATGCACAAACTCATTCACCTGCTCCAGGTATTTATCAATCTCAACCATATTGCACTCTGTTTTCGTACTCTCTTTTTCAAACACCATGACTTTAGACTTACTTACATTCATCATTAACTCATTATTCATACATACTTCGTTCATCCTAGACACTAGGGACTGTAGATCTTCCATACTGTTAGAAATCAGCACCGCATCATCAGCATACAACAGGCAACATACTTTCAGATTACTCAATTTCGCGCCCAATCTCACATCTTTCGATTCTTGCATACAATTATCCTTTGGGAGGGAACCCATAAAGTTGTTGATAAAGCCTATTACACTTTCTTGCTACTATTGAACCACTATAAATACAAATCATACTTGCAATTCGATTATACTGAAAATAAAGACTAATTGCGTTCATCGTTAAAATTGTACATTTTATTTAATTACCGCGTTATAATGTAAAATTTTCGAATTCAATGAAAGTCATAAACAAAAAACACAGAGGTTTTACATATGTTCTTACCTGTGTTTGAACCAGTCAATTCCAAAAAGTTAGGATACTTAATCAGGAATCTGAATATATATACTTTTTTTTAATATCGGAAGAGGAAAGAGAAGAAGTAAATGGCTATTCAGATCTGGTCAGCAAACAATAAAGAATAAATAACATAATTTAAAATGATTTACATAAATATCCTATTTATGTACACACGTAGGTAAGCATTATTTTCTTTATATAATAATAAAATCCAGTTAACTTTTCATTTCAAAAAGTTCTTTAATTATTTTGTTGGTTCACGGAGAAAAATGTTATTTGAAAAAAACGATCATTTTAATAGTAAAAGCGGGACAGAAGTTCTTACGAACAAATTAACAGGGTTTCTATGTTTATTCTTACATTTTCCCGCCAATAAACAATGAAACACTGTTAATTTGTTCGGAAGAACTTCTGTACCGTTTTAACCGTTTTTACTATTAAAATGATAGTTTTTTTTCGAATAACATTTTTCTCCGTGTGGTTACATCAATATATATGTAAGTAATTGTAAGCTGCAAGCATTACGAACGCATAAAATGCTAAAATTCTTTTTCTTGCCAACACTTTTTTACCGGAGAGGGAGGAACTGGGTGCGCCACTGACTTGGTAGCCTGTTGTACGGTCTCCTATGTACGCGATATGTATCGTACAGTGTACCTACAGTGGAGTTCCTCGAATGGAAGGCTCAAGCGCTATAACGATGATGAATGAGCAGGATAAGAGAGGCAGGGCGGCGCCGGAGACGTGAAGACACGGCGGTGTCAATCATTCCACAGTATATCTATCTCAACTAGGAAGCTGAGGCAGAGATTTTGTCTTTTTTGATTTATTTTTTACTCGGATGCAATTCAATGAAGTCCATATTTAACGTTTGTTAAGAGTGTATAACCAGAAAATACCGGTAATTTGTTATATTTAAATCAAATTCTAGACGTATTGACTCTTTTAAAAACAAAAATTGATTCTTAAAGATTGTTATTTTATCTAGTAAATGTACTTTTTAAATGTTGAAAAACTAAGTTTATTTTTAATATATTAAGGTTATACCGTTGGTCGTTGGAAGATTTGTTAAATTTTCAAACGAAATATTGTATTATACAACACACATTTGTATTATACATCAAAATAAATCAATGCATAATAATCTAGTAAACACACTTTTCAGAATTTTGATTTTAGATCAATTAAAATCATTAAATCCGAGAACGTGTTTTGTGACGAAAATACCTCAGTTTTTTCTATTTATTTAAGGTCTTACCAACTAAAATATTTCAGATTTTTTTACACACTTATTTTGATTAGACATTATTGAAAAATCATAAATATTTACGATCAAAAAATACTTACAAGAAGTACACGATATTTAATAATTTATCATCATGCGTATTGAGCACTTTTATTGCTAACTTGAATGTAGGTATGCATTAAAGCAAGTTTTGAATAAAATAAAACGATATTAAATTTTTAGTTTAACAAAAATATCGATCGTAATAATCGATCTTTCTCATCGGAACCTCCCTGTACAGTTGAAAGCATTTTTGGAACTTTAATTCTCAGCCGCTGCTCAGCTTGGCGGAAATGTAAATAGTTTAACCAAAGAAATAATAAATAATTAAAATAATTATAATATAAAAAATTTAAAACAATATTTTGTTTGCGATGGAAAAAAGCTCTAATAAAATGTTTTTATTAAAAATACAAAGGATGCAAATAATACGCTCATCGGAAAAGGTAAAAAATGTCCATTATTTTATCCGAAAACAATTTTGTCAAAACCTACTACATACTACATACAGCTTAATTTCGCAAGTTGCTTTCCGTACTGTTGTAGAGAATGTAGAGCATTGATTTCCCCAATAATGGTTTAAAAAATTATATCATATTTACCTTTGTAGAATTGAATACTAATTTCGTTTGTGCCTATGTCCGTAACCACGCTTTTCGATTCTTTAAAGAACCCAGACAAGCTATAAAGTAGGTACGTACCTATAAAGTAGATAATATTTTTAACAAAAAAAAAATTATTGCTTTTTTTCACAATTGAAAAAAAATTGTCGGGAATTCAGACTATCCGCAATAATGTATTGTATTGAGATGAGACCGAAGCGAATAAAATTGGTTCCCCTTTTTTACCTTTAGTTAGTACAATTTGACTTCCAACTCCCTTACGCCGAACGACCGGAAACTACCGAATTCGGTCCCCGCGCATTGCTACTCGCAGGATAATAGTGGAACACGTTTTGACGAGACATTAATGCGCAATAGCGCTTCTAGACGTCCTGTGTTTTTCACCGATCTGATGAAAACAAACTGTTGAAAAACAAAAATTTATAGCGTTTTTCTCCATACACTTTATGAATGATCTTTGCATATTCAGAACTCATTTCTCAGTATAAATATTTCATCTTAACACGGCCAACAGTTGAAAACAACTCATTAAATTAATGATATTATTTCGAAACCCATCTTATAAATATTTTTCTTAGTAAATAAAATGAACAAGGCCGAATACCAAGTAGGTTCTTTACGAAGTTAATTTATTAATTGTTCACGAATCTCAAAAGTTAACAATGGAAAACCGTATCAAAATATTCTTGAGAAATTTCAAGACGGAAAGAAGTGTGTCTTTAAGGTTAATTTATTTCAAAGTTGCTAAAATTAGTTTTCTAATTTAATAACGAAAATTATGGCAGGTAATTTATTAACTAATTTCAAAAAACAGGTGCTGGAAGGGTAATAAATAATATATTATTAAAGTGCATAATAATAACCGCTCGAAATTATAAACAAACCAAAATAGGGGAAGTAGGGTCACATTGTATATTATAAGTCCCTTCACCGCGCTAGAGAGGGGTGATAAACGGATGAACAAAATTACTATTTGAATTGCGGGCAGGTCTTTGTTCCCAGAAATCACCTTCAAGGACCGAGGGCATGAACACAGACAACCAAACTCCTGGATACTAGGTGTGTACTAGGGTTTATGTAAAGCAGAAATACCAAAAGGGCAGGGTCACAATATTTCTTCCCCAACAACTTCTCTTTAGGTCTCGCATTATCTTGACTTTCTACTAACATAGTAAAAGTGTTGTTTCGTGTATCACTGAAATGGCAAATCTTTGTAACTGAAATCCCTATACGGGTCTTTATACTAAAACAAGAAAAATCGAAAACTGTAAATTACAGTATTAATATATATTTTTTTTAATTATTTATGCGGTACTCACCGTACACGGAAAAAATGTTATTCTGAAATACGATAATTTTATTCGTAAAAACGGTTAGAAACGGGACTGAAGTTCTTACGAACGAATTAACAATGTTTCGATGTTTATTGGCGGGAAAATGTAAGAATATTTTTTGGTAAATGTACGAAATTACGTATACCAACAAATTATTCTTACATGTACCCGCCAATAAACATTGAAACTCTGTTAATTTGTTCGTAAGAACTTCAATCCCGTTTTAAACCGTTTTTACGAATAAAATGATCGTATTTTAGAATAACATTTTTCCCCGTGTACAGGAGTTCCGAATGCTCCAAACCGCATGGAACAAGTGAGACTACGGCATCCTCAATTGCGATATGTTAGTATATACAAGAGCAGTGATGATCAACCTTTTTAGCCGGTACCCAAATTATCTATTTTCAGTTTATACTCGGCCCATACGTGGTAGTAATTTATATCCCCCAGGACAAAACAGTAAATGCTTTCGATTTTTATTATTCTGAAATATTAAAGAACATAGAAAAAGTACTTGTAATTTTTAAAGGTATACAAATACTAAAACTGTTTTTGAGGTTGCACCCAAAAAAGTCATGCAAAATTAGAAACAATTTTTGCGTACGCTATTGCTTAGAGAAACTATTTATTTTAGGTACCACCCCGTGGGATGAGGGAAAAGTCCTGAAGGGGGGAGAGTTAGGGGAGGTTGGACCAGATAAATTCCTACCGAATAATTGGACCAAAAAGGCAGAGGGCGGATAATCTTATCAAATAATTCCAGAAGTCGTATTTGCTGAAATTTTATCAATTAATAAATTGTCCTAATTTATTTAGCATTTGTTGAACTGGGACCGTTTTCGGGTTACTGACCTTTTTCAGTAAGGTTAAGATAATTAAAGTCGGGGACGCCCAAAAAGAGATGGCACGATTAACATCAAATACTTGAATCACGCCCGTGTCAATGTCAATGTCAAGAGTCATTGTAACAGAAAAGTATGTAATCTACATTGGCCAAGCCACGTATTATGGGTAAGGGATGAAGCAACCTCAAGCGGCGTTTCGTGTCGATTGCTTCGTACATTTTCTAAAATTCGTGGTTCAGCTAGCAGGTTGGTTTTGCATGTGTATACGCAGCCTTAGAGGTGATGTATGAATGAACGAAGGAAGAAGTGTTTCCCAATGGCGTAACGGGTATTTATGTATTTTAGTTACATGAGCGAAAAAACCCATTTTTACAAATAAATAAAATATGAAAACGAACGGAACTTGAAAAATATTGTGAGACCCTGGGCATCAGATCTAGCCATTGAACGCAGTGTATATATTTTGTGATTTTTTTTTAATCTTTAAAGATCGAATATTATTCACGGTGTCCGAAAACTAGTGGTACCAGCAAGAATTTGGTGAATCTTCAAACACCATGGTAAATAAACAATAAACATTTGGAGTCGATTTTGTGGTACATCCTTATTTGATTTGAACTTTCTTTACGAGTAAATTTAATAATTTTAAAGTAATTTTTTTAAAGAAAAAAATCATCAGATGTGAATTATATTTTAAAATGCATCGAAGCGTAGACCGGGCTCTAAAAAAATCCTTTAATGCCGAAAAAGGTACAATAAAAAAATAAAAAAATTCAAAATGCTCAGCTCGAAAAAAGATGTTTTTGAATTCTCTACGTCATTTAGATTTACCAGTTTCCGATATCAAAAGATCACGCATTCGTGGTAGCCTGGGTGTCACGGACATAAACAGTAAGCTGGAGGAATGACAGTTGAGGTGGTATGGGCACATAAGACGGAGACCACCAGACCACACAGTGAAGCAGGCAATGTCTATGGAGCTTCATCGACAGTCATCCAGAGGTAGACCAAAGAACTCCTGGATGACTCAATGCTCCAAAATCCTACATAGAAACGGCCTGGATGAAAGCGATACTCAGAAACGAAGAAGCTACAACCTGAAAACGAGAAGAGCCGACCCCAACAGCCTACCTAGGCAATGAGTTGGAACAGTGCGAGGAAGAAGATTTAAATTTACCAGTTTCCGCCTTGTACCACGAGTTTCCAAACGCTGTGCATTCACGTTCATTCAAACAAATAAAGACATCAATTTATTAAATTAAGATTCCAACTTAATACTGATAAATATGGCAACAATGTTACTCGACAGAAAAAGTAAAAAACGGTCCAGATTTCGGTTCGGTCGGCAATGGAGAAATGATCGTCGCTGTCGTTTGTGAAGCGCGTATAAATTCTCTAATCAGACCAACGAGGAACTAAGCCCTCTAACAAATTGTTTCCCATTACTTGGGAGGCAAGTACCGGACACAAAAGATACGGGAAATCCACGAGAACCCCGATTTTATAAACGCTCATTCACCAACAAATACGCAGTAAACCAAATATCTCACGATTTTACCAGTAAGCCGGTAGCTACGAAGTAGATAGGTAACAAGGAAAAAAATGTTCTAAAGCTTAAGTACTGAAAGAAAATTCCATAAACGGCAATGGGGCATAATAAAACTTATAGATTTATACCAGCCAATTTAATTAAAATGCTTTACTTATAAGCCTTATGAAGAAAATGACAAGGAAGATCGGGTGTTTAAAGGGAAGATTAACCCCTTACTGCGGTATTTTATTTTTTTAATTATGTAAATAAATTGTTGAACAGTACATACTGACATCACTTAAAACGAACACGGATTAATATCCATTAGAAATGCAATATTTTCTCCAATACCTGGTATAAACGGTTTAGCATCGATGCGATTCTATTAGCCCCCTGTGTATAGATTGGGTCTGACCTTTATGTGAATGTGTATAATGGCGAATTCCTTACAATGGTAGAGCAACGACGATCAACCTTTTTAGCCGGAGGGAAAATTTATCTATTTACGGTATGTCCGCGGGCCGTAAGTGGTACATTAACATTTCAGTCGGTGGTGTCGCAAAACTATTTGTATTTTCAAAAACAGTAACTGTTCAATAAAACAATTACAGGAAACAAGACAACCGCCTTGGGCAGTTTCAAATAAAGTAGACAATAATGCGAATTTTATTATTAAAGATAATATTTAATAATAAAACTCGCATTATTGTCGGCCTTGGGCAGTTTCAAAGAAAGCAGACAATAATGCGAGTTTTATTATTAAAGATAATATTTAATAATAAAACCCGCATTATTGTCTGCCTTGGGCAGTTTCAAAGAAAGCCGACAATAATGCGAGTAGATAATATTTAACAATAAAACTCGCATTATTGTCTGCCTTGGGCAGTTTCAAAGAAAGCAGACAATAATGCGAGTTTTATTATTAAAGATAATATTTAATAATAAAACTCGCATTATTGTCTGCCTTGGGCAGTTTCAAAGAAAGCAGACAATAATGCGAGTTTTATTATTAAAGATAATATTTAATAATAAAACTCGCATTATTGTCTGCCTTGGGCAGTTTCAAAGAAAGCAGACAATAATGCGAGTTTTATTATTAAAGATAATATTTAATAATAAAACTCGCATTATTGTCTGCCTTGGGCAGTTTCAAAGAAAGCAGACAATAACGCGAGTTTTATAAAAACCGGTTTTACAGTGACCTCAATAAAACGTTTAATTAGTGTAGCTTTATACTTCACAAGGGGTATATTAAGAATATCAGCGATTTTAGCATAAAAGTTCCCAGGTGTTTGCAACATATTTATAACTGAGTTATATCCTGAGACCGTGGTATAATTGTCACAATAATACATACTAGAGGACTTCGATCTAATGGTAGGTACATGAAATTGAATCAACATTAATATATCAAACTCGCATTATTGTCTGCCTTGGGCAGTTTCAAAGAAAGCAGACAATAATGCGAGTTTTATTAGTAAAAATAATATTAATAATAAAACTAGCATTATTGTCTGCCTTGGGCTTTTTTTTATTTTTATAGAGATACTTCACAAGAGTCCCAACTGCTCCCCTCTGGAGCCAGTGAGACTATGGCGTCCCCAATTGGAGTATGTTGTGAGGATGAAGGTAAGTGTGGAAGGGAAGGAGATGGGGAAGAGGAAGGTGGGAAAGTACGTGGCTATTCAGATCTAGTCACTAAACACGGCTAAAGCCAGTATTAAGCAACGTTTCAATTCTGAATGGTAGTCTTACACCAGGGCGATACTGAGAGTATCTTCCACTCTGGAACGTGCCGCAAATATAACATATATTATTTTTATTAATTAATTGTGAAATAACACAAATTAATCAAATAAAATTTATTTGCGCACGCCGGGTTCGAACCCGCGACCTTCCGAATGGGAGTCAAGTGTCTTACCACTCGACCACGGACGGTCGGGCTGTTTCAAAGAAAGTAGCGTCGTTGTTGTGAAAGACAAATGCTGGAACCACTGAAAGTGAGCTCTAAGCGTGTCAGATGTCGTTATAAGGGTTCAAAAACCAAAAAAGAATATACCCGATTCAACAACCCTTATATTCAGTAAACAATTAAAGGAGCCGGAAAAATTAAAGCTCTGACTGGGAGATTGATATAAAACACAGAGTAAATAAAGTATCCTATTAAAAAACCGTGCTGCTTTACAATCTTAGAAGACTTCATTTTACGTTCCACCTGTAGAAAAATTTTAAAAGTAAAACTTCAACTACCTACTCAATGAAGTTCTTTCTTTACATTTTTTTTGTTGGGAATTATTTTTACATTATAAAACTGCGAAAAGTTGTCTGAGATATCTATTAAGTATCCAGGTTTTAATGGCAAGGTACTTCCTCTTTCTCCCCTCCTCTCCCACCCTCACTTCCATACATCTAAAATAATTCCTCACTTGGGAGTTATTGCTCTAGTACGGTTTCACAAAAAAACCCTTTCATTTCAAGATAATCCTTCCTCCGCTCTGGCAGAACAGGAACGAAAACATTGTAGTTCGGAATATAATGTTTATTCTGTAGATGACATGAATGGATGATTAGAATCATTGTGAATGACAACAAAACACATTTCAGATTGATTGTCTATCCGTGAAGGTAATAAATTGATTGCAGATAATTGGAGCATTCGTTCACCGGGTACTTCGATAGGGACTTACAGACTTACAGAGCGATAAGCATTTGCATTCGTTTTATTGCTTCAATTTAAATGAAGTAATGGTCCTTCAAAATGTAACGATAGATGCTTGCTTGTTCAATCTAAAGTATTTAGAGTGTGAGTCCATTCTTCTATCTAATTAAAGTAAATAAATAACTTTGTATCAACCACTATTATATAATCACAATTACCTACATGTTTCGAAATCGATGGTCTCTTCGTCAGGGTGGTAATGACATTAAATAACAAAAGAAACAAACAAGTATAGACTAAAAATAACAGACTAAAAAGAACTATGGACAAAAATATTATGGAGAGAGGTGATTAATTAATAAATTATCAAAACAAAATAAAGATGTTTAAACAACAAAAATAAATTATTTTAAATATAAGTAAGTATTAATAAGAACATAAATTTAAGAGATGGCTATTTAAAAAAAAATAATTGGTTATTAATAATATTTAGTTTACTATTAACACTTTTTCTAATGTCTAAAATTTCTAAGTTTGCTAATTGTAAATCTGTTGTGTTTGTGTACAAATTTTTTAACCCTTTCTTTATATCAAAAGAATGATTTGTTTCTAAAATGTGGTTGGCAAATTCAGAATAATTATTATTATTCAAACACCTTAGATGTTCCTTAACTCTAATATTAAAATTTCTACATGTCTTTCCAAAATAAAAAAAGTTACAATCGTTACAAATAAATTTATAAACTCCAGATTTGTTCAAAAAATCACCCTTATCCTTGTCATTTAATATATAATTTTTTATTTATTATTTGTGTAAAAGGCTGGGTTAATATTATCTGTAATATAATAATAACTTTAATATGTTAATACATTCTTCTATCTATTGCATCGTTGCAACAAGTCATAAAAATAATCTATACCATAAACAGAAACCCTTAAAAAACCCAGAAACTCTAGAACGATGATCTTACCAATCTAGAATTAAATTTAGTGTATATAGTAGTCATGAAATTTCAAGTTTCTTTGAAATACCTATAAATTTAACAGTAAAAAATGTAAGAGAAACATTATTTTAAATGTGGACGAAGCAGGATTAGAATTACTAATATTACACAAAATCAGCGAGGTATAAATCGTGCTTACTGGTGCGAAATAAACTAATTTAACCGAAGAAACTAATATGTGCATTCAAATGATATCTTTATCTAAAATCTAAAACCTCAACAATTAAATATACACATACCCCAGAGTTATGGAATGTCAGCAGAAAATTAGTAAATAACTCGATATTTTTCTCGATCGGTTAAAGTCGGTTATAACAATAATTTTATTATGAGGTATAATAATTTTTGTGTTACTGTACGTGTTCGTTTTATATACATAAATAAAATAAGCATTTCTTCGTGTAAAAATATGCTCAATATATTGTTTTAACCTAAAGTAAGTGGCAAAAGTTAAGACTTGGAAAGAAATAACATGCATGGAAAATTAAATTTACCAAATCATCTATAAAAATTGTAAAAAGAAAATAATGTCCATAAAGAACAAAAAAGAAAATATTGTGTAAAATATCAAAGAGTTATTTGGATATTAAGCCAGCAGTAAACAACGCTTGCTGTAAATGCCGCAGCACTGCAACTGTGCACTGATGCAAAATATCTCGATTTATAAAGCGATTCAATTCAACAACAATATTGCACACATCAAAGATTAATTACAAACTAGCAGTGAAAAACCCGCCTCCCGCTTTTTGCTGCTTGGCCCTGCGGGCGGCTTTTCGTTCTGCTTCGCCCAGATTAAGTGTTGGTGACTATTTATAAGGCATCACCCTTTTGCAAAACTAACTACCATTATTAACATTAAACTACAGAATACTTATATTTAATAGGTAGATATATAATAGTAGACATTCTTACAATAATACCGTGAATAATGAGAGGAACATAAATCTTCTTAATATTGAATGAAAGCGAAAAATGTTTCTTCTTCTTCATACTTTTTTCCTTAAATATAGTATTATAGATGGCGCCACTTCTGTTTGCAAAACGCGTATGGGCGAGATCTAAGTGTGTATATTACGGCAGCAGCTCCGTGGAAAAATGCACGTTCATGGACGGCTCAGAACGGTGTCCATACAGTGTGTCGTTGGAGATTTACTCGGAGTTGGGTTCCTTAATTTGAACCGTACGGCGTACGGGCATTACCGTATTAATATACTTCGATACCATCTCATAAGTCAAAAATTGTGCATAAATAATTTAATAATAACAGTTCCTTGCTGTGTTCTTCAGATAAATTCTATCCACATATATTTTGTCGGATGATAATTATTCCATTCAAGTAGAATTTTTAACTTGTTCAAATTAGTTAATTTAACCGGGCAGTGGCGCGGGAGGAATTAGGCCTCCCCACGCCACCCTCACGGCGTACACTCACGGCGGTTTATTTATTACCCCGGATTAGCAGGGGTTGAAATCTAGAGGAATAAAGCTAACGACGATAATGCGAACGCTTTGTATTTTTTTAATACTGCCTTGAAAGGACAACGGATTAAACGGTATCCCCAAGAATAATGGGTAAAGAACAGGCTTAATCCTAGGCTCATTAATAGAATCTGGGATTATTTATGCAGACATTCTGTTCACATGGAGGAGCTTTATTTGTTTTCTATTGACAGCATTATATCACCCATCCATTGAATGAACCGAGTTTGGTATAACTGCTAGATTAATGTATCTATAATGAGATAAATGTATTTTTTAATCACTAATAAAAAATAAAAAATTCCGGTCAGTGGCTGAGTTGGCAACTCGTCATTCAAGTTGATTCATTTGTAAGCGTAAGTTTAATTCCTCGGCTGTCTAAATATTTCAACGCGACACAAGAAACACTTCCGCTCAGTGTGATGGTATTAGATTTTCAAATATTGTCAGGTTATATAATGAGATTAATGAAAAATAATTATCCGAGATCGGACCGCTTTCATCCTGCTCGGGGTTAACAACCTTAAGTCCATCTTGAAAATTAATAAATTGGATGACATTCTTGCCAGCAGCATGCGATTGATTAAGTGCACTAAAGTTGGTTGCGTTTTGAGAAACGGGTTAAATAATTATTAAGTAAACTAATGACATTAAAATATAAATTATACTGTATACAATGTACTGAATATTACAGTTATTTATGTTTATTTTTTGTAGTATGAACTAAATTTAATTTATGAATATATTTTTTTTTTAAGATAAAGGTTTCCGAGTTATGAATAACCTGACGATATTTCAAAAACTTATACTACCAATACTGTAAGCGGAAAATGTTCCTTGTATAATGATGGAGGACTTACAGCCGAGGACTGGTTTCGGTAGGAACCTGGCCCAACGCAATGGCATCAGCCACTGACCGGTGAATACTATTGCAGCTTGTTTCCAGTGTTAAATAATAAAAAAAACCCACTAAAATTTCATGAAAATAAAATAAAACGTGTTTCAATGTCCTCTTAGCATTAGACGTACTGTTGATTTCACGCGAAAATTCAAATGAAGAAAAATTATATTGACTATACCGCAAGATAAGAAATCTTCTAGAAACAACCAAGGTACCTAATTTAGAGTAACATAAACGCGAAACACGCACTGGATCATATTACTTTTAGGACCTATTTTGTTAAAAAATTTAAAACATTTCTTTTTGTATTCAAACATGAACTCGTGTCAACAGAAAAGGGTACACTTTGTTTTGGATTCTAGTGCCTGATTATCATGTCTATGCCACCAGCTTTTCCATATCTCGCAATAAAAGAAGAATTATATATGGCGGCCCCCGTAGCGCAGAAATCCAAGCAAGTCACAAGCGACTATAATAATTCTACCATTTGTGTCTACTTTCGCTGCAGATCATAAATTTCGTCAGATGAGAAATAAACGCAAAATTGTAATGGGAGGATTAACTTTAAAAAATCAGTCAATCATTCTATACCGGGTAACTTGTGGTTGATATATAGATATAAATAAAATAAATAAAAAATAATGACCGCACCAGTATTATTCTCGACACGAAAGCAACAGTGCTTATTGACAGCATGCGATGCGTGTATGGTAAACTGTATAATCAAAATGTGCAAAAACAGAAACGTACAAAAGAATACTCACATATCGGATAACATACCACAGGAAAGAGTTATTGAACTAATTTCAATCGACACCTGCGCATTACAAATGTTTTCCACTAATGCAGTTTATTGCGGCATATTAAATAGGTACTTACGTATACATATTATAAACATTCGTGAAAATATATATTATAGATACTTGGATATTTAAAGCGGCGTCTCCTCCGACGAAAATGTGTATACACTTTGTGGATAGTTAGGTGGGGGCCACAATGTTTTTGCTTTCCGTGGCTCATGGAAAACAACAAACGTTGTGGCCCTGCCCCATGTTTATGGTAATGTTTGAGGTATTGTTTTTGAAATTGGTCGCAAGAGACCGGCCTTAAGTGTTTCTATTATAAACATTTGTATGCATATTATAAACATTCTTATACATATTATGAACATTCGTATACACATTATAAATATTCGTATACATATTATAAACATTCGTGAAAATATATGTGGGGTATAAAAGCAAAAACGCCACTCTCGAAAAATGACGAAATTGAGTTGCAAATGCCAATCTATGCGCAATGTCCATAGCGACAAGATGGTTCAACCGCAAATCATGGAAAAATCGAAATGAAAATAGGATTTAGAGCAAAATCACCACTCTTCACAAAAGTCAATCAAAAGCATGAATTCAAAATAAATTCAACATAAGCCAAGAGCACATTATTATAATAATTCATTTGGAATATACTTTTTAAATTATTACTAAAAAATCACACGAAAAATGCGAAGTATTCTTTGATGAGTTTTTTGTGGTTTACCGAAAACAGTACTTTTGGGGATTGGCGTTTTTGCTTATAAACCCCTCACATACTTGGATATTTAAGTATTTGTCTAGATTGCTTGATACAAATTTCTAACAATCCTTGATCGTGAAAACCCGTCGTTCCTTTCATAATGATACACTTATGAACGTTGTGTAATTTTTAAGCGGCGAGTAAGGTCGGAATAGTGAATATTGACTAATCATAACGACATAAAATACCAATGCTGAACCGGCGCGTAATAATCTAATAGTCCGAGATCTTCTTGCCGTAATTCTTACGTATTTTCTCATCTGAATATATTCTTTACTTTCTGATTGATCTTACGAAACGATACATAAAAGTTCATCAACTGCGTAAAATTTAAAACACATTTATTAGTATGTCCCTTAGTAAATTACGGATAGGTATACAGTTAGGTAACTACTCTTATTTAGAATAAAAACAGAGTTTGGAGCCTCACAGAGATCTGAGGATTGTCATAGCACGAGAACGGGAAACGAACGAGCATACTCCCCAAGTTGTTTAGAACTCAAGAGTCATAAAAGTATGCGCACACTGCGATGTTTAGTACTTTGAAATTTACGAACATTTGAGTTATTTACGACTGGAAACCTGAGAACTACAAAGAAGTTTCATTGTCTTAACTACAAAGCAGAAATTCTGTCTGAAACTGCAAAAAATCCCCAAAAAGTGACCACTGGCGTAATGAAATTTTCACAAAATATTCTGTACCTACAGAATTTTAAGTTTTAATGAGCTACGACACGAAAAATAGACGACATCTTGTAAGTTTTAAAAAAAATCAGGCGAACCCAGTCTAAATGAATACGCCATATTATTTATTTTGTTCCAAACCTATAAAATTCCAATAAAAATATGTTATAACAATATTGATTTTATGTGATTTTTTATTTTATTTTATATAGTGAATAATTCACAAGAGTCGCAACTGCTCCCCCTGGAGCCAGTGAGACTATTGCATCCCCAATTGGGGTATGTTATGAGGCTGAAGGTAAGCGGGGAAGGTAAGCGGGGAAGGTAAGGAGATGGAGAAGAGGAAGGTGGGGAAGTACCTGGCTATTCAGATATAGTCACTAAACACGGCTAAAGCCATTTCAAGCAACGTTTCAATTCTGAATTATGGTCTTACACCAGGACGATACTGAGAGTATATTCCACTCTGGAACTTGTCACAAATATAGTATATATTATTTTTCATTAATTAATTGTGATATAACACAAATTAATCAAATAAAATTTATTTGCGCATGCCGAGTTCCAACCCGCGACCTTCGGAATTGGTAGTCCAAAAACTGGTCGTCAGGAGGGAATACTTCACCTCAAGTACGTAAATGTTCTTAATGGTGCATACTCGGCTTTGTAATATTCATTCGCTAATTAAGTGATGTTATAATAATTTATTTTGGAATTATTTTTTAAGCACGTTTAAACAGAAGTAAGCACCTAGCGCCCTTAATTAGCTTAAAAATTAAATTATGAATGAAAATGTGTTATGCCTGAGAAGAAAACGACTCCCCGATGCTCTTTTATTACCCCCTTAAGCGGAAAAGCTTTTCAGCGCGTGGCATTCGCATTCAATTAGCGTCTAGAGGCGCAAGAAACGTGTATAACCGTGAGATTTGCGTCAATTCTCCACCGCCATAAATGATAATTAGCTGATTAAAACCCAACTATGGTACTGGATTCAATTAACAAAATACATAAGTATTAACAATATACAGAAGTATCCGAAATACGGTTATTAACACAGTCATAACGCGTATGATAAGTTTAACAAAAACCAAATAAAACAAACATTTCCTGATTGATTTACCTTACTACTCACGCGTTTTGCATTTTGTCGTCCTATAAATTTGCTTGTTACGTTGCGGTTCCGGTTAAGATGGTGGCCCTTTTAACTTGTCGTGAACCGCAGTAGCCGACAGGCTATATCAAAAAAATCATTTCCCTAAATCAAAATCATGTACATAAGTAACTTTTCTGCGGGAAATACATATGGTAGATTGTATACTATTTGTATAAAAATATATAAATACGTTACCCGGTAAGACAGTAGATACAATTAATACCGGCGATACTGGGAACTATTACATATTATTTTTTTTAATTAATCGATGACCGAATTCCGAGGAAGATTCTGAGTGCGATCCCAGAGGTTAGACGTCCAGAGGGCCGAACCAGACACAGTTGGGCGAGGCAACTCCAGAAATATTGTGAGGAGAGGATAGGTCTGCCATGGACGAAGGTCGAAGAATCAGCGTAAGACAGGGACGTATGGAGGAGACTTGTCGATGCAGTGAGTCCCCGACCCGAATAGGACAAGGGGAAGAATATGATCGTGAAACAGCACAAAACATTAATCAAATAAAATTTACTTGGCATACGCCAGGTTTGAACCCGCGACATCCGAACTAGCAGTTAAGGGTCTTATCCCTCGACAGCGGAGACCCTTACGAAGACGGGGAGTAATGGAAGGGGTTAACTTATATATTTTCCTAGTTATTCTAGCAGGCAACTAAATAAAACTTTGATAATACATAGGTGCATAATAAAAAATTAAGATTATTAATATAATGCTAGACGACGCGAGGTGTATGTAAAGTGTATACACGTAAGTCAACAAATCCCAGTAGTACTATTTTAAATCCTGAGAATAATACGGTAAGCAACTCTTGCAAATGTAACCACTCGCAGAAAGGATATACGAGTAATACAAACAAGTTTGTTAATTTGCTTAACAGGTGTTATTATAAAAGCCACTTTATTACACTTAACATTCCCTTGTTAGGTTTAGTGAAATGAAATTTACATATGACCATATCTGAATTCCTGGAAGGATTAATTACATATCATTACGGTCGAGCCCGTGCCCTGAATGGAGAAGCCTAGGCGCACAGAACCAGTGCCAGCTGGTAACTACATTTTCTATTGAATCATATTTATGAAGAGCAAAAAAACTAGACTATCAACACTATATAAAATTAATAGCATTTTTTTTTCAAATCAACTATGGTCACCCCATATTGTTTACAATATAATGCGCGAGATGTGCACTACCTTCAGTTTAGTTCATTAGTGGGTTACCCATCATAAGAAATGTTAGTGTAACAATATTAATCTTTCAATACCCATATTATTTTGTGTACTTGCTTTATAAAATTTTATTCATAACACCAACAAAGGCTTATTCAAGTGAGGTTGAATAATTTAAATATAAAGAATAACACATAAACTAAAATTATTAACATTATGTTATTTTTTATTTACATTTTTTCTAAGCCATAAAGGTATATATTATTTGTTTTTTCTATTGTTGATTTTTTTCTTTTGATTTTTTTCTATTGTTAAAAATGGTATTAACTAATACCACAGTAAATAATAACATTTTGTTTGATATTTGATGATGTGTGTTACTTTTATTAAATGGTGAAATTATTAACCCCGATACAGGCGAACCCTAGTGGGGTTAGTAATTAATGCTAAACAGTGTATTTTAATTGTAAAGAAATAATAAATAAATAAATATTTCCTTTCGGCTACAATAACATTGATCCTGAAGCACGCAAAGAACTTGCACTTAAAACTAAGCTTTATCATGGTAGAAATGTAACAAATATATTTTGGATTAGAAACCAGAGGTCACAGGGTCATCCTATGGCGGTAAGAAACCGTCATTCTGAATCAAAATATTGTTTGAAATAGCTTTAACGTTTGCTTTTTTGAAAGCTTTTTGATGTTACCTTCAACCATGTTGATTGGCCATATCGGAATGTACAGACACTCCCCAATCATCTATATTCCACCTTACACAATTTCTTTCGGTCTTAACAAAATGCTATACAAAATTGGGGACGATGTAATTAGTATTTCCACTGGTTCCTGGCAGTAGGTATTCACTGGGCCAAAATGTTTTCTAATAATATTATGAATGAATACTATTTGTTTTTCTAAGATCGCGCGATCTGTTCTACAGCGAATTTAGGCACGTGAGTTTTCAGTGGTTAGGGTGCTAAGATTGAAAAAAACGACGTTACCGATGTTTTCGTTGTTTATTTTTGGGGTGTTATGCCGTGTTGTGCTACCTCCTTCTTTAGCCGACGTTTCGGACAGCGTTGCAGTGTCCATCATCAGGGTTGCAGTGTCCATCTTCGGATCTGCCAGATCTGCCCTGATGATGGACACTGCAACGCTGTCCGAAACGTCGGCTAAAGAAGGAGGTAGCACAACACGGCATAACACCCCAAAAACAAACAACGAAAATGCTTTTGGCCGTGAAAATCTAAAAACGTTACCGATGTTGTTGTAGCTGAAAATTAATTTAATTTTTTTTTTCAAAATTTAAACTTTTTGTATGAAGATCTTCAGGATTCTTTCAGTTTGGGGATGCGCCGGATCTATAAACTGAAAGATCTTCATACAAAAAGTTGAAATTTTGAAAGTAAATCATTTTAAGCTACAACAACATCAATAACGTGGTTTTTTTTCAATCTTAGCACTCTAGCTCACTGAAAACTCACGGACCGCCCCTGCTACATAGGTAAGATAAATCATTATTAGTCGATGATCGGTTCAAACATTGTTTAAGTTGTCTATGTTATCTTCGGGTCACATAGAGTCGTTTACAAGTTGTGTCGAAGATAACCGAAGACGGGGAGGTAAAATCATTATTTTTGCGAGAGCTCTTCAGACAAAAACTAGCTTCCCAGTTAGAGGACGTGTATCCTCTTAAACTATATTTGTAAAGCACGAAACAATAATAAACAGTCACTGTGATATCTAAGACCTTTTCTGTCTTCTTGATTCATACAGAATAGTAGTACTGAAGATACTGACCCATATATATATACATATATATACTGGATAATAAAACATAATATTTCTGGGCCCCTAGCACACTCGATCGATAACGGTTGATAGGATAACTTTCGGTAACTTCTCATCGTTCCCTAGCATGACTGCAGATCGCCAACGAATAAGTGACAGTGCACAATGAGTAAGTGTCCTTAATATATTCGACATCAACTGCTGTTTATACGTTAGCGATGTGCACGTGCAGTTGTCCTAGGGAATGATGAGAAGTTACCGATAGTTATCATATCAATCCCAATCGTTAGAGTATGCTAGGGGTCCTGGTGTGCTAGCACGGTCGCTCGATATGAAGTTACCGACCGATTGTCGGTAACTTCTCATCGTTCCCTAGGACAACTGCAGATCTCAAACGTACAAACGACAGTTGATATCGAATATATTAAGGACACTTAGTCATTGTGAACTGTCACCTATTCGTTTGCGATCTGCAGTTGTCGTAGGGAACGATGAGAAGTTACCGATAGTTATCCTACCGATCGTTATAGAGCAAGCGTGCTAGGGCCTCTGGACAGGCTACTGAGATACTTTAACACAACGTATAACCTTTTTTGTCCCTCATGTTATTTATTATGCCAACGAGTTTTTTCGTTATTTTCTTTAACGCTTTTACTATACTGTTTTTTATTACTGGTTCTGTAAAATAAATTAGTCTTCAGGTTAAAAGCAAATATTATCACAAAACTGCTAAAATTTTTAGTCTAATTCAATCGGAATTAATGAAATAAGCAGTGTGCATTTCCTTCTAACAAGACGTGAGTGGTTCGTTTGTGAAATGAGCGCCTAACTTACATCCACTAAACGAAATGAAGGAGG
Source organism: Limnephilus auricula (assembly GCA_951813805.1). NCBI lineage: Eukaryota > Metazoa > Arthropoda > Insecta > Trichoptera > Limnephilidae > Limnephilus > Limnephilus auricula. The sequence continues at coordinate 13,665,995 of OX638390.1, read as the reverse complement.
TGATGTCATCTCTTGTTGTCCCCGCGAAGAGACATTCACCAGTTAATGTGGCAGTCTTGACCATATTCCTAATTAATGAAGCAGAAGGGGTGGATTGGCCAGTAAGGGTTAGGAGTGATGGTGAAACAATTAAATTATTATAATAATTTCTTTAATAAGTGCAAAATTACTTTGTGGCTTCATTTTAAATTAAATTAAAATAATCTTTTTTTACCCAACAAAATTCACGATAAACAAAACCAAAAGGCTTCTTTATCAGAATACAAAGTATGTATACTGAAAATTAAGACAAATTGGTATATATCGACAAAACTAAAGGTTTCTTTATCAGAATACAAAATATGTTTACTGAAAATTAAGACAAATGGGTATATATCGACAAAACTAAAGGTTTCTTTATCAGAATACAAAATATGTATAATGAAAATTAAGACGAATCGGTATATAGCGAAAAAAGGATAACAATATGCAGTGGGAGAAAGTAATTAATTATTTATTATTGTAAAAATTAATTATATAAAATAAAGTAAATTGATTATTATACTTATATGACTAAAACTTTTATAAATTATTAAAACAGAATCAAGGAGCAAACAAGTTATCTAATAACCCCCTAGCTACTGATTTTTTTTAAATTTTATCCCTAAAAATTCAATCTTTGGACTCGATTTAGTAGCAAACAAAATATCAAATCAAAAAGTTATATCTCAAAATATCCTCCAAATGTGATGTAGATTTACCAGGTTCCCGCGTGAACTTCGAGTTTCCGGACACCATATATATATATGTAATTTCACTGTTTTTATTTTGTAAAATTTGTAACCTTTATTAACCGACGATTTTTTTCCAAAATATATTTGATAAATTCGAAAAATTATTATTACTCAAACACACAGCTGCTTTCTGAAATTTCTAAAATTCCTACCCTGTTTAAAAAAGCAACAATCGTTACAAATTAAGTAAGTATTCATAATATTTTTTTGTTATTTAGGAATATTGGCTGCTCCTTTTCTGTGGTTTGAAATTTAAAAAGATTTTTGGTAATATATAAATACAATAATAATATTAAAATAGTTTTATTAATTTTAAATAACTATTTTCCACAAGAATAACGAAGTAATTACATTATACCACCACTTATTGGAATATGATTGATAATTAAAGTAATATGTTTGGTAATAAAAAATGTGATGTAAACAATAATAGTCATTTTCATTTAATATTAGATAGATATTAATGATTAAGTTTATGATCAACGTGTAAAAATTGTGTATTTATTGTAAAATAACCTAAAAATATAAAATAAAAAACGTTTGTCTGTAGGTAAGTACTTATTGGTATATTCTTATACATTATTTCTCAGTAGCTATATAAATATATTTATATCTTAGGTTATGAATTTTTTAATTAAAAAAATGTGGTATAAACAATTATGGTTATTTTTATTTAATATTATTAATTATTAAGTTTATGATCGTATACTATTAAAAAAATATGTAAAATATAAATATTTGTACTGACTACTTTATTTGAGTTTAAAGTAGACCGCATCGTGCATGCCTTTCTTAAACATTATCAGACCTAAATATTTGACTTGTTTTCCATTTTTCATACTTTTTTAGTCACTCTAAATGTTTATACTCTGCTCTAATATTCACAATGTGTGAAAGGTCAATGTAATGGTCGGAATTAAATAATAGTTGAAGTGAAATTAAAATATAATGAGTGTCAGAAATTAGCTGCCTTGCTGCCTAATTGTCTTCAAACCAAAATAAAGCTGTAGATTTGTGATACTCGTAAGTCGTATAATGAGAACGGAAAGTTTTTCATTCAATCATTCGCTTTAGTAACCAAATCAAAGTTGTCCGCGTTAGAATGCTAACTAAGGACCAGTTGTTTCGGAAAATTTGACGTTAGATTTTCCTTCAAATCGTCAATCACCGCAAAATTGGGTTGTTTCAACCTCCGTCAGACGAAATTTCAACGAAAATTCCATACAAATGTGATTGGACATCACCTTAATGTGATCAGCCGAGTTCGAACCATTAAGCTTGAATGGCGCATGCGCAGACGTCAATATTGTGATCTGACAGGTCGTGGCGGGAATGTCTGTAATATTTTAAACTAAATATGGCTGGACAATTTTTGTACATAACGTAAAGAATGCACAATGGTTAAAACTTCAGAAGTTAGATATCCTCTCAAAGTAATTCTGTATAAGAAGTTAGATATCCTCTCAAAGTATATAGTTGTCGAAAATCGTCAGTTTCAGAGATTGAAAATGACGTAAAAACTGGCGAAAACATTGAACAAAATAAAAGTTTTCTCTTATTGACCGATGGTATCACAATAATTGTCAACTGTAATACTTACATTATGAATCTACAATATATAAGAAACCTCTTTTTTATGATTGACATATCCCCGTCAAATTATTTTACTGATTATTTACCTTGAAACCACGGAGCTGCATGGAGCTATAGGTTCATGTACATGGATACAACTGAGGAACTCCCGATTTCGTACAAGATACGAAATTAATAGTATTTTATAATAAAAATCCTTTTGTGCTCAATATATATCTTTATTCAAATGTTTATTTATACACGTAAAACTTCCTCGTCATATAAGTTATAAGAATAAGTACACGTATATATAAGTCAGTATTTGTACACAGTTGTATGTGGGTAAAAAAAACTGTTTATTCATTTCACTTGTATGTTTAATTGGCGACTTAAGAACAATGTTAAAATTATCTGTTCGTGATTATTGCTCCTTTGTACCCATATCTTTCGCATGAGATAAGTTGGTTTCTGTTTGGAGATAGCCTTTATCCAAAACACAGACTTGTCATAATTTCAGTTGCAATCCTCCATTATATATTTCTCTCCCATACTGCAATGCCGCTAAAACAAGTATCAATATTATAACATATTTTACTTCATCCGTTGGTACCTGATAAGTAAAACAGACAAACTTAATATTATATCAAATAATAACAATAAATGAGATGTCCGTCATTCATTGTTAATAATGTTAGTTGCAAATATAGTTATACGATTGTAGGATACCAAATAAACTTTAGTAGATACGTAATTATCGGAATTCGGACTTAAAAAATACTCATTATTAATAATACAAGTAACCTCTAATGTACGACGTTTTATGTTGTTAAACGTAGCTTGTAAATATGGGCACGTTGAATTCATTTTCCATATATTTTTATGTTTTCTTTAGCACTTTTCCCACCTTGCTTTCAGGTTACATCTCTGAAGTGGTCACATTCCGGAAAATCGGTCTAAAATTAAATAATATACAAATAATACGATTGAAAGTTACCATATTAACTTTACTATGTATGTAATTGACTGAATACGAATAAAAACAACACTCATTCTCAATCATTTACGTTTTATATCGTAGAAAAATATTACTGACCGCAACAAAACAAAATAGCGGTAAAATTCTGACGGCCGTGGTCGGCGTGCGCATGCGCATCCATAGAAATTTTATAAGTGTTGCCATCATAAAAATATCTCGGTCTTCGAAATAAATAATTCTGCGGAATAAATGCCTAATTCGGCGGGGAACACTCAGTGAAATTTTCAACGTGGATTGGAGTGTGATCGGAGTTGAAACAACCCATTTGGTATTTGAAATGATGGAAGACGTGATTGCCAATCTAGTTTGAAGTGAATTAAAAGAATATTTTCATTATTTGAAACAACTGCTCCTAAGACTGTCTCCAGAAGTTTACATTTACCGAGGTGTAGTGACTAGGAACTTTTACGAAAGTATAACAGCGAAGACTGCACGAAAAGTTCAAAAAGCAATCATTTATTTTATTTTATTAATTTTCAAAAATAACAAACATGTTCACTGAATATGAACATACAAACACTGTGCAACCTTCCTTGAATGAGGAGGAATCATAATTATAAAAAAACACGCATAAAACCATTAACGAGACTATTTTGACCGTGAACATATAAAAATTGATCACTAAAGCATTTACTTATCAATTCGCATTTGATTTGCTAACAAATTAATAAAACTTCATAAATGGATTCAAAAATTGCAAACTGAAACCCTTTTTAGCGACGGAAAAATAAAAATCACAACCATAAATAACGCGAAATTGGGTCTGACCGCGAATAAGCCGTCCGATAGCGGATAGAGCATTAGAGCTCCGTTGCCATTTTAATTGCTAAGAGAAATCATAATGATTCACGAAACACAATTAGTTGACCACGCAATTCAGCATTATACGCCAGAATAAAATCCAGTTATTCAAATTTATTACGGTACTAAAATTTTAATAAAATGCGTCTCAGCTAAACTGTTGTATTATAATGCGAACATTATTCGTACGTCGATGCACGAGCACCTTTTGTTGTAAATTGCCTATTTCTTTCCCGACATCGCCTCGTGGCTTTGTATTGCTTGTGGCAGATGTAAGTAATACATAGCGATTAGGGAGGAAAACGTAAAGAAAATATCGACGGTACTCACAAGAAAATATGCCAAAGTGTTTGGAGGTAATCAGCCGGATAGAGTGGAAGAAGTGGGGGGCGTCGCTTACCTGGAAAATAAAAGACAACATATTTTAGTTTAGAAAAAAAAGCCTTATTATTCAGAAGCGACAACACAAAGCATCTCAGAATTTTTAACATTCTTAGAATTCAATTGAAATGTTTTTCGTGCAAAAATAGCGCCGAAAATGTGTACGAAAACCATATTCACGGTCGGTTAAAAAAATACCTTAGCTGGGTACTAGAATATTGTGGGAGGATCGAGTACAAGGGGAAAATGTGTTTTAAAAGAACAAAGAACGCATTGTTTCATAATCAAAAAAATGCCGAAAGCGAAACTACGAAATTGCATGGAGGAAAATAAGAAAAGTCTAATTAGTATTTCATCAGAGAAACAAATAAAACACGATAAATCTCCAACCAGTTGTTATCTCAAGCCTAAAAATACTTGCACGCGGGAATCGTAATTTCCCTTATCTTATATATTAAGGGATGGAGCCTTGTCCTACGGATGGGGTAGTTTCAAGAGCGGTCAGGAGGGCGGAGAGGAGGGTCTCAGGGAAGCGAGAGCAGATGGGCTAAGAAGGGATCAGACGAGGGAAAGACACTGAACTGGGAGTATTATAATACAGAAAAGGGTACAAAGTTAGATGGAAAGTTTTGACGATAAAGAAAAGGAAAATCTACTTTATGCTATCAACCGATTTATAAGAAAGTATTTTATTATTGTAGGATTCGATGATAACGTAATATTTGTGGGTTACATTGAAGGTTATATATTTAAAATAAATAACTTCATATTCAGAGAAAAATGGTTTCGTAGGTACTTATTTTCGCATTTGTAATAAAATTTATATTCATAGAAAAGGGAGTAGGATTTGTTTGTCGGGGTGTCTAATTCGTATATAGATTTTAGTAAATTCCAATAGAACAATCACGACGCATTACTAATAAATAGTTTTAAAGATCAAATAACATAAGTTTGAACGAAAGGCTCCGTCTAACATTATGAAATTTATGTATTAACCCCAAGTTTTTTATGTCCATGCGGGTGTATTGCAAAATTCAACCTGAAATATTGTGCGCGTGGGTAGGACAAACAGGCAAACAACCCAACACATGTTATTCTTATTTTTCTTCTTCACATCCCGCTCCTATTTATACATTATTTTCCAGATTTTCTTTTAATAACTCAGGTACGGCACATACGTCATTCCTATGTCTACCTACGTTAAATTATCGTGAAAACAAGCTTATGTGTCCACGCGGTTAAAAGACGGTTCTGACAACCCCCATTACCTTGATCTGCAATTTCAGACTGTGCTGTATATTGCATTTCCAATATCTAAACGGTCATTTTAAATACACTATTCTTGGATACTAGAATTTTTTTAATCCCCTGTCAACGTAAGGCTTGCCAAATAATAAGTCAAAATAATTTAACTAATATATTTTGACTTAGCGTTCGTTCACTGCCAACAAAAGGCAAATTCATAAGTGGAATTTTGTTTTACAAATAATTTAATAAAACTCCGCTCAGTCGCAGTCGCTATGATTGAGCCAAATATTAACTTAGCGGTCTCCACTTTGGCTATCGAAAGCGGTCCAAATATATTTTTGCATCTCAAATTTCTATGTAACTAGTTAGTGTGTATTGCTTGTTGCATTCGCATTTATGTACAAAGCGCGTGTAACCTACTCCGAACGCTTTCCATACGGGATATGCGGCTCCTTTGTGTTCGTGGTAAAAGTCGATAATCGACGGATCACGGCCCCGGCTGCAACGATACCCACCACATTACACCACGATGCATTGCTTCTTTTATTGCACGCTGCATTCAAATTCTCGTTATTGTACAGGTAAAATATCATGCCCAAAAGGTTTAGTTTCTAGGATACCATTTGTTACAGTTAAACTAAAAAAAGTAAAAGTAAAATATAAAAAACATGTGCAAGGAAAAATACATTTTAAAAAACATATTTATTATAATGCACACTCCATACGTACACCAAAAAATTGTTAATGCTGAATTCGTAGTAGAAAAAAATATTTACAATCGTTTGAATTTTGATCAACATCAGTAGTCATTTTTTTTAATATTAGCACTCTAGCACACCCAAAAGTCACGAGCCACCAATGTTAAGAGCCATTGACCAGCGGCTGAGAATAAAAGTTTAAAAATGCTTGCAACGGTACAGGGAGGTTCCAATGAGAAAGATCAATTATTCCCCTATCAATTTTTTTTAATTAAAAATTTAATATCGATTGATTTCATTCAAAACTTGCTTTAATATATACCTACATTCAAGTAAGCAATAAAAATGCTTAAAATGGGGATACCACAATAAAAAGATGCGCCATCGTCTCTACCTCATGGTGGTATGGAAATGAATTTACAAAATTATTAATTTATCCAATGAATAGCACAAAAAAAAATTTTAGAAAAATATTTACATTTCCGCCACTGTAACTCGTTAACTATATTAGACAAAAACATTTGTAAAACCAAAAATTTTATAAATTTTATTTTCTTTAAGTTTGTCTTCAACAATTTGGTTGTAAGATCAACCATTGCACAATTATTTTGAAAAAAAAAAACAGATTTTGGGACCTTCAATCCAAGATGGCGGCTCGAGCTCGACCACCCCAAGGTCGGTTTTTTTTTCGTTAGAGTCCCTATCTAAACAGCGTATATCAAAATCGCTACTACTTGACGTTTTGCAAGGTAGAAGCCTTTTTTATCCCCCACTGACTGGATTATTAGTTAGACATGTAGAATACGTTCATCAAAACAAATCAGGGCAATTTTTCCGATGGAATTTAAAATCATCCCCGGCACTTGACTCGCAGTAATAATTAATTAACAATCCTCGACTCGGATGAGAGTCGATTAATATTCTGTCAAGTGTACTGAAACGCGATGCGTAGGTACTCCCGTACTCCCTACTACGGTACTCCGATACTACACCACTCAGCGGTCCGTTGCTATGCGCCGTGCGTACTGACTTATCTTCGCGTGCAGCGGAGTTTATTCCGCGACCGGGAAAAGTAATGATAATGATGATTAAAAATATCTAATATAATGTATAAGTGATGTGAAAATCTAAGAATGAGATTTTTCTCCTGAATTAATGATTCCAGTTATCTGGTCACTGGTAAGGTTCACTAGGGGGTATTTTACCGCCTAGTGGAAGTTTCGAAAAAAAACCGTCACTTCTCGGGTGGATGTCATATTTGTTAAATTTTGAACTGCTTTACAACCTTTTTTTTTCCATACATCTGCCCTGATGATGGACACTGTAATGTTGTCCGAAACGTTGGCTAAAGAAGGAGATAGCGTAACACGGCATAACATCCCAAAAATAAACAAAAAAAATATTTTTGGCTGTGAAAATTTTAAATCATAATTGCTTTACAACCATTTGAATTAAAAATCTCTGTATGTTTTCTATGGGTATGAACATCCATTTTTTATTATTTTAGTTGCTAGAGTTCTTGAGATGAATTTTCGCAAAAACGGCGGTATACATACATACATAAAAATATTATTATTGTAAGTTTTCCACACTCGCTAAGTTTATGGGGTTATTATTTTACTACGCAAAAAAGTTCTTCGACCCCTGGACCCTTAGCACAGTCGATTATATCGAAAATTATATCGGTAATATTAGTTAACTACTGATTCGGTAACTACCATGACTGCAGATCGCCAACGAATAAATAAAGTTCACAATGACTAAGTGTTCTTAATATATTTGACGTCAACTGTTGTTTGTACGTACAGCGATCTGCAGTTGTCCTAGGGAACCGAAAGTGATCGATACAAACCTTATCGATCGACCGTGCTAGGTCTCCTGATCTAGAGTTAGCGGAATGTCGGGGCGGTTAGACTTCCCTGACTCAAACTTCAAATAAAGATAGTTTTGAATGTAAAGCATCTATGGGAAATGGTATAATTGCGTGTTGTAATGAAGATAAGAAAGACAGCTTAGCAATATAAATAAGACTTACAAGTTTATTCAACAATCATTCAAAAATAATTCAGCACCATAATTTACATTTTATAAATGATTTATTTATCGAGTGGTGGAGAGCGAACACGAAGCAATTCGCGAGATGTTAGATAAGCGGCAATCGGGAACAGAATGAATCTTCTTTTTTTATTATGGCACCCGTCGTCCGATGCTGAAGAAGATCCGTGTCCACTATTGCAGTACAAGCAGCCAATAGGAGATAATCGCGTCACGAATTGTAGCGTTGTTCGCTGGTCACACATCTCTACGAGGGTCGTGTATATTTTCATTAGTATGCCTAGTCCTCTAATAGCATAATCCAAGAGTAGTCGCGCGTCGGATCACAATTAATCACAATAATCCTCTCCATCAACGTATGTTATCTATCCACGCTGGCGAAAATTCCGCTACGGACAGGGGGTGATAAAGTAAGACGGGGTGCCATTTTGGACTGACGACTCACTCTCGTTACCTCTTTACTCCATTTTCAGGAAGAGATTAGATCGCTGCAGAATTAATGGGGAATTAATATTAGTATCACACATAATAACACTGATTTTTGTGGAAACATGAGAGAATAAATACTACGATGACAAACTAGAAATTGTAGACAAGCAAAAAAAATAACGAACTATAAATTGTAGATGATAAATTAGCAGTATTACACGGGGAAAAATGTTATTCGAAAAAACGATCATTTTAATAGAAAAAACGGTTAAAACGGTTCTTACGAACCAACTAACAGTGTTTCAATGTTTATTGGCGGGAAAATGTAAGAATAATTTGATGGTATACGTACGAAATTATGTATACCAACAAATTATTCTTACATGTTCCCGCCAATAAACATTGAAACACTGTTAATTTGTTCGTAAGAACTTCAGTCCCCTTTTTAACCGTTTTTACTATTAAAATGATCGTTTTTTCGAATAACATTTTTCTCCGTGTAGTAGTAGACTTAATAATCGAATCAATCACCTCTCTGAAATGACAACATTGGTATATATGTATAGTCAATAATTTTGTATGGTGACAAAGGCTAGGTCAAACTGGTGTTGTTTATTGTGTCACGATCTCACCAAAATCACAAATGGATGACATTAAGTGACATTAAGCATGACATTTAACAAAAACAACCAAAAACATTTATGTATATACTCGTATGTAAAACAAACATAAAAGCATCGCATCCATTTTATCAAAAAATATTTTACTCAATGCTAAAGTATTATGACTTATTCAATTATCTACTCGCTACCAAATAATTCATTACAATGGGAATTATGAATGTCATTGGGCCAAACCTAGAACGACGTAGAGGTGTAAATCAATGTGTGCAATCCGGAAGTCGCGGGTACAAATCCCCACGTGCGTAAGCAAATTTTACTTAATTAATTTGTGTTGTTTTACAAATGATTCAATCAAAATAAACTAATAAATCAGGCTATTCAGATATTGTCACCAAACACGGCTAAAGCCATTTTAAGCAACGTTTATATTCTGAGTGGTGGTTTTACGGGCGATACTGGCCGCAAATATGGTGTATATTATTCTAAATGAATAAATTGTTAAATTACACAAAATAATCAAATAAAATTTACTTGTGCACGCCGGGATTTGAACCCGCGACATTCAGATTGCTATTCGAGAGCCTTACCCCTCGACCACGGAGGCCGTCACCTGGAGCCAGTGAGACTATGGTATCCCCAATTAGGCAATGTTGGAATGAAGGTAGTGGGGAGGGAAAGGCGATGGGAAAGAGGAAGATTGGGAAGTAATAACCTGGCTTTACAGATATAGTCACCCAACACGACATTTCAAACAATGTTTCAATTTTAAATTATGATCTTTCACCAGGGCGATACTGCGATTATCTTCCACTCTGGAAGATGACGCAAATATATCAATTATATATTATTTTCAATGCATTGTGAAGAAAACACAAATTTATTAAATAAAATTTACTTGGGCATTCCGGGATTTGAATCCGTGACGTCTGGCTTCAGAGTCGAGAGACTTACGCCTCCATCACGGAGACCGTCAAATGGTTAGGAAAAAGACATATGAAAGGAAAGACAATAGTATTTATTATATGACGCGTGTTAAAACAAATAAAACTCAAAATATCGTGTTAAAACAAAAAAAAGGAAAAAAAAATCGTGTTAAAACAAAAAAAAGGAAATAAAAATAAAGCATGCGTGTCGTATTTAATCACACCTTTATTGACTATCAATTAGAGCCCCTATTCGGACTAGAGCAGTAATGAGCAACCAGCGACCCGGCGGCCACTTACGGCCCGCAATTCCATTTCATGTGGCCCGCGAGTCTTTTCGTACTGTCCCACTTGGCTAAATAAAATATCAAAAAAATTGCAGCATAGAATATTCAAGGTTTTCTGTACTATTTTACAAAAGGGTTTAACGAAAAACGAGTGTTTTCAATGTTTTAATCAGCCGCTTAAAATAATAAAATGTTTCTTACATATTCTTTTTTTTCAATTATTTCTGGCTTTCACCCTTCAAGGGTGTTCTAGGCCATCATTTAAAATTACGGAAAAATGAAAGGTGAATTTAAATATTAATTTTATTTAAATGGGCAAATTTCAAAATTATTACATAAGAGGCAAAATTAAAAATTAAACTTCGCAGTGCAGTGCTATTTGGGGATCTAGTTTTATAAAATACCAAAAGTTTACTTGATTAAATTTAACTTTCCGAACGATAAAAGCAAAAGCTGCACAAAAAATGTAAGTAGGTATATTAAAAATTGTTTTTTTTTTTTAATATTAGAACGATAAAAATCGACAGCATTAAATTTATTGGTTCGGCTTTGGAGATTTAAAATTTTCGCTTACGGCGCGCGCTTTCTTTTTTGCGTTCTATAAAGGTAGGACATATTAGTCGGCGTAGACAACTCACAATCCATACATTTTCTATGGAAATAGATGATTCAGAATCACACTGGCCACACGTTGCGATGCGTGTGGCCAGTTTGATTAATGCATATTTATATTTCCATAGAAAATGTATGGATTGTGAGTTGTCCAGATATTGTGATGTGCCATTTACGTAGCGTACGTCGACCCAGTATGTTCGTGAGTTTTCAGTGAGCTAGAGTGCTAAGATTGAAAAAAACGACGTTACTGATGTTGTTGTAGCTGAAAATGATCTTTTTTTTAATTTCAACTTTTTTGTATGAAGATCTTCAGGATTCTTTCAGTTTGGGGATGCGCCGCATCCATAAACTGAAATAGCTTCATACAAAAAGTTGAAATTTAAAAAAAAAAACATTTTCAGCTACAATAACATCAGTAACGTCTTTTTTTCAATCTTGGCACTCTAGCTCACTGAAAACTCACGGACCGCCCCTATGTACCTACCTTAAAAGTTTTATTAAAAATCATGTTAGAATTAGGTTTGCGACAACACCGACTGCTAATTTAACAATGTTAAGCTGTAGATACCTTATCCCTGCAGCCCGCTAAAAAAAATGAAAATGGATAAATTGGTCTACCGGCTAAAAAGGTTGATTATCACTGGATGAGAGGATGGTTCCTCTACTCTGCATGAAATTCGATGCACCCACATATTGACGAGTCTATTTAATCAACGCCATATGGTATGCTACAATTTAAACACGATCTTTGAGCAATAATGTGTCCTTGTATGACAACAATGAACACCATTGTAAACAACCGCACGCCCCTCGCAACAATTATTCAATTACTAGAACTCTGGCAACATGCATTCTCAAAACCTATTAGACAAAATTAAAATTATATTAAAAAAAAAATTCAAAATCATTTGATACTGTTATTTGACTGAGCATACTCAAGTCCTGCTTTAACTCGACAATTTGGGATTTCATCTGTCTGTAAAATTGTTTGGTACGCTCCGGTTCCGATTCAAGAGTGTCCGTGTTAAATATTACCTTTTATCTCGCCAGAGTTGGCATGATGGTGGTTCCTACTACTACTAAATCAGAATAATCAACTAGATAGGTACCTACTACTGGCCTAAAGAAAGTTTGAAAAAATAATTGCCGTTGAAATGGTGACGTTTCTTTTGAAAAATTGATTGATTCTTTATTTGAATTAAAGGATGATATTTAATTATATTATCGAAGAAAGCAAAACACTTTGTGGCTTGACATTATACCAAATGAAACAAATTCTTAGTTTTAAACCACTTAATGCAATAAACAAATGAAAAAAATACTTAGTTTTAAACCACTTTATTGCAATAAAGTGGTTTAAAAATAAGTATTTGTTTCATTTGGTATGATATTTTATTAATATTTTTTTTATTATTTCCGAAACAAACAAGTAGATAGTAATAAATACTACACTACTACATAAATAAAATAATTGTAAACATTTTTTACGGTTTTACAACCATTAATGTGTGGCAAATGGCTGTTTATCAGTTGTGTAAAATTTAAAACACGTTTGTTAGTAACGGTTTAATGTTTTACGGGCACATCTTTTAGCAGCATATATATTAATGATTTTTGACAGGTAAGATGTATTAAAAACTTTCAAAGTTTAAAACGATTGCCGTTATTTAGGTACATAAAGCAAAAAATAATTATATTTAGTGGTATTCGAAAAGCATGTAAAAAACTGTACATAAATATTTCATGAATAATGAATAAGAAAAAAAAATTATAGCTTCTAATGTGGCGTGGTAACAAATGATTTGATTTGATTTCAGCTGAAAAAGTTAATTAAACTAAAAAAATTGACAGGCCATAATAAAAAGACATCAACGACCTTAAAATAAAATTGGCAGTTTCGTTATCTTTATTTATGTTGATTTAATTTGAGTGTTTCCTGTAAACGTAATCCAGTGCAGTTACATAATTTATTATCAAATGTGAAAGCGACAGTATTTATTGGACACGTTAGTTATTATTCTAATAACACCTAAATGTTGTATTGAGCTAAATTAATGAAAAGAAATTTCGACTGGCAGAAACAGCGGACACAGAAAGTCCTGCGTTTAACCTTTCAAGCCTTAGAAGGACATTACTAGCCACAAACATATTCCATTAGAGCCTCTGAAGGACAGATCTGGCCGGGGTGTCCGTACATTATAGAAGTATTTTTATCTTTTTTCTATGATGCGGAGATTTGTGATTTGTTCTCCGTTAGAAAGAAAAAAAATCTTCTCCGTTTGTCCTAAATATTTATTTATTTATTTTATACTTGTGCGAATGCTTAGATGGTCGGCAAGAGTGTCACTAAAATTAAAAGTTCACGCATTCGTGGTAGCCTGGGTGTCTCGGACATAAACAATAAGCTAGAGGAACGACAGTTGAGGTGGTATGGTCACATAAAACGGAGACCACCAGACAACACAGTGAAGCAGGCAATGTCTATGTAGCTTCATCGACAGTCGTCCAGAGGAAGACCAAAGAACTCCTGGATGACTCAATGCTCCAAAATCCTAAGTAGAAACGGCCTGGAAGAGAGCGATACCCAGAACCGAAGAAGCTACAACCTGAGAACGAGGAGAGCCGACCCCAACAGCCTACCTGGGCAATGAGTTGGGACAGTGCAAGGAAGAAGATACTTGATTTCAGGGATAAAGTGCACGTCAATTGGATTTTAACGTGAAATTGACAAAGTACATGATTACAAATTGGCGGAATTTTTTCCTAGATAATCGAAAGTTTAAAAATTCATTACAATTATATTGAATAAACGGCATAAAAAGTGAAGTGACAGTTTTCTTACTAATTCCAAGCACAAAAGGAATGTCTACATCGAATTCTTTCAAAATTATGGACCTTTGGCGTCCAAATGGTTCGATATGTTTTTTTAATAAGATCTTCATATTAGGTATTTGGTATTTTTTTTATTAAAAATTAGCGGATTTTTTATTACTTAACCCTTTACGCGCGGTTAAAGTAAAACTTCTTTGACTGTTGTGGCAGTATTAAGGTAGAAACATACCGGGTCGAAGTACGTACGCATCGCTAAGCCTAATAAATGTATGGTTGCTAAGTAGCCCAGATATTGTTAGGCGTAGCGATGCGTACGTACTTCGACCCACTATGCATCTACCATTACTATTCTAGCGAAGGCGAGAACAATTTAAAAATAAAAACAAACACAGATGGCAGTAACTGTAACGATATCCGAACATCATTTCCGTTTGAAAACGTTAGTTTCGTCCGAAAAGGGTCTGAATTACTACTCGTTATATCGCGCCTAAATAAGTTTTATTTCAATAAGAAATATATAGCACCTTTAAAATGCCTCGAAAGCAGATACGTTTTTAGATTTTCACGGCCAAAAGCATTTTCGTTGTTTGTTTTTGGGGTGTTATGCCGTGTTGCGCTACCTCCTTCTTTAGCCGACGTTTCGGACAGCGTTGCAGTGTCCATCATCAGGGCAGATCCGGCAGATCGTCGGATCGTCGGATCGTCGGATCGTCGGATCGTCGGATCTGCCGGATCTGCCCTGATTATGGACACTGCAACGCTGTCCGAAACGTCGGCTAAAGAAGGAGGTAGCGCAACACGGCATAACACCCCAAAAACAAGCAACGAAAAAGCCTCGACAGCATTTCGAAGATCCATGAAATTTCGCCATGTCGTTGGGACTTCTAGGTAAAAATATTTTTAAAACTGAAGGGTTAAGAGCCTATACAATGTACATACGATCCGTAACCGAAAGGGAAATTTGGAAACAAGTGCCATAATGTCCGAAACCGGGACCAATTTAAACAATATCCGAATACAATTAACAAGTCTGGACGCCCAGTGGCTTTATTCAATCGTGTAAAATATTCCAGAGAGCAAATAAGGATTCAATCAATTCAAAGTAATAATATTTACCTGTGCGGTCTGAAAACAAATAAACAAACAACGCTGTGTTGAAGCCAAAAACAATTGGGTGACTCGTGTGAACGGGTTTGGCATAATAGGTATTTTACATGATCGAACAAGATTTTATCTGCGATTGAATTTTGGCTTATCACATTTTTACTACGTGTGCCATGCGCTGGGAATTGTGGATAGCCGCTGTTCTGGGACTTCTCTGAATGTAAAGATGTAAGCAGTTTGTTTAGTATAGCTTTGATTTGTAAGCTAAAAGAATTTATAGAAAGGTGGATACAAGAAACTGGTTTTAGATTGGATAACCATCACCTCTGCCTTAGGGTTCGTCACTCCAAGTGGTTCTGTATGTTTGGTGACTTAGCACGGGTACCCGGGCTCGTGGGGTGAGGTTAGTCTAGGTCTTAGCAGCGGATGCGTCTGCCCATCTATAGTGTTGCAGACCGGATCGGGACAGTGGTTAAGAGATACCTTTTAACCTCTCCAGCAGGACTTTCTCAACCCATCGCCTTGCACCGCTGTGGGAGGAATGGATTCATACGTCCGTCACTCCTGGACACACTGACCCCTAGATATATAGGCAGTGCTAGTAGTATTATAAAGCGATTAACTATAATAACTACCCACCCCTCATACCTGTTTCCTTCCCAGAACTTCCTCTCCGTTATTTAGTTTTAAAAAACACGTTACACGATGTGTCTAGTAGATTCGACCAGACACGAGGTAATTTTAAAGGCCTTAGGGCGTATCTTGGTATTGTACATCAATAGCCAAGATGTTCTTTGTCTATCGGCAGTTACTTCATTTTCGTAAAGTTTTGAATGTATTGAGGAGTTATAGAATGACGTTCCTCAGTATTGTCTGCACTCTATACTCATTAATACTGTTTATAGTTCAAAAACCGCAAGACACGACCGGCGCAGATTAGCACGCAATATATAATTATGCCATAATTAGAGCAAACAGCGATAAGAGATAACGAAGCAAACCGGAACGAAAAATACAATGGTGAAGTTTCAACAAAAGTTACAAAAGTAGGGGGAAACAAGAAGCCAAAACAAAGCTGCCTGCAAGCTTTTGGCCCTGGGCGACTGTCGATGAATTTACCGAACTGCCCTTAGGTTTAGGTTTACACAGTAAGGGCAAGTCGACGTGTATCAATTACCGAAGTAATAAAATCCTCATAGCGACGTGTCCAAATACATCAAGTCCTTTATTGTATTAATAACCCCATGAAAATGTAATCATCCAGTGAGCTGGCCGGGACCATTATAGAGGGAAAACAACACGAGTGTCAACACCGAGAGAAATAAACCGAAAGCACAATAACTATATTTTGTGAGTATATCATTATAACGTAATAAAATATGAAAACATAATTACATGATATGATCGCGCATTACATTACGAGGGAGTAATTTATTATGAAACATTCATAATGAACACAGAGTCGAGATTATATTTCTACTGTCAGTGGTAAATGTGTTTTTAAAAAAGGTGAACTTTTGGCTTTTACAAAATGAAACAAGTTCTTTGTTTTAAACGATTTTAATTTAAAATAAAGTTAGAGTTAATATTTAAACCGAAGTGGAGAAAGAACTTGTTTAATTTTGTGAAAGGCACAACGTGTTTGCTTTCTTCGATTATTTTAGCTTTTAGTTGTGTAATATCACGATTTTCGGAATAATCCATAGTTAAACAAATTTAATGTATCGCTCGGCCCGACTAGTTAAGTAGGTTATTTTCGCACTATGTACGCACAATGATAATGTCCGATTAAACACTTTCTACATGGCAAATATTATAAGGAAATTAAGTAATGGCAAGTATACAAAAAAGTTCCTCGTATTTATTAAAATAGGTAGGTACTAACTAGGATGTCCCAAGCTTGAATGGAGATTTTTTCGAATTCAGACACGCATACTCACACGATTTGGTCCTAAACAGTCAATTACGAAATAATATCAATCTAGAATAACAGTAACTTGTGCCGACTTGACGTCAGTTTCTTTTTGAAATTTTGTACTATAGGATTACTTCCCAAATTGTGTAATATTGAAATTTAAAACACAATTTCGTTACCAAAAGTTTATTACCATCCTAAATACGTAATAAGTAATAAAGTGGATATTCTCTCTTCAAAGTTTCTCTTTTACAGGTTAGGATACATCTTTCGGTGTTCCTGCACCCAACGTAACAAAAAATGTTTTTGTTCTTCCTGTACCGTTTTTAAACGTTGAAAGTATTGCATCAACTTAACAGCTCTTTCAGCTGTATTGTTTACTGTCTTAAGCGTGGACATAGTGCCTTTAACTGCCAGAAACGAGGCGTTCGTCATCAACGAAAAGACTAGATCCCTCGTACGCGTAGCACCCATGGGTGCAGGCTTAACTTTTGAGTTACTTTGGACCACTTGGATTTTCGTAAGATTTCAGTGACTTCAAAAAGCACAAAAAAATTGTAAGGTGCTATTACAGCCAGTATACACTGAAGTTATGACTTGACATAGGATGTCACAATCAACAAACACACGTCAAGCACAGCTATCTTGTCTTTGTTGGCCATTTTGAACTGAGAACTGAGTACGATATTTTCAGGGAATCTAGTTGTCATCCATCTGGCTTGATGCTTGGCACCTGGAGGCCTTGTTTTGAATTTCCTTTCAGTATCTTTACCCAAAAGTATGATAAAAAGCTCTTAAAACTCTCGATAGTCATCCCGCACAATTTGATTTTGTCAATTCTTTGCGCTAAAACTTTTTTTTGGAAAATAACCCCTAACCTAACCTAACATATTTAAGCATTTATTTATATTATTTTCGTCACTTTTATTGAATTTTCAAAAGAGGTTTTAATGAATTGTCGAAATAATTCTGAGTTGTCCAGTCACCATTTTTTCTTTGAAATTGGCAACTAGCCGGCGCGCGAAAATTGAAAATAGAAGTATTACAGTAAAAAAAAAACATTTTTAGTTTTTATGGATTGATTTTTTTAAAGAACATAACGAGCGCGGCGCACAATTTCCCAAAGATGTCCCATCGGGCCGTAATAGTCGGCTGCGCCAATTGTACCCGCTACTCGCTCACTGCTACCCACCACTTGCTACCCGCTCAGTGCCATTGCTCATCCGCCCGTCCCAGATTTCATGCCTTTTAGAATGGAAGGATATCATGTTTAAAAATGCAAAGAGTTTATGAAAACGACTGACTCCGGTTAGCCTTGTAACAAAGAAAATAATTTTCATAACTCACGTCCCCCGCTTTGTTCTCCTTGTGTGTCTAATTAACTTTTAGCGGACTGTGTTTCCATATTTTTTCCCAGTGGCGTGCGAGGGAGGGGTTTTTGCTTGATTGCTAATCTTCTCCAACCCTTTTTGTAATCACCTGAATGCGGGAGTACCTTTGAATTACAAGTTTGGGGTGTTTTTAGTATCTCATTTGAATGGGAAGTGAAGATCCCAGATAGCGCTTGATAGAATGTACATACAAATGTTCATTGAAAGACATTACTTTTTTTTATTCAAGCAATAAATATAAACATTTTTTAATGCATAAAATAAAGCTTTTAAGAGTTGTGTGGAATAGCTGGAATTTGTTCAAATGTTTTAAAGGTGGTAGGTTTTTTAAATACAGTTCATTGGCCTCAGTCTAAGAAATATCAAAAAAAAAATCCTTATTTATAAGCAAACAAAATGCACTGGAAAACGACAAGAAGATTTTAAATTATAACCTTCTCATAATAAAATAATTGAGAGAACTGAAAACTCGTGGCCTTAAGTTATGTAAAATAATCGTAACGAAAACACAAGATAAAATATAATGTTCACGTAACTTAGAGCGGTGCTCCTCAAACTAAAGGGGTCTCAAGTTTTTGCCAGGGAGTCCAAATATAAGAAAATACTTAAAAATTAAATACCTAATGCGGTAGGTAATTGTTGCTCATTTCGGAGAGTATACAACATTCGGTTTTGTAGTAATTTTGTATAAAAAAAGTTTACTAAGATGCCTGGTAGGTAGGCATTAATATACTAGTCCCAGGGAGATATCGTATGCACGTCATTGACGATCGTTCTAAAATTGGTTCATAAAAATCTTCATTCTCTCACGTCTTGTATGAAAAGGAAAAAGACGGAGGATACTAGAATGTCGAATTTCTTTAATCATATTCCTAATAGTTTGCGATACATCACATATTTTTTGTCTTCACATTTTTCATACGAACTTTAAAACTATTATGGTATTTCCAATTATAAACCAAGCAAAAAAATTAAATGCGTTATTTCATAAAAGTAATAAAATTCGCACAAGATGTGGCAGACATTTACACATGTGATACACGCAATAAAAGCGCTAGCGTTATTTGGTTTGGCGTATTTCGGCATAACCCAATGGGAATGTATGGCGAGCGATATGCTGAAATAGGCCAAGCCAAATAACGCTAGCAGTTTCATAGTTGTGTCTGTCGGACCCATTAATAATTTTAATGTAAACATTTTTGAATAAACAAGTAAATATGCGTATAAATAAATAAAATTCTTAAACTAACTCACGTTTTTATTTGGATTCCACATATTTATTGATGTATGCATACAAATAAATTATTATGCATCTGTGTGGTCGATGTAGGAAGTTATTTATACTGCATTATCAATATAAATATATTTTAATGTAAAGGTTGCGTCAATTAAAAAAAATATATAAAATTTATCCTGTCACAGCTATATTCCAACTTGTTTCATATCACCGAAATTAAATGTGACCATAAACATAATAGTCTTGTAGATAATATTTTTATATTTGTATTTAGTTTTATTTATCCTATGTTTTTTTTTCCTTTCTGCTTTCTTATTTTTTATTATTTATTACCATAGTTTTTATTATCAGTTTCTATAAAAAAGTACGTTCATATATTTATTAAGTATGACTACCACAACACGGGCATTAGACTAGCATGGTAGTTAAAAAAAATGTCAAAAACTGTAACTTAAATATTTATTAAATAAAAAATTAAAGAAGAACGGTCACTGTCACCCAAAAAACGTGAATAAGCATGTTAGGGGGCATACATTAATTACGTGAGCAAAAAATGGGTAGGGGGGGTCCAGTGAAATCTCACCAAATATCATTATACCGACGGGGGGGGGGGGTCAATAAAAATCTCTCGTCAATTTTAAAAGAGTATATATTATTATAGAGATAATTTAAAAAAATATTGTTTCACTTCTTTTGAAGTGTCCCATTTTGCCTGCTGAAAAAATGGCTATTATGAAAAACATTTATTTCGAGAGTAAGAAAAATCTCACGTGAGGGGGGGGGGGGGTTCCACTAAATCTTACTTAATCTCACCAAGGGGGGGGGGGGTCTACATTTTTTTTTTACTGTTCATATATTTAATGTATCTATGTCCCCTTACGACGTACACTCCTTTAAAATACTGCATGATGACGTGGACACGAGGCCTTTATAAACTATTTTTAAATCCACAAGTAAATTAGTCAAATATTTCATTATTATATATTTATAAATAGAAAAGTTAGATAAGCGCTGGTTAAGAGACGAGATCACTGTGTCTTGGGATTTGGGATTGATATTTATCAAGCCGAGTTCCACAAACAACAATTTTTCGGAAGTGTTATCACCGGAAGGAGCAGGGCAGGAAGGTACGCGCCGCGCGTGCCTGCTAAGGAGCCCAATTAGCGTCCCAGAGTTCGCACTCACAGTGGGATGGTGTGAAAGTGCCGAGTTTCTATCAGATAGTGCCGTTAAACTAACTCTGGGAAGGAGTTGTAAAGTACATGTCGTAGAAGATGCGTAGCTTCGTTGGGAGTTAAGCTAAACTCATTTTTTATAGGTAAACAATGCGAGGAAAACAAATTATTATAATTTTATTGACATCTGAACCTCTTTTACAACCATCAGGTTTAACAAAAAACGGCTTAAGGCACACAACTTAATTTAATTAAATTCAATATATTTTGTTCTCTCAAAAACATTACAAAACTTTACAATTTGGTGTGTTTTTAAAATACAATTGTAAGAGTGTACATAATTACAAAACAGGTAAGGGTACAAACTATACAAGCGTTAATAGAGCTTGCCTTTTAAAGACAACTTTACTAACACTAAATTATGTCGATATCCGAATTAATTCTGTTCAACAGCAAGATGATTGCTCTCCCGATCGGCATCATTGTTAAGTTTTCAGCGCCCTTGAGATGATTTTTACACGAAAACGGCGCTATATAAATTATCCGAACATTATTATTATTACTCTTGCAGGCCGGGAGATAAAACAGTATCTGCTGTCGGTGGCGAAGATAACCATCGGGAACATAAAAATAAAGTTTTCGAACCAACCACGAATCAATCTGAAGAAATGCATGGCAATGTCTACATCTCTCCTGACCCGTAGATGGTTCATTCCAAGCATACCTAAAAGAAAGTCTGTAGGATAGAGCCACGGGAAATAATAACCAAATATATCTGTGTATGTATGGTAAAGGTATTATATTTTATTTTATTGTGCACACAAATGTCTGCAATACAGCATTAAGACACGTAAGTCGACTAACAAAAATTTCTACCTCTCGAATCTTGGGACTTAATTTTGGCTACACACCACACCTTAACCATCACAAGAGTTCGAGTTTCTAACCTTGTAAGGCGTTCGGTCCAATGCCCCGGGGAAGAGCCGTGCATTAGCCCGCCCCCGCCCCGGAGCAAGGCCGCCCCCGCCCTGGGCCCGGCCCTGCCAGCCGCCTCACTATTCTCAGTAACTCAATACGGTTGGATCTAATTGAGAGACGAAGTTTAATCCCTGTCAGCCGTAACTTGCTGTTCCGGGCACTCAACAAAATCTTACCGCGGTTGGTCGGTTAGGGTGATGCGCTACGTCGTCAAAAATCGGGATCAGGCCGCTAACAATAACACTCCTTATGTATATAGTGATAAGATTTAACAATTCCTGTTTAACACCAGCCGCCTGTTTTGATTTATTTACGTAAAAATATTTCCAAAAAAACTAGTTCAATTTTATTTCGCGAAGCACATGCACAAATATTTATATATTTTACGGTCACTTTTAAAGAAATTAATTTTCCTAATTTTACAATAGTTTTTTTACGATTATTTGAAATGCAATCACGTATTCTATTAGTAGTACCTATTTAATTAAAGCATCTAAAATATTTCTAAGCGATCTAATTTTCAAAATAACATCACATGATTTTGCATTACTTAGTAGTGCATCACCTTAAGTGGCCATTTAAAAAAAAAATGAGTGCAAACTTTACGCACGGTTGAAGTAAAACTTCGTTGACTAAAAACTAAATAAAAACTTACATTTTTTAGACGGTGGAAAATGATTAGGTGGTTTATTTTTTTGTTTATATTTATTTATAGACGAATTTGTAAAATTTTCCTGCGATTCAGCCATTTGAATTATAAAACACTATTTTTATTGTCACACTTCTGCCAAAGAACCTTTCTGAAAGAAAGAAAATTGTAAAAGTTTTATATTAATAATTTTGCAGACAAGTGTAAGGATTTTGTTGATTTTCAACAAGGTTCGTGATTTCATACTGAACTTTAACTCTTATCAAGTAAATCTCTCAAAAAGAAAACTGCAGCAAGCTTTTGAAACTAGGGCAAATAAAATGAGAACAGACGATGCAATGTTGCTAGCAGGAACCGCACATGTTGCAAAAGGAATCGAATAAACGGTTCGGTTTAATCCCACAGCAAAAACTTTATTTCCGTGGCGTTTGGATAACGGTTTCGGAGAAGAGGATTAAAAAACCGAACATCCAAGTTATGTCCGCATGGCACAATAATACGAGAATGTCTGGCAAATAAGTAAAAAGGGGCAAAGCCACAGCTTACGCTATACCCATTAGCCATACAGAATTAATTCTTATTTACTTCCAATACTGTCTGGATTCTGGATTAGAGTAAGCTGATTGGATATATGCAGATCTCTCTTAATTTCAAATATAATTATTGATCATATGCGATGTTCGCAATTAGGACGCCAAATGAACGTCGGTTAATTGCTTCTTTCTACAGACGTGGGTGTCTTCTCCTGTGAAGATTTCACATCTTCTTTCATTGCAATTAATCAATAACTAACGAACCATCACGCCATTTTTCAAATAGTAAACAGAGGTGGTGGAACACCGTACAGCTTTGCATTGGCTTATTCACTGCTTTGTTCATTCACATTCACGCATAGTATATGTACAATAAGCTTTAATTCTGTATTAGCGTAACAAGATTTTACCCAAGTTCTCACAGAAAGGAAGAAATGAAGGGAATACGGGGAAATGGAACTAGGCAGTAAAAAGAAAACCGACTAATCAACCTCGATGCCTTTACACGCAGCGTTTGGCAGAGATGATGTGCACACAACTTAATCTTGGCACACACTCAATTAATTCAGACTTATTCCATAGCTTACTCATACATTACACGACTTAGGGGGTTTCTCACCATCCTCCCAATAGCTTATCTACACTAAATTAGTAATTAAATAACGAATATTTTCGATTCACGGTTTATTTATTTATTCAGTTGGAGTTTATAATTCGGTACTCGAATCTATGAATAGTGGCTATGTATTGGAAAAGTTGGCCGAGTTTTCTAACCACTTCGAATATTTAATATTCGTTTGTAGATAAACTATTGGGAGGATGGTGAGAAACCCCCTTACACGATTATTCGTTTGAAAACATTTTGAGGTATTTCTAATATTTTTAGTATGAATTACTCCACAAATAGACTTCTCTTCATTATTTAGTTACCTACATCAATTCCGACGTCCGTTTATTATGCAGGTCGAGATTGCGGAATTTACGAACACAGTGCTATGACCATCCTTTGTTGGTAAACACCACGAGATTTCTCAGTTGAATTGTAAAACAGATGATAAGAAAGGAATTCATTTCGAAAGATCAAAGAAGTAAAACTTCAGAATTTCATTGCAACGGGGAAACACTCGACAGTAATAATAATTAAAAAATAAATAACTGACTTCCAATTCTACGAGTTAAGATAAAGAAAAATGCAAAGCAAACCCTTCAGATTTGTTTCTATAGCGCTCGGTATTATTCTTGTCTCAGAATAGAACAGTGTTTTGCGTTGGTTTTACTCAGACTTGCATAAATAATCTTAGAAACATCCTGGGTCTCAATTCTACAATCCAGGTCTCTCTCGATCGCCGTCGAAAGTACATACATAGGTCAACTTTGTTATTCTCGAATCTCGTCGAAGGTACGTACTTAGACACCAAACTACAAGGCATTCCACTCGAACAACGAGTGGGTCGAACCAGTCAACACCGACAAAACTGTCAAAATCTAGTATATTGAATCCTAACCTAAGATCGTTTCCACCGCTCTTCGAAGAACAAGCATCGTATATTTTCACAAAGTGGTTTTAAGGTTCAATACATAATGGTTGATTTACCGGCAATGTTCGCTGCAATACATAATGTAGAGCAAGCTGAAGTAGCTGCTTTGAGACCAAAAAGAACAGGGCATTATTTCACTTATTTGACAGACGAAGACTTCGTCAGAAATAACAGGCTTTGCAAGTCTTAGTATGTCTGCTGGTAGTCACTTCGCCTCCATTCATAATTCCCCCATTCCATTCTTCAGCTCTAGATGTCGAAACAAAGGTGAGTTCAAAAATGACTTCGGTTGATTGTTATCAAATAAAAATGAACTTCCTAATCAATCTTTTGCAACACCGGTTTGCAGGTGTTAGAATTTAGAATTAAATTTCTTTTCCGCGGGTGATTAGCTAGCTAGCTGATTTTGGCTTTAAGAATATACCCGCCAGTCATTTCGAAGAAAATGCGGTGGCAACATCGAATTCACACTATATAAATGTCAAAGACATCAGAAACATAGACAATGTTCAATAAAGGGCTGCCAATATAATAATCTCTTCAGCCCTTTTGACATTGAAGAACACGTATAAATGAAAAATGCGACAAAGTTCGTCGGTACGATAGGTAATTTTTCATTCGTAGGTGGCGCACAACGAATAACCCTTGATCGCTATTGGAGAATTGAGCCCCTGACGCGCGCCGGGTGTTGGATAGAAATATTTACAATAGCCGCCATCCGAAAGCGAAACAACCGCAACCGGTCTAAGAATAAATATAAAAAAGGAATGGCCATTACCGAGGGGAATAAACGCGAAAGGGTTCAAATCTTGAAATCAATTGGACGTGAAGAATAAGGGAAGACCCTCGATAAATGACAGTTTATTCTCCAAACAATTCGTTTATAGGCCACGGATGTGACTGCTCAACACGAATACAAAAGGCCCACCCCTTCACAACGATTATTGGGCACGTTCTACGTTCGGTGCAAGGTTAACCGCTCAATTCCAAGACTTGAGCTAAACAAAAATTGCTGAAATTTAAATACTTTATGAAAAAGAATATCGAAAATTCTCTTCAAATAAAAGTGTCTGGAGTCTGAATTTCTCTTGGAGTAAAGATGAAATAATGTCTTCAAATAATTTTTGATTGGTTGATGGACAGCTTTTACGTACAGTACCTATATTTGACCGGTCAGTGGTTGAGTAGGCATAGCGTTTGGGTCCCACCCAGGCGTTCCGTGTTCGATTCCTCGGCTGGCTAAGTCCTCCATCACAACACAAGCAACATCTTCCGCTTAGTGTGGTGGTAGTAGGAGATTTTCAAATGTTGTTGGGTTATTCATAACCCGGGAATGTTTGTCTTTCGTAAAAAAAAAAAAAAATGTATTACGATATTCAACATTAATCCAAAGCAAATATAATTATTGAGAATTTTTGTTTTTACAATAAATGGAATGCATTAAATTATAATAAAAAGATAGAGATATAGTGATATTATTTTTTATTTCTTATTGATGGACATCCTTACAACTTAATGCCGTTTACGTATTATAGTATATAATCGCGAAGTAGGTACCTACGCTACACAATAAATTATATTAGTAACTTTAATGAAAAAACGACATACTAAATAAGTAAACTTATATCAATCGAATGCTGATCTTATATAGATTAGACAATACTGACTTTTTATACCTAGGGGGACCATGTTTTTATAACTAAGGGCCGGCTGTTTCAAAGCTAGCTACAGTAAAAGTTAAACTGGCTAGCTTTAAGTAAGTTTTTTCGTAAGTTTATGACTTTGGATTTTGTGAATGGGCACTTTGGATTTTCAAAATGCAATATATTCATTTTGAAAATCCAATATGCCAATTGGTCAGAAGTCGTAAACTTACAAAAAAACTTACAAGTGTAAATCTAGCCAGTTTAACTTTTACTGTCTAGCGTTGAAACAGACGGCTCTAATGCCTTGTTCTGACTGGGAGAGTATTTTAGTCGAGTAGCTAATATTTTAGTAACTAAACGTGTCCGAACCCACAATTTTAGTAGATAGGCTAGTCAGCTCTTTAGTAGATTGAATCCATTTGGTTCTATTTTTTCGGCGAGTAGAGTCCCCATCACGCGTCCCTGCGCACTGACATGCGAAGTTCATTCGTAGACGCAGACGCGCGCAACATGTCGTCCCGTTAAAGTGAAAATACTACTCTAAAATTCTTAATTTTTTTGGCTCTTAATCAATTCATCTCACTAATTTATTCTTCCACCTCTTCTAAAATAAGCATTACAATCAGTATTAATTAGCGTAAGTTACTTTATTGCGTTGCAGCCCGTCATGTCGCTTACTAATGAACTCCACTTGACAGCAGTGCGAACACTTTTTGGTGAGTCAAGTAGCGAGTTACTCTCCACTCGACTTACTACTTGTCAGGTCAGAACAAGGCTTATATAATATTTTAGTTTTACAGTTCTTGTTTTGTACTACACCGTTATTGTCTATTATTGTTGTCATGTGCTATAACAATAGCACTGTTAATGTTAAATGTTGTACTCTGCTTTTGTTTTGTTTTGTGTATACCGTATATTCGTTATTTTCATCTTTAATGGAAATTTATTAATAATGAATTTTTATTAATATTTTGTAAATTAATTATAAATTTCTATTAATATTTTGTAAGGAGCACTATAAGTTTATTTTAGTTAAGCGCACTTGAAGTGAAACCACATAAAACTGCGCTATATAAATGTAAAGTTATTATTATAAGGCATAAGAGAGAGTATTATTTCTCCATTCGGCATGTGATGTGCAATGCTGCGGAATCGGAAGCAAACAAATTATTTATTATCAATAGGACATTATTAACATATTTATTATACATTCACGAAGAAGCATAGGGTGGAGTTACCTTTTACTTTGAAATAATAAAAAAATGCTTTTTGATGAAAATAAATCTTATTGTAATGACAAAATAAAAATTAGGTGGTGGAACATGAACGTATTCTTTTTTTAACAATTTTTTTTTAAAGTAAATAATGATTTTATCATTTTTATCCTAAATAAATAGAGTGCTTTTCAATGCACCTATATATATTTTTTTAGTTTTCACTATATTATACCACTGGCATTTAAAAGACCCTGTTAGTAATTCTCTTCCGCAGCGATCATACATTTAGGACCAGTTGTTTCGGAAAATTTCACGTTTGAATTTCCTTCAAATCGTCATTCACTGAAAAATTGGGTTGTTTCAACCTCCGTCAGAAGAAATTTCATCGAAAATTCCATAGAACCAGTTGTTTCGGAATTCCCTTCAAATTTGAATTTCCTTCAAATTTGAATTTCCTTCAAATCGTCATTCACCGAAAAATTGGGTTGTTTCAACTTCCGTCAGCAGTGAAAATACTATAGAAATGTGATGTGAATGTGATCAGCCGAGTCCGGACGGTTAGCGAAATAATGGGAGGCGCATGCGCAGACGTCAAAATTGTGATTCGGCGGGGAACACTTGAATAAAATTTTCAAATTTATCGAACGTTATTTGTTGCTATTTACTGCTGACGGAAGTTGAAACAACTCAATTTTTCGGTGAATGACGATTTGAAGGAAATTCAAATTTGAAGGAAATTCAAATTTGAAGGGAATTCCGAAACAACTGGTCCTATGGAATTTTCGATGAAATTTCTTCTGACGGAGGTTGAAACAACCCAATTTTTCGGTGAATGTCGATTTGAGGAATTTGAATTGGAACTTTCCGTGGAATTTTCCGAAACAACTGGTCCTTAGAAATAATCAAAACTGCAATCAGGAGAAACACCAAAAACCCAAAAATGTCAAAAATTACTTCAAAAATATTTCGAGTTTGGAATTATCTTGTGTACCTAATAATGGTTTTTTTTAATCTATGTCATATAGCTTTTTTAAAAATACCGTTTAAAACCTTTTTGAATGAAGAAACATCCTGTTACGGAGGAATGTATAATTTCTAGCTCGAAAATCAATTCATGAGTCAGGAGTCAGGACGACCTCTAAGAAAAACATGATGCGAAAAACTGCGACATCTTTAAAACATAAAACGATTCGAATGAGATAATCGTTAAGAATTTAATATTGCACCCATAAGTGAGTGGGTACAAAGATTTCTGCCTATTATTTGTCCACAGTGGGATCCTAATGCACCAGGTAGCCAAATGCATCCTCACCATTCAAGAAACATTCCCATATAATGACACCACATCATAAAAAGTACCCAATCTGAGACGAAAGGAGAAATTAAAACATGGTGGCATCCTTAAGCTTTTTTACTCGGGGCATTCGAAGGAACTGTTTGGCTGGAGGATATTTGCCTTCCAGAGTCATCACCAAGTCGGGCTGAGCTGATGTGGCGCGCGTCGGCGTGACGTGACTCTAAAGGCAGTCGCAACGTGATGCAAAATACAATCAAATATAATATACCTTCCTCCATGCTGCTTCTTACAGCTAGTGCAAATAGGGACGTGTCACGGGGGCTACGGAGTGCAGCGAGGAGCGAATGAGAGAGGCAAAGCCAGCGATTGAAATCTGCGAGGGTCTTGTAACTTCTATTAAACTCAATTTGCAATCAAAATACTCAAGTTTGGAATATAATCCATATGTAGTACATACGTGCAATTATTGAACAGCTTACGGCTACAGTAAGAGCTCTGACACTGGGCGGGAATCCACATTTAAAAAAAATACTACATATTATTTATACCGGTCAGTGGTTGAGTGGGCATAGCGTTTGGGTCCCACCCAGGCGTTCCGTGTTCGATTCCTCGGCTGGCTAAGTCCTCCATCACAACACAAGCAACATCTTCCGCTTAGTGTGGTGGTAGTAGGAGATTTTCAAATATTGTTGGGTTATTCGTAACCCGGGAATGTTTGTCTTTCTTTAAAAATAAATTTAAAAATTTAAAAAAAATGTTTTATCCGAATTTAAGGATTTCAGTCCGGACATTATGATGATAACAAACGAAGCGTCGCAACGCCGACGTGGAGAAGGTATTACGCCCAAATTCGCCAATACTACGAATGTGGAAACAGAGTGAGGGCCTTTATCCGATCGCGAATCGAAAAGGATTAAATATAAACACTATTGTGGTTAAAAGAGAATAATTATTGATCTAGATTTAAATATTAATAATACACTTGTCAGTCGGCTTTATATTTGTCAGTGAAATATACTATCAGTGCCATCGTGGTGAAAGACCACCGTTCAGAATTGAAGTTACGATGAAACGTTGCTTGAGATGACCTTTCCGTGTTTGGTGTCTATATCTGAGTATCCTCTTCCCATCTCCTTCCTCTCCCCACTACCGCCAGTCTTTATAACATACCCCAATTGGTGACACCGTAGTCTCTAGATTGTTGAGACTCTTGGGCGATATTCACATTGAAATAATACTAGATAAGAATTTTAAAAATTTAAAGTATTCAAAGATTCAAAGTGAAAATTCTCAAATTCAAAAAAAAGGCGGTATTTTTTGCGTTAGAGAAACCAAAGGAACCGACACATCCTTCTTGGCAAGGATGTGGATGCGAGGATGTGACCTTGCGGTACATTACATCATTCCCAGAGGAGGCGGTCTACATGTGCTGAATAGTGAGTGTATGTAGCTTCCTACACTGTTAGTTTAATTAATTATTAATTCCCGGTATAAGCACGAAAGCTTCTGTGTCGTATCATCATTCGAAAAATATCCAAGACTCGAATTATAATATATCTACTATATATCGATCGCCCAGTTGATTACTCAGACATCTCCGAAAAAATTGAGTTGAGTAAAAATGTTTCCCTCTATTTGGTACAATACTCAGATTATACCGATAAACGCCGCCAAATCCATTATAACAAAAATATGTTGTAAATTATGAGGGTTTTACCAGAGAATACCGGAAATTAGTCATTTTTAAATCAGATTCTGAAATATTGTTATTTTATCTGGTAAATGCACTTTACAATTTTGAAAAACAAAGTTTATTTTTAATATACTAAGGTTCCGTTGGTCATTGGCAGATTTTCGTTGTTTGTTTTTGGGGTGTTATGTCGTGTTGCGCTACCTCCTTCTTTAGCCGTTTCGGACAGCGTTGCAGTGTCCATCATCAGGGCAGATCCGGCAGATCCGACGATGTCCATCGATATCGATATCCATATCGTCGGATCTGCCCTGATGACGGACACTGCAACGCTGTCCGAAACGTCGGCTAAAGAAGGCGGTAGCGCAACACGGCATAACACCCCAAAAACAAACAACGAAAGTGCTTTTGGCCGTGAAAATCTAAAAACGCATTGGCAGATTTGTTCAATTTTCAAACGACATATTGATAACAAAAATTTCAAATCATATAGGTAATCAATCATACAACAAAATAAATCAATGCATAATCTAGTAAACACATTTTTCAGAATTTATTAAAAAATAAATCCGAGAACGTGTTTTGTGACGAAAATATTTCAGTTTTTCTAGTTATTTAAGGTCTTACAAACTAAAATATTTCAGATACGTTTTTAGATTTTCACGGCCAAAAGCATTTTCGTTGTTTGTTTTTGGGGTGTTATGCCGTGTTGTGCTACCTCCTTCTTTAGCCGACGTTTCGGACAGCGTTGCAGTGTCCATCATCAGGGCAGATCCGGCAGATCGACGGATCTGCCGGCTAAAGAAGGAGGTAGCACAACACGGCATAACACCCCAAAAACAATAAAATATTTCAGATTTTTTTACACACTTATTTTGTTTAGACAATAGTGAATAATCATAAGAAGTACACGATCTATAATATAATTTTTTTTTGTTTGTTCGTACCGTATGCGCGGCCATACCGTTCATCCGATTGCGATGAAACTTTGGGAATATGATGTGCGCATACCCGGGATGGTTATACTATAGTGAGCTCTGGCGTTATGAAATTATTTTCTATACTATTCATACGATTGCGATTAAAATTTCATCCGATTGCTAATATGTTTTTTGAATTGTTGTGAACATGCCCGTGAATACTTCTATATATTCTATATATATACTGGTGAGCTCTGGCATTATGAAATTTGCATAAAAATATAAAATAGATCAAGCGAGTTGATGGAAAAATATGTGTATTTTATGGAGTTAGGCTACAGGGACAAAAAGCTGTGAGGAGGGGTATGTAGAAGGGTCGGTTGGGGAATTAAGGAGAGGGGCTTTGCGGGAGGGGGACGAGGGACAGGGGAAGGCGAAGAAGGTGGAAGCGGAATGCTAACCTAAGTAACAATCAGACAGGGCAATCGATTAACTAGTATCAAATAAAAAAAAATAATGAAGCCTAAAAATACAATTTAATTACATTATATCTGATAGAAACTGTGACGACTTCAACATTACTTTCGAAAGAGAAAAAAAAAGCATTTTCTTCATCGGAAAAGCTCATACAATTTTTTTTTCCCACCCAAACGAAGTTCAAATCGGACACTATAGCGACACCTGCGATAAATCAACAAACTATTAGAGAGATCTGTAAAACAACAAGATTATGGTGATTTCTCCTTCCATCGAAAGATGTCGATAAATAAAAACGTGATATTTAAAACTTTAAGGGTGGAGTCTCACAGAAAAGTTTTATCCAATCAAGAAACAGGAGGCGTGACAATATATGAAAGACCACTTTGAACTTTGGACTTGAGACATAATTCAAGAAACTAATGGATCCAACCTTGAGATTTATTAAAATCGAATAAGGGTTCATGCCCGGAGAAATAAACAAAGTCACACGATCAGTGCATTCGGAACGATGACCCTAGCAAATGTTTACAATACGAGTGCAGTAGAGGGATAATTAACCATTGAAGTACGGGAAGAAACTGCCTCCGAGATGACAAAAAAAGTTCACGTAAAATGATTATGAAAATCAGATGTATAAAATGCGTCAGTACGATAAAGGAAAAGTTACACACAATGATTGAGGTGTTAAAAAACTTACGAACATTGGTGAAAATTGACGTAAAAGGCGAGACAGAACGAGAATTCCGAACTAAGATTTGTATAAATCAGAAAACGGGAAATATACAATTATGAGAGTTGATATGGTATAGTGAGTCGAGAGGAACGGCAAATCGAAAAGAAAATCAAGGAAAATTCGTACTTTATCGACAGATGGCGGATAGCTTAAAACACTGAAAACAGCTTTAATCTTAATGCGAGGGTTATAATATTATTGAAAACCGACAGCCAATTTTGTTGGAAAATAGAAGGAAATGGTTGGACGTACGGAACCATGAAATTTAAAGGAAAAACCAGAGTATAGACATGTGATTTAACAAGGGAGAAACTCGGATATAAAAGGTTATCGGCCGCCGACGAATTCAAAACATAAACACATCAAAATTTGAACATGATTTCTAGCAATTAAGGACCCTTTTATAGCTTTAGAGGTCGTAAAAAAATACATTGGTCTTATGAGATAATCTAAACAGAGGAAACACATTAAAATAATACGTAACGTAAACAGAGATAGCGGAGTCCTGGGATATAAACAAATCGAATGATAAACATAGATATTTAATGGATATTAATGCTTTTCCCAGGGTGAGTGAAACAAAATACTTACGTACTTTGAATAAAACAATTAAAGATGACATTTAAACGGGGTCGAATTGGTGATACGTTTGTAGTGAAGGTGCAAGAAAATGGAAGAAAAAATGCTTTGACAAAATTAAGTTCCCCTTAAATTATTGGAAAGCGTTTGAATACATGGCAAATCACTTTGGAAAGAGGGAAAAATGTTTTATAGAACGGAAACCCTTTTTAAAATCAGAAAATGGTGCCAAAAAATTAAATCACATCGAAATTAGCACGATTCGAGGGTGAATAGAATGCACATAATGACGAATATAGGTATTCTACCGGTTTCAGAAAGAAATTTAATACATACATAGATGGGCATGGCGAAAGCCATTTTTGCTGTAAAATTCAGCGAAAAACGAAGGAAAAATGTGCAACTAAATGATCGATTATAAAGTTGAAAGAGTCTGAAGGTATTACAGTTAAAATTTGGATCAAAAAATTTGAAAGTGAAGAGAGATGTACTCAATCAACGGGAAAATAGCGTATTTGCACCCAGTGACAGGCTCGCATTGTGTCCGCGATCATGGACATATTCGTTTACAAAATAAATTTTATATGTATAAATAAAATATCCACTTGATCTGTATTCTCAGAAAGGTTGGGCGAATAGTTGATTATATTTACCAGTCCGGATCCGAATTCCGCGAGTGACTGAAATAGCTAGGGGGGTTGCAACTAAAAAATATTTCTTCACGAAACAAAATGACTTAAGTCAAGACAGTCGATAATAATGTGTCCATTTCAAAAAATTACGAGTTGATAGGAATCATTATTTTATGCCAGGACAAGTGGAGTTAAGATGTTCTGGAATTGAGGGAGGTATAAATGCTGATGACGAGCTCAGAATGAGAGTTGATTCGACAACGGAAGGATTATCTACAATAACGCGACATACGTACGGCTAACTTTCAAAGTGAAATTTACAGATCAAAAGTTCTAAGTCCAGTTACATAATTGAAGAGTGTTGTTATAAATTCGTTCAAAATAATTTTCAACACTTAGAGTTTCCTTTAGAATTTGGTTTTATTCTTATCAAGTGAAAGTAAAAGAGTTGAATTAAATAATAATTATTAGTGCTAACAATTAAAGTGACTTGCATTTAAACGGAAAAGTTTTAGTGGAAATAATTACCTTATTAATTTAGTTATAAAAATGGTGATAAATAAAAAAATAAAGGGTGTTGTGAGTGTAAACAAAAGATTATCGTGCCCCAAAATGATCAACACTTCAGTGAAGTTTATAAAATATATAAAAATTAAAAATTAAATAACAAAAGTGATTAGTTTTATAAATATTAAACAGTGCCTAAAAATAAAGTTTAAAATAAATCCGAGTGTTTAAATTAAAGTGCGTACATCTAAGTGTAGAAAAAGTTTATTTTAAAGTTTAAATAAAATAATAATCAAAGTATTGATAGACAGAGTTCGGTTATTATTGTGAAGTAGGAAGGCGTTCGGGAAAATAATAATTATCTAATTTGATAAATTTATGTGAAAATGAAAAATTATTCGCGGTTATTATTTAAATGTGATTGAAAAGAGAAAAATCCCAAATAATTAAAATAAATCAACAGTAAACATCGTGCATTATTATTGATATAAAAATAAAGGAAGGAGGATTAAGTTCACGAATTAAATAAATTTAAATAAATATACTACAACGGACTTGAGAGGAAAACGGACTCCATTTTTTGTTCGAAAATTTAAATAAATCCTTCACGTTAGATAACTTTAAATAATGTCATAAAAAGTACGGAAAGGGATATTGCACAATTTAGAAAACTTTAGAATTTGAACATTAAGTACAATGTAATCAAAGGAGGTAGTCACTTAGAAATAGTTATATTTTCTTAGATCAGGGAGAAATATTGAGAAATTAAATTCACAAATTTTGTAATTTTAAGGTAAGATAAACACAGTGAAATATTGCCAAGCTGTTGTATTCCCAGTGGAAAATTGGTAATTTGGAGAGATCTCGGTAAGTGCTCAATATTAAACATTTTCCAGACCCCGGAGAGCTTTGCAGCAGTTGTACGTGTCTACGATTTTTTTGCGAAATAGCATGATTGACACTAACAAAATGTAACATTTTATAGATCGTTTTTCCACAGGTTAGCGTGATGTATGTTCAGCCGCATCACAAAGTACCTAACTAGAAATTGGGTCAACAAAAATACCTAACTGAGAATATAGGTCATTCACCAAAATACCTATACAGGAAGTAGGTCATTCTGAAATACCTAACCATAGATTTCACCTATCAACGGTACTTACCATCCGGCAGTAGGTCATCCCAAATATACCTAGTACTAAAATCATTTCGTCAATTATGACCTTCACCTTCCAATAAAATGAAAATGCCTAACTGAGAATATAGGTTATCCATCCAATTACCTATACAGAAAGTAGGTCATTCTGAAATATCTAACCATAGAATTTACCTATCAACGGTATTTAACAGCCAGAACTAGGTCATCTCAAATATACCTAGCACTAACGTCATTTCGTCACCTGTGACCTTCACCTTTCAATAAAACGAAAATGCCTAACTGAGAATATAGGTTATCCATCCAAGTACCTATACAGGAAGTAGGTCATTCTGAAATACCTAACCATAGATTTTACCTATCAACGGTACTTAACAGCCAGAACTAGGTCATCTCAAATACCTAGCACTAACGTCATTTCGTCACCTGTGACCTTCACCTCAATAAATACAATGCAAATATATACGAGTTTCCCTAAAACGGCGCTCTGTAAATCATCTTATTATTGATATTATCACTATCGAGATCCAACATGAATATATTAGAGGTACCTCACCTTGAAATCAGAATCCTCCGATCTAGGGCAGTAGGCCAAACCAAGTGTTTTATAAACAAACAATTAAATGGGCCTTATATAAACATTTCTCGGGTATCACATTCCGCCAGAGGTTAACGAACCAGCATATTCAACTTCGGTTTAGTATTATGATTCCAACAGACATATACTTACCCTCAATCGATTGCGCTATTAATATTATAGAGGTTTAAATTTCAATTTTAAAGGATTCCATTGGACCCACAATCATAAGACAGATAGTCTTCAACCTTCAGATTATGCAATTCAACCCTTTTTCCCATTTCATACCTTTCTGAACAGATGGGTAACCTTACCTAATTCCTTACACGAGGGGTCAGTACCTTCAATAAAAAACCACTGCAAACAACAAGATCAGACAGTCCACCAATCCATATTTGCCCTGCGAAATTACACTTCCTCGGTGAGATACGTAAACATTTTCTGAATTAAACAGCCCACAACTGTTTCTTTGAGGAGTGATTTTGATTCCTTCGACGGTGTCAAAGATACGAATTGCACGTGAGGAGGAAGGTGTAGTTTGTATTGACTTGACACGCTGGCGCGGCATTCAAACAATCGACCATTTGCGTATTTGTCATCGATGTCGACCTGAAAGCAAACATAGTTTTTACGAGGTAGAAGTTATGTCAGCTCTCGGAGGCGAGGAACGCAAGCCAATGATTATCCTCGTAGGAGACGAAAGGATCATCTCAAACGGCTCCGTACGCACTCAACGCGAGTAGAGTCATGATAAGGGAAGAAATGGACATACCCCTTCTAGAATCAGTCGAGTTAAAATCAAATCTGGAGGAAAGGAAGTCGGAATAATACTGGAAGTAACATGAGGACTCTGCGCTCTTTCATCTGGCGTGAAGGGACCCTTTCGTAGCAATGAAGTTCATGCAAGAGAACAAAATCAGGACTTAAGGACCATCCTAGCAAACGTAATGATTGAGTCTTTGTCTGGAATGTTGGTCACCAGTATCTATTTGGTTAGAGGAGGAGCCGACTTATTCAGGAAACAATATCCCCCAAAAATCCACCTATCACCCCTCCTCACCTTCCCCTTCCCCAGTACATGTAGTGTATACTAATAACAATAATAACTTGACCATTTAGGTGCAGTACGACGACATTGAGAGCTTCGCAAGGATCCCGACATGTATTTCATAATACACACTGTTCACGAAATGTAAAAATAACCCAATGCAAACCTATAGACAGAAAAAAATCGGGTAAGAAAACTACGACTTTGAATTTTATAAACCGGCTGACAATTCACTGTAGGATTAGCGTCAATGACACTCCGTTCAAGTTGAGAAAAGGCGGGTAATACGAGTATAGGTTTGAAAATAAAATAAAACAATCTAAAAAACGGGGTCAGTTTATCAAACGAGATTCTTTCACACTTTACTCCAAAAGAATTTGCGGTTACCACACACACTACATTATTTCCTCTACATGTGTATGTGTATTAATTTACACATTCAAATGTAATTACCGAATCAAAAAATCACACAACGTGGTGAATAGGAATAATGTGCAATAAAATCTTAAATCTTATTTACTGTGAGAAAATCGCAGGGGTTTAAGGAAAAGTTAGGTGTAGCTAGATACAAGGGTATATTGATCGAAGGCCAAAAGATAAGGGTAGCGTAGCCGGTAGATCCCGACAGCTAGTGTTAAAGGGAAAGAATAGAAAAACCAAGGGTAGACGACTACGGATCATTACAACGGGTGCCGGGTAACCCCACAGGTACATTACAGGAGGTCCCGAGACCCATAGAAGTTAGTAAGGCCAGGGGTAGGTTCACTACAGCTGGTGCCGGGTAGCCCAGGAGGGTGGATCGTCACAAATTAGTATCCGCGGCGGGTAGGGTGTCGAGACGGATCACTACAGCTGTTGCCGTGACCAAAGGAGAAAGTTTTACAAGTGGAAGATTTTCGAAACTAATAATAAATTGGAAATAATAAGCTTTTCGAAATTAAAATTAAATTGAAATAAATAAATAATAATTTAAAACTAAAATTGAAAAACCGAACCTTAAATGAACACGTATACATAAATACTCGAATGATAACGTTAAATAAACAAACAAATAACCCCATCTTTGAAATAATAAAATATCGTATCTCGGTCGTGTTATTAAATAAACATCGAATACGGAACGATTAAAAAAAAAAATAAATAAACAAATGATGGCTCCTCAAATGTTTTGTAAACATTAGACATGACAGTGCGGATATATGTAAACAATTGCATTACTACTGCGGTTGAAACGTAAACAATGTAAATGATAATAATTTCATAACATCGTGTTACTACGTCGACGTAAAACGAAATAAAAATAATAATAAAATCGTTTAATTAGCAGAAGTTTTAATTGATTAATTGATTGATCTAATTAATTAATTGATTGATTTAAATTGATTTTTGTTTAATTACAAAAAAAAAAAAAATAATAAATAAATTTTTGATTAAATAAACAATAAAAGAAATCATTTGAAAATAAAATAAAAATCAAGCTTCACCTTCCGTTCAAAATTGTTCATAGAATTTATAGTTAAATTTGTTTGATCACCGCTTTCGAAAACATTTGATTGCACTTAGAAAGGGTTGTTCCTTGTGGGAAAAGGAAATAATATGTGTATGTGTATGTATGTGTATATATATGTATTTATATATATATATATATATATATATATATATGTGTATGTGTATGTATATGTATGTTGTACATACATATAACAAAGCGAAATATTCAAGGACTTGCTAATTTGACAACTTAGTACTATAAAGAAGTATGCAATGCAATAAATCCCAATACGTAAACAAATGCACGGCTGAATGTTTATCAACAAGACCCATTGGTATTTTGATAAATGACTCGGTACTTTAAACATCAAAAATAGGTCAGGAATTTTAATGTTGTTGAATTAAATAACAAATGCAAGGCCGAGGGTGTTTGAAACATTCTTTACGTATCCACGGAAAAAAATATATAAACAGAAAACATTGTTAAGGTTGGAAAAAAATAGATAAACCACAGATAAAAGATCAAACATTAGATAAAAATTAAAGATAAACAAATCGCTTCAATTCTCGAGAAGAGTGGATACGTCAAGTATAAACAATTGTTTGTTTATTTAAAAGAAGCATTAACGTTTTGAGAAAAAAATAAACAAAAGAATTGTATTATTGAATATGGTACACAACTATTTACACAAAATAAAATAACGTGTTACGTGTGTGTATTTAGAGGACAGCGTGCGTTTTGTGACCTTTTATTGACAGAATAAAAACAAACAAAAAAATTTTGAGAGA
Source organism: Limnephilus auricula (assembly GCA_951813805.1). Taxonomy (NCBI): domain Eukaryota; kingdom Metazoa; phylum Arthropoda; class Insecta; order Trichoptera; family Limnephilidae; genus Limnephilus; species Limnephilus auricula. The sequence continues at coordinate 13,626,443 of OX638390.1, read as the reverse complement.
AAGATTTTATTGAGAATGGATGAACAACGAAAAACGGAAGGAGAAACATTAAAAAATAGTGAGGTGACTATAGGAAAAGATTTGCGAGATATTTTTCAAAATTCTCGTAAGTCCGAGTTACGCGTTGAAGATATGATAGAAGAGGAAGGATGCAGCTCGTTAAGTACAGGAAAAAGTCAATGCGAGATTTTACTTGAAGAAGGAGCCGAAATAACTCGAAAAGAAATTTCGTTACAGGGAAAATCAATTTTTATTGAATTAAGAATTAAGAAGAAGAAAAATAAGAAAAAAAAGAAAACACTAAAGAAATAAAAAATAAAAAAATAAAAAACCGAATAAAGAAAAAAAATATAAAGCGGAAAAAAAAAAGAGAGAGATGAAATTTTATATGATTTAAGCCATTTTACAGAGGAAACGTAGAGTTAAAATAGCTTTAAAAGTAGATTAAAAATAATATTATAAAAAAAAAAAAAAAAACAAGTGAGTGTGGAAAAGAGAAGAAACGGGAAGACGCAGAGAAAAGGGTTCATTCACTGTCATCGAGTTTAACGGAGAGAAATAGAAAGATGCCTAGAAATACCAGACAGGACAGGGAGAGAATAGAGTTTGTGGCCGCTGTCGAAAGCACAGCAAGTGGAAGCTCTCAAATGGATGTAGGGCAGATTACCCTCATTATACAGCAGGCTCTAAGTCCTCTAGTCAACAGGATACAAGAGATGGAAAAACAAAAAGAAACGGTTGTGACGACGGAGACTACGGCAACGAATACGGCGCGAAACGTACTTCAGCTTGTTGAAATGTTACCCACACAAGAAAAACCAACATTTAGCGGGGGAACTCAGAACCCAATCGCATTTTTGGAAGACTTAAAAGATTATACAAGACGTACCAATCGCACTGATATTATGATGGTTGTTAAAGAGAGCTTAAAGGCTGGTGCTAAAAGCTGGATGAAGCTTTATTCTAAACGCTGGAGTAAAATAGAAGATTTTGAAAGAGATTTTATCGCCAACTATTGGGGAGACATATGTCAGAAAAACATGAGGAGGAGATTATCAGACGCGGTATGGGAACCGAAAAAGGATATAACTATGTTGGCGCATTTTGCAAAATACTGGGAGCTCGCCAAGGCATTGAAAATTACTGACACACCTTTAGGGGTGATAAACGAGATAATGAGACATTTTCCGAAAGAAACTCAAGCTTTGTGGTTCTCTCGCGAACAAGGGGATGAATTGGATGCTGCAGAGTTTTTGCGAAAACTAGATAACATGGTTTGCGCCCCGCAGGACAAGAACATAGACAAGAGAAGTAGAGAAGAGAGGAGTGGCCATGAAAATTTTAGAGATCGACGACATGCAGTACGACCGAAGGTGGCAGCCATCGGAGGGGCACCGGAAACGACAGGATGCAGGGCATGCAGTGGATCGGGTGTACCGGTAATCATCAGTGGCGCTACAACCTCGGACCATGGGAAGGAGTTATGCATGATTGAAGTAGCGGGAAACGAGAGCGAGTCGGTCCAAACGCTCTGAGGATTACGACTCCAGAAGAACTAAGGGCAGCGACGCCAAAGCATAACGTAGCTTTAAAAATCATGTTAAAATATAATTGGGATATAACGAAAGGTTTGGGAAAAAACGGACAGGGAATAACGACTCCAATCAAGGCATGTAAGGCGGTACGTAGAAAAGAGAGTGAATTTGAGAGTGAATCGATTGCAAAAGTGGAAGTGAATGCGTTTGTAAACTCACTACAACAGGTTAGCGATGTATGGAACGAGGTAGAGGTGCGGGAACACGAGGGGGGGAGAGATATAGTGGGATTTAATACGATATTCGAGGACAATGATTACGATGAGGTAGGAAAGGGGAATACGTTATCGCAATTACCCGAGGCCAAAGCGTATATAGATGGGATACAAGTAAGTTGTTTAATAGATACAGGCAGTCAAATAACTTGTATTGCACAGGAGTTCTGGGAGTGTCACTTGAGTGATCAGATGAAATACCCAATTCTACCTGTGAATACTATGCAATTAAAAGGGGCAATGGGACAGAAAAGCTTAAAAATATCGAGGTTAGTTTTAATACCTTTGCGTTTCGGAGATTTCCAAATAAATACGTCATGTTTAATAGTGCCAAAATTAATAAGATCTATAATTTTAGGGGTAAACTGGTTGGATAATTATTCTGCGGAGGTAAAATGTGGAGAAAAGCGGGAATTAATAATTTTTACAGAGCAGGAAAGGAGGGAGATTGAACTCATAAATTCCGGAGTAATTTCGAAAGGTAAATCAGCAGAACAGTCGTGCGCGAAAACCATAGATTGCGCAAGTAAGGTAATACATGTAATTGAGCATAGCCACTTGTCAAACCTAGAGGGAGAGGCGGAACAAAGTATAGCGACAATGGTAGCCGGACTAGGACTAGATGACGTCAAGAAAAGTAAATTGAAAATAGTTTTGGATAAACACAGTAGCGTATTCATAGATCGACCGGGTTTAACAGATAAATATGTACACGAGATTAAGATGGTAGATGAAGCGCCTTTCGTCAAGCGATCTTATCCAGTACCATATGCTTACAGGGACAAGGTTGACAACAAAATAAAAGAATTAGAAGACCTAGGTATAATCAGTCGAATGGCGACTCCTTTCGCGAGTCCTTTGACCTATACTTTGAAGAAGGACGGAGGGGTGCGTATTTTACTCGATGCTAGGTCATTAAACTCTCACATGTCCGGAGACGTCGAACGTCCTCCTCTTACGTCAGAAATATTGCAGCAGTTTCACGGTGTAAAACACGTAACAACTCTGGATTTGAATTCGGCATACTTTCAGATCCCTTTAAGTGAGGAAAGTCGAAAATATACAGGCTTCATTTATAATGGGAAATCTTTCGTTTACAACGTACTACCACAAGGGCTGAAGACGTCGGTAGGAAGTTTTTCACGCGCGATGGATAAAATTCTGGGGGGCGAGATGAAGGATTATTGCACGAACTATTTGGATGATTTAGTCGTATTCACGTGTGGGGACTTTGACGAACATTTAAAACATTTAGACGCAGTTTTAGGAAGATTGCAGGCGGCAAATATGACTTGCAAATTGGAAAAATGTCAATTTTTGTTCACGGAAGTAAAGATGTTGGGTCACATAATCACACCATATGGCATACGTATGGACCCTGAGAAAGTTTCAGCTATTAAGAATTTCCCGGCACCAAAAAGGGTGAAGCAAGTAAGAGGTTTTCTGGGATTGTGCAATTACTATCGAAGGTTTGCGGATAAATACGGGGGGTCAACAAAAATATTATGCGACTTATTACAAAAGAATAGACCTTGGAGATGGACCGCCGTAGAGCAGGAGACATTTGACAACGTAAAATCTTTGTTCTTGGAAAGTGTAATGCTAACACACTACGACCCACACAAAACTTATTACTTACAAACTGACAGTTCCGGGTTCGCCATTGGGTCAGAATTATATCAATTAGATGATGACGGAAATCATCATGTGATCGGATTTGTTAGCAAATCACTCACCGGCGCTGAGTTGAAATGGACCGTATCTGAACAGGAGTTATATGCGATAATCTACTCATTACATAAATTTGAAACTTATTTGCGAGGCGCGAGGTTAATAATACGAACAGATCATCAAGCATTATCATTTTTAAAAACTTGGAAGCTATACAGTGCAAGAGTAACACGATGGATATTATACCTAAATCAGTTTAATTTCAAAGTCGAGTACGTGAAAGGCAAAGAAAACATTGGACCCGATATTTTATCACGTTATTCTCAGGATGCGATAAATGTGCAGGAGGAAAAGGTACAATGTCCCGAGGTAGCAGTTTTTGCGGTGGATGGGAAGCGACAGATAAAATCACATTTAGAAAATTTAGATCAACTACAACTTCTAGACGAGTTTCTGGGAGAGCTAATAGCGCACTTAAAAGGGGAACCTAGCAAGACTATCACAAAAAAGGCGTCTAGGTATTTGAAAAATTACGAATTAAAAGGCAGGACATTATATTACAAAACGGTGAAAAATGGGACTGTATTAGCCATACCTAGCGATTTAACTAAAGACCTAATCAAATTTGTACATCAGGAAATCGGTCATGCAGGCGGATTGAAAACGGGTCAAGCTTTGAAGAGTAGATATTTCTGGCCGGGAATGAGTAAACAAATTAAATGGATGGTTAAAACTTGCCGACTTTGTCAATTGGCGAAGCGCGAAATACGTCCGACAGTAGGGCCTGGCAGATCAATTATAACACAAAAAGTGGGAGAGTTAGCAATGGCGGACCTATATGGACCGCTTCCGAAGAGTATAGGGGGAGTGGGATTTATTTTTGTGATTCAGGACTCTTTCAGTAGATTCATCCAGTTAAATAAATTAAAGGTAGCTAACACTGGTACAGTATTAAAGTGCGTAGAACTATTTGTTAAAAAGGTGAGGGTTGAGGCGATGTTAACGGACAACGGGTCCCAATTTTCTTCGAAGAGGTGGAACCAGGGTTTGGAGAGGCTAGGTATTAAAGTTATGCACACCTCTGTGCGAAATCCTGGGCCAAACATCACGGAAAGGGTTAACAAAGAGCTAGGACGAAATTTTAGAATATATTGCCATGAAAAACATACCAGGTGGCCTATGTTTCTAAAAGACATTGAGGAAACGTATAATAACACCGTACATTGTACAACTGGCTTTTCACCGAATGAAGTCGTGTTTGGGAAACAACCGAAGTACAGCTTAGACAAATTTATGCGTCAAAGTAACATACCTAAATTAACAGAAGAAGAGGTTAGGAATGCGGTACAAAAAAATTTGGTAAGGAGCGCCGGAAAAAGACAGCAATTTTACAATATAAGGAATAGGTTAGTCACTTATGAAGTAGGGACTTTTGTGAAACTTAAGAGGCACACTCAGTCTAGTTTATTGAAAAAGGAAATAAAGAAATTTGCTTTATTGTATGAGGGTCCTTATGTAGTCGCGGCTATACCATATTGTAACACGTACACACTAGTGGATCCGAAAACAAAAGAAATACGGGGCGATTATAGTGCTATACATCTAGCTAGATATTATTTCGATGAAACTGAAAAACAACAGAAGAGGATATAGGTGATAGAAATTGATTGAGGAAAAAAAAGGGGAACAGGAGAAAGTTAAATTTAGGGGATAGTTTATTGCGAAAACTTAGAGTTCTATATAATTATGTAGACAAGAGATATAGGCATATTAAAAAATAGGAAAATAAAGGGTATAAGGAATTTCAAATAGATATAGTTCGTAAATTAACATGTTATGCTGGAAGAATGATAAGATAAAGGGGAGTTTAGCCGTTAAAAGGGAATATTTTTGCTTAGGGGGGGGGGAGGAGAAATAGAGGTAGATATAGTGGTTATTGGATTTAGATATGTTAGAGTTTAGGTTGCTTATGAAAAAAAAATTTTTTACGTGTCTTTAACGAAATGGAACAAATATAATGTAGAATTAGGAGGAATGGAAAAAAAATGTAACTTAGGGTTAGGCAGATTACAAGAAACAAAAAAAAAAAAAAAACGAAACGTAGGGTTAGAAAATTATTAGATTAAACATGTAACGTAGAATTAGGAAAACAAAAAAAGATTTCATAACGTAGGTTTAGGCCAAGAAGAAAAAAAATCAAATGTTAAAGTTAGACAAATACAAAATTAAGACTGCGTCATTTGTTCACGAAATTTGGAGTACAACAAAAAAAAAAGGGGAGCAACATTCGAATGAAGACGTGTGCAAGGGAAAGAGCGAGAAATGAATAAATCAAGGGAATAAAAAAAAAAAAAAATAAAAAAAAAAAAAAAAAAAAAATAAAAAAAAAAGAAAACCGCGAGATTGAGGAACAATCTTTTGAACTGAACCATTGTACAGGAGTTCCGGGTCAAAATGGATTGAGGAACACTTCTATTGCGCGGGCGCGGGGCGCATTAGTATCTTATAAAAAAAATATTAATTTTAATTGAATTCACAAAAAAAAAAAAAATATATATATATATATATATTGTATGACTACATTGTCTTATAACTACACATAGAGGTAGAATCAACGCGGAAAAGAAAACAATTGAAAATTATACAAACTTGGTTCAGATTCAGAGGCTGTTAAACAATCAAAGAAGAAAAAAAGAGAGAGAGAAGAGGGAGTGAGAACATGGAAGAAAAAAAAAGAGTAGAATGAGAGAAAAGGATACAAAGGAAGGAGGGAGTAGAGTCATAGGGGGGAAGTAGGACAGCAAGAAGGAGAGAAAGATTTGTACAAGTAGGAACGTACGAGTAGTAGGACGGAAAATGGAACTAGCTTCAATGAATGACACATGAAGAAAATGGAACGGAACCATGCAAGATTTAATAGCGAGGATCAGGGGTACGGAACATCAATAGAAAATTGAAGGAATTAAATGACCTATGGTGAGTTCCAATTCCACCGACTAACACTAGGAGGCGTGTTTACCGCTGGATTTAAAACTCTAGGGGGGCTGTGACGACTTCAACATTACTTTCGAAAGAGAAAAAAAAAGCATTTTCTTCATCGGAAAAGCTCATACAATTTTTTTTTCCCACCCAAACGAAGTTCAAATCGGACACTATAGCGACACCTGCGATAAATCAACAAACTATTAGAGAGATCTGTAAAACAACAAGATTATGGTGATTTCTCCTTCCATCGAAAGATGTCGATAAATAAAAACGTGATATTTAAAACTTTAAGGGTGGAGTCTCACAGAAAAGTTTTATCCAATCAAGAAACAGGAGGCGTGACAATATATGAAAGACCACTTTGAACTTTGGACTTGAGACATAATTCAAGAAACTAATGGATCCAACCTTGAGATTTATTAAAATCGAATAAGGGTTCATGCCCGGAGAAATAAACAAAGTCACACGATCAGTGCATTCGGAACGATGACCCTAGCAAATGTTTACAATACGAGTGCAGTAGAGGGATAATTAACCATTGAAGTACGGGAAGAAACTGCCTCCGAGATGACAAAAAAAGTTCACGTAAAATGATTATGAAAATCAGATGTATAAAATGCGTCAGTACGATAAAGGAAAAGTTACACACAATGATTGAGGTGTTAAAAAACTTACGAACATTGGTGAAAATTGACGTAAAAGGCGAGACAGAACGAGAATTCCGAACTAAGATTTGTATAAATCAGAAAACGGGAAATATACAATTATGAGAGTTGATATGGTATAGTGAGTCGAGAGGAACGGCAAATCGAAAAGAAAATCAAGGAAAATTCGTACTTTATCGACAGATGGCGGATAGCTTAAAACACTGAAAACAGCTTTAATCTTAATGCGAGGGTTATAATATTATTGAAAACCGACAGCCAATTTTGTTGGAAAATAGAAGGAAATGGTTGGACGTACGGAACCATGAAATTTAAAGGAAAAACCAGAGTATAGACATGTGATTTAACAAGGGAGAAACTCGGATATAAAAGGTTATCGGCCGCCGACGAATTCAAAACATAAACACATCAAAATTTGAACATGATTTCTAGCAATTAAGGACCCTTTTATAGCTTTAGAGGTCGTAAAAAAATACATTGGTCTTATGAGATAATCTAAACAGAGGAAACACATTAAAATAATACGTAACGTAAACAGAGATAGCGGAGTCCTGGGATATAAACAAATCGAATGATAAACATAGATATTTAATGGATATTAATGCTTTTCCCAGGGTGAGTGAAACAAAATACTTACGTACTTTGAATAAAACAATTAAAGATGACATTTAAACGGGGTCGAATTGGTGATACGTTTGTAGTGAAGGTGCAAGAAAATGGAAGAAAAAATGCTTTGACAAAATTAAGTTCCCCTTAAATTATTGGAAAGCGTTTGAATACATGGCAAATCACTTTGGAAAGAGGGAAAAATGTTTTATAGAACGGAAACCCTTTTTAAAATCAGAAAATGGTGCCAAAAAATTAAATCACATCGAAATTAGCACGATTCGAGGGTGAATAGAATGCACATAATGACGAATATAGGTATTCTACCGGTTTCAGAAAGAAATTTAATACATACATAGATGGGCATGGCGAAAGCCATTTTTGCTGTAAAATTCAGCGAAAAACGAAGGAAAAATGTGCAACTAAATGATCGATTATAAAGTTGAAAGAGTCTGAAGGTATTACAGTTAAAATTTGGATCAAAAAATTTGAAAGTGAAGAGAGATGTACTCAATCAACGGGAAAATAGCGTATTTGCACCCAGTGACAGGCTCGCATTGTGTCCGCGATCATGGACATATTCGTTTACAAAATAAATTTTATATGTATAAATAAAATATCCACTTGATCTGTATTCTCAGAAAGGTTGGGCGAATAGTTGATTATATTTACCAGTCCGGATCCGAATTCCGCGAGTGACTGAAATAGCTAGGGGGGTTGCAACTAAAAAATATTTCTTCACGAAACAAAATGACTTAAGTCAAGACAGTCGATAATAATGTGTCCATTTCAAAAAATTACGAGTTGATAGGAATCATTATTTTATGCCAGGACAAGTGGAGTTAAGATGTTCTGGAATTGAGGGAGGTATAAATGCTGATGACGAGCTCAGAATGAGAGTTGATTCGACAACGGAAGGATTATCTACAATAACGCGACATACGTACGGCTAACTTTCAAAGTGAAATTTACAGATCAAAAGTTCTAAGTCCAGTTACATAATTGAAGAGTGTTGTTATAAATTCGTTCAAAATAATTTTCAACACTTAGAGTTTCCTTTAGAATTTGGTTTTATTCTTATCAAGTGAAAGTAAAAGAGTTGAATTAAATAATAATTATTAGTGCTAACAATTAAAGTGACTTGCATTTAAACGGAAAAGTTTTAGTGGAAATAATTACCTTATTAATTTAGTTATAAAAATGGTGATAAATAAAAAAATAAAGGGTGTTGTGAGTGTAAACAAAAGATTATCGTGCCCCAAAATGATCAACACTTCAGTGAAGTTTATAAAATATATAAAAATTAAAAATTAAATAACAAAAGTGATTAGTTTTATAAATATTAAACAGTGCCTAAAAATAAAGTTTAAAATAAATCCGAGTGTTTAAATTAAAGTGCGTACATCTAAGTGTAGAAAAAGTTTATTTTAAAGTTTAAATAAAATAATAATCAAAGTATTGATAGACAGAGTTCGGTTATTATTGTGAAGTAGGAAGGCGTTCGGGAAAATAATAATTATCTAATTTGATAAATTTATGTGAAAATGAAAAATTATTCGCGGTTATTATTTAAATGTGATTGAAAAGAGAAAAATCCCAAATAATTAAAATAAATCAACAGTAAACATCGTGCATTATTATTGATATAAAAATAAAGGAAGGAGGATTAAGTTCACGAATTAAATAAATTTAAATAAATATACTACAACGGACTTGAGAGGAAAACGGACTCCATTTTTTGTTCGAAAATTTAAATAAATCCTTCACGTTAGATAACTTTAAATAATGTCATAAAAAGTACGGAAAGGGATATTGCACAATTTAGAAAACTTTAGAATTTGAACATTAAGTACAATGTAATCAAAGGAGGTAGTCACTTAGAAATAGTTATATTTTCTTAGATCAGGGAGAAATATTGAGAAATTAAATTCACAAATTTTGTAATTTTAAGGTAAGATAAACACAGTGAAATATTGCCAAGCTGTTGTATTCCCAGTGGAAAATTGGTAATTTGGAGAGATCTCGGTAAGTGCTCAATATTAAACATTTTCCAGACCCCGGAGAGCTTTGCAGCAGTTGTACGTGTCTACGATTTTTTTGCGAAATAGCATGATTGACACTAACAAAATGTAACATTTTATAGATCGTTTTTCCACAGGTTAGCGTGATGTATGTTCAGCCGCATCACAAAGTACCTAACTAGAAATTGGGTCAACAAAAATACCTAACTGAGAATATAGGTCATTCACCAAAATACCTATACAGGAAGTAGGTCATTCTGAAATACCTAACCATAGATTTCACCTATCAACGGTACTTACCATCCGGCAGTAGGTCATCCCAAATATACCTAGTACTAAAATCATTTCGTCAATTATGACCTTCACCTTCCAATAAAATGAAAATGCCTAACTGAGAATATAGGTTATCCATCCAATTACCTATACAGAAAGTAGGTCATTCTGAAATATCTAACCATAGAATTTACCTATCAACGGTATTTAACAGCCAGAACTAGGTCATCTCAAATATACCTAGCACTAACGTCATTTCGTCACCTGTGACCTTCACCTTTCAATAAAACGAAAATGCCTAACTGAGAATATAGGTTATCCATCCAAGTACCTATACAGGAAGTAGGTCATTCTGAAATACCTAACCATAGATTTTACCTATCAACGGTACTTAACAGCCAGAACTAGGTCATCTCAAATACCTAGCACTAACGTCATTTCGTCACCTGTGACCTTCACCTCAATAAATACAATGCAAATATATACGAGTTTCCCTAAAACGGCGCTCTGTAAATCATCTTATTATTGATATTATCACTATCGAGATCCAACATGAATATATTAGAGGTACCTCACCTTGAAATCAGAATCCTCCGATCTAGGGCAGTAGGCCAAACCAAGTGTTTTATAAACAAACAATTAAATGGGCCTTATATAAACATTTCTCGGGTATCACATTCCGCCAGAGGTTAACGAACCAGCATATTCAACTTCGGTTTAGTATTATGATTCCAACAGACATATACTTACCCTCAATCGATTGCGCTATTAATATTATAGAGGTTTAAATTTCAATTTTAAAGGATTCCATTGGACCCACAATCATAAGACAGATAGTCTTCAACCTTCAGATTATGCAATTCAACCCTTTTTCCCATTTCATACCTTTCTGAACAGATGGGTAACCTTACCTAATTCCTTACACGAGGGGTCAGTACCTTCAATAAAAAACCACTGCAAACAACAAGATCAGACAGTCCACCAATCCATATTTGCCCTGCGAAATTACACTTCCTCGGTGAGATACGTAAACATTTTCTGAATTAAACAGCCCACAACTGTTTCTTTGAGGAGTGATTTTGATTCCTTCGACGGTGTCAAAGATACGAATTGCACGTGAGGAGGAAGGTGTAGTTTGTATTGACTTGACACGCTGGCGCGGCATTCAAACAATCGACCATTTGCGTATTTGTCATCGATGTCGACCTGAAAGCAAACATAGTTTTTACGAGGTAGAAGTTATGTCAGCTCTCGGAGGCGAGGAACGCAAGCCAATGATTATCCTCGTAGGAGACGAAAGGATCATCTCAAACGGCTCCGTACGCACTCAACGCGAGTAGAGTCATGATAAGGGAAGAAATGGACATACCCCTTCTAGAATCAGTCGAGTTAAAATCAAATCTGGAGGAAAGGAAGTCGGAATAATACTGGAAGTAACATGAGGACTCTGCGCTCTTTCATCTGGCGTGAAGGGACCCTTTCGTAGCAATGAAGTTCATGCAAGAGAACAAAATCAGGACTTAAGGACCATCCTAGCAAACGTAATGATTGAGTCTTTGTCTGGAATGTTGGTCACCAGTATCTATTTGGTTAGAGGAGGAGCCGACTTATTCAGGAAACAATATCCCCCAAAAATCCACCTATCACCCCTCCTCACCTTCCCCTTCCCCAGTACATGTAGTGTATACTAATAACAATAATAACTTGACCATTTAGGTGCAGTACGACGACATTGAGAGCTTCGCAAGGATCCCGACATGTATTTCATAATACACACTGTTCACGAAATGTAAAAATAACCCAATGCAAACCTATAGACAGAAAAAAATCGGGTAAGAAAACTACGACTTTGAATTTTATAAACCGGCTGACAATTCACTGTAGGATTAGCGTCAATGACACTCCGTTCAAGTTGAGAAAAGGCGGGTAATACGAGTATAGGTTTGAAAATAAAATAAAACAATCTAAAAAACGGGGTCAGTTTATCAAACGAGATTCTTTCACACTTTACTCCAAAAGAATTTGCGGTTACCACACACACTACATTATTTCCTCTACATGTGTATGTGTATTAATTTACACATTCAAATGTAATTACCGAATCAAAAAATCACACAACGTGGTGAATAGGAATAATGTGCAATAAAATCTTAAATCTTATTTACTGTGAGAAAATCGCAGGGGTTTAAGGAAAAGTTAGGTGTAGCTAGATACAAGGGTATATTGATCGAAGGCCAAAAGATAAGGGTAGCGTAGCCGGTAGATCCCGACAGCTAGTGTTAAAGGGAAAGAATAGAAAAACCAAGGGTAGACGACTACGGATCATTACAACGGGTGCCGGGTAACCCCACAGGTACATTACAGGAGGTCCCGAGACCCATAGAAGTTAGTAAGGCCAGGGGTAGGTTCACTACAGCTGGTGCCGGGTAGCCCAGGAGGGTGGATCGTCACAAATTAGTATCCGCGGCGGGTAGGGTGTCGAGACGGATCACTACAAAACTGAGAAATCTAAATATATAAAAATGAATGTTTCTTTGTCCCTTGTGCGTTCCTAAACGACTCATCCGATTGGGACGAAACTTTGGGGATTGGATGTGTGCATGTATGGGATGGTGTCTATATATAATAGTGAGCTCTGGCGTTATGAAATTATTTCCTAAACTATTCATCCGATTGTTATGAAACTTTGGCGAGTTGTTGTGCGCACGCCCACGAAGGTTTCTATATATTCTGGTGAGCTCTGGCGTTATGAAATTTGTACCAATAATTGCAATAGGTGGCACGCGGGTTGTTGAAAAGTGAGTGTATTTCATTTAGTTTAGAAACAATATTTATTGAAGCGGCATTGCAACGCCTGCCGGGAACTCGCTAGTAGGAACATAAATTTAAGTTTCTCAGAAATTTGAAATATTGAATTTTATCGACGACTTTCGTTTATATATATAATTTGAAAAATTATATATACCTACATAACTATACACCAACTGAAAATGTACGATCAATAAGTCTGAAATGTTGAATTTCTAACTTCAAGTATCACACCCAAAATTGACGAGCATACAATAAATAATATGAGAAAATCTGCAGGGAATCCAAGTGCCTGGGAATCAGGCAAAAGCAGCGGCAGACGGATGCACTCGCGCTCCTCTTAAAATATTACCACTCATCTCTATGCAAATTGTCATACTTTATCGAGATTCCTATGCAATGTTAAATCTCGCATTCCACGTAAAACATTGTGAATATTCGTGGTAAAAATACCGAAATAAAAACCCGATATTTTCAAGCTTTTCGATTCATCCCCTGTGTTGTATTGACGAATCTTCAGTGCCCCCATTATATTTTGTACTGCCAATGGCAATACACTCGTATATTTTACCAGAGAGTATAAAGTGGACGCTTTCGAAAACCAGATAGTCAGATAAATTTGAGCCTGGCGAGAATTGAGCCTGGAACACACTGAATATTTTTCAAAAACGGAGCTATACAAATCATCAAAATATTACTAAATTTTTATACCAGTGTTCGAATGACTAATTCGAATGTTGTTTGCGACTGGAAACACGAAATGAAATTGTTCCTGTTGTAGTAGATCGCCACATTCACCATAAAAACACAGTTCGTAACCTTGTTGGATAGGGTTCTAACTTGGCCTTACCATGGCGAGGTGAAGGTAGAACCCTATCCAATCAAAGTGACGAGTTTACAATAATAGTTAATGCTACTAGTTTTGTGAGTGGGTAATTGTGTAAGAGCGGTCAGCGTCCATTTGTCTTAGTGGCCACTTTGAGAATCACTGGCATATTTACCAAATCAACCGATGGCTTTCCAAAGATCGATGATATGAATTGGGATTTGTTGCGTTCGAAATGGTTGACAAATAAGATAAATCAAACCAACACAACATTTTTTTAAATTGCTCTCCAACAATAATCCATAAAATAATAAATTATATATACTCATCCAGTAAAATACATCAAATAAAAAAATAATATAAAATGAGAAAGATGATTAAGGGATGTTCAGGTGGTTTGGGTACATAGAGAGAATGAACGAAGAAAGGAGTGTAAGAAGAATATATGATGATGATGTTAATGGTCGAAGAAGATGAAGAAGAAGAAGTCTGTGTCGCCAGAGGAAGAATCGGAGACGCCCGAGGAAGAAATGGCACGATTAATTGAATCAGATACTCAGTCGGGCCAAGTCAAACCAAATATATGGAAATAGGCAATAAATTGCAAAACACAGAAGTAAATTTGACAATAAATGAAGAAAAATTTAAAAAGTCGGTACGTATATTATTTGTATATGGGCGACCATTAATGCTAAACCCTTCGTACACAATTTCATTATTATTTTCGTGTAATACATTAATTACAGTACGTATAAGTTGGCGGTGGTGTAAACACGAACAAACGCTATATCTTAATATTTTAATCTGGCAACCACACCTACTATGGTTTTGTCATAGATGACAGCGCACTCCTTTTTCGCCAACGTGTACGTACCTATAGCACTGTATTGTGAATTAGAAATTTGAATGACCTTAAAAGGCACCGCATTTTTCTTAACCCAATATTTTCGGTTGGCAATACATAAGCAATTGCAAAAGAACAAATAAAATGCGTTAACATTATGGAAATATAAACCTAGCAATGTGTTGCAAAGAAATTATATTAGTAAAATGCAATTCGTCTCTAATTAGCACTGTTATTGACCAGAAAAAGAAGTCTAGAATATTTTACTCCCAATCAGGGTTGCCGATTTGCGGGGAATTCCCCAAACTGCGGGGAATATTTAGATTCTTTAAGAATTGGGAATTTTGCGGGGAATGACTTTTTGTGGGAAAAATGCGGGGATTCTGGGCATTTCTTGATTTTACATATAGAAAGATAAGCACATTTGGTGGAAGAGTTCGTAGTTTATTTTATGGCAGCGCTGTAGCATTTATTTCTAACCGATAATTTCGGGGGGATTCCCGAAGTTCGGGACCCAAACTCGAAGACACATGAATTTGCTGGTGACCAGAATGTTCAGTGGAAATTTTTTAAGTGTATGAATATTGAGTACAAACTTTTCACCGGATGTTAATTCCTCACATGATAATTCATCATTTCTCGAAGCGTCGAAAACAAATTAAACCTTAGGTTAGGTTAGGTTACGTAAGGTTAGATTAGGTTAGGTTAGGTTAGGTTAGGTTCGTGTTAGTATCGTGTGTGAATAAATTTGCTATGGGAATTCAGACGCTGAGATCTCATAGTCCGATTAGACATGGAACCGAATTTACTAGTCATGGAACTTCTATGTAGGTCTTGTGTTGGAAAATTTATTTTTTAATAAGTAATTAAGTAATACCTGAAATTCTTTATCCACCCCCCCCCCCCCCCCCCCCCCCAGTTTTTCAGGATAACCCATTTTCGGACCTGGTAACCCTACGCAGAAGGCAGGGAAGAATGGAAGAGGGAAGAATAGAGGAAATTGCTGCAAACCAATCCCAGGATTGAAACCAGAGAGAGAGAACGCTACGTGTGGGGAATTTGCCATTTTGCTCTCCCCGATTCAGGGATTTTGAACGTTCGTTGAGGGTATTTTGGAACACGAGCATTGGCAACCCTGCTCCCAATATGGGCATAAAGCTTATTGTGAAAATTTCTCAAAAATATCTTGGAACGTGACAATCCTTTAGAGACCGCCTCGCGTATATTGCTGATGTCTTAGTAATATTTAATGCTAACAAAACTTCATAAAAGCGTTGTTGTAATTTCGTAACTTGAACACTTTCGCCGACATTAATGTTGGTCGTAACTTGATGTTTGTAAACGAGCAACATTGTTTAACTAAAGGAAACTAATTCTATGTTAAGTACGTATTTAAGGTACACTGAACAAGACTAGCTAAAAATCCCTTCAGTTGCTGAAAGCAGGTGCTTCATGCTACCATACCTGTAAGGGACCAGTGTGTTGAAACATACTTAGCAAAAGAAACAAACTGCTCATTTATAAAACGAAATACATATCAGTTGTTATCTGGCGGTGCGAGACATCATGCCTAACTCAAAATTATAAAGATCAAGCTAGCAAATCTTAGAGCGTAAAATTCTACAAAAAAAATCTTTGGACCTACGCTAGAAAATGGATCTCATGGGATAAAGAAGAATAGTGAAATTGAAAAATTAGATCATGAGACCATTGTAAGGCTCAGTAGGTCCAAAAGACTGAGATGATAGGATGCCAAAAGTAATGACTGTGAGTGCCACAGTGGAAGCGACTCAGAAGAAGACCGAGGAAAAGGTGGCTAGACTAGTTGTAGAAGAATAGGGGGCAGGATCTGGACTGGAGGCAAGTGGCGAGGAGCCAGTAGATACAATTTTTGGAGGAGGCCAAATCCCACCTTTGGATGTAGCGCCGTTTTAATGATAATGTAACTAAGGTAAAGAACTATTAAACACAAGGCTACAAGGAAGAAAAAGTTTTAAGAATCCCTATGGCTAAGCGGAAAGATCCTCGGCTCTGAGCCCAGGGGCATTTAATTTAATTTATTTCTTTAAAAACATTAAAAAATTGACATTTTAATTCGTTTTTAAAGTAGGTACATTTGTATCACAAAGTATTAATCTTACTGTGATGACCGTGGCCGGTTTCACATTGAGTTTCTGGACTCCCGTGGATGGATCCAGATTCCTTGGGGTGGTACTCTCAGTACAGGGGTGACTTCAATAATACGTCGTAGGTAGACTATTGATGTTTATTACGAGATAAGTGTTCCTTCTTAGGAAGTCTGAAGGTAAAGAGGACGAATGGACAACAATCATACCTTTTATACGTTACTCAGCTGTCTCACTCATACACGCATGTCTCTTTCATACTGCAAGACATACGTTCATCACTGGTAAGGATACTAACTACACAAGCATTAATAAAGCTTGCCTTTTAAAGGCAGCTGCACTAACGCTAAATATCTCGATATCCGAATTAATTTTGTTCAACAGCAAGATTGCTCTCCCAACCGGCATGACCTTTTTTGGCAAGTTAGTCCTGCAGGCCGGGAGATAAAACAGTCTGTGGCGGCTGTCGGTGGCGAAGATAACCATCGGGAACGTAGACATGAATGCTCTCCATGATAGCAGAGTTTTCAAACCATCCACGGATCAATCTGAAGAAATGCGTGGCAATGTGTACATCTCTTCTGACCCATAGATGGTTCATTCCCAGCATACCCAAAAGAAAGTCGGTAGGATAGAGCCACGGATAATACTCCCTCATGTAGAGAAGTCTCAGAAATTTCTTCTGAACTCTCTCTAACATGAGGGAATATTTTACTTGGTGTGGACTCCAAATTACCGACCCACTTTCAAGTCAACTCCTTAATAAGGAATTGAATGAAGATTATGAGAACCCGGGTATCTCATGACCTCTAGTTCACAAAGTTGCTCGAATCGGCTAATGTTATTTATTGTTTTTGTGTTTAATTCGTAGAACTCCAATTAAATTTAATAATGTTTATTATTAAGTTCTGCAAGTGTTTTAGTTTTTATTATTGTGACAGCTGTTTCGGCTTACAAGGCCATTTTCAAACTGAGGTGTTTCATAATTAGACGACGATATTTATACGATTTAAAATGTCAATTTGAAAGTGAGTAAATTGATTTATTTTCGGTAAAAATTATGAAACACCTCAGTTTGAAAATGGCCTTGTAAGCCGAAACAGCTGTCACAATAATAAAAACTAAAACACTTGCAGAACTTAATAATAAACATTATTAAATTTAATTTAAATTAAATTTCAAAAAAAAAAAAGCTAATGTTATGTTTAGAAAGTCTAGTATACTTTCCAACTAACCTAATAGCGTTATCGTTCGCAATCTCCGGCCACTGTGTTTCTTTTTTTCCTACAACATGGGTCTCTTCAAGACCCATGTTCACTCCTTCCTCTCCTCATACAGCATCTTCAAAGATGACATAGGCCCTTAAGGAAATTATTTTCCTCAGGTGTGTATGTAAAAAAAATCGCTTCCACACCTTAATTGGCTCAAAGCAGAAGGGATTGGTGGTGTCGTTTGTGGTGATTGAAGGTGTCACGCAAAATGGATTTGCATTACGAATATACATAGTATCTAAAACCTATACCCTTTGAGATGCTACGATAAGCATATAACCAAGTCAAGTCAACCCCCTTTAAACATAATATTGTTTAAATACGACACATATAATCATAGTACCGTTATTTGTATTGCTAAGTGTTAAAACACTGCATTCAGCAAACACCCCTCTAACTACTAATGAATGAGCTAACGAGAGAGGATTGAAACTGTTCGGTATATCAGCATCATCGTATTATACTGGTAGACATTTCACCTCCGAGTAAGCACGAAATACATTACACACTTCTCATAAATCTTCGTGTGTTGGAAACGGGACGCAGATTCTGATAACACATTCGATTCCCATCGGAGTTTATGATAAAAAAAACATAAAAAATAATACAGTCATACCTTGTTTAAAGAACTTCTGGGAATGCTTTCCAGCCTCGTTGTAATGAAAAATAAGTAAATACAATAATTAGTTCTCTCAGGATTACGAGTACTAATCGATGCGTGCAAGGAGAAAAATGGTATTCTAAAATACGATCATTTTATTCGTAAAAACGGTTGAAAACGGACTGAAGTTCTTACGAACAAATTAACAGGGTTTCAATGTTTATTGGCGGGAACATGTAAGAATAATTTGTTGGTAATTTCGTACGTATACCAACAAATTATTCTTACATTGTCCCGCCAATAAACATTGAAACACTGTTAATTTGTTCGTAAGAACTTCAGTCCCGTTTTTACGAATAGAATGATCGTATTTAGATAACATTTTTCTCCGTGTGTATAGTTTTTTGGGAAAAATACAAAAATTTATGAATACATTATAAATATAGAACCGCTATGAAAAACCACTTGGAGACAAATTCAACACAATCAATAAATTGTTAAAAAGCATTAACTTAGGCCCAGGTGATTAAACTGCTGTCACGTATGATAAATTATCATCAAATGGGCAATGAGCGCATTTTTTTAAATTTTAACAACCCGGTAACAGCATCGTTCACCTACAGATTTTATGTTTCTTTTGGCTTGCCAAAATGGCGAATCATCACGTGAACTTCTGCAAACATAACGCAGGAATGTTTGAAAGACATTGAACGTTGAAAACTTAAAAGTGGCGACATCGTGCTATTCCGGCAATGCCATTTAAATTTGAACTTACATATATTTAAATTTTAACCAAACTTCCGCCTGAAGAACTGCGTCTGTTATTATTATTTGCAAAGATAAGTCAATCGACCGAATTATGAGAGAGAGGTATAATTAGCCCGTAAATATTTGCAGGGGCTGTTTAATTATATTTATTCAGAACCAGGAAAAGTTCTGATTTACACGTAGTCTCTGTCAGCTTCTATAGAATTTTTTATCAAGTCAGCAATCAAAGAAAAAATAAAATAAAAAGTTTCAATAAAACGAATAAATTTGAGTTAAACGATGAGATTGCACAAATTAATAAAAATCGGAGAATGAATACGAATGCGACGCGATAAATGAAAGGTTGCTACGCGAATTGGGTCGACGCTTGATTTGCGAATCAAATTGGTTTAAAGTTCAACTAATGAAAGAATCAAATGGTCAATTTGACCCATCTTCAGAAATGGCGCAGCCTGCTAACTGGCTGGCCAAGAAATAC
Organism: Limnephilus auricula; assembly: GCA_951813805.1. NCBI lineage: Eukaryota > Metazoa > Arthropoda > Insecta > Trichoptera > Limnephilidae > Limnephilus > Limnephilus auricula. The sequence continues at coordinate 13,606,690 of OX638390.1, read as the reverse complement.
TAATATCATTAGGGTCTATTTTATATTTTTTATGCTCCTTGTTAATTTTAATTTAACTTCAGCGCGCGCCGCACACCAGTCAGCAAAATCAGTAAAAAAATTTGCCTCAATTGGAATTGAGTACTCAGATCAATTAAATCAGGTATTATTGGAGGCATTTTTAACATAAAAACTCAAATAAAATTTTACGAAATATTTCTGAGTGATGAGAGATGGAAAAACTAGAATTGTAAACTTTCTTAGAAAGATAAGAAATAGAGTTTTCTAAATACAAGGGTTTTGTTCATCTAAAATAAACGTTTATTTTCTTATATCTAATGGAAAATCAAAAATCTTCAGAGGATGTGTCATCATCGGATTCCGGTGGAGACACGCCTATTTCTGGAGGTAGCAACATCTCCAACACCTCGCTTGGAAGTTTTTTAATTTTTCTTTAGGGAAGTTCTCGAGTGCTAAAATCATATAAAAATATCTTCCACTGTCTGTTTCCTTCCGCCTTCCTTAGCAAAGCATTTCCTATATTATGTCATGTCTATCTGTAGCCTCTTGGGTATCTTCTGCCCAATCGGTCGTACACTTGAAGATATCAATTATGGGTCATAATTTATTATTTTATGTACTGTGGTTGGCAAATTTACCAATAATGTAGATAATAGATATTGTTCTTAAAATTATGTCAAAATTCTTAATGACATAAAGTTAATTCCCGTTATAATAATATACATACGAGACTCAAAGTGCAGTTATCAAAAAATGTTTCCATTGTTTGTGCTACGTTTTTTGGAATCGGATGAAAGTTTGGGTAATTTTATCTAGTTTCCAAAATGGTATTTTTCTTTACGACATCTTTAAAATATGAAATATGTAGGATATTTAAAATACTTTGAAAAAAAAATACGAAAATTATTAATAATAACCGCGACAACAACAGATAAACAACCCTCTTTGGCTGGACAAGCAATATATTTGCCAGTTTCTAAATAGTAAGGTTTCACATACATGGTTTTTTAACAATTTTATAAAAAATATACACGACTTTTTTTAGTAAGGCTGCACGTCTATAACTTGTAAAAACTAGATAAGAAGTATGTTTGAAAAAACAACAATAATCCATGATAAACTTAATCCAAAAACAATATATTTTTTTTACATTAACTCCACAGGAGGCTCTGAGGAAAATAATTTCCCTCAGGGCCTATGTCATCTTTGAAGATGCTGTGAGGAGGGTCTTTTTGAAGAGAGGAAGGAGTGAACGTGGGTCTTGAAGAGACCCATGTTATAGGAAGGAGGAAACACAGAGACCGGCAAATCGTTCCACAGCCGAGCTGTTGAACACAAGAACGAGTCGTAGAAGCGTCTCGTTCTCATGTGACAAATGTCAACTGTGTACATATGTTGGGCGCGCGTTTGGCGTGTTTCCCGACTATGCACCGGTGCCGAGGGGATCAATGACGCTAGCTCCTCGGAGCATCTTCCATTGAAATACCGGTAGAACAAGGAAAGCATTCCCACCCGACGCCTGTGCTCTAAAGATTGCAATCCATTTGTTAAGATGGGAGAATCTATCAAGCGGACCGCCCGTTTCTGCACAGAGTCGAGGGTGTTTTTCAGGTACATCGAGGCTCCAGACCAGAGATGGTATAATATTTATTTATTAATTATCTCACATGTTATGAATATTATTTTTTACATAGAAATTAACCTCACTAGGACTATAATAGCCTGTATTGAGGTTAACTTTAATACATTAAGTGAAGAAGCATACGTTTAATACAACAAAAAAAAAAAAAAATTACACACATAAGTTAAATTCAAAAAAACACAAAAACTGCAAAAAAAAACACATAACACTAAAATATTACATGGAGAAAGAAAGAAATATTACATTGTGGCCAGATGGCCAGATATCCTTTACAATAAAAAAAAAACTATTCAAATTCACTGTAATTTTGTCCGCCAAAGAGAAGGGAAGGCTAGGCTACCGCAGCAGATAAATTTCGGATGTTGTGGTAGAGTGGTGAAATGATGTAGTGGGATAAAAGTAAAATACGCACGAAAATGTCTTTATTGATGGTGCATTGACTAGGACATTATTGGTGCAAGTTTGAAAAAATACTTTAGGCCATGTTTTTTCCGATTTGGGAGCTGTGTTCGCCGCAACACAATGGAGCAGAAATAGTTATGACAAAAAAAAGCATTTAGCGAAGCTGAAATCCGCCTCAAGACTCTTAAGACAATGCATAACAAACGACAAAAATAATATTTGAAGCATACATTAAAGTTAATTACGTTGCTCCCAAGCTCGTGCTAATGAGGTCCAGAATATCAACATTATGTTGCTATATAGTTGTCGTGCTGTGCAAATGTCTTTGAAATCACTTGGCAATTAAGTCAAAAGGAATCGACCTAACATACAATACTAACGAAAACGTTGACAGCAATCAACTCATATTGATGAGGTGTCGTTTAAAATGATAGGTATTCCCAAAAGGATACTGCTCTAATCTACTTCACTCAACCAGTGGGTATGCAAAACGTGTATTTTTGGTTGCCATTTTGCAAATAAAAACCAAGTTCGCAGATGCTGCGGATTGTGTAGGTGTAGGCGGAATTCACTACATCCCAAAAGACTTGAATTCTCTCGGGAATATATGCAAATAAACCATATGCCAAAACAATCTTCTTTTACATTGTGGGAAGGCGATAGGATTTTAAAGGTGACACAGTCTGTATACAAAGAAATATATCACACGTCAAACTTGAAAAACGCACGGCCTGACTATTGTACAATCCATTCTCCCGCAATTACTGACTTTACAATGAACGATGCGTAAAACATGCGTGCGATAGAGAAAGGTGTGGGCGGGGAGGCACGCCACTTTTTTTAAACCTTAAACTCGTCTATTGCGAGGATTTCTGTATCACATTCGGCCCGGTATTAAAGTTTGGCAGGTACTATATTTGCGGTCTATTGCGGTCAGGCTTTTCGCAGTAAGGAAATATCTTGTCTTGACACTCATCGTGAAACTATGACTCAATAAAAAAAACAATAAACTCACCTAAAGGGTTGCACATCAAGATATCATCTCCTAACTGCGAAAAGCCTGACTTTGATAGACCGCATGTTTGAACTTATAGTACATAGTAATGATATGTACTCTATTTTTGTCGAAATTTTATTATAACTTTTTAATATAATTTTTTTTTTCATGTTCTCCGTAAAACGGTTATACACCAATATATATATGGAGAAGATTACAAATTAAAAAGTGAACAAGGATAGTTTTACTATTTTGTGACATGTCGACTCTTTGGAATAACAAGATTCCATCTGTGGCCGTAACGTCATGCGATAATGGAATCTATAGTAAGCTACATTAGAGTTCATTATCGAATGACATTACAGTCAATTCCCAAGAGTCGATGTGTCAAAAGATGGTTGCTGAACTTCTGTAAATGCCCCGTTCTGGGCAAGTATTTTAGTCGAGTATATTAATTAGTCGAGTATATTAGTAAATGTGTCCGAACACCACAATTTTAGTTGACGAGGCTAGTCAGCTCTTTAGTAAATTGAATACATTTTATTTGGTTCTAATTTTTCGGCGAGTAGACACTAGACACCCCCTCTACGCGCACCTGCGTACTGACATGCGCAGTTCATTCGTAGGCGCAGACACGCGCGATATGTCGTCCTGTTGGAGCGAAAATGCTACTTTAAAATTCTTTATTTTTACGGCTATTAATCTATTTTCGAGTCCATAATTTATTTATTTTCATCTCACTAATTTTTTCTTCCACGTCTTCTAAAATAAGCATTACAATTAGCTTATTTAACGTATTTATATTATTGCGTTGCAGTCCATCATATTGCGACCCGCCGCTTACTAATAAACTCTACTTGACAGTAGTGCGAACACTATTTGGAGTTAGCTTTTTGGAGCGAGTTACTACTCGCCACTCGACTTACTACTTGTCAGGTGCGAACAAGGCACAAGTGACATTGAAAATGTCGATGGTCAATGCAGAATCGTTAAGCAGTTGAGTCGTTCTGTTTATTGGCGCGTTCTGATAGCCAGAAGTCCTCGCTTTCGGAGCATAAAAAAGTGCATGTGATCTCGCACGAGTATTATGTTAAAAAATAAATATATTTTTTTAATTTCGAATGAGCAGTTGACGGGAACGCGTGTTTCCCATGCGGTGACGTACAGGGTAGATAAAGTAAAATATTTTCCGTGGCCCAGCCTATAATATATCGGCCTACCGCAAAGGGTTAAATGGTGGCATTTTTTGATAAAAATAAAAACAAAAAGCGTTAGTTAACTAGCTGGTGTGAACAATTCAAAATATTCAAAATTTGACAATAATTTATTTTGTCTCAGAGTCTAGATTCCTAAGAGTCATGGACGAAATGCAACATATATCTCCGTCATATTAGCGTAACAATCAATATATCAATAATCAATAGTAAGTGTACAATGTGCGTGCCGCCAAAACTCAGGAACGAGTCCCGGTACGATCTAAGGAGTTATATAGTGTGGTAGCCTTCTATCTCCCATCGATGTAGAAGGTTCCCGATTGTACCTGAAGGGCGTTTTTTTAAAAAATAATATAAGGGCTGGAAGTTTCGACCTCTAGAAATCTCTAGAACCTTCCAAAACATTCGAGAGTATTCGAGAGCATTCCACAACAATCCAGAACAACCTTGAATATTCTGGAATTTTGTGGAATGTTTGGGAATAGTCTGGAACGTTCGGGAACATCCCGGATCATTTTGGATCATTGTGGACCATTCCAGAACAACCCTGAATATTCTGGAATTTAGTGGAATGTTTGGGAATAGTCTGGAACGTTCGGGAACATCCGGGATCATTTTGTATTATTGTGGACCATTCCAGAACAACCCTGAATAATCTGGAATTTTGTGGAATGTTTGGGAATAGTCTTTAACGTTCGGGAACATCCCGGATCATTGTGTATCATTGTGGACCATTCCAGAACATTCTCGAATGTTTGACCATTCGAAGCCTTTTTTATGTAGATGGGGAATATAAGGCTACTCCCCGAGCGAAGCCGGGTACCCCAGCTAGTAATATAAATAATTCGTTGTTGGCATTGGTGTGTTCAGCAACAATAATTGCTATTATTCTAGCTCTACATCATTATTTGGAATTGTCGTCGTTCCGTGCTTCTACATACACAGTTCGGCAAACCGGCAGCGGCATGTCAATTTACCAATCACAATACCGGCTCTCTATCAGCGCTAAATAGACAGCAGACAGTTATTCAATTATAGTGAACAGTTTATAATGTTGAGACAAGAGTAATTATAGATTATTCTACTAGTAGTTTTACAACAATTACGTCAATAAATTATATTAAAAGGGTATTATTGTAAAAAGCAAAATCATCGGTTTATTTAATATCCACAATACAAATATAGCATAAACAATAATTGCACGTCACAGTTAAGAAGCCGCTCTCCCAATTTCTACCGATTTCTTACATATTTTCCTTAAATGTTTAAAGTTTTTAAGCTCTTAAAAAATATATATGTTATTCTTTAAGATAGTATCTATACATTCCCTACGCCGAAATGGTAATTATTTGAAATTATCTCGATAGAAATAAATCGCAAAGTATGCTCCGAAAAATATTATTTACACGTTTGTTTCTGATATTTTACAAGTTATATATGTGAGAAAATTCTCAATTTTTCTTTAAATGCTACTTGACACAACCCCCACGCGATTTTTGCTCTTTTTCAAACGAGTCGTGTTTTATTAAACATTTTCTCAATTTTCGCGTGAATTTTATAGTTTTTAATATTAGCCCGCTTCCACCAATATTCATATTGTCGTATCTTTCCTTCTTCTTCTTTTTGAGCAGGTTAGCGCGACCTTAAATACAAGACTAGATTTTTTAAATAACAATTAAGGCGTTCGTAAAATGGCATCAGAAAATGTAAAATGAATAAAATATGAGATACAAGTACAAATAAATTATAAAATAGGTATATGTTGACTTGTGTATAACCTTTTTACACCTACCTGACAAGCAATTAAATAGATCCGCCACATCTGCGTATCTATTACTGACTTCATGTAGGTAATCTAGGTACAAGCCGTTTTTGAAGTGTTCAGTCCTGGTATTATTACATTTAAACAGGATTTTAGAACAAACATCCAGCGTAGGTTTATGAAGTTAAATGAGGTTTATTAAATCAGGGCTGTCTATAGTCTATACCACCATTTACAATTTTGAACAAAAATATTAAGTCGGATATATAATTCTTCGATCAGAGAGTTTGACATATTTAATTATTTCATTAAGTAATTATAGTTTATGCTTTCAATGAGAATACCGAGTTTAAAGAATTTATGTTGATTTTTTTCGATTGTATCAGAATTTATTTGGGACCAGTTAAAGGAGTTATATTCGACTTGACTTCAAACTAACGATGTATACATAATTTTCACGGTTGAAATGATCCTCTGAAATTTCGAAGAATGAAGCCAAGCATTTTCTTTTCCTTATTATTAATTGCGTTTATATGGAAGTTTAATTTAGAGTCTAAAATTATATCCATATCAATAATTTCTTAAGGGGTGATAGGTTTGTAAAATCTTATTGAATGACACTTATTTATGTTAAGATAAAGTTTGTTAAGATACGATACGATACGATACGATTGTACCACCCCAGCCAGGAGCAATCCTGTCCCGGTAAGACCGGTACACCAGGGGGCACTGATTTGTTAGGACTAGGAACAAGTGCTCTGAGGATAGGAAGGAGGTTGGAGTTTAATCGACCGGTATACATGGCAACCTAATAAGCCAATATTGGAATTTAGGATGGGCAGGAATAAAGGAATGGATTGAGCGTTATGATTTTGTATTTCCTTTCATTATGCCTTCCTTCTTCTTGCCTCTTCTCGCTCTTCTTGGATCTTCCTGTTCCTTCTTAGTTTTTCTTGTATCTTCTTTTCTATTTCTGCTTCTTCTTGTCTCTTCTGGGATCCTTTCGTCTCTCCTTGACCCTTTTTACTAATTCTTGTCTCTTCTTGATTCTTCTCATCTCATCTGGGTTTTGCTTGACTCTTCTTGCTATTTCTTGTAACTTAATGTTTCTTCTTGGCTCTTCATGCATCTTGGATCATCTCGTCTCTTATTGCCTTTACTTGTCTCTTCTTGCCACCTCTTGGATCAACCCATCTCTATTATTGGCGCTTCCTGCTTCTTCTTGTCTTTTACTTGATTCGTATCATCTCTTCCGGGCTCTGTTTGTATCTTCTTGCCACTTTTTGTCAGCAAGTGATATTCCTCCGAGGTGTAATATCCGACTGAATTACCAAAAATATTTTTTAAGATAGTGTAATATCCGACCGAATTAACAAAAACATTTTTTAAGATAAAGATAAAAAGTATTATTTGTGACTTGTGCACGTCAAGATATTCATTTACCTGCAAATGACAAATCTAAAATGTGTTGTGCCTAAATGTGAGATTTTTATGGACTCCAATCAAACTCTTTCTACTCGTGTGACCCAAATCAGTCATGGCAATGCCTCGAATGATCAGTGGTCCGAAACATTTTCTTACCCGCCATTAACGAGAAGTCGTGTACGTACCTTACAATCTGAAATTAACATGTAATCTTTGATAAAAAGAAACTATTTGAATCTGGCAACCCACCGGTTTTGTATCCCTGCCTCAGACATAGAAAAAAATTTGAAATCATCTAAAACGAAAACATGAACATAAACAAAAAATATATTAAACAAAATATCTTAGCTTATGAAACACAGCTCGGTTGAAGAGGGCACATAAATTAATGACAGTTGACACTTGAGCTGTTTACACAATCCAGCCACTCATAGATTCTTTGTTCAATTGCTACACTTTCAGTTGATAAATTCACACAAAGAAATAATACACAGGTATTTAATTCGAGCATAACTTCTTTCCCGCAAAAGATAAAATTATTTCGCGAACTAGAACAGATTTTACTATAGATCATAAATAGCCAGGTACTTCCCCACCTTCCTCTTCCCCATCTGCTTCCCTTCCCAACTTACCTTCAGCCTCACAACAAACCCCAATTGGGGATGCCATAGTCTCACTGCCTCCAGACGGGAGCAGTTGGGACTCTTGTGAGGTATTCTCTATTTAAAAAAAAATTAAAAAAATAGAGACAGGTACATAGATTAAATGTACCTAAAATAAATTTCCTAGGCAGATGTTACAGTACGATACGATACGATTGTACCACCCCAGCCAGGAGCAATCCTGTCCCGGTGAGACCGGTACACCAGGGGGCACTGATTTGTTGGGACTGGAACACGTGCTCTAAGGATGGGAAGGAGGTTGGAGTTTAATCGACCGGTATACATGGCAACCTAATAAGCCAATATTGGAATGTAGGATGGGCAGGAATAAAGGAAGTGGTTGAGCTTTTGTTTTCGTTTCTCAAGTTCGCTTATTTTTGCTTCTCATTTCTTCTCGCTTCATCCTTCCATCTTCCCGCTTTTTTTGGTTGTTGCCTCCCGAAGCTTCTTGCTTCTCATTTATTTATTTTATGGTTTCCGCTGCCAGCTTCCCTCTGCTTCTTCCTTCCCGGTTTCCGTTGTTTCGTCCTTTCGGTTCTTGCTTTCTGATTCTTGCTTACGATTTCCTGCTTCTTAGTTTCTTTTTTGCTTCACGCTGTTTCTTACTTCCTGCTTATTGCAACCTGGTTCCCCGCTACCATTACCGACTTCACTTTTCTCGATGCTTCTTGCTTTCCGCTCCCGCTTGCTTTTCGGTATTCGTATCCCGCCTTATCACCGCGAGAAAAGTTTCAGTCTACTTCGACTACTTCCTGCTGCGCTATCTGTCAACAGCGTTCGATCTTCTTATTTGTTCATATGGGTTTTTTTTTTATTTATTAATTTTATTTGATGAGGCGGTTTTATGTGTAACCATTTTCTATTGCTGGTAAGTGATTTCTGTCCCAGATTCCAAGGCTTCTTCTTCCAGTGTCCGGTCAACCACCATAGCGCTTTCGTGAATTACCTAAATGAATATATTAAAAACACAAAAAAAAACTATCCTAGAGTGAAGTTGAAACGTAAAATGAAATAGTGAGATTATTGGGTACTCGACCAAGTAGACTAAGCTATGTCTCTTAAGAATTCCTAAAGTTTAACAGACCTCAGTGATCCACAACCTTTCCTAAAATAGTAGAAATCAATCAACCAGGGCCCGCCTTCAAGAATGCAATAATATTTATACCATCGCCAATGGTTGTCGAACACTGTTTACCATATTATTATGATGTGTTGGTTTTGTAAACAAAATGCTGAAAGAAATAAACATTTATTAAGTTGACAAGTGGAATACTCATTATTCATGTTGTGAGATGGCTATCCGAATTCAGTGCTTTAAAATGTTATGAAAACATATACCTCTTCCCCATCAACTAAAATATAAATAAAAGTGAAGTGGTTCTTATCTTGCTTGTGAGTATCTCTCATCGATGTGATGACGCCTTCGTCAAATCCTTTGTGTTCACTTTGAATTCACTTGCAAACTTTGTCATTTTTACCACTGTTGCAACAATACAAAATCAATTTTCATAATGAAATTATGAAGCTATAACTAAAACACGTATTTTGACACATTTTCAATGATATTGAGCCATGGGGGCCACTGATATAAAATTAATTCAGAAGAGCAACAAAAACACGACTAGTCGGAATGAAATTCCCCCGAACCTCGAGATAAAGTTTGTTAAGAGTGCACTAATTAAACATCCCGTTCGTTACTTTGTACATAGGTACAATGTTGAACGGTGTTAATTATATTAAATACTTTTAAATCGTTTGCAAAAAGTAATACATTTATATCTTTATCGAGTGTATTAACAATATATTTTTAACAGTAATAAAATGTGGCCTAAAGGAGACTTGTTTAGTAGGTACAATTAAACTTTTGAATAAAATTAAAATAAATATACAGACTTTAAGAGAAGAGCGTTTTTAAATTGCTTCGCAAACAGTGTCCTCCCCCGCCTTTCTCGAATACAAAGATCATTAGACGGTCGTGGATTGTATAGTATATCTGAAAAGCCTAAAGTTTGGGTTGTTATAGTTTTTTAGCCAAAGGCATCGTTTGAGAGATAAATAATCGCATGCGCAATCATGACACAGACAACGTAGGCCACTTAGTTAACATTACTGAATGAATTTATTAGCAGTTACTGTTGTCAATTTCGATACCCGGCAGCGACTGCCACTCCGACAGCGGGCGACGCAATAGACATTGACGGATGGTGGTCATGGTTGACACTGCTCTTCTCTCTACTTTCTCTATATATCCTAAAATAGTAAATAAAAATTCGACAACCTCATTCCACCCGTAAAAAAAAACATCAAAAATTCGTCCTACCTATCATAAAAATATAACATCAAAAGTTCATCCTACCTATTATAAAAAAAATAACATCAAAAGTTCATCCTACCTATTATAAAAAAATAACATCAAAAGTTCATTCTACCTATTATAAAAAAATAACATCAAAAGTTCATCCTACCTATTATAAAAAAAATAACATCAAAAGTTCATCCTACCTATTATAAAAAAATAACATCAAAAGTTTATCCTACCTATTATTTAGTTATTCAGAACAAAAAGTTTTTTATTAATTTTTATTTTAACTTAATGAGTTGTAATTGAAATATTTAATCCCTGAACCACAATATTAGCGATTCTCAGTGAAAAAATATGCGGTTGATTCCTAGATGCGAACCTACCTTTTTCTGATTTTTCTGTTTCAAATTTTCGATTGAGAGTCGCTAATATTATCTTCAGTGATTAAAAAATGTTTATGTAGAGTTATTGCATAGATTCATAAATCTATCTATCTATTGCAAGCTTTCAAGATTAGTCTACAGTGCAATACAATAAAACTTATTGTTGGCATGGTAGGAAACTTAAAATAACTTGACAAACCGAAAATAAAGTAATAAAGACATGTTTATTACAGCTTTTAGGTATATTTATTTTATAAATCGAATCGGATAATAATCTGAAAAATACACTTTTTACTCGAAAGGTATTGGAAATATCTAGTATGCATGTGCTATTTTATTTAATTGTGTTTTAAATTATAAAATAAAGATATTAAAGAATTATATTGTTCATCATTTTAAAGGCAAAACCAGAAGTTGTGAGTTAATGAAAATTATTTTAAAAATTTAGCTCTATTTACTATATATACCTATATGCATTTGATGAATAATAAAAAACAAAAATTAAAAATGATTAAATTGCCTCTAAAATCATGCAAAATTGATTTCTCTAATGAGAAATGTATCACAACTTGAAACAACAACAAAAAAACATATCCGTGGAACTCTGTTGCTAGTGTTGATAGTCTCACCTGCATCGTTGTTGATTAGTATGTTTATGAACTAAAACATTTTGTATCGAAAAAATGCTTGAAAATTTATAATAATCGTTTCCATGTGTAAATAATATAATTTATTCAAAAGGGAGTCACGATACTCATATCATTAATAAAGTAAAAACACAAAAAAATTTAATAACAAACTTTTAACAAGAATGTTCGGTTACACCTAGGTACTAATTAATGTGAAGAGAACTTCATGATATTGTAACACTGCACGGAGAAAAATTATATTCTAAAATACGATCATTTTATTCGTAAAAACGGTTAAAAACGGGACTGAAGTTCTTACGAACAAATTAACAGGGTTTCAATGTTTACTCTTACGTTTTCCCGACAATAAACATTGAAACACTGTTAATTTGTTCGTAAGAACTTCAGTCCTGTTTTTAACACTTTTTATGAATAAAACGATCGTATTTTATAAAAACATTTTTCTCTGTGTGCTTAAATAGCTACTACCTTTGAACATAGACTAAAACATACAAAGACAGGTTATAATTATAAGTCATACTAGTCGAACAAAAATATAGCACTTTCTAGATTTATCTTTCAACATTTATATTTTATTTCGACATTTACCGATTTCGGTTACCAAAATCCTTGAATAATTGTAATTATTTAATTTAAAAGTTATTAGTGTATACTTATGAATGGAAAGATATTAAATCTGATTTGTTTTTTGTTCAGGAAGGCATTTTTCCAGCCCAGAGCGAGGTGTTTGTGGAAACTGGTTACAGCTTATTTGACGAGCGAATCTTTATGCGATACTAAAGGCAGTAAACCACGAGCATGTCTACTGGATCTAATTCGGTTCAACCACGCGCGTTGTCTTAGTAACCTATTTTCTCTTTGAATTTATCTAAGACTTTGAATAGATATTGATGAAATGAAACACCAATTTTGATTTCCATTTACATAACTGAAGTGGCTGAAAATTTCCCATAAGAGTTGAAACCAATGAATAAAATAATACAATTTCTTTTTTTTTTTTAAAAGAAAGACAAACATTCCCGGGTTACGAATAACCCAACAACATTTGAAAATCTCCTAGTACCACCACACTAAGCGGAAGATGTTGCTTGTGTTGTGGTGGAGGACTTAGCCAGCCGAGGAATCGAACACGGAACGCCTGGGTGAGACCCAAACGCGATGCCCACTGAACCACTGACCGGTCAATATAATATATTATGTTCGACAGCCACCCACAGTTACTCATCTGAAGTACCTACTCACCTACGTCATACTCTTCAGAGCATACCATAATGTCAATCAACCCACACAACCGTCTGCATAAATAATCGTTTCAATCCCAATAATGCACTTCTATTCAAGCGCTCGTTTAATAAGCGGAATGATATCGGCCAGGCTCATCACTTGAACTTTGAATCGCAAATCAATTCGCTGTTCCCAGTACCGGGATTCCAGCGCCAAGTAGATGCGGTGAATAGAGGATGGCACGCAATGACTGTGGTAGGATAACATCTCAAAATAGCGACTAATTTTCGCCATGTTAGTATTGTTACTGCCAATTTCCGACTCGACATTCTAAGGAAATTCCTTGCAAGAATTTCAAGGTTCTGATCTTGTTACTAAATAAATAGGAACTCCACTCAACTTTCTTTATATTTTAACACATTTAATATTTCTTTTCTTATATGTACTGATAATTCGTAATGGTATCTCATTAAAATTATAATAATACTAGCTTCTGCCCGCGACTTCGTCTGCATAGGATTAGTAGTACTTCGAGTAATATATTTTCTTTTTCTAGGTCCCATCTACGTTTGTACCAAAATTTTAACCTATTTATTTAAAATATCTATAATTAAAAGTCATTCTCAAATTTTGAAATTTTCTATTAAACAATAATTATTATTTTCAATATAATGAAAATAAATAGCTAGCTCTATAAATTATAGCCTATATGTTATTCTGATGTACGAGCTATATTATTGTAAAGTTTAATTAAAATCTTTTCAGTAAATTTTGCGTGAAAGAGTAACAAACACGCATACATCCATACAAACTTTCGCGTTTATAATATTAGTAAGAAGTAAGATAAGATAATAAAACAAATTTAAAACTTATTTCACTTAAATTTATTGACCGTAACCGGTTTCAACTTTTTAAAGCCATATTCAGACTGGTACAAATTATTCTTAACCTACGGATTATATACATAACATATTAGGGAGGGGAGAGTTAATAAACTCCACAATAATCGCGCTTTGATGACCACGCTTCATAACGAGTATATATTTGTTATAAGTTCTTATCTGCTTGTAGCTTCGAAATTATGGCATAAATTACAATAGTGTTTATCACATTCATTCAAAGTCGCACTAGAATGGGAATCTTGCTTTAAAATATCGTAGGTAACATATTTTTTTTAAAGAAAGACAAACATTCCCGGGTTACGAATAACCCAACAACATTTGAAAATCTCCTACTACCACCACACTAAGCGGAAGATATTGCTTGTGTCGTGACGGAGGACTTAGCCAGCCGAGGAATCGAACACGGAACGCCTGGGTGGGACCCAAACGCAATGCCCACTCAACCACTGACCGGTCAATTTTGTTAAATTGTGTTAAGTATTTTTTTTAAAGGTACAACTTTTACATTCATATATATATATATTTTAAATCTCTGCTATAATGTTCTGTATTTTACGAGCAAATTACACTCTCTTTTATTCTGTTGTAAAGGTTTATAATACACACAATTAATATTGCGAGTATACCCATTAACTTTTTTATGTTATATGTACTTTCTTTTACTGAATCATATATTGTAAATTACTGTAATTAATTTATTAAATTTTCATGTAAAAGCCCACTAGGGAGTAAATAAATAATAAATAAAATAACAGAACTTGAATAAAACTTACACAGAACGTGAAAATTAACATCAAATGTTTAGTGAATTGTTAGTTTTTGTAAACAACCTGTCCTTAGGATCGGCATTTAACGGAAACCTTTCCACTGTCAAAAAAACAAAATTACGTTGAATGGCCATTTCATGTCCACGTCCTTAGGTCTAAGTAATATTTGGATGCTAAACATAATAAATGAGCAGAGCAATAGAAGTACTTTTACTTATTCAAATAAAATGAAATAGAAAAATATTGGATTGCCACCAAAACCCGAACACGCTTCATCGTTGAACAATAAGAAACTCCAGTCCATTTAAAAAAAAAAAATTTAATGAATAATGACCTTCTAACTTAAAGAACTGTATATTTATTTTATTTTTATAGTTAGTATTAAAAGTTAAAATAATTATCAAAGTTTTAATTTTTCGAGATCCCCTGAAAACCACCGTATCTATAATGGATCGTGTGACGTCATCACTCTTCAAAAGTATTTTTTTCTAAGAGGTGTTATTATTTTGTATGGAAAAATCAAAGGAGGAATAATTTTTAGGTGTCAAAAGTCGAGGCGTTTTGTATTCAAGATTAACTGCTTTTAATATAGAAAAACATTAGGTAAAATGTCAACATCTCATCGCAACTGTTTTTGTATAGAAATACATTATTATTATTGTTATTCATTGCAAATATAAATGACATCGTAAGACGGGGCTCTAAGTTTGCGTTCAGGCGTGTCTTTTGCTCTAATGCCTGGATCACACGGACCGAGTAGATGGGCGAGACAGTAAAATAATACTAGGCCGAGAGAGTTGGGTGGACGAGTAGGTCTTTACACATATTTTTTTAACTCGGCACCGAGTCAGTCAGTCAGTTCAGTTTCGACATTGCGTAACGGTGCACAAATCCCCTTCTCGTTTCAATTGTAATTGTCCAATAGCACTGTCACCGTAAGATGTTCTGGCCGAACTGAAAATGGAAGAGAATATGCTTATAAATCGCAAAAATCAACTAATAACATGTGAGGTGTTTAGATTATCTGCAGAAGGCTGCAAAACAATACATTGTATTTATGGATAACACATACAGCCACACTGGGATTATTTATATGATCATTACGATTGTGTAATAACTTGTATAAAAAGACCGGGATACTAAAACCAATTCAAAACCTTGATACAAAACCAAAACAAAAAGTCAAATATGACACGACTATAACCTCAAACAGGCCAAACTTACTGTACATTATCAAAAATATATTTTTACAGCTAACTACGACCTACAAAAACAAGTAATAAGATGATTTACTTACTTAGTAGCTTTATTCATGTACGTAGTCCGTATTATATTTGAAAAGCACGATCATCATTTCGGTATCAACTACTGGCAAATTACAGATTGATATAGGCCTTTTTCGTCATCATTTTAATTGTTGAGGGCCTAAATAATGTTTCAATTAACACAACTATTATTATACGTCTAAATTTCTATAAACAGTAGAACAGAATGTAAATAAACCAATAACCTGAAATGTGGATCATTTCAATATGCTATCACCAGGTGAACGGAGAGCAGTGACTTCAGCACCAAAAATTTCAATAACACCAACTTGACAGCGTGTTTTAATGACACGATTTAAAATTGACTTTTTAATAATTTTTTTAAAACTCTACGTTTAATATTATTTACTGAAACGTATATATTCAGAATCAGCGTTTATTGGTCTATATTCTGTATGAAAATATTTTTTTAAAGCCATAATATTTTTCACTGGAGTTCTTTATTTTCTCTGCCGGTAAGAACACATCTATCCATTGTGCTACCGAAGCCCTTTTTTATACTTCCATTTTAATCAATCGTGTTTCTTGACAATTATTGATTTTATTAACAGGATTTAGATAATTACTTATAAGGGGTGTTTTAATGAATTCTGTGTTTGTATGCATGAGTTTATTATTTATATTGTATTCGCATAGTTTTCTTAATGTTAACAATTTTGTTTTCATATAATTTTTTGTGGATCCGTAGTAAAATAATTTTTAACAAGTTATTAATACTATAATAAGCAAATCAATACATTTATTAAGTACTTCGTAGAAATATCTATTATTGAACTTTGACTAAAGGGAGGGACTCGAGAGACCATTAAAACTGTGACATCATTGTAATGATAATAATAAGGTTAGGAATCTATTTCCTGCCGCCTGAGTCTGCGCCGTGGTAGAAACGTAATCAACCATCTCAGTTCACAAAACCTGATTAGCTTTAATCTGATAAGCTGCAGATTCATATCCGCAATTCCATGTCGGTGGACCAAAGCGATCTCCCGTAACAATTAATTCAACTGCAATGTCCAATACGAATATTCTATTTCTTCCGTGCATTTATGTTTGTAGTTAATTCCAAACATGTGGTTCTAAGGGACTATTTCGTACAGGGTCTACGTCATCTTTGAGTAAGCAGTGTGTAGGGAAAGAAGTTGTAATGTTTTCAATCCCTGTGATTGGGATTACTTGATGTATGTTCTGGACTCTTCATAAAAGCTGTTTACAATGACTATTTAATGGGATGCTCTGTGTAATTCTGAAGCCAGGGAACTCGATTCTGAGGGTGCCCGCCCATTGTCGCCCGGATTTCATCGGCTATTTTCGTAACCTTTCGGTTATTAGACACAAACGGCGACAGTGGCCAGTCTCCTAAGATACTTCGTGACTAACATCTGTTGAGACACCTCAAAACTACTAACGATACTAACGACATATGTTAAAGGACATTTAAACAAAATCCTATACACTACAGAAGTGAAACTGGGTTTCGAAGAGATACTTATGATGTGGTAGGAAGGAAACACGAAAAGGTTAAATAATTCCACGATTAATCTGATCTGTACAAGTAAAAACGACCCGTTCTCGTTTGACAAATATCAGCCATGTGTAAAAGTTGGGCAATACCTGCTCCTCTTAAATCTTAAAATACCGATAGAACAAGCACAGCATTCCCATCTAACATCTACATTCTAAAGAGTGCAATCCATCCTTTAAAAAAAAAGATTTTTTATGTAATTACCCCACGCCGACTGTTGGAGCTAGTAGGACTATGGCATCCCTGTGTAGAAGTATGACATGAGACTGAATAAAGGGGAAGAGGAAGGTGGAAAAAAAAGGGAACTTAGAAAACAACGGGATATTCAAATCTAATCTCTCAACACGGCTAAAGCAACATTTCAATTACAGGAGCCAAATTACAAGACCAAATATGGTTGAAAGAGGTCAATCAAAAAATCCTGATGAAAAAACTACAAACTACATAGAAGAAAACACTACAAACTCACAGAAGACAAATAAATTCTAATTAAATAACTTTAGTCCGCCTCGGCACAGGACTTCCTAGTGAGGAGGACTAAGAAATACAATATATTATATACTTAAATTTACCTTTATATTTTGTATATACAATTATTTTATGTAGTCGCTTAAATAAAAATAAAATAAAAATAAAAATAAAATAAAAATAAACAGAATAATGGTATTTCATCATCTATCAAACGACCAGTTGCTGCAGTCAAGAGTTATTCTGTCCTTTTTTTATTTCCTTTTCACGGTATTACCTTTCATCATCTTGAGCACTAAACCTAAATAAAAATAAATTCGCACCCTAAACAAAATCAGGCTTTCATACGAAATACCAAAATTAATAATGGTGAAATGTTATAATTCCAAAGTACTTCAAATTACAAGATACCCTCATGTGGGAAGATTACGATTCAGCATCTAAATTGAAAAACATTTATTTTTTCATCTTCATTCTGAAGACCAGGGGTTCCCCAAACTGTTTAGGCCACGAAACCCTAATGGGCCCTCTTGTCTTACCGGGACAGAGCGCCTTAACCAACTTGGTCATTGTTACCTATATTTTTCTGTCATTCACGAGATCATTGATTTTGATCTCATATTTTAATTAATAATATTATTAATACTCGTAATAATTTATTATATTATCCTCAATAATTTTTCCCAATTTTTGCAGCTATCTTTTTTAATGTTATGAAATTTCTTTAACGAATTTATTTGTAACTAGATATTGTCTCAGATAAACACATCCGATTTTATTCGTATAGGACACTTGTTGGCTTTTTCTACAATTCTAAACAAATATTAAATTTTTATTAGATCAACTTTTTAATAGCTTTCTCTTTTATTTATCGGCGTCTGTTTTGTTCTGTTTCATGTTTCTTTCAGATTTATGAGTATTATCATCTTCATTGTATATTTTATATACTATATATTTATATACTAATTCTCAAAAAAATAATAACTTGGGTATTCCAAGTCGCTTATCGAGACGTGAGAGTTTTGTGCCCGCATACACGCTCTGTCTGGCTTGTGTTTACACAGCCAGACCACCGCTCTTTCGTCAGCCGGCCGGACACCGACCGGCTCCCTGCATAGGCGCTCGCGCCCCCCAACTGCCTTTTTCAAGGCAACGAAGAAGACGCCCTGGCCCCACCACGAATCCAAATCCCCATCTTCAAGCCGAAGAGTAGGACCCCTGCCGTGCGGATGTACCCCGCGCGGCTAATACCTGCCAATCCGGAGGATTCTCCCATCATCATCCCTCCGGGCGCCCGCCAATACAGAAGGCAGACGCAAACAGGGTCCATCCTGTTCACCATCCCCGCCTACCAGCCCCGGACTCCTGCCACGACTCCTGCCCCGACTCCTGCCCCGACTCCCGCCGCGACTCCCGCCGCCATCCCAGCCCCCATCCGGATGCCCGAGCCAGTAGCCGGGCCCAGCCGCCCCCCGGTAGGCCCAGCCTCGGCCTACCGACCACCCTCGAGACCCGTGCAGCCCCCCCAGGACATGGAAACGACGACGACCCGCCAGGAGGAAGGATGGATGAAGCCGTCCAACCCTGTTAAGCGGCCCCTATCCCCACAGGACTCCCGGCCGGTGCCAACCGGCAACAGGTTTGATGACCTCCCGGAGGTAAGTGAAGGCGGAGGCGCACCGAGAACAAAGCGCTCAAATATTAATACTTTTTCCTCTCCCGCAGGTACCAGCGGCCAGCAAGCGAGAAAGGATCGCGTCCCCCCGGTCGTAATGACCCTGGGGGACCTGACACACGCGCAGGTCACCTCTGCCGTACAAGTACACCTGGGCCATCCAAACTTCACCTTCCGGTACAACAGGGGCGGGACGGCTAACATTTTCGTGAGGAATATGGCGGACCACCGTGCCCTCACGAACGGGCTGCGAGCGGAGGCACGCGGCTTTCACACCTACACGGCGGAGTCCGAGAAGCAGAAGAAAGCGGTCATCAAGGGCCTGCCAAACGTCGAAACGGAGGAGATTGCTGCGAGCCTGGCGGACCAAGGCTTTGCACCCATAAAGGTCACAAGGATGTCAACCACCTCGGCCGAGTACCCCATGTACTTGGCACACTTCGATAAGGAAGTACACATGGGCCAGCTGAGGGCGGCAGTGAAATACCTATGCCACTGCAGAATCCGTATCCAGAAGCACCGCAGCAACCACCTTCAGCACGGTACACAGTGCTACCGATGCCAGAACTTTGGCCACGGTTCCCGGAACTGCTCCCACACGGCAAGATGTGTGAAATGCCTGCTGGAGCATACCTCAGCGCTGTGCCCGAAGAAGACGAGGGACGAGCCAGCCGCGTGCTGCAACTGCGGCGGCCCTCATCCGGCCAACTTCCGAGGCTGCCCGAAGAGGGTAGCGTACGTCTCTTCGCTGCAGCAGCGCCAGAGACCACCACACCGCCAGGCCCAAGGAAGCAGGCCACATCCTCAGGCGCAGACGGCGCCGAGGACTGATGGACGCTCCTGGGCTGACGTAGCCGGTGGCTCCTCAGCCACGCACCAGCAGCAGCAGCAGCACGAAGACGAGCCCCGTCAGCACTCCCGCCCACAACAACAGTCCGCCTCCGCCGAAGATGATGTGGACATAATGGCCCTGCTTCAGGGTCTACTGCGCGTGCGATCGCAGCTGGCCCGCTGCACAAACAAGACCGAGAAGCTCGTCATCTTGATGGAGCTGATCACCTCCACTCTCGATGTCTAATCCCGAGATGGTCAACGTCCTCCTGTGGAATGCCCACAGCATCCGTTTCAAGACCGATGAACTGCTCGCCCTAGCAAATAATACAAACACTGACATTATTTTAATTTCAGAAACGCATTTAAAACACGACATACCGCTGAGAGTGCCCGGCTTTGAAATTCACCGAGACGACCGAGCGGAAGGACAAGGCGGTGGTACCGCTATATTCGTTCGTCAATCAATCACGTCTACAAGGATCCCCACTCCGAAGTTGAAGTATACTGAAGCCACAATTGTCGAAGTCATCATAGAGGATAGAGCGCATACCTTCATCGCCGCCTACTGCAATTTGAACTACAATCTGGTGAGAGAAGATTTAGATAAATTACTTAATTTGCGCCCAATTGTTGTTCTAGGAGGAGACCTAAACGCCAAGCACAACTATTGGAATAACTACAGAGGCAATGCGAACGGGAAAACGCTCTTCACACATATGCAGACTCATAACTACACGATAATGGCCCCGGACAAACCGACGTTCCACTCAGCACGCGCAAAGTACCCCAGCACGCTGGACATCGTACTCGAGAAAAACGTCAAGACGATCTCGCCACTACGCACGCTAGATGAACTCTCGTCGGATCACCTGCCCGTGAGCTTCAGCATCGGAAGAACGACTTCTAGGAGCCCCAGAAAACAGCGAAACTACAAGGACGCCGACTGGGAAGGATTCAAGAAAGAAATTAACGAACGAATATACCTAACGTCGGGAACTCTGCGCTCATCAGAAGAAATTGACGAAGCCGCTAGCACTCTCACGGAAATCATTCAACAAGCACAAGACACATACATACCTCTCAAAGAAGTACACACATACACGATCAAACTTCCCGAGTACGTCTTATCGCTCATCAAAGAAAAGAATCGCCTGCGCCGCATTTATCACAGCACGCGGGACGAATACTTCAAGACTGCCTACAACTGCCTGCAGCGGGAAATCAAGCAAGAAATCACCAATCTCAGGCGCGAACTTTGGACGAAGAAAGTTACGTCACTCACGACAAAGGACAACAGCCTATGGAAAATGGCGAAAGCCCTGAGACATCAAGACCACACGATTCCCCCGCTTGAGAAGTTGGACGGCTCTGGACTCGCGCTGTCACTTGAAGAGAAGGCAAACGCGCTCGCCGACGGATTTGAGAGAGCCTATACAGCCACGGATGGCCTGAGTGATCCGGAAACGGATCGACTAGTAGAAGACTCTCTTCGAGATCTGGACCAAGCGGAGCAGACGAACGTCGCCGACATTCATTTCAGCACGCCGAGTGAAGTTGCCGTCATCATCAAGCGATTGAAGACCAATAAGGCGCCGGGAAGCGATCAAATACACAACATTTTACTCAAACATCTTCCTCAAAAAGCCATCATTTACATTACAAAACTGTTCAATGCCTGCCTCATGACCGGACATTTCCCGCAGATCTGGAAAATGGCCACCGTGCTGCCCTTCTCCAAGCCCAACAAGGACAAGAAGCAGCCGACGAACTATCGGCCCATCAGTCTACTCTCCACTCTGAGCAAGGTATTTGAACAGATTATACTCAACAGGCTGCTTCCACACCACGAAGAAAACCACACTTTGCCGGACGAGCAGTTCGGATTCCGGAAGAGGCATTCCACCACCCACCAACTTACCAGAGTAGCGGAATTCATCGCAAGAAAATTCAACGAACATCGCTACACTGCCGCTGCGCTCCTCGACTTGGAAAAGGCATTCGACACTGTTTGGATCAGAGGGCTCCTGCACAAGCTTCACAAGACGAAGACGCCCATCTACATCATCAGAGTGATCCAAGAATACCTGAAGAACAGATCTTTCCGAGTCTTCATCAAGGATGCGCTGTCGACAATACGTGAGATTCCAAAAGGCGTGCCACAAGGAAGTTTGCTGGGACCCCATCTCTTCAACATCTTCACGCACGACATCCCCCAGGACGAGAGATGCAAGACATCCATATACGCAGATGACGTCAAACTCTACGTTTCCTCGCTTCACCCGGATATGGCGGCCATATACCTACAGAGGGCGCTCGACGCTCTCGTAGAATACTACAAAAACTGGCGCCTCAAACTGAACGAGGCCAAAACCGAGGTCATAATGTACACGAGGAAACGCAAGAAGACAAAACCAGACGTCAACATCGAAATGGGAGGACACGTCTTAGAATGGAAGGATGAAGTTGTCTACCTGGGCCTGACCATGGACTCACGCCTCAACTGGAAATCTCACATATTCAAGGCACACAACAAAGCCAGAAAGGCAGTCGGCGCGATGAGACCAATATTCAATCGAAGAAGCCCGCTACTTCCCAGAACCAAACTCCTCGTCTACTACTCGCTTATCCGACCGGTACTGACATATGCGATCCCCGTGTGGGGTAGCATCTCACATTCTGACCATACGAGACTACAGACTTTACAAAATCTCTGCATTAAAATCACTTACAATACGAGGTGGAGAACCAACTTGAAAAAACTTCATGACAGAGAAGACATTCCGACCTTATTTGAATACACTCACAGACTCACAGACCGATTTTACAAATCTCTCAGACATAGTAAAAATAAACTCATTCAAGAAATCGGTCAATATAATTCCCCTGCTGACTTTACTTTCAGATATATCCACAGACTACCTAAACACATACTGATGGACCTCGATCACATCTGGCATGTGCCGGATTCAGAACCAGACGATTAAGCGAACAGTAGGTATTTCCTAAATCTCCAGATTCCTTCCCCATAACGTATGTTTATATATCTATTTATATATTTATATAATATTTCATATTGGTATTTATATGTATGTTTATTTTAAACTCCCATAAAGTATATATTAACATAAAAACAGACATACACCCCACACAACACAAAATGCAGGACATCTGATGTCACTGAAGGCCGAATCTGTTTCATGTTGACAATCGGCCGCCTCCCTTGAATAAGGTTTTTTCGTGGATTTCCTTATTTCCAAAGGCAAATGCGAGGGAATTCCTAAATAAGAGGACACGACCCATCTCCTTCCCTCTCCCAACACAACACAAACAGACACGTATGTATATATGCTGCCGCGGCTGGCTATGCTGATGATGATTGTTCCCGCCTGGGCGGACATGCAATTTTAATAGGGTTTTTAGATAACAATTTTTCCCTATCGATAAAACACAGGACCTTTAAGTCTATAATAGCAAGGTAACTTTTTAATAATACCCACATGAGGTAAAAATTGCGAGGCGCATATGACGCCGTTCTATTTGTATAAAGAACATTAACTTTAAATTCAGTAAATTTAAATGATTCGCACTTCATGCAAAATAAGAATCTAGTAAATCAAAAAAAAAAAAAAAAAAAGGGTGTAGTGATAAAAACATTGTAAATTTATTCGCTGATTATTTTAAGTCTGTGTATGAAGAGGATATACCTAGCAACGAAATTCCCAATTTCTCATCAAATCTTAGTCTGGATATATCTGAAATACGCATAGAAATAAATGATATTAAAAAGCATGTAAATTTGTTAGATGCTAGAAAAAATGCTGGACCTGATAATACTCCACCGGTTTTAATTAAAGAATGTAACACGGGCATGTGCCTAGTATGGCGGCCATAAATTCCACAATTGTTATATATTTACTATTCAAAGAATAAAGAAACATTAAAAAAAAAAAAAAAAAAAAACGGCCTAACTGTTCCTCTTTTCCTAATTTTTAACCAGTCTCTAAAAACAGGTTGTTTTCCTGATTCATGGAAACACAGTTTTCTTACACCTATTTTTAAAAAGGGGGACAAAACGGACATTACAAATTATAGACCAATATGTATCCAATCATCGATACCCAAACTTTTTGAAAAAATTGTTCTCTCTAAAATATCTACAAACATACAAAAAATTATAACTTCATACCAACATGGCTTTTGTTCAAATAAATCTACATTAACTAATTTACTAATATACGAAAATTTCATATCCAAATCTTTAGCAAACAGATGCCAGGTTGACTCAGTATACACTGACTTTAGCAAGGCCTTTGATAAGGTGTGTCACAAAATATTAATCAATAAATTAGCCTCACTTGGAGTTTATGGTAGTTTATTAAATTGGTTTATTAGTTATTTGTCCAAAAGAAGTCTCAGTGTAAAAATAAATGGCACAAATTCTTACAAATTTATAGCCACAAGTGGAGTGCCGCAAGGCTCTCATTTAGGGCCCATTTTGTTTATTATATTCATAAATGATATTGTTGATATATTTACTAACATAAACGTATTGCTTTTTGCTGATGATATGAAACTTTATAAGGAGATCAATGACATAAATGATTGCATTATATTACAAACTAATTTGAGACGTCTTTTTGAATGGTGCTCTATCAACAAACTAGCATTGAACATAAAGAAATGTCAGTTCATTAATTTTTATCGAATAAATAATCCAATATTTTTTCAATATACATTAAATGATAAAAAATTAAATTGCGTCAGTGAAATTATTGACCTAGGTATTATGTTCGATAGCAAACTAACTTTTTTGTGTCATATTAATAATATTATTAATAAGGCCCTTAAGACTCTTGGATTTGTTTTGAGAGTTTCAAAAGACTTCAATAATTTAGGCACGTTTATCATGTTGTACAAAACCCTTGTTAGATGCCAACTAGAGTATAACTCTACGATATGGTCTCCCTTTTACAATATTCATTCCGCCAACATTGAAAAGATTCAACATAAGTTCTTGAGATATATAAACTATAAATTGCATATTCCTGTAGAAAACATTGATTATAACTACCTACTAGATAAAATGTTCCTATTAGAACTTTCAGAAAGAAGAATAATCACAGATTTAATACTATTACATAAAATACTGCATTACAAAATTGACTGTCCTGAATTGCTTCAATTAATCAATATCCACATACCTAAAAGATCTTGCCGAAATTTACTACCCTTTTATTTTAATAACACCAGGACACTCTCTTATCAAAATTCCCCGATACCGAGACTTCACAGTCTCGGAAATAAATATTCTGATCTGGGAGATATATTTCACATTAAAAACAATCAGTATAAACATTGTTTATTTCAATTCTTTTTTATATTTAGACATAAATAGACGTCTATAATCTCTAAAATTTTTGTCTATATTGAATATCTCTTTTTTTTTGTGAAACTTCTTATATTTTTTACCTATGTATCTAATTATATTATATGCATTTATTGTTATATTTTGTTGTAGATATATGCTTTTGTTTTACTTTTATGTTCACTGTATTATGCTTTCTTTGTTATTTTAATTTAGATTTTTTCGAAATCACTGTTATACTCATCTATTTAACTAAAATGTAAAAGCCCATAAGGGCGTTTAATAAATAAATAATTTTACATAGATGGGTTTAACCTTCAAAAGTTATTCCAATAAAAAACAAAAATAAATTATGTTGATTTTTATCACTGGTAAACTCCATAGACAATTATCTATGGTGAAGTCAGTTTTCGAATAATTCACGGTAGTATAACCATTTTGCGTTTTTCAAAGAGAAATGCTTTTTATCATAAAACTATAAAATGCAAACGTTTTTATCATTCTGAGCTGTTTCCTATGCACATCCTGAAAAAGCGCTGGCGAATAGGCATAAAAAAGTCTGCCTTGAAGACGTAACGGGAAAATATTGTCGTTTTTATCACTCTAAAACATAGGAGCACAAAACGCCTCAGAATGATAAAAATAAACACATTTTTATCATTCGTTAAGTAATAGCTCAACGTGAATGGTTTGTCCCATCAGGTAAACCTTAGTTCATTACCAAGTTTAAAAAAAACATATGTTCTAGAGCCCCTAGAAGCAGTAGTTTCAGAGTACGAAACTACAGAAACATATTCGAGCAGTGAGCTCTGGCTTCATGAAATTCACATAGATTTTTCTATCTGGAACAAAGCACTACTTTTTTCAGCGTTATTTCCGAATTGTGTAGAGTGTAGACCATGCTTAAGGTGCTTTTTGTGTAAAAGTATGTTAAAACCTCAGGTGAAGCCAGGTAGTAAAACTTGTAATACATAATAACCACCTACACAAATTACTACAAAAAGTCGATTGTACCATAATATGATATTTGGCAATGTACTAATTAAACCCTGGCTTCGGAATTAAAGCATGTCTGCCTTTTAGGCCGGGGTACTTTTCGAAACATCTTCCCGTCCGATCTCGGAAAATGCGATAATAAAAAAGGATGTTTAAAATAAGAACAGCACCTTTCGGTAGACAGTAGAAAATATCATCACGCTCGAGATTAGGGGCTGCGGAAAATGTTTACCGTCAATTTGCGACGCGGCGCGGCGGGCGGCAGAACGGAACCGCGGGCTTATGTCAAGTAATTTCTCCTCGGGATAAAGAGTCTTCATAAATCTAGCGAGATGTCGGGAAAATTTACAAAAGGGCGTTTATCATTCAGGACGTAAAAATCATGAGATTGCGTGAGGTGGAATGTACCAGCCAGGTAAAAACCCAGTCTTCCTAAAGTCAGCTTTCCAAAAATAAGCACCGCACTTTTGAGGTATTGGCAATGCATTGAAAAGGAATGCTATCAAAAGCAAATGCAATGAAAAGGAAATGCAATGAAACGGAAAGTAATTGTAATGAAATGGAAATGCAATGAACAGGCATTGCAATGAAAAGGAAATGCAATAAAGATGAAATGCAATGAAAAGGAATTGCCATGAACTGGAAATGCAATGTAAAAGGAAATGAAATAAAATTGTATTACTGGATTGTTCTCACGTAAGTGCGAAAAACGTGTAAAAACCGTGAAAAAAGTGTAAAAACCCAGTATAAATAAATAAATTTAATTTAATTAAAAGAGGTGCAGTGAAAATTAGTTTCATTCGATAGTGTTACTGTAACCAAAACATAAAGACCAAGAAATTGTCAATCCAGATGGCCGTCGTAATCTTAATATATAAAACAAAGTCGGGTTAGTTACACCATTTATAACTCAAGAACGACTGAACCGATTTTTATGATCTTTGATTTGTTGGATTTGTCTCCGTCCCGATTAACAGAATAACTAATAAAACATCGGAAAAAATCACGGGAAAAATAATTATGAAGAAAATTAATTTTTTCAAATATTTTGTATGGAACGGCTTTTCAAATAATGTGCGTTGGTCGCCATAATTTGAATCAATTCGAACTGTCAATGGTGTAGTGTGTCGAACATTTCGTGCTTAGTCAACAGCTCAATTTCATTTTTTGAACTTAGAGTAGGTACCTATTTATTTTAACTTAATAAAAACTTAAATTATTTCAGCTAATAAATTAAACATTACATTTATTGACTCTGAGGCGGTACGAAGTTTGCCGGGTCAGCTAGTTATACATATAAGTCACTATACGACAACTGTAAAGCTATGTTCGTAAGGTTCATCAAACTTGACAATCAATTGTGTCCATTCCAAGGAATCTATTTTAGAATTGCCGAATTCGGTGAGTATCTACGAGCCACCTGTAATAATCTATAATGCGCAGACAAATTATCAGCCTGAGTTCAGTCTATTACCCTAAAAATACCTAAGAAATTATCATTCTAATAACTCATGTAAGTTTGCCTGTTACGTTTATTTGCGTTTATTAATTGTGGTCTTTTAAGTTTAGCGCATTACTTGAAGACATCAAAAATCAACACGTATAAAAAAATAAGTTTTTACTGTAATACAACTATTTTAAATGTCTTATAAAACTTTTTAAAAATGTATTATTTTGGTTTGATTGAGAATTGAACTTTCCACCCTGGGGTACAGAGTCAACAACGCTAACCCCGGAGCATAATCCCGAATGGAGAGAACCAACATTTATCTCGTATATTATTAACTGCTGTAAATTTTTATATTATTATTCAATTTCAGAAAAATACGTGCTTGTGCACGAGTGCCACAAAAAGTAAATAGACATTGTCATCGACAATGAGTCGATCTGCCGAATTTCAGCTCCATCGGGTGGGGTTTGATTTCCACTTCCAAGATTCTATTTCATTCATTCATTTATTAATTCATTCAATTAAAAAACAAATAGAAATTCAAATAGACGTAGATACTTAAAAAATGGTATTTTTCGAAAATACAACAAAAATCAGGTCAATTTATCTCAGTGAACCTATTCCTAAAAAATTAATGCACATCTACTATCTACCGTAAAATCAAACTTTAAACATCGTACCAATACGTACCTATTAACTAATATTTTAATGTTACGTTATGTTAGAATATTACGTTAGGTATCATTATAATTTATAATAAACTAATAAATATGAAAAGGGAGAGATTTCTTCAATCCAACTAATAAAGCTACTCACTACTCAGTTTAGTAAGACTTACGTAAAATACTATATTGTGATAAATAAATAAATAATTCAATTAAAAGATTAAAAAGTAAAATAAAATAATATTTTTATTTTTAACTTTTTAACTTAAAGAGTTAAACCTCAAATTATAATATTTTAATTAACTCGATAGGCCCGTATTGCCAGAGGTCCTGGGTTCGAGTCCCAGATGTATACGTATTTTTTTCTGATTTTTCTGTTTCGGATTTTCGATTGACTTTGGCTAATATTATCTTCATTAATTAGAATATTAAAATAAGATTAAATGAAAGAAATTAATTTGTGTAAACCAATAATCAAATGTTATAATATTTGATATTATAACATTAATTAGTGGTTTACACATAATAATTTGTTTTATTTAATTAAAATGATGCCACAAAGTAATTCTGCAAATATGAAGAAGTAAAATAAAATTTGAATGTATGTAAGTAAGTCTTGTATAATAAAATATTTACACACATCTTTAAGATAAAATAAGTAATAAGGTTTATGACAGTATAGTTTTGTGCAATGCAGCGGGAACTCAAGTCGCAGACCAACACTACGGAGGCCGACCTCGTACATGTACTGATCCTGATGTTCTGTAAGTTCTCCATATTATCTTGAGAAAACAGTACACTAAAGCAAATGTAAATTCTAGGCAGTGCTGCGGTTACATTTGACATACTTACTTACCATAAATGAATTTCGCAAAATGTATTATGAAACAGAACGGTTCGTAGTAGGAAGGAAAATTATGTTCCGCGCTCGGAAAAAATGCCATAAAAGTGATGGCTCCTGGAGACTCGCATAAATGCGTAATCGTTTGCGTGAGTGCGTCGGGATACATGTTGATAAGGAGGAGGAGGAATAATGGCGATGAGAGGTGAATCCACGTACGGTGTAGACATAAAACCGCCTTTTTAAGAACCAGCGGAAGAGAGCGCAGCAGTAAGAAAACCCTTTCATAGCATGACAGCGAACCAAGACTCGGCGCGGACTTCATTCACCAACGATCGGAGAAGAATATTAAACAATAAACAGCGGATAAAAAATATGTATAAAACATTATAGAACAGTACGTAGAATATCCCCTTTGGTGACATGCAAGCTTCATAACACAAACTTTTGGTTTGGAACATATTAATTCTCAGCAAATGATTTGTTGAGGCTTCCTAGCAAGCATTATTAAATATATAGATCTCCGGAGAGTACGCAGGCTAAAAAACATGAATTTGTCAGAAACGCGCCACTTTTGATAATTGGATATTTAAGTAGAGCGTCTATTATAGAATAGTACGCAGAATATCCCCTTTGGTGACATGCAAGCTTCATAACACAAACTTTTGGTTTGGAACGTATCAATTCTCAGCAAATGATTTGTTGAGGCTTAAATATATAGGTCTCCGGAGAGTACGCAGGCTAAAAAACACGAATTTGTCAGAAACGCGCCACTTTTGATAATTGGATATTTAAGTAGAGCGTCTATTATAGAATAGTACGCAGAATATCCCCTTTGGTGACATGCAAGCTTCATAACACAAACTTTTGGTTTGGAACGTATCGATTCTCAGCAAATGATTTGTTGAGGCTTAAATATATATGTCTCCGGAGAGTACGCAGGCTAAAAAACATGAATTTGTCAGAAACGCGCCACTTTTGATAATTGGATATTTAAATAGAGCATGTATTTATACGGGAAATGTAATCAATCCCGTGCAGTAGAACCAAACGGAGTAAATTCCCATACCCAGCCGCGCGCAAGGCCCCTTCACTCAGCCAACAGCTAACAGCCAACACTACCCCCAGTTCAATTCGTGTTTACCTTTGAGAGCTAACTGAACAGGAGTTTGAAAACAGTTTATTTATGATTTCCACCCTTTAGAAATTTTATTTCATCGACTTCATGATATGATTTTAAATTTCAACAAAAAATTTGTAAAAGTATTCGGAAAGTATAATCAAATCAGCACTCGTTCCTCCACCTGGCTGTTGGCAGATTTCTAAAAATAACACAAAAATACCTGTCGATTCCGCGAGTTCCAGGGAGGTAGGCGGGTAGGGAAATGTTCATCTTCTCCCAACGCAAATGAATATCTGGGCCAACTACCAGCGGCGGTCTAAACATTCGATTTTATGTATCAGATAAAGTTTTTGTAAAATACCGACAAGGCTTGTTGGCTTAATCTGAAATAATTTGTCCGAAGATAAATTCGTTTCTCGAACACGAGGCGCGGGCGGGAGGGTGAAAGGGTGTTGCGAGTTTTACAGAACGGCACGAACAAGGCGAAGCGTATTTCACAGCAACTGGAACATTTACGGATCATTCTCAAAGGAAACCGATTCGATACAAAGGCCGCTGAATGGGAATTCTCGACCAAAAGCCAATTCATATAAAAGGATTTCTTCTGCGGGATGCACAAAGCCACCCCGCCATTCTGGGAGAGGGGCAGTGGGAGGGGGGAGGGAGGTGATCGCCAGGGGGTAGCGCTGTCCGAAGGCGATACCAGAATCCACGAAAAGAGTTAAGACGTGGAGGGATATATGAAAGGAGAATTCCTTTTCTTCCAGACACGTCTGAACCAAGGCAAACAGAATGAATGATGTGGGATAATATTGCTTGTTTTGCGTTGCTTTTGATAAGGAAACATCGTTTTCAAAAAGTGTTTGCCAAAGTTTGAAAGTTTGACATTTATCGCGTAGACACCATTTGACCTAATGTACTTCTCCTTGACTTGACACATGTCAGTCTCAGAAATTTGACCAAATATTTCTCGAGAAATAACTAAAATTTATGAAATTTTGTTTCTAGAGCGAAGAATTATTTTCTTCACTGCTGTTAAAATACCGTAGTCCCTACATACAGATCTGGATTCAAAACATAAGTTAAGATAACTGTAACGATTTAAATCAATAAAATCTCTGAATTCGGCAGGAAGTTTGCAATATCGAACTAAGCAGACAAACGGGGTCTAACCACTCGAACGATTGGTGTTCAGTTTTTGATTTGGCCATTCGTTTTAATTAAAATCATTCCTCAAAATATTAATATAGGAACATATAAACTGTTTACTGCGGTTTAAAGCTAATGAATCCATCCGAATTTCATCGTTTATCCCATATTTGTAGGTTCGTTAAATGTGGTCCAATTTTATACCGATATCAATCGCAGAAAAATAAAAACGGTCCAAATTTGGACCTAAAACGCACCAGTGGTTAAAGGTTATTATAGTCATTATTTATCAATAACTGTATATGTTCCATTGCGCATGCATTTACCTGTCCAGTTTGAGACCTGTGTATATGCTTGTGTCTACAATACATAAGTACAGCAGACCGTTATCGGGTCCGAGCAAACACATAAATCTAGTATTCTCCAGCCTATATTGTGAGTACCTACTTTGAACGTTCTAGAGTTCTAGGAAGGCTGGATTAAATGCCGGGCCATTGTAAATATTTAGATGGAGGAACAACCGGCGGTAGCTGAAAGCTGTTATTATTATCTTTAGATTTCACGAAAATGAAGGATCCACACAAACTACAAACAAAAGTCCCGATTTCCAAACCAGTCGATTGTAATTGGCTTCCAAGTCAAAATGATTTGTTTTTAGACCAACATTGTGTAAGAACAAATAAAAAATATAATTGGCGCAATTAAAAAAGGATTAGAGGAGAGAATAACAATAATTCTTATTAAGTATCTACCTTTGACACGTGCTAGAATCTCATCTATAATTATCCAAAATTAGTCGAGGAGGGGTGTGAGGATGCGTGAGGAAATTTTGGATATTTAAAATAAAAGAAAAATTAAAAGACGTAAGTACGGCATGGGTTAGTTAGGGATAAATAATGTTTCCCAATGAACTGAAATAATCCTAGTCACTTTGCTCTTTCATACAGAAAGTATAGTAAGTCCGGTCAGTGGCCGAGTTGGCATCGCGTTTACGTCCCACCCTGGCGTCCCATGTTCAATTCCTCGGCTGGCTAAGTCATTCTTCACGACACAAGCAACATTTTCCGCTCACTGTGGTGGTAATAGAAGATTTTCAAATAATGTCAGGCTATTCGTAACCCGGGAATATTTGTATTTCTTTTAAAAAGGTAAAAAATATATAATTGACTGAACCGTTTTACATTTCGTCTGTCTGTAATTTATTTGCGTGTTCAATTTCCCTTTTAAGTTGGTGGCCTTTTTTGATATTACATTTTTATGCCGGCAGAGTTCGCAGGAGCTAAGTACTTACAAGTGATATATTTGGTTAAACTCGAAAAAAAAATTAAAAATCTAAGATTAACGAGATAGCAAACATAAAGATCAAATTTATTTACGACCTGATTTCCCTATCAAAGCGGGTCAAAATTGGACTAAAAGGCAAAAGAAGAAAAAAATAAATTGATTTGTAATTTATTCAGCGGATAACTCTAGTCGTCTCTATTTATCGATTATTCTACATACAATAGCTGGAATATATTTTATAATACAATAGCTTTTTTAATAATAATTTTTTTTACATTAGCTCCACACAAGAGGCCCTGAGGAAAACAATTTCCATCAATTCTATGTCATGGCCAATGTCATCATTGGGGATGATGTGTAGAGGGTCTTTTTAGGGAAAATAAGGAGAGGAAGTTCTGAGAAGGAAAAAGATATGAAGGCTGTGTAGGAATCTGGTGGTCGGTGTGCCAGGAGTGACGGACGTATGAATCCATTCCTTCCCCTACGGTGCAAGGCGATGGGTCGAGAAGGTCTGGTTGGAGAGGTCAAAAGGTCTTCATCAACCAGTCTCTTCCGATCCGGCCTGCCACGCAGCATATGGCAAACACATCCGCCGCCAAGACCTAGACAAACTTCACCCCATGAAACCGGGCACCCCCGCTGATTCACCAAACGTAGCGAACCACTTGGGGTGACTTAAGGCAGGGGTGTTGATTATCCAATAAATGGTTCCCGGGGCAGCAGTACCCATACCCGCCTCCCAAATTGTAAATATCAGGTATCTGATACCAAGTGAAGAAAACAACGTTGATAAGTAATTTTGTCCATTTTGACACATTTGGTTAAGACCAATTCGTGGGGTTCGGGAGAGAAAGAACCTCATCCAAACAGTGAACGCATTATGGTAACAATCCTCAGTTATGGTGCAGCGAGAAAACTCGAAACATATACATGGATTCCATCAAATGTTTACCCAAGCAATTAACATCGAAGTATATTAATATGGTAATGCCCGTACGGTTCAAATTAAGGAACCCGACTCCGAGTAAATCTCCAACGCCATACTGTATGGACACCGTTCTGAGCCGTGCATTTTTCCACGGAGCTGCTGCCGTAATATACACACTTAGATCACGCCCACACGCGTTTTGCAAACGGAAGTGGCGCCATCTATAATAGTATATTTAAGGAAAAAGTATGAAGAAGAAGAAACATTTTTCGCTTTCATTCAATAATAAGAAGATTTATATTCCTCTCATTATTCACGGTCTTAATGTAAGAATGTCTACTATTAAATATCTACCTATTAAATATATCTAAGTATTCTGTAGTTTAATGTTAATAGTAGTTAGTTTTGCAAAAGGGTGATGCCTTATAAATAGTCACCAACACTGAAACTTGTCGAAGTAGAACGAAAAGCCGCCCGCATGGCCTAGCAGCAAAAACCCGCCGAGCGGGTTTTTCACTGCTAGTTTGAAATTATTATGATATTCCAATATTACAGTGCCGGATTTAGAAGGACCCAGTGAATGTATAATATTATATAACAATGAATTATCGATAGTGGTCGAAGTCTTGTCGTTATTGTCATTGTGCGGTTGGGCGGAAGAAATACAGATCTCCGATCACAAGTACTGTTTTTGTACCACCGGTATTATCAGGCATTATTGGTAGCCGTCCAATAATCAAAAATTACTATGATCAATGCAAATTACCTATTCCAGTTACATTTTCATATTCTCCTGGTTTCTGCTGGCTATTCCAGAAAATATTTCTAAAACGGTGATCCTTAAATCATCAAATTTTTAATCTTTTCCCCCTAAAGTCAACGCAACAATTTTAACTTTACAACATTAAAATATCAATTTAATTAATATATTTTTAAAAAATATATTTTTTTCGACTTATTTTATACTTGTCCGCGACCGGTTTTAACCTATCGTGGCCATTTTCAGACTGGTCTGGTCAATTTAATTATAATCATAAATAATAAAAAAATGTTATTCACGCTACAAAAAGAAAAACTATTTACTTTGGAAAACCAGTTTGGCTTCAAGAATGCCTTGTCAACCGACATGGCTATTTATGCAGTCAAAGAAACAATAGCTTACTCCAACAACAAAAAAACACCGTTTATGGATATTTTTTTTCGACTTTGCAAGGTCTTTGATCGTGTTTCTCGCCATTTATTTTGGGAAAAACTCATAAAGCGAGATGTACCAGCAGCAGTTGTTAATATGCTGGCTATTTGGTATGGACAGCAGAAAAATTACTGTTAAAGGGCTTAAAATTACATTTATTCCTTGAAAGCGGAGTCAGTCTTAAAAGGGGTAATATGTCTCCCACCCTATTTAATGTTTACACAAATGACTATTTATGTGGAAGGGAAGGAACTGCTTGTTGCCTAACACGTTAAATACCTGGGACACATTCTCCACCAAAAATATAAAGGATATAGAAGATATGGAAGGACACAGAAAGAATATTCTCCATGCGGTTCTAACACTGCAGCGACGATGTCAGAAAATTACTCAAGAGATACATACTGCACTGCCCTGTACAGTGTACACATCTGAGCTGTGGACACAATACCCACGCAACGGGACAAGCAAAGTGAGTGCTAAAACAATGCATTCAGGTA
This sequence comes from Limnephilus auricula, assembly GCA_951813805.1. Lineage (NCBI taxonomy): Eukaryota > Metazoa > Arthropoda > Insecta > Trichoptera > Limnephilidae > Limnephilus > Limnephilus auricula. The sequence goes on along the minus strand of OX638390.1, from coordinate 13,571,041 downwards.
AACTATGCAACTATAAAGGTTCTGCAGCACCTCCACAATGTTCAATGAAGGGAGGAGGGCGCACTCATTCCACGCCTTACTTCGCCACCGACTAGCCAGCTTCTGGGGCGGGATAGGAAGTCAACCAACATCATTGTCGTGGCCGAGTGTCCGAGTGTCCGAGTGCCTCAGCTCTCCAATCAGTGAGCTATGGACGCAGATAATGAGGCGACCTCCCTGATAGATTAAATCTTATTTAATTGTATTCTTAATTTTACTTATATGTATGTGATATTTTTTATTTAATGTTATCATTAAGTATCTACCTATCTTTTGTGGTTTTTTAAACTTTATTATTTTTATTTTTCTTTTTATGTAATAATGTACATATATCTCTCTTAATATGGTAGACCAAACTCCTAGTCCTGCTGGATAAAAACAATACACCAATTTAATTGCCTAAATTCAAAATTTTATTGCTAATAGTTCTACATTTTTCGACTGATCAATGGGACGAAACAAATGTTGTAACTCGAGCGCAACCTGGTAGTAAAAATGATAATATCTATGTATTAAAAGTTCGTAGGTATACCTACTATTACATAACATGCAATTCTCCACCTTATGCGATATGTGAATTAAAGCGCACACGTAAGTTGGGTTGGTGGGCAAGCTCCAATAAAATAGTAGAATATGGCGTCCACTTCCTGAGGGGATAATGGCCTTTACTCGCAGTCACGCCATGTGTCGAAGTCGAAGTCCGCTGCATGTTAGCGTTTATCCGTTCGGCCCGTTTCAACTTTAGGGTGCACGTGAGTGCAGCGGTCCAGCCTTGACTTCATTGATTTTACATTAATTATTTTTTAGGTACAGCACTGAAGCATGAAATAACACTTAATAAACGCCTCCGCCCACTGAGGCAACTGAAAACCAACTAAAACCGGCTGTTTTCTCTGTCTTGATTGGTCAAAAAGCTTGTTTAATCATAGACGAAGAACAATTAGCTGACAGCTGGCAACTAGCAAAGGCCGCCCACGGCGATGAGCAGTGTCAGTCGCGAGTCACCGCTTGCGTTACCATTGACAACGGGGTTTTGTGAGATTGTGAAGTGTGCGGGCCATCACATTGTCATACAAATACAGTTGCCAGTTGAGAGTTTTCAGTTGCCTCAGTGGGCGGAGGCGCTTACAGTTTCCAATAGATGATTTCGGTAAGCACCATAAGAAAATTATCATTTTAACAATTAATTGGTGACATACATAGGGGTTGAATTGGTCAAAGATTTACGTTATATTTTATATTTGAAGAGGGGTAGAATGAGCGGATCCCAAAATAAATGTTAGAAGTTAATTACACTTACTTAACTAGACAAAAGTTTTATTATTGTTCGGGCCTTTGAATTTTTTTAAATACTGAATAATTAAACAAAATTCTTATGGGATCATTAATAATTTAATAGTTTAGTGGGAACAGACCTACATACATCCGAGGGGGAAATAAAAAAATAATGACCAAATTAACTTTATTTACATTGAAGGATATAAAATACACGTTGATCGCCAAAGAGTACTTTATTTAAAATGTACGCTTTTTGCAATTTTTTTCTGTCTGTAATTTCTAGGTCATTGCAGCTATTTTCACCAACGTTATGTCTGTAGGTATGATAACATTAATTTAACTATTATTATTTAAGAGTACGTATTTTGTTCATAATCTGTTTCTCTCCTGTGTATCACTGTAAACTTATGTATCACTTAAATGTAAAAGCCTTTTATGGCGTTTAAATAAATAACAAAGTAGACGCCATATTCTTAATTCCAAATGTTCAATAGGTAAAAATATTTTCGAAAAACAGTGTTGAAAAACTCGGGAAACGCCGGGTGGTAACTACTATTTAGTTACTAATCAGTAGTAATCACTCTTATCAGAAATTTTTGTAGTGTTAGGCGCTCCGCTCACTGGAGAAACTGAAACTAAACTAAAACTGGCTGGTTGCTATGGCTTCCAACCAAACTTCTATCACGACACTACTCAATTTTATGATTTAAGTAATTATCTCAGCTTGTTTAACCATAGACGAAGAACATCAGCTGTCATCGCAGTCATCTGTCGCTGTTAAATTGGCGCTGGCGACTAAAAACAAACAAAAAAACTAGAAAACTGACAACAAAACTGGCGCAACCATGGCAAAAGTGCAAACTGGCAACGGTCGGCCACGGCGACTAGCACGGGGAGTTGCGAGTCACTGCTTGCGTTGCCATTGACAAAGGGTTTTTGAGAAATTGTGTAGTGTTCGGGCCTCACATTGACATACACAGGATAGCGAATTGAGTTGGAAACTGTTTTGTTTCAGTTGCCGGTGAGCGGAAGCACTAAATCTGAAAACACTTAGGAAAGGTTGTTTAATAAAATTTTAGCAATTCATAAATTTTGTAAGTTAATTTTTTTTACGATATGTGAAAGTTCTATTCAAGTTTTGTGATTATTTCAGTTTTGTGTAGCAATTGGCCTATAATGATACAATAACAGAACTTGAATAGAACTTACACAGAACGTGAAAACTAACTCCAAAAATTTGACGAATCGTTCAAATTTTACAACATAATGATTTTTTTAAACTCTTTAAAAATGTCTTAAACCTGTGACCTTTATGTCTATGAGTCAAAACACTTATCGTATGTCATATACGCCTGTCATCATTATCTTTAACCGAAGAAAATAATTCACAAAATCTACGACACACTACATATTATGCAGTAAAAATGTATTAAATGTTTGCATGACTTCATTCCTTGAAACATTAAATTTGTGGAATACAAAGAAACTCATTACACGCAAAGTTACCACGCAAAGCCGTTTCAACATTTCAGTACGATACTAATGATTATTGTTCAGCAAAAAATGCATCCCGTTTCAACTTCGAACTCTTAGAACTTTTAGAACCGTAAATAATGGTGTTGGCGACCTGGCGAGTTCAACTTCTCGTGTGTTGTTTATTACTACAGACTCTAATAACTACTCGATTATCGAATTCGAAGGGCCAGTGTCTGAACTCAGTCACAAATGACATCATCACTAATGGGCAATTAGCCCCATTCTTTTACCATTGAAGTGCCTCCTCAGTACTTTGTCTAAGTTTAGGTATGATTATTTAATCAGGGGTTGATTGGGCCGTCAAGCATAATGGTCATCAAAATGAAACCAAGCGCCAACTTCGAAAGTTCCATCTGCCAACGAATCTACTAAACTTTTTAAGTATACAAATGTATAACTAAATTTAAAAACCCTTTTTTTTGTTGGTTTTAGACTCTTTATTTTGTTGTATGCCAGATTCTTTCATACATCTAGTAGGAAAAAATACATAAAATTTTAATAAAAATAAAAAGTTAAATTGGTGTAGTACATAAATAATAATCTTGGTAAGTACCTTCGTAAAGAAATCAAAAACAAAATAATCACATACGTGTATATAGCACATATCCCACGAAAAGTGCCAAGATTTGTGGCTTCCTATAAGGGCCGGAATTTAGATATTCTACCGATTCATAACATATGTCCCTTTTCTAAGTTCATAAAAAATATATGTCATTTTTTAAGATAATATCTGAAGGTTTGTAGAGCCGAAACGTTAATTACATAAAATTCCCTCGATAGAAAAAAATCGCAAAGTATGCTGCAAAAATTAAAAAAAAACACATACGGGTCTGTTATTTTACATAACATAATTTGAAAAAATTCAAGTGTTTCTTTAAATGCTACTTAAGTTATTGAAGAGATATTTTTGTTCTATTGCAAACGAGTCGTGTTTGATTTAACATTTTTCCAATTTTCGCTTCGATTATCGTTTTTAATATTAGCGCGCTCCCTTCAACATTCGTATTGTAGTATCTCTCATTCTTCTTTTTTTTAGGTTTTTGGTAGGTTATTACAAAGTTTTTGGCCTTTATTAAAACACGCTGCATTGTGTGCACGTTAAGTTTAGTTTTGGGAAGCCTAAAATCCTGGCAACTTCTAGTAGGATAATTGTGAACATTTTCATAGTATATACTATTAGTTTGCATCGTTTGCAGATATTTAGAACATTTAGATATTTTAAACTCGTAAATCATTGTTAACGTACTATATGTTGTTTAGTTGTCATCACATTTAAATTTTCAGCGTTATTTTATCTTAAACAATTCTAACAAGAGTCCTAACTGCTCCCAACCGTCTGGAGCCATTAAGACGATGGCATGATGAGTTTTGAAAAAACGCTCCTCAATAATTGAAATATGAAGGTAGAGGGGAGGGAAGAGTAAGGTGGGAAGTACCAGTAAAGTAAGTAAGGTTAATAAGATCTGGTCACCAAACACGGCTAAAGCCATTTCAAGCAACATTTTTATTCTGAATGGTGGTCTTTAACATATTGTTTTTTATCTTTCACTTTTCCAGGGACCGATGTAACCATCTTTCAACGAACGTTACCGTGACCACTAATTGAATATTCTGACAGACCTCATATACTGACTGCCAAATATGCGGTCAATGGTGACCCCAGATTGAATGGAAAGTGGATATATCGGAGAATATAATTAAATGCCATTTGGTGGGAATGAACGGCACACAGGTAAAGTTACCCACACATCAAAAAATTATAAATATGACGACCTCCGTAGAACAGCGATAAAATATTTGTTCTGAACAAAATTATATAGGTGCACTCCACAACTCCACATACTCGTACATAAGACACACTTTTGGCCGGTTTGTCGAATTTATTTTTGACATTTGGGAGGAAAGTAAAGGTACTCTGATTCCCTAGGAACCGTTCCTTGGATATCCAACACCTCTGCCATAGGCCACCACAAGTGGTTCGTTACGTTTGGTGACTTAGCGATTTATGGTTCAGGGCTTGGCGGCGGATGAATCTGCGTGACGGGTCGGATCGGGAAAGGCTGGTTGAGGGAGACCCTTTAACCTCTCCAGCCGGACTCTATCGATCCATCGTCTTGCACTGCAGTGCTATGGATTCGTCCTTAAGGGGATATCTTATTTATATCTGATTTTTCCATACAAACGTATTCCCTATTTATCTCTCTGTATCACCGGGTATCATCTTAATATTCTGATCCCAGATACCTAGGTAACCACCGCTCGTACCGTTGTCCTTTCCAGAACTTCAGCGTATCGTAAGACGACATACCTAGGCGTTGAGTGAAATTATTTTTCTCCTGGCTTCCTGTATGGAGTTAATTAAAAAAATATATTACATTCATAATAAAATAATTCTTAGGTACCTCCGTTGTACTTACTTTGTTGCATATTGACTCAATTTCCTTACAAAAAAAACCAAGTGCTGAAGAAGTAAAGTCAACCGATAAATATTATGGGGCCAACAGACCTAGCTATAAAAGCTCAAGCGTTATTTGGTTTGGCGTATTTCGGCATATCGGTGGCCGTACATTGCCAATGGGAATGTATGACGAGCGATATGCTGAAGTAGGCCAACCCAAATAACGCTTGAGCTTTTATAGCTAGGTCTGTTGGCCCCATTATGCGTAGATAATCGTATGTAGATTAATATTATTGCGAACTCAGTTTGATCACCATTAAAATACGATGAAAAATAAATTGTTATTTGTCTGTATTAGCGTTAATCACAGAAATTCATTTGAATTTTTTTTTTTATAGAGAAACTTCACAAGAGTCCCAACTGCTCCCTTCTGGAGCCAGTGAGACTATGGCATCCCCAATTGGAGTATGTTGTGAGGCTGAAGGTATGTGGGGAAGGGAAGGAGATGGGGAAGAGGAAGGCGGGAAAGTACCTGGCTATTCAGATCTAGTCACTAAACACGGCTAAAGCCATTATTAAGCAACGTTTCAATTCTGAATGGTGGTCTTACACCAGGGCGATACTGAGAGTATCTTCCACTCTGGAACGTGCCGCAAATATAATATATTGCGAAATAACACAAATTAATCAAATAAAATTTATTTGCGCACGCCGGGTTCGAACCCGCAACATTCCGATTGGGAGTCAAGTGTCTTACCACTCGGCCACGGACGGTCGTCAATCAATATCGAGGAAATGTCAACATCACAAATATTAGTTTTTTTAACGTAACCAACCAGGTAATTTCTGAGAAAGGATAGGCAAAACAATCATTCCTAGCTTAATTCCCATTCATTCTTTTCAGCGTAGCGGTCCGTGAAATGACCCGACCCAAAGTATTTGGTGCACTAACTTGATCGGCACATGTCTTCCTCGGGCGTCCCCGACTTCTTCCACTTTTCATTTAACGTTAATTATTATAAAAGTTACTGAGTTACTAAATATTGTTCTTCAAAGGTACGGAATTTTTTATTAATATTAGATAGATGATGGGCAGAAATGTTATTGCAAATTGTTGTCTTACAGGTAATCAATGTAACATATAATAACTAGACATTGTTATACCATTATTATATGTTACACTTTTCAACATTAATGTGTACAAATTTAAAATAAAAGAAAACACGATTAAAATACTAACGTCTAAATATTAACGTCTTTGGTATAAAATCGTACCACCAGTTAAAAATAATATTACGCGTTATCTGGGTTCAATGAATTCTTATTCTAAAAGAGATTCATTCGCAGATTTGATTCCCCGATTGTAGGAATGAATTATTTGAAGGGGAGTTCATGGCCAAAATAAGAGATAATAAAAACAGATACTCGTTTTATCTCAACTGCCACTCATACGAGTGTTATAAATTTTAACAAGCGTGTAGTACCTATACTTTGATATAAGTCATATTTACGCAATTTACTCTGATTTACAAAAAAATAGCATAACATTCTTAGAAAAGAGAGACGAAAGAATGGGAGATAATCATTTTGTAAAGGAAAAATTGTTTGTACCTGTCATATTCTCTGTTGTCTTCGTCGCAGCGCTCGTCCTTCATGTTCCTCCAGGACTTGCCGTGCTTGCAGGTGGTGACCAGCACCATGTCCTTCTGGTTGTGCAAGTGCCACAGAGAGTTCCTGGTGTCACTACCTATCCCGTGCACGTAGCGCTTCCCCTTGAAGGCCAGCAGGTAGCGCTTGTTGGACGGGAAGCTGTTGGTGCCCCCGGCGCCCGCCTCGCCCCCCTTCTCCGGGTGCTGGCGGTGGAACAGCGGCAGGGAGATGTCGAACTCCGGCCTGAAGTGGGCCATGGAGGCGCTCGCCTTGGCCAGGATAGCCCTCCCCGGGTCGAAGCCCAGACTGTCCTCGGCGTAGTCCGGCCAGGTGCCCGAGTACAGGTTGAACAGCACGTGATTGCGCCCCCCGTTCCAGTAGGGCAGCCTCTGCAGCCGCTGCTGGACATTGTGCACGAAGTCCGGGGACAGGGGGTCCCTGTCCAGAGTGTCTATCCCGAGCACGAAGAGGCACGCGCGCGAGGGCTCCTCCGTGGCGTAGCGGGACTGGCGCAGGGCCGACAGCACCTTGCCGTAGGACGGGCTGACGGGGCCCTCCGAAGGGTACACGTACACCAGGAATTCCCCTTGGCAGCGCGAGAAGTCGAAGCACGTCTCCATGCGACAGGGCTGCGCGGCCGGCTGGGGCGCGTGTGGTGCCCCCCGTGCCCGGCCCGCGCCCCCTCCGCGCTCGCCGTCCGAGGAGAAGGCGAGCAGCCCCGCGTGGGGCGCCCTCTGGGGCACGACTTTCAAGCGATATCCTCCGAAGTAACAGTAAGCTAGAAAGGCGCACGACACTATTAACAGTATGTAGCGTTTCTTCGCCTGCATCTCGTAATTGGTTAAGATCCTACCTATTCTATTGACATTCTCAGAGGCAGAGGACGCGGAGTCTGACACCTAGCGATACATGTTTTGACGTTTGACCTAACCTAGAATGAAGAGCTAAGAAAGCTCGGCGCTGGGCGCTGGGAGTGACCGAGCCGTGCCCAGGCTGGATGTGATAAGAGTAGAACGTAGGGATTGAGCACAGACTTCTGTCAGCGCCCCCTGACTCATGACTCGGCTGGGACTGCGGTTGACCGAGCTGCCGAGCTGCCGACCGCCTCCGGATCGGCACCTTAATTCACTTTGACATATCTCACATTTGTACACTAACACGTCACAGACACCACGGCACACGCTCGCGAAAACTGACGTTTCGTTTCACATTATATCAAAGTAAATACGATCATGATGTAGTTGAGAGACGCCGAACCCGACAACCGACCATCCGTATTTGCAAGTTTTATCTGACAGATGCACGGCGCACGGCCGTACCGAACAGTGAACAGTCCGACATTTGTGACGTTAGCGGCGCCTCCTAGCGGCCGTTCGCCCGAACCTAGGAGCGTTGCCATGGTGACGAGACATGCGCGGTTGACATTGTTGACAGATGGGAGCGGACACTTTGAATTCTTGTTTTTGTTCAAAACATGTGTTTTTTGCCTGTATATAAACAATAGTTTCGTAATATTATTGTTAAAAATTCAAATTAATATAAGATTATAACCTAAAATAATTTAATACAAAACAAAGCATCTAAAAATATAATGCATCTTAAAATATCAATATATTAAAATTTTATTTTAGCAGCCGATCGATAAATAATGTAATTATGTATGATTTATTACAGTTCAACTGGTTGAAAAAAATACCTCAGTTTTTCTATTTATTTAAGGTCTTACAAACTAAAATATTATAAAAAAAATTAAAAACTTATTTTTAGACATTTATTTAGACATTATTGAAATATCATAAATACTTATGATCAAAAAATATTTACAAGAAGGACACGATATTTAATAATTTATCAACGTGCGTTTTGAGCATTTTATTGCTTACTTGAATGTAGGTAAATATTAAAGCAAGTTTTGAATGAAATAAATCGATACCTATTATTTTTTTTATTTAAAAAATTTGATAGGGGGAATAATCGATCTTTCTCATTGGAACCTCCCTGTACAGTTGCAAAATTTTTTAAACTTTTATTCTCAGCTGCTGGTCAATCGCTCTTAACAATATTTTTTTTTTTTTTAAAAGAAAGACAAACATTCCAGGGTTACGAATAACCCAACAACATTTGAAAATCTCCTACTACCACCACACTAAGCGGAAGATGTTGCTTGTGATGTGACGGAGGACTTGGCCAGCCGAGGAATCGAACACGGAACGCCTGGGTGGGACCCAAACGCAATGCCCACTCAACCACTGACCGGTCATTGATATTATTGCCAATGAATATGCATGTATATAGGTACATTTTAGATTTTATTCCCTCTTTAAAAAACATTTTGGTATATTAGTTCAGTTCATCATTTGGGCGCCTGTGGAGATAAGTATGTCAATTAGTATTTCTATAGAAAACCGGTGCCTACCAATTTAATAATATTATACCAATTATTCGAGTCCTTCCGTACTTCAAAATGACATCCCGCCACACAAGTCAAATTTAAACCTTTGAAGATTTTCAGATCTTTCCGAGGACTTACCGGCCTCAAAGTATCCTCGGGAAAATCCGCATCAAATAAATATTAATTTCCTCCTCCCGTCAAGTGACACTCTTCATAGTTTATCGTCGAAAGTTATTTCATTATGTAAATCTCAAGTTTCTCACTCGCCGTGCATTTCTACTAATAGATACTAACTACTAGTTTATTAGGTACCCGGCTTCGCCAATTTTTTTTCAAATTTTTTTCTTATTCTTGAAATAAATGTTTTTCATAATACCCATTTTTCAGCGGGCAAAATGGGACTTCAAAAGAAGTGAAACAATTTTTTTTTATTATTATCTCTATAACAATATATATCTACTACTCTTTTAAATTTGACGTGAGATTTTTATTGAATTATCTTGGAAGATGGAAAAAATAAATTGAAAAATCACTTTCTGTCAACAAAATCTTATTTTGGAGGAAAATATAATCATAAAGTCTGTGGTGGACAACTGCCAAAAAAATTACCAGAAAAGTCGTGTGTGATTCGTTTTTGAATCGCATGTTTTTAACAATGGAAAGATTTGATGAACCGCTGTCACTCAAAAAAACAACTTTAAAAAAAGTTTCGGCAATTATTGTGTGATGTGTGACAGTCGGCAGAAGAAGGAAAAATATATTTAATAACTAGCTGATACCCTGCATGCGTTGCAATGCTACTTAAATAAATAAATTGTTTCTCCCTGCGTGTCCTAACCCATTCGTCCCCTTCCTCCATATCTTCCCTACCCTCGTCCCTTTCACATCCCGCGTTCCCTATTTACTTTTCCAACCTCTTCTTCGTTTCCCTACGCCCCTCCCGGATTCCCCTCCACTCCCGATTTTTTTTCCTGCCTCTAAACTCCATAAAATGCACTCATTCTTCAAACAACTTGCATGTGCCCTATTGCAATTTTTTTTTCAAATTTTACAACTCTAGAACTCACCAATATAGAAATATTGCTATATAGAAACCTTCACGGGCATGTCCACAAAAACTCACCAAATTTTTATCGCAATCGGATGAATAGTATAGGTATAGGAAATATCTCTAAATATATCAAACGGGCGAACTGTCAAACGTACGAAGTTAAAATAGTCGTTAGGTTTTCTGAAATTATCCAATCTTCTGCGGAATTTTCTAAATTTTTTTTCCGTAAGAACCTTCTACAAAGTCTTAGAAAACTTTAATAAAAAGATGAATGAAATAAGTAAAGTCGTTCTGAAGTTATGGCGTGACCAAGGGAAACAGGGATTCTTTTATATATAAATATGTTAAAGAATCAGATTATAAATATAAAAGAAGATAGATTAACACCGTCAGTTCCAATTTTGAAAATGACAAAGAAAATAATTTTATGTTAAAAAATTATATTAATGGTAGGTTACCTATGTACTTCATCGATGGTCAGAATAATCAAAGGCATGTTTTCAGCTGCAATCTGCAGTGTTGTAATATTTTGAATGTGCACAAATTAGTATACGATATTTATAATTGTACGTTGTAGTTTATCACAAGATTCATTTAAGGGTTAATAGAGAAAAATGAATTGCTACTAGTTCTTTAAGACATTTTGTTTCCGAACCACAAATCACAACTTGATAATCACATTTCACATGTGGCTCCGAGCAAACCGAACACTGCACAATTCTCTCCTTGTTTATTATATTTACAAAGTCAATAAAGTCTTGTAATGAATATTGGTGATTCCGGGGAACTCAAATATTAATGCAATGCCATGAATTGCAAAAGTTAAGCTACGCTGTTACCATTACCGGCTAGAGTGAGCAGTGTGGAAGAAGTCAGTGGCGTACTGGAGTTTGCTGGAGGGGTTTGCCCTCCACTTCTCTTCTAGATATTCCAAAGGTTATACAATATAAATATAATATTATTATACTGTGTATAGCAACCGTCATGATGTCTTCCAGCTGACAGGTGGAATTTGGCAGCAACCAGTGGAACCCTTTAGTTACGAAAAAGAAAGTGCCTACAAATGATATGGGCTGACAAATTTAATGTAACTACCGCTTTTAGATGAAAGCTACTGGAAAAACTAGAGGCGTCTCATATGATTTGAGAATTTCACGGCCAAAAGTATTGTCGTGATATTGTTTTTGGTTTTTGTGTCGTATTGTGAAAAGGCTATTTCTTTGGATTTGTTCTTTAAATACTCGGAAGACCCAGAAATCTTCGAGCACGCATAATCAGGGAGGCAATTTAAATCTACAGGGGCTAAGCGTAATAGTTCTTGGAATCATATACTTGAAGGATACACCAAAACTAAACGCCGAAAATAACATTAATCTCACTAAGTAGTGTACTTAAAACCTTTAGTTAGCCGTTGGCCCACCGGTGGCCACCAATGAAAATTATTATTATTATTTTATTTTTTTTATCATTATTTGTTTACGAGTTTCTATCACAAAATAATATTATAGTAACAAAAGTTTTATAAACTACCAAAATCTGAATGAATTGTTACTGTGAACTTATAAAATGCGACACAAAAAAATTCTGAAGTGACGATTGATTTTTTTTTTTTTAAACCTGGCCTGCCAAAGGTTAAATACCGGCCCTAATGTGATTAACGCTTGCAACACTGTTTCACTTAAGGCCGGTCTCTTGCGACCAATTTCACAAACAATATCTCAAACATTACCATAAACCTTAGAGTAGAGTAAATATTGTTACTCTAAGCCATAAACATGCGGCAGGATTATTATGTTATTCAGTAAAAAAAAATATGAGATATTTATTTGTTCAAAATATAAACATCATTGATAATTGAGAGTTGTAATTACATTTATAATATTATATGAAACATTTCATCTTCATAATTTTGTATCTACATACATTTTTTATTTAAAGATATACTCCCATAAAAATCTACGCTTGTGGAAAGAAGCTGTAATTTAATTAGTTTTTTTTTTTTTATAATTGAATGAAATTAATTTTCATTTTGTTATTAGTTATTACTGTTTATAACTGTTGTTGTTTTTTATTACGTGGTTATAATTTTTATTAACTAAAATATATAATTTTTAATAATAATAAATGATTCACGACCTTATAGAAAATAAGAATCTAGCAAATCTAAACACTATAAGATTACAAAAATTAATAGTATAAATATATCATCTTTTAGCAAATATAAAAATGTAAAAAAGTCTTGGATAATATACTGTTGATACAAATGTTTACTTGCTGTAACATCTGACCTGCTGTAACTTAACTAATTCTTGATCCACATTAACATGTCTTTTGAATTATAATTTCGTAAATACTTTCTTTTTTTTTTAATCTTCTACAAAGATAATTAATATAAGTAAATTTTAACTGCCTTAAAAATACACAAGTATACCCACGAATTGGCGATGCCCATTGCCCATGAGGGATTTTTTGGTAACAAACACATACGGGCAATACAGGCGTATGTATATATTTTCTGTTTAATTACTTCTTCTTTTTTCATGTCTATCTAAAAAAAAAAAATGTAATTTTTATCCAAATATGTGGCAAAAAAATTATGAATAAAAAAAGACAAAATACACAACTGCTCTGTTGATGGACACTGCAACGCTCTCTGAAACGTTGACTAAAGAGGGAGGAAGCGCAACACTGCATAATAACCCAAAAATTAAGCTCGATAAATTTTATTTATTTGACGGAAAGTTTGTGTTCTTTAAGCATCATTCTTGTTTTACGATAAAAAATTTGGTTCTGATAACAGCATTAACAGATAAGATGTTCCTAAGTTCGCCTGCCAAAAACTCAGTAATGACTGTGGAAAAACCTGGTTACGTCACTGGTAAGGGCGGTGGTTGCTGGTAGTTTGTTAGATGGGCACTGCTCCAAGATATACAGTTTAAGGAACATTTCCATTACAATAACTCTGCGGTGCAGTTGTAGCAACCACTTGGCTTAAGCGCTATTTACTTGGATCAACATGGACTTTCCTCCTAAGAAATTAACAAGCAACAGACAACTTATATATGCTAATCTGAAAGCTTGATGGCATCTATTTATCTTTCTCTCTTATATTTCTTATACGAGCACGTGCCTGCTGTAACGACATTATTAGCATTTACTATCGTAAACATTATCTACTTATTACATTTTATTCCAAAGAAAAAAAAAAATAATTTAAGGGATCCAAAAATTTGTTTGTTTTTCTTTATATATTTTTTTTTACAGAATAAAATTCATTTACAAAATAACTATACGATTTGAAAAATACTTTAGAGAAAAACAAGGGGTTGGTGACTTATCCTAATGGCCCGTACAGAGCACAGACTAGGCTAGTAGTTTAGTCGAGTAGCGAGTATTTTAGTAACTGAACTGTCCAAACACCATAAATTTAGTAGTTAGTAGTAGCGTTTTGGTCAGTCAAGTGGCGAGTTACTCGCTACTTGACTAATCTACTTGCCCAGTGCGAACAAGCCTTAAGAGACAAATCGTGACAATTTATATACTTTTTTAGCAAATATATTTTTTTACTGAAGAAATTTTTCGGAAAAGTCTTTTTTTTATTATTTGGAGAGGTCACCCGCACCGGATTCTTGGAATACTGTGGAGTTTTCACTTCAAAATTGACTTCCCCATTAATTCGATAACAGTTTGCAGCTGTGGAAAAAATTTATGCTTTTTTAAAAGTATCAATAGCGCTTTGGTCAAAGATCACTATTCATAATCGAAACGTTGCTTGAAATGGCTTAAGCCGTGTTTGATGGCCAGATTTGAATATCCAGATAATTCTCCACCTTCATCTTCTCTATTTCCTTCCCTTCACACTACATTCAGCCTCACAAAATAATCTTATTGGGGTTGTATTATGTACTTTTAATGGTTTTTTTTTTTCAATTTTTTATTCACTTTTAACTAGAAAATCCAAAACTAAATACATTTTACATTACAATATTATTCGCTTTCATTTTTTTGTTGATCAAGCATAAAAATAAATAATTTTTATTCTTATTCAACCTATACTATTTGATTAATGTCGTTTGGAAGTCAATTTTATAAATTGCCTTCCTCTTAACTCGTAACCAATAGATTGCTTACCTTAGTGAGTATGTATTGTGTTTAAATGTATATTATCGTGTAAATTGTGTGTACTTGGGACGTTTTAATGAATTCTGTGTTTGTATATGAGTTTGTTATTTATTTTGTATATCAGGAGACATATATTATATTCATATTATAATTTTCCTAATGTTAACGGTTCTGTTTTCATGTAGTTTTCCCAATGTTAACTATTTTGTTTCCATATACAATTTTTCGTGGAAGTTCTGGATCTGCAGTGAAATTGTTTTTAGATTTCCTTTTTTTATATTACCTGTAATTCATTTATGTATGTGTCATACTCGTTTCCCTATAGTCTTCAATCAAGTAATTAAAATTTGAATGAACGGGGGCTATAATATAAACCGTTTTATAATTTAATTATCAAAGAAGTTGATTTGTCAAAAATATTTAGCATTCTTATCCGGGTTTTAAAGAATGCTTCGTTAGGCTTCTTTTCAAGTTCCCAGGGGCTTTGTGTCCCGGCCATTATCTTAATGAAAGTGTAGTATCACGTATGCAAAGTTCCATATAGTTTCACAGTGCAGAAGTAGAATTGAACCTGCAGACAAAAGACCATAGCCCAGCCTCGGTGCGTCTAGCCAGAGTCTGGAGTACCACCTTACCAACCAACCCTTACGATTTACCCCTTGCAAAAAAATACAGCTCTAACGCTATAGCAAAAAAGCGACACATACTCCAACGGCCTAACTGTTTGCTCCGCCTGATTTCAGGTTTAAATTAAAGATTGATCCTTTAAGCGGAGTGTTAACTGAACGAAAATCTTTTCTTTCAGTTTTCACCACTTGGCTTGAGGAAAGACGCTTACCTCCCCCAACATCCCTCAGTTGAGGTACCAGATCCTACACGGTAGGTACTATGGCAATTATGCAAAAGAGAAGATTATGTCTGCCTGACGATTCATCCAGCACATACTCTCTTAATTGATATTTTGGCGAGGAAGTGTATTTTCTCGCCATCCCAATTTATTTTAGTACACTTTTATTACAGAAAATCTTCTAAATATTTTATGGCGTTAAATCCTATTTGTACCTAAAAAGTTACCTCTGTTGTGCCATATAGTTTAGAGCAGACTGTAAATTAAATTATTACTTTAAAAAGTACATATTTTACATTTACTTTTACATTTTATCGGCGCATCAGTCTTTTGAGAGAAATAATTTGGCGTATTGGTGAAATAATATACCTAATTATTAAATCTTTTGCGTAACACCAAGTCCTTTTTTAACTTGACTAATGCCAAAGCGTTTAATTTGGTTTCCTATTTGCCAGTCCCGGTTACGGTTGTGACCATGTTGAATACTACCTTTTTATCCCGCCAAAGTTCGCATGATCGTGGTTCCTACTACGAACTGTCAAATCGGTCGAATCGGAGTGATCTATTTATTATTTATTTATTTATTTATTTTTTCATGTTCTCCATAAAACAGTTATACACCAATATATCACGGAGACGATTATAAATTACAAAGTACACAAGGGCAGTTTTACTACTTAGTGACATGTGCTAAAAGATAGTTGCTGAACTGTCTGTAAGTGACATTAAAAATGTCGATGGTCAATGCAGAATCGTTAAGCAGTTGAGTCGCTCTGTTTATTGGCGCGTTCTGATAGGCAGAAGTCCTCACTTTCGGAGCATAAAAAAGTGCATGGGATTTCCCACGAGTATACTTGTTAGGGACGTAGAAATTAACCTCTTTTAACATGGGCGGATTGAGTATGATACCACAGATTATCTTAAAAAAGTGTTTAGCTAAAAATATTTTTCTGCGGGCTTCTAAGGTGTTGAAATCGAGCATCCCTGTTAAGAACAAGATTATGTACCTACTACCTACCATCATGAAGAAAGTTTGAAAAATAATTGTCATTAAGATGGTGACATTTCTTTGGATGAAATTCTATAATTCCTTATTTAAAAAAAAAGTTATGTAAATTTTATGGTTTGAAATTAATTAGATAGGTATTTTGTTTGTTTTTTTTTATAAGAAACACTCTCTTTTTAACTTTTGAAGGTTATTCCCATCAATGTAATATATCATTGAAGAAGAAAATAACAATAATAATCAAAACAATTTAAATATGAAAATGAACAAGACAAAGAAAAATAATAAAAGATAATGGTCGCAACTGGGACTCGAACCCAGAACCTTACGTCTTACCGGGACATACAACTCTACCAATTGGGCCACTTCGATCTATTATGAGACTGTCGTAATTGTCAACTTCATTTTTCAAATTTCAGAATTAACCATATTATCTTCGACTAATGTTTTTTTTTCCTGATTATTGGCAGCTACCTTTATTCATATTTATTTTTATTTAAAAATATTTCATATTTTTTTCATACATAATTTTTTTTGATTATTATTGTTATCTTCTTCTTCAATGATAAATTAGATAGGTATTTAAGTACCTACTTGCAAATCTTTTGATATCATAGAAAAATTGGTCGTGTTTTATTAAATAAGATAAAATTAGACATACCTAATTCTCTGGTTTATTTTATTTATTTGAGACACAAACAGGATATTTATAGAACATTCTTGTGGGTAATATAAAACAAATTCAAATATAAATATCCCTAGACTAATGTGCCTGCAATAATCACATTTGCACTTGGTTGCGACAACTACACTCACAGAAGTAATAGTTGTCATTTATAATGTGTAATAAATAACCTTTGATTATACAGGGCGTTAAGGTACGTACTCGAGTTACTTTAACCAGTGATTCCTGACATTATTTGGAGTAAAAAATGTTAATGAAATTTTGGTCTCCGGTGACTTTTTTTATAATTTTTTTTTATTTTTCAATTTTTTCTTTCTTCAAAATCAAACAAAAAAAAACTTTCACATTATCTTATTGGTCACTCAGCCGAGCCACCGCCCCACCACTTACCCCGCCTCCAACTACCCAACACCTACTATTTTTTATGTTTTTGTAGAAAAAAAAAAACATCAAAAATGTCACCGGAGACCAAAATATTATTTACATTTTTTACTCCAAATAATGTCAGGAATCACTGGTTAAAGTAACTCAAGTACGTACCTTAACACCCTGTATAAATGTCACAATCAAAGGACAAGATTAATGCATCGCTCTTCTATTCGGAATAACTTGCATTAGTCAACCGCTCTCATAAGTAAAAATAGGTTAGTGTCATAGAAATAAAAAACATATCTATGGTTAGTATAAAAATGAATAATAGTTTAATAATTTCCTCTCATGGATTATTTGGCAACTATTCCAGACACACTGCATGAGTTTTTACACTAGCAAACTACGGACAAGGTACAAATACGAGTACAGTATAACCGGGCGCTGTTCGGCCTCCCTTACTAAATAAGTTTCACCGTTTTGTTTTATTTTATCTTGCATTCAATTTTATACCATAAAATTTTATAGATGTACACTTTTAAATGGCAGACAAGAGTTTTGCAATCACCAGTTCGGCTAAAATAAACTAACTTTATTATTTTATTCTTTTACGACTCATAAAAGTTCGAAAGGTCACCCACATTTTATAAAGTCATAATATATTAGATGAGTAGGTAACTGATAAAATATTATTTTAATATATCAATGAAGAAGAAGATAACAATATGATAAGATGACGGCGGTTTTAGAATAGGTGGCAATGGCTGAATTGGTAGAGCGCACGTCGCGGCAAGACGAGAGATCTGGGTTCGAGTCCCACTTGCGACCGTTATCTTTTATTATTTTTCTCTGTCTCGTTCATTTTCATATTTTAATTCAGATTATTATTGTTATGTTCTACTTCAATGATAGATATATTACATTTATTTAAATAACCTATCTATATTAATACATATTTTTAATGCATGTTTCTTATGATAGATATCCTTTTTAAATATAAATACTTATTTTGTTATTTACCCGCCTCGGAACAGACTTTGTCTAGTGAGGCAGGTAAAGGAATTGAAAATTGTAAACCATCCAATTTATATTAAATAAACGCCCGGGTTGCCGGCACTGAACTAAACTGAACCTTCAAAAGTTGAAAAGAGAGTTTTTCCTTTGAAAAATTAAATATTGTTTTATTTGTTTAAATATCATATTATCTTGTCGATATCCGCGGAACTGGGTACAGAGAAAAGTGTTATTCTAAAATACGATCATTATATTCGTAAAAACGGTTAAAAATGGGACTGAAGTTATTACGAACAAATTAACGGTGTTCCAATGTTTATCGGCGGGAACGTGTATAATAAGAATAAACATTGAAACACTGTTAATTTGTTCGTAAGAACTTCAGTCCCGTGTTTAACCGTTTTTATGAATAAAATAATCGTATTTTAGAATAACATTTTTCTCCGTGTGTCAATGCATAAATTAAATATTTAACTAACAGATGTGTGACCTATGTACGTAATATAATATAATATATATAAATATTAATTTAATATTTGCTGAATTCCTGGTATTTAGTAGGTACCTATGTGTCATCCACTTCTGCAGTGCAAGTATATTTTTTTCTTTCGGACTGAAGGCGAAACTCTAACGGGAATTGCGATCATGGTTACTACATATGTACTTTTGAAACATAAATTTGACTGGTTAACGGTTAGGGTGAGTCCAGGTACCATTCTATTAACCCCTTCTCCATAAGGAAGCCTCTTGCTACCAGCTATTTGCTGAATACGTTCATTACACCGTTATGGGCAATTCATGGTATCACTAAGATGGAGATAGTTCATTAATGTGGTCTCAGAGTGTGATTAAAACTTTTCACCACTTATTTGCGGTGGATACAAACACGTGTAAAGATGGACTTTTGTCACAACAGCACGTACCTTGTATAAAATTACATAACACACTATAACCAACTAACCATCACGCCGTTTCCTCGCAGGGTAGACAGAGAGGATAGACCGCCAAATAGCTCGGTCTTGGTACGCACTCATTACTCATTCACATACATACTCGTATATCGTCTCTACACACTCTTCTATTATTCTGACTCTTGGCATGGCCCGATTCGAGTATCTGATTTACTTGATCATTCCGTGTCTTCCTCGGGCGTCCCCGACTTCTTCTACCATTCACATTATTAACTTCTACCATTGGGTATCTTATAATATTTTCTCATTGCACTTCTTTCTTCGTTCATTTGCACTACGTCTCTGCGTCTCTTTCTTAATCTTAATCATTAAACTACACTAACTCATTATTCATACATACTTCGTTCATCCTAGACACGATTGGATTATTTTGTTTTAATTCCTTCCAGTCGGGTCACCCGGGTGAAAGCTAAATCACACCCCGTGATCACACCTGCCCACATCTAGTAGGTCCTCCACACTGTTAGAAATCAGCACCGCATGTCATATCAAAAGCTCCAATCGTTCCGTGTTTTTTCGAAGAATGGGGTTTTTTCCTTCTTTCTCACTGACATCTCCATCAGTGGCGGATACATGTAGGAAGTGCGGGGGGGCGCACCCCCTCTCCCCCCCCCCACGCTATTCGTTCGTTTCTTTCGTCAGTCGACTCTGAGTCGAGTTATCAAGTAGTTGGCACAGAATATTCTCGAAACAACCGAGCTACATATATAAGGGAAGCAGAGTCAGTTTTTTTTTTGCAACCCCCCCCCCCCCCCCCTTGAGTTTTTTCTGTATCCGCCACTGATCTCCATGGACAAACTGGTGACACCAGTGCGTAAAAACACAAAGACAATTTACTGCCTCTGAATGTAGGTACCATTTCATGATTGCATAATTTATATCTCCAAAAAGTGGTCCGTTTGATAGATTCTCTTCTCTCAACAAACGGATTGCAATTTTAAGAAGACAGGCGTCGCGTCGGATCGGATGCGATTCTACGAGTATTTCAATGGAAGATGCAACGAGGAACCAGCGTCATTGATTCCTTCGGCACCGGTGCAAAGTCGGGAAACACGCCAAACACGCGCCCAACATTTGTATGGAGTTGGCATTTGTCACATGATAACGGGTTGTTTATACTACTCTTTCTGGAGTTCAACAGCTCGGCTGTGGAACGATATGCCGGCCTCTGTGTTTCCTCCCTCCTACAACATGGGTCTCTTCAAGACCCGGGTTCACTACTGCCTTCCTCAAAAATATCCTCCACATAGCATCCCAGAGGGAAATGATTTTCCTTAGGGCCTCCTGTGTGGAGTAAAAATAAATAAATTTAAAAATATAAAAAATGCAGATATAAACCGTAATTTCTTATTCAACATCGTGCTAGAGCTCATCTATGAATAGGTAGGTATATAGGTACAGCGGGAATATCATAGTGTTTAGTTATGGGGTAGAGTGCGAGTTAAGTTTATTAGGTAGATGTGGGTAGGTGTGATCACGGGGTGTGATTTAGCTTTCACCCCGGGTGACCCGACCGGAGGGGATTAAAACAAAATAATCCAGATTGCATTCAAATGACTTCATTTTAGGACCGCACGATCAAAGCGATACTAAAACCATTGAGAGAGCACTACGTTACTTTGTATTTAAATCCATTTTGAACCAACAACCCAATTAATGGCTCCATGAGAATTTAAAGAGTGGGTAGAATTTATTTTATGAGGTGCTTCATCAGGTCGCGATAATTACATATCTGTTGCTGGAAATATGTGAGGAAATATTGAAAACCTTCTTTTTATTAAATACATCTCCGGTCTCTGTCGTCGAGGGGTAAGGCTCTCATTTAGTAATCTGAAGGTCGCGGGTTCAAATCCCAACGTTTCCAAATAATTTTTATTCCATTAATTAGTGTTTTTTCACAATTAAATATTAAAAAAAACATATGTAGTATTTTTGCGGCACTTTAAAGAGTGACACTGTAAGTATAGCCCTGGTGGTAGACCATCATTCAGAATTGAAAGGTTACTTGAAATGGCTAGGCAAATGGCCATATTAGGTGACCAGATCTGGACAGCCAGGTACTTCCCCACCACCTTCTTCCCCATCTCCTTCCACTCCCCACTACCTTCTTCAGCCTCACAACATACCACATTGGACATGTCTCCGCTGGCTCCGGACGGTAGCAGTTGGCTCTCTTTTGCGGCATTAAAAATACATAAAAAATAAGTACATATATATACGTAGTAGTGTCCATCATCATTCACACATCTGTTTTGGTGATTGAGACTGTAACGTTATCCGAAAAGTTGGATAAAGAAGGAGGTAGCGCAACACGGCATAACACCCCAAAAATAAATAACGAAAATGATTTAAAACAGTTCCCGCAAGGCACTAAACTTTTCTGTGGCTATAACGGCCATATGTAAACCGCGTAAAAACCGGATCCGTTTATTAATAACCGAAACAATTTCGGTTATTTTGAAAAATAAACTGAAGCATCCTGCTCTAATGCGTACCGGCAAAATCTGACGAGAATTATTTTGAAATACGTAAGATGTTATTTTCAGAGCAGGTACCACTCGAACTAAAGGTCCCCGACCATATCTTTATCTGCTCGAAAAGCTGAAGTACCCGACTCGTGCTGCCATTTCCCGCCAGATAGAGTCGGCCCGATAAGGTAGCGAATACGAGACGCGCAATTATATCCAGACGTGCTGCGAATGGACACTCTTGACTATAAACGACAGGGTAATTCGTAATTACAGGGAGACGGCATAAACGGAGTGACCATACACCATATACCAAAAGTGCGCGCAGGACCCAAAAGCTAGGGACCATAGACCAGTATAAACATAGACCAGAAATAATCACAAGCATAGGCTTGTGAGTAGGTACTTCCTAGTGAAGTTCGTTTATAAAACCGATATGCTGATAGGTACTTACGTAACAATACCATCTAGTATAATACTGACGCTTTTTTATGCGTCCTTGCCAAATCATCATTAATCACTCTAATAATTGGGAGAGAGTAATCATAATAATCTAATTTGAATATGCAATCTTTTCATTGTGACGAGCAAGAATACAAACAAAAGTAAGAGTGTGTATCTTTTTTAATTTTTGCAAAAATAATTATATATAATCATTTTTTTACAAAATCATTTCCCGGGTGTTATGTGATTAGATTACGTTAGTGGTCATTTATACATAGCCTTAAAAACGTGCATATTTATATTATTAATGAACACTTGTGGGGCTTTTACACGAACAATACAAATCGAAATTTTACATACCTTTTGTGGAGAAATATTATATTTTATGTATTTATTTATTTGATGCAAAAAAATATAAACATATTATACCTACATTGTAAGGAAGCTTTGACTGTCTTTGACTGAAGCTTTGTTTATCGATTTAGGACAGTCAAATTACCTGGTTTAGTTCACATGAATAAATACATACATACATTCCTGGAAATATTTAAACACAGTATGGGCATGGTTTAGCCCTCTGACCTAAACGTAATAAGTGTGCTGAAGTAGACATTTTGGTCGATAATTTACACGGATACAAAAAAAATGTTCTGCTGATGCTAAGAAATATATTGAGCTAATTAGGTACATTATGTATTACCGACTAGTGTCTCTCTTTGTCTCTCTTTGTCTCTCTTTGTCGATTGTCTCTTGCCTTTCTCTGCATTATTTGTAGTGAGCTTTAATACAATTTTATAATTTTGATTTGTTATGGTAGATATAATGCGTATCCTTCGACTGGGTAGATTTTTGTAGTTTTATGAAACTGGATTGGCACTTACGTGGGAATATCTGTAAAACCCAATATAAATAAATAAATATCAGTCCAAAAAATGCTTATTTTACAAACATAATACAGAGCCATATCAGTAACTTTCGTAACTAATTATTTTTGCTTTGATGCAGAACGGAGAGGTTTTGAAGAATTATTTCAAAAAAGTCTGAATTTGAAGTTAGGTAAAATCGCGCTAGTGCCTAGTGATTTACTAATACTTTTTTTACATAAAATAATGATTTATTATTTAAGTCGTTGGTGTAGAATTGATTGAATTTATTAGACTTTTCCACCCATTTTTTTGGGACCTGGTTGATTTATTCTAAGACATCTTAATTTTGTTTTTCCACGATAACCCTAGTTAAGTATCTTTATTGCTTCGAATTGAAAATAACATCATTCTGGTACAGTTTTACTATTTATCAGTCTGCTGACGGCCGTCCGTGGTCGAGTGGTAGGACTCTTGACTCCCAATCGGAAGGTCGCGGGTTCGAACCCGGCGTGCGCAAATAAATTTTATTTGATTAATTTGTGTTATTTCATAATTAATTAATAATAATAATATATACTATATTTGCGGCACGTTCCAGAGTGGAAGATATCTCAGTATCGCCCTGGTGTAAGACCACCATTCAGAATTGAAACGTTGCTTAATAATGGCTTAAGCCGTGTTTAGTGACTAGATTTGAATATCCAGGTACTTCCCCACCTTCCTCTTTCCCATCTCCTTCCCATCCCCACTTTCCTTCAGCCTCACAACTTACCCCAATTGGGGATACCATAGTCTCACTGGCTCCAGACGGGAGCAGTTGGGACTCTCGTGAGGTATTCTATATATAAAAAAAAAATTAAATCTAAAACTTAATTAAAATTGCTTTGGAAGAACAAAGCAAATAATGAACGCGGTTGCAAATAATAAAAAAGTTTTATCTCTGCTCTGATTGTACCTAGCGGCAGACATGTTTTGATGTACTAGCCAGTCTAGCCACTGTTTGTGGCTACCGTTACGTTTGGGTGACTTTGGGCTAAAATAGTTATTTGAATCATTTTGCTCTGTTCATAGAAGTTTCAGGCTGGTCCTTTGTTAATAAGGAAGTTGAGTCCTTTTTTATCAATGTTTCCCCTTATACTTAAATACTATTTTTTTTTAAGTTCGTTTTCATAATTAAATTAATTCTACAAGTTTGAATTTTATTAAGCCTACGAAAACGCCGGCAAGAGTATGATACCGTGCGGGAGAGTTCGTGACGTCACCCGGTCCTTGATTGTGTGAAATATAAGGTAAAATATTTACAAAACCGGGTCACGCTTAATATGGACGAAAAAAATAAATTAAAAATGTTGTAGTACCTAGTTAGATATTAACTAGTACTAATCAATTTAGTTACCGGAATTTCGAAAAAGTGCATTTTAATGGTTATTTTTTTAATTTAAAAAGACGAAACGTCATTTAGTTTTAGGGCTTTAATAAAATTCAAACTTGTAGAATTAATTTAATTATGAAAACATATTTTAAAAAAAAAATAATAATAACTGGTATTTAAGTTTGTCATCTACTTAAACATATTATTTATAAGTCAAAATATTTTTCACTCAACTTCCCTATTATGACGAACCTACATTTTTTTAAACACTCAAATGTCTGTGCAATTATTGTGAAGTTTTCAATACCTTACCATAGAATAAAGAAGAAAACTAGAAGTTCCTTCCATACAAATTTATATGGCAACAAATGTGCCGCTGACTGAGTGCTTAGACTGTTTAGCACGAGTTCTGTCTCTCTTGCACTTGCCTGAAATTGTATATCGCCATCTCATTTGAATTTCGTAATCATGGTGAAACCCAGTTTTGTATGGAGATGTGGGCTCAAATTCGGCTTATATTTGAATCACGAAATTCGCCCACAGGGCACTTATTGTGTTATTCTTAACATTACTCTACCGATTGCCAACATTTTTATTATTGAAACGCAGTGAAGTTATTTCATCAATTCTGATTTTGACAACCTATTACTAACCCAACCATAGTGCATAAGAGTGACTTATAATAGATAATTTACTGGACAAAACAACGAATTAGTGTATTTTTTATGTAAATACCACACAAGAGTTCAAACTACTCTTAGCTAATCGGAATCGGTGAAACTACGGCATCCTCAATAAGGGTATGAGAAGAGGAAGGAGTTGGGGTAGAGGAAGGTGGGGAAGTACCTGGTTATTCAGATCTGGTCAACAAACGCGGCTAAAGCCATTTCAAGCATCATGTAAAATCTGAATGGTTGTCTTTCACAAGAGCCATATTTTTTAATCCTTAAAAATTCACGACCTAAAATTTCAATCAGGTGCTTTTACAGTCAAAACGATGATTATCATTTTTAAATATGTAACGGAATTTTATGTTCCTATCCATTTACAGATTGTCTAAGCGTTTTTTTTATAATGCATAAAACTAGTATAGACCGATTCTAGAAAATGGATTTTGGCGTAGACGTTACAACGATGAGCTCTACACTCTGTTTAAGTAACCAAAAGTGACACAATTTATAAAGTTGGGAAGACTTCGGTGGCTGGGTCATGTGGAAAGAATGACAGAGCATCAAACATCAAAGTCCCTGCTAAAATCTAGACCTGTACGGCGAGGGAGCCTGGGAAGACCAAAATTAAGATGGAACGACAACGTCCTCAAAGACCTACGTACCTTGGAGCTTCCAAACTGGGGAGAACTAGTGCAAAACAGAGATGAGTGGAGGAAGACTCTCGAGGAGGCCAAGACCCACCAAGGGTTTTAGAGCCAATTATGATGACTCTTTATAAACATTCATTGAGATAGAGTTTTAAATTGTTTCTGTTTTTTTTAAATTATTATTATATTCGTTAACTAATCGTCAACATTTTAGAAAACTAATGACATTAAGCGAATGCTTCTTAAAATTTAATATTATGGTGAATTCATTTCTTGTTTGATTATCATCAATGTTTTTCTCCCTTTTGCTACCAAACCTCAGAGATTCGTCGACCTCAGATGTTCTTACACCAATCTACCATGACAAGAATTACATCCGCGACCAAACAATTATATTCGCAAAACAACGACAGTAATAAATCCCCTGCATGATTTCCCAAATCAACTTCCGAGTCCGTTGGCATAGGAAGTGCGCATTACCAACAACAGTAGTTAGAGCCGTTATTTTTTCGGTCAAATACGTTGTCCAATAATTTGGTCAAATTTGCGGCATGCGAGCACAGTTTACCGTGAGGCAACAAAATTTTATTTGTGTAAGGACAGAGCCGGCCAATATGGTCGGTAGTAGATAATAGGGGATGCTATATATTTGGTCTACTGGACGGTATGAGAGGTTGGTAGTAGCCTTTAGCTTAGCCTATAGCCTATGGGCGGCGATCACTACGGACGAAGGACGATACCAAATCGGACTTCGCTTGTTAGCTTGCTTGTGCCAGAGACATTCAAACAGTCTGATTCACAAACAGAGCGTCAATCTTCCTCCCTTTAAGTCAACAGTAATCATATATGTAATATACGTGTAATTGGGTTCACGGCGAGTTCATCGAAAACGAGTTCAACTAACTAAAATTCTACCTAACCTAACCTAACCCAACCTAACCTAACCTAACCTAAACTAACCTTTTTTGTGTATTTTGTAAATTTGCTTTCGATGAATTGATTTTCGATGAACTCGTCGCTTACCGTATAATTGTCATGTCTCTTAACTTTCAATGGTAAGACAACTTGAGTAGTGTTGGGTATCTTCCAATAAGTATATGGTTCGAATTATTACTAATTTGTTTATTTGGTTATCGTGAATATTTACAACGAATATTAAACTAGGCTAAAGTAATTCTGTTGCTCCGGCGCGGGCTGACTGCGGAAGTCCGCCCAATCTCACTGGAGCTTTTGGTCATCATCGTAACCGTTCGTATCTACGAACGGCGATATACAGTGCTTTTCTCATAACTAAATAAGCTGCCATCTGTAGGGATAGCTGAACTTCGTATTACAAACTAATCTATCGATATCTGAAAGAAGCTGAATATGCATGGATAATAAATAGCTCTGTTTTTTTTAAGTACCATACAATAGTTCCAACTAGCCGGAGTCGGCGGAACTATGGGATCTCTATATTTGAGAGACATCACAAGGATGAAGAATAAGAGCAAGTGGAAGATTGGGAAGTGCTTGCCAATAACATCTGGCCGCAAAGTAATATTAATTTTTTTTACGCCTAGCTGGGAATTTCAACGCGTTTATTTTTTTAAAGACAAAGAACGTATAAATGTGCAAAGAAACTTTGCAATGCAATATTAAAAGGGAGTACTACTGGAAACACCACTAGAGAAATAAGCCGATAGAAAATCCTTATACTTCAGTTAGTACAGAATTATACAGGTAACATTCGCACAATAAATAAATGAAATGAGTCGAAGCACACACAAGCATCAGTTCGTCCAACTAGATTTTTATTTCTGCATTCCGAAATGAATGATTATATTAACCTATGTATATTCATTGACTGATACGTTAAAAGTTTCGGTTCTGACCAGTGATTTCTTCCCAAAGCGATACTTTAAGTGGAGAGATTATCGGAAAATAGTCAGCAATACGACGTGCCTTTCTCACGCTTTTTTACCGCATTCACCGAAAGACTTATTTCCAAAATAGGTAGGTGTATACGAGAAGAGATCTTGAAAATTTAGCATTTAACTCGGACACAATCGGAGTTTTTGGCATGCAGACACCTCGAAAACCAACTCATTCGTTGTAGCATTCAAACGATTGGAATTTTTGGTATCTGTGCATGGCTTCACCATCCAAATCCGACACTTCCGTGAGAGAATTCTCAACTCCATGGAACAATCCCACAAATTGGGCGCGCTAATATTGGTGCATTAGGAGAGCGGACCCGGCACTGCCTAGTTAGGCACCCTTCCGTGAAAATTGTATCGGCAGTTCGGAGGACGCCGGACCACGGGCGCACAACTGTGAATATTTTGAATGCAAATTTCTAAAGCCGCTCTTGTCAAAAGGATAAACCCAACAACGGGATTGCGTAGGCCTGCCACAGGATTTGCTGAAACTGGCGTAAATATACTTCCTGGGGGTAAATATACCCACTTTACCTTATTTACCCAACAACCCATCTGGTAGATCGTAGATAGATAATACATGTTTGTTTGCTGTACATAACCCGAGGGTAATAGGTAAAACATTGTTTGCTAATTAATTATTACATTAATCACTTTAAAGGTAGGTTTTCCTAAGCCTTCCTAAAAGTGACATGTATTCAGTTGTAAGATGATTAGATAATGTTTCCAAATAAAACAATGCTTACCTTTGACATCCATCCATTCCAAATGGCACGTACAGTATATTTTTATTTGCGATATAATAACGTTACCTGGATTTCCACATTAACGTTTTATAATTGACTATTATTTTAAATATACATTAATAGTGAAGTACTCCGCCTACTGGTTAATACGGAATATTTTTTATTCAATCAGTTAGATTTAGCTTCATTATTACGAAAAGTGAGTATTTATGTCGGGGGAGACGAAAAAATATGCATTTTATATAAGATTTTTTCACTTCACGCAAGTGTTCGACGCCATGTTTGGCCAAGGGAAGCGGCTTTTTACAATTCATTTCAACAATTAATACAATAAACAACCATTTACGTGCACAAAATAGGTTATTAGGTTCTTAGTTTGGGTAAACTAAGTAATTCATGCGTATTTAGATTGAAACAAAATTTCCAAATATCAAATCTTTACAAAAGTAGGCGGAGTACTACACATTTACCAATTACACTTACAATTTTAATCTTAGGGTTTAGTTCCACTTATGGAGAATTCGCATGTTATGTTTATTTTATTACATTGCGTGAACACCGCCCAAGAGTCCCAATTGCTCCCAACCGTTTCGAGCCTGTGAGACTGTGGCGTCCCCAATTGGGGTATATTGTGAGGCTGAAGGTAGTGAGAAGGGGAAGGAGATGTGACAGGGGAAGTTTGCGAAGTACCTGGCCATTCAGATCTGGTAATCAAACAAGGCTAAAGCGATTTCAAGCAACTTTCCAATTCTATTCAATTTGTTTCTGAATGGTGGTTGATCGCGCTGGTTCGTTATAATTCCGCTCGTTTTGCGGGTGCGATTAAAACAACTACATTAACTTGAATATTGCCTGATACGATAAGGAGAGGACAGGAAAGGGTATAGAAATCCAACAAACTTTTTCGGCTGTTTCTCACGGCTGTTTCTCACGGCTGTTTCTCACGGCTATTTTCATGGTCCACAGCTGGTCTCAGCTAGCACATAAAATGTCCTTCAATATGTAGGTACATATGAACAATTCAGCAAAATAATAATAATACACACATATAACTGCGGCGGGATGCGGATTCACAATTCACAATAACGCTCGATTTGCATTTATTGTGTTACCACTGGAGAGACAGAGTAATTTAAAACATTTTTCTCGGATTGCTAAAGGAAATTTTTCCGCCCACATAAAAAAATCATACCTCTGAATTTGGATATGGAGACTTACAAACTGATTATAGTTCAACACGGAGAAAAATTATTTTAAAAATTATTGAAGAGTTATTCTAAAATACGATCATTTTATTCGTAAAAACAGTTAAAAACGGGACTGAAGTTCTTACGGACAAATTTAAGAATAATTTTTTGGTATACATAATTTCGTACGTATACCAACAAATTATACTTACATTTTCCCGCCAATAAACATTGAAACACTATTAATTTGTTTGAATTCAGTCCCGTTTGAATAAAATGATCGTACTTTAGAATAACATTTTTCTCCGTGTATATAGCCGATGAAATAACCTATCTTTTGTCTATTATCACATATTAGTAGGATTTATAAAAAAAATACCATTAAATCCGTATACTTAATACCGTTAACTTTAAATCATTTCAAAGAATCTAGAGAATATTTGCCATATTGTGGCAACAAAGCAATCCGTGGTTTTGGAAATAGTGCCATATTATGGCAAAAAGCGCCCGAGTGGATAATATAAATAATATAAAAGAAAGAAATATTTATTAGATATTCAAAAAAATAAACCACACAGGCAGTTAAATAATAATTATCGATGGATTGCAAATGGATTCAGAATGATTAAATTAAAAATGAGAATAAGAATAAGGGCAAACTTCAAAGTTTTTTTTGGTAGTTACATAAAATAGCAATATCTTATTTTCTAAAACATAGCACTCTCCAATTTCTAGAGGATTTTCTGTCGATTTTCATGAAATTCATAAAACTGCCAATATCTCGTAAACTAACGAAATTTTACTAAATTCATAGGTATTATGATAATATAATCACTATTGTATACTCCATTTCGACGTCCAAAAAATATGGGAAATGAGTATAAAGATGTTGTTGACTTATTTAATACATCAATTAATAAATAATATAAACAAGCCATAGTACAATTTATATCGAAAAAAGGACAACAATATTTAACTAAACAATCCACGTTGCTCTGCTTCGACTCAATTTAACTAAGTACTGTACTTTTCCCTTGTATTTATCTTTTTCGTTTTTTATTGTGTTTTTGATTATGTTTTTGATCTTGTTTTAGATTTTTTATTTTTAATTTGTTATTGATTTTGTTTAATTTTGTTATTCTTATTGGGATGATCTTTGTGATTAAAAAATAAAATAAATAACATGTAAAAGCTCAGCTGGGCGTGAAATACAAAATATATGAATAAATAAATATATATTCTGGTCCGTCATAAGTTGACCTATCAACCCTCCAATGGATAACTGATTTTTGTGAATATTTTTTCAATTATTTAAAATAAAAGTTCACAAAAAGTCACAGCCGTTTCGGCGTTCGAAACCATCCTTAATTTGCTACTAACCTGACAAATAACTAGCTAACTAACTAACACCCCGTTTCCCAGAAGGGTTGGCCAGAGAGGATGGAAGGCCAAAAATTCTTTCACATAATCACATTCATACATCGTCTCATACTTTGGTCTCATACATACCCGTCTGTTTTTCTGACTCTTGATATGACAAGAACAAGCAAAACATAAAATTATTAAATTGGTTTAATAGCTAATGAATAATGGTAAGGGTGAATTTTATTTCATCACCACTCTTAAATAACAAAACGTAGTAGGTTGGTATATAAATATATTCATATTAAATTTATTGAATATCATGTTACAGGGTTTTAATCACAATCGTGCCTAAATTTGAAATCCTGGCTCACAGTGTCGGGCGCAGAGCGTCGATCCTTGGACCATCTCATTATAAATTACAATTACCGTCGATCAGTTGGTGTGTTCGCTTCATTTTGCCGGGAACATTTTGAAATCGTCCCAATTAGATTAGAGGATGGCGGTCGGCCTGGATAGCCGGTGTCCACTCCCCGCTACTCGCTACTCGACAGTCCTTACTCTCTACTCGTTACTCGCTGCTCGATAGTCGCTGTTCGCCGCCCCTCCCTGCTAATTCCGCGATCGACTCAAGTGATCAAATTTGCAGCGGAGAGAGCCACAATGTCCTGTTGCAGATGAAATAACAACCCGACGTGTGTCCTACTCGGATTAAAGAAATACGAGGGCTCTTGTGTTACCGTGACTGTTTTAATTTTGTGCGCATTGTAAAGAAAATATAATACGCGTATATTTATCATTGAAATTCCTCATTACGGCATCCGTGGTAGAGGTGTAAATCTCTCGAATACCATCAGAGGTCGCGGGTTCAAATCGCGGCGTGCGAAAGTAATTTTTTTATTTATTAAGGTGATTGTCAAAATAATTCACATTCTACTCTTTCGTAGATGGCGCGCGTAAAGTATTTTTTTTTTTAAACTTATAAACGTCATTTACAACTTATGCTTTGAAATATTAAGAATTTTTTTTTTTTGTTCGCAATAGTTTTTTCAAAATCTCAAATCTTTGAAGAAAGGTTAACAAATACAATATTGCATCGGTCGGTGATTCCATCCATTATTGTATTTGTTAACCTTTATTAAAAGATTACAATTTTTAATTGACAATTTTTAATATTTCTTTGTACTTTCACGAACAAAAAAATCTTAATATTTCAAAGCATAACTTGTAAAAGGCGTTTATAAGTAAAAATACTATACGCGCGCCATCTACGAAAGAGTAGAATATGAATTCTTTTGACTATCACCTTAAGGTGATACTTAAAAGAATTCAACATGTACTCTTTCGTAGATGGCGATTGTTTAATTATTTTAAGACGACCGGCGTAGTCCAGAGACAAGGTTTGGACTTCCATTCCGAAGGTCGCGGGTTCGAACCCGGCGTGCACAAATAAATTTTATTTGATAAATTTGTGTTATTTCACAATTAATTAATAAAAATAATATACACTATATTTGCGGCACGATCCAGAGTGGAAGCCACTCTAAGTATCGCCCTGGTGTAAGACCACAATTCAGAATTGAAACGTTGCTTGAAACGGCTTTTAGCCGTGTTTAGTGACTAGATCTGAATAGCCAGGTACTTCCCGACCTTCCTATTCCCCATCTCCTTCCCTTCCCACTTACCTTCAGTATCACAACATACCCCAACTGGGGATGCCATAGTCTCACTGGCTCCAGACGGGAGCAGTTGGGACTCTTGTAGTTAAAAAAAAAATCTTGGGGTTAAAAAAAAAAAAACACTTCTTGTAAGTCTTGCTTTAAAACATTAAGAAAAATTAATTGTTTGTGCCCGTACACACGTAATATGAATAAATAGTTTTGTCCACAAACAAATTGATATCTTGCAAGAAAGGCTAACAATATTGTCCACAACTCAGAATTGAAACGTTGCTTGAAAAGGCTTTTTAGCCGTGTTGATTGGCCAGATCTGAATATCCAGGTACTTCCCTACCTTCATCTTTCCCATTTCATTCCCCTCCCAACTACTTTAAACCTCGATAGGGAATATACTATAGTCTGAGTGGTTCCAGTGTGGTATTCACAAAAAAAAAAAAAAATTCAAATAATAACAAAATCTCCGAATCTATTTCACCTTTTTTACGTGGAAATAGCGGAAATCACTCGTTCCTTCATTCCTTAATAACCCCATTCTGAAATGTACCAATTTTCAGTTGACGGCTTTGGCACATTGTAGAAAAATCTATAAAAAACTAATAAAATAAAGTCGATTTTATGAGAAGCTCCATACCTGTCTGTAAATTCAGTAGCCAATTGCCAAACCAGCATGTATGCTGCTGCACGCGCAGATCACTCGCTATCCCTGTCTTGAAATAATTAAGTCCGACTGAAAATGTCCCTTTTTTATGTGATCCGATTTCAATGAATCACTCGTATCAGCTGTTAATCAAGCTGCTACATGCATTATTGAGTTTTACGTAAATCATTTAAAAAAATAATTTTAAGGCTGTCTTTAAAGGTAGGTACATACTAAGTCGACGTATGTACGCTACGCTACGCATTACGATATATGGACTACTTAGCAACCATCCATTTTCTATGGGAATATTTGCTTTATATAATAGCGGACGTTGCGATGCGTGTGGCCAGTGTGATTCTAAAGCATATTTTTTCCATAGAAAATGTATAGTTGCTAAGTAATCCAGAAACCGATATGCGTAGCGTAGTATACGTAGACTTAGTATGTACCTACCTCAATACACATAATTGGTTATTTTGAGTGATTGCACCCTACCTACCATTGTATTAAGAAATAATTATTGTATGTGGGTATAAAGCGAAACTAGTGAAATGGAAAGATACTCCAAGAGGCGAGGAAAGAAACGAATGATAGAAAGACAGAGTAATTTTTTTCAATGTACAGAATCTAAATAAAAAAAAATGTGGAAAGTACTCTCGAAATCACCCTTCTGAAGAAGTATCTACTTCTACTACCATAATGTGATATTCGAATAGTATTTAAAAAAAATGTACAATAACATTATATATATAAATAAAGAAAAAAAGGTACAATTATTCTGAATCGAGAAGTTGTTTTAGCCATGTTTGGTGACTAGCCATGAATACCTAGGTGGGTTCCTCTTATCTTTACCTACATCATCGGTCATCGGTATGCCCAACGGCAGTCGAAACATTTCATAAATAATGTATAATCTTTTACTAAATAAAAAAAATATAAAAATTTGCACACATTACAAAAACAAAAGGAAGATCATTGTAATCCTGATTTTGATTTTAACGACTTACAAACCACATAATGATTTTTGAAAGGGGTAGTTGAAATGCCACTTTGTGGAGATGTCATTATTTAATCGTTTTCAATAATGTGTTGAGAGGTTTCTTTTGGTAAAATGTTGAATATGGAAGGTGCGAGCATTATAAATTGATACACATTATCTACATTTTGCAATTCATTTCCCGCATCGGTCAGTAGAACATAATGTAAGTTTATGCTTCACAATAAAATAATCGCATTGACAAGTAATTGACATGTCGATATAATTACTTGAACGAGGAATCTGTGTGTAATTTTGAATAAGCTGGCCGGCTTTCGCATCCTGCGCTTTCCCGCTCTGCGTCACCGAGTCAACAGCCAAAGTCAACAAAACGCCATGCCATGCCATGCTGAGCCCTGTTTGCACAAATACGTCCTGAACACTAAACACTGTACCACTGCACCTACACAGCACACTAACATTAGGGGTCATAAACATTGCCAATATGGTACCAATCAGATATAAATCCAGTCTATTTTCTGCAATATTCATCCAAATTAGTCAGATTTTAATGTTATGCATTTTAAACAAGATCAATTTATTAAAGTTTCAATTTTATAAAACACAAAAACCGCCAATTTTTAGTGCTACGTGGCGGTAACAGGTTTCTTCTTCAAATGACGTCACATTAGTTATTAATCTCATGCGCCAAGTTTAACCGGGCGGTACTCTATGACGTCAGAGCCGAGCCGAAGCTTTTATATGTGTGATATTTTATGATTTATTAGGAGTTTATGAATTACCACAATGTAATAATAATTCGTGCACACAAACATCATATCGCACATTCCGTAGAAAAGTGTCGTTATTCAAAATTTTCTATTTCACGTTTTATCTCTGAAAAGTAAAGCGATTGTGATTATCTATGCCCCTCGAAAACCATCCATCTCCGCAAGATGTCGCTTGTATCTCTTTTCGACGGGACCTCTTGTTCGTCTTTCATTCATTTGTTTTCGCTCTCCTGTTGAATAAACTTTTTGACTTACGACACTTTTCTACGGGATGTACGATCCTTGCATAATCAACGATGTGTCACCAAGTTGACTGTTACAGTCAGCAGACCGCCATGCCATGTTCACATGTAGAATTGGCAATGTGAAAAAAAATGTATCTAGACTGCCGCATATGAATAATCCTTGGTAGGTATATTACATTTAATACAGTTCGCAAAACTACTGCTAAGATCAATATATAATTGGGAAGATAGTTTCACCGAATGAACTTCCCTCTAGTTGTTACGTTATCCTTCAAAAGTGGACTACATGGCTATCTTAGATCATACGACTTACGTCGTGATTACTTCAAGATTGATATACTTAAAACTAGAAGGCAATTGACTGATCTAATATGTTTACATAAAATTATTAACGGCCATCTTGATACTAATTATGTCTTAGTAATATTGAAATAAATGTCCCTAATTCCCATTGTTTAAGACGCCATAACATTTTTCACTTGATTATATTTAAAAATAATATCGCTTACTTTAGCCCTCTGACCCAAATGTGCAGACTGTAGTAAAATGTTCTAGCGCTGTTAAAAAATATTAACTAATTATATTGTGTCAATTATCTCTCTATGAATGCCTCTCGTGTTTCTTGTGCCTCTTGCCACTCATTGTAATGTGTTACTTGAATGAGGTTATATATAATTTTGTATTTTTATTTGTGATGTTTTTGTTTTTTTAATTGTATGTATCTTTATTTAATTGTATGTAATTGTAGATTTTTGTGATTGTTTAATAACTCAGTTTTTATAACTGGATTGTTCTCACGTAAGTAAGAACATGTGTAAAACCCAGTATAAATAAATAGTTATACGTGACCAAATAATATTACCGAAATTTACCACGACAGGAGGGTAGAAAAGCTAAAGAGAAGTAAGATACATATATATTAAATTTTAATGGAATTTTCGTCAGTGGAGTGAAGAAAAGTAAGTCCAAGGTGTAAATGAACTCATCTGGTTGAATGAGTTCAGGAGATGTTTGACAGGGTGATAGGCAGTATTTTTTTAAGTTTAGGATACTTATTATAGTAAGCAAAATAAAACTGTTGCTGAGCACTGTTCTTGGTACTCGAAAATAACGTTAGGTATTATTTTCTTCTTTCTCTTTCTTGGGCCAATCTATCATGGTTGGCGATCACTACTCCATTGGGTAGTCCCATGTTATGGGGTTTATAAACAGCTCGCGTACATCATCAAATGCGTGTTGGTGCACAAGAGATGTAATGAACAGTAATGGCAAACATTAGTGGCTGAACTATGGAAAATGAGGACACGGACTACTATATAGGTTGTGGCCTAGTGCAGCGCATCTAACTATGATTGCGCAGCGTTGAATATCTTCCACGCATTGCCGTCAACGTCATTTGAATTTTTTTTATGACGTTAACAAAATTACATGTTTGACTTGACCAAAAAAACTTTGCATCCAAAAAAAACAAAGATGTTTTGGGACTATGTTTTTATTTTGTGATTGAACGTCATTAAATGAAACACAAAGTTATTGTGTTAAACATTTTTATGTACCTAATAATTTACTGAAAGTTCACGACTCTAATGGTGTTTTGCATTGTTCAATAAGGCTAGAAATAAATACTTGTGAATATTTTATTTTATATTACATTATAGTATTGTGCATATAAAATGTGTTTGTTTTGCTGATTGGCATTTTTTTCACCAAAGCCAGATTTGTATTGAAAATAAAAAAAAATTGGCTTGTTTTCCAAATTATGGAGAAGTTTTTATAACACGAAGTGGGGAAATAAGAATGGTGGATTAAGGAGGTGAGAGGATTTAGGTTGGGAGGATAAGAAGCACCAAGCACCAGCACAGTGGCCCCGAGGCGGAAAAATGCATTTTCTCAAAGTACCTTACTTTGCTTGATATTGCACTGAAAAATCTTAATTATGGATCCACACACATAGTTCTAAACCTTTTTTGTAGTTATTCCTTGCCAGTAATTGATCATCAATATTACCTTTCGACCTTGCTTTTTTTACAAAAAAATTATTTTTAATTTAATTAGGTGTGTTGAAAAATTTTAAGTTTTATCTTAAGATTTATTTCTTTACTTTGTTATTTTTTATATTTATTTTCTAAAACTAATATGGTCATTTTTGTTGTTTATTTTTGGGATGTTATGCCGTGTTACGCTAACTCCTTATTTAGCCAACGTTTCAGACAACATTATAGTGTCTGTAATGTTGTCCGAAACGTTGGCTAAATAAGGAGTTAGCGCAACACGGCATAACATCCCAAAAATAAATAACAAAAATACTTTTGGCCGTGAAAATCTTAAATCATATTTAACATGGTCATTTTTAAAATAGCGGAATTATGTAATTATTTTTCAATTATAATGAGAGGTTTAATTACCATCGTCTCTTGCCGACTCGGCGAAACTACACTTTAGTTAGGGCGCTGGTCCGCCCGCCCAGCGCGCGCCGTACCGGCTGAAATAAACCTATAACTTTTGATTTTGAGGGAAATTTAAGGAAAGAAATACGTACGGATTACTTAAACAAGCATTATTATTACATTGTATAGTTACAATTTTTACAACACCTAGAAAATGAAATGAAGTTTAATAATTAAAAAATGTATTTATTGCACGCCCTAATAGAATTTTACGTTTATTTAAAAGTTGTACACTGTTATTGTAAATACTTAAAAATCAAAACAATATAATAAATAAAATATAATTTAATGAAAAAATATTACAACAAAATCATCAAATAACATACATTTGTAAAAAAAGTGAACAGAGACTAAGAATCATCACATAAATAAATATCCAAATTACCAAAACAGTAGGAAGTATTTACTTCCATTTGTGTGCAGATAAAAACAAGTATTAGATTATTTTTAAAAAGAAATCTCCCAGATCGTAATATTTATTCGAATTCGGGAAATTTATAATCCAGTGTCCTGGTGCTGTGAAGTAAAAGGATAATAAATGTCGGCCAGATCTTTTGGGTATATGGACGTTGATTATTTATTTTTATTTTATTTAATATTTAAAGGTTTTTTTACAACAAATACACAATTTTTACATTTTATACAGTGGTAAAATAGTAGGTAAGAAAAGCTTTTCCTCACCATAAAGAGGCGAGGCTCTTGTGTTTGGTGAGGGAATTTTAGTTCAATTATATAATATCATGTGTGAAAGTAAATAATACAATATGGCAAAAAACAAAGGATAATTAAGAAAATGAAAGATTTATGAATAAAGGATTTGAAAGAAATAATAATAATAGTGAGATATGGACTCTTATAGTAGTTTTAGGTATTTTTTTAATTTTTGCTGAAATTCCTGAATATTTTCGATAACTTTCAGATATAATGGTAGTTTGTTATAATATGTTATACCTAGATAGAGATAAGTATTTTGTGTGTGCTTTGTACTAAATTTAGGGATTTTGATAGTATTCTGATATCTTGCTGATGAATGGAATAGTAAGTTATTTAACTGTACTTCTTTGTAAATTTGTAGTATTGAATATTTTTTAAATATTTTGTCTATTGTAGGTACATTGAATATTGAAAAGAGAATTTCAGTAGAAATTTTGATGGTTTTTCAAAATTACTTTAATTATCAATCTTTGAACAGTTTTGAGTGGATTTAAAATATTATTATAAGTTCCTCCCCAACCAATAATACCATATTGCAATATAGATTGAACAATTGCATAGTACTCTCTTTTATAAGTTTTCTAATGTAAGAATATTTCTTAGTCTAATAAATATATAAATACATTTTCTAATTCTTTTGACAAGTTCACAAATTTGTTTTTTCCATTTAAAATGTTGATCTGTATATACCAATATACCAAGATATTTAATTTCAGAAGTTGAACTAAGTATTGAATATGCTTGATTGCAATTTGTTCTGTTACATTTAAGTTGATGAATTATAATTTTTAGTTCTGGTTGTAATAGTATTAAATCTGTGCTTATTCTTCTTTCTAAAAGTTTCAATATGGACATTTTATTCAGAAGGTTTTAATAATAATCAAAGTTTTGTTCAGGAATTTGCAATTTATAGTTTATATACCTCAGGAACTTTGTTCAATCTTTTTAATGTTATCGGAATGAATATTGAAAAAGGGAGACCATATCGTGGCGTTATACTCTAGTTGGCATCAGACAAGGGTTTTACTTAACATGATAAATGTGCCTAAATTAGTGAAGTCTTTTGCAGCTCTCAAAACAAAGCCAAAGTCTTTCTTAAAAGGGCATTCTTGACAATATTATTAAAGTGACATACAAAAGTCAATAATTTCAATAACGCAATTAAATTTTTTATCATTTATTGTAGATATATTGAAAAAATATTTCATATTAGTTAAAGTTAATTTGTTATAAACTTACTTTTTTATACATTTAAAAAATATATTTTTTTTTTTATTTAATTTTTTTTTTTTACAAATACAGTTGTTATACATTGTATATATATATTTTTAATACATTTTTTAAATATCGTGATTCACCTTTTTTTTGAGCAATGCTATTTGTTATAAAGCAGTGATTACGTAAATTTTGCTTTAAAATTCCTTCGAAAACATGTTATATGTTTATTCCCGCCGCTACACACTAGGGGGACCACTGTGTGCCGAGAACACAGAGCCTATTTCATTTTGCCTTGAAGGTCAAGTTTGATAGCGCACTCGCACATCAAATGGCAGCTCGTTCTAAAGGCATAATGTTTGCATTGTAAAGAAAGGTGTTGAAACGTTTTACAGTGGTAGATTGGGATTTCGAAGGTTCACTTGAGCAAAATAAGAGCCCATGTTCGGAGATATTCGTTAATAAAATAGAAAATAGGCCACCAGACAAAAATCTTTGCAATCTTCAATCCTTTATCTGCCTATTAATAACATTTTTTATCACCGCCAAACAAAGCAAAATAAGTAAAACTTACGCATTATGTACCTTCTTAATCACTTATATTATTTGAGATCTTCAAATCCTCTAATGCCTGGAGGACTTTACTTGGAAAAGCAAAACTTCTAGATTCTGCTGTCATATGTCTAATTGACTGAATGTTCGACTTTAGTAGACTATGTACGACTACAATCTTCTTCGATGGCGCTACAGCCCATATCGAGCTTTGGCCTCCCGCAACATTTGCCTCCAACTCCTCCTGTCCTCAGCAGTTGACTTCCAGTTTGTTACCTGGAGAAACTGTGCCGCATCCCCTCTTACCTCGTCTTCCCACCGCAGTCTGGGTCTACCCACTTTTCTCTTTCCACCTGGGTGTCCAGTCATAATTCTTTTTGGGACGCGTGTGTCCGGCATTCTCTGTACATGCCCAGCCCATCCAACCTGAGGAGTCTCATATGGGCTGAGATGTTGGGGGCCTGATATATATCGTATAGTTCTTTGTTGTGCCGGATGCGCCACTGTTCTCCCTCTTTCACTGGACCACATATTCTCCTCAACACTTTTCTTTCAAAAGTATCCAGCATTTCAGCCATCTTTGCCGCCAGTGTCAGCGCCTCCACGTACGATTACAATATGAAATGCAAATACCAATTCGCTTTTTTTGTTTTCATCCTTTGTTTTTAAGCAGATAAAGCTATTATTTTATTACTATTATTATTTAAACAAACAATGGTTATCTTTATATTTTATGTGGTTATTTTATATTATTTTATTTTATTTTATTCTGTCTCTTCTCTTTTTTTTCTTCTTATTTTATACAACACCTGAATGTAGGACTATAATATGCAATGCATACATTAATTAGTTTGTTTTTAAAGTTTGTCTGTTATAATTTGTTTTAATCCTGTTATTAAGTATAAATACCTATCATTATTATTTCTTATATTATTTTAATATCTGTGCTAAAGAAATAACAGTTATTATGTTTTAAACTTTTAATTTTTCTTATTCTTACTTTTTATCTTTTTTGTTGTTGTCATTATTCTTTCTCTTCTTTTTAATTCCTCCATTTATTTTTGTTTGTTCAAAACATGCTCATACACGGAGAATAATGTTATTCTAAAATACAATTATTTTATTCGTAAAAACGGTTAATAACAGTCCTTACGAACAAATTAACAGTGTTTCAATGTTTATTGGCGGGAAAATGTAAGAATAATTTGTTGGTATACGTACGGAATTACGTATACCAACAAATTATTATTTTATTTATTTTTTATTTTTCAGAATCACACTGGCCATACGCATCGCAACGTGCAGGCAGTGTGATTCTGAAAATGATATTTTCATAGAAAATGTATGGTTGCTAAGTAGTCCAGATATTGTTAGGTCAACGTACCTAGTATGTATCTACCTTTAGACAATCCGTTCACTCAAGAGACTGAAACGAAACTAAAACTGGCTTGTTGCTATGGTTTCCAACTAAACTTTCCACTCAATTTTACGATTTCAATAATTATCTCAACTTGTTTAACCATAGACGAAGAACAATCAGCTGTCACGCAAATGGCAAAATGTCGAGTCGCGAGTCACTGCCTGCGTTGCCGTGGACAACGGGTTTTTGAGAAGTTGTGTAGTGTGCGGACCATCATATTTACATACAGAGAATAGCGAGTTTAGTTGTAAACTAGTTTTTTTTCAGTTGCCTTGTGAGGGGAGGCAGCATCGAGGGCGGTGGAAATTCAAAATCTGACATGAAGACGTTAAACAACTGGAACGGATATGTAAAATATTTTCCAACCGGCATCAATAATTATTAATAATGCATTTTTTGTATCATATTATAATTAAACAGGATAAGAAAGAAACAGGAAATCTTACTACTATATTTCAAAAAAAAATAATTACTTTGCAACACTCGGTTTAGCTCCTTTATCTCAGTTTCCACGATTCCAGTAAAAGGTTACAGTGAAATAATTAGGTAATAAAAATGTAAGAATAACATGGCTCTGTTCTGTTAGATTAGTACAGTTAGGTCGGTGTGTCTGCGGAAGATAAAACGTTGCTTATAATTTTTATTTTGCGATGACAATGATACGTGAGTGACGCTTATCGTGGTTGACGCTGTGTAGTTTTTCTTCGACTGCCCTCAAAGAAGTGAGGTTATGATACCGTCCGGCGTCCCGTCATAAATCCGGATACGGTGCGAAAAAGCCAGCGAATATCCTGTGGATGACACTGAACTGACAAGTATCCCCAGTTGACTTGCGGGTAATATTTATTTGAGGAACGACAAGAGGTAAATTCTTCATCACCATTTTAACTTATAAATTATAAAATTCACAAACATCACGTCGTACTAACAAACACGAAATTTAAAAAAGCTAGTAAAATGTAAGAACAATTGTTCATTCTTCCAACATTGCATAAATTTTACAATAAAAGTTTTGTTCATTCTCCGACTTTTTTTTTAAATGACAATAAGTTGACAATAGAGGTTTATTTCATGAATACTATAAAATGTTTTGTATAAAATAATTACATATTGATGTTTGTTTTTTTTGAAAACGTGTTTAATTGTATTTCTAAGTCTGTGAACATTAATAATTGATCTGATTTTTGTCGTGTTCTTCTGTACCATTGATCGATGTGTACATTATATTATGTAAGTGAGACAAGTTTTAGACTGATAGTGTTTCATAAATAAAAAAAATGTATTTGTTGTGATTGGTCAAACAGTGACATTCAGTTTGGAGATTTTTGTAATTTTTTTTTATTGGCTTGGCAAATGGTTTTGCATTTGGGCTGTTTAAAAATTAGGTAGTATTTCCGATATTATTAGAGACTAACTTCTGCACGCGACTTCGTCTGCGTAGGATTAGTACTTCGAGTAATCTATTTTCTTTTCCTAGCTCCCAAATACGTTATTACCAAAGTTCTTAACCTATTTATTTAAAATATTTATAATTCTTGATTCGATTCAAAGTATTAGGCGAGTACGTACTTCAAATAAATTCACTAATTTGAATATTTTTTAAATAGAATTTTGATTTAACAATCATTGTTTTGCAAAATGTCATTCTCAAATTTTGACATTTTCTATTAAACAATAATTATTATTTTCAATATGTTGAAAATAAATGTTTAGCTTTGTAAATTATAGCCTATATGTTATTCTGATTATGAGCTCTATTATTGTAAAGTTTCATTAAAATCCATTCAGTAAATTTTGCGTGAAAGAGAAACAAACACACATACATCCATACAGACTTTCGCGTTTATAATATTATAGTGAGATAAGATAAGATTGTTTCATTTACATATTTTAAAAATATAAACTTGCTTATCTTCATCATTTGGTAATGGAAACAGTTAAAAATTTGATTTTATTGAAAAGGCAGAATTTTTTATGTACCTTCCCAGTGATGATTCTTTGTGATACTTTTACTGAATTTATTAGTAAGCAAATAATGATTAAGTTTAGATTTATTTTAGCTATTTGTCCGGTACCCACTCAAATGGTAGAATACATATTGAATTAACACGAAATATGGTCTATCAAGAGCTACCGTCATAAAATATATCTAAATTTAAAAAATCGATTAATGCTCTGACTGGGTTCGAGTTTCGTCGATGTCTGAAACGAATGAGCCGTGCATTA
The DNA here is from genome assembly GCA_951813805.1 of Limnephilus auricula. Taxonomy (NCBI): domain Eukaryota; kingdom Metazoa; phylum Arthropoda; class Insecta; order Trichoptera; family Limnephilidae; genus Limnephilus; species Limnephilus auricula. The sequence goes on along the minus strand of OX638390.1, from coordinate 13,527,096 downwards.
TCGGTGCATTATTATTTTCACGCTTCGCCCGCCATTTTAGAAGAGATTGCAATTTCCGGCATGGGAAATCGACTCCGCCTTCCTCCCGCTAAATATACCCAGTAATGGCGTTACTGCGGTTTTTATCGGATGGCGTCCTTTTCTATCGGAAAATACAGGTGCTATTTTATTCTGAACGATATTCTGTATTCGTGTTGATTATTTACTAACTGTAGTTTAAACACCTTCAGAGTCTCGGAGAGGAAGGATGTCAATTTTCAAGAAAGGCGGGGGATAATATGAGTGAAGCAGTGCTATCTATATTTCTGTAACGGTAGTTAGAGAGGACAGGGGGCGCTAAACTTTGTCTTATACACATTTCTTGCATTCATTTGGTTTATGTTACTGGCGCACAAGAGTCCCGATTGTCTGTAGCCTCTGGGACCACGCGATATCTTGAATTTGGGGTATTTGGTGAGGTTTGAGAATGTGGGGAGGGGAATTAGATGGAAAACAGAAGGTTGTGAAGTAAGTACCGGCATCTTCAAATATGGTCACAAAACACCGCTAATGCTATTTCAAACAACGTTTTGATTCTGAATTATGATCTTTCACAAGGCCATTTAAAAGTGAGAGTAGATATCTACCACTGAATGTGATAAGTAGAACATTTATTTCAACGATCTGAGGCAGAACATCTAATGTGTAACATGAAAACCTGAAGTATTTTCTTTTTTTTTAAAGACAAACATTCTCGAAAATAATTTTTAAAAAACCCAGTACATCATTACAAGTGGATGATGTTGCTGGTGCTATGGTAGAGAACTTTGGAATAGAACACAGGCATCGAACCCACGTAGCCTTTCAACCACCATTTGTCACCTCAATCACTAAGTATAACTGTTCAATTTATTTTTTTATTTTCATTATTTTCTGTTATGAATCTTACCAAAAATGAGCACGTAATTATTTTGGTACACATCAATACAATGAGCAGTTAATGTTCCCACGCATCATCTTCTTCAGCATCCCGCAATAATTTGATCATTTGTTGATATCTATTAACAACTACCAACTATCCATCAAAGTAACTCATCAACGAATCTCCTTATCCACTGAATTCTGTAATAATCCTAATCTCTAGTAAGACACAATGAGAGATTTCAAGCACACATCCCGTAGGACAGTGCTATCCAAACTAGGGGCTGCAACATCCCGTACAATTTGGGAGGCGGGTATGGGTACCGCCGCCCCGGGAACCATCTATTGGACGACCAACACCTCTGCCAGAAATCACCCCAAGTGGTTCGCTACGTTTGGTGACTTAGCAGGGGTGCCCGGGTTCATGGGGTTAGGTTTGTCCAGGACTTGGGGGTGGATGCGTCCGCCGACCGTCTGCGTGGTAGGCAGGATCGAGAGAGACTGGTTGAGGGAGACCTTTGATCTTTCCAGCCGGAACATCTCGACCCATCGCCTTGCACCGCAGTGTAAGGGATGGCTTCACACGTCCATCACTCCTGGACATATTTATCCCCAGATTCCTACCTACCCTTCAAGCCTTTTCTTTCCCAGGACTTCCTCTCCTTCTTCCTTTCCCTTAAAAAACCCTCCACACAGCATCTTTAAAGATGACATAGGCCCTGGGGGAATTTTTCCTGTGTGGAGCTAATGTAAAAAAAAAAATCCCGGGGGACTGAATCTTCTGTTTCTGCCAAGGAGCCGAGAAATATATGTCCAGATATACGTTCAAATTGATTTCTATCGGGGAAAGGGAACAAACTGAATCTGACAATATGGAGGCAACTCGCTTTGTAATAATCATTATTTAATCCTCGACATTAAAATCTGCTTACAAATAGGGATTACTTAAAAAATAAGCAAACAAATTACGATGGTTATGGCATTTTAATTTTATTTTTATGTTGACGAATAAATTTTCTACAGCGAGTCTAAGTTTCCAATTTTAAAAATACCGCCAAAACGATATTTTGGGGCGGGGCTATCGTGTGACGTCATGAGCGTCTGCTGGCTTCTGACAAATATCTGACAGTAGTAACTTTGTTTGTTGGCGTGGTGCCCATGCCAATCACGGGCCGTTTTGGTTTTGTCGGTTTTTTATCATTTTTAAAATCAATAAATTTGAATGAAAACATAAAAACAAACAATTTCAGTAGGATGATAAAAAGATAAAAAAATAACTATAAATCCCAAATCGGGTCAGCAAAATTTCGGGCTTGTTTCCGAAATTTAATATTTAGTTAGACACTTTCACAATTGTGCAAAAATTTACCCACCTCACTCGTTTTTACCGCCGCTACGCTAAGCGGGTCGATTAAAAATAACCAATCAGGTCCTGCGCAGAAAAGTCTGCTGAAGTTAGTACTTTCCTGCATAGGTTCTCGTTATTTCAATGTGCGCTCTTCGGCGGTCGCCTACGACTGATGTCGAAGTTTATGCAAAGCATTTTCTAACCCCCTGGTACTAAAATATAGTCATGTGATTGGCTCCAGCTTGTCGAAATGATACCCAGTTCATCTGAGGCCAAGGCAATTTGGATGTCTTTTTTCTAGACTAACGGCTAGTTCTTTAACAGAACTTGAACAATTCGTCAAATTTTAAAGTTAATATTCAAGTTTTATTATTCTATTTGTCATATATTTTATGCGTCAGTTAATTCACAGAACTTGAATATTAACTTTGAAATTTAATGAATTGTTGCAGTTTTGTGAAACAACTGGCCCTTAGTATAAAAAATCCTTTTTTATTACGGTGCTACAACCCAGAACGAAAAAAGTGTTTTTCGCAGGCTCATAAATATGGCGCTTTTCATCCGGCCTCATACTTTTAATATTAAAAAAAACATGGTACATGAAACAGAAAGCGCAGAAATAGAGGATACACCGGGAATTGACATTTCAACAAATTTTCTATTTAAATTGTTTTTGTACGTAGACATTATACTTAATTATGATGTTATTTTATTACGTGCGTATATAAAAAAACGAAACATTCATGAAAGTCTTACATATGATTACATTAAGTACATGGATGATGCAAAAAAAAATTTTTAGGGATTTTTTAAATTAAGAGAGCCTTAGTAAGTATCAAAAGTTTAAGAAGCATTGGTGTAACTGAAAGTGACATGAGCATTAATATATTCGAGGAACTATGTCACGCTGGAAATTAAATACATACGAAATGCTGGAGTACATACGAAACAACGGCACCTATATCTACCTGTATAACTACATACAATAATCATACATCATACTTTCTAATATAACGACAGATTATTGAAGGGAACGGCATCGCAGCCGTTTTCACACAAAACTTAGTTTGTGATTTAAGCCCTAAATAACTGAAATATCATTTCTTTAATTAAAAAGTGTAGCAAATTAATATCAAGTACGGATACTTTATTTATGTGTGTTTTGAATTATAAAATACAGTTAAATAAAGATTTTTTTTTTTAATAATAGTGATTTTAGAGGTCACTTGGTAATTATTTTTGAGTTAATTATAAAAAAATAATTTTTCTTTATTTTCTTTATTTACAAAAGAAAAAAACATTAAAAAAGGTAAAAAAAATACAAAACGGCCGATTGACGTTATAAATTAAATTTTCTACGCAAAGAAATGCTTTTTTTTGTGTTCAAATTTTTATTTATTTTCAATATATTAAATCAGTAGTTTAAGTAAGATAAATTTGAATGTAACTAATTAACTCACGAAAAAATCCCGAATTTGCCTCTAAAAACATGAAAAATTAATATCTTTATTTACCTATATTTTATAATTTAAATAGCGCATATATTTGTACTAGATATTTGCAATACCTTTTCGTTAAAAAATAATTATTTTGTTTGGTTTGGTATTTTTTCTTCAAATCCAAAATTAAGTTTTGTATGAAAAACACCACGCATCCTTTCATCTTAAGATTATTTCTTGTGGCATAAACAATATACAAAATAAAAAACAAATACATATTTATGATCTAATACATACTATTGCTATACAGGGTATTAAGGTACGTACTTGACTTACTTTAACCAGTGATTCCTGACATTATTTCGAGTAAAAAATGTAAATAAAATTTAATCTCCGGTGACGTTTTTGATGTTTTTTTTTTCTTACAAAACCATAAATAATAGTCGGTGTTAGACAGTTGGGGGTGGGGAAAGTGTGGGGCTGTTACTCGGATGAGTGACCAGTGACGTCATGCGGAAGATTTTTTTTTGTTTGATTTAGAAGAAAAAAAAATTGAAAACAAAAAAAATATCATAAAAAAATTCACCGGGGACCAAAATTTCATTTACATTTTTTACTTCAAATAATGTCAGGAATCACTGGTTGAAGTAAGTCAAGTACGTACCTTAACACCCCGTATAAACCGAGGATGTAGAGGCAATAACAATCTGGTTAACAATCGTTGCTAAATTTGTTGATTATGATTTTATGAAATAATATTATCAAACTTTATTCAAGTTTAGAAGAATTTTCAAATAAAACCATTTATCTTTTTTAGACAACGATGACACGTGTGTTTGTATTAGACATGGGCAGATTTATTCACAGTAGTAAATCGATTCTGTCTGATTCCCTTGGCCTTGTGAATTGATTCCTTTCATTTGATCCTTTAAATCATACAATTCCCAAAAAAATATATATATATATAATAGTTTAAAGCCCTACATTTTAATTTTCTATCTGAAAAACTGCACTGATCGACGAAAACGACGACGAACGTCACAACTGAAAAAGACAATATTGTTTTGATTCCTGAATAACTGAAACAGAGATCTCGCTCCGGACAAACTCGGTAGCGACAGACTAGGTACGTCGATCTCGGACCCCGGGAATGAGTGTGTCCACTGATTGCATCTTGGAAATCTCGGTCATTCGGAACTCGGAACTGTTTCGGCCGTTTTTCGCTTCTATTTGGCGCCTTGGCAATTTGGCGCCCGGTGCAGACTGCGCCCTGCCTTTAGTTAATGTTAAAAATACCTACGTGAAAAAAAATTGTGTTGAAGTCGTCGTTAAATAATGCAGATAAACAAGAATCAAAGTAGTGTAATATTATCGGTCGTCCATTAGATTAGTTAGACATCTCCAAAAATTCGAAATGTGAATTAAGTATGCATTTTTATGTAAAATCAAACCCCACATTCAATTTGCAATTATTGAAGAAGAAAGTAATATATTTAACCTAAGGCTTAACTAACTAATAATTTACAGCTAAGATTTATTACTAGTGACTTACAACAAAAATTTATAAGTAGTGACTAACCTACAACTAAAACTTATGGTTACTAACTACTGAGACTTAAAACCAATGACTTACGACTAAACTGACTACTGAAACTTATATCTGGTGACTTGCATGTAATAAGACATGCAGCTAGTGACTTATGACTAAGACTTATAGTTGGCAACTAACTACAGAGACTCATAATTAGTGTCTTTTAAATCTAATACATATTTATGATCTGTAGGTCTTAATACATACTATTGCTATACAGGGTATTAAGGTACGTACACGACTTACTTTTACTAGTGATTCCTGACATTATTAGTAAAAAATTGAAATAAAATTTCGTTTTGTTTTTCTCCCTACAAAACCATAAATAATATTCGGTGTTAGATAGTTGGGGTGGGGAAAGTGGTGGGGCTGTTACTCGGCTGAGTGACCGGTAACATCATGCAGAAGAATTTTTGTTTGTTTGATTTAGAAGAAAAAAAAATATCATCAAAAAAGTCACCGGAGACCAAAGTTTCTTCTTACAAATTTCTTCTTACATCCAAATAATGTCAGGAATTACTGGTTAAAGTAAGTCAAGTACGTACCTTATCACTCTGTATAAACCGAGGATGACACCAAAAGAGAGTTGGAAGCGGATATTTAGTCACTTACGACTAAACTAACTACTGATACTTATAACAGACATATAACTATTGTTTCTTTAAACTTCGCAAAATCACTTTGTGGCGTCATTTTGAATTAAATTAAAACAAATAACTTTATACCAAATAAAACAAATAACTTAGTTTTAAACCACTTTATATTTATTATTATATTTGTCGACCGGTTTCGATTGGACTCAATCTTTATCAGGACAATAAAATAAACTAAATCATAATACAGAGAAACAATATAAGGTAAACAAAATAGAGAGAGAAAGCAATATATGGGAGAGGGAGAGAACATCATAGACTGGTTGGTGGAGGGGTAGGGGGCGGGGTAAAGGAGGGGTGGGGGTTACATAAGGAGTAAGGGAACAACTTTAAAATTGGACTGTTTGTTAATTCTACTTGTTTGTTTAAAATTTGCAAATTACTTTTATTTGATTTTGAAATTTCTAAAGCTTCTAAATTATTCAGGCGTATTCCTATTTTATTTTTATGTATTATTTGGACTCCCGTATTTTTATTAAATGTGTGGTTAGTATTAATTAAATGTTCGGCAAATTCTGAAAAACCCGTGCTTGTTAAACACCTGACATGTTCTTTAACTCTAATATTATTTATATTACGCGCGGTTTTAACTATATATGTTGCTGGGCAATCATTACAATTTAATTTGTAAATGCCAGAATGGCTTAATTTATCCTCCTTATCTTTAGAATTAGTTAAAAATTTTGTTAAGTTATTATTAGTATAGAAGGCCGGCCTTATTTCTGATGGAAGGTTAGAAACGCAAAGTGTTTGCTTTCTTCGATAACAAATAACTTTGTTTAAACCACTAATATAATCACAATTATCTACATGTTTCAAAACTTTTCTTTTTTCTTCGTTTCTTACCCTGACGAAGAAACCATTGGTTTTGAAACATGTAGGTAATTGTGATTATATTAGTGGTTTAAACAAAGTTATTTGTTTTAATTTAATATAACTATTGACTTATGACTAAGAATTATAACTAGTCATGTCAAAGTAATACATATTTATGCACACGTGGTATATAATAAAACCTAGAAGACACCAACAAATTTGCGTACGATGCAATCTTGATACAGATTGAGCTCCTTGCAAAATATTTTCTGTGAATATTGTTGTACTCCTACAATGTTCATCGTAAATTTATTAATGCGGTTCAATTTGTACGTGTATTTCTATATTATATCATCGAATGATAAGTATTTGCTTTATGTAAATATCGTTAGTATTCGCAGTGATTTAAATTACTGGCATTTATTTTGCCTCATTGGGGATTTCAAGATCTCCTATATACTTGGTGACTTCATGCCATATGTAGCGCAATATAGTACTTTTTTCGTCTTTTGATTTGTTCAGGGATTTGTAAATGTTAAAGCGTGCGGAAATATTTTCTTGTAAATAATTAAAAAAAACAGGTAGATACCAGATCGTTTTAAAAGACTTTTAATTTCCCGAAGGACGGGACGTTTGATGTTTTCATTTTACAGATAATTTATGACTAAATATTGTTGCTGAAACCAAATATAAATTCTGTCGTGTATTGCCAAACAAAATGCCGATAAAGCAAGCAAAATTAATTTATTATTATGGTAATATTATAATCATTACCGGTAAAACGTCAAAAAGGTACCGAACAATGGCATGCCTTCCATTAGATTCAAAGAACCCACCGAACAATAATTAATATTATAAAATGTGGGTATACAAACAGCGTAATTATGTATCTGGATCATTGAAGCTGTCATGTGCACAAATAACATCCCATTTAGAATGGAATTAACTGAAAAAATAATAAAATTACGGCTTGTCTGCAGTCGGTAAATATTTTCAAAGTAATCGATCGTTTAATTTTGTTGCCATAATTTTGAAGTCATGTGGGAGACGGGAAAGGTTCCGCCACCCCGGGAACCATTATTACCTAAGTGGTTTGCAACGTTTGGTGACTTTTTTTTATTGATTACTTGAATGTAGGTATATATTAAAGCAAGATATGAATGAACAAAAATTGATAATAAATTTTTAGTCTAAAAAATTTGACACTGGGAATAATCGATCTTTCTCATCGGAACCTCCCTGTACATTTGCAAGCATTTTGGAAATTTTATTCTCAACCGCTGATCAATGGGTCTTACGACTTCTGACCAATGGGCACATTGGATTTTCAAAATGCAATATGCCCATTGGCCAGAAGTTGTTTAATGGGGCTAGAGTATTTCTGAGAAAAAATAATTATTGCTCCTCCGAATATTTTTGTATACCGGAAACTTATTTTAATTTTTTTTTATAGTGAACACCTACCAAGAGTCCCAACTGCTCCCGTCAGGAGCCAGTGAAACTATAGCATCCCCAATTGATGTATGGTATGTTGTGAGGCTGATGGTAAGCGGGAAAAGGAAGGAGACCCCCTCCTTCCTTCCCATTCCTCCCCATTAGTGATCTGTAATTAATTTTTAACTTTAGTATACATGTATTCCTGATGATGTGAACATTGTTCTCGAAACATGTAGATTGTGTATAAATAAATAAAGTGATGTAAACTAAATAATTTGTCTTTTTATTAAAATTAATAAAACCATCATAAAGTGAAAACCTTTTCGAAGAAGTTTTCTTGGAAAAATTATTTTTAAATTATCATTTTACGTGACTGAGTTCTGTGTACAATAAGAAAAAATTAGCTCTAGAAGAGCTGAGTTGGCAACAACTGAATTGTAATTTGAGTCAAAGTTTTTTTGGTGGCTCCATCTCGTAAGGTTGGTTGAGTGCAGGTGAAATTGGATTTGACATCTGACGAGCAAACACCTATGCAAAGAGCTGCATATAGCTCGCGAGCCGCAGTCTGACGACCTCTGATCTAGGTAGATATTTTAATATAATGTACCTAATCTTATAACAGAGAAAAATAGTTTATCAGATAGAAGCACCTAAGATAAAGCACCGACTGTAAGTTACAGTTACGACACGGCTGGTTGGGGACGTTATGTGATGTATGGAGGAGCAGTCCGGAAAGGGAATGGTTAATCCGCGTCTTGATGAGCTCTGGATTAAGGGATAAAGGCTACACGGATGCCGGGAATTCATTGCACTTTCAGGAGCGTCGCAAGAGCGAGCGGAATTATTTCTTCCCTGCAGTAATGTCGCCGGTGTACGGTCGCAGAAAATTGAATCTCGACAGAACCTACCTACGTATATAATATAGAATCTGGTTCCTTTAAGATTGAACCGTGATGAACTATTTAAACCGGCAAAGCAATCTGTTTCACTTTAAATTGCTATCAGTATACGAAATACTACGATATAATAAAAAATTAAATACGTTTTTTCTAGCCCGACACCATAGAATTCGCATATAACCAACATAGAGCAGAAAAGATATTATTTGTCCGAAGTTTTTTTTTTTTTTTAAACTTTAGAACTGTGGCGTTACGAAATTTTGCAATTTTTTTTTCTGTGTGGAACGTATGAGTCCAGTTACTATTTTCAGTTCGAAAGGGCATTATCTTTGAAATATGTATTTTTTATTGTTTTGTGTTTAATTCGTTGAACTCCATTAAATATTTAATTTTTATTTTATTTTATTCGGGAGACCAACCGAATACAATATGATCAATAAAGCAAAATTAATTAAGTTACATTGATTGTACCATTTACAGGTTTCCACATGGGTATTGTATATAAGTGAAATGATTTTAAAAATGATAATGAACAATTACATAAACAAGTTGATTGAAAGGGAAAGGGAAGAGGGTAGGATGGGGGGATCGGTCTAGTTGAGGTATAGTATGTATTCTAATAAAAATACGGATTACAGGAAATAAAAAAGGTAAAGAATAAAAATATTAAAAATATGTAATGTAAAACATATTTTATAATGTTATTATTAAGTTCTGCACGTATTTTTTTTATAATTGTGACAGCTTTTAGTTTGCCTTTATTTCAATTTGGCCTTGAAAAACGAAACAGCTATCACAATAATAAAATAAAAACTAAAATGCTTGCAGATCGTAATAATCATATTATTAAAAATGGTTGAAATTATTTTATTTTTTTGTCAATGAAGAACGAAAGTTTATTGCATTTTACATTATTTTCAAGGTGTTGAAATCGGAAGGTAAATACACCATTATAATCACGAAAACTTGGTCAGAATTCTACGCGAAATGTTAGAAACATTTTAACTCACAAAATATTCCATATCTAGTTTAGTATTTGCGTATTTTTATCGGGCATTTGTTTTATTAGATTGAATGTATTCTAATGGCTTTCCACCGAAAGCTCACCCTAATACCTGAAATATTTTGGCCGAGCCTGAAGGCGTCTGCACGTGAAAGCGGTCAGGTTTACGAACAAAATTTCTGGAGAACTCTTGAAACTCGCACTGGCCGCAGCGGGTATTGCCATATTGTTCTGAAACCTCAATTATGAAATCATAACGCTTACCTGGACCTTAAGGCACGGTAGTAAGCGGTCAAAATAAGAAGTAATGGAGATATGTAAATACGAATGTAAGAGGGAGCGCAAACCGATTATAATAGGGAAGTTGAGTGAAAAATATTTTGACTTATAAAAAATATGTTCATGTAGACGACATGCAAAATTAAATACCGGTTTTTTTTTAAGTTCGTTTGATTAATTAAATTAATCCTACAAGTTTGAATTTTATTAAAGCCCGCGAAAACGCCCGGTAAGAAACGGGAGAGTGTGTGACGTCCTCTCACGTCATCTTGGTCCCTTTTTTGTGTGAAAAATAAGGGAAAATATTTACAAAACCGGGACACGCTTAATATGGACGAAAAAAATAAATTAAAAATAATTAACTAGTACCAATCAATTCAGTTACCGGAATTTCGAAAAAGTGCATTTTAATGGTTAATTTTTATAATTAAAAACATGAAATGTCATTTTTCACCGACCGATATGTTAGGAACTGTTGCAAGTTTCGATGAAAAATAACATTTCGTGTTTTTAAATTGAAAAAATAACCATTAAAATGCACTTTTCTCGAAATTCCGGTAACTGAATTGATTAGTACTAGTTAATATCTAACTACTACAATTTTTTAAGTTTATTTTTTTCGTCCATATTAAGCATGACCCGGTTTTGTAAATTATATATAAATTATTGGTCAAATAAGGGACCAGATGACGTCACACAATCTCCCGCAAGGTATTTTACTCTTAGCGGGCGATTTCACGGGCTTGATAAAATTCAAGCTTGTAAACCTTCAAAAGTTAAAAAGAGAGTTTTTCTTATAAAAAATTTAGTATTCTTTTAGACTTTTATAAAAAGTCAATAGGTGTACCATATAAATAAAATCCGATATATTTATCCGAGACACTATCTAGGTAACAAATACGTTCTTTGAACACTTGTTTCCAATGGAAAAGTGAGCTATTTATTGTTTTTGTGTTTAATTCGTAGAACTCTATTTAATTTTAATTTAAATTAAATTCAATAATGTTTATTATTAAGTTCTAAAAAGTGTTATAGTTTTTATTATTATGACAGCTGTTTTGGCTTACAAGGCCATTTTCAAACTGAGGTGTTTCATAATTATACGACGATATTTATACGATTTAAAATGTCAAACGTAACCGACAGTTAGATATCTTTACTAATTGGGCCAACACCTTTAATAATAAAATCTACTTCACAGTTGAACATGATATTGAAGGTAAAATACTTTTTAGATCTGACAATAAACACTTGCAGAACTTAATAATGAACATTATTGAATTTAATTTAAATTAAATTTAAAAAAAAAAAAAAGTTAGCTGCCGATAATATGGAAATAAACATTAGTCGAAGATAATATTGTTAATTCTGAAATTTGAAATATGACTTTGACAATTACGGCGGTTTTATAATAGGTGACAATGGCTTAATTGCAGAGTGCACGTCCCGGTAAGATCTGGGTTCGAGTCCCAGTTGCGACCATTATCTTTTATTATTTTTCTGTGTCTTGTTCATTTGCATATTTTAATTTAGATTATTATTGTTATCTTCTTCTTAAATAATAATTAATAGATAAATGAACGCATCCGAAAACTGAATACCGATTTTGAAAGGTGATGAAATACGCTCATATTTTCATATTTTAATTTAGATTATTATTTTTAGCTTCTTCTTCAACGATATAATACATTGATGGGAATAACCCTAGAAAGCTAAAAAGAGTTTTTCTTATAAAAAAATGAATATTAATTATTAATTAATAAATCCATTCATTTGGATTTTATTGCAAAGCCGAAATATTTTGGCTTTATGACAAAATAGGCCCGAGGCCTAAAGGGTTAGTAAAGAGGCATTCTTATTTATTTTTGCATCATTTCCAATCAACACATACAACCTTCCAAAATCCAAATGATTATGAAAGCTTCTACACGGAGAAAAATGTTTTTCGAAAAAACGATCATTTTAATGGTAAAAACGGTTAAAAACGGGACTGAAGTTTTTACGAACAAATTAACAGGGTTTTAATGTTTATTCTTATATTTTCCCGCCAATAAACATTGAAACACTGTTAATTTGTTCGTAAGAACTTCAGTCCCGTTTTTAAACGTTTTTACTATTAAAATGATTGTTTTTTCGAATAACATTTTTTTGTTTGAAAGAAACATAATATTCCTACTTATTTGTATATCGTTAGACTTTCATATTATTATTAGTGCTAGGCTTCCCCGGGCTGGTGTTTAATGTGTTGTGATTTACACAAACGTGTTAAAGCCAAAATTAATATTCGCAATCACTTATGGAAATTTAATTTGCGGTTTTCACGTTTGGTGGCAGATTCTCATTCGCGGATAAGCAATTTTGGGAGAGAAATAAGGGTGCCGTCAAATATATTACATTCTAATCAAAGTTAATTACTCAAATATATTTGCAGGCTCAATTAGCGCACTGTATTAACCAATAGTCAGACTGGGGGAAATGTTATAAATACATTCGTACGCGACTAATGAAGACATTAATTATTAAAACAATATTTAATGATTTGTAAAGAAACAATCACTGTGATATTACATATTTACGTATTTATCGATTTACAAGTCTTATTTATTTCGTCGATGATTTACAACATTACAACATAATACCACTCTGCATATATTATTTTAATAATGTGCCAAACAAACAAAAGTTATTGTGTTTTAACTTTTATATTTTTTTATTTCTATCTTTCTTGTATATTTTTTTATTTATTTATTTTCATTATTCTTTCTATTATTTTTATTTCCTCCAATTCTTTTTGTTTTGTACTAACATGTTCTGTACATTTTATACATCATCGTAATTTGACTGCCCTAAAACGGGATTCCTCCTAGTTGGGCAGTCAAAACACCTAAATAATGTATAAGTAATATTTTACTAAAAAAAAATCTGAAATATTATATGCGTAATATTTCAGATTGAATATACTATACGGGTATATCGATTGTCTGGTTGGTTAGTCAGACTTTTCCGAAAAATCGAAAGTTCAGTTGAGTATGCAGTTAAACAGGGTGTTGAGGTACGTACTTGACTTACTTTAACCAGTGATTCCTGACATTAATTGGAGTAAAAAATGTATTAAAGTGTTGGTCTCCGGCCACATTTTTTATGTTTTTTTTTTGTTCTACGAAACCATAAAAAATAGTCGGTGTTGGACAGTTGGGGATGGGGTAAGTGATATGGGGTTGTTACTTGGCTAAGTGACCAGTGACGACATGTGAAAGAAATTATTTTTTGTCTGATTTAGAATAAAATATTTAAAAAAAAAATGCCATCAAAAAAATCACCGGAGACCAAAATTTCATTTACATTTTATACCCCAAATAATGTCAGAAATCACTGGTTTTAAAGTAAGTCAAGTACGTACCTTAACACCCTGTACTACGTATCTCTATAGGCCGGTCTCTTGCGACCAATTTCACAAACAATACCTCAAACATTACCATAAACGTGGGGCATGGCCACAATTTGTTGTTTTCCGCGGGCCACGGAAAGTAAAAACATTGTGGCCCCGACTTAACTATCCACAAAGTGTGTAAACATTTTCGGCGGAGGAGACGCCGCTTATCTGGTACAATACTCAAATTACACATAAACACAACCAATTCATTTACAATGCAGAAAAACTTGTAGCGAATTAAGAGTGTTTCGTAGGATATTTCAAAATGTCATACTAATGTATCGGACCGTTATGCCTCCCGGTATTATTTTACAGCATATTTAATATGTAAAACACATACACGTGTAAATAATATTTTATTAATGGTGACAATTCGAATATTGTTTTCCTCATTATCTCAAGACTTAATATTTGGAGATATCTGACCAATCAACTGGACGATCGACATATATGCAAAAATATATGAGATTTATGCAAAAATATATGAGATTTATGCAAAAATATATGAGATTTATGCAAAAATATATGAGATTTATGCAAAAATATATGAGATTTATGCAAAAATATATGAGATTTATGCAAAAATATATGAGATTTATGCAAAAATATATGAGATTTATGCAAAAATATATGAGATTTATGCAAAAATATATGAGATTTATGCAAAAATATATGAGATTTATTGTTATTCAAAGTTACCGGTGTTTATCTCATGTCATCAAAAAACATAATTTTGCGATAATAAAATTTTTATATGTTATATCAGCGTGGCCGTGTTCGTCTATTCCCTTCGCAGATAAAACTTTAGCGGAAGCCATAAAACTCCAATACATTTGGAATCAATCGTGTGAAATAAAGTGGAGCTTGGATATATAAAATGCCAGCGCGAATTCTCGCTTGAGGAGTGGATACTTCTAGGGGGCTAGGGGATGGGTACCTACTGGATTCTGGGTATTGGGTACTGGGTACTGGGTACCGAGTACCAAACACCCGGCCACTAGACACAGACCACTAGACACAGACCCGCCACTCTTAGTGGAGTGAGATGAGCATTGTTTCCCCGAGATGAAACTCTGCCGAATTCAGCTTCCGCGGGAGGCTGCGAAGCTTTATGCATCGCCGCCTGGCAAAATGCACCAAATTCTCAAACAGAAGGGATATTACGTATCAAGTTTTCCGAGCCAGCGGTAAAACTCAGCGCATTCTTTTTTTAGGGGTGGGAGATCCTCCACTCACCTGTGAATACTTTTACGAGAGGTGAAACATCCCGGGAAAAATAAAATTAAAGTACCGACTTGTTTATTGTTTGCGCTTTTAATTAAAATATAGCCTTTGCTGTGGTCCAGTGGTTCATACTAGAATTATTAAATATATATGCTACAATTTAAGAAAATTAAATTTCAATTTTGACTTTGCTTTTAACAATTTTATCAAACGTAATGAAAGAATGAAAATAAGTAAATAAAAAAAAAATCTATATTAACTAAATTTTATACCCTTAGACATTAAAATTAATAGACCAACAAATCACGGAAAGGGAAACACACCAACTTCCGCGGATCGCGGTAGGCAGGGTGACATTTATATGTCAATAAATGAATCTGATAGTATACGAATTACTAGTCCTTTTTAGTCCTAAATTGTTGGTTGCATAAAAAAACTTAACTACAAATCTTAAATCGGGTAAATAAAAGTTTGGGCTTGTTTTAAAATTTAATATTTAGTTACACTATTTGTCTTGATGTTGAGCTCGGCTTTTCTTATCACTGAGCTGTAGAGAGGACGTAGCACACAGTATATCGGTATACCGCCCGACGCTCACTTACGGCCACCAGATATGGATGCTAAACGAAGAAACACGCTCTAGAGTCCAAGCTGCCGAAATGAGGTACTTGAGAGGAGTGGCAGGGGTTACGAAGTGGGATCATTTAAGAAATTCTACGATCCGAGATGATCTAAGCATTGAACCACAACTCGCAACTGAGGTGGCTTGGGCATGTACTAAGAATGTCTGATGACCGAATTCCGAGGAAAATACTGAATGCCATTCCAGAGGGTAGACGTCCAGTGGGCCGCCCCAGACACAGTTGGGCGAGGCAACTCCAAAAACTGTGCGAGGAGAGGATGGGTCTGCCATGGACGAAGGCCGAACAATCGGCCCAAGACAGGTACGTATGGAGAAGCCTTGTCGATGCAGTTGGTCCCCGACCCGAATAGGACAAGGGGAAGAAGAAGAAGAAGAATTTACACTATTTGGTAGGTACTTTTACTTATTGTTATAATTTACCCACATCGCTCATTTTAGCGTCTCTACGCCAGGCGATTTGTTTAAGAATAAACTTTTAGACCCTACGCAGAAAAGTCCCACAGTGGACAGCGAAGCAAACCTTTGCCTTACTTTGGCGAACATTAATTTTCTGCGCATGGTCTAGTTATATCAATGAGCTCTCTTTGAAGGAAAAAGAACGACTGATGTCATAGTTTATTCAAAATATTATCGAACCTTCCTGATGCTAAAAATATGCTCACGTGGTTTGCCCCCAGCTCGCCGAAATGAAACCCAGATTTTATGTTAGGCCAAGTCTATCAATTTGAATGTCCATGATTATACCTATAAATTTCGAATGACAGACCGCCATGGTCATGCGTGTGTTTTGATTTGCAAATGTCAGACTGTTGTACCTATATTTTAGATTTACGACGTTGTCTGGCAAACATGCTTTTAGATATCATTATAAAAGTTGCCAAAAACGATATCTTGCATGGAGTATAGTTATAATTTTAAAAAGTAGCTTGTAGCTATTTTGAGAAATGGGCTCTAAAATTATATGCTTTCGTAATTTATTTTATTTATTTATTTATTTACGCCTATTAAGGCTTTAACATACATATAACATTTTTTACAAAATTATACAAATAAATAGTGCAGAAAACGACACTTACACAAAAATAAATATGAAGTAAAAATATTATTGAATTTGATCCACTGAATATTCATATGTCTATGTCCAAAGAGCATGTAGAATGTAGATAGATACCCATAAAATATACAAATAAAAAAATCGATTTAGGTTCATAGAAATATTATTTATTTAAATAATTTAAATAAAAAAATCGATTTATGTTCATAGAAATATTATTTAAAAAATAATTATTAATAATTTTAGGTAATTATTTATTTATTTGCGTTATAAACAGTCTATTCATTTATATATAATGGTAGCATTCTTCCAAACAGGTCCTCCATTGATATGCTCGGTGTAACTCTAAGTGACCAGCTCAGGTACGGGGGCTCCATCGAGGCCACAGTTAAGTTGGCCTCTCAGAAACTGGGCGTACTGTACAGGGCCCGCAGATACTTTAATTGTACACAACTGCTAACCCTGTACAAATCGCAAGTGCGCCCCACGGTTGAATTTGGCAGCCATCTCTGGTCTGGAGCCCCGATGTACCTGAAAAACACCCTCGACTCTGTGCAGAAACGGGCGGTCCGCTTGATAGATTCTCCTGTCTTAACAAACGGATTGCAGTCTTTAGAGCACAGGCGTCGGGTGGGAATGCTATCCTTGTTCTACCGGTATTTCAATGGAAGATGCTCCGAGGAGCTAGCGTCATTGATCCTCGGCACCGGTGCATAGTCGGGAAACACGCCAAACGCGAGCCCAACATATGTACACAGTTGACATTTGTCACATGAGAACGGGACGCTTCTACGACTCGTTCTTGTGTTTAACAGCTCGGCTGTGGAACGATTTGCCGGCCTCTGTGTTTCCTCCTTCCTATAACATGGGTCTCTTCAAGACCCACGTTCACTCCTTCCTCTCTTCAAAAAGACCCTCCGCACAGCATCTTCAAAGATGACATAGGCCCTGAGGGAAATTATTTTCCTCAGGGCCTCCTGTGTGGAGTTAATGTAAAAAAAAAAAAAGTGAATAAGTATGTTTATTTTCGTTGTTTGTTTTTGGGGTGTTATGCCGTGTTGTGCTACCTCCTTCTTTAGCCGACGTACGTTTAGAAGTATGTTTATGTCATTGACCAATAAAATTACGACATTTAGATGGAAGACCATAATAAAAAATATGCAACAATATACCTAATACAAACAATTCAGATTAATTGCATCTTCAATACTGCGATATGATTCATTGTAATATTGATTATGGATAGAAATTTAACAAATATGAACATATTTATCGTATCTTTTTTTGATTTTTTGTGTAAGTTTTTCGATTGAGTGTCGCTAATATTGTCTCACATATATAAATGTCTACTTCCAACGCTTAATGAAAATCCTCCAGTTTTTTCTGAAATCAGAAGGCATTTGATACCTTTTTGCAAAGTTTCTTGTATGAAGTATTTTCCTCGTTTAAAACACTTATCTATTACGTACTCGCATTATTTCCAAATATTTCTTATAAATCTTACATATTTTTACCTGTCCGTTTTTATCCTGATAAAAATATAAATAAATACATTGATGTATCGATATATGTACTTACAAAGTGAATTGATATATATATGAATCAGATAAGAATAGCTAACTTTGTTTAGCGAAACGATTTAAAAGTTTGACAAATCCCGTGTTATTGTGGGGATTTCCCCTTGGGACGGGTGGCGCGGAAAATATGTTTCCCGCGAGTGGCTGCAACTCCCAACAACTTCACTAGTTTTATCTCCCCGCCGGGAAACTGCATTATGCTCCCGAGGAAGAGGGGCGCACTTTAAACCGTCGCGTTCCGATCTGTCGGCGACACCCTACCTCTCTACCTGCGAGAGAAATACTGATACATTGCAGCATTGGTCAGGATCTCGACAACCTTATTTATGATGCTTGTGTTTTAAAACATTAAAATTATTACGTAATTTGATGGTAACTTTATAATGGCCCTGATGAAGAAGAATTAACTTTAAATCGGCATAATTTGTGATAACCTTACCTATTCCGAAAATACTGAATTTATTTTATTTATTTATTTATAATAGATATATACAAAAGAAAGTACAGATTTCATATTAGGAAGCTTTGCCTGTCCAACTAGGAAAGTTTCCCGTTCCAGGACAGACAAATTGACAGGTTTAGTTCATATTATTGTTAAATGTACATAATTACATAACAAAAACAAATGAACAAAAAAAAAAATATATCATTTTTCTCTGAAACTAGGTTATGTAATGAAGAAATAGATAAATATATACATACATTTATTTTTGTGATGTAGAAAAAGTAATCTGGTAGCATATCATATTCTATTCGGATTTACCGAATTAACCTGGTAACATATAATATATTCAGATTTACAGAGTATGAGATAAGTAGGTAAGTTGGTAGTATTAAGAAGTATAAACCAGGTACCTGATAACAGGATGTAGGATTATAAAAATTTTACAACATAAAAATATGAAGTTATGTTAGGTTACGAGCTTAGAAGTGTGAGCTTATAATACAAAGTACATTAAAATTTCCAATATTAGATATAATTTATGTATGCAATAATATATTTGATTTTTTCTAAGCGTTGTAACTAGAATGTGTAATAAATTATGTGCTTTCAGGATTATTTAATTAAATTTATATACATTTTTTATTTTCTTTATAAATTTTATTAATACGAAATAACAGATACAAGATATAGTCTTTTTTATTTCTTTATTTAATTTTTTTCGCGTTACACCCTTTTTTAGAGTGCGTTAAAAAACTCGTGGAAAAAAGCGGAGAAACGTGTAGGTAAATAACGTTGTAATATAAAGTTATTTAACCACTTAAAATTATTGGGCTGTGATGGTGTTACAGTACAGTATATAGCTATAGAGCCAAGAATATTTGGTCTTTGGCTTTTCGAAGTTTTCATTGTAGAAATAATCTTCGTGAATTTGATAGCGCTCAAAAAGAAGAAGATGGAGAGATACGACAATATGAACGTGGGAGCGAGCGCGCTAACATTAAAAACCATGAAATTCATGCGAAAATGTTTAATAAAAGACGATTTGTTTGAAAAAGAGCAAAAATCTCTGGGGGCTGTGTCAAATAGCATTTAAAGACACATTGTGAATTTTTTCATACATATAACTTGTAAAATAACAGAAACAAACGTGTAAATAATAATTTTCGGAGCTTACTTTCCGATTTATTTCTATTTAGGGAATAAATCAAATAATTACCGTTTCGGCGTGGGGAATGTATAGATATTTACTATCTTAAAGAATAACATATATTTTTTTAATAGTTTAAAAACCTCAAAGTTTAAGGAAAACATGTAAGAAATCGGTAGAAATTGGGAGAGCGGCCCCTTAAAGGTCTATTTTTTATAAATAATTTGCATTGAAAGGACTTTAAATTTAAATCGGCTTATTTAAAATTATTTTTATTAATATTTTTTAGATGATTTCTAATGGCAAGGGAGAAGTTTTGAATGCATCGAATGAACTATTATATAATCTGATGGTATCTCTGTAGTGGTGAAGAAGGACGCGCCGCACTTAAATCACCACAATCTGTCGACGACAACCCTGCTACAACCTGCGCGAATAATTATTTTTTACCCATTATTTTGTATACCTTAAACTGAATTAATTATCGACCTATATTATATTCAAATAGTATCTTATTAACTTTACAGTCAATATGATGTACTTACATCAATAAAATGATGTACTTCAAAGATAAGACATTAAAAAATAATAAAGTTAACTCATCGTTGAGACGTGAATATAATATCCAAATTCCATTATTTTCTACTCAACAAATGCAAAATAATTATGTATACAAAGGGATAACTTACTTCAATAGCCTTCCCGAAGAAGTAAAAAAAATAAGAGATTTAGCATTATTCCAGAAAAAGATCAAACTATTCTTAAAAAACTGTATGCAATAAAACCATGTAACCTTAATCCTGTAATTCAAACCACCAAATATTGTATAATGTCGTCCTTAATCTAGTCCTTAAGATATTATATTAATTATGGACTAAAAATTGTATATTCTTACATAACACCTACACCAAGCTCAAGAGCCAGTTCTCTTAATTGGTGTAGAAACCAAAAAAATGATGTTTTCACCTTTTTGTTATACCTTTTTATTATATTTTTGTTTTTATTTAGTTATTCTATGGTTAAACAATGATTAAAATGTAAAATTGTTGTGTGTAAGAGGTGAAATAAATTGAAATAAAAAAAAAATAATGTAGGTAGGTATAAAGCTGTAGGAAAATTACTTTTTTAAATAATCAACATAAGTATATATTTAGAATACATACCCACATATTGTCATCCTACAAATTTGTACCGCTGTAGAACATTGGAGTAAGTTTTATATTCACGAGTTATGAAAGATACATACCATGAATTCAGATGAGTGGCTATAAAAATGAATACATGAATATCGGCAAACGTTCAGTGGCCAGGGCAAGGGGAAAGGGGCGGCTGGGTGAGGCTACCGGATATGGCGACAAACAATATAAAACAAGATTTCTCTTTGTGTGAAACCGTTATTATGAACTTCCGGAAAGTGTTCCGATATTGGTTTCCCCGTTTTATATTTTCATCGAAAGCTATTGCGGTAGTCAAAGTTTGAGTGCAATATTCAGGAGCTACGGTTAAGAAGAGAACTTAGTCGGAACGAGCAATAAAGCTTCCCTTAGGAGATGGTTTTGTTCGTTATTTTAAGAAGGCTTTCTTTAATTCTACACAAACTTCTAAAAGTTTTTATTTTTATATATATTACCGTGGTATTTGAGAACTTTGTGAGGCGATAGTTATTTTGTGCTAGGAGGAGGAGAAGGTAGTACGTGGAGGTATGGTAATATGTAAGGAGGAATCCTCCAAGGTAGTTTCTGATCCTACAAAGTTTCCATTGAAAATAATAATTGGTTAGAAATTTAAAGAATTCAGTAGTTTCAAAATTAAAAAAATTCCTATTACTAAAATTAAAATATATATTTTTTTAAACGTTCGAAGAGATGCGATGAATACAAAATATTTTTTTGGATAGTAGAAAACGTCACATGTACACGGAGAAAAATGAACTGTTAAAAACGGGACTGAAGTTCTTACGAAGAAATTAACAGTGATTCAATGTTTATTGGCGGTAAAATACGTACGAAATTACTTACTAACAAATTATTCTTAATGTTCCCGCCAATAAACATTGCAACCCTGTTAATTTGTTCGTAAAAACTTCAGCCCCGTTTTTACTATTAAAATGATCGTTTTTTTCTATTAAAATGATCGTTTTTTCTATTAAAATGATCGTTTTTTTTAAATAACATTTTTCTCCGTGTACAATCTCTATAGGAGATGAATGCAACTTTCGCACTTTATTTTTTGTAGAGTTTTTTTTTCATGTGCTCTCCCTGTCAGACGAAAACAATTTAAATAAACATCGTTTATGGTCAAGTGTTAAAGAATAAAATAAAACGGTGGTTCTTGCGATAAATAATTTCTTCACCCTTACAATGATTATTTAAATAAACGAGCAACTATTATATTATAAGTGATAATTCACTTTTGTACTACAGTCAGTGGAGTTTAATTTACCAGTTGGAGAGTCATGTCACTAAACGAAAATACTTTTATCTCGAATCTACATTAATTATTGTTGTTAGCGTCGAGGTGTCTGCTTCTACCATATACGAAAGAACTTTAGAAGATTGGTTACTAGGAAAACTTACGTAATAATGTGTCACCTGCAAAGAAATTTAATGTTATTTACAAAAAAGTATATTTAAGTATAGCATGCTGATGACAGAACGTTAGGAATTTTTGGAAAATGTAGGTACTTTCCGGTACTAAAGTTATAAGCCGTCAAAAAGTTGATGATGTAGGAGAATTTCGCCGGCCGTCCAATAAGCAAGTGGCTGGCACGGCAGTATCAGGAACTACAATTCGAATTCTGAATTGTACTAATCTTGAGAAGAACTTTCACAGAACTTCAATATTAACTTTGAAATTTGACGAAATGTTCAAATTCTGTCAAACAACTAATCCTTAGAATCGTCATTTAACGAGGTTCTTTCAAATACATGATTATACATATTAAAACATTTACATATATATGATACATTAGATCACCATACTAGGCGACTGCCTGTTTCACGGTGACCATTGGAGTACAGTTGCTTTGTGATGTCTGGTCTAAACATTTGGACTAAATATATAAATATGTTGAAAATAGGAAAAGTTATAATAGAAAAATTGTAAGGGAAATAGAAAATATAAAATAGAAAACAGGAATTTAAAAAATAAAAAAGTATAAAAAATAATAAGACATGATATTAAACATATGGATTAAATATATACATGTTGAAAATAGGAAAAATTATGATGGAAATTGAAAATTAAAAATAGAAAACAGTAAAATGAAAATAAGAAAGAATAAAAAAGAATAAAACATGCTATTATGCAGGATTAGATCATGTATATATAACTCTTTTTTATAGTTGTATATGAGTACATGTACGCATAAGCGCGGAAATACGCGCATTCACACATACATCCAAAAACACACACATCCAAAAACACACACATATTAATATAGATACATACACGCATACATATTTATACACACATATACAGATTTACCTACATATACATACTTATTTATTCACACATATATTTTACCGACATTTATAGCTCTATCTGAGTATGAGAAACGGGCTATTAACATTGTCATATTCACTCATCAAAAAGTCCGCAAGCGCCTTTCTGAAAGTGTGATATTAACTATTACTTGACTTAATTTCAATTGATAAATTATTTATTATTTTCAATTGTTATATTATTAAATATTTTTAATTGATAAATTATTAAATATTTTAGGAGCAAGGAAGTTAAACTGTGATTTTGCCATTGAGATTTTAGTTACTGGAATAATATAGTTGGATCGGTTGGAATATCTTGTGTTATGGTTTGATTCAATAATATATTTTTTGTAAATTTAAATTTGAATGGCGAATTGATGACAATGTTACACTTAAACTGCTGTGAAACTATCTGTCCTTAGTAATTCGCCATTGCTAGAACGGTGGAAGAAGCAAAAAAGGCTTTTACACTTTTTAGAATGATTAACAAATTAATAAAATTACATATTTATATTCACTACATCCCTGTGATCACCTCCACAATTATAAATCATAAGGGTGTTCCAGTCTCCCTCACCCAGTCTCCACCTCACGGAATTAATTCTAGAACCGCTCCTGTCGACGGCTTTCGGCAGGCAGGGCCGGCAGCAGGCAGCAGGAAGCAGGCGCGGCGCAAGGAGTGTTCAAAGGACGTTCAAGAAACGGGAGGAAAGGACGCATCGTGGAAAATAATTACTCCAGAGCCATTACGTAAATCTGGCCGCGTGATGTATGTCATAACTTGGATAGTGCTTAATT
This sequence comes from Limnephilus auricula, assembly GCA_951813805.1. Classification (NCBI taxonomy): domain Eukaryota; kingdom Metazoa; phylum Arthropoda; class Insecta; order Trichoptera; family Limnephilidae; genus Limnephilus; species Limnephilus auricula. The sequence goes on along the minus strand of OX638390.1, from coordinate 13,502,925 downwards.
TATCGCGCATAATTGTTTGCCCCCGTTTGAGATGCACGGGCGTGAAAGGGGGACTCCTTCTATAATATTATAATATACGCGTATACATGTCGGGAGAACGGTGTGATTATAATAATTAATTAAACCATGGAGCCGTGTTGCTTGTAAGCGATACCTCCAAGAAGTCTTAGAATGTAGGTAGATACTCATTTTATGTTAACCTAGGTATTTTAGGTTGTATAAATTTCAGGATGTATAAATAATTCTCAACTTAAATTTAGATTGCTGTATGTACCGAATACGACGCTGTATCTTCAGAGGTTTAGTTGATAAAAAAAATTGCATTAAAAGTGTGAAAAGAGTATGTAAGAAAGTTATCAATATTTATTATTTCATTATCGAAGAAAGCAAACACTTTGTGGCTTGACATTATACCAAATGAAACAAATACTTAGTTTTAAACCACTTTATTTTTCTTTATATTTGTCGACCGGTTTCGATTGGACTCAAACTTCATCAGGACAATAAAATAAACTATTATTGTCCTGATGAAGATTGAGTCCAATCGAAAACGGTCGACAAATATAAATAAAAATAATGTGGTTTAAAACTAAGTATTTGTTTCAATTGGTATTTATTATTCCATTTTTTTTTCGTGTGATACCGCAATTTTGATCCCCGATGAACTGAAAGTGGGTACTGTTGTGAGCATATGGAACTAAATAATACCTGTGGTGATTGTTGCATGTATGATGATATGAGAGAGATCGTTTGCACGAAAGAGGCAGCATGTAAGGCTATATAAGGCATGTACTTTGTTAATTGTGTCTCTTTACTCGGAATCTCCACTTAATATAACATTGTATATCAGGCACCTGCTTGTACATTAGAACTAAGTAAGAAAAGCCATCTCTATCATTTACCATTAGTATCAAATCTGTGGAAGCTATCGACCACGATAACCTTGCACCACAGGTGCAAACCACCACAATATCCTTACTCTTTGGTTGTGAGGCTAAAGGAAGCGGGATAGAAGAATGAGTGAGAGAAGATGGTGGATTACTAGCCATTCAAATCTAATCCCTGAACACAGCAACATTTATTACCTATAATAGTATCTGTATATGTATGTTACGGTTATATTATAATAATATTATATTATTATAATAGTATATATGTTAGCTAGAAGAAGAAGGTAAACCTAAGTTTATCCGGGTTAACTTAGCATTACCCAATCCTGTTGGGTAATGTTAGTAATGTTCGAAAACTATATTTAATAGGAAGATATATAATAGTAGACATTCTTACATTAATACCGTGAATAATGAGAGGAACATAAATCTTCTTAATATTGAATGAAAGCGAAAAATGTTTCTTCTTCTTCATACTTTTTCCTTAAATATAGTATTATAGATGGCGCCACTTCCGTTTGCAAAACGCGTATGGGCGAGATCTAAGTGTGTATATTACGGCAGCAGCTCCGTGGAAAAATGCACGTTCACGGACGGCTCAGAACGGTGTCCATACAGTGTGGCGTGGAGATTTACTCGGAGTCGGGTTCCTTAATTTGAATCGTACGGGCATTACCGTATTAATATACTATGATGATGATGATACTAATAGGTAGTATCTTCTACTTTGAATCGAGAAAAAATAATAAAAAAATATTTTTACAAAAACTCCATACATATGCAATCAATATGACTTGTTATGACTTTAACGGTATAACACGTCAAAACCAAACCGTGAAATTGCTCCAAATTTGGAAAGGTGAACTAAGTGTGATGTAACGCAAAAAATAAAATAATATAAAGTTTTATCTAAAATGATTTTCAAGCATTAGATTTCTCTGCTGCGCATAAATTTTAGCCAATACCGCAGCATTTGTATCGTCTCCCCGTAGCTTAAATGAAAAATTTATAGTTATACTTGAGTTTATTACATCTTGAAAGGATTCAATTAAAATAGAAGAGATTAAAACTCCAACTTTTACTCGTTCGGTCTTTTCAAATACGTCCTTTGACGCAGTTACAAATTAATTTCAAAGTCATTTTAGTCTGCATATATTATATTGAAAATTCTAGTAGGACCTTAATTAAAATAATTTCACCGCTCTTTGTCAAAACCTTATTAGATAATAAAGTTTCGCGTTTAATAGCGTTGGCGCTAACAAAAAACTGTCCAAAGAAGCGAAACTAGCAATCCACAACGGAGTGCTTGTACCTACACGGAGAAAATTTTTATTCTAAAATACGATCATTTTATTCGTAAAAACGGTTTAAAACGGGACCAAAGTTCTTACGAACAAATTAACAGTGTTTCCATGTTCCCGCCAATAAACATTGAAACTCCGTTAATTTGGTCGTAAGAACTTTACTCCCGTTTTTAACCGTTTTTACGAATAAAATGATCGTATTTTAGAATAACATTTTTCTCCGTGTAACCTGATGTAGGTATGGAACTGGCAAAGGAAGGTTGAAAGTAGACTGAATGCTGTTGAAATGAGATCCCTGAGGCGTATGTGTGGTAACACCATGTATGATCGTGTGAGAGTAAAATTAAGAAAGGGACCCTCATATGGTTTGGGCATGTACAGCGAATGAGCGAAGAAAGGAGCGTAAGGAGAATATATGAAGCAAGTGCGAATGTTATAAGAAGTAGAGGACGCCCGAGGAAGACATGGCACTATTAATAATGGCATGGCATAATCAGATACTTATTATTACAGATACATACAGAGTATGCATGATACGATACCCCTGCGGGGAAACGGCGTGATGGTTGATTAGTTAGATAGTTAGTTCATTTAAAAAAAATTCTATTCTTTAAAATATTTTCTTTTTCATCTAATTATGTTTTTGCTCAAAAGATAAGACAATATTAAAATTACTTTGTAATCAATTCTAGGAATATCAGAACTTTATCAACAATAATAAAAACATTCATATATGCATTTGAAAACACATAAGAAAAGTGATATTGCCGCGACCGGGATATGAACGCTTTGTCCAGGGGAATGGGACTACTTTAATACATATTACAAAAATGGTGTTTAATTATATTAAAACTAATTATTACAGTACCGTAGTTAAGGAAATAGTTTAGTACCAAAGAAAGTAACAAACATCCAGGTTAAATACTAGGTTTTATCATTTACCTTAGGCAACTTACTTTTGTGTTTACTTCGAAGATGTTTCTTTCATGATCCCGACCAATCTCCCTTAATTAAAGTGTTGATAATAATTTACAACATTAACGCTAATATATTACAATTATCGAGGCAATTATACGCTTTGCTTGTTAATTATTTGATTACTTTGTTAATTGAGGTCTATTCAGAACATTTGTTTCCCGTAACGAGTACTCTACCGGTCCCAAATAGCAGTTATTTTATTTGAGAACCTTTGGTATATGCATAAGTGTAGGTAGATACGATTGGTATTATGGTAATAAGTAATAAATGTTACTTATCTCTTATGCGGGTTGTAGATTTCTCAGGGTAATTGCTTTTCCATAATTTCACATTCCGTTTTCACTTTGCATGATTTAAATGTTTAACATTAATTTGTACAAATGGTTTTTTTGTAAATTTAAAAACATTTCCTGTTTATAAGATTACGGCACAAGAGTCCCAACTCTGGTATTTCCAGGTTGGGTAATATACCTAGCCTAATCCTAATAGAGGAAGCTGATGGAAGTGCGGAGGGGAAAGAGTTGAGAAAAGGCTAGGTTGGAAATTACCTAGCTTTCTGGTCACTAAACACGGCCAAAGCTATTTTTTAAGCAACCATCGCATCGTTTTGATTCTGAATGGTGGTCACCAGGATGATACCAACAGTAGGTATATCTACCAATCTAATCAGCTTAAAATAAAACAATAAAAAGCTCTAAGAGAATACAATTATCTAACCCCTAGTCGGACTTCATTATATAAAGGATTTGTGGGTGGCTCCAATGTGTTTCCACGTTTTTAATGATCTTACTAAATCTAAGCGACCTTTCATCAAGACGCACAGTAAATGATTTAGTTTGTCTTTTCAAAATATCAAATGGCAGACTGGACGCAATTGATTTAACTAGCCTAATAAATTTTCTTGTACCTACACGTGATACTCGTCTGACTGCGCTATATTATTTTCCCAAATCTGCTGATAATTATTTCGAAAACTCGCCTATTGCACAGACTTGGCAATAACTATAGTTCAATTGATGTTTATCGTCATCAGTTTCTAAACCAAAAATCAGTCTTTTAGAATATTTTTAAAAGAGCTATAAATTTATCGCATCTGTACCTCTAATCATTATTTCAATTTAGCTATTATATTCTACAAAAACCCCCTAAATAGGGCCTAATAAAGTTGCTAAATTAACACAAACTGTACTAATATTTTCATGTTTATTCTTAGGTAAATAATTACTTTAACAACTTGTATTTCCTACTTATTTTTCTGTACTCTCGCTATTATAATATTGTAGATTGCACTGATCAACCAAAAACATTTATAATTTAAAACACTGGATCAGTAACCTAGCGACAACCAATATAACAAAAGACAAGGATCGGAACGCCGTTCTGTTGTGCGCGTCTCCTTGGTTGGTTGTGTTTTATTATCTACAAATTTATCCTTCTGAATAGTTCCTGATAATTAACTTGATTATCAAATGTAAAAATATCATTTAAATAAAAAAGTGAATCCAATGATGTTGTATCATTAAAATGGTGACCACCCGACCTTCCACGCAATTAGACACAATTATACGAAAAATTTCTTTTTAAATTTTCGCACCACAACAAACCAGTCAGAACGACCGACGCATAGGATCCTGAGGCCAGAGAAATCGAAAATGGCGATTTAATTAGGGACCATCATCGCACATGGAGACCATGGCTGCACAGGTGAACGAGTTTTGCTGACACTACATAGAGACTACCAAAGCAGCGGAGCTTCACATCACGGAAACTTCATGACGCAGTATCCAATCGCAGCAGAGCTTCACATCACGGAGACTTCATGACGCAGTACCCAATCGCAGCGGAGCTTCACAACAAGGAGACTTCATGACGCAGTACCCAATCGCAGCGAATCTATCTTCACGAGAGACGTTTGGCTGAGAAAAAAACATCACCACAGACAGCAGACCATTAGGAATTCGTTTCAAGTCAAATTCAATTACAATGGAATCATCAAGCGGAACTAGTAATGAATCAAACATCCACCATGTCTCTGTCAGATTACCACCATGTTGGAAAGAAAACACATCGCTATGGTTCGTTCAAGCCGAATCTCAATTTATAAACTCACGTATTAAAGAAGACTTTACAAAATACAATATCATCATCGCAGCACTCGATTCACAAACCTTACAATGTGTTAGTGATATTGTCTCGAAGCCACCTGAATCAGACAAATATTTAAAACTGAAAACTGCACTTATCGACAGACTACAAGATTCTGCTGAAAAAAGACTTACACGACTTTTAACGGGCATTCAACTGGAAGATCGAAAGCCCTCCGGACTTCTTCGGTATATGATGGAGCTAGCTGGACCCACATTAGCAGAGAGTGCAATAGTACGTACACTCTGGCTACAGCGTCTACCCCAACATGTCCAGGCAATCCTGTCAGCTCTTCCCGATAACAACACAAACCAACTGGCATTGGCTGCCGACAAAATCACAGATGTTTATACATCAACAGAATGTGGTGCAATGGATCAACATAACAAATCCAGCACATCAAGATCCGAGAAAATAGAAAATTCAATATTACTTCAGCTACAAAAACAAATTTCTGAGCTAACACAAGAAGTGTCAAAATTGAAAATATCTCAAAATAACAGTTTTTCAACCTTCCGAGGACGGCGAAATCAGAGCCCTCGTCGAAATAATTCATATCAAAATTCATCTCGAGAGAATCCTGCTAGAAGACCGAGGTCTGGGTCTCGCGGTCGATCACCTAGAAGAGATCCTGATAAATATTGTTATTTCCACAGACGGTTTGGAGAACATGCATACAAATGCTACGAACCTTGTACTTTTAAAACGAAGAATTCGGAAAACGACAGCGGAACCTCTCAGTAGGGACATGTGAGATTCCGAGTAACACATGTCGTCTCTTCGTATACGATCTGCAAACTCGACAAAAATTCTTGGTGGACACTGGCGCGGACGTTTCAGTAATGCCTAGAAAACCGTCATATAACAAAAATAATATCACTTCCGACAACTGCCCAACTACATTGTATGGAGCCAATGGAAACCCCATCAAGACTTATGGCACGAGAACAGTCGAACTCGACTTTGGACTACGCCGTGCGTTGAAATGGCGTTTCATTATTGCTGACGTATCAAGACCAATTCTAGGTGCAGATTTTATCCACCATTTTAACCTAACTGTAAACTTACGAAAGGCAACAATCACAGATCAATCAACAAAATTAATGATCAAAGGAACAACGTATAAAGGACCTACATCTGGTATCTCTACAATTTCCTCGTCACAGAAATTTCGTGACATCTTGAGCAAATACCCTACAATATTTACCCTATAATAAATGGAGGGGAAGTGTGTAGATTGCACTGAACAACCAAAAACATTTATAATTTAAAACACTGGATCAGTAACCTAGCGACAGCTAATATAACAAAAGACAACGATCGGAACACGGTTCTGTTGTGCGCGTCACCTTGGTTGGTTGTGTTTTTATTATCTACACATTTATCCTTCTGAATAGTTCCTGATAATTAACTTGATTATCAAATGTAAAAATATCATAAATAAAAGAGTGAATCCAATGATGTTGTATCATTAAAATATTTTATCATAAACTAATCAAACTCATTTGTACTTTACATGGTAGTGTAACCACTCTATATTATTTTTATACATCTTTTTTTTTGCATGATAGCAGTATAAAACATTTATTTTTATGAATTAAAATTCTTTAAATTAATTTTAAATTCGTTTTATAATAACTAGCTGATACTCGGCATGCGTTGAAATGCAACTTTAATAAATAAATTGTTTCTCCCTGCGTGTCCTTTCCCATTCGTCAGCGTTCCCCTTCCGCCCTCTCTTCCCCTCTCGCATCTCCTTCCCCTTCCGTGTTTCCCTTTCAACCAACTCGATTTTTTTTTGCAAATTTCATAGCGCCAGACTCACCAATATAGAAATATCTCTATACAGAAACCTTCGCGCGCATTTTCAAAACAACTCACCAAATTTTCATCGCAATCGGAAGAAAGGTTTACGAAATAATGTCATAACGCCAGAGCTCACTATCCTATAACCATTCCGGGTATGCGCACATCATGTCCCAAAGTTTCATCGAAATCGGATGAACGGTATGGCCACGCATAACATACAAACAAACAAACAAACATTAATTGTTATATATTAGATATTAATTTTAGAACTATGTAAAGCGGTTTTGTGTGGTAATGTTTTTATCTTTACTTTGTTATGTAGTTTGCATTTGTAAATTATGTATTAAGAACTCGCATCATATTATTTCTACACGTTATATTTTATGGTATCTGCAGTTCTAAATTTGTTTTTTATTTTTTTCTTTAAGTTTTTTTTTATGTAATTAAAACATATTTTTAACTGCACCTCTACACCTACCTCTTGTTATTATATCTACCCATTTTTATTGTTATCTAAACAATATTTTTCTTGTATTTTTTTCTGTTATCTAAACCTTTTCATGATGTATTTACACTAAATCATAGAAATTGTAAAAAAATGCAAAAGCCCATTAGGGCGTTGATGATTAATAAAAAAATATATATGTAAATTTTTGAATGAGCTGATAGAGTTGCTCGTAGCTCGAAGGAGAGTCTGTATGAAAAAAAAATGTTACTGACTTTAAAAAAAAAACTATATTTATTATTTATGTAATCTTATTGTTGAGACTGGACGAATTTACACGCATAACCATAAAACAAATTTATATTTGAAAGATATCGTTCAAATTAGCTAGTCCATGTAAATTGGGCAAGATATTCATATGTGAAATGCTTCACAATACAATAATATCTATATAATCGTAGCTACTGGCAAGTTTCACAAGTGGTAGACTATGGTTTATTGTTTCGCGTATTCCAAATCAATTTGCATTTACATTAGTAGTCTAGTTACAACACAGTTATAGTAGTCTATCTCTCGGTAATGGATTATGAACATTGGACATGAAACGTGTAATATATTGTATCATCTTCCTGTTGGGCATAACATGCCTAATGAGGTTCGGTGAGATATTAACAGTTTTATCTCTGCAAATGAACCTCGGAAGCTGCAAAACTTTATTCTTGGCACTGGTAAGAAGCTGATAACGTGACTGGTACGATAAAGAAGCCAGCTAAAGTTAGTATGAGATGTGGGATGTGACGGTAGCCAGAGCAGAGCAGTGCCGGAGTTTGCAGCTTCCCGGTCTAACTAACCAGCTATATGGAATAACTTTTCTCCCACAAACTGCAAGCAAAAACTTCGGCAGAATATTTCGCAATCTTCCAGAAACAACAGTCCAGTTAGAATATTAGTTGGGACATGGTTGCAGTTTCTGTTTGCCGTTAACTACTGCGACCGCGGCGTGAGCATTTTAATTAGAAATAACTTGGCGTTTCGTGCGGTTGTCTCAAATTAAACCAGGTATAATAACACTTTGAATACGAAACTGGTTTGACGATGACTTGTTTCTAGAAGTAAGCTTGATCTTCTATTAATTAGCCATGTTATTCTCCATATTTTCTGGCTTTCTCTCTAAGCTTTATCAACTTGCAGAGTAGTTTTAACTAGCTTTCATTCGTACAAAAAATTCCTTCAAATTTATTTATTTATTTATTATTAATTTTCAATGCCCTGATGGGCTTTTACATAATAAGTATATAATACAGTGATATGATATATGTAATACGATGTTTAAATAAGAAATATAAACTTATAGCAATAAACATTATAAAAATTGTAGGTATAAAAGTAAATAAAAAATATTATATTATACTAAAAGAGAAAAAGTAAAAATAAATTAAACTGAAGCCAGTTTTTAAATTGCAGATGGCATAAAAATAATAATATATAGTGTAAGTTAATATTAGAAATTTACAGATGAGTAATACAAGAAAAAGTTTACAATACAGAAAAACAAGAGAGAGTAACAAGTTTTTACATTATGTAAAGTTATTGAAATTATTATCTTAATCTTATTATTTTTTTTTCTTCACCAAAATTATATATGTACATATATTGTAAATGTATTATGAATTTTTTTTGGATGTAAAATGGGGGCCTCAGCACGGGTAAACCACCCAGTGAGGCCAACGTTATTTATTGGATTGTAACATAAAATGTAAAAAATTATATGCACAGTTTTATCTTTTTTATGTGGGGAATTCCTAGGTCAAGACATCATTTTGGACAAGAGCTATGAAACATTAAAATATCCATAAAAATGGAACAAATGACAAACATTGTTTTATCCATATTTTTCAATATGACAAAAGGTTTCGGAAAAAAATTAAAGTTCGATCGACCTAAGATTAGTAATAATTAGCCAGTTATTTTAAAGTCATTGTCCTATTCCTTATGAATACAAATTACCGTGTGAACTTGTGAAAATACTTTTTGCTTCATTAGTGACCTCTTTTCCATATGAGTTTAATCCAATTTCCCGTCATTTAAATGTTGGTACCTACTGGAGGACCTATGGGGTTCCCGTGTCCCGAAGTCTGCAGATTCAATCAGAGGCCCTAGCACGCTCGCTCTATAACGATCGATAGGATAACTATCGGTAACTTCTCATCGTTCCCAAGCATGACTACAGATCTCCAACGAATAAGTGACAGTTCACAATGACTAAGTTTCCTTAACATATTCGACATCAACTGTTGTTTGTACTTTAGCGATGTGCAGTTGTCCTAGGAAACGATGAGAAGTTACCGATAGTTATCCTACCGATCGTTATAAAGCAAGCGTGCTAGGGCCTCAGAGGTTGATATTGTAGGCTTAACGGCTTGCAGCTCTGAGTCATTGTAATTGAAATATGCAGGTACCTTGCTAAGAATATTATCTCAGTTATAGTTATAAGGAAGGTTATTCCTCAACGGCAATGACGTACAACTTTATATTAGTGCGACCTTCGAGAAACAAATCTATGTTGTTCGATTTTATGACATTCAGACAGGAGCCAGGACGATAGAGTTTTATCAGAATCTGAATACAAATCGTGCGAAAACTCGTAAAATTCTGGTCTCTAAATCGTCTCACAAAACGACGGAACTACACCTTAAAGTCTCACAAGCTTTAGAGTTTGAATTCAGCTGATAAATGGTCAAAAAACAACGCGACAAAAGACTTTGTACTTATTTTTCACATACATAAGCCCTGCATAAACGCTTCACCTCACAAATAATTTTCAACTGAGAAATTTTGACAATTACTCGGAAATCCGTAATGAATGCGAGAAACGAACATTTTCGGCAAATAACCTAAGCTAAAATCCTTAATCCTTTTATTAATAAATTTTAATTTTGCGTTGCATACATTTTTTGTAGCAATTTGTTTGTTAGATACGTTTTTAGATTTTCACGGCCAAAAGCATTTTCGTTGTTTGTTTTTTGGGTGTTATGCCGTGTTGCGCTACCTCCTTCTTCAGCCGACGTTTCGGACAGCGTTGCAGTGTCCATCATCAGGGCAGATCATTTTGTTGTACTATATTCAAATTTGTTCTTCACCAAATTTCTGTTTTTCCAAACAACAAACAAATTTTTCGTTGAACGTCGGCTAAAGAAGGAGGTACCGCAACACGGCATAACACCCCAAAAACAAACAACGACAAATTTGTTTTGTTGTTTGGAAAAACAGAAATTTGGTGAAGAACAAATTTGAATATAGTACAACAAAATGTCGATGTAATAGAAATATTTCACTGAATAGGTAAGTACTTAAAACATTAAAAAAAACATATTATATTTTTCTCCTATCACCAGCTTCTGCCCGCGACTTCGTCTGCGTAGGATAGTACTTCGAGTGATCTATTTTCTTTTCCTAGGTCCCATCTATGTTTATACCAAAATTCTTAACCTATTTATTTAAAATGTGAATAATTGTTGATTCGATTCAAAGTATTAGGCGAGTCCTTTAAATAAATTAACTAATTTAAATATTTTCTAGAATAGAATTTTGATTTAATTTTGTTTTGCAAAATGTCGTTCTCAAATTTTGACATTTTCTATTAAACAATAATTATTATTTTCAATGCATTGAAAATAAATAGCTAGCTTTATAAATTATACCCTATATGTTATTCTGATGAATGAGCTATATTATTGTAAAGTTTCATTAAAATCCATTCAGTAGTTTTTGCGTGAAAGAGTAACAAACATACATACATCCATACAAACTTTCGCATTTGTAATATTAGTAAGAATAAGAAGTAAGATAAGATATAATCAAGTTATTGTTTTGTCCCCTATATCGTTCTCTGTTTTGTGTGTAGGTTCTTAGCTATTCAGGTACAAGTTTGGGTGGTCGGCTGAATCAAGTAGATTAGTAGATACACATTGTAGTATGTCGGAGCATCTCACTGTATACGGAGATTATCTGCTTAATTGCTAGTTCACGTTGCGTTGATCTAAAGCTCTTTACTCCGTACCAGAACCCCGAGCAAGATACACGATCCAACTTTGTAGTACTAATTAAACTTATTAAGAAAGCACTCTGTCTTCACCGTACATGTGTCGAACAGAGTCTGAGGTAATATATTGATTGTATGGGATCTACCCAGACCTTTGACAGGCGTTAATGAACTTTCGTAACTTAGTAATTTGAGAAAATCGATGCTTGTCAACACCATTGTGACTTCAGAGGCCCTAGCACGCTTGCTCTATAACGGTAGGATAACTATCGATAACTTCTCATCGTTCCCTACGGCAACTGAAGATCGCAAACGAATAGGTGACAGTTCACAATGACTAAGTGTCCTTAATATATTCGATATCAACTGTCGTTTGTACGTTTGAGATCTGCAGTGGTCCTAGGGAACGATGAGAAGTTACCGACAATCGGTCGGTAACTTCATATCGAGCGACCTTGCTAGCACACAGGTAGCCATCAGAAATGCATATTGTATTTAGTAATTATTTTTTTTTCATTTACTATTAACTATTCCTGATCCCAGGGTACTGTGGCAATACTGAAATTTTCATGAGTACAATCCTTCAGGACACTTTTTCGACGAGCAAAGAAAACCTGTGAGAGAGAAAACCAATTGAGTCCCTTTAATGACCCTCTGGAGACATTTGATTATCAAATTTCACCCGCACGGAGAAATTTTTTTCCAAAATACGATCATTTTATTCGTAAAAACGGTTAAAAACGGGACTGAAGTTCTTACGAACAAACTAACAGGGTTTCAATGTTTATTGGCGGGAACATGTAAGAATAATTTGGTGGTATACGTATTTTCGTAGGTATACTAACAAATTATTCTTACATTTTCCTGCCAATAAACATTGAAACACTGTTAATTTGTTCGTAAGAACTTCAGTCCCGTTTTTAACCGTTTTTACGAATAAAATGATCGTATTTTATAATAACATTTTTCTCCGTGCGTAAAATAATTTCAATGTAGTGTTACTTTATTACCCCTCTCTTTTGCGGATGTTATTCCATTGGATTACCCTCGGGATTACCTCTATTAGTTCTTTAATTCGTTGTTAATGTTATTGGAAGTCGGATGCAATGAGTTCAAAGGAACTAACATACAATAATTATATATTTTTTTGTTCTACATATCCCTGGTAAAAAGCATAATCGAACATAACTCAATAGTCTGGTCGCCCTTCTACAAAATTCATATTCATAATATTGAATGAATTCAAAGAAAATTTCTAAGATTTGTACATTTTAAACTTAACATCCCTTTAGAGCTTATAAATTACCTATCAATAATGATTTTTTTAAATATTCCAACTTTAGAAAACAGACGAGAAATAACTGACCTAACCTTTTTATTAAAATTATTAAACTCTAAATTTGATTGCTATGAACTCTTGCATTTAATAAATCTACATGTACCTACACGAACTACTAGACAAACATTAACATTGTATATACACACATCTCATTCTAACTATAAATCGCATTCCCCAATACAACGATTACATAGTCTTGGTAACCAATATTTAAACAATATTGATGTATTTGACAATAATTTGAATTTGGCAAACTTTAAACGCCGTATGTGCGAACTGTTTCTACTTAATTCATAAACTATTGTAAATACCAATTTTAAACATTTTTATTAATACCTATTATTATTGATTTGGAGGATATTGGCAGGCTATCTATTTTTACTCTATTTATATTTTGTATTACCTACATTTTGTCAACTCATATTTTATCTAACCTATATTATGTGTCTTTATATTTTCTGTTACTTACCTATATTTTATTCACTTCTAACTCTTCACTGTAATTAATCAAAACATGTATTGCTTTATGTATGTAAAAGCTCTATGGGCGTTTAAATATAAATAAATAAAATAAATAAATATTTTATAACCGAGAATTTTACAAGTTATCACCGCGATTATGAGTACTCTCTCACAACAACTAGATAGGTAATTATATATAATGCAACTACCCTTTAAGCACGTTTATATTTCAAGATTAATAATAGATAATAATATTGTTTTATTCGTCGAAATAAACATTTTGGTAAACATCAAAAACCAATTGCGGTAGAAACATCATCTCCTTGCAAGCTTTATTCTATTATTATTTTCAGGAAACCAGGCTACGGGAACATCAATGGAAGAAAATGTATATCTCGAGTAAATTGTTTTCTCACGTGAACTCAGCCGGAAGGATGAGTAGTATAAATATGATTGATCATACCAAACAGTAATAACATGACAACGACAAATAATATTTAAGTACGGAGAAGCGTGAAAGTAAATCCTCCGATTTTTTCTAAAATCTGTAGAAAAAGTATTTTTGTGAGAATGTATTTGAGAGCCTATTTATAAGTTTTAACATAAACAGTGAAGTATTACAAGATGTGTTAAAATGAAAAATCTTTATTCGCACGTTTCTAAAACTTTTCCAACCAAAAGAAATCACAATTTCGTCAAAGTTGTAATTTTTACGAACTTGACTCCCAGAAGTTGTCATAAAAAGACTTACAGATTTCCCTGGTGACGTCACAGAGTGCGCCCTCTTTACTCTACATCCCTTTAACCCCACTTCCTCCCATCTCACTAAAATTATTACCACGACCAAAGTTCAGCTTGTACCGAGTTTAATTTTTGGAACCCCTGTGAAAGTCGCGATCAAAGTTAACCAGAAAAAACTTCCCGTCAGTAATTTGATATTTAACTTGAAAAAGTTTGAGATTGTATTATTTTTTAATACAAGCTCAAAAATACTAAAAAGAAAGCTTTTAAACATTTTTTAAAGTATTCTTCATTAAAAAGCTGCATCGCGGAGGCTACCTCATCCAATAAACCTTCACACAAGAGTATTAATTCTTGTAGTTTTACATTCTTCTCCACCTTTCACAGCATAATATTATTAAAAAGGTCTTGTTATGGATCTTAAAAATAAGTTAAAAAAATAAACCGAAAGCTATAAACTTTTTGGGGTGCACCCGTGTGGGAAGATTTGCAAAGACTTGATATGAAAACTTTCGTGCCTTTCAGGAAGTTGCCCGCATCGGATTAAACTACGAGGAAAATTGGCGGTAAACCTTATTGTTTTGCATCGCTAACATAATTTTATGTTATAAAAAATATTTTTAAAAGACCAGAGATTTTCTGATGTGCGAGGAAATCGAAGATGCGAAATTTCATATAAAAGATTTCAAAGTAGCAAATTCAAAACCCGTTGAGTATTGTTTTCTTGATATTTAAAATAAAATCACAATCATTTACTATTTTCTCTATTTAAGGCATTAAATGGTTTTAGATTAGGGTTGAAACAAGAGCTGAATACTAGATGCCTCGGCAACATATCCTTTCTTATTTACCTCCACTTTTTCACTAGAATATTTTTCATTTTAGGAAATTTCTTAGTTTACCGAGTTCTGTACACCTACTACTCCTACTTAGTACAACAAATAATGCAGATAGGGGGGAATACGTTAATTACTTAAAATGTCACCAAGCCTCATTATACCGGGGGGAGGCGGTATATTATTACAGAGATTAAAAAAAAAAATCACTTCTTTTGAAGTGTCCCATTTTGCCCGCTGATAAAATGGCTATCATAAAAAACATTTATTTCGAGAGTAAGAAATAAAATTTCACGTGTGGGGGAGGATACCACTAAATCTCACTTAATCTCACCAAGGGGGGGGGGGTCTAAATTTAAAAAAAAAAACTGCTCACGTATTAATGTATGTCCCCTTATCACCAAGAGCACTAAATCATTGGAAATAATTTTGCCATTATAGGAAACAATTTATTTTGCATATAATCATGGTCCATTAAAACGTTTTTGCTATTTGTTTTTGATTTAATGGAACAATTAATTTAACCTAATGGTGCGTAACCAAATAGGAAAACTTAATTAAAACGATGATTAAATTATTTAAACTGCCAGATTGTGTAATCATTGTTGTATCTTCTGTAATAGTAGTTGGTCAAAAACATCACTTTTATAATAACAACAACCATGATTTGAATAATGGATTAGTTTAAAAATAATAGTTCAAGTTCTTAAAAGAAGGTTGTAAAGCAGATAAATAGGAAGTGTTGTTTTATAGTAAAAAAAAATGTTATTCAATCGTAAGTATTTGTACACTAATTTATTACATAATACATGACTTACAGATGCAAGCCCATGTTTAGGCAAGGGATATCTATCCTTCGGTTGCCCATCACGTAAGAAATCAACACCAATTAACTTGATTATTTTTAATTGATAAACTAATGTTTAAGACAAGATTTAGACACAGAGGGTAACAATTATCATAAGCAATAATTATCAGCCTGAAACACTCATCCACATTGAAACAAGAAGATTGTTTTGTTTTGAAGAATTAATTGGCTAACTTCGGTTACTGACTTTGGTCTCTTCCTGTGAATATTAATTACATTTGCATTACTTATTATTATGTTTATTTAAGTTTTTAGTCCAACGGGAAATATAAACAATACATTTTTTTTTATTTTTCACCAGATTTACAGGAACGGGTTTAGTTTTTCCCTTTAGTTTTTTTAGGAAAAATTAAACCCTTTCATACACTTTTCCATATAAATGATCATCTAGTAAATCCACGTTATGCAAGTGTATTATATAAGTATAATTAATACAAAACAATACAAGAACAACACGTAAATCTACCAAACTATTAAATGGGAATATAATTCACCGTCTCCAGATATTTTCATATCAGAGGGTTCGGCTCTGTGGAATTCCTAATTTGACCGATAAATCCTACTGATCCCTCAATATAAATATTTAAAAAATCTTTCGTAATTCTACATGTATTTAAAATGACTGATTTTTGCATTTTTATATACAAATTCTTTGACAAATCTAATATGCCTAAATTTTTAATAAGAGAGCTAGGTATAATGCCAGTAGCCGAAATAACAAAAGGTAATATTTTTATAGTCTGAGAATGCCAAATTCTTTTAATTTCATTTCCTAAATCTGTATACTTTCTTATTTTTTCAGAAACAGATTTTTGAATATTACAGGAATTTGGAATAGCTACATCAATAATATAAGTTATTTTTTTAATTTTGTCATGTAAAACTATATCATTATGACCAATTGGTCTGTCTGTTAGTATAGTTTTATCATAGTAAATTTTAAAGCTTAAAAAAATTGGAAGCTTAATAATTTAGTAATGATAACATAAAATAAACATATGAAATTCCTTCAGGAAGTTCGCCGCATCTTTTCTACATTACAAAGGAGAGCTGAGACACTCGGATGCGGCCACGACAATGATGTTGGTTAACTTCCGTGTCCTGCCCCAGAAGCTGGCCAGTCGGTGGCGAAGTAAGACGGGTAATGAGTTCACCCTCCCTCCGGTGAGCATCACGGTGGAGACACTGTAGCTGTAGAACCTTGGTAGTTGCATTAGTTGCCTATATGTATTATCGTAGCACACCCTCAGCTTATCCCACTGCGCTGCTAGGGACCGCACTAAGAGTATGGATATTAGAGAGACGGCATGTGCAGTGTGCCCGCGCGCTCCAAGTGTGCCTTTTCGAGAATTCTACCCACACGGCGGACATTGGCTGTCACCATGTAAAATGGCTGCTGTCGGAACGTATTAAACCGCCAAAAACCAGCAGCCAATGTAAGCCGTTTGGGTAAAATTCTCGAAAAGGCACACTTGGAGAGCGCGAGCACACTTCACATGCCGTCTCTCTAATATCCATACTCTTAGGGACCGCAGCTCAGATGTGTACAACAGTGCAGTATGTCTTAAAAAGCAATTTTTAGTAGTAGAACCGCCTTCATAGCGTTCCGACCCGTATGTATATTAATTGTTCTTCTTTGTCGTTCCATATCTGTGTATGCATGTAGGTAAAATCTTCTTTCGAACTGTATTAAATCACAAAATTTAAAAATATTAATCGAGTCGACCGAACAGATTTCTGCCGGCAATTTCGGACGGCGGTAAGTCGTAAATAAATGAAGGGTAAACAAATACTAAAGCTATGGGTAGAAGCCAGCAACTCAAAATAGGCAATACAGTGAGTAACTCACTAGACACCAACTTTGGTGTACCACAGGGAAGCACACTGGGACCTCTTCTATTTATAATTTACATCAATGAGTTATGCAATCTACCAATAGGCGGAAAAATTATTACGTTCGCGGACGATACGGTAGCTATATTTGAAGGAGAGGATTGGGCTGAAACTCATAAACATGCTGAAAGTGGAATCAATGCGATAAAACAGTGGCTTGACAAAAATCTACTAACACTAAATATAGCAAAAACTAAATACATAAGATTCAGCTCAACCATAAAGGGACGACCTAGTACATCGTACACAATAAAAACTCATAAGACTAATTGTATTTCCTATAATATGGACTTTAACTGCAACTGTGAAGCTTTGGAATGTGTGAACAACATCAAATATCTAGGTGTTATCATAGACAATCATCTTAAGTGGAAATATCACATCGACAATCTTTCAAGTAGGGTAAGAAAATTGATATACATTTTCTTTGCATTGCGAAACATAATTAAACAAAAGGACCTAAGAAAAATATATTTCGGACTGTGCAACCCCATCTTAACGTATGGTTGTATTGGCTGGGGAGCGTCAGGAAGAACGATTTTAGATCCGCTTGTAAAGGCCCAGAAATCCATAATTAGAGTCATTATGCGTAAACCCTACAGGTTCTCAAGCGACAAACTCTACAAAAAATTTAACGTTCTTGATGTTCGTCAAAACTTCATAAAAAAGATTATTATCCATGTACATAAAAATATAGAAAATTTTAATAAAATTGATCACAAATACAATACAAGAAGTCACAACAGAAAGGATCTCTTCGTCCCAGGGAGCAATACGGCAAAGTATCAAAAGACGTATGCGTATCTGGGACCGAAATTATACAATAAAATCCCCCCAGACTTAAATATTAAAAATTGCAAAATGTCCTGCATTGGTTCAATAATAACTAAATGGTTGATTGGCTTGGGTAGGGAGGAGTCTGAAAAACTATTACATAATGTGACTTAAAACGATACATGGTTACCTATGAATGGCACATTTAGTAAAAACTTAGTACATAGGTATTAATTAAAAAAAATATATAATAATTTAAATTGCATTTGGCACTTTACACACTTTGGTTCCTTAGAACAGGCAATCTGCCTAGCTAGGAACTAATATCGACCTAAAACAACGTAATAACACTTGTATTCATTTTAAATATATTCTCTTATTATGTAATATTATTTGTTATTTTGGCTTTAAATGTATCAAATGTAAATAAAATAAATAAAAAAAATAAATAAATGATAGAAATACTAGAATTTGTCGAAGTAGTAGAAGATAGGAATATCTGAAAGCGCTTTGTCGAAGTAACGGACCGACCAAAATGATCAATAAGGGTATAATCATGTAACGTAAATAGACGTAGTAAAGTCTCACTCTGCGTTGAGCAATATGAAAGGAAATTCTCACAAATCTTTCACGACAATCGTATAAATTGTGCATAAATAACAACGCTCTTCAAGTTGGTGATTTATAGCCGTTAATAAACATGCGAAAATCTAAATACGAAATACATCTACATAGAAAGCAGTACAATGCCATGGAGACTATGTAAAGAAGTTGGTAAGTAAATGTAAATAATAACAACGCCCCGAAAGACGATAAAACGTGAGGCAATTTCAAAATGTCACCGGCACACTACTCCACTACCGGTACTACTGTAGGGGCGGGGACTAGTCCGATTCTGCTTTAAATCAGCTTTATTTTAAGGAAATAAACCTATTGTAAATATATTGCCACACTTTGCGTTCCGTGTTTCGTATTTATTCCATCGGATCGGATATAGAATAGGGGATACCGGTGGCCAATTACCGTTTCCTTTGATTTAATTTTGTCAGACAAAAATATTCCATTTTCCTACTACATTATACGTAGGAAAATAAGTTAGTGTTAAAAACATTGAGAAGAGACGTCATAATAAAATGTAATTTTTGTATCACCGTTTATGTGAAAAACCACCGTTAGAGCGGTTAAACTTTTTTTATTTATTTATTTTTATTGTAGTAGATTTTTATTATCACAGATTCTCATAGAATAAAGAATAACCTCAAGTATTGAACTATAAGCAAGGAAATGCTCTAAACAAATATAACAATTGAAAAAAAGCTAAAAAAATAACGCAAGTGCAAATATAATATAAAATATAAATCAAAATATAATACATAAAAAAAATACAACTAATAAGTAGTTACACAGAAAGAAACGATATTTCATGAATTGTTAAAATTCTTATACGTGTTACAGGAAAAAAAATATTTGTAAAAATATTCTTAAAACCTATTTAGGAGAATAACTTACATTCTGAGATTTTTTATATTAGATTGATAATAATTTGGGTCGTTCGGTATATCGGTCGCGTGTGGTAAAAGAAGAAATAAAAGTGTAAAGAAAACTAATTTCCCAAACTGTCTGCCCGGTGTCTGGTGTCTGGTGTCTACCCCTTCTGGGTCCTCCCGCCTCCTTTCCCATTAATATAGATAGTCCTGCAGGGGAGTCCTGGAGGGCGGGTGGTGGGTGGAGGCGAGTTCATTCTCATTCAAATTCACGTGCGCCGACCTTTTTCTGTTTTAAATTGCCTATGAAATAGTAACAAACCTCCCACTTCCGTGTTGAGCGCGTCCCTGTTTGTCAAGAAAAACTGGTCACGTTTTACAGGTATCCTATCCCGCCTGCATTTTCATACAAAACGACTGTTCAGTAAGATTTAGCAACATGGAAACGTACCTACTACGTTCGTACTGATTTTTTGTGTTTATTATTTTTAAGGTTTCTGGTAGCCAGGAGTCGAGTCTGTTATATATAATACAATTTTCTGCCCGCGACTTCGTCTGCGTAGGATTAATACTTCTATTAGCCTATTTTCTTTTCCTAGGTCCCATCTATGTTTATACCAAAATTCTTCACCTATTTATTTAAAATATCTATAATTCTTAATTCGATTGAAAGTATTAGGCGAGTACTTAAAATAAATTCACTAATTTTCTAAAATAGAATTTTAATTTAAATGAAATTTGATTGTTTTGCAAAATGAAAAATCAAATTTTGACGTTTTCTATTAAACAATAATTATTATTTATAATGTATTAGAAATAG
This sequence comes from Limnephilus auricula, assembly GCA_951813805.1. Taxonomy (NCBI): domain Eukaryota; kingdom Metazoa; phylum Arthropoda; class Insecta; order Trichoptera; family Limnephilidae; genus Limnephilus; species Limnephilus auricula. The sequence goes on along the minus strand of OX638390.1, from coordinate 13,482,095 downwards.
CTAGCTTTATTAAGCCTATATGTTATTCTGACGTATGAGCTATATTATTAAAGTTTCATTAAAATGCATTCAGTAGTTTTTGCGTGAAAGAGTAACAAACACACACATCCATACAAACATTCGCGTTTATAATATTAGTAAGATTACTCAATTTGCAAGCGGAATTACACCACGTTGGTTAGAAATAATACTGACGATATCCACAAATTAACATTTTGATTCCACCTCGCTTAAAATAATAATTTATCAAAGCCTATTTAAATACGTTAATTTATATTTAGTTTATTCATAAACCAATTACACCTTTGTCTGAATTACACGAGCTACATGAATACGTGGGTATATTTCATATCCCGGAGTAAGAGGTAAACTTCATCAGTGACTACGATAGTGATTCCGGATAAAGTTTTATTTATCGAACCCGATTCACCATTACTACCAAAGTTCAGTGGATTCCGAATTATCGGTCATTAATAATGAACTGTATTGATTGCATATATTCAGTCAAACCAATCGCAGTAACCAGTGACAAACAAAATGAACCGTGTACAAATTAACAGTAAGTACCGTATGCTATGACGGCAGGTATATTTCAGAGTGTTACAACAGAGTTATTATTGTTTCCATAGCCGCAGTCATAGAATAGCACCTATTATGATGTGTGGAGCTGTCGTAAATGATACAGGCTTGTCAAAAATTATGTTATAATATAACTGACAATAATATTTTTAATTATTTATTATGAGAAAGTGTTTGGAACTCGTTGGTAAGAAGTATTGACTCAGGTGGCTGAATGGTCGGAAAGAGAACACAGAATCTTTGGGAAATAGAAAAAAGAGGAAATACTAAAATAAACAGACAGGTGTAGAGTGTAGAGGCGTTCCTCAAAGTCTATCATGACTCTACAAGGCGGTATTGTATTACATAGGGTGATGATGATTAATGATAATAAATTATACAAAAAACTAGTAAAACCAATCCTTACTTGTCTTAACCTAGTTTTAAAATATTATATACTAGCTTATGCCCGCGACTTCGTCTGCGCAGGATTAGTACTTCGAGTAGCCTATTTTCTTTTCCTAGGTCCCATCTATGTTTATACCAAAATTCTTAACCTATTTATTTATTTCAAATATCTATAATTCTTGATTCGTTTCAAAATATTGGGCGAGTACTTCAAATAAATTCGCTAATTTAAATATTTTCTAAAAGAGAATTTTGATTTAACAATCATTGTTTTCCAAAATGTCTCTCTCAAATTTTGACATTTTCTATCAGACAATAATTATTATTTGTAATATATGAAAAATGGCTAGCTTTATAAATTATAGCCTGTATGTTATTCTGATGTATGAGCTATATTATTGTAAAGTTTCATTAAAATCCATTCAGTAGTTTTTGCGTGAAAGAGTAACAAACACACATACATCCATACAAACTTTCGCATTTATAATATTATAGTAAGATAAGATATAGATGATTCAGTCAAAGTGCTTGAAATGAGATAATAAATGGTACCTAAGTTTCTATGTTATCTGATCAATTGTTCCCACCGCAAGACTGGCAGTAGAGGGATTAACCGTATTCATGATCTGAAATTTAAAGAAAATACGTCGTCACGAATAAAACACACATTCAAAAGGGATAAATAACATGGAAAATAATGGAATGGTTGTATATTTTAGAATATGTTATTTGTAAATAAAAGCTTGTTTTTAACTGTGACAAATATAGTAATGAATAACATAAGAAGTGCCTTGTGGTATTTTTTTAAATTCTTATAGTGTTCATGTTGTACTTTTAACTTCATCTAGGTATATGCACGGAGAAAAATGTTATTCGAAAAAACGATAATTTTAATAGTAAAAACGGTTAAAAACGGGACTGAAGTTGTTACGAACAAATTAACAGGGTTTCAATGTTTATTGGCGGGAAAATGTAAGAATAATTTGTTGGTATACTTAGGAAATTAGGTATATCAACAAATTATTCTTACATGTTCCCGCCAATAAACATTGAAACCCTGTTAATTTGTTCGTAACAACTTCAGTCCCGTTTTTACTATTAAAATTATCGTTTTTTCGAATAACATTTTTCTCCGTGTGTTTTTATATATTTAAAAATATATTAGCACTACATAGGAGGCCCTGAAGAAAACGATATCCCTCAGGGCCAATGTCATCTTAGGGAATGCTATGAGGAGAGTCTTTCTAGGGAAAATCTAGGGACCAGTGTATGGTATGGTATGGCCAGGAGTGACGGACGTATGAATCCATTCTTTATTGGGGTGAAAGGTGATGGGTCAAGAGAGTCCGCCTGGAGAAGTCAATGGGACTCCCTCATCCAGTCTCTCCCGATCCGGCCCGCCATCCAGAAGGTGATCAAATGTATCCGCCACCAAGACCTAGACAAAAATTACCTCACGAACCCTGGCACTCCTGCTAAGTCAAGTCTACTTACATAAACCGATATTCTCCCAAGTACACTGTATCTTAATTATGGTTTTATATAACATTCGTCTTTTTTATAAAAGCCTTTGTAGGTGTACAATTAATTAAATAAAATGATTACTAAGTATGTAATGTCAATCATTAACATGATTTAAGGTGAAAGTACTTGTTTTGCACATTAAAATACCTGACACATTAAAAAAATGTTATAGATATTGTCAACGTCAAAGAGATTCAAATTATATATGATTTTAGATATTCACGGCTAAACGTATTTTTGTTATTTATTTTTGGGGTATTATGCCGTGTTACGCTACCTCCTTTTTTAGCCAACGTTTCGGACAACGTTATAGTGTTCATCATTACTAGACATCGGATTATATGCATTTGCATATGCAAATGCATATAACTCCCTAATTACGGCGTTAATGCATATTTTAGCCTTTTTTCCCAATCGTGCATATTTCGCTGGTCAATTTGACAGTTCTGAGGCATTTGCAGTTCAGTTAAGCAAGCTAGCATTTGATTACGCATCCGAAGAATACCGTCCTCATTTCAACACATTTCCACAAGTTACCAGAAGCCATAAAAAAATTAGAAACAAAAAATCTTCCTCCATTTAAATCAATAGAAATACTGGAAACAATTATCGTACTCACCAACGCCCTTCCTAGGTAATTCAATATTAGAAAAGATTCGTAAAAAGTGTATTGAAGACATGAAGAATATTAATGCCTACATCAACGGCACAGGCCCATACCCTGCCTAAACAGGTATCTCCAGAAGTATGCCAAATTTTTAATTTTGACAAAAATGACGACATTTGGCCATAGAGAGGTCATTTCCGGCGTACAAAATTAATACTTAAATTACTTACTTGAAATTAATACAATTAATAATAATTAAATCCTTAATTAAAATATATAAAAATAAATGGTTTTTTGATTTTGCATTATGCATATTTTGGGCATATCAAAGGTTTTTAGTGCATATTTCGGCGTTTTTTAGAGCATATTTGCATGCATATTTTGGCACTTTGTTAGTGCATATAATAACGCTGTCCGAAACGTTGGCTAAAGAAAGAAATAGCGCAACACGGCATAACACCCAAAAAAAAATTATATTCATATTAGGTCAAGACAAATAAATGAAATAATATTATTAGTCATAAAGTGAAATGGTTTCGCTCTGTAGACCATTCGGCTCTACACCTTGACCGACTATTGCGCAAAACGGAAGTCCTTTTGAAGACATCTCCAATAATCTCTTCAAACATCTTATTTTCCGCAAAATACAATGGGTGATCTAACATCCTGAAGATAACGGTTTAATTCATAATAAATTGTTGCTCTTCTAAAATTACAGGAAACGTGTAATTTTTCATGTGAATTACTTATTATTTATTATTTTAAGATAAGATTACATGATTACCCTCAACCTATTTGGCCAATATCATTATTGTTATTGGGTTTTTATTTAAAATCCTCGGTGTTTAAAAATGCATTAATACAATTACAGGAAACTTTAAATCACGGAATTCCTTATTGATAAAATAATTAAACGTACATAATAATTATCTACCAACTATTTGTCTAATATTATTATTTTTATAGCGTTTTTATTTAAAATCCTCAGTGTTTAATAATGCGCACTCTTCAAAAGTGGGAGGTGGGTATGGGTGCCGCCGCCACGGGAACCATTTATTGGATAACCAACACCTCTGCAATTGGTTACCTCAAGTGGTTCGCTACATTTGATGACCTAGCAGGGGTGCCTGGTTTCATGGTGTTTGTCATGAGGTTCGGCCGCATCTTGGCGGTGGATGCATTTGCCCACCAGCTGCGTGGCAGGTCGGATCGAGAGATACTGGTTGAGGAAGACCTTTTGACCTCTCATAAGTCCGTCATTCCTGGGGCCACTGACTTCCAGATTCCTACCCAACCCTCATAAATTTTTCCTTCCCAGAAATTTATTTCCTTTCCCCCAAAAGACCTTCTACACAGCATCCCCAAATGTGATAGGCCCAGACGTGAATTATATTCCTCGAGGCCTCCTGTGTGGAGCTAATGTAAAAAAATATTAAAATGCCTCAATGTCATAAGCAGTGGCGGCTGGTGACTTGGGTGTGCTAGAGTGCTAATATAAAAAAAAATGGCATTACTGATGTTGTTGTAGCCGAAAACGATTTTATTTTTTTTGAAAAGTCGTTTTTTTGTATGAACATTTTCAGGAAATTTCAGTTCGGCGGTATGCGCACACGGATATTCTGAAAATCTTCATACAAGAACCGAATTTCGTGTAATGTAAAAAAAATATTAAAATGCCTCTATGTCATAAGCGGTGGCGGCTGGTGACTTTTGGGTGTGCTAGAGTGCTAATATTAAAAAAAAAAAAAAAATGGCATTACTGATGTTGTTGTGACCGAAAACCATTTTTTTTTTTTTAAGTATTTTTTTTTATGAAGATTTTCAGGAAATTTCAGTTTGGTGGTATGCGCCCACGGATACCCTAAAAATCTTCATACAAAAACCGAATTTCGAAAAAAAAAATTTCGGATTCAACATCACCCATAATGCCATTTTTTTTAAATTAGCAATCTAGCATACAAAAAGTTACGGGCCGCCACTGGTCATAAGATAATAATAGGTATTACGTGCATATTTTACATAAATATTATGTTTTGTGTTTTGTGCACCACAGAATTTTTATGTTTTGTGCACCACAGAACAAACTTTTTTATGTTTTGTGTTTTGTGCACCATTTTTATGTTTTGTGCACCACAGAACAAACTTTTATGTAAAATGATTCAACTACTCATTGAAGTTGCTTCTATTCATAATATTTTATAAACAGTTTAGTGAAACTATTAACATAATTTGCTTCCTAGACTCTTCTAGAGCAATTGTAAGAACTTTGTCTGTAATACTAATATTCATTATTCTGGTCTGTAACGGTATTGCGTAGAACGCTTGAATGCATTATGCATAGTCTAGAAAATGACGTTTCCGGTCGGCAAGGGTGGTGCCAAGTGCTAACCCTCTGCTACTTCCGTTATCCCCTCGCCACACTAACCATTTCTACAGATCAACATACTAAACTTTGCAGTCCAGGGCGTCGCGGTCACCGCTGTTTATATTTTTAAAGTCTGTTAGTTCGAAAATTTCTCATTTGAAAGCCTGCAAAGATAGGTATGCCAAGTCTACAAACCAAACCAAAAGTCTACAAGAAAATTCAAATTTTACAGGGAGGTAAATTTCATAGGAATCTTGTCAATTTTATTTTTCCAGGGACTTAATTAAGAACTGTATTTTAAAAATGAACTCCAGCGAAAAGTATTATGGCTTTAAAAAATATGACCATATAGACCAATAAACGCTGATTCTGAATATATAAGTTTTATTAAATAATATTAAACGTAGAGTTTTAAAAAATGTATTAAAAAGTCCATTTTAAATTGTGTCATTAAAACACACTGTCAAGTTGGTGTTATTGTATTTTTAATGGTGACGTCACTGCTCTCCATAATTCTCCGGTCACCAGCATATTGAATTTATATTGAAATGTATGACGCCAGCCATCTTGGTGTTCGTTGACAGTCAAATATATAAGGATAGCTCCTTGCTTCATAAAATTCAAATATATAAGGATAGCTCCATGCTTCATAAAATTCTCCATGTCATTAGGAAGTTAAGAAGAAAATTGATAGTAGTGATAGGTGTATTTTTCATAAATGAAATTTGTGGTTAATCATTGACACAATAATATATGTACCTGAGAAGCATACGGATGCAAGTCCAAAATTTGAAGATGTGTAGTAAATGATCATGTTCATCAGTGGCAGACAGATGGTAGTCATATTTTGAAGAAATATAGGGTTTTTCAAAAATGTATAAGGATGCAACTACCATTATTCTTAGAAGCAGAAGGACTCAAGTCCATCCTTCTGCTTCTAATCTCTTTGTTTTCTATCTAAATAGACACAATAACCTCATCTATCAACAAACGACACCTGTGATATTGGTAATCATTAAACAGGAAGGATAAATGTAAAATAAAACTCCAAGGGGAAAAAGAAACGCATTTACGTGAGGCGAAAGTGCGATACAATCTGAAAAAAATCGGATAAGTTGCGAGGGAAGTCATCGTATTCAGTATTAGTTTTGATGACTCGGATATGGAAAAATGTCTTCTGTGCCCGTTCTGAATATTTTTATTTGAAAAAATTGTAGTGTTTAAATGAATCCATTCTGGGCAGCACCAATGACAAGGCAATTTTTGCATGTGGAATGAGTCAGTCGGTGTCTGGGGGGCAAATGAAGAGACTTCTTACCTCCTGAAGTGGATATATAGCGATACGGGGGATAATATTGAATATGGTCTGACAACTGTGACGGCCAAAACACATTGACCCCCGTATTCATATCCATCCTTCATACCTTTTTCCTTCCACAGAACCTCCTTTCTTTCCTTACCCTAAAAGACACCCACACAGCATCCCCAAAGATGACACAGGCCCTGGGGGATTTTTTTCTCAGGGCCTACTCTGTGGAGTTAATGTTAAAAAAAATCCACTGCATTTTTTTAACAAAATTTTAAGTCAGATGACGGAGATTTGGAAAATACCAATAATTATATTAAGAAATATACAATAAAATATATTTTTCTTTTACCTGTTGTGTATAGTTATTATTTTACTTCCAAATTAAATTTTCAAACATCGATCTTTTAATAATTTAATTTAATTTTTTACTTGTTATAACGAAATAGTCTACTGCATTTTGAAGCAGAAGGACTCAAGTCCATAGTGATTTATTTTAAACATTTATTTTTAGGCTTTGCATGTAAAATATTTCGTTTTATTTTCTCAACTTTAAAACGAAACTAATTGATTTAATAATTACAAAAATTTCATCAATCAGCACGAATATCTGCAGAAGTTATGAGCCCATAATTACAGAAAAAATACGGTTTTGGCTCTACTGAACATTTGGCTTTTTGGAGTTGCATCCGTATGCTTCTCGGGTACAGATATTAATATGATAACCTTATTACATGATATTATGTGTATAGTGTATACAATATTATTATTGTTAATTATTATAGTTCTAACATTAAAATATATACCACAAAGGAAAAAATCTTGAAACTAAAATTTAATAGAAAAAATGAATCTGATACACCAATATGCAGTCAAACTTTAATTACAAAATAGGTTAAATTTGTAGCAAACTTTTATTAAATCAACTAAATCAAACTATTATACTTACATCAAAATGGTGATAAAGGAGCATTTTTCAATCAAGCAATGGAGCAATCAAGAGAGATTTTTCTTATTGACTAGATTCATAGCATCACACCACCTTTGCCGTAGAAATGCATATCGCGTAATACTAATAAACTGTTTATCAGGTGCGGTCACAGATTTATTATTGCAGTTTGGTAAAATACAATAACAGTAGCGACGAGATGTTGACATTTTACCTAATGTTTTTATATATTAAAAGCTGTTCATCTTGAATAATAACGCCTCGACTTCTGACACCTAAAGTCATTCCTCAAAAATGTTGACATCCGCGGATGTGGATTATTAGAGGTTCACATCCGCGGATGCGGATTTCAGGATTTTTTAAAGATATTTCAGAACAAAACTAAAACAGTTTTTGGTCTTACTTAAGTCTAAAGCTTTATAATGAAAAAAATATTTAAAAATTGGTTAATTATATTTATTAATAGTGATACAAAATAAGTCCAGATACTGTTTTTATTAGTGGCGGCATATTTATTTACTTTTTACTTAATATTTACATCGAAATATTTAATATAAACACAGTGAACAAACACTGTAATTGATTCACAATGGGATTCACATCGAAAACTAAAACAAAACAAACAAAACCCATAGGATCTTGTCACCAATGTGTCACCTATTGGTCAGTTAGCGAACGAACTTCGTGCTAATTGCTATCCTCGTTCAACGAAGATAGCAACTAGCAAACACGCGCCACTCTGGTCCCGGCCACTTTCTTTATATGTCGTTACTACTTGTCGTAACAGGGAAAGTTAAAAGTTATAAAATGATAATTGGTAGAAAATAATTTAAAACACACAAACATGTGCGACATGCGAAAACAATTACACCGGTATAGGTACTCAAACCTCACCGTTTTTTAATGAAACCCGGTTCATGATTTGAATAAATGAAAAAAGACATTAACATAAACCAGTACACAATTACAGAATATGTACCTATTATGTACCTACGTAGGTTACAGTATGAAGTACTGTGCAATATTATGTACCTGCCCGTAGATAACAGAAACAAGTGAGATGGGTGATGAAACATTATTAGTCTAAAACAGATGGGTACATCGGTGCCCTATATTTGTTTTTACCTACACACCAAACGCATAACTTTCATTGGCTCCGCCACTTTGATAGTCCGTGCAGTTTGGTCGTAGATCGGTGGTGATCGACACGCTTCCATACCCTATAATGTTTCTATAATTTTCTATGCAGTTACCTATCTACTACCTTCATAATAAGTTATAGGTTTTATCATAAACTGATACCTCCAAGGTAACATCTCCCTCATTCTTATGAACAACGCATGTAACAGAAAGAGAGGCTACAACGGAGCTTCCATTCAGTTTTGAATTTATATAATAATAATATTATTTTTATTTCAGCTGAACAGAGCGTGTGCAATACTCTGCCTGCCATATAAAATTTTACATCTAAATAAAATACATAATGTGAAATTTTATATTTAAAAAAATAACATGGTGAACACATTAGGACTTTAACTATAGCGGCTTGAGAAAAATTCTCCGTCCATGGTGTAGGGGCGCTCCCTGCTACTGGGCGACCGACGGCCTGGACAAGAGTGTTTTCCGATTTCCGGTAGCGATTCACTCGTCCCAGCTACTCTGTGGCGCATCAAAGCAGCGAACCCTATATAAAGTCTTTTTTTGTATTATTTATTGCTATAAATGATATACAACGTACAGCACAGGTAGGTAGCTACCTACTACTACCACAATTAATATAGTTCAATCCCTTAGTTCAAGATCCAGGGCCGGATCTGCCATACCTTCAAAAATGTGCAAATAACCTGGCGCCAACTCCGAAGGGGCACCGCGCATTTAAAAAAAATTATGCGCTAGCAACACCTAACTCTCTCGCCAAATCTATAGTGAGGGGAATCGCATGTCAGCATCTTGTATGACAAACTTTTGAAATGATTTGTGTGGTATAAAATGAACCATATTTTTTTTTTGTTTATATTGTTAATCCAATTATAACGGCTTACGGTTTTTTATGTATTTCAAGAGACAGGGAATAGGGATATGTCATTAAAACAATTAAGAAGATAAAGACATTTTTCACACATCTTCCCTTTAACCCAGACCACTACACAAACACAACAACAAATACTATAGAATATTATTTTACATATATAAATTGTCTGGGATTCAATGAAAGTATATGGTTTCTCAACGGGACACAACTATAGATTGGTGAACAGCGGACACTGGGAAGGAATCTGACTTACCTTAATTTCACACAGCACGTTATTATTGTGTGGTTCAATATTATAGCACTGAGGGATCACGGGGTTGAGCACAGCACAAGATTCCGTAAGAATCAATATTAATGTCACCGAGATACCATATGAGTTGATAGTTACTTCAATAAAAAAATGTATTATTTTCTCAAAATTTTATATTAAATCTCTAACGGACAACCCTAATTTAATAGAACTCTCAGTACTTCAACCAATTCAAAGAAATATAATTTTGAAGGTAGCAATAACTGATTAGGTACTCATTACTAAAGTACCCTACAATTGCAAATAAAAATGCGAATGTATATGTACCTGATGTTATTTTTTATTATATTTCGTTATTATTTCTCAGTTCTTATTTTGTTCAATATACCACTGTAAACTTAATTATTATGTAAAAATTTATTGTAAAAGCCTATTACGGCATCCAAATAAATAAATAGACTGGTTGTTATTGAAGTTATTGTTTTAAAACGTCACATGTAGGTAATATAGGCAGATATTGTCAGATAGGATAGATATGGAAAGTAGGTTGGATGGAGGAAGGTAGATGTTCATAGATGCGTCAACAAATATTAAAAACATATTTCTTGTATGCTACGCGCGTTTTACGTAAATTGCCGTGTTAAGGCTCCGTCAAACAGGAGTCGTACTTACGCGCGTCAAGGCGTTAAAACGTCCCGGACGTAAAACGCTGCGTTGTGTTGTACTGAACACGTCGAAGCCGTTCAAATAGAAAGTACGCGACGTTACGGCGCTTTGGTGCCTGTTAAGGAGCCTTTACGCTGACACCTTGACGCGCGGTAAGTACGCCTTCTGTTTGACGGAGCCTTTAGTCAGTTTATTTAATTTTAATTTTTTGCCTTGAGTGGAGTGATTTCGAGTCAACTACAACTGTCAACCACTAAAGTAGGTTTTTTTGGAAAATCTATTAGTTACCAAAACACAGGTGGACAAAATTTTTTTAGGGGGTAAGATTTTTTAATCTGAATAAGTTTAAAAAATGGACTGGAGGCGCCATCGGCACTTACTGCATAGGACGCCAGATTTCGTGGGTCCGGCACTGCTAAGCTCACATTGTAAACACCTATGCGTTCATTCCTATTAACGTAATTATTATTATTATCAACGGTTTGTAAAGCATGTCATTATTCTCGTAAACTAATATTATAATTAATATACCTAACCCACCGGGTGTAATTAATTTATATCATTGGCAGGACTTCATTTGGTTTTGTTAGTTCATTAATATTGTTATGAATTATAAAGCTTTCTGTTTTCAGGAGCACTTCAATTAATTATCATGCACTTTCAATACGTATTAAAATTATTAAACATTAACTTTAAATGTTGTTCAAGATCTAATGGTGATAAAAGAAAAAAAAAGATTTTACTTGAAGAATCTTCCATGCTGAAAGTTGTCCAATCAAAATGCGGGGAACTACCATATAACTTTCTTTCCCACCAATGATTAAATGAGGTATTTATTTAGACAATTTAAATTAGAATATTTATTTAAATTAGAATATTTATTATTATTTTTATTGCTATTGTGATTCGTATAACTCCAAACAGTTTGACAACACTGTCTTGAACTTGAACAGCTCATAACAATAATATAAAAACAGAAATACTTGAACATAACATTAATAACAATTTGGGAGCTGGGTATGGGTACCGCCATTTATTTGATAACCAACAACCTTCAGTAGGTCACCCAGGGTGGTTTGTTTGGTGACTTAGCAGGGGCGACCGGGTTCAAGGTTTGAGGTTGGTCAAGATCTTGACGGCGATGCGACTACCCGATGCGGTTGAGGGATCGCTTTCGACCTCTCCTGCCGGACTATCTCGACCCATCGCCTAGTACCGCAATGAGTGGAATGGATTCATACGTCCGTCATTCCTGGACACACTGACCCCCAGACTCCTACCCACTTCTCTACCTTTTTCCTTCCCAGAACTTCCCTCCTTCCTTTCCCTAAAAATACCCTCCACACAGCATCCCCAAATGTGACATAGGCCCCGAGGGAATTTTTTTTTCTCAGGGCGCTAAAGTTAATAATTATAATAATAAATATGATTATCATACCTACTACAAATAAAAAAATAAAATAAGTTTAAAAAAATATTACAGAAATTAGAGCATAGGTACGAGTACAAATATAATACTCGGTCAAATCCAACCGATTAATTCGAATAACAATGTTTTGATATGCCCGTCGCTAATTCTATCCGAATGTTATCGAGGATGTCAGTTATTATTTACGTAACGTAAGTATTTGGCCTACTAAATAATACTATGTGTGAAATAATTTCCGTATAGGCAGATAATAACCGAGTCATAACTAAGCAATGCCGAAGCGAAGTTACCTGCAAAAACTAGAAGGTCCCGACTCCCAACTAAAAAAAATAAACTAATAATGAACGAACGCTCTGTAAAAAATATTGTGAATAATCCTTCACTAAGGGCCAGTTGTTTCACGGAAATTCAAGTGTGACAAGGCCTTTCAGCGCCATTTTTTTTGACATTTGAAAGGTTCCTGCTATACGCCGAATCTAGGTGCGTTTCAGCTTTCCATCAAATTGTAATAAGCTTAACAACACAATATTGTCCTCTTCTGCTGATCACAATTTGTTCAAAAGCTTAAACGGACTTAGAATCGTATATAACGTCAAAATAACAAAATGGCGCTGAATGACCATTTTATGCCAATGTTACAATTGAATTTTTGTGAAACAACCCGTCCTAAGTCATCAACCAAGGGCAAAATTATACTGATCTCCAGTAGTTTGCCCAATTTTGACTGTTGAAAACGACCGTAACATATTAAAATTCAACCACAGATTTTTTAAATGAAAATACCGCCCAAGAGTCCCAACTGCTCCCGACCAGAGCCAATGGGACAATAATTGACGTAGGTATGTTGTGGAGCTGGCGGTAGTGGGGAGGAGGAAGGAAGGTAGTGAAGCATCTGGCTATTCAGATCTTGTCACAAAACATGGCTGAAGCCATTTTCACGCGATGATAGTACAAAAATGTACATGGATTCGGAAACTATAAGTGTCGTAAGTCATTAGCCATAAATATTATATGTAAGTTACTAGTTATTATAAATCTTAGTTGTAAGTTACCAGTTACTATAAATCTTAGTTGTATGCCAGTTATATTCATTTAGTTATTAAACACTTCTTACTCCGCTTCACGGTTAATACGTAATATTTCTTATTTAAATGGTTAGATTTAGCTTTAATTACAAAAAGTGCGCATTTATGTCGGGGGAGAAGAAAAATATGCATTTTTTTTTGTCAGAATTGTAAGAGTAAATTCATATACGCGGAGTGTTCGACGCCATGATTGTCACAAAGTGGGTATTTTTCTTTACTTTACCATTTTATTATGTATAGATTTGTATATGTTGCAAAAATTTTAATTTCTGGCTTCAATGTAGACTTCTCCTTCATCAATTTTTGGTGTTAAAATTGGCGTAAAAATTACGTCCTAATAAAGATGACAAAATCATAAGTGCGGAGATACCGAACCCAGAAACTGATCAAAAGCTCTATGATACTTTTACAAAAAATATGATTCACCGGCCAAATTATTTATTACTATGCATAAGGGAAGGAAAATTTACCAAAAAATATCGAAAGCCGCATTTAAATTAATATTTGTAATATATGGAAAATAGCTAGCTTTATAAATTATAGCCTATATGTTATTCTGGTATATGAGCTATTTTATTGTAAAGTTTCATTCAAATCCATTCAGTAGTTTTTGCATTAAAGAGTAACAAACACACATACATCCATACAAACTTTCACGTTTATAATATTAGTAAGAAGATTTGTGTAGCTCCTTAATAACTACTGCTTATATAAAACATATAACGCCTTAGGGGCTATACATTAATTACGTGAGCAGTTTAATAAAAATTAGACACCTCCCCCCCCCCCCCCTTGGTGAGATTTAGTGGCACCCCCCCCCCCCCCCCCCCTCTCTCCCACCCGGCACGCGAGATATTTTTCTTACTCTCGAAATAAACGTTTTTCATAATGGCCATTTTTTCAGCGAGCAAAATGGGACACTTCGAAAGAAGTGAACTATAAGTAAAACAATAGAAACCCCCCTTCGGTATAATAATGTTTGGCGAGATTTTGCTGAACCCCCCTATTTTTTGCTCACGTAATTAATTATGGTAAACAAGTAAAGGCTGGTGTTACCCTCCTGACATCACCGAGAAATACATACAAAGCAAGACTACCTATGTCCTATGTGCATTGTGCGCCAGACCAAATGTCACGTAATATGTTATACGGCGAGTACGAGTATGCGATATAATCGCGTTCATCCTTGTAGTAATTAGGCGTGACCAAAACAAAACAGAGGGCACGTTGTTTATGGCTTATTTGGATATTATTTGAGTGTATTTGGTGGCAGTGGTGCGAGTGAGCTGTGTGCACAGTAGTCAGGTGGGCAGTAGGCAGTTGGGCAGCCGACGGTGGCGGCCATGGCGGGACCGGAAGTAGAACAATGCCCCGGCTACCTACCTACCGGATGTGCTCCTCCAAGACTGGAATTACTGGATCATGAAACTGTTTTTTTTTAAATAACTTTAGTTAGCATTTTTTTTAATAATAAAAAATGTAACTAGGATTCAAATACTAGGTTATCTACGTGATAACTGCAACCTTCGTAGCCATAAACACTACAGTTAGAAATGTAGATTACCATAAAATAATATAAAGAAACTACGTTTTTTATTAACGTTTTTTCTCATTGAATTTATTTTTATGTATTAATCAAAAGTTAGCTCACATCTTCGTGTGTGCTAATAGTTTTATAAACATTTAAATTGTTTGGCAAACATGATCTTTCTTTACATATTAGCATATACAGTCACAAATAAATCAAAAACAATTATGTTTCAGGTAGACATACTTTCTTAATACATTTTTAAACTTATTGATATTTTTTATCACAGCAATTTCATTCGGGATTTTGTTATAAAGTTGGACGGCCTGGTACATCAGAGATTTCTAGGTGCTTGATTTTTTAATTGTTGGCAATATAAACATAATAATATTATTAAAAATAACTAACATTTACAATCAGGCTATAGAAAACAAACTGTAAACTAATAACAACTGTTGTCAAAAATTTTGTGTAATGTTTTTTTGTAAGTTTTTTCGGTGCTATTAAAATATCTGCAATTTTTTGTGAGTTTATAAAAAAATAAATAGTAATAATGGTATTTATTCCAGAATGTGTGGAGGTATGTGCAATCCCACACATCTCTTATACAATATCCTCCTTACTTATAAACGTAGCATAACTAATACGCGTCTTATTACGTCGTAACAGTGATAAATTTGACTTATTATCACTGCGTGTGTACGGTTAAAACGGCTTTAAACTAGGTTTACAAAACCAAGGATGAGTCGGCGGATACCGCAATTATAAGTAAGGGGGTATAAGTATATAGTTATAGCTGAAAACGAATTGGTATTTACATTATTGTTGCAGTAATGGATATTTTCAGTTTAATGTTTAACTAAAGAACGTAGGTACTTGCTCCTATTTTTGCTTTATTTATGCATGACAATATATTTATTATATATTTAAAAGCTCTCGGGCGTTTATTAACTTAATAACATCCCCGTAAGTAATTAATGAGTTAATAAAACATTGAAAGGTTAATTCCTCCATAACGATACATGCTACGTTTTACGCTTATACTGTGATGTAAACATATATTTTTTTCATGTTATTAATCGGGAATGTTTGTTTTTCATTTTAAAAAGAAAGGAAGTTAATTAGTTTTAAACATTTTAACACGTTTTGTTGCCTCGTCTTTTAGAAGAATAATTTATTTGTTTAAAACATAATATTGTTTTCTGATAAACAATATAGAAATTTTCTAAAAATTGCATCAAAAACCGCAAATTATGCTGCGCTTGCGGTAAGATACCCTTAATATTTATGTTATCTAAACTAGGCAAGAAATTTTTAGGTAAGTACCATTTTTTGTCAGCAAGTTAATGACGCTAAGAACATCTCATTCAAATATTATCTTTATAGCAAAAATATGTATTCCGACAACCCTTCCGATGATTTTTCAATGAAAAAATAATTATTTTGTAATAAACAAGTCAACTTATTCGTGATCTCTAATTCAGCATGCAAAAATTACGTAGATAATTTTTTTCTATACTTTTGTCATATTTTCCGTTACCCAAAGTTTTAGAACCACTTGAGTTGTTAGGATGTCACAGTCAGGTTACTATAACCTGTTATATATTCAGTTAAGCATTGTACTCTGCAAGTAAACCACGCACCGCTTTATGACGGGTTAATAAAAAAACATATAAAAGTTCAAAATATTTACTACCTAAAAGACTACCTAAATTTCCGACGAGTGTTTTCACGGTATAAATATTGGTTGTTATTGTATTAAACGTGTTTTTTCAGTGATCTTAATAATATTAGATATTGCAAACTCCAGATTTCCTTGGAGATGTTTACAGTTTTCACCAGTTAACAAAAAACAATCGACAGTGAAGCAAAATATTTTTACTCATTTCAATAATGTGAGCTTTCAGAATTCTTTATTGTAAGTAAACCTTCGACTATAACATTATATAAGCAATCTAGCTAATTCCGATTGGTGCCTACTATTGTATGCTATAAATATTATGTCGTGTCAATATTTATTTTCCGTGAGTGAACCTTGATTAGTGCCATCATTATAAATTAGTTTGACATTGGTTTCGAAAACGACAACAAACATTTTCAACGAAAATGGCTAGTTGCGTAATTAATCATAATACGGGGTTTCCAGAAGAATTTTCAGATATTTTTAAACTAACCGAGAAATATATTTAGACTTGGGTAAAACTTGCGGAGGGCTAGAGACTAAGAGTATGGATATTAGAGAGACGGCATGTGAAGTGTGCCCGCGCGCTCCAAGTGTGCCTTTTTGAGAATTCTACCCACACGGCTGACATTGGCTGTCACCATGTAAAATGACTGCTGTCGGAACGTATTAAACGGCCAAAAACCAACAGCAGAATGTAAGCCGTTTGGGTAAAATTCTCGAAAAGGCACACTTGGAGCGCGCGGGCACACTTCACATGCCGTCTCTCCAATATCCATACTCTTAGGCTAGAGATTATAATTAGAAAATGTAACGGAGAGATAGCGGAAGGAAGATTCTTTGTATAACTATCAATCGTTTTGATCTTGTAGTAACTATAGAGGTGATTATCGTATTCCTTTCATGTCAATCCTCTGCTGGACTGTAGCTAATGAAATCTGCCTGAAAACTAGGTTTAGTACATTGTTAAGAATTGAAAACATGTTTTTTTTTTATTTATGAGTATTTGTTTTACTTGATCGCACCATGTCTTCGATTGTCTAACTTGCCTCAGTAACCACATCGTAATTCGAGATCGTGATTGGGGGGTGGATAGAGAATTTAAAAGAGAAAATTTCTCCATTTTCTAATTTTCCAAATTTTCTTTCGACTGTGCAGGCTCTTTGTAAGTCGTGGAGACCCCGCACTGACCCTGGAGAGCTCTTTAGGCCGGAGGCCCTGGGTTAATCCCCTTAGGGTAAAGACGGAACTGATGATTCGCAAGATGCAGGATTTACAAGAACATGAATTCATAATGATTTTCACTAACAAAGATTTTGGGTTATGATGGGTTTTTGTGTAGTTAATAAGTGAAACAACTCAGAAATTTCAGAATCATAAAGGATCAAGGAAGATGCCATGGCTAGAAATTTTTTTTTTTTTTAAATTAAACCATCCATCCAACCTCAAACTTTTCTCTTATCAAAATTCCCCAGCTATTTTTCCTTCATTAATCCACATGTACCAACACTATCGCTTTTATTTAGCAGAAACTAGGTACCTACTTACACTTTCACAACACTAAAACCTAATTACAAATAGAGCAGAGAATCGAATTGAAATTCTAGTAAAAAAGCTTTTCTTTTTTCAATGTCTAGTTAAGTTCTGCCCACACCTAATTAAAGAAAATCAGTATTGAGAGAAGGTCCAGCGACATCGGTCCAACCAGGTTTATTAGAAGGATGAGTGGTTTTATTCCTGACTTTGACATTGTAATCGACCCCGAAAACACGCAATTTTATCACTAATTACACCCAATAGTACGCTTGGCGAAAGTGCATTAAAAGGCGTTCTTGCAACAAAAAACGCACAAAGATTAGAATGGGTATAATAGGGAAAAAGATAGTGTAGGAAAATTGGCAGAAATGGAATTCGTTTACAATTGAACTATTGCATTTTCGGTGTCGGGGTGAAATCACACAGTCGTGAATTTCACTTACCTACCAATTACAATTACACTACCAAAATTACACACGGACGGAATTACGTTTGGACGAAATTACCCATGGACAGAATTACACCTACTTAAATTAGTACTGGAATTGCACACGTAAAAAATTGTTTTAGAAGGATGTTTTAAAATTTTAAATATTTAGTGTGCTAAATAAATTTTATATCTGAAAAATAACAAAAGTTGGGTTTGGTTTGATTAAGTCGGGTAGGTGTGATTCTCTTCATCTAATTTTGTACATGTGTAATTCTGGCAGTGAGTATATTGCATATTGGTACTCGATATTCACGCCTGTGTAATTTCGTCAAGTAACCTATAGTATGTCAAAATAGAGTAGAAAACATAGGAGGGCGCACACTGTTTTTCAAATGGCAATACTAAAATTATAACACATGGTGGAAATGTAAAACTGTGTAACCAACAATCTTGTAAAAAAAACACACAAAAGTGGGAAAAATATTTTTTCACTGCAATATAGTTATGTTAATGTTTATTAATTAATTAACTCACTGATCTCAAAATTAGAATTGCATGTATGTATGTATAGTAACCTTTGCGATTTTGTGCAGTATTGTAGTAAAATAAAAAGCAGTTTAGAATTGGCTTACATTTATTTAATACTAGCTGAAGTACACAGGGTTTAGATCATCCCTCTAAAAAATGTACCTTATGATGAATAGCACTGATGCCAAAACTATCTATAGCTTTCGGAGTTCGATTTTTTTCTTTTGCCGGGAGTTTCGAATTTAACCCCATTTTTATCGCTCTCCTTGACAATTCGCCTGATGGTACTTTCTGAATTACCTGTGAAAAAAAATACAACTACGATAGCTAACAATGTTGTATATCTACGTGAATAAAATAAAATCATACTTAAAACATGTATCCGTGTTTGAAAATATTTATACAAAACGCGACAAAATTGTTATTATTAAAAATATAACTGAAAATATTTATATTTAAAAATATATTGTTTTATATGTTGCTTACAGTATTCTATATAAGCAGTGTCATTGCGCTTTGATTGATCTGCGAAACTGAGTGTAAACATAACCTTTAATAAAAAGTCATTATAAGTGTTTTCGGGCAATAGTTTTCAACAAAATATGTTCTTATCATTTCAAAGTGTTACAGAATTAAGAAATAAAATATAAAACTTCACTAAATATTGTTCAACTCAGAAGTTCACCTATAAATGTCCGTTGTGTGTAATGTCCAAATGACCTGGAATAACGTTAAAAATTACCTCCCTAGAGCCACTTTTTATTGTTTTATTTATGTTGATGAAACTTTTCTACTCTATTTTGACAGTTTTCTACTCCCGCGTGCTTCCAAATTCTAATAATACAAACACTTACGCCGTTCTTCCAGCTATTCACAAGCGACGCTACCGCTACCTGTCAAACAAATTTGCTAGTGTAGCACCTAGCGGCGTTTTCAAACACTAATAATAGTATGGAAAACACAGACGAGCGGCGATCGCGTCGCTTGAAGGTAGCTCCATGGAAGAACGGCGTAACAGACAAAAAAATATTATGCCACAAGGTATCCAGTTCCTACCCAGTTCCCTCTTACAAACATTAAATTGCTATGTAATAAAAGCTTTAAATGATTATTTATTTATTATCTCATGTTATCTTTTTATTGAATTGTAAAATGAGGGCCTCGGCAAGGGCAAAGTACCCAATAAGGCCAATACTATCGTATCAATATATTTTTTTTTTAATTAACAAGTGTCAGTCCCACATCAATTCAGTCTATTTTGGGTGAGGTACAACGACGATGTATGAAACATGTTTTATTTATTCCATTCAGTTATTCTTACATATTATGTTATTTTCAAAAAGAATCCTTGAATTTTTCAAACTGCAAAACGATGAGAATAAAAAGATAAAATTTTAGAAAACTTGGAATTTCTCAAAAAACTTTTATCCCATTTTCAGGCACATTTTCCGAGTATTTTTTTCCCTTTTTCCATTTTTCCCAGAAAATCAAAAATCTCGGAAAATCCCGGCAGATCAAAAACTCCAACACGAAAAACTTCCCGGAAGAATCTTTTTCCAACATACATAGAATAATTTCCAATCTTTCGATATCAAAAAATCTCAAAAAAAATCCGATCATTTTTACAATTTACCCAGAAGAATTTTTTCAGAAAAATAAAATTTTCCGGGAAAAAAAATTTTCCGGGATAAAAATTTTCCTGCGTTAAACTAAATAACAAAATCTTAAACATAAATGTCTAAATGTTTTTAAAAAATCATCCCTACCCATTTTCCAATTTTTTCTGAAGAATTTTTTTCAGAAAAATTACCAAACTTCACATAATTAGAAAGATGTCTTCCCGATCTATACGAATTTTCCGATTTTCCCAAAATAAAATTTCCAGGGTCCAAAATTTTCCTTCATGAAAAATGTCTAAATTTCAAATACAAAAATTGAAAAGAAAAAAATTCGAACTTATGAACCCAGCTTCATGTACGGAAGGTATTCCTGTTACGGTTTTTTGTCCTGGTGAGTTTCGAAAATATTATTAATTTTTTTTTTTTTTACAAAAAAACAGATTTTTTTTATGTTAACATTACACCTGCAAAGCTACTGCAAGTAGCTTTTCTGCAGGAAACCAGTGTGGACAAAACATTGTACAATTAAAATGTCGTAAGTATTACAATAGGAAAAAAATTGCAATTTAATAAAATACATAATAAAAACATAAATAAGTAAAAAAAAAAATAGAATAAGTCTAAAAAATTTTAAAGTGCAATAGGAGTCAGTCAATACAGAAAATCTGATTCCAATAGCCATGTTTTTAACAATAGCGCAAATTTAGGTGTCGAGTAACATTTTTTCAAATCATATGGCAGCATTTTCTGTTTATTCTGTTTATTTTCTGGCTATTAATTTTTCTGCACACCTTTTATCTTTTTTAATGTTCTAATTATTACCCGTCTCAGATCAGACAACGTCTAGTGAGGCGGGTAACTTACTAGTTAGAAAATACTATATTACCTTAATAAACGCCCGGGTTGCCGGCAATGAAATTATTACATAAAAATAATTTCATTGCCGGCAACCCGGGCGTTGTAATATAGTATTTTATTTTATTTTATTGTTATAATTATTAAATATAAGTGGTACAATGTATTCAAAAGTTCTCTGGCTATGTTTATTAGAAAATCTAGGTACTATCAACCCTTCATTTTGTGTAAGCCTAGTATTGTACACGTGATCCACCATTGTTTTGTATGGGCTATCTCGGATATGTTGCATACAGATTTTATGCCAAAAAAGAGCTCTAATAGGTAAAACATTTATGGATTTATTCATTATTATTGTGATATTTTGCCGCTGGTCATCATACACTGCTTTGCTGACAAGTAATTTGACCATGGCGTTTTGAATTGGCTGTACATGTCAATGCCAACAAAGGTTAAAAATTGCTACTTTAGGGGGGAGAACCTCGAATTTTATGTCGAAATAAACAATTCACGCATTCTAATAATTGCTATTGTACATACAAAGGGGCAACACTACTATCAGGGAACTTAATAATAAATTGGGTGAAGCCCATCATAAGGCCGCCTGCCGGGCCATATATGTACTTACCGTGATTCACTTATTTTGATGGTACCTACGTAGGTAAAAAAATGTATCTACTTGTTTTCATGGCAATCTTTATTACTTAAAAAAACATAAGGTCCTTTGTAGGGAAAAATATATACTATGGATACACGAATTGTTAACATTTAGGTAGGTGTTATATTATTTTGTTGAACCTTCGACCGATTATACTTCGTCAATGTGTTGAACCTATGAAAAAACCTATTTATTATTTTAATTTTTTTGATTTTCGCAGAATTCTTTAAAAAATAGTTTCCATTCTCACCAAAGATTCTATCATTATTTTTTAAAGACAGCCTTTTTATTATAATGCTTGTGTGTGTATAAGGCAATTCACCCTAAGAAGAGTGCTATGTGATTTATAATGCTTGTGAATAACGGTATTCCTGTCTGTAGCTATTGAAGATGCGGCTTGCGGTGGTCTGTCTCCCCCTGCTACTGGGTGCTCTGGTCCGCGGGGCCCAGGAGCCCACTGTGGTCGTCAACCAGGGGGCCATCGTGGGGGTGAGTCTCACTAATTATCACATTACACCCACTAACTTAATATTTGACCTAACCTAACCTATATTTTTTTCTGACTATGTATTTATATAGACGGTCCAATGCTCTGTAGGGAATCCGCTTGCACAGCTATAAATATGTATATACATATGTATATATGTATAAACTGTGCGACCCAAAGTTTAAGTTTAGACTTACGGAATTCAATACTTTGTTTGTGTCAAAGCACTATATAGGTTCCATGACAATACAGAACACTGAAGAACAGTGAAGAAAAAAAAATACCTCACCTAACCTAATTTTTTAATTTATTGGGTTCTGTTTTGTCATTTTTCCGTTATCCAAGGTTTGTCCGATCAATCTTAAATCAATCTTTATTTACTTTCAGGTTAAAATATATCCGGAGTCTTCCCGGATCCCTATTGATGCCTATCTGGGCATTCCTTATGCTGCAGCTCCGACTGGAAGACTCAGATTTGCGGTAACCTACCTATATTTTTTATTTTTTTATTATTCGCCCACACGGGAGGCCACCAAATTTGCGTTGGGTTTGGAGGAGAGAAGGAACGAGTGAACCTGGGTCTCTTTAGGACCGATGTTACGAGAAAGAGGAAAACACAAGAGCACCTAAGAGAATATAAGTGCTAAGAACGAGAACAATGTTCGTCAAAAGTTTGGGAGTCTCCAACAGTTTCCAGTTTACCGCAATTACCGGTAAGACAAACACAGCATTCCCAACTGATGTCAATCTTCTGATTGAGGTCGGTTCATTCAGAAAAGTAAGGCAAATGTATTCAACGGATTGCCAGTTTATGCAAAGATTCCCAGGAGTTTTCAGGCACCTATCTGGTAGGATGGCTGGCGGGTGACTGCTAAATATAACTTTATCAACCACTTATCACTATAGTTCACCTTAAAATAAAAGATCTTTCTCTAGCATAGTCTGAAGTCCGGAATGATGCGCGGTTCGCGAGACGGGAGAATACTAATAAATCACGCCCTTTCTGTGCATGGCAAGAGATGGGCATTTGCGCAGATACTTTTAGTTGAGGTCTATCTATATCAAATTAATAAAAGCTTTATTATTCTTTTGAACAGTACAGTTCTTTTATGAATGACCGTACATATTATTTACTTAAGGATTCATTTTCCAATGTAATTTGAACAACCTGCTAAATTTAATTGGTATGATCTGTAGCCTCCAGAGAAGCATAAGGGCTGGCAAAGAACGCTGTTTGCGCAGGACTTCGGGCCCCCTTGTCTCCAGTTACAGCCCACGCCACCCGAAGGCGCTCCGCCCCCGCGTCAATTCAGCGAGGACTGTCTGTACCTCAATATATGGGCTCCAGATGTAAGTTTATATTATAATTATTTTATACGGCTAGCAGATTCTTCAATACCAGCTGCTAACCCTGTACAAATCCAAAATAGTCCAACAATTGAATATGGAAGCCACCTCTGGGTTGAAGCCCCAAAATACTTGATTCTGTGCAAAGGAGAGCGGTCCATCTGATTGACACTTCTTTGTTAACAGACCAATTGCCATTTCTAATGTACAGACGCAATGTAGGCATGCTGAGTACGTTTTACAGGTAATTCAATGGAGCCTACTCGAAGGAGTAGCATCATTGATCCCCTTGCACCGGTGCACATATGCAAAACACGACAGACACAAGTGCACACACAGAGACACACAGCCTTTACCTCAACCATCCTCGCAGCGTTGCCCAGCTGGGTGGCAATATAGTTCCCATCTGTAGACTGTGCAGACGCTCTGCGTAATAATAAAAGGACCATCTCCCTTGTTTCTATTATCTGTGTTGTATTGATTCCAGAGCGAGCAGCGTTTCGGCAAGCTGCCCGTGGTTGTGGTTCTGTACAGCGAGTGGGCGACCTCGGGCCCCCTGGCGCTACCTGGCCAGGACCTCGCGGCGGAGGGGCTGCTGGTAGTCAGCGTCAGTTATCGCCTCAACGTGTTCGGATTCCTGTGCCTGGGGGCGCTAGAAGCGCGGGGCAACCTCGGCCTGCTGGACCAATACTTCGCCATGCTGTGGGTGAGAGAGAATATTGAAAAGTAAGGGTTTATTCCTTTTTTAATCCTAGAACACCAACCTCCATTGAATCAACTATGCTAAAATACAATCAGATTTTTCTTTAATAAATTGAAAAATGTTTTAAAAATATATACTTATATCATTTAATAATTTTGAATTTACATTTCAAACATTGCAACAAAGGCGGGCACTAGCTGATTTAACATTTATACAGAGAATTTTAAATAACAATATCGACTGTATTGAACTTCTATCCTTAATTAACTTTAATATACTTGTAAGACGTACACGCCATACAGCACTATTTCACACTCTAAATTACAAAACAAATGTAGCAACTAATTCGCCGATTAACCGTTCTCTTCATACATTCAATAATGTTTGCCTAAACTCTAATATTGACATCTTCTCAGATTCGCTGCCCAAATTTAAAAGGAGCATCATGTCAATGATATAACTGTTTAATGCGCATACATATCCCTTCACAGATCACCACTTCTCACACATACACACACACTCACACACATCACCCGGTAGTTACTAATTATACATTCCACTCGAGACATTACAAAGAAACATATCAAAGGTACCCACCATGAAATATTATTTAATATCTGTAAACTCTGTCATCACACTGTAATCAATGTACTGTGTGTTTCTATAAAATAAATAAATTAAGCTATCAACTAAATATAGGTGTACCTATCTGTTTCGTGCATCGAGTTAACGGATTAAATGTGTGTTTAAGCAGGCGCATTGATGAATTGACGAAATTTTCTGATAATATCACTTTTCAAATACATATATATTTTCCTATCATGTTATTTTTTATTGCTTCTGTTGGAATACAAAATCACAGAATACAAAATCATTTTTCTCTCAGTAGACCAAATTAAGGAAGACAAAATCTAAAGAACCCTCCCGTGAACACGAAATGCTAGCGAATGACGGCTGTGCAAGTTTTTCCACAATGAATTTTAAACTTTCTGACTTCGGACCCAGGTTGTGGTCTAAATTGGACTTAGGCTACTTACCATACTTTCTGTACAATCTTTCATTCCATAGCTTCTTACTTCTATGTAGGTACGCAGGTACCCTCTGCGAGGAGTCGGTTACACCCTCAATTTTAACCAATAATGTTGAAGTTCGAAAATTAGGCAATACAAGAAGCTTGTCATGGAAATCTCTTATCTCCAGCCAGTTCTAATAAATTGATCTATTCTACATACATAATATGTATATCAATTTGAAATATGCTTTTGAAAACATAGATTTGGGGGAGATCCGGAGAAGGTGACACTCCTTGGACATTCTGCAGGTGCTTCAAGTGTGCTGTACCATATGGTATCCCCAAGGACAAAGGGTGATTTTTTAAAGACTTTCCAACACATTACATTAAACATTATATCAATCAATCAATTAACCGAAACAATTTAACAAAAATTTGTTTTGTTTTCAGCCTTGTTTTCTCGTGCCATCATGATGTCTGGCAATCTGGGTCCAGTTTGGACAGAAAGAGATGTGATTCGTCCTTCCAGAATAATTGCATCAATTTTAGGATGCTTTTTTGACTCCCCTAAAGAAATTGTTTCATGCCTTAGAGAAAAGCCCAGCAGCGAAATACTCAAAGCATTCAAAACCCAATATCAGGTGAAACCTACCTATTTAATTACAATTAACCTACTTAATTACAAACAGAAGAATACTAATTCAACATATTATAAAAAGCTATGCAGATTGAGATCTTATTATTATGAATAAGGAAACTTTTAAGCCTCTTCTCACTGATTTGAATAATTCACAATAATAAAGTATGATTATAAACTTTACATAAATTTGCAGGCAGGAAATTGGACCGATGTCATGGTTCCCGTAGTGGACACCTTTCTGGAGGAAACAGACCGCTTCATCCCGGTGTCTCCCAAGCAGGCACTATCGTCAGGGAATTTTCACCAAATCCCAATATTAACGGGACTTACTAATCTGGAGGCAACTGATTCTATAGGTTTATAATCTTATATGAATATGTTTTGAGACATCTCCAATACAAAAATAATTTACTGTTACAAAATAAATTTTTCACCTCTCAATTATTCTACAGAACATTGGCAAGATTTGGCACGGCAAGGATATCACCAACTCCGTCACTACGTGGACTATACCGCCATCCCAAATGTTATGGCATCACACAAGCTATCTGCCAGCCCCAACACCAAACAGATTCGCGAAATAATCAAGTGGGAATATGTAAACCGAGCTAAAGAGGGGGACTCTTGGGATCTCCTGAAACAACTTCTGTTGCTATATTCCGAGGCTCAATTTGAAGCACCGCACGAAAAGTTACTATCTTACCTCGTCCAGACATCAAAACCACTTTATGTTTATCGATACCAAGAAACCGGTGGTGTCGATCTATATGGAAAACAATTAAATTCTACAGGTTTGTATTTCACCATCGTTCTTCATTACATTACAATTAAGAGTTAAAAATTGAGAGAACCTATTTAAATAATTGATTGATGAAAATACAGGTGCCGCGCACAGTTCAGATCTTCCGTACCTCTTTGGGCCAACCCTGTTCCAACAGTTGACCCGCAGGCGTCTGACGCAGCAGGAAGAAAGACTGAGCAAAAGAATGCGAGTGATGTGGGCGGAATTTGTCAAGTTTGGGTAAGACTTCATTTCAATCCACAAATTACACTTAAGCACACGTAATGTATAAAATCATCAACAAATCACAAACCCCACTATATCCCTAGCCAGGCGGCAACTTTAACTATAGTTGCTTATGTGCGCCTTTTCCATTCAAAACTCCTGTTTTCCTTCCATAATCGTCAATCATGGTGACTCATTAGAATTTTAAATCAAAACATTTTTAAAATAGACCACATTCAAATATGGTATTGAGGAAGATCTACAAAGCACAGACCCCAATTTTAGATACAATATTATTGTTATTATTAAATTGCTCAAAAATTAAAGAGTTTTTTTTTACCTTACAATAAAATTTTAATAAAAAGACAAATAACTTTGTTT
Source organism: Limnephilus auricula (assembly GCA_951813805.1). Lineage (NCBI taxonomy): Eukaryota > Metazoa > Arthropoda > Insecta > Trichoptera > Limnephilidae > Limnephilus > Limnephilus auricula. Next base: position 13,454,505 of record OX638390.1, on the reverse strand, counting down.
ACATCACTTTTATTTGTCTTTTTATTAAAATAAATAATGCCATTACAAAGTGAAAACCTTTCGGAAGAAGTTTTCTTCGAAAAATTTACAATAAAACTTATATTATGTATCTATCATTGAAGAAGAAGATAACAAAAATAATCTAAATTAAAATATGAAAATGGACAAGATACAGAAAAATAATAAAAGATAATGGTTGCAACTGGGACTTATAGGTGGCAATGGCTGAATTGGCAGAGCGTACGACCCGGTTAGATGAGAGTTCTAGGTTCGTGTCCCAGTTGTGACCATTATCTTTTATTATTTTTCTGTTTCTTGTTTATTTTCATATTTTAATTTAGATTATTATTGTTATCTTCTTCTTCTTCGATATAATAGTATTATATCGAATAATAGTATTACAGACGACTTTTGTTATGGCAACTAAATCCATTGCAGTAAAATAATATGGAGGAGGGCGCAAGTAGGGATGTGACATTAGGATGACCGGTCAGTGGCGTTTGGGTCCCACCCGGGCATCGCGTGTTCGTTTCCTCGGCTGGCTAAGTCCTCCATCACGACACAAGCAACATCTTCCGCTTACTGCGGTGGCAGTAGGAGTTTTTCAAATATTGTTAGGTTATTCGTAACCCGGAAATGTTTGTCTTTCTTTAAAAAAAAATTTAAATTATTATTATTTTTTTTTTTTAATAATTTAAAGGATGACTTTTTAGTTACTGCAATGGATTTCGAAACAGTGAGGAAAATGTTGCCGTGATAGAAGTCATTCATTAGCCCATGTTAGTAAAAGTTAAAGTCAATGTGATCTTCCAGGTATCCAATGTCTCCCCGCCAGTACGACGCTTGGCAGGTGTACACCTCCAGAGACCGCCACGTGCGGGGGCTGGGGGGCGGAGGGGAGGGAGAGGCGGCAGGCCGGGCCGCCTCCTTCTGGAACCAGCTCCTGCCACACCTGGCTAACCTCACCCAGGACAGAGAGGGGCGAAACTCTGTCAATCACTTGCCAATCAGTGATGGTTAGTTACATTACAAAATTATTTTAAAGAGACCCTTGCTTACCACTACACAAGCAAATATTAATTTAGCTGTACAATGTTTACATTTTATGTCTAATATAAATATATATCTATTCTATTACCTATGTACTAAAATTTGAAGGAGAGCAGTCACTATCCCAACAAACATTCTTCTGGGCATGCTCGGATTTCACTCCTTGCAGCTCAGAAGAGAGGGATCTCAGAAGAGACCACCCAATTATTCAGACTGCTGCGAGGCTATAAACAAGGCTATTGGAAGGTGTGAGTCTCTACATTCCTAATGACTATCTTAGACTGCGTCATCATAGATTATTCTGTCTTCCTGTCTCTAGGACCAACCTGCCAATGGATCGAATATAGAAACATCCATTAGAAAAATGAAAAATACACATTCACCTGGTCCAGATTTTTTTCCAGTATTCTTCTTTATAGGTTGTGTTGTGTTTTTAAAATTGCCACTAAGTTTTTTATTTAACCTTTCCTTAGAAACTGAATCCTGAAAAATATCCAAAATTTGTCAGATTTATAAAAGCGGTACAAAGACTTCTGTAGAAAATTTCAGACCAGTAGCAATACTATCAGCACTAACTAAATTATTTGAATCGATTCTTCATAATTTCAGACTACCAGAAGTGGAGCCATTCTAATTTCGGAAACATTACAAATACAATAATTTTAAAACAATAAATAAATTGAATTGAATATCCTGGTGGGGAGAACATATTGCTGCTAAACCAAATCTATTATGATATAGATAGATATATTTTGGGTCAATGGGGAGATATTCAAAGGGGAAATCCATCCAATTCTTGAAAAAGTCTCTACTCAATACTACTCATTGATGCGGTCTTCACCACTGCCTGAATTTTTTTTTTGTCTGTGTAAAACTTTTTGTTTCTGGAAATGTAATTTCTTATATGACTTCAATCTAAATTTGCAATGTGTAAGAAGTTTAAAAAAAAAAAAAAATTATTAAATAGTTTTTTATAAGGGTACAAATATAAACAACAAAAATAAGTTTATCGCACATCTGTGCAGTGTTCAGATAAAAGTCCTTCCCAAGGCTCCCTGCCTCAAGACAAGGAACTCCCAAAATGTCCAGTGAAATAGGCCCATAATTCGGTAATTATGATCAAAATAATACAAATATGAGTCATTAGCTGTCACCAAAGCAGAGAGCACAAATAAAAAATTGTGCTTATTCAGTAATAAAATGTTACTTTTATATAATGTTTTTATAACAATTCCAGGTGGCAACGACACCATCAGACATGCCATGTACACACTTCTAGGCCTGGTACTGGCACTGGTGGCACTGCTAGTGGTGTGCGTGATACTGCTGAAGAGGAGTGCCAAAGAGCGTCAACTCGGGCGGGACTTCGGCACCTTCTGACATCACGTGGACGGCACCAACAATGGGCGATCATGGCAAAATAACATCACCAGTAATAAGCTGTGAAATATCAATGCCATGATTAAAGAGTCTTGGCAATATTGCATTTTTTAGGAACTAAATAGTTAGAGTACATTTTTTAAAATAAGATTTGCAATTTTGTGATGAGAATTCACCCACGTGGTAGGAAAAGGGGAAAGTGCAATACACAATACGTATAATTAGCGAGAATTCAAAAAACGTGACCATTTAAATAATTTGTACCTATACCACGGTGGTGACCCGCGTATGCGCATTGCGACATAGCGCAAAATTGGTTGCAGTCTTAATGCACGCGGCCGACCAACTCATGCGGGAGCGGTCTAAATTCTGTAAAAACCTTGTTCTCTCAACCAATCACAAGGCATTTATGTCTCTTGTGGTTTTAATTGTTTTTAAATGACAATTTATTAATTCTATGTATACTTAATAGAATAAAACTTATATAATCAGAGTCAAGGACCTTTCAGCTCTGCCACGGAGATTATCATTCTAGTTTCCCACCTATTTCAAACTTAAGCCGTCTTACCTATTAGTTTGTTACACACCAACTCGACGCCGTTTTAACCATATCCGTTCCGGAGTAATGAGTCAGGTTTATCACTATTCCTATCTACACCGTGATTATAAGTAAAAGGAATTGAACTTACATTTAAAGTTCCAACTGAAATGCAATCTTGTTGAGATTAGGACTGGAATTATAAAACCTTTACTGATTTAAATTTTGACTAATTCCTTGTCCGCAAATCCAATGTTGTGCTGTCCGTAGTTTGTATTTTACTATAAAGATGTTTTTTATTTGCTAAACGAAGTACCTGCAATTTATTTTCAATTACCTATTTTAAAAATTATTTTTCTCTAAGAAACACAACTTTATATTTCTAAAGTATTATGTACTATTATTTATTGAAACTATTAAATTATTTTTCATTTATTTATTGAAAATTTTTCATAAAATTTTCTATAGAACCAAAAATACAGCTAAAAGTCAACTCCATGGAATATTCTATATTATATTTTTTATAATAAAATAAGTCATTTACTTATACATATAAATATTATTTGTGTAAGAATTAAATTACGAAGTAGAAGAGCATGAATATGTTTTATCCATTTATTGATTAAATTAATATAAATTTGAGATTATTTTTTTTTTATTTTCCCTGTTCTCCTTAATAAATTTGAAAAAATCCTGGAAAAAATAAATCATTAATGAAATAAACTTATTTGTTTTTTTCCTTATTTTTGACCTTCACTCCTCCTTTCATGAATAAAATGGGGTTGTCTTAGGGCCGGTTTTATAACCGTCCTTTCGTTACGCTTGATACCATTTTTGGTTTACCGCCACAAATATTTGGTCTACCGCCTGATTTTGCCGTTTTATAAACGTTTGTAAAGTTATCGGTAGTTTAAGTTTCGGTTAATGCTTAACTGACTGATTTTGGCCAGTTAAATGGATAACGATCCGTTTGCTGACGTTTTTTGACAGTTATCAGTAGGTAGCTGTTCCCGGCGCTCGCTTATTTGGAACCGTGCACTATTTTTAAGAGATAATATTATATAATTAGCGTTTGTGCAATGGATTCCTCATCGAGCAATGAAAGTGAAGATGGGCGAATGACAATTCTCGATGATTATTTCTGAAAAATTGCAATAGTTACTTTAAAACCTCATCACGATAGTGTAAAAATACGTCAACTTTTAATTAGATAATCGATATACGTAGGTTAGTTTATGCGGCAATAAGACGAAATTAAAATTCGACGGCCAGCGTAGTCCAACGTTTGAGCGTTAGACTTCCATTCCGAAGGCAGCGGGTTCGAACCCGGCATGCGCAAATAAATTTTATTTAATTGATATGTGTTATTTCACAATTAATTATTTAAAATAATATATTGTATGTTTGCGTCACGTTCCAGAGTGGAAGATACTCTTAGTATCGCCCTGGTGTAAGACCACCATTAAGAATTGAAACGTTGCTTGAAATGGCTTTAGCTGTGTTTAGTGACTTTTTTTTGACAAGAGTCCCAACTGCTCCCTTCTGTAGGCAGTGAGACTATGGCGTCCCCAATTGGAGTATGTTGTGAGGCTGAAGGTAAGTGGGGAAGGGAAGGAGATGGGGAAGAGGAAGGTGGGAAAGTACCTGGCTATTCAGATCTAGTCACTAAACACGGCTAAAGCCATTATTAAGCAACGTTTAAATTCTAAATGGAGGTCTTACACCAGGGCGATACTGAGAGTATCTTCCACTCTGGAACGTGCCGCGAATATAACATATATTATTTTTATTAATTAATTGTGAAATAACACAAATTAATCAAATAAAATTTATTTGCGCACGCCGGGTTCGAACCCGCGACCTTCCGAATGGGAGTCAAGTGTCTTACCACTCGACCACGGACGGTCGTCTACTTCCCTTCCCCACAGCAGTTGGGACTCTTATGAAGTATTCACAAAAAAAAAAATAAACATAATAATCTTGATCAACATTATATGTTCCGTACTCACTGTATTATAAATATAAATTTAATTATTTTGCAAGTATATTGATGATTTATAAAAATCTAAAATTAATTCTTTTAAAACAACAATTTTCGAAACAACGCGCTCTTGACAGTTGACGCTCTTGATAGCTGACTAAATCCCATAGACAATATGCCCAATATGCCGTAGATGAAAACAGTATCAGAGACAATTCTTTACCTAAAACATTGCAAGTAAAACACGGACTAAGCGTAACCGATGACAGCTGGTAATGCAAATTTCTTTATAGTACGCAAAATAAGATTACGAACGGATAGCAGTTCGTTATCGAAAAACGGTTCGTTACGTAACAGAAATTTGGTACTTCGTTTATAAAACCGGCCCTTAGTGTTGCAAATTGCCGCTAAATTCTATAAAATGTGTAATGATTTGTTTTTGCAAAAGTTTTGCACATACAATCAAATTAAATAAGTAGGTACATACTAATATTCAGCATACAGACACTGTGCAAATAAAAAGTGATGGCGGCAGTTATTTTGTTCATTAGAACTGTTATGGCCCACTCAACTCATAATAGCGATGGAAAGATGCGTTATGTTTGCACAAAACCCGCTCCAACCAATGGAATGACAAACAAGGAACTCATCCACAGTTAGGCCAGCAGCGTAGTGTACAGGGCCCGCAGATACTTTAATAGTACACAACTGCCCACGCTGCTTAAATCGCAAGTACGCCCAACGGTTGAATATGGCAGCCATCTCTGGTCTGGAACCCCACAATACCCGAAAAAACCCTCAACTCAGTGCAGAAACGGAAGGTCCGTTTGATAGATTCTCCTATCTTAACAAAGGATTGCAATCTTTAGAGCACAGGCCGTGGGATTGCTGTCCTTGCTCTACCAGTATTTCAATGGAAGATGCTCCGAGGAACTAGCGTCTTTGATTCCTTCGGCACCGGTGCACAGTTGGAAACATGCCAAATATTTGTATACTGTTGCCCTTGGTCACATGAGATTTTTTCATTTTTATGTACTCACAAGAGTCCCAACTGCTTCCGTCTGGAGCCAGTGAGACTATGGCATCCCCAATTGGGGTATGTTGTAAGGCTGAAGGTAAGTGGGGGAGGGGAAGGAGATAGGGAAGAGGAAGGTGGGGAAGTACCTGGCTATTCAGATCTAGTCACTAAACATGGCTAAAGCCATTTTTAAGCAACGTTTCAATTCTTAATGGTGGTCTTACACCAGGGCGATATTTAGAGTATATTCCACTATGAAACGTGCTGCAAATATTCCTTTTTTTTGTTTTTTTATACGACTCTTTCTTGAGTTCAACAGCTCTGTGTTTCCTCCCTTCTACAACAGAGAGAGAGAGAAGTGAAAAATGCATTTTTAAGCATGAACACAATCCATTTATTTATTATGACATGAATAATTATTATTAATATATTATTTAAGTATTATTTGGAGGTCCACTTTTATTTTGCTGCTCCAAAATTGTTTATTTTACTCTCCTCTAAAATATAATTTTTTTCACATTATTAAGAGATACATCTTGCATCGACTTCAAATCGGAATTAAATGGATAACCAAAGTAAATTCGTATTAGTTTCTATTTCTTGGGTTTTGTCCCAAATAACTGGCTTTATTTGTTAGTCGTTTACTGTCATTTTGGCAATGGAAGGCAATACTAAAACAGCCATAATTCTAACAAATAAATACCGGCTTGTGCAAATAAATTGTACGCAATTGACGTGTAATTTATAAGTGATTAGATTATTAACATCGAAACTCCCATTACAGAAAAGGTTTAAAACATCATTATTGTATTTCGGTTTATTTTATTATTTAAAAATATGAAAAGCAACCTACTCAAAATAATCAAGTACATACTTACAAACTTCAAATAAACAAGTTTTTACAACATTGCTAATATTTTTATACAAAGTATTGTGATTTATTCTTATAAATAATACGATAACAGAAATACAAATTTTTGAAAACTCAACAAATAGTGATATGAAGAGGGGCTCAGCTGTACAACCCAATACATAACTACTAATACAATATTATATTTTAGCAGTAGAAAATAAAATAAAATATCCTTTCGGTCAGAGACAGTGCATTGGAGACGCATAACAAATAATGTAGTACTATTGTATGGTTTTTCTAAGCTATGTCTTATGAAAAAACCATTTACTGAAGCTTTGTGACAATAGTGGATTTTCTAACAGTTAACTAAGTTCTAAACATCAAATTATTACATTTTAGCACCCGAAAGTATTAAATGCTAATTTTAATGAAATACAAATCATAACAAGTAATATGTTAATATATGTATGTATCTTTTGTGATGAGAATGATGCGAAGGGTAGTTTCTAATCAGTACATATACCTCTTAATTTGACATACATTTTAGAAGTAAATCGTTTTATACCTCATTTTTTCACAGAGCTGCTGAAATAGTCAAATATGTATTTAAGGCTTGCCATAAAGAAGTAGATAAACGAAAATTATGAGCTTTATTATACAAATGAGACAAAGAAAATTATGATTCATTAAAATTAAAAGAGTGAAGCCAAATAATTCACTAACATTAAATTTCACAAAATCAGACAGGTCAGTAGCAATTAAGATATTAGTTTGACAGTTCTAAAAATTTAAATTCTAAGCATCAGTCAAGTGTGAAAAGAAAAATGAAACGCTAATATCACTTTTTCTAACACATATCTCAAATTAAACACTACTGGAATTATTATTCATGGCTCCATAAATCATATAATCCATTTTCATAAGGATCACGACAATTAATAACTTCAGTACGGCGGAAGACTCCTTTTTTTTTGGTCTAGGGCCTGTTATGAGCTCTCTCATATTTTACGTACAACGTTACATTCAGCATAAACATCTATCGATACATTATCATGAAAAACATAATACTTATAATTATACCAAAAAATATATCTGATGGTAACCAACCAAAGAATAAATATTTATTATTTAAGATGATACTTAAAAGTATTCATAATCTACTATTTCATAGATGGCGCGAATATAATTATTTTAGGGGAAAACGCTTTTTAAAAGTAATATGAAATAAATAGTTTTGTCCCCAAACAAACTCAAATCTTTAAAAAAAGGCTAACAAACACAATATTGTACCGGTGATTCAATCCAATATTGTATTTGTCAGCCTTTCTTGAAAGATTTGAGTTTGTTTATGGACAAAAATATATTCATAGTCTCATATTGAAAATGTACGGGACAAACAATTAATTCATCTTAATATTTTAAAGCATAACTTGCAAAAGAGTTTTACCCTAAAAAATTCAAACTATTGCCATCTGGGAAAGAGCAGATTACGAATGTTTTTAAGTATCCTTAAGGAATTTTTGGTGAATTTAAAAAACCTATTCGATTTAATTTTAAATAACATTTCACTTCCGCTAAAAACTTATTTATTAAATAAACATGAAGTTACTTATTAAATATTACGCATTAAATAATATCATATCCCCCAAATAATCAGTCAAAATAAATAGCACACCTGAATGTGCACATTCTTCGTTTATATGGCAGAATTCTGCTTACTGCAGGCAGGATATCCAATAAGTTAAATATTCATTGGCAAAGGCATTATTATTTGTTCTTGTGAAGGATGGCTCTCCCTTCCCTCTCCAACAAGACATTGAGGTACAGATCTTCAGGGGTGGAGGTGTCCACCAGGTTCAGGAGGAGCAGGACCTCCCCTTTCTGAATGGGATCTTTCTCACTCTTCTCTATCACAGACACAAAACATTGGTTCTCAACCAACTCTTGGAATCTCAAACAGTCCTCGACTGCCCAATCCTGGTTCTTTGGGGAAACACCGTGGAGTTTGGCTTTGATAGCCAACGCTGGTAGTTTCTTGAACATATTTGGTAACTCTCTCAAATTTTCTACATCCACCATGCAATGGTCACCATAGTCTATGAAGTATAGTGATGCTAAATTTGGGGAATAGATGCCTTGTAACCTTACCCTGAAAATAGAACAAAAACATTAATAGGCTAAAAGCAGGAAACAGATCAATCAATTATGAAAATAAATGTTTTGTTATCTTCCTTTCTTATATCAAGTAGAGATAATGAGATCCTCACTGAGATATCCCGTATTCAGGATTTCAGTTACTTATTAAACTTAACCTTTTGTATGTCGGCTGACATTTGGTCACATGAAGGCCATATACCATAGAAAATTAATATCAGAGCATTCCGAGAGGCTAGATTACTGAAATAGAAAGCAATGTTTGGAATGATATTGGCTCAAGCGATTCTGAACTTTTCCTTGTACAGTTTTTTTATACATATGGGCGTCCGAGCGACAGAAAACAGATTAATATTATGAATAATTTGAAGTTATTATAACCACTGGAGCGACAGAGCAATTAAATATTTTTTCTCGGATTGCTAAAGGAAATTATTCCGCACACATTAAAAAAATCATACCTCTAAATTTGAATATGGAGACATACAAACTGATGATAGTTCTATGTAGCCAATGAATTATCTTTTGTCTATTATCACATATTTGTAGGATTTATAAAAAGAATATATTTAAATCTTTAACCTTAAAACATTTAAAAGAATCTAGAAAATATATATTTTGTTATATTTTGAATGTACAATATATAATCGTTTTAATAAAAAAAAATTTTTTGAAAATTTGACACATTTTGGCAAGAAAGCAATCCGAGGTTTTGGAAATAGTGCCGTAATGTGGCAAAAAGCGCTCGATTGGTAAAATGTAAATATTATGTAGTGGTTTTGGTTTCAGTCAATTTTCTATTTCTAATCTCCCTATGTTTTGTATCCAGCTTTTTATTTGAGGTGTTATAAAGTTGTTGTGATTTTTAAATGAGAGTGGGATTTGGTTGTAGATTTTATATTACCATATTATAAGAAGCTTTTTTGTCCAAATGTTGTATTTATAGTGGCTTGTTGGATATGTTTTTGACCCAGAGATCTAGTGTTTCTAATATATTTATGCGTCAGTTGTTATTTCTTGTGATTTGTACAAGTGCTAGTTCCAGGGACATTATTTTTTATGGCTTTAGATTAGATTACAGGAAAGGGGAAAAATAAACAACAGCAAAGGAATCAACTTACCTATACCATTGTTGGTCTTTGGTGTGCATTGCTACATAAACATTTCCAACAATTGGATTCATAATCCTGTCAGTTGGCAACATTGGGCACGCTGCCTGCAAATCTCCCTGCATCTGTTGTAGCTCAGGAACGAGGTTGTACGGCTGTACCTGATTATCGTTAAAACAAATTCATTATTATTACTATATTATTTATCATTATCAAAATTATGCACACAAGATATCATTTAATAAAGTGGAGGAAGTTCCAGGAAGACACGGCACTATCAAGTGAAGAAAATAGGGAATAACAACAGTGTATGTAAGATAATGCAGGGCATTTCATCCTCTATCTCTACCCCACTATCCCAGGGATGATATATTGTGTGATGGTTTGTTAGGTTACTTGAGTACCATCCATATAATACAGGGTTATTATTATTACTATGAGGGTATACGTGGTATAATGGTTATGATGCTTGGCTTAGGATCTTATATATATGTACATGTTTGTGCAAAATATGTATACACAATAAAGGGATGAGGTTGTCTTCATTATTAATTAACCTGGGTATATAAATTACTATGGTTTTGAGCAGGACGCGGAATAAAAAAAAATATATATACTAATAGGACTGTTGCAATCTCATCCTTTTCTCAAAAAAAAAAACTACACATAATTTATCATTTTAAAGAGACCTTTGTTTGTGTAGTGGTGTACTATAACAAAATATATTTTTCCTATGCTGGCTTTCAAAAGGTTAAAATGATTTGCCTGTATCCACGTGATAGAAACAGAGCAGAGAGCTATATAAAACATGGAATAAATTATTAATGGAGGGCTCACCACAAAGTTCCACGGACTGGCAGCCAGGGACACCTGCACGTTGAACAGATTCCCCACCTGAGGAATGGTAAAGCGAGGTACCGTTTCCATAGAATCTGCAGGGTCTTTCTTAACTGTGTTGTTTACATTCAAGACTAATCCCAGAGGAGAAAATATCCTTTCTTTCTTTTTACTGAGAGCTTCTAATAGATCTCCCTTAGAACTTTCACCTAATTTCATGCTAAAACAAAAACAAACAAAAATTATGACATGTTCACATTGCCTTAAGAGTAGGTTATAGGGCAAAAAGGTGATTTGCTGCAAAACGGCCCTCTAAAACAGCTGAATTACTACCTTTCGTATGACATTGTCAGACTTCATATTTTTTGTTACCAAATAATGGACTATTATTTTTCAAACTGCGGATTTTTTTTTTTGTAAATGATGTAAGCATTCGACCATAAAAAAAAAAAACATTGATACACCATACAACCCACTTTTCAAACTTCGATTTAGGACTATCCCTATAAATAATGATTTACACAATATCTTTAATTTAAAATATGTACGTAATACACATATCTGTCGAAGTACAGGTTCATATTGTCGTTATGATATCTGTGAATATTAACAATTAAATAAATACTTCAATTTCACCATATTTTACAACACTTCACAACTCTCTCATCATTCCGGGAGAGAAGCCCCCGTTGAACGGTGGTGCAACTGTACGTTCCGTGTTTCACAGCATACGTATTTACAATATGCCATCAAAATGTTTTATTATTGGGTGTAAAAGGTCTAAAGGGGGTCACTTGAAACATTGCAATAATTTAAGAAGCCAGAAAAACAGTCAGAACTCACAAATTCCCTTTTTTTACGTAATTTTTAACATCAACTGTCACATTTCTTTCAAATGCAAGAAATATTATCTTTGAAAGTGTGTTCTAGTTCAGTGTATTCCGAATAGTTTGTTACTAACTTCGTGTTGGTTTTCAGTTACAAGTATATGTAAGAATTCATTGTCTTTACGAGCTCTGACCTTGTGTGAGTGAACGTTTTTTATGTTATGTCTTGTTGGGCAGTGTACACAGTGTTTGGAAATAAATACTTACTTATGTTTTATCTTTAAAATTTCTAATGAAGTCAATGAAGTTGAATGTACACGGTGTTTGAGAAACAGACCAAAATCTTTTTAAGGAAATTAACAATTATGTATACAGTAGTACCCCGTTTATTTGAACCCCGATAATTCGAAAAATGCGTAGATAATTCGACATTTTCAAAATTTCATACAAAATGTTTTTTTTTTCAAAATTCTTTAATTCTTAATTGGAAATTTATTTTTGTCCGCACCCTTTTTGTTTGTGTAATTCGAGAAAAACATCGATTTTCGAATTACACGAAAAAATTTATGATAATCATCAGATATTTTTGGTAAATCGGAATCTGACAGACAGCCATGGCGGTAAAACGAGCTTAAATGTGGATTTATGCGGTTGGAAATCGTCCTAATTCGTACTATTATTTTGTAAATCGAAATCGGTTTCCAGTGGAATGTGGTATATTTACGAATTTACTTAAATGTCAAGGACCGGCCGCGACGGCAATCGGTCGTAAGAATTTGATTTACGAGGAAAATATGCGGAATTTTACGAATTTACTTTGAATATCTGAATATGAAGAGCTAGTTGTGACGGATATCGACTGCGAAATTTCGAATTTACTCAAAAACATATCGTATTTTCACGAACTTACTTCAAATGTCTGAGTTTAAAGGGCCAGCCGCGGCGGTAATCGGCAGCGAAAATTTTATTTACACGGAACTATATCGTATTTTTATGAATTACTTACAAGTAGGTATCTGAATTAATGGCCGGCTATTACGGGATTCGAGCACCAAAATATTTTTTCGCGATAATTATATGGTATTTTTACGAGTTTACTTCGAATTTTTGAATTAGAAGGGCCGGCTGAGACGGTTGCCAAATTTCGATTTAGGCTCTGAAATATAACATATAAATACGAATATACTTCTAATATATCAATTTGAAAGGCGGGCTGCTAAGGATTTCAGCCGCGAAATTTCCATTTATGCGGAAATATATCGTATTTTTACGAATTTATTTAGAATATCTGAATTTAAATTGCTAGAAAATTGCAGCGTAAAATTTTATTTACGCAGAAAAATTATATATTGGTATATATTTTTTCAAATATTAAACCGACCGTGGCGATAAATATACTTTAAAAGGCTGAATATTTAGAAGTTAAATAAAAAAACACCATAAAATTGACTTTAAATGTGAACCACGAAATTCCAAACCATTCTTCTTCTCGTGCCACTCCGTCCAACGGACGTTGGCAATATACGCATGTTAAATGTTGAACATTTTAAGTCCGAGAAGGGACTATGACCGCCACCTAGCGATGTAAAAATAAAGACATTTTGACAGGAAATGAAATGTTCCAAGGGTATAATATACGCTTAAAGTGCTTTATTTAAATACAGGGAGGGCTATTATTGATAAGTTTTGAGTACAAAAAACGTAATATAAAAAAAAAATGTATAATGCCATTTTTCCGTAAATCAATTTTTTTTCATTTTACCAACAAAAAATCTCCATAAAATTTTAAAATTCCATACCAGAAAACTTTATCACCATAATAATGACAATTATGCCAAACGCCGATTACACAAGTTTCAATGTAATGGCCGATTTGTCTTGACTTTACCGTTGTACGGAAAAAGATTTTGCTACCGGTCGTCACTATAATAGGCCTTGTACTGCCTTCTGTGGTTGAGATTTTTGCTGGAAACGTAGATGGATGTATGGCACATACTCTGAATGGATCCCAAATATTCTGAAGAAGGCCATTCAATAAAACACCAAATAAAAATCTAATTATGTGTATCTAGTAAGCTCGGACTCAAAAACACATCTCGAGCGGTGCACTGATTCAAACTGGTCACCACAATCTCGGGGTGGGGTGCATTTCAGTTTTCGCATAGCCAAAGTTCTTAATTTTATATGGGCATAGAAGGAGACATACAATTTAGGCTGTACAATAAGAAAGAATATTTCATCAAATTTCTGTACAAGAGTGCAAAAATTACTCCATTTTGACCAATGAATAGTTACCGGATCGGGCAAGTCGAATAGGGCAGTGGGTACGTAGTAGATAGGAGTTGATTTTTTTGTCCATTCTTTAAATTTTTGTGAATTACTTTTAGTCGAGAGCTCTTACGTCGTCCCCATGTGTTTAGTTTTTGTACGCTTTCCGCAATGGATGGTCAATTGATAAGTAGCTTTTAGTTATTATTTATATTATTTTATTAATATCGTTCCTAAAGTAAACAACATTATGGGTGAAATACTGATTTGATTTAACCAAAGGGGTTTTAAGTGAAAGTGTAAAATCGATGCATATAATATTTTTCACCCTTCCCACAACTTCGATACGTGAGTGAACTTTGTTAAAAAAAATAAAATAGATTTAAGGAACACAATGTTCCAAAAATGACTAAAATCTCCATAACTCTATGGCCGTGTAGTTAAGTATTGTAAAATATATTTATTTTTGGCACGTTAATGCCATTTACTTATTTGGTATCGTCTATTAACCTCTTGTAGGCCGCAGTCCCCCCGGCAGGTCCGGATTTTTGAAGCGATTTTGCCCCTTATGTATAAAGAAATTGTATGAAGAACAAGGTCAGAATCGCTTGGGCCATTCTCGTTCTTGACATTACGTTTTACTGGATAGCATTTAGCCACTCCGAACAATTCATATTAATTGCTAATGACACGCCGGGCACCAAAGATGACGGACAAAATGGCTGCCGCTTGATAATATGAACGCTGTCATATTCAAAGTCTATATTTATTCATTTTTTTTTATATAAATCCATTGTGGAAAGCATAGATTTGAGTGATTATTAGGAAGTTCGTTTTATCTACATTATTTTGATTAAATTTTTTTTATTATACATATCACAAAAGCAATGTTATAAAAATTGAATTCGTAAGAGAGGTGAGAACTGTCAAATATTTTAAGTTGTATTGAAAAAATATATTTTTTGTGTGCTGGCTTTCAACAAGTTAATAACTCTGGTCCGGGGTATACGTCATTCCTATGTCTACCTACGTTAAATTGTCGTGAAAACAAGCTTATGTGCCCAAGCGGTTAAAGGCTTTAAGAATCGTGTAATAGTATTGAGTACCTCGTACAAGTGCACTACAAATGTCCCACCCAGTAAGACACCAACTATTTTTCTTTGTATTGCTAAAAATGTTATAAGAAATTTGTGAATTTGACGTTACATTTCGTGAGCCCGTTTCGTATATGCAACATTTTTGTATTAGAGCCATATAAACAATTGATTAGCTTCCTCAACTCCTTTTCCAGATATTCTAGCTCCTTTTTGTAATGAACTCATCAAATGATAATTTTTGTGTTGAAATTTTGGTTTTTAGATGATCATGAGATGAGATGAAAAGATATAGTTTTACATACATTTTTCAGTAAGATATTAGAAAAACTGATAAAAAAAATTAATTGGATTTAAAGTTGCATACATAATTAACATTATTTGTTAACTTGGTGTTAATCATGTGACTAGTAAGTCAACCATACCGAGTATGGTGAAGAATTTTGAAAGTGGTGGTAGTCAAGCCTAAGATTAAGCTTGTAGTGTGAAAACATTGAACCCTGCAAAACATTGAATTAATAGCAATACAACCTGTCACAAAAATACCCAGCTGAGTGATGATATAGATATATAGACAGGGACGCTCTCGTTAGATGACACATCAACAAAAAATATAGATATATTACCTCTCCAAATCCTTCTCCATTGTAAGGGAGTTATTTATGTTGCACAGTAAATTTAATGGTTTTGTGCGAACAAACAACTCTACAACGTTAGAACCTGGATTAACTTGTTTACACAACACCACTTGGTCCTTTGGGATTAGTTCATGTAGTCTCCGCATCATCTCGGGGTTTATGTTGCCCACATTGTATAATGTAAGATAGAGTGCCTGAAAATAAAATACATATGCCAACATTTAATTCTGCATTTTATATTGTAAGTACAATTTAATGCACGACTTTAAGACAATTCTTTCGGAATTATTTTACTTTTGAACAATTGCAAAATATATGCACACAATTTGGCATCTTTCCTTATTGGATATTTGAAAGCTCATGATGGAAGTAACTTTGCATGCTGAAAATACACAGTTATGTTGATCAGATAGAAGATACTGTGTTAATTTCATCACGTCTGAGCTCACTGTTTGAGAGTTGTTGCTGCTTCAAAATTTAAACAGACGGATTTTCTATTTTATAAAGTAAAGCATTTTTTTATTTTTTTTTTATTTAATTTAATTTAAATAAAATTACTAATGTTTATTATTAAGTTCTGCAAGTGTTTTAGTTTTTATTATTGTGACAACTGTTTCGGCTTACAAGGCCATTTTCAAACTGTGGTGCCCCACAATTAGACGACGATATTTATACGATTTAAAATGTCAATTTGAAAGTGAGTAAATTGATTTATTCTCGATTAAACCGATTTCTTGGAAAAGTTATCATTTTGACTCAGTGGCGGTTCGTGAATGTTGGATGTGCTAGAGTGCTAATATTAAAAAAATGCCATTATTAATGTTGTAGTAGCCGAAAAAAAATTTTTTTTTTTCGAAAAACTGTTTTTTGTGTGAAGATTTTCGGGAAATTTCAGTTTTGCCGTGCGCCACACAGATTTCCTAAAAATCTTCATACAAAAAGCAAATTTAAAAATAAAAAAAACAAAAAATTTGGCTACAACGACATCAATAATGAAATTTTTGTTAATATTATCACCTGATGATGGACACTGTAACACTGTCTGAAACGTCAGAAGGAAGTAGCGTAAAGTGTCTAGTCGGTTTAATTATTAATTTTGAAGTTATAATATTAGTTTTAATTAACCTGTAAGTAGAGTTAAAATAAGCCATGCTAAAATACAAATTACATTAATTTACAAGTATGTATATTGAGAATATGTAGAATAATTCATGATTTAATGTTTAAAAAACAATAACAAGCCAGTATATAATGGAAATTTTGACATTGCAGTATATATTTGTGTATGTAATAAATAATATTGTCGTGAGAAATGAAACATAAAACTTTGCAACGAATTTATACAAATAGTATGTATCAATATCTGAATTATGCAGCCATAATTTTAATTCTTTTATGTATATTGTGGTACATTAGTCATTTGAATTTGTTTAGGTAAAAGTCCTGAAGAACAATGTCGGATTTGCAGTGCTGCATAAATGATTCGTTTCTGCATTTTTACTGTCTTTGAGATCAAGAAATATAGTCTTGTTTTGATATGTTGCATTTCATTTAATTCGAAATACTGAAAATACAGACTTAAATCATCAAAAGAAAATAAAAATAAGCAAACAGAACGATTTTCAATTTTTAGCAAATCTAACATTGTTATTCGGGACTGTCAAATGTACAAGGACCAATAAAACTGCTGTGTGTTTGCATTCATTTGGTATAGTTTTGCGGGTGTAAAATACATTGTTAGTATTTTTGCTAATTCTGTAAAATACAGTTTATTACCTGAGGTGGAAACTCGTTGAGTGCTTCAGATATTCTCCTGAGAAGAAGGACATCCTTCACAGGGACCCTCTCCGTCTGGCCATAATCTATGTACCGAACAGACACGCACGGAGTACCGGTGGCATCGTCACTGATACCGCTGCGTAGAAATGCACGCCTCCTGTTGATTTCAAACAAATTATGAGACATTAGCCACCTTACTTATTAATTCTTACGCGCCCGTTCAGCGATTGGTATAGTAAACCAAACCCTAAGCCCGGTTTAAGGCGTTTTAACCATGGTAATTAGTCAAGTTTTGTACACTTACTTCATTAGTTAGTTCGTCTGGCTTATCTTCACAGGCGATCTATGTACAGCATGCTTAACAGACAAGTTTAACAGAATGTCTCTTACAAACTTAGTTACCATACCGTCGTCTAGTTTGCTAGAACTGACTATATACCAGTTACCAACCTTATATTGTTGTTTTAAGACATTTCGATTATCAGTTAGTCCTAGCAATTCGTCGCTTCAGTTCGTTTTTATCCAACAGACCAAAACGCGAATCCGGAGAAATGGCACTTTAAACTTTTTTTTACGATAGAAGCACATACATTTTGGAGGACGTAAGGCAAAGTGCGTTTTGAAAACCCCAAAAATGAAATGAAAACTAATAACAAAAATAAAATGATGTTGCCATGAAACTAAATAGTTAGTTTGAATCCTCAAAAAGATGTTTTTACAGTGAACATTATCTCACCATTCTCCCTCGGGGGATTTGACAAGGTACAGCACACTGGGCGTGGGGTTGAGGGGGCCAAAGGAAGCCTGCAGGGCTTCCTTGGGGAAGGACCCTGAAGAGATCTGCTGCATCATGTTCTGCAACTGCCTCCAGTTGTGGTCGTGGATCTGCACGCACACCTTCCCGTTGGCTGTCACGTCCGTCACATACACCTCGCTGTACTCCTGGAAACAACACAATGCCATATTATTACATACAATAGATACTTTAGGATTCTCAGTCGCTAAGTAGACATTATAACTCTGTATTTGGGACAGGACCCGTTCTACTGTGAATGTACAACAGTTTTGATTGACTGCTGATCACAATTTGTTCATAAACTGGAGCTTCAACAAAAATTAAAAATGGCGCAAATCATTAATTTTATGGTCATCAACAAATATGTTTATTTATCATGAGTTTGAAAAACCCTAACCTTCTTCTCTTTCTTTCGATGGAGATATATGTATCTCCGTGAAATAAATAAAATGGAAAAAAATGATTTTACAAACCGTGGTCAATTTGGGTGAGCGGGCCAGTTGGCTCATTCGAATGAGTATTTCTTTATTTAAATTCACATCATCATTTGTTGAGGTGTCAAATAAGATAACGGTAATGGTTGGGTCTTCTACGGAGTTCTCTTCCGGGGTCTGAAGAACCTCCGCCACCAATACTTTACCGGTCAGTGTCTCGGATAAGTACGAATTTCTATCTCCCATCCCATCGACAGTCGCATATTCTTCTAGACCAGCCAATCTGCATAATATTGCCTGTAATAAACGAAATAATGCTAAATATTCAGAATGAAGAATGTTTTCTGTCACAAACACATAATATGTGTTGTGGCTTACATGGGCGAGGATTTGTTTGTAACTTGAAAAAGCTGTTTTCTTAATTACATAGTTGAAGTATTTACCCCACGGTATTATAATTGACCAGCGCAGACCCGTGAAAAATCACAGGACAGTCTGAATTCTTGACAAAATTAGTTCCAATTTTGAAAATGATGCAATAAAATAATTTTCTGTAAAAATATTTTAATATAGGTAGGTGGTATGAGTTGCAATTTTGAAAATGATCCTTAAGTTCAAAGCAAATTTGAGTTAATGAAACCAGAATTATGCAAGGCTAAAATTAATTAATTATGCAACTGAAATTAATATTTTTGGTAAAACTAAATAAATGTGTGAAAGAGTGTTAGTTGGTGAGATTAACCTTAGCCCGAATGCGTTTTGGAGAAGTGTCATACCCAATAAGATATAAAACTTTTACCGTGTCAAGAGAGAGGCAGACGTGGATAATGTGCGTGAAAGAGTACTGGGAAGGTCAAATACCATTCTGGAATGTATCGCCATGATGAAGATGATAACAAGTACCTGAGGAGCCAAGCTATGGAATTGAGGCGGTAGATCATACAAGAATTTATAAGGATGCTCCTCCTCATCACCGCTGTCTATGAAGAAGCACAAAGCCGTCCGCTCCTGATGGTTTAGCTCTAGCACCCGCACTCGCACCCAACAGTTCTCAGAGTTAAGGGCGTACCATCCTCCCTGGACAATGTTCCTGCTGGGCTCGGGGTTTTGGGTGAAGTGGTCCTCCATGTCTGTTGTGAGCGTTTCAAACATTTCCTGCAACCAAAAATGTACAATAAATTATAAATAAAAAAAATGGAACTAGCAAACTTTTATTTAATAATAAGCAAAGGAAATGATTAAATCTCCGCTCAAGTAAAATATGTATTTTGTTTATATACCTAAGGTCCATTATAAGATTATTCCTATTACAATGTAAAACATGTGTCCCTTTAAAAATCAATCCACCAATCAAAAAATTCCAAATCATCATAACTATAATAACAATTTTAATTAAGAATAGACATGACAACAATAAGTAAGTAAGCTACAAACCTGAAGTAAAAGCCTAGTGGAAATAACCAAAATAATTAGAAATTTGACAGTCAAAGACGACTTAGTAACAAATGTAAGAAAACCCATATAATTGAATAAAACCCTTGTAGACCACCCCTCCCCCATATGTTATGTTTATAAACCGTAGAAACGTATAACATATAAAAAAATGTAGATTAAGAATAATTTATACCAGTCTGCAGATGTCTTTAACAAGTTGAAACTGGTTACGGTCAAATAAATGAATGTGGAAATAAGTTTTATATTTGTTTTATTATATTATTATAAAAGAAAACCACCACGAATTGTCAGTTTCAAAAATAGAAATATTAAAATGATAATACATACGCTGTAATCTTCACCGATTATTCTGAGCCAAATTTCAACGGTTGAGTGGGCCGACATTACAAACACGTTCCAGAGGGGATCTTCAGGAAATTGCAGGCTTATTTGATTTTGGTCATTGCTTGCATTGGATGAGCATGTGGAAGAAGTCTCAATTGACTGATTGGGGTCTACGGGTAGTAGAATAAGCAGTCCATTAAATCCATCCTCCTTGAGTATCATGGGACATTTGTCCACCAGATCGAGCCAATTCTTTGGGAGTTTCTCTTTGTATTCCTCTCTGAAAGTATTAAATGATATAAATATACTGAAAAATTGGTTCGATAAAAACCTCCTCTCATTAAATACTGAAAAAACTAAATTTATCCCATTCTCTATCAATAAATTAAAATTAAAACCAGAATTTAAAATTATAATACATCAACTTAGAACAAATTGCAATCAAGCATGTTCAATACTTAATCCAACTTCTGAAATTAAATATCTTGGTATATATGTATACAGAACTTGTCAAAAGAATTTATAAGACTAAGAAATATTCTTAAGACTAGAAAACTTAAAAGGAGTGTACTATGCAATTGTTCAATCTATATTGCAATGTGGTATTATTGGTTGGGGAGGAACATATAATAATATTTTAAATCCACTCAAAATTCTTCAAAGATTGATAATTAAAGTAACATTGAAAAACCTTCCAAATTTTCTACTGAAATTCTCTTTTCAATATTAATGTACCTACAATAGACAAAATATATAAAAAATATTCAATACTACAAATTTACAAAGAAATACAGTTAAATAACTTACAATTCCATTCATCAGCAAGATATCAGTATACCATCAAAATCCCTAAATTTAGTACAAAGCACACACAAAATACTTATCTCTATCTAGTTTTAACATATTATAACAAATACCATTATATCTAAAAGTTATCAAAAATATTCAGGAATTTCAGCAAAAATTTAAAAAATACCTAAAAAACAAAAATAGACATACTTAAAAATATTATTATATAAAAAATATTATTATAAAAAATATTATTATTATCTATAAGAGTCCATATCTCATTATTATTATTATTTCATTCAAATCTTGAAAACCGTTATTGATAAATCTTGGATTTTCTTAAGAGGCTAGACTTTGAACCACACGCGGAACACCCGCGACTGTCATTCTGTCCCGCTCACAATAAGCCCACGCACACTTACAATACATGCGAATGCGAAATGTGCGAATGAGACAACGCTTAAATTTACCTACAGAAATCGCTCAAAAAGGGGTTTATGGAGAATACACTTTTCTACACCGAAACTTTTACGAAATTGAAATTTTAAAAAATATATATTTTTTAGAAAGAAGAAGCTACGTCGGTAGCTTTTTATAAATTTATAATTCTTTATGAGAGTTGAGTTAGCAGCACTTTTTCCT
This sequence comes from Limnephilus auricula, assembly GCA_951813805.1. NCBI lineage: Eukaryota > Metazoa > Arthropoda > Insecta > Trichoptera > Limnephilidae > Limnephilus > Limnephilus auricula. Next base: position 13,432,539 of record OX638390.1, on the reverse strand, counting down.
TAAATACTATTTTTTGATAAATCGTACATGTTTGACAGTGAATGTTTACGTTAATACAAAACGCATCGAAAATTCGAAAACATACCGACATAGTTTTCACCCTCTAAAAGGCAGTATAAAAAAAATATATTCATTTTGTGCAATTTTCGATGTAGAAAAGTGTTTTTATATAATTGAACTAAAATTCCCTCAACAAACACAAGAGCCTCATCTCTTTTCGGTGAGGAAAAGCTATTCTTATCTACCATTTTAACACTGTATAACATGTAAAATTGTGTATTTATTATTTTTAAAATTCTACAAATATTAAATAAAAAAATAAAAAATCTGTGAAGTCACAACAGCCTCGGGGCGTGTCTCGCTTTATGTCCGTTCCTATCGTAGTTCATCTCAATTGCACATTTTCACGTCAAGTCATAGTCCCAATAGCAAGGATAAAGTAGTTTTAATATAATTTTTAAACAACATCGCAGAACTCAAAGATAAATAATATACATATATTAAAAAGGATACATAGAGTGATAAAATATTTATATAAATACAATTTAGCATGTAAAAACTTACTTGTACATCCCTGGAACGGTGTACGCAAAAAGACCGTTTTCGTGTAATGCCACCAGACTGATTATTCTGGTAATAGCGACGCTGGGTTCGGTACAGGCTTGAGTATCTTCAACAATTAGTTTTTGAAGATGAAGTAATGCTTTTGCCGCTGCACTTTCCATAGCCAACTCTACGGAAGGTTGAGAGGCCGGATAGGTGGAGAAGGTGTGCTCTGAACCGATCTGTAGATATAAATGTTATAACACTAGATAAGGTGAAAAATTACTAACGATTGTTCCTAACTTTTTTCTAACACAGTAACCACTCAGTTAAGTGAAAATGACATCCAAAGTCTTTATACTTGCTCCCAAAGTTTAATTAACTTAACCCTACAGGCCTCTGACATATTGGCTGTATATTTCTTAAAGAAGCTTTCAGAAGGTTAGAGAATTTGTGTAATTTCCACTTTGCAGTAAAACCAAAATAAATCTAATATTTCTGAACATATCTCAAAATTGAACTGCTTTTAAAAGGTGACATAAAAATACAAAAAAAATACAAAAAATACACTTTAAAATTATTTATTATTAGAAATAAACATACATTTTAAAATGTAAAATTTTTGAAAGCAAACAAAAAAAAGTTTTTAAAATGGCTCACCTCCGTTTTTTCATCTAAAGACTGAACTAAAATTACTGATAGTGAAAAAATAAAATAAACATTTAAAAAATTATGTTTATTTATAATATTAAAATTTGAAAGCGTATTCCATTACCTTTCAAAAACAATTTTTAATTTTCGGATATGCTTAGATAAATTCCATTTATTTCGATTTGAATGCGTAACTGGTATATATATAAATTTTGACAGAATATGCCAGAGGCGTTAGGGGTTAAGTAGAGTTGAATTGGGAAGAGCGTAATAATTCTACATTAGAGCACAGTGTAGGCAAAATTTTGACTCAACTGTTGCTAAGTATGATAAAGAACAATGGCCGTAAGGAATTTATTTTTACACCTAATGTTATGTATAAACAAACAGACAAATGAATAATGATAAAAATTTATTATTATAAAGTATTGTTTTATTTCTTATCTTAAAAATTATTTCAAATGATATATTAACCTTTAAGCTGCAGTCATACGATGGTGGTCCACGGTTTTTGTTTTTAATTTCCACAGTTTTGTACACAGGGACTGGTAAACCTATTTCCTGACAACATCTTGTAAGGCGAGTCCTGATATCAAAAGGTTCTATCTTTTGTTGTTGTGGTTGAACTTTCTGGTTAAAGGACAGACAATTATTATTATCATTAAAAACAATATTGAAAATACAATACGTTGGATTCTACTAAATAATATTATGTGCATCGAGGCGCGCCGATGAATACACTTCCTAGTATGTAACAGGGTTCTGTTCATTATAGGTACATAATAAATAATATTGTGTGCATCGAGGCGCGCCGATGAATAGACACTTCCTAGTATGTAACAGGGTTCTGTTCATTATAGGTACATAATAAATAATATTGTGTGCATCGAGGCGCGCCGATGAATACACTTCCTAGTATGTAACAGGGTTCTGTTCATTATAGGTACATAATAAATAATATTGTGTGCATCGAGGCGCGCCGATGAATACACTTCCTAGTATGTAACAGGGTTCTGTTCATTATAGGTACATAATAAATAATATTGTGTGCATCGAGGCGTGCCGATGAATAGACACTTCCTAGTATGTAACAGGGTCCTGTTCATTATAGGTACATAATAAATAATATTGTGTGCATCGAGGCGCGCCGATGAATAGACACTTCCTAGTATGTAACAGGGTTCTGTTCATTATAGGTACATAATACATAATATTATGTGCATCGAGGCGCGCCGATGAATAGACACTTCCTAGTATGTAACAGGGTTCTGTTCATTATAGGTACATAATAAATAATATTGTGTGCATCGAGGCGCGCCGATGAATAGACACTTCCTAGTATGTAACAGGGTTCTGTTCATTATAGGTACATAATACATAATATTATGTGCATCGAGGCGCGCCGATGAATAGACACTTCCTAGTATGTAACAGGGTTCTGTTCATTATAGGTACATAATAAATAATATTGTGTGCATCGAGGCGCGCCGATGAATAGACACTTCCTAGTATGTAACAGTGTTCTGTTCATTATAGGTACATAATACATAATATTATGTGCATCGAGGCGCGCCGATGAATAGACACTTCCCAGTATGTAACAGGGTTCTGTTCATTATAGGTACACAATAAATACTATTGTGTGCATCGAGGCGCGCCGATGAATTGACACTTCCTATTATGTAACAGGTTTCTGTTCATTATAGGTACATAATAAATAATATTATGTGCATCGAGGCGCGCCGATGAATAGACACTTCCTATTATGTAACAGGGTTCTGTTCATTATAGGTACATAATAAATACTGACTGAAAAAACGCAGAAGAAAATCATAAAAAATTGAAGCAGCAATTTTTCAAATTTTATTACGAATGACTTACCGGTGGTTCAGGAGGAGCAGTCTGGAGGGTGTTTTGTAAGTTGCTCATTCTGTTGGCAGCGCTGGCACTTGGAGTAATGGGTGGAAAGGAGATGGGGGAGAGTACTGCTTTTGGAACACTGCTCAAACCATTCTGACTTGTCTGCAAATATAATGTCTATGTATAAACTACTACTTATATAAACGGCTTTCATAATGATTATTACATATGTACATCTGAATAATTTGTGATATAAAGTCATTCACATATATTTACGTAGATTAGGTTAAGTAAGTCTACTTTTTTTTAAATATAAACCTAACCTAATCTAAGTAGGTTTTAAGCAATTTAAAAAATAATAATAATAAAAATTAATGAAAAAATAATGTATTTTAATTCCTATTTCATAAATAATTTATTTTCCAGAATTTCGCCAAACTAGTTGTCACGTAAATAATTATTTACATGCCTACCTGGCCAGATAATTATTTTATGACTAGCCAATTTTTATTTTTATGCACTGGCAACTTTTTTTTATATTTCTTTTAGCCATGACACACAGACGTGCTAAAAGTCTCGCGACCCGCGTGGTTTTTCGATGGTTTTACGGTAAACGTGTTGTGATAATATATTATGATGTTTATTATGGGAAAAAATTAACCCTTGTCACATAAATAATTATTTACATGCCTACCTGGCCAGATAATTATTTTATGACTAGCCAATTTTTATTTTTATGCACTGACACATTTTTATCATATTATCATATTTAAAATTGAATACTTTTGACGAGTCGATCAGAGATCTCCTGCCCAAGCGCTAGCTCCCTGATCAAAAAAAAATTGCCAGTGCATAAAAATAAAAATTGGCTAGTCATAAAATAATTATCTAGCCAGGTAGGCATGTAAATAATTATTTACGTGACATAGTACTTACCTAATAACCGCAATAATCCTTTTTAATTTTCTAACCATTGGCTATTGTCTAAGTCTAATGTCATATCGACAGAAATACGATTAAAATTCTATAAGGAGTCAACTCTAAATGAGAAATTACGCTTATAAAAGTTTCTTGTGAAATTGGAATTTAAATGCAGTTTTTTGCATCTCCCTTGATGTAAATAATTGTTTTGGTAATTAAGTCAAAATGAAATCTCATTTCGACAATCTATTTGGAATATGTAGTAAAATTTTACCAAAATGATTTATTACTGCTTTAATAGAAAAAAATATATAAAAATACTAACATTAGGTGTAGAGAGCGACCTTGCCAGGATGTCTCCGGGTCTTAGTCCACTCAAGGTTGATGTAGGAGTTTTGACCTCTTTCTCCTTATCTGGCACTGGCGCAGGGACAGAATTGATTCTAGCTGCCATGGCTTTGGTGGGTGCGGGTTTGCTGGGAATGGGTTTACTCGCTGGACTGGGTTGCACTGGTTTTACTGGTTGCACTTGCTGGATTGGTTGCACTGTTTTAATTGGTTGAGGCAAAGGTCTATGCCCTGGTCTAGGCGGGGTGTATAGCAACCTTTCTTTGGTTTTCCTATTTTCTATTGGCGGGGGTTGCTATAATTTAAAATTAAAATAGATATAAGAATAAATGGCAAACAAATATCACAATTTTAAACACACATTCCAAATGAGTCACCATCACATCACAGCAATTATGTTTCCAGCAATCAATTTCCGAATCATTGCACCAATTTACAAAATAACAACTTTAAACAAACATTCCAAATGAGTCACCTATCACAGCAATTATGTTTCCAGCAACCAATTTACAAAATAACTGCTGTCAGCACATTGCGTTAGATTGTTTACATTTTATCATGATCATAATTATGATATTAACATAATCTCATATTAACAGGCCCACTGCCACCAAATTTTGAGGACACAAATAAAATAAACCCGAACACTCTTGATCACGACCAGTGGCGGTGGCAGCAATACCCTTCATAGAAATGCTACGGTGTGAATATTCAATTTGTGAGGCGGGTGTGGTTCGGATATGCCGCGCCGGGAACCATTAATTGGATAACTAACACTTATGCCATAGGTCACCCCAAGTGGTTCGCTATGTTTGGTGGCTTGGCAGGAGTTTTTATTTTTTTTTTTGAGATTACCTTACAAGAGTCCCAACTGCTCCCGTCTGGAGCCAGTGAGACTATGGCATCCCCAATTAAGATATGTTATGAGGCTGAAGGTAAGTGGGGAAGGGAAGGAGATGGGGAAGAGGAAGGTGGGGAAGTACCTGGCTATTCAGACCTAGTCACTAAACACGGCTAAAGCCATTATTAAGCAACTTTTCAATTCTGAATGGTGGTCTTACACCAGGGCGATACTGAGAGTATCTTCCACTCTGGAACGTGCCGCAAATATAGTATATATTATTTTTATTAATTAATTGTGAAATAACACAAATTAATCAAATAAAATTTATTTGCGCACGCCGGGTTCGAACCCGCGACCTTCCGATTGGGAGTCAAGTGTCTTACCACTCGACCACGGACGGTCGTCAGAGTGCTAGGGTTCATGGGGTGAGACTTGTCTGGGTGGCGGATGCGTCTGCCCACCAGCTGTGTGGCATGCCCGATCGGGGGAGGCCGGATCTCTCGGCTTTGATCTCTCCAGCCGGATTCTCTCGACCCCAACGCCTTGCATCATAGTGAGAGGGATGAACTCATATGTCACTCTTGGATACACTGACCCCCAAATTACTACCCACCTTCTTCCTTCCCAGAACTTCCTCTCCCTGCTTCCCTTAAAAAGATCCTTAATACAGCATCCCCAAAGATGACGTAGGTACTGAAGGAAGTTATTTTCCTTGGGGCATTTTGTGGGGAGGAAGGAGTGAAAACGGGTCTTGAAGAGACCCTTGTTCCATAGCTAAGCTGTTAAATATAAAAATCTGGACCTGGTGTGCTAGCACGGTCGCTCGATATGAAGATACCGACCGATTGTCGGTAACTTCTCATCGTTCCCTAGGACAACTGCAGATCTCAAACGTACAAACGACAGTTGATATCGAATATATTAAGGACACTTAGTCATTGTGAACTGTCATCTTTTCGTTTGCGATCTGCAGTTATCGTAGGGAACGATGAGAAGTTACCGATAGTTATCCTATCGATCGGTATAGAGCAAGCATGCTAGGGCCTCTGGTGAATATGTTCAATTTGTACAAAAAGTATTGTGTAGAGAAGAATACAACGGCGCATGATATATTAATTTAAGGGTCTTTCGTTATTGTTTTTGCTGTAAAATAATCAATTCTTATTATTATTCATAATCTACTTTATTTATTGTTTGACTTCATTCCAAAATATCATAATTTTGCATATATCTCTCACAATACCAAAAAAATTTTAGAGATATGTGCAAAAAAAAAAGTAAATTACCTTAAGAATATATAAGTGAATAAGTTAAAATTGAATTCTCAGGTTCCATCTGGTGATGGTTCACTTACTTGAAATCACTTAACTGATAAAATTGCTTTTCCAAATTTCATATTTCTAACTTTAAATTGTTGTTAAAGATAAGTAATAATATTTAGATACGCAGGGGACATAATAATGACTTACCCTTGGTTTATCATAATATGTATTGACTTTTGGTTTCCATGTGTTGGAGGGTACACGTGGTCTCCAGGATGATGAGTCCATGTGTAAACGCCGCAGCTGGAAGGAAAAAGCAAATTACGTTTTCAAACTTAAAGTGTACATTACCTCTCCAGGGTATTTAAGACCCAGCTGTGTAGATTACTAATGTTTAATAATAATAGCAATCTGAAGGTGCCTGCCGCAGAATGTAACCAATCTAGTGAAGAATTAACATGTGTAAAAATTGAAAGATCATTATTATATGTATGTAAATGTTACATGCCTATAATGTTTAAATTATGTTCTACAGAATACTTTTCACAAATTCATTGTAAGATATATTTTAATGTTTTTAAGATTTCTTCACAACTTTGTTTCCTCCTTTTTGAAGGAATATATATATTATTTTAATTCTATATATTAGCAGAATAAATGATTACAAAAAAATGGTACTGCATACTAATATAAGAAATAATAGGTTAATCAAAACAATCTATAGATGTAAGTAAGTAACTGATTAATAATATTAAGAGGGCAACTCAAAAATTGTAATGTATCGCATTAGTCTATGATTTAGTTTCTACATTACTTTAGTTGTCTATGGGCTCTTCGGGTCACATGGTGTCGTTGCCGAATTGTGCCAAAGGTGACCAAAGGTAAATGTGGGGAGTCATTATAGTTCAGGAGCTCCGCAGATCAAACCTAACTTTCAGCCAGTAAGGACGTTTGTCCTCCGAAGTATTATTATAAATTACAATACGTCAATAAACAGTCACCGTGTTTTGAGAATGTAATGGCTTTTTCCCACTTGGCAAGTAGTTTAGTCGAGTGGCGAGTAACTCGCTACTTGACTTAGCAAAAAGCGTTCGCATGCCGATCGAGTAGAGTACTGAGCGGCGCATTGCAGATGAACGGGCTGCAATGCAACAAAATAAATAGGCGAATTAAGCTGATTGTAATGCTTATTTTAGAAGAGGTGGAAGAATAAATTAGTGAGATTAAAGTAAAGAAACTATGGACCCGAAAAAAGATTAACAGCAGTGTAAATAAAGAATTTTAGAGTAGCATCATCGCTCCAACCGGACGAAATTTCTTCGTCTACTAACTAAAATTACGGGTTCGCGCTTGTTTAGTGGTTAAACCAGTGAGCAGGGACGCATGATGTGTTGGATGTTTAGTTATTAAATTACTCGCTACTCAACTAAACTACTTGCCCAGTCCGAACGGGTCTTAAGTCTTTTCAATAAGCATCCTATAATAGTGGATAAAATTTATTTACACAAGGATAGGGCTTCAACATGATCATGTTTCTACATAGTCACCCCGCTTTTCAATGCACTTGGTCCAGCGGTGCACAGGCTTGCATATTCCCTTCAAAAGAAGGTTTTGTTGATCGCGAAGCCACTTTTACACTGCTTCTTGGATATTTGTGAGAAATCAACCATTCTTGAGCGGCCCAAACAGATGAATATCAGAGGGAGCAAAATCTGGGCTGTAGAGAGTGTTCCAGTACCTCAAAATTCAACTCGTTGATGGTTTGATGGGCAGAACCATGACTGATGTTCTACCTTCGCTACCTCATCAATAGTAACCCACCTATTTAGTAGAACCATCTCTCAAGCTTGCTGAAACATAACGTCTGTGGTGAAGGTTGATGAGCTTCCTGCTCCCTCCTCTTGCGTCACATTAGTCTGGCCACTTTTAAACCTCTCGATCCACAAAAAACACTTTAATGTTATAAAGCACTGTCCCCGTTTTGTGATAAAAGTCTACAATTATTTTCAGCCCCTTTCACGCCCTTCGAGCAGAGAAATCAGATCACAACTCATTGTTCCTCCTTAGCGCAAACCGCTAGTGGAACGGATATGTTTACGCTGTATTAGCCGGAAGGCAAATTATGCGATCGGTATTAAATCACTCACACGTGACCGCAGTCGTACCAACTCTACGTACGCATACACAGAAACACAGGCAAAAGTGTAGATAATTTTTGACTCGTCCTAATATTATCATGATGATAAGCAATCCTGGCACTGAAGTGGAAAGTAATTTGTAATATTGAAATTGCAATTAAAATTATCAGATTTTACATATTCATAGACTGAACACCTAATAAAATCATAATAACTTGAATTGAATTCAAAATATAAATTAGAAAAGTATAATTTGAAATCGAAAGAAATACTTACAGGTCGCTGAACAAATTTCTTGGCATGTTTTCTGGGTGCAGACTTCTGTTTTGCTATCATTTCCGTAATGTGCGCAACTTCACTGGGAGCACTGGCGTCCACAAAATATTTATTATTTTGTTTAATAAGTCGAAACCCAGGAACTTTTTCAAACAGGTCTTCCAATGATCTAAATCCTAATTTAGAATATGGAATATATTCTCCTTCTAGTTCTCGGTAGTCCCCTAGAATATGAAAACAAACATTTTAAACATAGTGGACTAAACATATGCATATTAAGTATTCCAAAAAACACAAAACAGAATGAACAGTATAAAGTTATGAAAATCAATCATAGGAACAAAAACTCAAAACACATTCTTTTCAAAAAATGATATTCTTACATAAATAAATATATTAAAACCATTATATCAACGAGTCTTTTTGTTGTGTTTTTATTTCTTTGCTACGTAAATATCTGTTTTAGTTAATGTGCTCTATAAATGTGAGATATCAATTTAATAAAAATTAGCAAAGGATTGTCAATATAACCACTGGAGCGACAGAGCAATTTAAAACGTTTTTCTCGAATTGCTAAAGGAAATTTTTCCGCCCACATTAAAAAAAATCATACCTCCGAATTTGAATATGGAGACATACAAACTGATTATAGTACTATAAAGCCAATGAATTCACCTATCTTTATTCTATTTTCACATATGTTCGTAGGATTCATAAAAAAAATAATTATAAAATCTTTAACTTTAAACCATTTTAAAGAATCTAGAGAATATTTGCCATATTTTGGCAACAAAGCAATCCATGGTTTTGGAAATAGCGCCATATTGTGGCAAAAAGCATTTGAGTGGTTATAGAATGTAAGTCTAGTCCAGTCTACTTACTAAATCCTCGTTCATTGCACAAGCAACAAATGATGGTAGTATTGTCAGGTTATTCGTAACCCAGAAGTATATATCTAACTTTAAAAAAAATAATTAAATAAATTACCTCAAATAATGAGACGCATTTCTGAATAAATTCTCAGATTGCATTTATCTTTCTTGTAAGCCAGGTTGCAGTTTGCAATTGGTGGCGCATTCCGACATGCAGTTAACAATTTAGTATGTAGGTCAGCAAATAATTTCACATCCAAACTTGCATTAGCTATTCAAAAGTTCAAAAGGGCACCTTCTACTGAATAAACTATATTATCACTCTTTGGGGGGGGAGGGTGGTTCTACCTTTTACACCGGTCCTAGTTGAATGCCTGGAGAGGCGTCATCGTCAAATATTTTTTTATATGAAAATTGTACACTTTCGTAAGGGTCCCTACTATATGTATATGTATAAAACATAAAAATGTTTATATATAAATGTTTATGTATAAAACATAAAAATGTTTATAATACAACTTTTCCACGTCTTCTTATCTCCTTGCCTTTTGTGTGGAACAATGTTTCATCAAAAGGAAACTTACACTATGGCACTGGAATTGTGCAAATAGTTTTTTTTTTTTATGATTTGTAGCAAAATGAAAACCAATTTTTTAAAATATGTAAATTTTTTACACGTAAAACATCACTAAATGGCCCAACACTGATTTTAAATTCTGTTTATGGAGTCCTATTACAAAGTGGGCTATTGTTTTGAACAATACTTTTGTATTAGGTCCTTACTTATGAAATTGGCATCTTGCCGTACTGGCAAATTTGATCTCAAATATCTTCTCTTTGGTTAGGAATTCCAAATTCAAATTTATACAGCTATTTACTCATGTATTTGTGTTTCGAAAATTATAATTCATTTGTTTATTCCTTAATTTTTTTTTTCTTTGCGTCACCAAACGCTCACAAGTAACTTTTTTGGAGTCATGGTTTGGCTGGTTAGGCAGGGTTCAGGATTTTCACAGATAAATTGGCAAAACAAATTCCATTTTCTCAAACAGGCTCCTTGTTTTCTCAAACAGGTTCCTTGTTTTCGGACGCCTGAAGTGTGTTATTATATATATCGTTATCATGATTTATTTTTAAATACATGTATTTGAACTTCACTTTTGTTCGTTTGATGCGGAATCTTGGAAGTGGAAATTAGCCCACTTCCCGACATCCAATCGAGCTGAAACTCGGCAGATAGTCTCATTGTCGATGATAATGCATTCTGTTAACTTTTGGTAGCAATCACGCACAAACACACGGACATATATGCATTTTTCTTAAATTCAAAGAAATTAAAGCACTAACGGCCGCTGTTCCCAATTTTACTAATCAATTACTAAGCCAAAATTTTGCCTTAGTATTTGATTAGTGCACAACTACGCTTTTTCCAACACACAAGTATCGCTTAAGCATATATCTTAACCTAAGGAAGCCGGACTGGTGGATTAAACTCGTTCCGGCCGCCTCAGTTTTGGACTAGTTCTTAAAAGTGTCAACAGAGTAGAAAAAATACCGCGAACACAATGCATGGTCGATGAAATATCACTTTGACAGAAGACACAGTTTCGCGCTCATTTCACTTCTGTTGTATTGCGTTTATCAATTATCATTTTAATTAATATGGATTGAGAAGTTCGGATGCGTGCGGAGCAGAGACGAAAAACGGTTAATTTATGCGAAAAACTATGTCGTTTTCGAATATTCGCCAAGCCAAGTGTCAAGTCCAGTACCTACGGTCAAGTTGACACTTTATTTTATATACGTTTGTTTAAAAATATATAAAATGTCGGTTTATGGATAAAAATATTTTAAATAAATTACGTGTATTAATAATAAATCCAACAATTAACTCAATAATATTAATTTAACTTCGAAAGTTCTTACTTTGATGTCATTTTATTGTCTATGAAAGTGGGCGAGGCCAGATAATATAAGATGTTTGGGGACAACATAAATCGAGCGCTACCCTACAAAATGCTTGGCTGATAGCGGCCTCAGGTGAATCGATTTAAAAGTTAGAAACAGCGGCCGTTAATATACAAAATAAATGTGTTTTATTAAAAATCAGAATTTGGCAAGGATGGTAGAGCGGTTGACCGATCACTGGGAAGGAAGTCAGTCAAAGAAAAAAGATATATACTTTTTTTAAGTTTTAAAATACATTTGAAAATAGATGTATTGTAGTGAAAAAAAAACTTTGTTTTTCACGGGTTATTTTTTTAATATTATATTTTTATATCATATACATTTCAGACAGCGTTTCAGTATCTGTCATTAGGGCAGAAGTGGATGATGGATACTGTAACGTTGACCTAAACTTTGGCTAAAGAAGGAGGAAGTGCAACCTAGCATAATAACTTAAATCATATTGATGTATTATATTTTTTATAATAAGTACAATAAATGTAATAAAACGATTGTGAACCAAAAAAAATGATAGCTGATGTCAGTGGCGGATAGCTATATACATAGCTAACCAACAAGAAAAGTCGCGGCCATTCTAGTGATCTCGATTATTCTGTCTGGCATTTGTTCGAGAAAAGTCGCGAATATTCTACTACAAGCTTCTGCCCGCGACTTCGTCTGCGTAGGATTAGTACTTCGAGTAATCTACGTTTATACCAAAATTCTTAACCTATTTATTTAAAATATCTATAATTCTTGATTCAATTTAAGTAATATTAAGCGAGTTCTTCAAATAAATTCAGTAATTTAAATATTTTCCAAAATAGAATTTTGATTTAACAATCATTGTTTTGCAAAATGTCATTCTCAAATTTTGACGTTTTCTATTAAACTATAACTAGCGGGCGGCTTTTCGATCTGCTTCGCCCAGTTTAAGTGTTGGTGACTATTTATAAAGCATCACCCTTTTGCAAAACTAACTACTATTATTAACATCAAACTACAGAATACTTATATTTAATAGGTGGATATATAATAGTAAACATTCTTACATTAATACCGTGAATAATGAGAGGAACATAAATCTTCTTAATATTGAATAAAAGCGAAAAATGTTTCCTCTTCTTCATACTTTCTTCCTTAAATATAGTATTATAGATGGCTCCACTTCCGTTTGCAAAACGCGTATGGGCAACATCTAAGTGTGTATATTACGGCAGCAGCTCCGTGGAAAAATGCATGTTCAAGGACGGCTCAGAACGGTGTCCATGCAGTGTGGCGTGGAGATTTACTCGGAGTCGGGTTCCTTAATTTGAACCGTACGGGCATTATCGTATTAATATACTCCGATTATTATTTTCAATATATTGAAATAGCTAAATAGCTAACTTCATAAATTATAGCCTATATGTTATTCTGATGTATGAGCTATATTATTGTAAACTTTCATCAAAATCCATTCATTAAATTTCGATTTAAAGAGGAATAAACATACATACATCCATACAAACTTTCACGTTTACAATATTAGTAAGATTTGCATTTGTTCACACTCCATAAAAGTCTGGAAGCGAACATTCTGGCACCGAATGTTCTCGAAACAACCGAGCTACAAATATAAGGGAAGAAGAGTCGAGCCAGGCAGTTTTTTTTGCACCCCCTGTTGAGTTTTTTCTGAATCCGCCACTGGCTGATGTCATCGACGAAAGCACCTGTCATTATTATAGATAAAAATAAAATACATAATATAATATGAATAAAAATATTTTTGAACACCACTTCATTGTGTAACTAATTATAATAACATCAAACCACAAAGTTAGTGCTTCTATTGAATGTTTAAATAGTATAGTGCTTTGTAAATTCTTACTATTGCATTGGTCAATTGATACCAGCCCTGACGTTGATAATATCGTCGCCTTTAGAATAGGTATCACACTATTTATGTCGGCCATGACTCAGTTTTAATCTGAAAAGAAATATAAAAGTTTTAATATACTTTAGAATGCCTTCAAATTTTCACAAAACTCTCGGAAGGATTATTATTTAGCAGTAAATCAAGTATGGATTGAAGCGAATGCATAAACGGGGAGAAAACTAATACCTAGAAACCGAGTGACAAATTTTGAATAAACATCCAAGTAATTGATAACATTTGCACAAAAATATCGTTAAAAAACAGTGTGCCAAGCAACGTTGATTAAATCGCTTTCCATAAATGCCGAAAACATTTGCATGACATCTTTATAATTTCGGTAGTCTTTTTAATAACAACGCTTTTTTGTGGGAAGTGTTTTTTGGAAATTTGGAATAAGTGGAACATTCTCCGACACACTTTCTAGTTACAAAATTGACACACTCAATATCCCACACAAGCCAACTTTCGATTAAAATTATATTTATTAAACGAAGTTTAAAATGATTTTTTAAACTTTGCCAACAATAAATTCCACAAAACCACAAAAACGAATCCACATACCGTTGACAGCTGGCGGCGGCGAAAAAAGTGTGTTACTGTGTTGGCTATTTTGTATGTTGGTCACAATGATAACCCGTAACAGGGTTGCCAATGCTCATGTTCCAAATTCCCCGGAACGAATGTTCAAAATCCCCGAATCGGGGAGAGCAAAATGGCAAATTCCCCACACGTAGGGTTACCAGGTCCGAAAATGAGTTTTCCTGAGAAAATCCTAAATTATTCCTCCGGGGGGAAGATTGCTAGAGAATTTCAGGTTTTTCGCTTTTGTCATTTTATTAGACAGCTAAAATTCCGGACATGTCAGGAAAATTCCCACCGACACATTTCTTTAAAATTCTGCCTTCAATTAGCATTTTTTATTGATTTATTTTGTATGTACATTGACATGATTAAAACATATTATTGCATACGTAAAATAGGATTTAAAAATAGGTTACATCCCGATAATCCATGCTAGGACCACTTCTTTTCCAAATTTACTTTTTAGTAATTTTTTAGATGTACTGCAATATTCGGAGTCGTCTACTAATTTCTACAGGCATTTCAAAAACTGAACAAATCGGACTAATATCTATGAGAATCGATGTGTTGACTAATATCTATACGAGGTATGTTGGAACAATATCTATGGGAACCAAAGTGAGGACGAATATCTACAGCTCAAACTGCTGACTAATATCTACGGAACAGGTGATGTAGATGAATATCTACAGTACTGGCAGAGGTTGGATTTACAATTATGTATAGCTTATTGGCATAACGTAATATTGCGTTTGCAGTTTAAAGAACTTTCTTTTGTTTCACAAACCATGTTACACAAACCTAGCGTAGCCGCTAAACTACTCGAATACTGGGATGTTTTTCTTGCCTTGACACGAGCAGGCGCTATGCCAATTTCAACATTACAGCAAAATACGTAATATTATGCAAAAACTTCATGTACGTACTTTAAACGTTTAAGCCTTTAAGTAATTGAAGTAGTTTATGCTTTTCCGTACAACCTCTTGCTCAGCTGCCCTCTGTAGATATTAGTCCCACCTACGTTCCATAGATATTCGTCACCACTGGGACCATCATAGATATTTATCCGACCTTAGCTCTGTAGATATTAGTCTTCACTCTGAAGTTCATAGATATTTGTCCAACATATGAGCTGTAGATATTCGTCCGACATAGAGGCTGTAGATATTAGTATCTGGAGTCCAATATTCTACTGGGGTAAAGATCTAAACATCCTACTAGAAAATGCACGAAATGACAAAAAAAATTACAACTATCCTAACAATAAATATTAAAACAACAGGATACATGATTTTAAGCTCAACCCGTAAAATAATTCCTCCTAATGTACCCTTAAAAGTTGAAAAGAACGACAAATCCTGATACAGGAAAAATATATTGGTCTATGAATTGATAAGCATTTAACTATTAAACAACACAT
Organism: Limnephilus auricula; assembly: GCA_951813805.1. NCBI lineage: Eukaryota > Metazoa > Arthropoda > Insecta > Trichoptera > Limnephilidae > Limnephilus > Limnephilus auricula. The sequence continues at coordinate 13,416,957 of OX638390.1, read as the reverse complement.
ACAATATGTTAAAGATAAAATCACACCCTTAATTAGCGTATTTAGTCGGTTATCATATATATAATATACACTCACATCTAAATTACTTAATTGAGATATGGGGAAATGCGTATGAAACGTACATTTATGAATTACAGGTAATTCAAAATAAGGTAATCCAAAAACTATTTCACTATGGATCCAAAACATCCACAAAAAATTGTATTTGGAAACAAAATTGTTAACATTAAGAAAACTACACGAATACAATATATGTCTCCTTATATACAAAATAAAAAATAAAGTCATACATACAAAAACACAGAATTTATTAGAACGTCCCAAATACACACACATTTTACACAACAACATGATAACATACATTTAGACACCATCCACACTAACTATGGTAAACAATCCATTGGATACGAGGGGGCAACTTATATAATTGCCTTCCAGACAATATTAAAAATGAAAATAGAATGAATAGCTTTTAAAATAATTATTTCAACTTTATTCTTAATAAACAAAATAGTGAAAACCAATAATATTGTACGGTTGGATATTGTATCTTTGGATATGGTTGGAAAATCAAGAAATGCCAAGAATCCCCGCATTTTCCCCACAAAAAGTCATTCCCCGCAAAATACCCAATTCTTAAAAAATCTGAAAAATTCCCCGTAGTTTGGGGAATTCCCCGCAAATCGGCAACCCTGCCCGTAACCCTTCATTTCGAGCTGTACCAACTACCGACAGAAGACCGAGACTCACACTGAAGTGACTGAAGACGTATTTGTATTAGACGTGGGCAAAATTGAATTACTGAAATAAATGAGCTAATTCATTATTGTGACACACTTGATCTGATTCTCAATTTCAAAACGAATTAATTCTTCATTCCTTACACCCTAAATAATAAATTTTAATTTGCATTAATTTTACTGTAAAATTATTTCAATGAATGTTGTGTACCGTAAACGATTTAAATATTACAATATTTCGTAGATATTATTATTCTATAGGATGCGCGCTGCGAAGTGGCCGAAGTATTGTGACTCCGAACGTATTGTAAATCACTTAAAGTATCCCGCCCCCGCGCCGTAATTCATAAAAAAATTCTGTAGATCCGTCTAGTTCCCGGCCCAATCAATACAAGCGAAAAACGGCCGAAACAGTTCGCGAGTTCTGAACGACCGGGATTTCCAAGATGCAATCACACTCCTTCTTGGTTCCTGGGGTCCGAGATCGACGTACCTAGTCTGTCGGTAGTAAGTTTGTCCGGAGCGAGATCGTTGTTTCACTTATTCAGGAATCAAAACAATATTTCTTCTTCAGCTGTGACCTCAAGATCCCAAGATCCATTTCGCTCTTATTACATTCCGAATCTCAGTTGTGACGTCAAGATCATTTCGCTCTTACGATCATTCCGAATCTCATTTCACAGTCATAGTCATAGTAGTTCCATTTCTAGCTGCAGTTCTAACTAGGTCCGCAGCTCGCGAGTTAATAAGTCCCTGCAAGGTAGACATGGGCAGATTTATTCACAGTAGTGAATCGATTCGGTCTGATTCCCTTGGCCTTTTGAACTGATTCCTTTCATTCGATCCTTTACTTCATAAAATTCCAAAAAAAAAAATAATAATAAAAATAAAAAAGCAAGGCAAGACACAAGACACTGCTCAAAAGATACAATTCATTCTCAATGCCTGCCGCAAATCCGTTTGGGAGTGCAGTGCGATTCCCCCATGGGCCGAGCCGTCAATTTAGTTACATCGTAGGTCGAAAACTTCCGATTTCGAGCCCTGCGTAAATTGGGTAGATATTCGATCACACGAAGCGGAACTATTTTAAGTTTAAAATAAATAACCTAAAATTAGTAAAACTGTTTAATTTGATGATTTATTTTATAGCCTTATAAAAACACATTTTTTCTATCGGTTTTGCTGTCATAATATAACACATTAAAAAATTTAAAACCCCATCGTCGTGGTTTTCGTCGATCAGTGTCTATTTTTTTTATTTATTATTATTATATACATATGTATATGTAATTTTTTTTTTTGGGAATTTTATGAATTAAAGGATCGAATTAAAGGAATCAGTTCAAAAGGCCAAGGGAATCAGACTGAATCGATTCACTACTGTGAATAAATTTGCCCATGTCTAATTTGTATATATGACCGCAGCTGTTACTCGATATGCTTAGATAACAGCTTCTATTAGGTATTGACCAAAATTTCCTAAATCTAAATTCGAGTATTGACCAAAATGTTTCCAGTGAACTCAATACTCAATACAAACATTATTTTTTAGAAAATTACATAAAATGTATGTTAGTTATTAACAACAGAAAAAATAAATTAAAAGAAAAAAAGTTCCAAAAATTGAAGATCTCTATAAAAAAAGACTCAATTTTACTAATATTCAAAGATAAGACATTAAAAAAAATTAAAGTTAACTCATCATTAAGACGTAAATATAATATCCAAATTCCATTATTTTCCACTCAATAAATGCAAAATAATTATGTATACAAAGGGATAACTTGCTTCAATAGCCTTCCCGAAGAAGTGAAAAGAATAACAGATTTAGCATTTTTCCAGAAAAGGGTCAAACTTAAAATTTCAAAAATTGTCAAACAAAAATAACATTCTTAAAAAACTGTCAGCAATAAAATCCTGTAAATCAAACCACAAAATATTTTTTAATGTTTCCTTAATCTAGTCCAAGATATTATATTATTTATAGACTAAAAAAAATTATATTCTTACATAACTCGTACACCAAGCTCAAGAGCCAGTTTTCTTAATTGGTGTAGAATAAAAAAAAATATGTTTTCACCTTTTCGTTATACCTTTTGTTAAATGTTTATGTTTTATTTTGTTATTCTATTGTTAAACAATGATTAAAATTGTAAAATTGTTGTGTGTAAAAGGTGAAATAAATTGAAATAAAAAAAATTAAAAAATAGGAATGATCAATCGAATAAACTTCTACGTCCTATGTATTCATCATCAACTTACTTTCCTCATCTGAAGAGTCCGATGATTCGGTGACACTATCAGGAAAGAAATCTCATCCTCATCTATGCAGGCAACCATTGCATTTATCATATTCTTTTTCCACAAATTCCACAATGACGAAAATCATCAATTTCAATTTTCTTTTTCTCTTATTTACAGACTTGGGCGTAGCCAGGTTTTGATTTAGGGTGGGGCAAAAAATGAATCTAGAGTTTGGTTTCATATGCTTTCACAGAAAACGAAGAATTGAATTCCGTAAGTCTAAACTTAAACTTTAGGTTTAAGTTTAGACTTACGGAATTTTAAAATGAGTACAAGTGTTATAAGTTATAACTATAACATAACTCTGCGAGTTTATTCCATAGATAAAATTCATTAGGTAATTTATTCATGTTTACATTTTAAGATTTTACATCTTATGATCTTACATCATTACCCCCATGATTACCCCCATCATTACATTTTACAACGCCTCCACCGACTTGTGTTGTGACAATCGAATATTTTAAAATAAATTCGATGTGATATCAAGATTTTATTATTATAATTTGAAACAGTATTTTACCTCTCAACGGATTATTTATTCATTTTATTATATACGCCCGTAAGGACTTTTACACATTTTATGATATAATACCATATTTATTCAGGTCATCGAGTAAATAATTAGTTTTTAGTAATAGAACCAATTAGTTGCATCCACGTAACTACCTACATCTACATCTAATATTTCTGCGAAAGCACCAATCTCCCTTATTTAGTTTTTGATCAAAGTCCATTTTAAAATTAAAAATTAAGCATCAAAAGCGATAATTAATCACTTAACTAAGAATTATTTAAACTAATCAGACCTTTACCTTTATGTTTATAATGTTTTATTGAAATAATGAAAGAAAACCTCCTCCTCCGGTAAATCTTTCAAATGGTCGTTTGGACAATTAAGCACACTGGTGACGTAGTGCTTCCACCAAGAACGAGGTGAGCGAAGCGGGCCTAACGAGTTAAAATAGAAGTTCGAACGAGCCTGCTTGCTCACACCATCCGCAACTAATTTCTAGCGGACTTCGCTCAAGAACTAACATCAATTCAGTTGACTCTACTACTATAACAAGTATATTAGTCGAAGACTCTACTGCGTTTTTTCGAGATGGAGGTGTTTATTAAAGCCTTTCGACAATTTGAGCGTTTATGGGATATAGGGCGGGTGTTTATGGAACGCAACGATGCGGCTTTGTAACTTAATTGAGATAGCAACCATTATTGAGATGTAGTTGCCGGAAATAAGAAAGTTTAAAAAAAAATTAACTAAAGTATTTTAAGTTTTGTTATTTATCCAAAATCTTGGTTTTGCACGCTTCTTTCTTCATTGCATACATGAACTCAGAAAAAATACTGACAAATACTGAAAATACACACACATACTGACTCGTTTTCAATGGAAGGGCAAAACTATTTCTCATTTTCCATTGAGCTCGCTCCGCTCGCCTCGCTTATGACTTGTTCGCACCTGAAGTAAGAGAGAGAGTAAGAGAGTAAGTGAGAGAAAAGTGGGAAGACTCAGACTGAGGTGGAAGGCGAGGTAAGAGGGGATGCGGCACAGCTTCTCCAGGTGACAAACTGGAAGTCAACAGTCAACTGCTGAGGACAGGAGGAGTTGGAGGCGAATGTTGCGGGAGGCCAAAGCTCGATATGGGCTGTAGCGCCATCTAAGAAGAAGAAGAAGTAAGTCGAGTGGCGAGACTCGCTACTTGACTCACCAAAAAGTGTTCGCCCTGCTGTCAAGTAGAGTTCATTAATAAGCGGCGCGTCGCGACATGACGGGCTGCAACGGAATAAAGTAAATACGCTAATTATGCTGATTGTAATGCTTATTTTAGAAGAGGTGGAAGAATAAATTAGTGAGATGAAAATAAAGGTGGGTTTAGTTGCCTATAAGGAATTGTAAATATGCATCAAGCAACAGGTAGTTGCAAATTAATGAAAATGTCCGTAAATATTAGTAAAATATACTGTATTTTCCCCTTTTGGGGAACGTGTGTTTTACATTGTTTGAACGGTCTGGACAAAATATTTATCGTCTCGTGGGCACTTAAGCGCCATTCAGACGTTTCACTAAAGCGCCATTCAGACGTTTCACTAATCGCTCATTTCCGCATTTCATTCGGCCTAGTTTACTCGGAATGACACGTCTGAACATGAAATGAATCGAAAGTGCCGAACACTGCCGAATGAAATCTTCAAGTGAACCGATCCAACAATGTTGGATATTTTCCTTCGGCGTCCTTCACTCGCGCGCGCATGCGCGCGGAAGAGAGCAAAGTGAATCGTCTGAACACCGAGTGAACTCTCAATCAGTTTGTCTCGCGTCCTGTACGGGAAGGACCATGAAAGGACGCTATCAAATCGCACGCAAAACGTCAAAATGGTATTCGTTCGGCTAATTTGTTTGCTTTTGGGAACACCTCTCATATAAATTTTTGGGTCTCCCTTATTATCCATGTATTTTATATGTTTTTTAATATATGTAAGATTATTAATTTGTAGGAAAATGTTCGTAATAAAAAAAGTGAAATCAAATTGTGTTATTATGCCATAAAAAATAAAAAGGTTTATAAGACGACAAAATACTGTTTTTTTATTTATTTTTATTTAATTGTGGCAACAAAATTGCGTAAAAATCGATGCATCTGACATGTTTTTCCTTAAAATTCGGGGCTGGACCGCGCTGGAAAACAAACTAATTCCAGCGCGGTTGACCTCGCTCGGCGACGCTGTGGTCGGAATGGACGAGTGAACGCTTATTTCTATAGCGCCGTGTGAACATGGAATGAAACAAAATGGACGATTGGGCCGAAAAAACATGGCGGAAACCTTCCCTCGAGTGAATCGTCTGATTCCAGCTTTAATGGCAGACGACAAACTGGTAAAATAAGATTCAGCACGCGGTGTAGCAAAATGGCGAGGCCATAAATAAACCAATCTCAGAAGGCACGGCCCTCTTTTATCCAGCTTCGTATTTTTTCGTCACCGTATCGAAAAACAGGCAGTGTAGTTGAGTGTAGCTCGGCCCTTATCTCTACTGACTTCACACCAGTGCTGCCATCTTGACGGATTTCCCTCCATATCTGACGGATTGGGTGCCCTCGAAACGGAATAAATGTGTATCTAACGGGTTTTACAAGATGACGGATTTCCTGGCGGAATCGAATAAAAGAACAAAGTACTTCATTTTATCGGCGAAAGTAGTCTTTATCTCATAGCCACCCAGAATATGAAATTCTGTGGAGGAATTTTTATCCCTGAAATTCTTTAGCCACTGCTCACCCCCCAGGATACGAAAATATTCAATAACTTAGCCAACGGAATCGTTTTTTTTTGTTTAACGGAATTCTGACGGATTTTCCTGTAGGTTTTAGCGGAAATGTAGATTCCAAGATGGCAACACTGCTTCACGCCATTGTTACCAACCGGCACGCGTTAAAGTGAAGCCGTGAAGCGTCAAATTTGTAGAGTCGCCGCATTTCGTTGTCGTGTATTCCTGCGTGCTTGCCGGTTTTCAGCCATTTTACGCCGTAAATTTAACATTTTTACTATATTTAACAAGCAGTCTAAGTTTATTACATTTTAAAACAAACAATTCGAGCGCTTTCACACCATGCCAGTAAGTACTGATAGTAACCTCAAATTCGTCGTGTTCTTGTATTTAAACCGACAGTAATTTCGTTTACGAATAATAAATATACCTACATGTTCTTGTTTTTTACTTTCGGTTTTGAGTTTTTAGGCATCTTGAAGTTGTTTGGCGTTCACAGTTTTATCTGTCTTTCCAGGAAACTCCCGCTGTGCCGGCTAAAGGCGGCCGCAAGAAGGCAGCCGCCAAGGGCGGCGCAGTCGTGCCTTCTGTTGTAGCCAAGAAGAAGAAGGTAATATTCTTTGAAAAATAATATTCCTGTTTACTTTCCGCTTCGATTTTTTAGGCATCTTGAAGTATTTGGTGTTTTAAACGGTTTTTTTAATCCATCTTTCCAGGAAGCTCCCGTAGCGGCGGGTAAAGGCGGTCGCAAGAAGGCAGCCGGTAAGGGCGCAGGCGCTCCTTCTGGTGCAGCCAAGAAGAAGAAGAAGAACGAGGATTCCTCCGACGAATCTGAACTGGGCGAAGAAGAGGAAGAGTCAGACGAAGACAAGAATGGCTCTGATGGTAACAAGTCCGATTCCAGCCAACAGAAGGATGTACCCAAACATTTCCATGTAAGTATTGTTATTTTTCCATGCTTTTACAAATGTAGTTTTCAATACAAAATGTCCTTCAACATCTTTGTAAAAGTATAACTATCTTATAGTTCATTGTGTTTAATTTTTGCTACTTTTATTATCGATCTGAAATGCTAAACAAAAATGGTGGGAAAATAATAAACTGCTCGATTTGGGGTTATTTACCAATGTCCTTTTAGCTAGTGGAAAGCATTTTTTCTCAGGCTCAAGAAATACAACAATAATTGGAATTGATAACATCTGGATGAAAAATTCTCACTGTATTTTATCCATTGAAATAATCCATAATTATGTTTTTGTACTGTATAGGAGTTTCCTTGTTGACATAATTCAGATCCTAATAAATGTTGGTTTTGTTTGCAGTCCGGGAACTTTGTTTTGTTGAAAAGTGATGTGACATGGGACGGGGACACCGTCAAGTCGAAAGCTTCAGAGATCAATCTGTGGAAGATTGACTGCAAGGCTCTCCTGCAGAAGTACACTCCCTTGGAACAAAATGGAAAGACCATTCACAAGTGTACAACCCAGGTAGGAATTTCATTTACACCAAATAATCATTGCGGGTGCTGGTGGCAGCTCTGTTGTAACCTGTAATTCTTGTAATATGATGACTAATGTGCATGTTGTATTTTCAGTACTCGGGATGGAACGTGGACAACCGGGAGAATTACTACTCCGTCACAGAGATCCTGGACAAGGATCCCAAGACTACGGAGAAGCAGCCTTGCGTGGCGATAGACCTCGCTGAGCTTATCAAAGTTAAAAACAAAAACTAAAACATTACTCATTGTATAACAATTTTTTTTTTACTTTTTCATTCATCTTTTGACCCAAGAAGTATTGTAATAATTGTAGAGGTTAATAATATTTTTAAAACATGGCGAATATTAATTAACCTTCTCTCTTTGTGTATCTCGTCAGATTCTAATATTTTTTCTAAATGCCCTCTTTTTTTTTTTGTTTCTCGTAGTTCATAAGTTTCGTTTTCATTAGGCTTTTCTTTTGTATTGAATAGATGTTTAATTGATCTGATTTTCTTATTGTTTTATAACTCTGAGTAAAGTATAATAAAGAAATAAAAATGAAAAAATTAAGTGTTATTATTGGTTTACTTCCTTGGTTCAAACGTGGTGGATAATGGTAGATTCAGACTAGGTCGACGTACGTATGCATCGCTACGCCTAACAATATCTGGGGCTACTTAGCAACCATAGATTATCAATGAAAATTTATGTTTTGGAATCACATTGGCCACACGCATTGCGACGTGCGATGTTTGTGGCCATTTTCATAGAAAATGTATGGTTACTAAGCATTGTTTGGCGTAGTGATGCATATGTACGTCGAACCAGTCTGAATCTACCTTTAGTGTTGCACAGTTTCAAATGAAAGATTGAGTATTGCTTCCATAGATGATGAAAACAAAGGAGATGGATGGATCACGAACCATTATTAGTATTGAACTGCTGCTTGAAAGTATCCCCGACATTGTTCAACCCTACTGCTGCAAACTGCGTCTTCGCGAAGCGGCGCCCTGCCTTTGTTTTTTTTTTTAAATCGATACCACACAAGAGTCCTAACTGCTCCTATCTGGAGCCAGTAAGACTGCGGCATCCCCAATTGGGGTATGTTGTGAGGCAGAAGGTAATGGAGATGGGAAGAGGAAGGTGGGGAAGTCCACACCCGTAACTTTAATTGGCTCTGCAGTTTAGTTGTAGCTCAGCGGCAGTCATGTCTCCATGCCAAAACTGCGTCTGTTTCTATAGTATATCATATGGGATTTTTCCTTTCCAAAATCCTAATGCCGGGCTGGCTGAGATGAATGCATCGGTCTAAGTCCAGGAAAAATCTGCCTGTGAACAGTCACAAATATCTATGGACCTGCCTTGTCTAAACCTAACCTTAATCAATAGGTAATCAGTTTCGTACCCATATTCACTACTGTTATGAGGAAGCAGGCCTGGTATGTCTGGATTTTCCTGTTTAACTTCTTCGAGGCAGGTAAGTAGGTATCTATTTGTTTTGTGCCGCTGTCACCGCCACGCTGCTAACGCGCCGCGTTGACAGAGGTCGAACATAATCCTAATTCATTTCTAGAATATAATGACCACCAAAATGTTGCCTCCAGGCTAGTTATCTTGGAAGCCTGACAAATTGGATCATCAATGAATTAGCATTCATTGTCAAAAATGAATAATGCGAAGCCGGGTTTCAAAATCGGACGTAAAGCCATTTTGTCCAAACTGCATATGCCTAGTGTATACGGAAGTTTTGGGAGATTTGCTGATAAAAGCACATTACCGAGGAGTTAATATACTCGCAAGCGAGCAGCCAACCCAGGAGAGTGGAAACGAGCAAAAGAAAAGAAGTTGAAGCCATGACATTACATGAATTAATTGTCAGTTCATTATAATTTTGACTAGGTACTAAATTACCTACTTGTAAATGATACTAATCAACTATTTTTATGAATATGCCTAGCTATTTTTTGGATTTACCGAGTGAACGCATTTTTGTCTGATATTGTTTCAGGCATGACATCTGTCATTGCCATCGTGAGAGGGCGGTTCAGTGTTCAGTAGACATGGGCAGATTTATAACAGTAGTGAATCGATTCAATCTGATTCCCTTGGCCTTCTGAACTGATTCCTTTCATTCGATCCTTTAATTCATAAAATTCCCAAAAAAAAAATTATATATGTATGAAATAGCCGGTTCCCACGGGGCGACTTTTGTCGGTCAACTCGACAGTTGAAAGCTAATCGACACGTGTGAACACTTTGTCAACAAAGTTATCAACTTTTTTTGTTGCTAGCGAAAGTTGATAGCCCGTCTACTTTTGTCGTTCAAGTATGACTATCGCCATTTTGGTTTTACTAATCGTTCGAGTTTTACATCGAATCGTCGCGTCTGAACACATGTTTCAAGTCGCTTATCATTTTTAGTTACTCGCGGGAAAAAGTAAACGTCAGGCGTTTCATTTATTCGGTACTATTTCCTACCGTCATAGAATCCGTTTCAACCAAAAAATATCTGAAATGGTCGGACGATTTAATGTTCAGATTTATGGATCTGTACCAAAGCCATCCCTGTCTTTCGGATCAAAAACAAGAAGTATACAAAAATAGAATATTATTTTTGAAATGTAAATAATATTATTTTGAAAAAAATTGTGTTGGATGCGCCTAATTCACTCCTTCTCATGATCTATTTTCTCATCCAAGTACGACGTTTTTTATATTTTTTCATAATCTCCAGCTCCTCTCACAGAACATCAGAAATTAGATAGACGCACGCACTAACAATTTCAGTTGACGCCATTTTGAATGTCAAAATCGGTTCAACTTAAATTGAAACGTGTGAACAAAATGTTGCTCAACTTTTTTCGTAAAATAAAAGTTGGTCAACAAAAATCGAAACGTCTGAACGCCCCATATAAGACTCGTTTTCAAATTATATATACTTATACTACTTAATGTTTGTCCTCGTAAAGAATCTTTAAAAAAATATGGTTCCGACTAAAATAAAACATTTTTCACATTTCACAGACTATTCTAAACATATTTGCATAAGTATTAGAGGAGATGTACCGAATATGGCATATGTCCCTAATATGGGATAGTGGTGTTTCTCAAAATGTAAGGGAGAAAAGGCTCTATAACCCAGCGTTCCCCATTCCCCACCTACCGACCTTAAATAAGTCAGTATTCTTCCGGACGCCGGCCACACCACATGGGCCTGAGAGAGTGATTAAGTTTTCGTGCCTCACCGATATGATATTTACGTAATTTTCATTTTATTTTTTCTCAAAAAATTTTCTTCACAAAATTCTCAATCTTTCACTGATCGGCAAAATTATTATTTAACTTTTATGTTTTCGTAATGTTTTGAAGTTAAATACAAGTAAATTTTATTCTATGAATATATTTGATAGTATTGATCTTGTTCCAAATATGGGATTTCTTGATGACCCTAATATGGAATAGTATCTCATATTAGGAACAGGGTTTCTAATATGAAATTATAGTAGAACTAAATTTCTTTTTTGCTATTGTAGTTTGTATTTTGGCCTACATGAAGGTCAAAATGTCGGAGAAGAAACAGCGGAAGACGTGGAATACAGAAAAATTGATAAAAGCCATGGAAGCTGTAAAATCGAAGACCATGGGATATCAGAAAGCCGCCATTCTTTACGAGATCCCTCGAAGCACTTTATTCAGACTGTGTAAGCCTAGCGCTGAAGAAGATGCCATGGAAGATGCGCTTGAACGAAATTCAGTCTTGGGCCCAGTTTTAGGCGACAGTTGCTGGATTACCTATCCAAACAGAACTATTTACGGACTGGTTCCAGCAATTCAACAAATATACGAAACTAAAACCTTGACGGACTTTACAGCCACACACTCAGCATTGATGTTATAGATAAAGCTCGTGAGCATCATGTCACCACTCTGTACGTACCTTCACATTCTATCAGGTAGTGATAGGAGCTTTAAAGACATATTACAGCGAAGAAATTCGGCAATGGCTTCTAATGAATCAGAAGCCTTTGTCTGTCTTCGACAGCGTGAAATGTTTTTGAAAAGCATATCTGAAAATAAAATGTGCAGCTTTAGCCGTTAACGGTTTCAATGCAATTGGAATTTACCCCATCAACCGGAATATATTCAGGGAGAGGACTTCCAAGAAAATGAGGACCAAGAAAATGATTGTCCCAACTCAATCAGTATTCCAACTAGCACGTCATCTGCTGACCCAAGCCTGTCCTCATAAGCCCACATATAATTACGCCCTACATCAACAAGAAAAGACGGTTTCCACTAGAGGAAGAAAAGCAGGAAAAACTGCAGAACAAAAAGGGGTGTTGTGAAATATGGCACGAAAATATTTGACCCCACTAGTGGAGGCTAGTGGGGTCCAGGTGAAAAAAGAAGTCTTGAAGAAACCCATCAGAGATTACGAAACGACTCTTCTGAGCTGTCACGTACGAGTATGTCGCTGTTATCCCATTCTTCTGAAGACATTCCGACGGCAATCCAACCTCGTGATGATGAGTCCGATGAGGTTTGTGATATATAGGCACCGCCATTGGTGCCATATTGAGTGTTCGGGAGCAGATAATATTGATTTTATATGTGATTATTGCATCGGAATCGGTGTATCCCATAATAGGAGCACTTTTTTGGACATTGGTTTTTTCTATGTTTTTACTTTTCGTTTAAAATGAAGACGTTAGTGTGTTTTTTTAATGTTTCGTTGACATTTTAAGTTACGTAACTATTTTTCCAATGATTTTAATATGTAATACTTAATAAACGATTTAAATATAATTAATTAGAATTTTTTTACCTAAGCTATCCCATATTCGGTACATCTCCTCTATTATTAATAAAAACCAATGAATTGCGATAAAAGTCTTCGCATAAGTTGAATGTGAAAATATAGTTACAAAAAATCACCATACATTTTTTTTTGTTCGCTATTTGGACGACATTGGAGACATATTTTTTAAATCAGAATTTTTGTATGAAACTTACTAGTTTTTTGTACCCTAAATATATAGCAATGTTTAAATGTCAATTAGGTTTATATATATTGACGTTAAATAAACTAAGAATCAACATTTTAAAAATTGTCCCTAACTATCGAAACATTTTCTTGACACTGAATTATTGACATAATAAACCAACTTTTTGCATCACAAAGAGTAGAAATCTAACTTTAACAACTGGCAATACTGGTCATGTCTCGAAAAGAAACATCACAATGACACGCCGCCATTTGTTTTGGCGCTCCGCTCTACGTGCTGATGCGAATTTATATTTTTTCGGGAATAGACAAACGAGAATAGATAAATAAGTACCTATAGACAAAAAACATTACAATGAGTGGTGATTTGATATTACGAAAAGCGAGTCCGACACGACCAAGCCGCTTGATGGCAAGCATGTAAATTTGTTGTCTATTGTTTTCTATTAATCTCTATGCTTTTAGGCTTGCCGCGGCGCATCAAGCCTCTCCTCCAAGCCTGGCCACGCCTTCGGTGATTTCGTGGCGGTCGAAAGGGGGTTGAAAGTGAATTTTGTGCGAAATGGAATATAACAAAGACAAAGCATTATTTATTGTGTTATAATAAATTTTATATATTAATATTGTAATATAACATTAATTAGTAAAGCAAGTACAATTATTTTTCTCCATTTCTCAGATGTTTATTTATTTATTTAGGAAAATCAACAGATTGTTTACATCAATTAAAATAAAATTAAGAATACAAATAAAATCTAAACAGATTTTCACATTACTATAATTATAATTAAAAAAACTAAGTGGGCTGAGATAATATTTTTTAAAAATACAACATTGGGATTGGTTTATTTATGTTGTGAAGTGTGCGGGCCATCATATTGTTATACAAAGACAGTTGGCAGTTGAGGGTTTTTAGTTGCCTCAGTGGGCGGAAGCGCTAAGCGCTAAGCGCCTCCGCCCACTGAGGCAACTGAAAACCAACTACAACCGGCTGTTTTCTCTGTCTTGATTGGTCAAAAAGCTTGTTTAACCATAGACGAATAACAATCAGCTGACAGCTCGCAACTAGCAACGGCCGCCCAGGCCAATGAGCAGTGACAGTCGCAAGATGGTCGCAAGTCACCGCTTGCGTTACCATTGACAACGGGGTTTTGTGTGATTGTGTAGTGTGCGGACCATCACATTGTCATACAAAGACAGTTGGCAGTTGAGAGTTTTCAGTTGCCTCAGTGGGCGGAGGCGCTAACTCCGATAAAAATGGCCGACCGCATGAAAATGGTTCGTGACGACGATGTGACTTCAAATCTTCGCATCCAATAGAAAGCTTTTTAGCTTTATATGCTAATTCTATGAATGCTCAAAAGTCAAAACGGGTACACGATTCGCGAACGACGATTTCCCGGCGCGAACATATTTATCGAAAATACTTGATAATGCAGTGTCAAAGGCTCTACAGATTTTGGTTCAAGTCGACATAAGGGACACACAAGATTATGAAGGTATACATCTGTTTTATATTATGTGAAAGGAAACATGTTTTGTTCTCGAAATTTGGTTAATGTATAATGTTAATGTTTCAGAGCGTGACAGTGACTTCAGAGTCATGCACTGTGTCGATTGCTGCCAAAAGGATTACAAAAGATTACGAAGCAAATCTGTGTTTCATTTTCCATACACATGCATCGGCTCATTCCAGGATTCATCGTTGCAGCATTTTTGTTTAAAAGGTATTACAGACTACCGGACGTTTGTCGATTGCTGCCAAAAGGATTACAAAATATTACGAAGCAAATCTGTGTTTCATTTTCCATACACATGCATCGGCTCATTCCAGGATTCATGGTTGCAGCATTTTTGTTTAAAAGGTATTACAGACTACCGGACCTTCTGAATAATGTTAATCATCTTGCTTTGGTGATCCACGATCACACGAATTCATTCATATTCACTAGCTAATATCGTCCCAAAGAGAGGCTTTGCACCAATATTCTTGTATTTCTTGTTTCTGTGTTAGGTATCTATATTAATATATAATAAAATTGTTAAACATACTATTATGAGTTTTCATTTTTCTGTTTTAAGCAGAGGAATGTCAAAATTCGATAATATCGCAAGAACGACCAATTATATTTGAAAATATCCTTTTACAGGAATTGAAATTTCAAGTATTTTAAGGTTAATTTAACGATATCTCGATTTCTTTACAGAGCAACGGGTTCCTATCTGACACAGCGCTATTCTGAGAATATGAGCTGTAAAGAAAGCTACTTTAAAGCTCATTTTCTCAGGACAGCACTTTGTCAGATGAAACCTTCTTGTCCTGTAGGAACATTTTGACATTTCATTTTTAAAATAATATTTTAGGCTAATGGATTGGGTATGTTCGGAAGCAGGATTATATTGTCTATGGTCTTGCTTTTTGAGTTTCCTCTATCCTTGTCTATGGTGTGTGACGTCAAAACTTCCCTTTGTTGCCATATCCATGGTAAACTAGTTACCAAAGTTGCCCCATACAAAAAGCCCGAAGATATCAATCTAATAAGTGGTTTATTTATGGTCTTGTGTAAAGAAAAATAATTTCCAAACATTATAGTAAGTAAGATTAAGAAAGGGATGCTTAGATGGTTTGGGAATGTAGAGCGAATGAATTAAGAAAGGAGTGTAAAGAGAATTTATGACGCGAATGTGAACGGTAGAAGAAGCCGAGGACGCCCAAGGAAGACGTGGCACGATCAAGTAAATCAGATACTTGAGTCGGGCCATGTCAAGAGTCAGAATAATAGAAGAGTATGTAAGAGAAGATGTATGAATGTCAATGAGGCAAGGAGCGTGTGCCAAGACCGAGTTGTTTGGCGGTCCGTCCTCTCTGCCTACCCCTGCGGGGAAACGGCGTAATGGTTAGTTAGTTAGTTAGTTTTTTATGTTTTGAAATTTATTAAGCAGGTTATAAGTTACCTATAAATTGTAATTTTTTGTGTTCAAACATCTTCTTTAATTTTTTTTAAATTTCAGTGTTATATTTTTTCGATTTTTTTTTTGAAGAAGTAAGGGACGTCCGAGGAAGACATGGCACGATCAAGTGAATCAGATACTTGAGTCGGGCCATGTCGAGAGTCAGAAAAATAGAAGAGTATGTATGAGACGATGTATGAATGTGAATGAGGCAAAGAGTGTGTGCCAAGACCGAGGTGTTGGGCGGTCCGTCCTCTCTGCCTGCTCCTGCGGGGAAACGGTGTGATGGCTAGTTAGTTATATTTTTTATAAATATGGTCAGCCCACGGGTACAGGACCCTTAGGCGATCCGCTCACTGAGGCAACTGAAAACCGTCAACTGGCAACTGTCCTTGTATGACAATGTGATGGCCCGCACACTACACAGTCACTCAAAAATCCGTCGCAAGCGGTGGCTCGTGACTCGCACTGTTGATTGCCATGGCCGGCCGTTGCTAGTTGCCAGCTGATTGTTCTTCGTCTATGGTTAAACAAGCTTTTTGATCAATCAAAACATAGAAACCAGCCGGTTTTAGTTGCTTCGTCAGCGGAGCGCCTAAAACTGGCTGGTTGCTATGGTTTCCAACCAAACTTCTATGACACACAATTTTACGATTTCAGTTATTATCTCAGCTTGTTTAACCATGGATGAAGAACAATCAGCTGTCAACATAGCAACTAGAATGCCGAGTTTCGAGTCACTGCTTGCGTTGCCATTGACAACTGGATTTTAACAAGTTGTGTAGTGTGTTGACCATCACATTGACATACACAGGATAGAGAGTTTAGTTGCAAACTGTTTTTTTTTTCAGTTATCTCTTCAGCTTAGCTTCACTTAGTTTTTTATTATAATTTATATTGTGAAAATCTTTTATTAGATTTTATTTGTATTATTAATTTTATTAGTTATGTAAATAATCTGTTGATTTTCCTAAATAAATAAATAAACATCTGAGAAATGGGGAAAAAAATAATTGTCGTTACTTTTTTAATTAATGTTATATTTTAATATTAATGTATTAAAACATAAAAAAGAATGGTTTGTCTTTGTTATATTCCATTTCGCATAAAATTTACTTTCAACCCCCTTTCGACTACCCCGAAATCACACAAAGGCGTGGCTAGGCTTGCCAGAGAGGCTTGATGCGCGCGGCAAGCCTCAAAGTAGCGATGGGAATGATCGAAACTTTTACATAATCGATTTTTTTTAATCGAGACATTACAATAATCGAATGATTAATCGATTTTTTGCTCGGAGTTTGGGAGCAATAGCTACGGTCAGGGGCAGAATTTTTGTCTGTGAGGGGGGGGGGGGGGGGGGTAGGAAGCCGAAAATTATTATGGTGCATCATGTGTGGCAACGCTTATTTTTTGTTGTAATTTTATTTGTTGTTTTTGGTATGCATTTCACAAAATAACAATTATTGTTAAGCTACTTAGTTTAGCCCGTTGGTAAAAATTTCCATTAAAAATATTTATGTATGTTTAATAATATGTCAATAATTATAATTATATGACATTTTTGTTCAAAAACAATCTCTAAATAACATGTTTAAATAACGCAACATTAGTAAGTAAGTACTGCAACAACATTTCAATCACCGTTTTTCTTTCCTGGCAATGGCAAATTGGCAAATTCCTTTTTGTTTGATGGCAACATTAGTGTTATTCCTTTTTTTCACGAATTTCAAATATGTGGGCATCTCACAACAATAAAATTACTAATAAGATATTTAGTTTAGCCGGTAGGTACAAATTCCCATTAATAATATTGACAGTGTGTCTGTGTTTAACACGAAGATAATAATTTTATGTCGTTTTTGTTAAAAAAAATAACCTCTAAATAACATGTAGGTTATGGACACCTTTTCGTATGCAATTATTAACAAATTTTCATTAAATATATAAATATTATCATTAAATATATAAATAAAGTTTTCTTACTATAGAAATCGTTTCATTTTTATTACAAACTAAGAAACACCTGTTAATTTCAAATAAATTAAATATATTTGGATATGTCCATATGAAAACATATTACTTGCTGATTTTGGTAGAGTATTATTTACTGCCCTGAAGAAACTACGGTTTTAGCGAAACCCGGTCGGCATTAAATATAAAAATGGTATATACTAAGTTATTGTTTTATTTTAAATTAAATATACAATACCCAAATAGATGATACATAACCTCATAATAAACATTTTTAAATTGTTGAAAGCTATCACCATCGCCATCTTTTACGTATAAACTATACTGAAAACGAAAATCGTTACCTAGTATTCATTCATAATTTAAAATTCACACATCAGGTTGATTATAACATGTACCTATAAAATATTTCGTTTGACAAGCAAAATCACTTTCAATGACGTTTCAAGACTATGCATTCGAATTCTGACATCGGGAAGCGAGAATCGATTCCAAGTTCGATGACGTTTAAAACCGATTGTCTCGGACTGTGCATTCGAATGGATTCTGACATCGAGAAGCGAGAATCGATTTCAAGTTCGATGACGTTTCAAACCGATTGTCTCGGCCGTGCATTCGAAAGAATTTTGACATCGAGAAGCGAGAATCGATTCCAAGTTCGATGACGTTTCAAACTGATTCTCTCGGACTGTGCATTCGAATGAATTTGACATCGAGAAGCGATTTTTCAATGGAAATGAATCGAAATCATTCGATGGTAAAAAAGATCGAGTAAATAATCGATTATTCATCGATTGTGCCCATCGCTACCTCAAAGCATAGAAAATAATAGAAAACAATAAACAATAAATTGACGTGCTTGCCGGCAAGCCGCTTGGCCGTGTCGCACCACATAACGACGAGCATAGTTCCGAGCAGTGGCGGCTCGGGACTACTGGGTCACAGGGTGTGGAAATATAAAAATGGCATTAATGATGTTGTAGCCGAAAATAATTTTTTTCTTCGAAGATTCGTTTTTTTTAAATTAAGATTTTCAGGAAATGGAATTTCAAACTGAAGTTTTCTTTAATCTTAATACAAAAAACCGAATTTAAAAAAAAATCGTTTTCAACTAACCAACATCAATAATTTCTTCAAACACAGCAAACTTTTCTCGTATCACTACACACTTTGAATACATTACCACTACACTACATAGTATTAACCAATGTTGAATTCGGAAGCCACCTCCGACCTGGAGCCCTAAAATATTTGAAAAATGCTTGATTCCCCTGTTTCGCAGATTGCAATCTAGAACACAGGCGTCAGGTGGGAATACTGAAGTTTATCTATTGGTATGTAAATAGAAGATACGCTGAGGAAATCTCGAGTGTCATTTATCCCTTCGGCACCAGTGCATAGTCAGGAAACACCCTAAACTTTTCCATACTCGGTTAGACATTATTTATAACTCATGGGAACGGGTCATTTCTACAACTCGTAAAGTTGAGTTCGTCTGTGCAAAGATCTTTGTCATCTTCTAAAAATGATCCTCCACACAGCATCCCCAAAGATGACAGACCCTGAGGGAAATTATTTTCCTCCCGTGTGGAGTTAACTTTAAAAAATACTTGCATCTTTATCCATGGCTTATTTCAGTATAAAAACAAATTGTATTATTCCCAATAGTGGTGATGGTGAGTTCGGGCTATTCCAGTATAGGGAGGGGAAACACCTATTCTTGGTGTAAATATTCACATAATTATACCAAGTGCAGCTTAGAGCCATTTCAAGCAACGTTTCGGTTTCTAATGGTGGTCTTTCACCGAGGCGATACTGAGTATCTAGATATATAGTATGAATAAAATTGTTTTCAACATCTTCTAAATTCAATAAATAAATAGTACATCTTTAATTAATACATGCTAAGGGCCAATTTCTTCACAGAATCCTCGTCAAGTTTAAAGTTGTTTTCATGTCAGTTTTGTGAAACTGACCCATAATATCAATGTTGCAAAGGAAAAATGGCTAAAGTGCCATATAGCTGTGACATTAAGGGGGTTTCTCACCATCCTCCCAATAGCTTATCTACACTAATAACTGCTAATAACGAATATTTTCGATTTACGGTTTATTTATTTATTAAGTTGGAGTTTATAATTCGGTACTCGAACCTATGAATAGTGGCTATATATTGGATAAGTTGGCCGAGTTTTCTAACCACTGCGAGTATTTAATTTTTGTTTTTAATAATATTCGTTATTAGGGTAGATAAGCTATTGGAAGGATGGTGAGAAACCCCCTAAAGATGAACCTATACAATAAGCTATATTGTAAATTTGTGCTGGCGTTCATCAAATCAAGTTTTCTAGAGTTTACCACATCCCAACTATATAATTATAGCTTATTGTGTAGGTTCTTTTACAGCTGTATGGCACTTTAGCCAGCGTCAATATAAAAACAGAACTTCAAAATTAACTAAGAAATTTGACTAATTGTTTTTTCATTTAAAAAATCTCAGACACCGTCCTCAATGACCCTGTATATATTTTGATAATGGGATTCAAAGGAAAATAAATAAAAACAAAAAGAAAAATTAAAGAAATTTATTTAACCCTGGTAATATATCCATACACATCGTTGAGGTGAGAAAAATACAAAAGAATTAAGTGTTACTTTATGTGAATGAAATACAAATAAAATAGATTTTATGTTTGAGCAAGTCATATAATTACATAACGCAAACAAGCAAATGGACATCACGACCACTCTTGTAAAATAACATAATCACCTTCTAGGTGTAAGGAATAAATGGTAACCAATTAAAAACAAATTTCACCCCAAGTAAAGTAAAAGTATAGCGCAAAGTTAAATGTTAAAATATTTACTGAAGTTTATTTTTGTAAGGCGAAAGTGATTATTTTCCCAATCATTAAAGTAGTTCACGCATTTTTGGGAAGAGTGGATGTTTACCTTAGTTTTTTCACATACTTTTTCATTTTTTATAATTACGGAATATTTTTCTTTTTTTTTTAACAATTTAAACATAAGGAGTGTAAAAATGAGTCGATGAGTAACTTGTCAAATTAGGTACGACTCATAGTCACATGGGAAGATTACTCCTTTTTGGTGGCTTGTTGTTTAGCTTGATGGGCCTGCAACACTGCTACCGCCTCTTCCACCTTGGCCTTGAGAGACTCTCCGTGCTCCAGCATGTGCAGCAGTTCCGAGTTGTCTATCTCCAGCAACATGCCGGTGATCTTACCCGCCAGCTCGGGGTGCATGCGCTGAATGAGCGGGAACAGGCGCTCTCCCAGCATCTGCTTCTGCTCCTGTAAGGGAGCAGAGGCCAGCATGGAGGCGGTGAGCGGCTCTTGGCCCTGGATGTGCACAGCCTGTTGGGGGGCGGGTGGATTGCGCATGTTGGCCGTGTATTTGTATGAAGCGGGGCGGCCGGCAGCCACGGGCATGGCAGGACGCATTCCTGGGACGGCGCCCTGCTGCCCGGTGATGGGGCGTGCCGCTAGCGAGCCACGCATGGCTCCCTGGGTGGGGGCGCGGGCGGCAGGACGGAATCCGCCCATGTTGGGATAGGCGGAGGCGGCGGCCTGGGCTCCGGGCCGCACGGGGGGCTGGGCCTGCCAGCGCGGTGAGGCCCGGATAGGGGTCATCTGGGCCGGCCCGTAGAAGCGTTGGGCCGGAGGGATGGTGGGGACAAAGTATCCGCCGCCACCACCTGCTTGATAGATCTGGCCCATCTGTTGCATACGCATGTTGGTCATACGCTGCATGTATTGGGAAGCCAGATGTGCTTTGCGCTCTTCTTTACGCTGCGCCAAAGCCACATACAGAGGTTTGCTTCCCATTATCCTTCCATTCATGTCTGTCACGGCCTTGGTTGCTTCTTCGGGGGCAGAGAAACACACAAATCCAAAACCTTTGCTGCGTCCATCCTCCAGCATCACCTAAAATAAATTACAACAATATGTTAACCACTGGAGGGACACAGAGAATTATAAAAAAATCGCCTTGAGTGCTCACCTCTTTTGAAAATTTTGAATATTTCCCGCCCACATTAAAAACATCATTACTCTACATTTGTGAATGGAAAAATATAAACAAATTATAGTGCTATATAGCCAATGAATTCACCTATATTTTACTAACTGTTCTATGTTTTTAAAATTGATAGAAAAAATCTTTGACATTATAAATGCCCGAAATTTGTGCTTTAGTGATCTAAAGATTTTAAAATGCCGCTAGTGGATATATTTAATATCTATAATAAATATTGTTCTACTTTTTTATGTTCTCTATGGACTGTTTGATAATCAAGGATGCAAATATATACCAGAAAATCTATATGTGTTCAACAAATCAAAAGTTTGGTTTGAAAATTATTTTGAAGTTCGTTTGTAGAACTGAAGCTTTCGAAGTGCCAAAATTCATTCTAGAAGAATTCAAAGACAATTGATAATGCCATTGACATAAATTCTATTTTATTAACTATTTGATAGAACAAATTGCTGGCCATGAAAATGTTTCCAATAATTACAATAAATGTTTTACGATGGAACGAAAATCGGACCATTTTTGGACCGAAAGCAATCCTAGAAAAATTTAAGTGGTCCAAATTTGGACCGAAATCGCTCTAGTAGTTAAGAGTTTGGCAGATTCAATTCAATTTTTTAATAGAGCAAGGGCTGATGAGTGAATTCAAAATATATTTATTCTGATGGCAAAACAACTAGCTTTGCTAGACTTGCAGGGAACACCAAATAAAATCCGTTCCGACATCTCAACCCTTCTAAGTCTGAACTCAACTCTAATCTTCCATATAATTATGAAATTAGCTTATTTAAATGAAATTAATGTATCACCTTTCCTCTATCAATAATTCGAAATAACACACTTGAGAGTGAAAACCAGACAAACATTTGGAGAAAAACACTTAACTAATAACAAACATTCCAGTTCAAAACAATGACATAATTATAGAAGAAATTATATTCATATTAATCGAACAAAAAATACGGCAACACTTATTAAAAGGATAGCCATTCAAAGAATATGTGTCTACGAATGAAATAGCTATATGAACAGCCCGCTAAAATATATACTGAAGTAAATGTTCGAACTGAAATGAAATCTACGAACGTAGAACGCTAAAGTACATCCACTAGACTTGGGTCAATGAAACTGTGTGCGATGTCTCAGTAAAATATATCCCTCATAAATCATAGGACACACGCAGCGTTAAAAGCGCTAGCATTATTATGCTTCAACCAATGGGGTTTTTAAAATTGCAACCACTGCTATAAAATAGTATGATTCTCATTTATTTTCTTGTTACCGAATTTTAAGTTGAATATTAGATTTTCGCCAGGCGCCAGCTGGTTCTATTTTCGTAAAGCCCGCCTCATGGATAATACGGAATATTTCTTGTCGAAGTTCGATAGACGGATAATACAGAGCATTCTTTTTTTTAATGAATAGACCAATTGACAATCAAATATGACATTTGTACCAATCTTATAAAATTAATTCTTGTCAACGGGTATAGGTACAGTACCTACCTACTTTCTGGTTGAGCTAATTAACACAATATAATCGTAAAATTAAACACTTATAACTTAACCTAGGTTTTGAGTTTTCAAGTAGTTTAGCGGCTACGCTAGGTTTGTGTAACACGGTTAGTGATATAAAAGAAAGTGCCCCCTTTTTAGCACCTGCTCGCGTCAAGGCAAGAATAAACATCTCAGTTTTCAAGTAGTTTAGCAGCTACGCTAGGTTTGCGATACAAAAGAAAGTATCCCCTTTATAGTGCCTGCTCGCGTCAAGGCAAGAAAAGAATTCCAGTTTTCAGTTTTGCAAGTAGTTTAGCGGCTACGCTAGGTTTGTGTAACATGGTTTGTGATACAAAAGTGAATGCATTATTTATTAAGAATCAATATTTGCAGTATGACGATCTTTTTTAAAATTCTAGCTATTGGTACAGTGAAAAATGTGAAGGATTTATTGTCTATGAAAATATAAATAGAATATGGCGAAGAGTTCGTACACCGTGCAAGTGTATTAATTTAAATAAAATTAAAATGTTAATCACATATTTTCTGCATGTTTTTCATCTCCCCCGACATAAAAACTCACCTTTCTATAATAAGGCTAAATCTAACTGTTTGACTAAAAAATATGCCGTATTAACTGTGAGGCGGAGTAGTAAATAAATAATTAAATTTTCATTGAAGAAGACAAAAATAATAATCATAATTAAAATATGAAAATGAACAAGACATAGAAAAATAATAAAATATAATGGTTGCAACTGGGACTCGAACCCAGATCTCACGTTTTACCGGGACGGGCGCTCTAACCAATGCAGCCATTGCAATCTATTACTAGACTGTTGTATTTGTCAACTTCATATTTCAAATTTCAGAATCAACAATATTATCTTCCAAATGCTTTTTTTATTGGCAGCTACCTTTTTACACTATCTAGGTAACAAATTCTTTGAATACTTGTTTCCAATAAAAAAAGGTAGCTGCCAATAATATGGAGAAAAAAAACATTAGTCAAAGGTAATATTGTTAATTGATTAACAAAATTTCGTTTTACATAATTAATTTAAATTTTGGTAAATTTTTCACTAGCCGCCACCTGCTGCTACACTTTTAATAGACATATTTAAAAAAATAAAGTACCCCTAAACTTAATTACCACAAGAACCATCGGTTTCAGTCGAAAAAGGCTGAAAAAAATGCATTTAAATTCGATTTTTATTCAGTCAAAGTTCCAAATTTCCCGTATAAAATGTTACATTGGCCGCCATTTTTTTGTATGGATTTGACATTTGCGAAGTTTTGTTTCCATCTAAATACGCATGAATTACTTAGTTTACCCAGCCTAAGAACCTAATAACCTATTTCGTGTACGTAAATAGTTATTTCTTGTATTAATTGTTAAAATGAAGTGTAATTTTCATAATATGTGCCTTTAAAATTAAATTTTAAATTCAGTATTTTCTATCACCCCAAATAAAAACAGTCGTCTTTTATAGTAATAAAGGTGAATAAAAAGGTTTTTTCTAAAAAATATTTGTAAAGCATATCCAGTAATCCCGTAATTCAACTGAGATGGCGATATACAGTATCAGACAAGGAAGTGGGAGACATAGACAGTAGGAGATAGAACGCATGCTAAATGGGCTAAAACCAAAAGATAACGTCAGTGGCGGCATCGGGTTCCATTTAAATCTATACACGCGTAACAGCACGTACCTGTAGGATTTTAACCAGCGATTCCTGAACATATTTGAATTAAAAAATATAGCCGTCATTTTGCAGAAGATGATTCAGATCATGGTTGCGTTTTTTTTAAACATTCGTATTAAGCATGTCCAGTTTGAACGAAAGTTTACCCTTTTTATTTGTTTATATATCATCCAACAACAGTGACATCTACATTTTCTTTCACTCCAAATATACTAAGGAATCGCTGGTTAGAATATTTCAGGTTCATGCTAATCCACCCTGTATAGAAGAATATGATGTAATAAGCGCAAATAACACAACATACCTTAGCGGAGGTGATAGTTCCAAAAGCCATGAATTCTTTACGGAGACGTTCATCATCAATGGTGTCATCCAAGTTCTTCACGTACAGGTTGACTCCTTGGAATCGACTAAGACGCTCAATCTTCAGCTGCTCAAACTTGCGCTTCAGTTCAGTTTGACGGTCCGCTTTCTTTTGGGCACGCCCAACGTAGAGTGGTTTACCTTCCACCAGCTCCTTGCCGTTGAGTTCAATCACAGCTTGCTCCGCTGCGTCTGGATCTTGGAAGGCAACAAAACCAAAGCCGAGCGATGCTCCGCCTTTGCTCATTACTTTGTGACTGGTGATCCGGCCATACTTCTCAAACATTTCTCTCAAGAGTTCATCTGTAATTTCTTCGCCAAAGTTCTTCACGTAAACGTTCCTGAAGAGCTTAGCCCTTTCTCCCAATTCCTTTTCGCGTTCCTTGCGTGGAATGAATTTGCCCACATATACTTTCTTGCCATTCAGCAACATTCCATTAACTTTATCGATGGACTTGTTGGCAGCTTCTTCAGTCTCGAAGTGGACGAAACCGTATCCCTTGGAGGCTCCGGTCTCATCCTGAGCTACCTTACAACTAAGAATATTGCCAAAGGCTGAGAATGTATCATACATAGCCTTATTGTCGATATTTTTATCCAAATTCTTTATGAAAACGTTCCCTACACCAGATTTTCGGAGAGATGGATCTCTTTGAGACCACATAATTCTAATTGGTCTTCCTTTGATCATATCAAAGTTCATGGAATCCAAAGCTCGTTCCGCTGTAAATTGAAAAAATAAAATGTTGAATAAACACATTGTGAAAAAATGTGTACAATATGGCACATGGAAATTAAAATAACCGGTATTATAATTGAATACATACCATCGGCTGGTTGCTGGAAGTTAACGTAGGCATATCCTAATGAACGACGCGTAATTACGTCTCGGCATACACGTATGGAGAGTACGGGGCCCGCAGTCGAAAATTTTTCGAAAAGCGTGGCCTCGTTAATGTCGTAGTGCAAGTCCCCAACGTACAAGGACGCCATGGGGTAGTTGGGCGGTCCTGGATTCATTTTCGAGTTTTACTATAACTTCAGCACTTAACACATTTATCTTTGAAAGGCAAGACCACAACGTGGTTATTATCAACTTATCTTTTCAAAATGGCTATAGTATTCTGGAATGCCCACGTTGTACACGCACGCACTTATTCAAATAAAGTTACACTTGTTTCCCGTACGTTTTCACTACTTTTTCGATTTTTTTGGGGTTTTTGAGGGATTTTATTATTTTTTTTTTGTTTTTAACTAGATTATTTCACGAAAATTACGAGGATTGTGTGACCTATTTTGTAAGGCGACACACAACCTCACGTGAACGGACCTTGCTCATACGAGGAAGAGGCGGTGAAAGGAAGCCGTCGGCCGTTTATATACTAACCGGAAGATGGGCACAAAGTACAAACTATTTTAAGTAAAAATACATTTTTATAGGATAGAAGTGTACGTCATTAATCATTTCAAATTTAATCATTATTTTTTAGATTTTCTAAAATTATAATCACTTCTTTTTTATTTAAACTGTGTTTAATATGGTTTATTTTTGGTGCTGCCATATAACATTTGTTGATGATATTTGAATACTAATAGGGGTTAGTTATTTCTTTTCCGCAAGAACGCTTTTCTTTTTTCAGCAAAACCAAGCTATATATATAAAATGTACATAATATAATATATATATGTATATTATATCGGCGTGTCACAGATGATTATACACATGTCATTACAAAAGTATTTTTGCTCTGCATTCTATATTATATGAATAAAAGTACTTTCACAAATGCAATAATAATTGGATAATTTCTATAGCGCTATCTTTGTGAAAATTCACCAAAATTTCATAGCTGGTTCGACCACCACAACCATAAATATACCATGTGCATTGTGGTCGGAAAATTCTCAAATTATGGTATTACAAAGCAACGCGTAAAAAAATAAAAAAAGGGGTGGCCATAAAGGTTCGTTTTTTTTTTTAATTTTATTTTTATTTCGAAATACCTAAGTAACTATACCGAAATACATAAATAAATAAGTTTATAGTGCATTTCATCACCTTTAAAAAACGTTTTTTATTTTTTGGATGCATTCAGAAATATTCAATTTATTTGGATTTTATTGCAAAGCGGAAAGATTTTGACCTGACAAAATAGGCCCGAGGCCTGAGGGTTTAAAATAGAATATAATAAAACAGAACAATGCATAAAAATAAAACTGAAGAATTAGCATTATAATATGGATATGTTTTATTTTTATTTGTAGGTACATAATTATTACATAGATTATAATATATTATCTTTTATCAGAAAAGGACAATTTTTTTTTCATGGGAGTACCACGCAAGAGTCCCAACTGCTTCTGTAAGATTATGGCATCCTTAATTGGCGTATGTTAAGGTAGTAGGTAGTAGGGAGGTAGTAGGTAGTAGGTAGTCTGAAGGTAGTAGGGAGGGGAAGATGGGAATTGTTCCATTTTACACTTTTCTGTTTTATTCAGCAAAACAAATATATATCATATTGGCGTGTCACACATTGTCGCTTGAGTTCGGTTTTATCCAACAGACCAAAATGTAAATCGGGAGAAACGCTTTAAATTTTTTTTACAAAAAAGCACATAAAATGAAATTACCTTTATTGTAAGATTATTCAAATGATTTAACCGCTTGGACACATAAGCTTGTTTTTCACGATAATTTAACGTAGGTAGACATAGGAATGATGTATGTCCCGTACCTGAGTTATTAAAGTGATAGAAATTGTTATTTTTACGTATGACATCGTCTAAATGCAAAAAATAACGCAAAAAAAAGTTTTTATTTTGGATGTTGGACAATATAGAACTTGGCATTTATTAAAATATATTATCTAAACATTTAATCAAAATACACATTTTTATAATGACCACTCTGTATGGAGCTGTAACTGTAATTTACAGAGAAAATATTGAAATATTAATTACCTGTTACATTTTCCTTAGAAATTTTTGTCTTTTTCTACAGTTTACATCTTTAGGTACTTACACACTTTGTGTAGAAAAATCTCTCAGAAAATCACAAAAAATAACCTTGTAAATAGCAAAATCACAAGTGAATATGTTTACACCACCTACAACCAACGCTACATATAACACAACACACAAAACAAAATATTATAACACTAAACTCAAACCTTGGATAACTGTTGGTATCCTTCATTCTATACGTAAGCGTGATAAACTCCACGCACTCTGTAAAAAAAATCCAGATGACCATGAATCCTACATATTTTACAAGAAAAACAGAAATATTATTCCCAATCAACTCCGGATTGACTGTTGTTTCTCGAACACACTGACTGCAGAGCGCAGGAGACAATATTTCGCCTTATTCTCTAAATTTGATTATGCATGTGCCCGCTTTCTGAAAACAGGTTATTATGGCATCCCGAAGATTTTCATATCAGGTGTGCTAGCACGGTCGCTCGATATGAAGTTACCGACCGATTGTCGTTAACTTCTCATCGTTCCCTAGGACAACTGCAGATCTCAAACGTACAAACGACAGTTGATATCGAATATATTAAGGACACTTAGTCATTGTGAACTGTCACCTATTCGTTTGCGATCTGCAGTTGTCGTAGGGAACGATGAGAAGTTACCGATAGTTATCCTATCGATCGTTATAGAGCAAGCGTGCTAGGGCCTCAGGACAGAGTAACTAAAAAACAGGACGCTCCTGTTCAAAACGGGACGTATGGTCACGTTTTGTATTTATAAAATATTTATGCTTTTATAAACAGCTAAACGCTGAAGAAAACCAAAAGCTTATAGGTATTATTAGTAACATCAATAAAAGAGCTTTTATCTTTGCATTATTGTTTTTATTCATACTATTATTACACAAATGCCCACTAAATCTCAGAAACAGCATTTAGTTTTTTGCAAAGCAAAAAGATTTTGACCTTCCAACGAAATAGGCCTGAGGGTTTAACCGCTTGGGCACATAAGCTTGTTTTCACGACAATTTAACGTAGATAGACATAGGAATGACGTATGCCCCGGATCTGAGTTATTAAAATAGAATATAATAAAACAGAACAATGCATAAATAGAACACTGAAGAACTAACATTGTAATATTTGACGGCCGCCGTGGTCCAGGGGCAGGGCTCTTGACTAGAGATCCGGAGGTCGCGGGTTCAAATCTCGGCGT
Organism: Limnephilus auricula; assembly: GCA_951813805.1. Classification (NCBI taxonomy): domain Eukaryota; kingdom Metazoa; phylum Arthropoda; class Insecta; order Trichoptera; family Limnephilidae; genus Limnephilus; species Limnephilus auricula. The sequence goes on along the minus strand of OX638390.1, from coordinate 13,387,424 downwards.
GCGCATATAAATTGTATTTGATTGATTAGTGTTTTCACAAATTAATCATTTAAAAATAATGTAAGGTATTTGTGACATGTTCCAGAGTGGAAGATACTGTGTTTAGTGACTAGATCTGAATAGCCAGGTACTTCCTCACATTCCTCTTCCCCTCACCACTTACCTTCAGCCTCACAACATACCCCAATTAGGGATGCCAGTTTCACTGGCTCCAGACGCGAGTGGTTTATTACATAGATTATATTTTGTATATTATCTTAATTATCTGAAAAAGACAAAAATATTTTTTTTATATGTGAACACTGAAAAATAGTCCTGCTCCCAACCGCCTGGAGCCAGTAAGACTATGGCATCCCCAATTGGGGTATGTTGTGAAGCTTAAGGAAGTAGAGAGAGGAAGGTGTGGAATTGTTCTATTTTTCACTTTTCTGTTTTATCATGTACCTATTGTTTGTTCCGGTTGCGGTGATGGCTACTGCTACTACAGCAGATTACCTTAAAATTTCATCAAAATAAACCATTACAAATGGAAGAAAAAAACCTGACATTCTAGATCAGGGGTGGGGAACCTTTTTGCCGTCTATGGATGGTATTTAAGTCCCTTTGCTGGATGGTATTTAAGTCCCTTAACGGAATGGCTCCGGCTTACTTATCGGAATTATGTATTCCTGAAAATTCCAATTCTCGACAATCAACCCTCAGGTCAGCAGCATCATCAGCTATCGGGAGGTTAAAAGAACCAAAGCACACACCAGATACTAAGTTCAGTGAGCATGCTTTCGGAGTGTCTGGACCTAAAGCTTGGAACGGACTGCCACATGAGTTAAGAATGATCACAGACTCGGCAGAATTTAGAGCTAAACTTTAAACTCACCTTTTCAGACTGTCTTATCCGTAAAGTCAAAAACCTTTCACCTTTACTGCCCGCGACATTTTAAATAACTAATTGTGTAAAAATTAGAGCAAATTCTTATTTGAAAGCTTTGGTAAAGGTCACTTTGTGAAAATTCTCCAGTCCTAAAGAATCCTAAAATTTCTCAAGTCTTTCAAAATAAATGTTAACTCAACTTTGGCTTTAATCTTCTTATAAATTAATACTAACAGTGATGGGGTAGCAAATGTAAAATCATGCAATGTCCAGTGTTTTCAATATATTGTCCTCCGCGTACACATTGTTATTGTCTCCAAGCATAAACTTTCTAATTAAAGTGTGTTTATCAGAGGTGACCGGCCAGGTAAGTATGTTTCTGTATCTGTTTGTAAACAATAAAACTTAGATGTGCCTAAAAATTCATAAAAAAAATAATATTAAAAAAAAAAATGTACAGCACCCTAGAGGTGATTTTTCACAAAAACGGTGCTCTACAAATTATCCAATTACTATTATTATTAAAGGGGCTTATGGTTTAGCTTAATCCAGTCCCACCTAAAGTATCTATTAATATGGGGAAACGCACACATTACATACTTAAACGATTTACAAAAAATATGGAATAAAGTTATAAAAAAAACTTTCAATTAAACCCTGATGCCCCCAGAAACAAAACTATACCAAGAAATTAACTTATTGAAAATTGTATGAATGTTACATATGCCTTTGAATCTACAAAATATAAAATGGACTTATTCACATGAACGAAACGTTTATAAAAAAGTCACAAGTACATGAAAACTATACAAGGCAACATAATAAATTATACACAACGAAATCTACTGAAAGAAATAACAGTCTTCACCAAAATTAATAAAATCTTTAAACATAAAAGCAATTAACATTCTGCAGAACTAAAATATAACAAATTAAAGCTACCCGGCGACCACCCAGGCTAAACAGCGGACAGGCGATCAGCGCACGAACCATCAGAGTGCATTTCTCAGTGCGCAGAACCTAATGCGCACTTGGGGGACAATCCATATTGTCCCTTTGCATTTTGGTTCATTCTTTGAGATTCGTTCGCAATCCGAGACCCGCGCATGCAAACTTTTATGTGAATTTCAAATACCGTGGGGATAATCCAATGGATCCCCACATAACAAAAGTTGCATACTTTCGGGCAGGAATCGCTCGCGTTCAAATTAATTTCGATGATAATCTTGCAAGATAAAGAAGGGTTATTTTTATTATACTGTATTATAAATAGTTTATCTATAGACATTTTAATTTTTTTGTGGTTAGACATCTGATTAGCATAATTTGACCATGAAATTTTTTGTTTGAGAAAATTTATATTATATTCTCCGGGTAGTGAGATTACAATACATTAGGTAGTAGGTATATGTAAAAAATGTCGGTCCCCATGATCACAGAAGTGCTCGAGCCGCCACTGATTATAGCTTAGAATTGTGTACCTAGTTATAAAGCGAAATATTTATATTTCTTTAACTTACTTTATAACAAATAACAACAAAAAAATAATTTCAAATTTTGGGAAAACGTAGAACAAGGAACCTGCGCAAAGTCATCATTCTTGTATTTCAAAGAATATAAGTCTAACAGCTGGTATCATTTCAAGTAAAAAATAAATTACTCAGGATACAAAATTGATGACTGCATGACAATTTGGATACAATTCAAATACGGTATTGGCAGTGTTTTTAGATGGTATCTTAGCACTGATTTCGTCATTTAAAATACACTCCACGGCTTTCTGGTGACTCAATTGGTTCATTTCAGATGGGAGGAACTTTAAAATTCCAATATTTTCTCCATTTCTCTGCAAAAAATTAGAATAGGTAAATACCATAATTAAATATTATAATATTATAAGGAACCTTACGATACCTACACCACTGGATGCAAAAATATTATTCAATGATACCCCATTTAGTTTAACACTAAGTATTGTGTTCGAAAGATAACTTATAAACCAATGCAACATATTTCCACCGACTCCAGCTTTAAACAGTTTTTCTGCAACAATAGCGTGACAAATCTTGTCAAACGCCTTGCTGAAGTTAGTGTAAATTGAGTCAACTTGAAGCTTCATCGCCATTGCATCGCAAATTAAATTTTGATATAACATGTGATTAGTAAGTGTCAATTATTTTTTCCAGAATCAACTTCACAAAAAGTTTTCAAATTGTTATATAAAGTATGCATATCAGTCTATAATTAGTTACTTCGTTTTATTTCCCTTTTTGAAAATCGGTGTTATATAACTAAGTTGCCATAGATCAGGAAATATACCCTTCGCCATATAATGATTGAAGTATGTGTAGAGGGGATAAGCGAGAACGGTGACATACTGCTTTAAGAGTAAAAGTGGAATGTTATCAGGACCGGCATTTTTATTGGGATCAAGAACTTTAATTTGTTTTACAATGATCTCAGATATCAGAAATGAATTAATATTGTTTTTTTTTTGGTTTCTGTTCTTTGGGTTTTGGCCCAAATAATCAGCGGTCCTGATAAACCGCTGTACCAATTAAGTAAAATCAACTGTATTGTTATGGAAGAGAAAAGAGAGGCTTGAAGGAGTTCGTGTAAATCTTCATGCAAATTCGGATCAACAGTATCAATTTTCAATAATGGAAAAAAACATTATTCGTTTATGGAATGAGCATGAATTTTATAAATAAGAGAGAAGAGCAGTAAGAGTGAATGATGATTTTACAGTCATAAGCCAGTGACCCAATGAAACAGAATAAAATACAATAAACTCTCAAAATACAGGCACCTTGACTCACCTTGCATTGTAAACTTAGCTCATAGTTTGCATCCACTACGGGCCAATTTTGTTCTAGAACATTTTTATCCCAACTGATAGTGTTACTATCGCAGTCGATGCGCCCTTCAGCACTCACCAGTCCTGACCACAACTCAGAAGCAAAATGCGGAGCTAGAGGAGCTAACATTATTATCTGGTAAGCAAAAGCACGTTCAAATTGCTTACTGTGGGCCATAAAGTTTATTGGACATCTCTGCAACAGAAACATACTTTTTATATTCTATGTAATCAGAAAATAAAAAGGCAACATTCAGATTCTCTATTGTTACCAGCTCTACCCTATGAGCTATCAGGACCAGGGGCGGTTCTAGAGTTGAGCTAGAGTGCTAAGATTAAAAAATAGGACATTATTGATGTTGTTGTAACTGAAAATGATGTTTTTTTCCACAATTTTTTAAATGAAGATTTTTCAGTCTGGGAGGCACAGCATGCCCAAAATTTAAAAAAAACTTCACACAAAAATTGAAATTATGAAAAAAATAAATCATATTCAGCTACAACAACATTAATATTGACGTATTTTTCAATCTTAGCACTCTAGCTTACTGAAAAGTCACGGACCGACAATGATCAAGACCTTATTACATTTAAGGCCCTGAGGAATATAATTTCCTTCAAGATGTATATCATCTTTGGGGATGCTGTGTGTAGGATCTTTTTAAGGAAATGAAGGAGAGGAAGTTCTGGGAAGGAAAATGGTATAAGGGGCAGGTAGGAATCTGGGCGTCATTGGATCCAGGAGAAACAGACATATGAATCCAACCCTCCCACTGCAGTGCAAGGCGATGGGTCGAGAGAGTCCTGCTGGAGAGGTCAAATGGTCTCCCTTAACCAGTCTCTCTCGATCTGGCCTGAGAGTGAGCAGACGCTTCTGCCGAAAAGATTTAGACAAACCTCACCCCATGAACACGGGCACCCCTGTTAAGTTACCTTCCCGGGGCGGCGGTACCCACACCCGCCTCCCAAATTGAGAATAAATTGAATACATTCTTTGAGTTCCAAAACTTAGCATTCACAATATATTAGTAGTTTGATTTAATTTGTATCTTTGTAATGTCATAATACACACCCAATTACAAAATAATTTATTCAACTTACCCTTAAGCTATTGGTGAGACCTTGCAGTCTTGATATGCCGACACTCAGTTGATAGGAAAAATTAAAATTAAACGTGGTAGCGCTCACAAAGTAATTGACAGAACTACACAGGGTTTCCTCATTGTCTTTAAATTCCTTTGAATTTAAAATGACATTTTTCTCTTCGGCATCAACGGAAGTGCTTCTTACTTTGAGAAATTGCCCCATTGACAGCCAAAGCCTTCTTTGCCAGTTCAGAACTCCGGGAAAAGCTGTGAAATATCATTAAATACAATATAATATTCTATGCATAAGTAAATTTAGATAAAAACTACAGAACTATAAAAATAATATTGAAAAAGGGGGGGCGGTTGAATTTGAAAACTCACATCACGGTGAAATTAATATATTATGCATAAAACATACTTGTACTAAACCGATGTCTGAGAGACTTGGAGCCATAGAATAAAGAAGAAAATTAGAAATGTAATGGAAATCAATGCCCATTTAGCATGCTCTCTTTTTCTCTTACTCTTGCTTGATATTGTATATATTATATATTAATCCAGATTATTCCGTGTAGGCAATGGGCCCCTCCCACTATACCTATTCATGTTAATAATAATAATTGGATAATTTATAGAGCGCCGTTTTTGTGAGAAATCACCTCAAAATATTAAACTTTACACATTCCAATAAAATTTACAAATTATCGCTAGGAATAGTTTGAATTTCATGATGGTGAAACACAGGTCTGCATATCGTCTACATATCTTAAATTCTTCTGCGTATCTGTCACAAAGCACTCTACACTCTTATTCCACAGTACATAAGCACTATAATTAAATTTGATTATAATACAACATACTTGCACTGGACCAATGTCGGAAAGACGTGGGGGCTACGTCTGCTAGCATGAATAGTCTTGTGGTGTCACATCCATATTCTTCAAACATCTGCGATGGATCTACTCCATTGAATTTGGATTTACTCATTTTTTCCCAAACAATTTCCACAGGTTTACTATCGGCTACTGTAACAGCGAGACCTTTTTTCGCATTTTTAATTTTTACTTCACTTTCTGTAATGTATTTTCCAGACTCTTTCACTATGAAAGCTTTCCCCATAACCATTCCCTGAACAAGTAATCTCTGGAAGGGTTCTTTTTCTGGTAGTTTACCAATTGAGTGTAGGAAATGGGACATAAACCGAGCATAGTACAGATGCAACACAGCATGTTCTTTTCCTCCAATATATAAATCTACTGGAAAGTCTTCCCATACTTTTTTCTTAGCAAATGCCTCATCACTATTTTTTGCATCGAGATATCTGAGATAGTACCAAGAGGAATCTACAAAAGTGTCCATTGTATCTGTCTCCCGGGTGGCCTTCCCTCCGCAGCTGGGACAACTTGTGTTAATCCAACTGGCCGCATTCAGCAGTGGGGATTTCTTACTTTTTTCAGATACGTTAATTTCTGGTAATACAACAGGCAGGTCTTCTTTGGAAACGGGTTGTACCCCACAAGAGTCACAATAAACTATAGGAATGGGGGTTCCCCAATACCTCTGGCGAGATATAAGCCAATCATTTAATTTTGAACTCACTGGATATCCACCAACATTTTTTAGATTCGCCACTTCGCAAACTTGTTTCCTTAATACATCTATTTCTTCGGGTGATTTTGTTGAAAAATCAGAATGATCGTCATATAAAATATTTGATGTTGATAAAAATAATCGGTCAGATTCATCGACCTGAGAAGACCCTAAATATACATCAGTGCCTTCAGCAAAAGTTACTTCATTTGTAACGATGATAGGGAGTTTTTTCATTGTTATTGGATTCTCTGCCATTACTACTAATTGTTTATATGTTTCACATTGACTAGATATAAAATGTTCCTTGTCTAAAATGCTTTTTGGGGAAACTGCGATAAAAGAAGCATAAAGGAGTTTTTCCGGCTTGTCAGTCCAAATTCTAATTGTTTGGTTGTCATTTTCACCATTTGATAATTTAAATTCAATCGAAATCCCATTGCATTCGCCTATCCAATGCTTTTGCATGTGAATAATATCTCTCCAATCTTTTAAAATTGGGTCCTCCAATCCATCGTACAACTGTTTCGCAAATTTTGTTGTTCGTACAAACCATTGATTTAAAAGCTTCTTTTCGACAACAGCGCCAGAACGCCAAGAACAACCGTTCAAATCTACTTGCTCATCTGCTAGAACAGTTTGGTCAACTGGATCCCAATTGACAAGAGCCTAAAATGTGTTAATTTTTTCATCATTTATATTTATAGTTATCTTTACTTTTAAAAACATGTTTGAATTGTGTTATATTTATACTTACTTCCTTTTTGTATACCATATCTGCTTTGAATAAATCAAGAAACAAAGACTGCGTCCATTTGTAGTAATTTGGATTGGACGTATTGACTTCCCTTTCCCAGTCGAAGTGGCAACCGAGATCCAGTAATTGGTTCTTCATTTTTTCAATATTGTTTTTAGTCCACACTTGTGGCTGAATGTGTCTTTCCAAGGCAGCATTTTCTGCTGGCAAACCAAAAGCATCCCAGCCCATGGGGTGAATGACCTCCTTGCCATTCATCCGATGAAATCGTGCAATTGTGTCCGAGATAGAATATACTCTAACATGCCCCATGTGAAGTTGGCCAGATGGGTAAGGAAACATAGACAGAGCATAATATTTAGGCTTGTCAATGCCTTCAGATTTAGGAGGACACATTACTGTAGACTTCCAATGTCTTTCGATATCTTTCTTGATGTCTGAACTTATTTCTTCCCCCTAAAATAAAAGCATAATCATTTTAAATAACCAACCACAAAAATTGACGCAAAAGCTTTCAAATGCTGATAAAGAAATTCCCTATAGGAAGTAACATTAGAATTCTTCAAAATCACTGGGATTATTTGATAAGCGGAGCCCAAAACCCGTAAAGGTAACATGTGGATAGCACAAGTTTGTGTCTATTTTATCCACATGTTACTCGCTTTAGGCGAAAATTAGCCGAAACTGCAACTCTACAAACATGTACTTTGTTCTGCAAGCATTTTAGTTTTTTTTATTGTGATAGCTGTTTCGGCTTACAAGGCCATTTTCAAACTGAGGTGTTCCACAATTAGACAACGATATTTATACAATTTAAATTGTCAATTTGAAAGAGAGTAAATTGATTTATTATCGGTTAAACCGATTTCTTGGGAAAGTAATAAATCCTCCTCCATGGGTTTTTTTTATTTTTTTTATTACAGAAAAACTGATTTTTTTTTCATGTTAACATTATACCTGCAAAGCTACTGCAAGTAGCTTGTCTGCAGGAAAACAGTGTGGACAAAACATTGTACAATTAAAATGTCTTAAGGATAACACAACAGGAAAAAAAATTGCAATTTAATAAAATATATAATAAAAACATAAATAAGTATAAAAAATAATAGAATACGTCTAAAAAATTTGTGCACTAGGAGTCAGTCAATACAGAAAATCTGATTCCAATAGCTATGTTTTTAACAATAGCGCAAATTTAGGTATCGAGCAACATTTTTTCAAATCATATGGCAGCATATTAAATAAAGTGGTACAATGTATTCAAAAGTTCTCTGGCCATGTTTATTAGAAAATCTAGGTACTATCAACCCTTCATTTTGTGTAAGCAGTGTATCCCTCTCCGATTCGGTCATTTTTAACTGTATCATACTTCGACTGAGAACCACCAACATTATTTTTAATTTTTTCTTAACGCATATTTTTATTGGCTGCTATCTTTATTTATGATTGCAAGATTCAACTCGAACTAAATGCCCTCTAGATAGTGTCAGGATAAATTTTATCACTTTTATTAATATGCGACATCTATTGACTTTTATCTGCAAGTCTAGGATGAAATTATAATATTTTAATTAATGAAGATAATATTAGCGAAAGTCAATCGAAAATCAAAAACAGAAAAAGATACGGATACATCTGGGACTCGACTCATAAATAAAGATAGCAGCCAATAAAAATATGCGTTAAGAAAAAATTAAAAATAATGTTGGTGGTTCTCAGTCGAAGTATGATACAGTTAAAAATGACCGAATCGGATTGGGATACGTTGGCACAGTGGATAGCGCTTTGGCCCGGATTGCCAGAGGTCCTGGGTTAAGATTTTTTAGGTAGTTAAAATTTTAAGATTTTTTAGGTAGTTAAAATTTTTTCAGATGATATTAAAATGACTTTTGGTTTAGATAAATGTAGAACGATCCATATAGAGAAAGGCAAAATTATAGATGGAGATGAGGGTATATTTAGAAATTTCAAAATTAAAAGTATGAAAGGGGATGAGGTTTATAAATACTTAGGATACCCGCAATCGAATAGATTAGATCATACTAGTATTAAAAATGATATTAGGATTAAATTTCAAACTAGGATAAGAAAAATTTTAAAATGCAATCTATCTGCTAAAAATTTAGTAAAGGCAATAAATAGTTGGGAAATACCTCTATTAACGTACTCATTTGGTATAATTAAATGGTCTAATACAGATTTAGATAGCTTAGAACGATTAATTAGAACTACGTTAACAAAGTTTAATTGTCATCATCCAAATTCAGCTATAGAACGAATTAATTTACCTAGAAATTTAGGAGGTAGAGGTATAGTCAAAATAACTTCTTTAAAACAAAATCAGGTAGAAATGTTAAGAGTTTTTTTCCATAGAAAAGCTAATAGCTCAGAGCTGCATAAAATAATTTGCAAGGCAGACAGAAATATTTCACCTTTAAATTTATACGACGAGAATGCCAACATTTTTATAAATACCAACCAGGAATTATTAGATTCCTGGTCAAATAAAATTATTCACGCAAAACACTTTAATTATCTCAACCAAACGTATGTTGACAAACTTTCGTCAAACAAATGGTTGAGTATTGGAGAGTTGAGTGCAGAAATAGAAGGATTTATGCTTGCTATTCAAGATAGAGTCATTAATACCAAAAATTATAGGAAGCATGTAATCAAAGATCCAAATCAAATTGATGATTTATGTAGAAAATGTATGGCTTTTCCGGCTATATAAACTATAGAACACATTATATCAGGATGTTCTATATTAGCGCCGTCTGAGTATACATTTAGGCACAATCAGGTTTTAAAAATAATTCACCAAAGTTTGGTAATTAAACATAACTTGATTGACTGTCATAATATAGTACCATATTATGAATACGAACCAAATTCATTTTTAGAAAATAATTTCTTTAAAATTTACTATGATAAAACTATACTAACAGACAGACCAATTGGTCATAATAGACCTGATATAGTTTTACATGACAAAATTAAAAAAATAACTTATATTATTGATGTAGCTATTCCAAATTCCTGTAATATTCAAAAATCTGTTTCTGAAAAAATAAGAAAGTATACAGATTTAGGAAATGAAATTAAAAGAATTTGGCATTCTCAGACTATAAAAATATTACCTTTTGTTATTTCGGCTACTGGCATTATACCTAGCTCTCTTATTAAACATTTTGGCATATTAGATTTGTCAAAGAATTTGTATATAAAAATGCAAAAATCAGTCATTTTAAATACATGTAGAATTACGAAAGATTTTTTAAATATTTATATTGAGGGATCAGTAGGATTTATCGGTCAAATTAGGAATTCCACAGAGCCGAACACTCTGATATGAAAATATCTGGAGACGGTGAATTATATTCCCATTTAATAGTTTGGTAGATTAACGTGTTGTTCTTGTATTGTTTTGTACTAATTATACTTATATAATACACTTGCATAACGTGGATTTACTAGATGATCATTTATATAAAAAAGTGTATGAAAGGGTTTAGTTTTTCCTATGGCAAAAACTAAACCCGTTCCTGAAAATCTGGTGCGTAAAATAATGACGTTACTGCTATGTATATTGTTTAGGTTTTGTGAAAATTCTTAGAAAACCCAAATTAAATTGTCAAATTTATATAAAACTATTTATTATGAACATGTTAAAATAATAACTAGAAGGAGGATGGCGGTGGCAAAATGAAGAAATCCCAGAACCGCTCATTATTAAAGGCAAAACAATTAAATTATCGTTATTTAACGGGTTAAATTCGTTCTAGACACAGTGTAGTGTTCGCAGCTGTCTGGTATAAACCACGAGGGACCTAGTATGAACTAATATTCAATTTTTATAACGAAATTAGTTTTCATACAAATAACACTTGGAACACTTTTTTGTGCATAAACATCTATTGGCGTTTCAGTCTTAAGGTTGCGTAATATCAATTGTCCTTTTTATGAAATATAATATCAAGTATAAAAGAATTCACCAAAGTAAAATTTAAAAATATATTAAAAACGATGTAACAGTACCATACATGCGGGAGGTCTATAAAGTGCAGGTGTTCATTCCTAGTGCGATGTTAATGTCTGCAGTGATAAAACTGTGACTTTTTTAAGTGGAGATTTTACGAAGAGGCTAAATTCAATCTCACTAAAAAAAGTCTTGTTTCGTATACTCTTCTTTACCCTTTCTGCGCTAAAAATACTTAAATCTGTTTGCTAGCTACGGATCACTCGCTGGAATATGAAATATGATACGCTCTTTATCGGATTATTTAGAAATGATAATGATGTTATTTGCGTCTCTCTCTCGTCTTTAGAAAACATTGAAAAGAAAGAGACTTTTTATCAAGATATCTTATGTGAACACAATCCTTTTAAAAGTACAGGGGGAAATTGAATTGAATTAGCATTGCCAATTAATTATCGTAATATTTTAAAAAAGAAATACACTTTTGTCATCTTGGCTAGCAATATGGTGGTCGCGGGTTCATTTTCTGGCACGCACAAGTAAATTTTATTTGTGTTATTTTCACAAATTTGTGTTTATATTTAAACATTAAAAATAATATGTAGTATATTTGCGGCTTGTTCCATAGTGGAAAATACTCTCAGTATCGCCCCGGTGTACCTAATACCACCATTCAGAATTGAAACGTTATGTGAAATGACTTTAGCCTTGTTTAGCCGTGTTAAGTGATCAGTTCTGAATAGCCAGGTACTTCCCCATCTCCTTCCCCTCCCCACAACATTCAGTCTCACAACGGTTCTGGCTCCAGGCGGTTGGGAGCTATTGGGACTCTTGTACGGTATTAACATAAAAGAACTTTGTTTTTTTAATAAATTTACTCCACAAGGAAGGCCCTGAGGAAAATATTTATTCCATACACTATATGTCATTTCTAAGGATGCTGTGTAAACGGTTTTTCGAGAAAAGGAAGGAGTGAATATGGGTCTTGAAGAGATCAAGTATTAGAAGAGACGAAACATAGAAGCCGGCAAATCGTTCCACAGCCGAGCTGATGAACTTAAGAACGAGCCGTAGAAACGACCCGTTCTCATGCGACACGAATTTCCCAATTATACAACCATACCGAAGGGATCACAAATGCTAGATTGTCGGAGCATCTTCCATTGACATACCGGTAGAAAACAGACATCATAACGAGTCGTAAGAACGACCCGTTCTCATGTGACAAATGTCAACTGCGTGCAAATGTTAGGCGTGTGTTTGTGTAAATTTTAGAATAATATGTAGCATACTCGTATTTGCGGTGCATTCTGGAGTGGAAGACACTCTCAATATTAGCCCGCTGTAGGACCACCATTCAGAATTAAAACGTTGCTTGAAATGACTTTAGCCGTGTTTGGTGACTAGATCTGAATGAGCAGATATTTATCCTCCTTTCTCTTCCCCATCTCATTCCCCTCATCACTATCTTCAGCCTCTCAACACACCCCATGTAGCCTCACTGGCTACAGACGGTCGGGAGCAATTGGGACTGTTTTGCGGTATTCACATTTAAAAAATGTTTTTAAATGTATTTATTTTTACATTCAGTTCACACATAAGACCCTGAGGAAAATAATTTTCCCTCATAGCCTATGTTATCTCTGGGGATACTGTGTAAATGGTTTCTGGAGAAGAAGAATGAGTAAATATGGGTCATGAAGCGATTCATGTTGCAGAAGGGAGGAAACACAGAAGCCGGCAAATCGTCTCACAGCCGAGCTGTTGAACTCAAGAACAAGCCACAGAATGTCAACAGTGTAGGTACAAATGTTGAGCGCGCGTTTGGCGTGCTTCCCAATTATTTTACAATGCCGAAGGGACGTACGCTAGATCCTCTGAGCATTTTCTATTAAAATACCGATAGAACACGGACAGCAATCCCACCACCCACGGATAGCAACTTTAAAAACTTTATCTACGTTTGCATTAAAAATTTTAGGGCGTGTCCAGTCATCATACTAATTAAGTTGAAACGAAGTATTATTTCAATAACTTGGGCATATTTAGAAGTGGAGCGGAAACTTTTTTTGGAAAACTTCCCTTTCCTATATTTTAATCACTGTACGGCAATAACGTTATGGAATTCCTAAATTAACAAACTCTTACCCATTTTCCAAGACCTTTAGTAGAATAATTAATACAAGATCGTGATTTTATAAAGCTTTCGAATAAACTATTACCAAAAAGGGATAACATTGTTATATTCTTGGTTATGTTTTGATCTGTTGTATGTCAGTTGTCAGGCAGGTAATCTATGGCAGTAATGTCAAATATCACGACCGTCTAGAAGTCAGCAACTCATAAGGCTGGAATCAGACGGTTCACTCGAGTGAAGGTTTACTCTATGGTTACTCGAGCGAATGTTCCCATCTTCGTTTCATTTCGTGTTCAGACGTGTCATTCCGAGTAAAATAGGCCGAATGAAATACAGAAATGAACGATTAGTGAACTGTCTGATTCTGCCTTTAATGAATGCAACTACTATTTAACTGGAAGTCTGGAACCATAATAAACCAATCCCTAGATCGATATCTTCGGGCATTTTCTATGAAAACATTTTGGCTATAAGGCGCTCCGCTCACCGGAGAACTTGAAACCAAACTAAAGCTGGCGGGTTGCTATGGGTTCCAACTAAACTTCTAACGCGGTACTACTCAATATTACGATTTCAGTAATTATCTCAGCTTGTTTAACCATAGACGAAGAACAATCTGCTGTCATCGCAGTCATCTGTCGCTATCAAATTGGCGCTTACGACTAAAAAACAAAAAAAAAACTAGAAAACTGACAACAAAACTGGTGCAACTATGGCAACCGGGCAAACTGGCAACGACTGGCCACGACAACTAGCATGGCGAATTGCGAGTCATTGCTTGCAGTGCCATTGACGACGGGTTTTTGAGAAATTGTGTAGTGTGCGGGCCATCACATTGACTTGAGGATAGCGAATTGGGTACATGCTGTGTATGTGATATAGTGTTTTCAATGCATTTAATTTGTGTAAAAAAGTTAACTCAACTCGAATATCGTACTTAAAACCCCCCAAAAAATTATTCAATTAATTAATTCACTTTGAAAGTTGTGCGAAAATTCAAAGATCAAAAACAAGTCATCATTGACTGGCGACATTGTGACGTCACACCGCACTCCCGAGTCCGAGCTGTTTGGTGTTGAAGGTCTTGTATTTGTACATTTTGGTACTATACAGTATTTATAAACGGTATTTACGGACAATTTCTTCGACAAACAAATGATCAACTGAAGATTGATTACTGGATTACATTTGGCTCGATTATTGGCATCTGACACGGGGGGCGCAGTGACGTCAAAAGCCAAAATGCGCGAAAAATGGCGTTTTCGTCCTAATTTGAAATATGAATTTTCAAAACGTTGTTGAAAGACTATTCCTATCTTTAAAAAAATGGTTTGAATATTCCAGTTTCAAATTTTTTTCTTAAATTTTTGGTTAAAAAGAAAAGTGTGATTGTTCCCTATTGAGTTAAAAACTATTTTTTTTCAGTTGCCCGTGAGCGGATGCTCTTACTCTTATGGTCTTTTCAATGTTTCAATTGTCTGATTGTCTCTGTGCAGTGTGCACATTTGACTTTGACATTTCTGTATTTGAGAGTCAATCAGACGCAATCAGATAATAGTTTGCATATTTTTAAAATAAAAATACTGATGCTTCGTGCCTAATTAACCGGCAGGTAATTTCAAATAATAAAAACTTATTATATTTTTCAATACATATCTTAGAAAATATTATATTCACAAGCTATGTTGCTATTGCTTTTCAACAATAATAATGTTGCACTGTATGTAGGCTACGCCTTCTTTTCTGGATAAACTGGTGTCCTCAAACACTCCTGTATCAAATCAGCTATTGCTCTCTAGAAAATCTGGTAAATTTAAACTCAACCATTTCATAAATAATCTAACCAAAAAAACAATTGGACGTTTGTGTGTAAATATTAAAAGCGCGCACTAAGCGATAATTATCTATTTTTGCTTTTAGAATGGATGTCAGTACAACACTTACTATTAAAAACAATGGCACTAAGATGATGGCCGCAACGATTCAAGAAATAGAAGGAATCGATGATTACTGGGGACCCGCATTTCGCTCCATTTACGAGAGCAATGGACACGCTATCTTTATGGAGCAGCTGGAGACTCGCATCAAGCAGCATGACAAAGAAATTGAACGTATGTGTAACTTTTACTACCAAGGCTTTATAGAATCCATCAGAGATTTATTGCAAGTCCGATCACATGCTCAAGCATTATACTCTGAAGTGAAAGAGTTAAATAACAATCTTCACACTGTTGCAAATGGGCTCTATGTTCACGGAGATGAACTTCTGCAGGGCCGGCAGGTGGAACGAAATATAGCCGCTGCAGTAGAGAAGATGACGGTCTGTTTGCCGCTGATGACAACATATGCCAAACTGTTGAGTCAGGTGCACTCTAAGCGGTATTATCCTGCTCTGAAGACATTAGAACAACTGGAGCATGTACTGTTGCCGCGTGTTAGCAACTTCAGGTTCTGTGCCGACATCTCGTCTAGTGTTCCCAAACTCAGGGAGGCCATCAAGGATGCATCGATGGCAGATTTAACAGATTTCTTGGAAAATATTCGTAAAAATACTCCACAAATTGGTTTCAAAGCTCAAAAGCACACGGAAGAAATTATGGGCCGTGATTTAGCGACTATCGTGAAGAATAAAAAGAAGTCTCTTAACCTGGAAAGTAAAGAGAATGACGAATCGTATTGTACTCAAGATCTTGTGGATTTTAGTCCGCTGTACCGATGTTTGCATATTCATTCTGTGTTGGGAATCAGAAATGAATTCATCAGTTATTATCGCGATCAACGAAAACAACAGGCTCAGTTGGTGTTAGATCCAGATTCTTCAATGCATGAATCAATACAATTATACTGTTTATATTTAAACAGTGTTGTGGGGTTTTTTATTGTAGAAAATCATCTACTTAATACTGGTGGAGGATTTGTATCAAAAGAATGGTTGGATGACTTGTGGAGTATGGCCGTCATCAAAATAGCCTCGTCTCTTAGAAAGCATACTTCGTTAGCTACTGACCCACAGCTAATCCTCAATATCAAACAGCAAATTGTGCTCTTTATTACAACCCTCAAGTATTACGGTTTGTCGGAGGGACCGCTCCTTGGGTTGCTCCAAGAAATGGCAGAACATTATACTGAGGTATTGATGCAACATTGGGTTACTCTCTTCCGTGATATCTTGGACAACGAGTCATTCTTTCCTATTGAGGTCAATAATGCAGAGGAGTATGATAATATATTGCTTATATTTCCCTTTAATGAGGAAGGTCTTGAAAAAGAACCATTCCCGAGAAAATTTCCCTTTTCGTCAATGGTTCCCGCTGTTTATAGACAGGTCAAAGAATTTATTTATGCCTGTCTTAAGTTTTCTACTGGTCTAGGTTTATCTCCATCACAAAGGGCTGCACATGTCAGGCAAAGTGCTTCTTTATTATTAACTCGATCTTTCACTGGTTGTCTTTCATCTTTATTTAGACGACCTTCGTTGGCTCTTCTCCAAGTTGTTCAAATTATAATTGATACACAATATTTAGAAGGTGCTACTACTTACCTTCATCAGTTCATTGGAAATATCACAGGATCCGAAACTGTGCCTGACCAAGTTCAGGGCACAATGTTCAAAGTGGCACGTGATGACGCAGAGCAACAAATTTGTGACAAGCTCAAAAGAAAACTTGACGAGTTCTTGGAATTAGAAAATTATAATTGGCTACTTGTAGAATCGACTGGACACGCCTCGAGTTTTATAACAGACATGATAAGTTTCCTACGGAATATGTTTGATTCTTTAACTACCTTGCCTCACGAGGTTGCAGGACAGGCTTGCAAAGCTGCTTGTCAGCATATTGCTGTGTGTATGCACAACTTGGTCATAAATCCCGGAAACAAACAAATATCCATGGGTGCGTTACATCAAATTAACCTGGATGTAATCCAATGTGAACATTTTGCTGCCTGTGAACCTGTGCCGGCTGTCAGAGATAGTGAGCTTCTGTGTTACTTTGCCCCCCTTAGACAACTGTTGGATCTGGTCATGGGATGGGATTGGCCCAGCTACTTGCACGATGTTGGCTTGGAGGAGAGTAGGTACCCGCTGGTCACCCCGTCCGAGGCAGCCACATTACTTGAAAAAATAAAAGAGGCTGATCATCGTTCGTCAGTTTTCTCTGTTCTGAAAAAAGCTGAGCGTGACCGTAAAAAACTTTTAGACACGGTTCTAAAACAACTAAGACAATTATCCCAGACCAAAGAACAAATTTAATACAATACTCATTATTCATAGGGTCAGTATTTCATTTGTACAAAGTATTCCATTATTTTATCAAGCGAAAATAATTTATTTTTCACAATTAATTGTATAGAATCAACCCAGTTTTTTTTTTAAAGCGGGCGACAAACGCAAAGTTCACATCAAAAAGATACTGCGTTATAAGTATCTTTTCTACCGACACACTACGTTATAAAATATTCCTTCCTACGGCAGGAGAAGGGGTCAGTTGAAATCGGAAGCGGTCGAGAGAATATCATTTCTTTGTACTGGATATGTCAACTTGACAGCTCCGTGCATGTTCCGTGTATTAAAAATGACCCCCTCTCCTGTTTACGGCGAAGGGGGGGTCGCATAACTTTTCTGATTCGCGATCGTAGCGGTCACGAAAAATAACGCGAATTAGCGAAGATTCAAACCGCGATCACAGCACATCATATTTTTACGTCTGGCGGGTCTGTATGGGATTGTATGGCGAGCGCTACTGTGTTATAAGTATCTTTTTGATGTGAACTTCGCGTTTGTCGCCCACTTAAATATATAAAAGCCTTAGGACAGATTGTTTCACAGAATTTGAACAATTCATCAAATTTCAAAGTTCTATTCAGTTCTGTTATTATTTCACCACGGGCCCCGTGTTACATTCGATAATAATAGAACTTGAATACGACTTTTGCAGAATTTTAATTTTGAAATTTGATGATTTATTCAAATTCTGTGAACCAACCCACCCTTAATTATTGAAGAAGAATATAATACTAATAAGTGTAAACGAAACATGAAACAGAACAAGACAGAAAACTAGAAGGTAACAGGATCTCTGTTTTACTGGGACAATGACTTCTAAGTGACTAAAGTCTTCTGAGTCTTTTTTTAACCAAAACCATAAAAAATCAAAGGTATTGGACAGTTGGGGGTTGGGTTAGAGGTTGGTTGGTTACTCGACTGAGTGACCAGTGACGACATGTGGAAGAACGTTTTTTTTTTCTAAAATGTCACCAGAATGTCAGGATTCACTGGTTCTAAGTCAAGTACGTCTCTTATCACCCTGTATACAGGGCACGCCTATTGGGTCACTAATCCTGTGATATTATTATATACATATGTCTAAAATTAATATTAAAATTAGTTGAGGTTAATATTGTCAATAATTCTGAGATTTAAACAGGATATCGACAAAAATGTCATTAAAAAAATCAAGTCACAATGACCGAAATAATGTCCTTTAAAGACAGAGATCATCTTTTTATTTTCTGTTCATGTTTCCTTTAGATTTATTGGTATTATCTCCTTCCACGATTATATAACATATAAAAGCCTGTTTAATGCTTCTGATATTTTTCATTCATACCAGTTTACCTAATTTATAAAATATATTTAAATTTTGCCTAAATAATTATCTGCTTTTAGCACATTATATTTTTAGTAAGAAGTTTTTTAATATTATGCTATGTACATGGTGAATACCAGGAAGCTCCACCACTTTTTTATTAATTATTTACAGAGCCCCAATTCTTGGAGACAATGGCATTATAGCATTCCCAATAGGGGCAATGACGCAAGACTGTATGAAAGTAGAAAACGGGAAGAAGAAAGCTGCTGTGAACTGTGAACTGATTGTAAACATATTAGTGACAGAAAAAAATGTTTTGATGTTATATTTTTATATAAAATTGTATATTATCAGTTGAATAGCCCTGATATGTTAATGTTGATTCACGTTCGTGTTCTTTCCATTAGATCAAGGTTCCCGTATAGTATAAATATGTTCATGTAGATCAAAAAATATTGATTCTAAATATATAAATATATTTCTATATTATTATTCTTAGAATTAATTAAATGTTCTTAAAAAATGTTAAAAAGCTATCAACTAAAAACGCTTCATGATTGTTCGAAAGAATTCTGACGTCATCTGTACCCTGGTTTATATGAAAAATAACGGTAAATATTTGCAAAACCGGGACACGCTTAATATGGACTAAAAAAATAAATAAAAACAATTGTAGTAGTTAGATATTAACTAGTACTAATTAATTCAGTTACCTAACTTAAACTTGCAATAGTTCGTAACACGACAGTCGGTGAAAAATGACATTTCGTGTTTTTAAATTTCAAAAATAACCATTAAAATGCACTTTTTTCGAAAATGCGGTAACTGAATTGATTAGTACTAGTTAATATCTAAATACTACAATTTTTTAGTCCATATTAAGCGTGTCCCGGTTTTGTAAATATTTACAAAATGCAAACAAGGGTAAAGATGACGTCACACACACTCTCGCCTCTTAGCGGGCGTTTTGGCAGGCTTAATAAAATTCAAACTTGTAGACTTAATTTAATTATGAAAACGAACTTTAAAAAAAAAATACAGGTATTTAAGTTTGCATGTGAACGTTGATAAATTTATTTTTTTAAATGGACTCAACTTCCTTATTATACTACGGTTTCAGTCTAAAATTCTGTTATAAATAGATTACACATCATTGGTAATTCTTATTATGCTTATGTTGCTGATGTTTTTAAAATGACACTACTGAAGTACAAATCTGTAATAATTAAACACTTTAACAGTACATACTTTAACGAGATCACTTTTTAACAGGTTTTTAGTTTTTGTTTCTTCTTCACTGCTTTCATTAACTTTGTACTAATGTATATTCTTTTGTTTTGTTTATTTATAAAATCTTGTAATTTCTTTTCTTTCTTCTTTTTATATTGTACTATGACTGTAAAAAAAGGTATATGTAAATAGCATGTGCGTCGTTAAATAAATAAATAAAAGGGAGGGCCAATTTACCCATTTCCAATTTATTTGCATGCCGCAGGGGGTAGGGTACGCACACCTCGTGATTAATTTTGCAGTCGATGGTGTCGCAAACTTGTTTATATTTTTTAAAACTGTAATTTTGTAATAAAACTCTTGTAATAAAATTTTACTTCTCTAAGGCCAAAACAATAAATGCTGTCGATTTTTATCTATCTGAAATATTAAAGAATATATAAAAAATACCTACCGGCTGCGAAGGTGAAATTTTTTTTTCAATTTTGTCTTGAAATTGAAAAAAAAGTGAAACTGTTAAATATTCTTTACCGTAATTCAAAAAAAAAAATTATTTGGTGAAGTGGGCAGTACGAAATGGGCCTGCGGGCCTGCATGCTTTCTTCCAGGTTGTTAATTATGGATCTAAATGGTGTTCTTTAACCGAGGTGTTACTGGGAGTATATTTCACTCTGGAACGAGGTGTAAGTATATTATATTATACTATGCCTTATGGAAAGACCTACATAGGTTTAATTAACCTTGTCAGGTTTTGAAACCAAACCACCAGTCAAGGATGTGATGATCATTGAGAGAATGGTACAAGACACAAGACTTTTTCAATTAACCTTCCTGGAGGCGTTCATCCTTACCTTCAATTTGCCTTTAAAATGAAAAATAAGGTTTGCTGATTGCAGCACTTAAAGCAACCATAGATTAGGAAGGAAAAAAATATGTTTGAATCTAAAAGATTATAATATTATTAATTTAAGATTATTTAATTTAATTATGTTATTATAATCAACAATGATTGTTATTAGCGTATTATATTAGAAGCTTCAATAAAACTTATTATCATGAAACTGATTTTTTTTAATTACAAGGTCAGTCAAAAAGTAATGCCTCCTATTTTTTTCTCCCTTTAATTACCAAGAAGTTAAAATGCAATTAAACAGGTTGAAAACCACGCTATTGACGATTAATTTGCCAATATAATCTCCACCCGTTGTCACAGTTTTGGTCCATCTTTTACCAAGGGCATGTATTCCAGTGTGGTAAAAAGCACAGTCCTGTTTCCTATAGCCATTGATGCACGGACGTTTTCACGGCCTACGCATTTTCAAAGTGAATCTAATGATAAGCTTCACATCACACTGCCTTTACTGAGGGAGAGAATGCGTCACAATTCATCTGTAGTTATCCGGCGGTCACCACAAATGATGTCATCGACTCGCTGAATGTTACGTGGAGTTTTTTTTTTTACATCAACTACCCACAGAGACCGGCAAATTGTTCCACAGCCGAGTCGTAGAAGCGACCCGTTGTCATGTGATAAATATCCACCGTGTACATATGTTGGGCGCGCGTTTGGCGTGTTTCCTGACTATGCACCGGTGCTGTGGGGATCAATGATGCTAGTTCCTCGGAACATCTTCCATTGAAATACCGGTAGAACAAGGAGTTACTGCATTCAACTGCCTACCACTCCGTTTTTTGTCAGCCAATGGCGTTCGTCCTTCAGATTCATTACAGCGACAAACCCATCATCTAACAGTGCTGACATTCACCGTTGCATCATCGTACACATTTTTCAGTCTTTCATGATTGCGAATGGGCGTATCACCTTCTGCATTCAAGAATTCAATTACAGAACCCTGTCTGATACGAACATCGATGTCGGCCATTTTGCAAGTGACTGCAGTGCTGCCACCTGTTGACGCAGAAAGTTACTACTGCAGTAGATTGAAGAAGGTTGGAGGAATAGCGCCAAATCCAAAACTTTCACTTAACTAACTTTAATTGTAGAAAAAAATAGGAGGCATTAGTTTTTGACTGACCCTCATATTTATCTAAACATATTATTTATTCACAGAGATTGTATATTGTCCTCCATGCTAGGAGTATACCTGTGTTGTGAAGGAAATTTATCATTCTTCAATGATGGTCGATTCTGTTTATTGGAAGGGAGAGGATCCCACTAGGGCATGTTCGTGAAGGTTCTGACAGGTTTCCCTATGAATTCCTCTCTTCATACTTTTGAAACGAAAATACATAAATAGAAACATACACTAATTTGATATAACGAGTCCCCCCCAAAATATCTGTAATATAAGAACAGTTATTTTGAAATTCAGTGAATAGAGATGATTTATTTTTTCAAACAGAATTTTTACTACATGGAAATTTGAACTGTCCGTGGATTCCGTGATTCATTCAAATATTCATTTTATAATTTTTTTTTTTCAAAATTAGATATTTACTCCATCTTCAGTGGCCTAGACCAATGATAACCTCGAAAGATAATATATAGTATACATAAAGATAAATTTGACCATCGAGTTGATTTGGAAGGAGGAACTTAAGATTATGAATAAAACGAAGAAATACAATACTTTAGATATATTATACAATCAAATAATACAAGTTGAGAGTTTGGATCATAAATTATTTTAACATGTTTTCTAAATTTGTTCGATATTCCAAAATCTTACGCCGTTCTTCCATGGAGCTACGTTCAAGCGACGCGATCGCCGCTCGTCTGTGTTTTCCGTAGTATTATTAGTGTTTGAAAATGCCGCTAGGTGCTACACTAGCAAAATAGTTTGACAGGTAGCGGTAGCGTCGCTTGCGAGTAGCTACGTGGAAGAACGGCGTTATTCAAATATTTGTATAAAAGGTGAACCTTGTATAGTTGATAAGATACATAGCTAAATCATTCTTTTGTTTATCGTAAATAATCGAATTTTAGAAGTTTATTGTTCATTTAAATCCAGGCACACACTTTAGTTGCGGGCAACTGTTGCGCTGCTGCATTAAAATCCAATGCGGTATATGGAGGTGCACACACGAGGGGACGTGGCACCAGGGAGATTTTGAAATGTTTTCGCCAACTGTCGCCTCAACTAAAGTTGCTCGTGTGCGACTAGACTAAATGTTTAGGATAAGGAAATGAGATAATATTGGTGCCATTTAAAACTTATTCTATGGTAAGTATATTATTTTTATTTTCCTTATAAGGCAACCTTATAACCTTTCAAAACTCAGGGACTAGACTATAGTATTTTTATTCAAATTAAACAATGCCATAAAAATGATATGAAATATTTTTAATAATTTGAAACTACACATTATTATAAATATTTAATTTTCACAATAATTAGTTCCAGATTTTAAGAAAAATAATTAATAATAAATTTAAATTTGGCTTCGATGTTCCGATCTTATCATAAATCTATGACATGAAAATTTACCTAAGCCAGTTTTACTTAAAATCTCTAATAGAATTTTACTAATGTGATTTTAGAAGAATGAAAAAAATCCATTCATGTTATGTATTAGAATACATAATTTCACCTTTGATCTATGAAAATGAATATAATTTTAACTGAAACCAAATAAGATTATATAATTATGATGATGGTGTCAATCTTCTCCATTATTAGACTCGATGTGAAATGCGGAACAATATTTTGATATCATATTTAGTCAGAAAATTGATTCTTATACATTTACATTACATACATTTTTGGAACTAAAATTATAATAATATGTTGGGTATAATATATGTATACCCAAGATAGATATTTGTTTTAAATGTCTTTCAAGTAAATTGACAAAATAATCATTTATAAATAATTTTACGGTGAGACCTCATTGTTGGTTCCTAAACCACCACTTTTGCACTTTTTTCGTTATTAGTGTCATATTTATAATATGTTACTTACAAGTGATTATAAACTCTAAGAGGACTTACTACAGTTAAATAATCATTATATTATTTTATAAAAAAATAAAACAAGCATAGGTACACATAAATTTGAAACATGGATACAAATTTTATATATTATTGTAGATACAGGCACAATGCTCGAATTCACCAGATCAAACTGGTGTTTATTATGCTGTGAAGCAATTAAAAAAAAATCAAGATTTTCATAATGAGAACAAAAAATAAATGTAGTTTTCTTAACAGCTTGGGCACATAAGCTTGTTTTCACGACAATTTAACGTAGGTAGACATAGGAATGACGTATGCCCCGGACCTGAATTATTGAAAAAAAAATAATTTGCAGATAAGGTAAAAACTGTACAGAAATAAAAAATAACATTGCAGTTGAAAAGAACTAAAAAAAAAAAAAAAGTTATGTTGTGTTGCTACGATGCCCCTTTTTAAATGTGTAATATTTGGACTCAAATATGAGAATAGCTATTATTCATCATAACTTAAATATTCTGATTTATCCACTTCTTCAATGCAGTTGAAAACAGTAAAATTTTCACCAGTCATTTCATAATGGTAGGGACAGGACACGAAGCTCACATCAAAAGATACTGTGTTATAAAGTATCTTTTCTACCGACACACTACGTTATATAAAAGATTTCTTCCTACGGCAGGAGAGGGGGTCAGTTGAATTCGGAAGTGGTCAAGGGAATATCATTTCTTTGTACTGGATGTCAACTTGCCGGCGCTCCGTGTATTAAAAATTACCCCCTCTCCTGTTTACGGTGGAGGGGGGGGTCACATAACTTTTCTGATATCGCACCGGTAGCGGTTGCGGAAAATATCGCCGATTAGCAAAGATTCATACCACGCTTATAACACGATCTTTTTACGTCTGGCGGGTCTGTATGGGATTGTATGACGAGCGCTATTGTGTTATAAGTATCTTTATGATGTGAGCTGTGTGTCTGTCGCTAACTTAAATGAAAACTAAATTTCTAATTCAATAGTGCTACACGTATAAGTCGGCGGTGCTGTAAACATGAACTAACGCTATATCCTTATATTTTAATCAGGCGACAACACCTACTTATCTACCTACTATTGTTATTTCATAGACGACAGCGCCCTCCTTTTTCACCAACTTATACATGTAGCACTTTAGACAGTAATGACCATTCTACAAAACAAGTTTTAAAGGAGTGCAGGGCTCGTAATCACTCGAAAGCGTACATATTTGATGTTAGCCTTTGCTATTATAAATTCATTAATCCACAAATTACATATTTGATGTTAGTCTTTGCTTATTATAAATTCATTAATCCATAAATACAAATGTTCCTGAGTGACAGAGACGCTACCATTACAAATGTGCAAGATTGAAAAAAATGCATGAAGAGGCACTTGTTTGACCAGTGTTGCCAACTTAAGATTTCCCGACATATCTGGCAGATTGGAGTGTCCCGAAAAGGGAGAATCTTGTGTCTAACGGTTTTACGGGATGATGGATTTCCGGGCGGATTCGAATAAAATGACAAAAGATTTTATGAGCGAAAATAGCTGAAAAATAGAAATTCATACCGTGAAAACCTCTATCAACCCCCTCCCCCCACAGGATGGATGGTCTACACCAGGTGTCTTGACGGATTTCTGACTGATGATCCGTCACGTTTTAACGGGACCGGGAATTCCGAGTTGGCAACGCTGTCTTTGACTTTATTTTTTTTGTGTTTTACCGTAAACATGTAAGTCGAATAATGTAATTAAGGAGCAGGTATTTATTGTTATTGTGTTTAATTCGTAAAACTCCATTAAATTTAAAGTAAAACAAATTTAATAATGTTACTATCGTTGAGCAAGTAGTTTGTACCTATTTAAGTTGCCATCCATTATGAAACACTTTCATAACGACCTTGAACGCCAAAACAGTTGTCACAATATTATAAACACCAAAATACTTGCGGAACTTAATAATACATAACATTATTAAATTTGATTTACTTTAAACATTAAAAATGGTCAAGGAATAACATGATAATATAAACGTATAGTAACATGATAAAATAAAATTTCTTTACAGGAGAATTAACAAACTTAAGAGATTTATTAGGGTGGTCAATAAATTACAAACCCACATTTATATTTCCAGGTTAAAAATGATGAGGATACTAACTGTGCAACTAATTTGAATATACAAACAAATAGGGTGCAGGAGTGTGCCATTTCTTAACTCTCAGAACAGGGATTTTATCAACATTTTTTTGATAATTCATAAAAATGTTTGGATAGAAAAAAATTATTGGCAAAATAATCACAGCACGTCACTGATGGGCAGCATGAATTTCATAAAAACATAAGACACATTTCACAAAGTATGTCTAACACTGTCTTCGCAAGGCAATGAAAAAATCTGCTAGAAGAGGTGAATAATAAATAGCGAAACGAGCGATTAACACACTTTTCATTTCCTAGGCTTGTGTGCCTGCACACAGTAATTAATTTAACAATTAAAAACATTATAATAAAATGTCTATTACGGGTAGGGTAGTCAAATTGGAAAAGGCTTTCTACGAATGAATAGAAGAAAAAACAATGAGTAAAATATTTGCATAGGATGACTATTGGTATTCTCAATGGTAGTCAGTATTGCTCAAAAAGATGTCACTGCAAAACCAATCCTATCTTCCCAGGTACCATGTTCGGGCATCTCCAATTATACAAATAGTATTGCAAATCTCCGTCACCGATTCCAAACTTCAGCGTGCTCAGGAACTCCTTGTTATCCATCAGATCCAACGCATTGAAGACGTCGAATCCGGCATTCTTAGCCGATATCAGGGCATCCGTCATTAGGTCCACCCACGGCGTCTTGGTGGACACATTGTAGAATGAATACGCCGCTTTCAATGTTTTATGAACAGGGTGATTCATCACTGTGGATGGCAAAGAGTAATAACTTATAAAGTCAGTTATTTCTCCGGCTTCATTGGCAATGACAAAGCTGTCAATAATACCAGTTTGTGGAATAAACCAGTGCTGGAACTCTTCTGGGTGGAAAATAGGCGCTAAGTCAAACTTACTTAAGTAATCGTTCAATAGTTTGACGACTGCTCCGCAGTCCGATGGCAGCATTTTCCGGAAGCCGGGAGTCTTGGGTTGGTCAGGTAATTTGTAAAGTTTGATGGTTCTCTGCATGGTTCTATTCTTGGACAGAGTGGAGAACTCTATCTGGATGAGCTTCTTTGGGTTCAGTGAGCGATGCCAATATCGGCAGGTTGCAATAGGCTTGGGAAGAACTATTCCAGCCGTGTAAACTCCTTGGAAAACGCCCGTAAGGTTCACACGTCGCGTTATCTCTCGAATCAGCACAGGAGCCACCCTTTTAGAGCGCAATTTTTTATGAACACACAGAAAATTAATTTCAACCACCTTCTGAACCTGCTCATAAATTCTTAGCTGAGCTGGCACAGCTGAAATAAATCCTACCAGACGGCCGGACTTGGTCACCCTTACTCCGCAGTGCCAATCCTTTCTCCAACCTATGGGCTGCAGAGCCCACTTCAAGAAAGCGGGCTGATAGTCAAATCTGAACATGCAATCATCGTCTTCAACGTAGTTCTCATTGAGAAGAGTATATAATTCTTTCAAAATCGCTGGTGTGTTTAGATCCAATGTATCCCATTGGAACCCATCAGGCAGGCTATAAGGCTCGGCTCTTATTTCAGAAATACTCTTTTCAGGCTCAATCGGCTCGTTGACCACGATTTTTTCGTCCATTTTTGGTACAGGTTGGGTTGACCAAAATTGATAAGGTTTTTGCAACGGTTCCTTAGCCAACTTAGCTGTTTTCTGTTGAAAATTTAATACTTCCATAGCCATTCTTAAATCCTTAATCGAAATATTTTGAAATTCGGCGCTAGCATTCAAAGGTTCAACACTGTCGGCAGGAGCGTTTTCCGCTTGGTCACCATTGCTTTCTTCAACAAGCTTTTTCTTATTCTTGTTACGTTTCTTGGATGCCTTAGTATTAGAAGTATCTACTAACACAGAATCCGTGTTTGATTCTTCACAAATACTTTCATTTCTGTCTTCCATTATCAAATAGTATTCTTGGACAAATTACAAAAAAACCAACGAGGAAATCGCCTTTTAGACTGACATAAATAATTGTCTTCGCCAATTATAAGGCAATTGCGAGTTTTATATTTAACAGCCAGCTTCATATATGTGTATGAGGGGCATGTAGTTTTAACACTGAACGAAATATTTACTCAAGATGGTTAGATAAATATTACGCCTCCAGTCATAATTTTTTCCTTTCACCGCAAAAAAGCAAAATACGTGATGAAAAATTGTAGATAAGTAAATTGTCGAATATTGCCGTAGTTATTTTCGTGAAAAATTTAATCTTGTACATACAGTATAGGTTTTAGGTCGATCTGTGTAGTATGTTGGCATTACATACAAAAACTTGTGGTTTAATTAATTAATTTGCAACTCACATTAATTTAATCCAGCTTAGTAGTTAAAGAAAAAGGCTATATATGGCTTAGAAATTTTTTGATTACCTTTGAAATAATGTAAATATTAAAAAAAATATAATGATAATTTAAATTAAATTTAAAAAAAATAAATGGAGTTGTACGAATTAAACACAAAAACAATAAAAAATACATATATATAGTAAATATTACACTTTGCAACTCTTCGGCAATAAAATCTACATCCATGCTTGACTAAGACGTTATCATGTTAACATTTTTTCATAATAACGGTGATGATCTTACTATTCTTGCAATACTGCATCTTTACCAACTACCAAAATTGAGTTTTTTTAGGCTTGACATTTTTGTGACCAAATTCACAAGAAATTCCTGTCTGCAGAGCAAATATAACCGCACTCGGTTAAGTGACTGCAGGAATGTAGGAAAATATTCGTGAAATCGAGACTTGACGTTTGCTCTGCAAAAGAATAGGTCAAAATTTGGGGCTCCTGCTATTAAACGGCTACCACAATCAACTATCAGGCGATCTAGATATCTGAACGGGGTCACTTTCAAATAATTGGCTAGTCTTACAAAAAACCCCTGCCACACACCGTCGCTGATCTTGTATTTAGGGTAAAAGATGCGGCAACCCCGCGCTAACCCCTCCCCCTATCCGCTAGCCCACAAGGTTTGCCAGCGCGCTCCCTCACTCCCTACCGTACCGAAGCCACTTCATTCCGACTCTCGTATCGTAAGTAGTGGATTTTGAAATTTGTTTTTTTATTACCGTTATTATTAGTGTTTATTGTGAAAGATGCCTCAAAGTTATCCACCTGCCCATCAAGATGATATAGTTTTTATTTATGGAATTTGCCAAGGAAATTCATTGAAAGCTGTAAGAGAGCATCGCAGAAGATATCCTGAACGACGTCTTTCACACCATACTACTTTCGTGCAGGTTTGTACCAAATTACTAATTATACTACCGTAGAGCTATACACAAATTTAATGCTGCCATCCAATTGTAAAGGTTCCAAAAAGACGATTTGTATTGTAATCATGATCACTCAGAAAAAAGGTTATTGCCACGTATGTTTATTTATAAAACTTCCAAGATTTTATGTTTCACTCTCGGAAATCCAAGATAATACCTATCGAACGTGCCAAGTAAAGAAAATGAGTAAAGTTTGATACGTTTTTAGATTTTTACGGCTAAAAGCATTTTCGTTGTTTGTTTTTGGGGTGTTATGCCGTGTTGTGCAACCTCCTTCTTTAGCCGACGTTTCGGACAGCGTTGCAGTGTCCATTATCAGGGCAGATCCGACAGATCCGACGATGTGAAATTGTTATTGTTAAGTGTGTGCTTATTTACTTGGAAGCGATACCGTGTCGTCAGCTTCAATCCACTAGGAGCTGGTAGGTATTTCAGTGAAAGGGAACTGCTTTGAAAGGGAAATTTTGTGAAAGCGCAGTATTTACGTTAGCCTGGGGCCCGTCCACGGAGAAATGCCAACGAAAGTAGCGTCATATTGTGGCGAATTCTAGAATTAGAAACCAAGTTAAAGCGAATGTAGCCAGGTAACAATTTCACATCGTCGGATCTGCCGTATCTGCCCTGATGATGGACACTGCAACGCTGTCCAAAACGTCGGCTAAAGAAGGAGGTAGCACAACACGGCATAACACCCCAAAAACCAACAACGAAAATTAGTAAAGTTTACCATCCTCACAGTATCTCCGAAGATGTGTGGAGTTGATGTAAAAGAAAATTATAATACAAATAATTTACGTAGGGAGAAACAACATTAATTTACGTAGGGAGAAAGCTCCATTATGTTAACAATCAAAGTTCGAAATTTTCCTTGTCAAAAAGTATTTGGTGGTCATTTTGAAATAGTTCATCCCTATCAGAAGAAACCATTGGTTTGACTCAGACTGCGCGGAAGTAACGAAAAAGAAAAATTAACTCTGTCAAAAAACATTACAACAAGGCTGCACAAGACGACTTTTGGATACCTATAGGGAAACAAGGAAGAGAGAAAAAAAGATGCACAAGAAAAAGAAACGCAAATTTTTACAAAAATAAATTAGAGAGGCTGAGACACCCAGGCTTAAGAATGAGAGTAGGCTTTTCTACAACAAAGTAAATAACATGAGAGCTGAGTTTAAGCCAAAAATAAATATATTATGCAAGGACGAGAATGGAGTGATACTGAGCGAAAAGCCTGACATTCTGAGAAGATGGATGAGGTACTTTGACACGGTTCTCAATAACAACTCGGCAGAGGTAGAGTACAACACGGTGGAGAGCACAGAAGATGACTTGCACATTGACAATGCTGAACCCCCTTCACTGGAGGAAGTGAAGCAGGCAATAAGACAGCTGAAAACAACAAATCCCCGGGTCAGACGAGCTGGTGGCTGAATTATTCAAAGCAGCGGGTGGAGAGTTTATTTAATACCTGCATAACCTAATTCAAAAAGCATGGACAGAAGAAGAGATGCCAGAAGAGTGGAGACTAGGAATTGTGTGTCCACTACACAAGACGGGTCAGACGAGCTGGTGGCTGAATTATTCAAAGCAGTGGGTGGAGAGTTTATTCAATACCTGCATACCCTCATTCAAAAAGTATGGACAGAAGAAGAGATGCCCGAAGAGTGGAGACTAGGAATTGTGTGTCCACGACACAAGAAGGGTGACCAACTCAAATGCTGTAATTGCAGGGAATAACGTTGTTAAATACCAGCTATAAAATTATGTCCAACATCTTGTACAAAATATTTCTCTCAATGTCTGAGGAAATCACTGGCAACTACCAATGTGGCTTCAGGCCAGGCAAATCATGCATTGATCAAATTTTCTCCTTGAGACAGATCTTAGAAAAAACGTTAGAATACAATATCGAAACACATCACCTCTTTGTAGACTCAAGGCCGCGTATGATAGCATAAATAGGAATGCACTGTACAATGCAATGAGTGAGTTTGGAATACCGCGTAAGCTGATCAATCTGGTGAAACTAACAATGTCCCCAGTAATGTGTAAAGTCAGGGTTGAAACCTTTGAAGCGCTCCACGGGTGAGACAAGGAGATGGATTGGCCTGCATCTTATTCAACATAGTTTTAGAAAAAGTTATTCGTGACTCAGGCATTAATATAAGAGCAACGATATTTGAAAACCCTGTGCAACTATTGGCCTACGCTGATGATATCGCTATAATCGCGAAAACTTCCGAAGCTCTACGTGACGTCTTCGTAAATCTTGAAAGTTCTGCCAAAAACATGGGTCTCATAGTAAACCAGCAAAAGATCAAATACATGGCCATAGGATGCACCCAACGAACACCAACTCTCTCATGTGGAAATCAAAATTTTGAAACGGTACCAAGCTTCACATACCTAGGATCCCTGATAACCAAGAACAATAATACTACAGAGGAGATTCAGAAGCTCATAGTGAGCGCAAATCGCTGTTACTTCCGCCTACAAAAGCAGATAAAATCCGGACTATTATCCAGAAACACCAAGATATTAGCGTACAAAACTCTTATTAGACCAGCGCTCACGTACGCAGCTGAGACATGGGCACTTAGTAAGAGGAATGAGCGAGCATTGGACATTTTTGAAAGAAAAAAATTTGAGGCGTATCTTTGGACCGATTCTAGAAAACGGATTTTGGCGTAGACGTTACAACGATGAGCTCTACACTCTGTTTAAGGAACCAAAAGTGACACAATTCAAAAAGTTGGGAAGACTTCGGTGGCTGGGTCACGTGGAAAGGATGATAGAGCATCAAGCACCAAAGTCCCTGCTAAAATCTAGACCTGTAGGGCGAAGGAGCCTGGGAAGACCAAAATTAAGATGGAACGACAACGTCCTCAAAGACCTACATACCTTGGAGCTTCCAAACTGGAGAGAACTAGTACAAAACAGAGATGAGTGGAGGAAGACTCTTGAGGAGGCCAAGACCCACCACGGGTTGTGGAGCCAATTGTGATGAAAGTATCTTTTCTACCGACACACTAAGTTATAAAAGATTTCTTCCTACAGCAGGAGAGGGGGTCAGTTGAATTAGGAAGCGGTCGAGGGAATATCATTCCTTTGTACTGGATACGTCAACTTGACGGCTGACAGCGTCTTGAGGATGGCGCTCTGTGTATTCAAAATTACCCCCTATCCTGTTTGAGGCGGAGGGGGGGTCGCATAACTTTTCTGATATCACGTCGCTAATGGTTACGGAGAATAACGCCGAATAGCAAAGACTCGAACCGCCCTTATAATACAACACCTTTTTACGTCTGGCGGGTCTGTATGGGATTGTATGGTGAGCGCTATTGTGTTATAAAGTATCTCGATGCGAGCTTCGCGTCTGTACCGTACATAAATCTGGCTTCCAAAAAGCGTGAAGTTTTTGTAAGACCAGTCAACTTTTTAAAATTGACCCAGTTTGGGAAGGCACAGCCTTCCAAAATAAAAATAGTTTTCGGATACAACATGGATAATGTCGTATTTGTTCAATCTTACCAGTATAGCGTTGAAAAGTCTAGAATCGCCCTGTGTTGTAGATACATCTGTGATACAGATGCTGAATAGAATCTAGGTTGAACATGTTTTTTAAATGATAGTTGTATATTTCGTTGCTTAATTCATAAAATGCGTAATGCCCACGATACTATGGGGAGTGTAGTATTTTTGAGTAGAAATGGTATCATATAATAAAGCATATTGTTTTAGGAAATGTCATACATATAATAATTGGTTGTTTGCGATAATTTACGATAAATTACGGTAAAATGTTACCCAAAACACAACTCACTAACCACCAGGAGTTGCTGCAGGAGTAGACAGAGAGGACGGATAGGATCGCCAAACAATTCGGTCTTGGCATACACTCTTTACCTCATTCACATTCATAAATCGTCTCATACATACTTTTCTATTTTTCTGACTCTCGACATGGCCCGACTCAATTATCTGATTCACTTGATGGTGCCATGTCTTCCTCAGGCATCCCCTACTTCTTATACCATTCACACTTGCATCATATATTCTCCTTACACTCCTTTCTTCGTTCATTCGCTCTACATGCCCAAACCATCTGAGGGTCCCTTTCTTAATCTTACTAATCTTACGTCAGCCTTGCATTCTTTGCGGATCTCCACATTTCTCACGCGATCATACATGTTTTACCACACATACGCCTCAGGGATCTCATTTTAACAGCATTCAGTCTACTTTCATCCTTCCTCTGCCAGTTCCATGAATCATTGCCATACATCAAGGAAGGTACAAGCACTCCATTGTGAAATGCTGTCTTCGCTTCTTTGGACAGTGTCTGGTTAGCGCCAACGGCATTCAATCCTCCATTAATGGAGTTACCTGTTTAGTTACCTTCTTCAATATCTCTATCAGCCTTCCCGTCTCTCGTAAACATACTACCCAGATACACAAACTCATCCATCTGCTCCATGCGCAGTATTCATCATGCCCAAAACATTACCATTTAAATGGTTGTTTAAGTATCATAAAATAACACAGAACACGGAATAGGAATAAAATCAATCGAATATTCCATCCGGGTGGTGGGGGTGGTGCCTCGTCATTGGATTAGACCATCTTGAGTGACTTTCTCTAGGAGCTTGCTCATTTTTTATAAATATGTTGGTGTTTAGTTTATGGTTTCATAGAAATTCCCTTCTGCCGTCTTTGTCTGTGGTCCTCTCTTTTCCGGTTGGTGGATAAAAACAAGGTAGTGCTTCGAGTTCGTACCGAATATTTTCTTTAATATTCCGGCCCATCGGCCTTAATTTCTGTATGATAAAGCAATCAACACTTTAATAATGGAATTCTTCATATATGTGTATTTTTAGTTACTTATTTAACGGCACTCCAACGGTTTTTGTAAGTAATGTTTTTGACAGATCGTTGTTTCATTGCAGCTTCAAGATGGGTAAAGGGAATAATATGATCCCAAATGGGCACTTCCACAAAGATTGGCAACGGTTTGTGAAAACCTGGTTCAACCAGCCAGCCCGCAAGCACAAGAGGAAGCAGAACAGGGTAAAGAAAGCCCGTGCGGTGTTCCCTCGTCCTGCTGCAGGACCCCTCCGACCGGTGGTGAGGTGTCCCACTGTCAAATACCACAAGAAGATACGTGCTGGTCGTGGTTTCACCCTCGATGAGATCAAGGTAACTGTCATACTCTTCTGTTTAAATGCTCGACTTAAATTGTGTTAAGCGACGATGACATTAAGATGGCCCTCTTCAACGTTTCTTTTAATTTTTGTAAATTGGATTCTGAATTGTAAACTACAGTTAGTAAACAGTTTTGGATATTGCAGTTAGTAAACATTGTGCAAATGTTCATTTTGGTCCACACAGCGTTTAGTTGTCACATTGTTTTAAGTTTGAGGTTAGTTTTCAGTAAATGACATTGTTGATTTTGTAAAATAGTGTTGTATTAGTTTTGTGGGCGAATGTTGACGTTTACGTGGACTAATAAGGAAGTAAATTTTTCTCTGTCTCTTCTATTTTTACATTATTTGTTTTTATGTATGTGGCTTGAACCAATATATTTAACCAAATTTCCTTGGGACCGATATAATTACTACCAAAAGCATTATCAACCCAGCATTCAAATGAATTATTATTTGTACTTTTGAATTTTATCCAAATGGAAACTATTTAATATTTAATGTAACTGTAAATGACAAATAAGTAAAATGCTATCCATAATGATGAACATGCCATAAAATAAGATAGCACAGTTCTCATTTTTAATTTACCCAATCCTATTTGTCACTTGTATATCTGTCATCATGGCCTGACATTATTATTTGATAATTTTTGTAATGCTATTCATTGCATCAAGGGTGCTTAACTTAATGTTTATATATATCTTTTGTTTCTTTTTATTCCAACCAGCTGTAAATTATTTTTGGGGTTTGGGCACAGTGACATTTATAAAGACTTTGTTTTGTGATGGCTCATGGGGTACTATTCAATTGGTATTATAGATCTCGTAGACATTTTGTGGGGAAAAAAAGTGTTTTTTTGCCCAAGCCCAGTGTGGCAACAAATATTTTTGACAGCTCAAATATATTTCTTTAATTGATTTTCCATCATAACCTTCATATATCAGGGATTAGGTTATAATTTTTGGTAAATATACAGAAAAGTAAAACACGATTAACCTTCGACATGCTAAGATGCAAATAAAACTTTGGGTGCCATGAGTGGTGACTCTGTGACTTGTAATTCGGCCTCTTAGAGTCAAAGAAACTTATCTCAATTTTGAGTTACGGATGTTACTAGCCACTAAATAACACTTTAAGTTATGTGACAAAGAAACGTACACATAGGTTCAACGGATAAACATATACATCGATACGTATCTATAGAAAATCACAGATAGTGATCTCATAATTACAGATACTGATCTCATCATCACAGATACACAGATCTGTATAAAAATGATATACGTTTTTTTGACCCTAAGGGGCCGAAATTTAATGCCATTTTTCCCTGTCATGTGCCAGGCATATTTGGAAAAACCGCGTGGAAATTACCTTCCTGACTTGTCAAATATCCGTATAAAAACAAAGAAATGTTCCCTACATAATTACAATATAGTTTTTTCTACTTTAAATCCAATTTATTTTTTTAATGGTAGAGTTTTGTATGAATACAAAAAATACCAAACTATAAGATCTTTACTAAAAATTATACATGGAGGAGAGTAAAAGAGATTTTGGGTACCTCTGTTGGCAATGGAAGGGTTAATATGCGCATTTTGTTTTAAATTAGATAACAATGAGATATGACTATTTCAGTAACTGAAAATAATGCATTCTATCAGTTATTTCATATTAAAAATAGATAATTTGATATCTTTTCTCAACTAACCTTAAAACTTTCACACCCAACAATGACCGCCAAGTGAACTATCAATTTTAACAGATTTCAACAGCTTTGATGAAGCAATTCAAAAATACTGAATCTTCTACTATACAGTGCATCCATCACACTAGATCATACAAAAATTAAATAAAACATATATCCAAGTTATAAAACCACATTTGGACAAAGAAACCACACAAGTACTTTGCAACAAAACTTCACAACATTCTTCCCCAAGACATAAAACGCATAAAAATTTTAATGAGTACAAATCAAAAATAAAAATATGGCTGAAAGAGTTTAATGAAAAAAATCCTAATGAAAACACTACAAACTACATAGAAGAAAACACTACAAACTACAAAGAAGAAAACACTACAAACTACAAAGAAGAAAACACTACAAACTGCATAGAAGACATATAAATTATAATTAAATAAACTGCATAGAAGACTAATAAATTATAATTATATAAACTGCATAGAAGACAAATAAATTATAATTATAACTTTAGTCCGCCTCGGCACAGGACTTCCTAGCGAGGAGGACTAAGAAATACAATATACTTAAATTCACCTTTATATTTTGTATGTACAATTATTTTATAGACATAGTCGCTTAAATGTTGCATTATTTTCCATTTCTGGAAACTGAGATGCTTGCTCTATTATCTAATTGCCTATTAACCGTGTCACATTTTTCTGTATATTAACCTAATGTTTTTTGAAAACTTAATGCAATCTTTACAATGGTTCACTGTACATTAACTGATTCACATTGACGTCATCATCCATTCGAGATGAAATCATTGTGAATGGGAAGTTGCCTGTTGTGGGCCTTGACCTCGTTCAGTTTGTTAGTAGTGTTGCAGCAGTCATTTAATTGATGACAAAACTTTGGATAATTTAGTGTGTTCGGTTATTTAGATATATAAACATGTTGAGTTACCCACCCCTCAACCACGTACCAGCTTTCTAGCTAAAAGCTAACTTGACACATCAATGCCTAATTCTATTTATTTAACTTTCAGTCTGCCAACATGTGCGCCTCTTTTGCCCGCGCCATTGGTGTGGCTGTGGATCCCCGCAGGCGTAACAAGTCGGTGGAGTCTCGCCAGGTAAACGTGCAGCGCCTGAAGGAGTACCGCGGCCGCCTGATCCTGTTCCCCCGTGGCGTGAAGAAGGTGCGCAAGGGAGAGGCCACCAAGGAGGAGTGCAAGCTCGCCACGCAGCTGAAGGGCACCGTGATGCCCATCCGCCAGCCGCAGCCCACACAGAAGGCTCGCGTCATCACCGACAAGGAGAAGGCGTTCGAGGCATACGCTTTCATCAAGAGGGTGAGACATTCTTTTTTTTTTTTTTTTTTTACACTGCAACTTGGTTACCATTGAATTCAATGAATGGAAAAATTTGTAATTTGCCCAGCATTACAGCTTTTGCTTTATCATAATGTATTTAAAAGTGAATTTACATATGACTTAATAATAATAATATATTATATATTTATGGAAGATTTTTCACACATATCGACTTTCCTGAAGAACAATGTCGGATGTGCGATTTTGTAGTTTTGTAGTAGAGCTGTTTCTGCATTCTTACTGTTTTTGATATTAACAATATAGCTTGTAAGAAGAAAAAAAAAAATTATTTAATTTCATCCAAAATTCCGAAAATTCAGACTTTTAAATCGACAAAAAGAAATTAAATGATCCAACTAAACGACTTTCAATTATTAGCAGACATTTTTCTTCGGGATTGTTATATCTACTTATCATTAGATTAATTCTTAAAACTAATTTCGTACCGTCTTCTATCCTAAATACAAAGTTATGACATATTATGCTCATATTATCGCAGTGTATTGTGTAGTTAAGTTTTCAGTCTTGTGCATTTTTGGTTTAAAAATTTGTTATTGCAGTAAAAACATTTTGTTTTGCAATTTAGCCAGTCACTTGTAGTAAGTAGTGTTCAAATAAGTACCATCACCTTTAAATTCTTCTTTTACCATATGGAGTAAAAATAACAAAAAATGCAATTCTAAAAATATAATAACATAAATAAAAAATAATAGTAAATCACTCGTGTTTCCCTAATATTATGATAAATTGACATGATAATTCCCCTCATGGAGGAAAGAAGTATCTACTTTTTTGTACCTTCCATAATGTAAATTAAAACTTCATATGATGTATCTTCGACTCTTCATGGTTTTATGATGAAAACTATAATTATTTTTGTTTGTACTTAGTACTGTGGTCTATTTCGCTTTGTAATTTTTCACATTAATCAGCTGCTTGCTGTATTCATGTAGTTTAATGTTCTTCCTGAGGTTTATAATAATATTTTTATTGTATTTTATAATTTAATGTTTATTCATAGGCACGCATTGATGCTGAGATGGTTGGAATTCGCGCCAAGAAACTCAAGGAAGCTGCAGAGAACGCAGATGACCTTAACAAAGCCACCAAGGCGCCTAAAGCACCTAAAGTTAAGGGAAAGAAGTAAACTTGTATCATTCATAAGAAAATAAATATAAAAACGAAAAACATCTAACATCTGTCTTTTATTTATTATTTTAATTTAAATATAAACAAACTGTGTATTGTGTGAAACTGCGACAATTAGTGCTCCATGACATTTGAAATGGTTGATAGAATAACCTTACTTAAAATGCTGACAGGCTGAGAATCGATGGTTGTTGGAATGACATTGATCGTCTCCGGACCCATTCAAACGGATATACATACCTGGCTACAAAAATGCAAACTTGAATATCACAACTAAAAATAAATTAAGCTTAACAAAGATGTCTTTGAAAAGACATAATTTGACAAGTTTAGTTCATAATTTATTTATGTATGTTTAAAAAGTCTTTGAATTCTTTCAATATGGGCTTGATAGAAAGGAGTCCATATCGATACATTGTCAATGACCTAAGCCAGAGGTTCCCAAAGTAGGTGCCGCAGCACCCTGGGGTGCCACGGAGAGAGATCAGGGGTGCCGCGAGACGCCCCTGATCTCTGAGGGGTAATATAAATATATTTGTGTACGTGATACAAGATGGAGAATTTTTTAATTAGCGTTAGCGTCACAATAATAAAATATGTTGAATAAGTTGATTGTTTATGTGTGGCCCACATAAGCTCAGTAATAATTTTTTTGGCCCTCCAGATTTCTCAATTTGCGCACCTCCAGAGCCAAATAGTAAGCTTCCTTTTGTTATTCATCATATTTTATTATTGTGACCCTAACGCTAATTAAAAAAAATTCTTACGATTACAAAATTGTTAAAATTTTAAATTACTACAAAATCGTACATCTGACTTTGTTCTTCGGGACCGTCAACATTATCTTCTACTTGTTTGCCCTTGGCGCATTTTAAGTATTAAAAAAATGGCAAGTCCTTTATTAAAATAAGGTCAGTTGCATTCGATCTTCCGAGAAATGTGCAGAAAAAATATACTGATTGGAGTTGATTGCGAAAATAAATTCCTACTGCAGCCATACGCCTGGCACCATTGAGTTCCTGGCACTTTTGCAATACATCAAAACCCCCATCGAGAGTCCAACAAGAAAGTTGTAATTTCACAAAATATAATATAAATGTGATAAATTTACGAGAACGATTTTTCTTTATTCGCATGAATACCAAAAGCTGAAAACTTCATATTGGGCCATATGCGGCCACGGTTCGAGGTTGGGCATGCCTGGTCTACAGTATACACTTACACTGAGCTACTAGTTACACATGGTATTATAATCGTGGTGACCCGATAACTCAACAAAGTGGCACTTCAACACACCTTTAAAAAGTCATTCAAGGTGATAAACAAAAACAAAAAAAAAACTTAGGTCATAAATATACCAATCCCGCTTAGGTTGTTATGAGCTATTTTTTTCAATTTTTAAAGGAGCGTTGAAGTGCCGCTTCGTTGTGTTGTGGGATTCTATCTAGATCCCATAAATGAACCAATCCTAGATCCCACTGGGATCTAGACAGATTTTTTATCAAATGTAGGATTCGTCACCGGCCGTTCACCGGCTGACAAACTAAACGTGTTTGACGACGCATCGGTCAGAAGAAGGGGGAGTCTGTACAGCTATCTACACACCATGCTGCGAACAGCAACTTTTAGCAGCTGGCTAAAAATCGAAGGTTGGAGGTTGTCTCTTGTCTCTTTTTTCCTCATGCGAACCCGTAACACTCTGTTTCACGTTGACTGCAAATCGGAAGAAACCGTCTGCCGCCAGTACCAACCGATGCGCCGCGGTGAAAAGAGGTGGTGATATTGAATTTGTTGTGTAATAAAAGAGACAGAAGGCAGCGTGAAACAGAACGTTACGGGTTCGTACGAGGAAAAAGGAGACATGAGACAATAGCCAGCTGCTAACAGCCCTATATGTCGGGCTGTTTGCAGCATGGTGTGTAGACCGCCACGCTCAGCGCCAACGGTTCTTACGGAAATCGTATCTGTGAGGAAAATAAACTTTATGTGTTATGGCAGCACTGTAAAATGTTCATGTCTTGGATAGAATCAGTGAATGGCCCCGCCTTTTTGTGTGTTGTGTAGTGTTTTTTCAATTTAAGTTTACAGTGAAATGGTGTATTTAAACCTGGTTTAACAGTTAAGGTGCATATTAACAATATAAATCATAATTTTGGCCCGGATCCTTCGTACTTCAAAGGGTTCTCGGATAGTATCGATTGTTTACCCCTCCCTTCCTATTGACTTGCGTGTTAATATCCTCGCTTATTTTCGTATGAGGACGACAGAACTCGTAAAACTTTAAATGGGATCATATTCAGCACGACCATAAATCAATAGTATTTTTGACAATATATAAAATTATTGGACTTTCGTCAGTGGTATCGATGATATGACGAATGGAAGCAGTCTATTTTTGGTGGGTGTAGTCACTGCCTGCAGGCGGCATCATCTCGGCTGAAATTAATTATTAGGTCATCGTTTGTTATATTGGATTCGGATAGCGCGCTAAAACTGGTGATTCTGTTTTTAGAGGATATCAATGTGATGAAAATTTCGTTTTAGGTATCAAAATGACAGCAGCCATGAAGGCACAGGTCGTCAGTTTCTTCGTAGTGGCCACTTGCGCACTTGTTAGTCATGCATTAAGTAAGTTAAATACTTTTAATTAATCATAAGGATAAGTCACGTTATCTTATTCAGTGCTTTACAGATATTATGATATGCAAATATAAATATGTGATTTCTAACAGAAATGTAGGCTGCACAAACTTTCTTTTACCAGGAATGTTATAAAGAACATATTTTTATTATACTTCTATGTCTTCAATGTGTTTCTTCTAAATGCTCAAAAGTTAATAATAAACCCATACATAATTTTTTTATTATTTCACTGTACTATTAGACAAATTCCTACATAATTAATAAACACACTGTCTCCTCCATTTATAATTATATTTTTTTAAATGTGTAACGGTTTTGTAACTACATATGTTATTGTCAACTTCTCACAAATTGGCAAATGAGACAATTATGTATTCAAATGACATAATGTTTTCAGTTCAGTCACCTCCCCGGATTGTGAAACAACCCCCGACAGATGAGCTGCTATTTCAAGTGGCTCAACAAACCAACGAAAATGACAAACCTTTTATAATAGAATGTGAGGCTGAAGGAGAGCCAGCCCCCAAGTAAGTTTTTTTTTAAACATCATACACATTTTCATTTGTCTTCAGTGTTTCTTCTTTGGTCCTGTATTTTGCAATGGTAATAAATGTGCAATAATTAATCGAATTTGAAAATGCATTTTATGATGTCATATCTTATAAGTAATAAGTTATATGATTCATAGTTAAGAGTACTAATACATTTTATTAAAAGGTTAGGTGTCACTATTCTTGCATATTTTATAAATTTATTTAAATATTTTTATTCATAATATTTTTCAAAAATCACTTTGATCATGCCTATTCAGGTTGTAAACTTTATCACATGACCTTGAAGATTGTGAACCCTTAACTTTTTGTCTCTTGGTACGCTACCTAAAATTGCTCATTTACAGTCAGTCCTTCATATTTCTGTTGTTATTACATTGTTGTTTTGAACTACTATTAATTTTATTAAAAAATTGTCTGCTGATTGCCATCCTTCAAATAATTATGTACGGTTTTAACTACTGTCAAACTTGTCACTCTTGTCATTTCTAGAAGTTTTTTGCATAGGCCCTTTTTTAAAATCGCTGTAAGTTCACAAATTAGATATTTTTGAAGTTTCTGACATAGAACATACCTTAAATGTAGATTTAGATTTTATACTAAATAACTTTCGGTCCAGTCAGTGGCCGAGTGGCATCACGTTTGGGTCCCACCCAGGCGTCGCGTGTTCAAGTCCTCCATCACAACACAAGCAACATTTTCTGTTTACTGTGGTGGTAATAGGAGACTTTAAAATATTTTCAGGTTATTACCGTTGTGTAACCCGGGAATGATTGTCTTTCTTATAAAATAATTATTTTTCGGTAATAAGTATCCAATTTAATTCAATTTGTGGTTAATTTATTGTTAGGAAAAATATTTCTTTATTCTATCTACAAGATATTGCATATCCATGTTTCCTAAACCCGTTTAATATATTTTTAAATTTATTCATTTATTTAATAAATATCCCGTTAATGTTTGTAAATCTTTGTTTATCGGTGTCGTGAAATGCATCTAAAAAGATACAATCTTAAAAAATATATGGTTGACGAATTTTTGGCAATGCAAAGAAAAAATACAATCTGGAAAACCTACTTACAATGACATATTCTTTTTTTTTTTTAAACAACTTCCATACAAAATGCCAAATGTGGAAAGCTTAGTATAACAAATATTTTTTTATTGAATAATTCTATCCTTGCCAAGAAAGTTAATTATTATCGAAAATTTATTTGGTAATATTATGTTAATATAACAAATTAATTTGGTAATATGTTAATATGTCTGATTTAATAATTCTCATTTGTTTGTTTTACAGATATCGGTGGATTAAAAATGGAAAGAACTTTGACTGGCAAGCTTATGATAATCGTATATCCCAGCAACCCGGCCGCGGTACATTGGTGATCACCTCTCCTCGCGATGAGGACTTGGGACAGTACCAATGCTTTGCGGAGAACGAATGGGGTGTGGCTACATCCAACTCCGTGTTTGTCCGTAAAGCCGAGCTGAACTCCTTCAAGGATCAACCTCGCCAGACTCTGACCGCTAACGAGGGAGACCCCTTCAAGCTGACCTGCCAACCCCCCGATGGCTGGCCTAAACCTAACGTATACTGGCTCATAC
The DNA here is from genome assembly GCA_951813805.1 of Limnephilus auricula. NCBI lineage: Eukaryota > Metazoa > Arthropoda > Insecta > Trichoptera > Limnephilidae > Limnephilus > Limnephilus auricula. The sequence continues at coordinate 13,343,711 of OX638390.1, read as the reverse complement.
AGGACACTGCCGGAGGCATCAAGAGTATCAACAACTCTCGTATGACCCTGGATCCCGAAGGAAACCTGTGGTTCTCCAACGTGACCAGGAAAGACGCCAGTGATGACTTCTACACTTGTGCCGCTACCTCAGTCTTCCGTAACGAGTACAAGCTCGGAAACAGGGTTCTTCTGAATGTGGTGGCTACAGGAATATCCGCATCTCAGAATAAGCATGCCCCTGTTCAGCAGTATGTCACGAGAAAGAATGAGGTCGCCCTTCGTGGAAAGAAAGTTGAAATGTATTGCATATTTGGGGGGACGTAAGTATACAATACCAATTAATCCAAAATGATTCTTGTTGTTTGTCTCTGTAGCATGTAAAATTGATAAAGTTCTCCTTTTACAGACCACTCCCGCAAATAGTCTGGTCCAAGGATGGAAATATTCTGTTGTCAAATGATCGAATAACACAGGGCAACTATGGAAAGAGTTTGATTATCAAACATGCAATCTTCGAAGATGAAGGAAGTTACACATGTGAGGCTAGTAATGGAGTGGGATCTGCTAAATCTTATTCCATCAATCTCCGTGTCATGGGTAACTTTATAATTCCTGTAATCATGGCTAACTTGTTAATATGTATTATAATGCTTTTGACATTGTATGCAAATGTTTTTCTAACATTCTAGCCGTGCCATACTTCACCGTTGAACCTGAAATTCAGAACGCGGCCGAAGACGAAACTGTGAAACTGACATGTGAGGCGTCCGGTATTCCTGAACCTCAAATCAAGTGGATTCACAACGGAAAGCCAATAGGGGAAGCTCCGTCAAATGATCGCCGTATTGTTGGCCCCAATAGTATTGTGATCAAGAATCTCATAAAGAAAGACACGGGAAATTATGGTTGCAACGCAACCAACACCCTTGGATATGTGTACAAAGATATTTATGTCAATGTTTTGGGTAAGAATAATTAATATTTCTATTTGGTGTCTTAGAACTTTGTAAAAGTCATGTTTAATTCTAGATTTTTTTTTTCTTGCATAACTTGTCACCTTCAAAAGCCCACTTGGAATTTGTGTGTTTGTATTCTTTCACTTAGTTACAATGCTTGAACTGAATTATTGAATTATTTAATTTACAATAGTCTCGGTTCAACATATCCTCATTCAAATTACTGTCACTTAAAGAATACAAACTTGACAAACGCCACCCACTCTAAAAGTTAAGTCAATGGCAGTGTCTTTTTTCGAAAGGAATAACATCCTGTTAAGTGTAATTATTTAGAATTTAATTTTAGCACTACCAATTTACTAATGCTATATCTCTATTCTTGGAATCTAAATTAAGAATATGTATAATAATTACAGGGTTACCTTCCAATATTCCATTGTAAGGGAAATCTTTTTGAGATCCTACAGTTTACTCCTCAAACTTGTTATTTTTCATGGATGCATAGATCCACCTGCTTAGATAGATGCATCTTCTAATGTATGTAATTTTGTGCAGCCCTGGCCCCCGAGATAACGGAGCCTCCCCGAGACGTGGTGACGGTGGATGGCCACAGCGAGACGCTGACCTGCCGAGTGTTTGGGGCCCCCAAGCCCCAGGTGAAATGGCTGCGCGGGGGCATTGAACTAACCGGGGGGCGCTACTCGGGAGATGAAAAGGGAGACCTTCACATCCAAGATGTGACCTTCAGTGATGCCGGCCTCTACACTTGCTATGCCGTTAACAAGTTTGGCTCTGTTTTTGCCAATGGAACTCTCGATGTTAAAGGTTGGTAGAGATTTAATTTTATGTATTTGTTTTATGAATGCAAGGATGGTTACTTCTAAAAAACAACACCTTTATTTGTTCTTATGAAGAGCCATTTTATTTATGGGACCCTTGGATTTAACCTGAATAAACCTTATAATTAAAACATCAACATACATTATGTGTATATTCTTTTTGTAATGATCTGTATGATGTGAACACTATTTATGACATGTTATACATTTGGATGCATTTGCGTAAACCTCTATTTAACTACAAAAGTATTCTATTCCAGAGCATACCAGGATAACAGATGAGCCAGAGGACTATGAAGTAGCGGCCGGAACACAGGCCACATTCCGCTGTAACGCCATTACCGACGCCAGTCTAGAATTAGACATCGAATGGTTGAACAACGGGCAGATCATCGATTTCGAGGCCGAACCACGATTCATCAAAACAAACGACTATTCTCTCACCATAACCAAAACGACAGAACTTGATTCGGGAGTGTACACGTGCGTTGCCAAGACAGATTTGGATAAGGCTGAGGCTCAAGCTACGCTCACTGTTCAAGGTATGTTCCACCCATTCCACTTCATTATTAGGTATCTAATTCTTAGTGAATAAATTATTTATTTTGGCTCACAAGTAAAGAAGTATGATTTTTACTTTATACGCACTCTATATTCCCTCATAATTATTATTAATATTATTATGTACACAATCAGTGCTATTTGGAGCTCTACTATTGCCTTGGTCTACATAAATACTGCATTGACCTAATTTCTGAATGAATATTATATTGTCTAGAATGCCTGGTTCATGATACATATATGATTCATTTATTAGTATATAGAATATAATATTTGAAGTTAGTAGTTGGGTTTCCTGTAAAATTATGCGTCTAAATCTATGTTAAAAATAATAACTGTTATTTGTGTGTTGTGGAAGAGTGCTTTCCTTATAGTGCTGCTTAAGAAGGGCGCTGGAATGTGCTCGGCATACTTAATGATATGAGAGCGGCTAAAATCAAAGAATGATCGGTGCATGTGTAATTTATTATGGGAATAGTATACCTATTCTATTTAAGTGAATGACATCCTTTTACAGATAAGGTAGCCAAAGTTCTTCAACGTGCTTCGAGAATTCCTGGCGGTGAATTATACTTTTGAATAATTGGCATTTTTTTTATAACAAAAATTGCTGTGAATTAATCGTTTTACCCTCTCCCCTTTCCATAATACATTTTCTTACACATGTCTAATGTCTATTATTATTACATTAATGGTGTGTACATAGGGGGGGTTTAGTAGGTTAGAGTTACACTTTTAAGAGTTTATGGAAGAGGTCCTTCCCTATCACTCTTTAAAAACTTGACATTGATCTAGCAAACACCCTGTATGTACACTCTTTTAAGTTGGCATTTATCCAAAACAAGGAGTGGCTGCTTATCTAATTAAATAATAATGGAGTCTTAATTATCTTCCCAATAATAAAACTTAATTTGTCATGTACATAAAATCTTCCCAACAGTTTAATATATATTTTTCAATAATATTTATATTAAATTGCCAGTATTTAATTCTACGACCCCATTTAATCTTATTTCAACATTTCATCATAAATTCTTTTTAGGATTTGCAATTTCACCCAAAAACCTTCATGATCGGATAGCAGCACATGAATAATTGAATGCTCAATGTCACCTTCTCATTGAGAATGCTAATTTTTCATTAAAACTGTAATATTATGTCATAAATTCATATGCAACCTGAGTGAACTTTTAAAATAATCATAGCTATGTTCGCAACTTTGAAATTTGTGTTAAAAGTTAAAACAATATTTGCGTTTTATTTTACTTTTAAAGATTTTGATTTCTTCTATACTAATTCTTTTGTTGTGAAGTCTGTGTACTTTCGTCTTTTTGTTTGGTATTTTTTTCATGTGGGTGAATTAATTAGATTTAGCTTTGTTTTATCACCTTGAGGTTTTATTAAATTTTTGATAAAATTTAACCAGAACATAATAAAATTTTCTGTGCTAAAAGACTTTAGCATTTTTCATATATTTTTAATCCTCCAGTTACGTGTTATGTACATTTAAATTTTCCTTTTAGTTCTCTAAAGAGAAAGCAAAATACATAGATTGAAACATAAACTGAATATCAGAAAAAATCTCCTTCAAAAAAGTTTTTTTCTATAGTTTAATTAATGATATCTCAAACTTGGGCTACCTTTGCAAGGTAAGTTTTTTCCATTAGCAAAATTACCAATGTAATCGATACTGTAATTTAAAAAAAAATAAAATAATAATTTAAAGTACATACATATAACAGATTTAACAAACTACCCAACTCAATAGAGAAAACATTTCTCGTATTTGAATTGGGGAATAGTGCCATTATAGAATAAGGTAAATGAATTATGTATATTATTTAAATTAAAAAATAAATTAACTTAAATAACATGATAATAAGCCCACATAATGAACTTGAATAACATAACAGTTACTAAATTAGATCTTAACACATCGTAGTCGGGACACGGCATTTGCCGTTTTTCGCGGACTGTCGATCAACTGCGGGATACGGCAAATGCCGTTTTGTCGACTGTCGGTTCTTGGCGGGAAACGGCATTATACGGGTTGAAGGGTAAAACGCCAGGAAGGGTAATTTGCTACCTGGGTGCTAGGCGATAGTCTGTCGACGTTATTTGAGATGCATTGTCCGGATTGGCTAGTGTGCCGCTTGTAAAGGCGTGGCCAGAAATCTAGAGTTTTTATGCGATCTCAATCTCCAGTTTAGTTTGAGTCATTTCACGTGTTGGACTATTTTTCATACCGCTCGCACTGTTTTGTTTACTGTTTGGTATTTTATTATTTGAATATATTAGCATTGTATAGAACTTTATCCCTACAAAAATGTCTTTACAAGCCAATGATAGTGACGATGAAGTGTATGCCGACAATTTATCTAATTGTTCTTGGAATGATGATATTGACGAGGTGTCAGACAACGAACCCAGTGATGATGAACAAATACCAAGACCTAGAACGTTTCACCGTCGTACTATTGAAAGTGATTCTGATTCGGAGACGAGCTCAGATGAGGATGTGGACGAGTGGTCATCGTTTGATAATCCTCCAGTTCTGGAATCGTTTTTAGGCCGCCGCGGTTTGAATTCAAATGTCCATTGTCCTCAAACTGTAAGTGATGCGATAGAGTTATTTATCGGTGATGATTTGTTTGAATATTTTGTAAACGAATCTAATAGATATTACCACCAAAACTCACATAATTACAAATTATATAAAAAATCGAGAAAGTGGAAAAATATTACTTTGAAAGAAATGAAAAAGTTTTTGGGGCTGATTATATTGATGGGACAAGTTCGAAAGGATATAAGGGACGAGTATTGGTCTACGGAACCAACAACCGAAACTCCTTACTTTGCTAAAACGATGTCCAGAGACAGGTTTCGGCAGATTTGGAAAGCGTGGCATTTTTCTAACAATGAAGATATCATCGATAGTTCCGACCGATTATGCAAAGTAAAACCAATTATTGACCACTTTTTACCAAAATTTATAAACATTTACAAACCCCACCAAGAATTAAGTTTAGATGAGGGAATGATACCTTGGAGGGGAAGACTATTTTTTAGAGTTTACAATGCTTCTAAAATTGTGAAATACGGAATACTTGTGCGAATTTTATGTGAAAGTGATACAGGCTACATTTGCAATTTTGAAATATATTGTGCACAAGGACTTAAATTACTAGAAACTGTAAATAAAGTTGTGTCTCAGTATACTAATTTATGGCATCATCTTTATATGGACAATTACTACAACAGTGTCGAAAATTGCAAGGCTTTGTTACTAAATAAAATAAGAGTTTGTGGTACTATAAGAAAAAACAGGGGTTTACCCAAATCATTGCAAATGATTAAACAGAAGAAAGGTGAATCTATTTTCAAAAGAAAAGGCGATGTACTATTGCAAGTTTGGCAATCTAAAAAAGAAGTTCGAATGATTTCCACCATTCATTCTGCTGAAATGAAAGAAAGCCAGAACATGGATTGGAGAACGCGCAATAAAATCATAAAACCAACATCTGTAATCGAATACAATAAACACATGAAAGGTGTTGACCGTGCTGATCAATACCTCTCATATTATTCGATATTGCGTAAAACTACAAAATGGACAAAGAGGGTAACGATGTACCTAATAAACTGTGCACTTTTTAATTCATTCGTCATATTTAATTCGGTTCATCAACCAAAGATGAAATATAAAAAATTTCTGCATGAAGTAGCATTGCATTGGATAACCGACCGAATACCTTCTGATGATGAATTAGATAACCCGGATCCGGGACAATCGACACAACCTACGCAGCGAACACCAAAATTCGATCCTCCCGGAAGATTGTCAAAGGACATGAAACAACATACATTAGGTAAAATTGTAGGTAAGGGTAAGAGAAAAAATCCCCTAAGACAATGTCGGGTATGCGCAGCCCACCAAAAGCGAAGTGAAACGTGTTTTATTTGCCAATTTTGCTGTGTACCACTTCACCCTGGAAAATGTTTCGAACGTTACCACACCGTAAAACATTATTAGTTTATAAAATAAACATTATATTTCGTATTTTTTTTTGTATTTTTGTATTATAAAATAAACATTATATTTCGTATTTTTTTTGTATTTTGTTTTATTATGTATAGTTATATTATGTTGCCAAAGTTTTGTAAGGAAAAGTGACAACCGACTGTGCCACAGTGAATCAAGTGATGATCAAATGTCATATATGATTTCTTTGAAAATTTCAATCGAAAATATTATTTGGTTTAGAAATTGTGTCAATTTTAAGAAAGCGATGTATTTTTGCGCTAATCGCGAAAAACACCCGCTATAGACTAGATTCTATTGTTCGGAGCGCCCGATTACGATGTGTTAATAAATAAAAGTAGGAATATAGATGCAGTAGAAATAAAATGAATATTATTACATTTACTTAATAGGTAGGCGGTAGGTGATAAGTACATCGAATTGGTTCTAACACTGATGGTCAGAAAAGCTGAAATTTATAGCAAGTTACGAAAGTTGTAAGAGGCATAAGTTTTTGAAAGGTCTAATAGAGTTCATACGTACTTACATGACACTTACAATGTACATCACCACCTTCTATCAATGCGTCCTAACCTTCTTTTCCTCTCTGAAACACAGATAACTGAGCCTCCAGATGCCTCCTATCTGGACTGCCCGGGCTACGCCCTCGTTGGCAAGTTCAGACCCAAAGGGGGTGTCTGTCTCTATAGCCGATCTGACGTCAACTGTGTGCGTCTGTTGAATCTGGAAAAACCCAGATTCGACGTAATGTGGGTGCGCGTCAATCTTGCCAGTACGGCAAGATTCTACGCGTGTTTATACCGCTCACCGAACCTTAGCGAATCAGACACATCCGAGCTATTCAAACATTTGAGCGAGACTATTGATGACCTCTTGCCCCGCTACCCTTCGGCTGAGTTTGTGGTTCTGGGGGACTTCAACGTTCATAACGAACCATGGTTGAAGTTCTCAGGACCAACAGACTCAGCTGGCCGACAGGCGGAATCCTTTGCCCTTTGCCACGGATTGGAGCAGATGGTTCAGGAGCCTACAAGGGTTCCTGATGTCCAGACTCACCGCTCCAATCTGTTAGACCTATTTTTAACCACTGTGCCACACGGTTACAAGATTGAGGTCACAGCGCCTTTAGGATCGTCCGACCACTGCCTGGTGACGACCTCAATCCCTGTCAACTTCAGACCGCCAAAAGAAAGGCTGAAGAGAAAAGTGTGGCACTATAGGTCAGCAGACTGGTTCGGTCTGCGGGCTCATTTCAATGCTTTCCCGTGGTCAGCTGTCTGTTTTCGGACTTCGGATCCCTCAAGATGTGCCCAGGAAATTGGTGAAGTCATTACATCCGCGATGGATGGCTTCATTCAATCCACTGTTAAAGAAACTGGTGTGGGCTCAAAGCCGTGGTTCAGTCGACAATGCTCCGAAGCAGTTCGGCGAAAAAACGCGGCTTACCGAGCCTACAACACATCTAGAACCTCCGAAAACAGAGCAGCATATAACAAATTGGCAAAGGAAAGCAAGAAGATCATAAATAGGTCAAAGTTCGAGCACGACCTGCAGATCAGCAAAAAGCTGGCTGCATGCCCGCATGGCAGCAGAGCCTTCTGGACGCTTGCGGGCTCAATAGGTCGCAATTTCTGCAAATCCAGTCTGCCACCTCTTACCAGACCTGATGGCTCACTAGCAAATACCGCCACCGAAAAGGCTAACCTATTAGGAAAAATGTTTGCGGATAACTCAACCCTCGATGATCGGGGTGCAGTCCCGACGTCGGTCCCTCACTGCGGTTTCTATATGAAAAAGCTGAGGATCCGGCATCGGGATGTGCTCCAGGTTTTACGAGGGCTTGATGTTAATAAAGCTAGTGGGCCTGACGGAATCCCCGCCCTGGTATTGCGGAGGTGCGCTGCAGAAATAGCTCCGATTTTGACAAAGCTTTTCAAAATGTCCCTGAATTCTGGCTCTGTACCCTCTGGTTGGAAAAAAGCGGTCATCCATCCTATTCCAAAGAAGGGTGACCGCTCCAACCCGGCCAACTACCGTCCCATAGCGATCACATCAGTTCTATCCAAGGTGATGGAACGTGTGATCAACGACAAACTGCTCACATACCTCGAGAAGAACAAAATTATTAACGACCGTCAATACGGATTCCGGCGGAACCGCTCGTGCGGTGATCTTCTCGCGTATGTGACGCATGTTTGGGGGCGGTGCCTGGAACGTTTCGGTGAGACCCAAACGGTTGCGCTGGACATTTCCAAGGCCTTTGACCGGGTTTGGCACCGAGGACTTGTCAACAAACTGCCTTCTTACGGACTTCCCGCATCCTTGTGCAGGTGGATTGCCGACTTTTTGAGGGAGAGGTCGATTCAGACGGTTGCTGACGGTTTCACCTCTTCCTCGCATTCGATAAACGCTGGCGTCCCACAGGGATCGGTTCTGTCTCCGACTTTGTTTCTGTTGCACATCAATGACCTTTTGACATGTGCACCAATTCATTGTTACGCGGATGACAGTACAGTCCATGATAGCTTTTTGTTTGACAAGCCCCCAAAGGGTGCACAAATTCCAATGGCTCGGAGGGCTTTGAAGCAAAGAATGGACGCTTACCTCGAGAGTGTTTTCTCTTGGGGTAAGAATAATCTCGTCGAATTCAATGTATCAAAGACCCAATCATGTCTGATTACGTCTAAAAGGGATCGAAATGACTATCTAGTCTCCTTCAACGGTAGCATTCTTCCGAACAGGTCTTCCATTGATATGCTCGGTGTAACTCTAAGTGACCAGCTCAGATATGGGGGCTCCATCGAGGCCAGAGTTAAGTTAGCCTCTCAGAAACTGGGCGTACTGTACAGGGCCCGCAGATACTTTAATAGTACACAACTGCTAACCCTGTACAAATCGCAAGTGCGCCCCACGGTTGAATTTGGCAGCCACCTCTGGTCTGGAGCCCCAAAGTACCTGAAAAACACCCTCGACTCTGTGCAGAAACGGGCGGTCCGTTTGATAGATTCTCCCGTCTTAACAAACGGATTGCAATCTTTAGAGCACAGGCGTCGGGTAGGAATGCTTTCCTTGTTCTACCGGTATTTCAATGGAAGATGCTCCGAGGAACTAGCCTCATTGATCCCCTCGGCACCGGTGCATAGTCGGGAAACACGCCAAACGCTCGCCCAACATATGTACACGGTTGACATTTGTCACATGAGAACGGGACGCTTCTACGACTCGTTCTTGTGTTCAACAGCTCGGCTGTGGAACGATTTGCCGGCCTCTGTGTTTCCTCCTTCCTATAACATGGGTCTCTTCAAGACCCACGTTCACTCCTTCCTCTCCTCAAAAAGACCCTCCTCACAGCATCTTCAAAGATGACATAGGCCCTGAGGGAAATTATTTTCCTCAGGGCCTCCTGTGTGGAGTTAATGTAAAAAAAAAAAAAAAAAGCCTTCTCACAACTTATGAAATCAGTTTGAAAGGTTGAGACACTTACTGTAACAAATGTTACCAAAATGCTTCAATGTGAGATGTCAAAAATTAAAAGACAGGTTTTCGTAGTAATTTTTTTCTTATAAAAAACTAGTATTTTTTTATTATTTGAACTAAAAATTCTGATAAGGGTAAGTGGATATGTAGTTACGTTATTATCTCCTGATAACAATATAAAAAATAACACTAAATGAAACAGAGAAAAAAATCTGATTAAAAAAACTGAAGAGATATCATTTATTTTTGAGGTGGAAAAAAGGTTTCTGAAATTGAGCATCCTTTTTTTATTTGTCCAATCAATGTTTCTATTCATAACAAGACAGTTGCTGTCATTTGAATAAAAATTATAGAACTCCATTCAATTCTGCCGTTAACGGAAGAAAAGCGCATGGAGAATTGTTTCTCTCAAGCCAACTTCTATTCCAACACTTTATTTGGACCCTTTTGTCTTTATTGACAAAATTTGACAGCATCAAATCATTGTTGACAGGAAGCCAACTTACCCCCAAATAAACTTACAGATTTAACGGTCGCTGTGAGTACTTACATAAGTTGAATTTCCGAACAACTTCCATGAGCATTATTACATAAGTTGGATGCATATTATATAAACATTCCTGTAAGGTAGTTTATCAAAAACTTACATAAATCGTAAATTTTACTCACATAAAAGCCGCCTTAGGTTTGGTTTTGGGATAAATAATATTAATTAATGCCTATCAACTAAAAGTTATTTTACAAGTCCTGCGTTATTAATCATTGACACAAGTCAGATTCAAGCTATTTATGCGGTGTGGTTTGGTGATAATATGTATACGCCACAATAAATTAATCATAATATTAATGAATAATAACATGTCATTTTATGAAAAGAAATTGTCAGGATAATGTGGACGTAGTTTTTAGAAATGATAAATACTGATAATGACCATCACGGACTATGACTCAGATCGTGGATTAAATTAGTGATACCATTAACTTACAATCTTGCATCCTGTAACCTTGATTAAATTGTACTTGCACTGATTTGTAAGAATCTATTTGTTTTCAGATGTCCCCAATGCACCTGTTCTGGATAACATTGTTTGCAACAATCGCGATGCAACCATCAGATGGCACCCTATGGGAGACAACCGCGCCCCCATCCTGCGCTACATCATTCAGTACAACACCAGCTTCACCCCCGACTCCTGGGAAGTGGCTTACGACTCTGTCCCGGCCTCTGACATGACTTACAACGTGTTCCTCAGCCCCTGGTCCAACTACACCTTTAGGGTTGTGGCTATTAACAAGATTGGACCATCCCTCCCCTCGGGACACTCGGATGTTTGCACCACACAGAGCGATGTTCCCTTCAAGAATCCTGACAAAGTTGAAGGCAAAGGATCTGAACCTAACAATTTGATTATATCTTGGACTGTAAGTTTTTATTTATTTATTTTTATTTTATTTTATTTTTTTTTTTATTTCTTTTATATATTCAATAATATTATTATTCAATGTATAAAAACAGTTTATTATAAACAAGTTCTGTTTCGTATCTGTTTATAATAAACTGTTTTTATACATTGAATAATAATATTATTGAATATATAAAAGAAATAAAAAATTTAAATGGAGTTCTACAAAATAAACTTAATAACAATAAATAAATGTAAGTTTTTATTTTATTTTAATGTCGCTTTCTACTTGTATAGAGTTAAACCAATTAAAAGCCAGTTAGGTTTCTTAGGCCACTTGATCCTTCATTATGTCTAATGAGTATATTCATTCTTTCAGCCTATGCTAGAAATAGAGCACAATGCCCCCAGATTCCAATACCGAGTGTTCTGGAAGCGCAACATATCCGGAGAGGATTGGAATACGGAAGACATATTTAATTGGCGACAATCAGAACTACTTATTCGTGATCAGCCCACTTTCCAGCCGTACAAAATTAAAGTTGTGGCTATGAATGAAAAGGGAGAATCTAATGTAACTCCTGTGGAAGCAATCGGTTTCTCCGGAGAGGACAGCCCGCTAGAAGCGCCTAGCAACTTTACACTTGTTCAAGTGACCAACTATAACGCGGCACTCTTGAGTTGGAATCACGTTTCTCCTGAATCTGTCAGGGGTCATTTCAAGGGATATAAAATTCAGACGTGGACAGACAAAGGAAGGGAAGACAACATGAGAGAAATTCTTGTGCAGCCGGATGCTGCCAGGGCTATTGTCTCTAAATTTGTCCCTTATTCTAAAAATTACGCTCGTGTCTTGGTTTACAATGGACGTTTCAACGGACCTCCCAGCAACACTCTCAGCTTTGAAACTCCTGAAGGTCTCCCTGGTACGGTAATGTCTCTGGATGCTTATCCTATGGGTACCTCAGCTCTCTATGTTGTTTGGAAGAAGCCCGAACAGCCTAATGGAATTTTGACTGGATACAAAATTTACTATCAGGAACTAAAGAATACAGCAGTGGGTCCGCTCCTGGAAAGAGAACCCCATATAACCGATTACCGCCAGACGAGAGCTAAACTTGCCGGACTGAAACCCAACACTAACTACCGACTGATTGTCCGTGCTACCACTCGTGCCGGAGAGGGTGAAGAGAACTTCATCGATCGTAAAACTAGATCAGGATTACCTGTCATGCCTGATGTGCCCGACTTCAGAGTTTCCACTCTTCCCGCATCCAATGGCTTGGCCAACATCCGAGTCACTTGGCTGCCTCACCTCGACGGTCGTCCCGGATCCCACTTCTTCGTTAAGTACCGGATTAAGGGTGAACCCATCTTCATCTCCACCGAACCAGAAATGAATGACGACTCTATCGTTCTCCGAGGACTTCTGCCTGGAGAGATGTATGAAGTTAGAGCAGTCGCAGTTGACGGGGATCATGTGGCTGAAAGTGAATCTCGAGAGGTTGACACATCTGGGATAGGTGAATTATAAAGTTTGCTTTCATTTTGAGTCCTATGGATAGTTAAATCAAGTATTTATATCATAAAAAATTAATCATCTTTGAACTGTTTACTAATAAAAGTGCCTTTTGTATTTTTAGTTTTCACTAATTTAAATAAACATTTTATTACAGAAGGGCCGATCATTCAGCCCAAGGAAAATGTTGCCACCGCTGGATGGTTCATCGGAATGATGTTGGCTATTGCCATTCTTCTGTTTGTACTTATCATAGTCTGCATCATCAAGCGCAATCGCGGTGGAAAGTATGATGTCCACGATCGCGAGCTCGCCAATGGGAGACGTGACTATCCCGATGAGGGAGGTTTCCACGAATATTCTCAACCGTAACTTTCCTATTTACTATTTTTATTACTAGACTTGTACTTTAACCCAAATTATAAAATACATACTTTTAAACGGTCTCAGGATTAGTGAAACGGATGATAAATATTTTTCTAGGTTAAATTCTATACATATTACAATTATCTTAAATATACTAGTTGCTCATTTAAAGGTAAAAAAATTCTTGTTCAGTCAAGTAAAAATTATTTCTATTTGAAATATATGTATGTGCATATGACTTATGTTTGTGTGCCATTATTTTTCCTTTGCAACTGGCAAAAATTTTCCAAATTGTGATGGGCCACACTAGTAAAGCCCTTAATTATTATGCCACACGGCTGGGCGACTTAATGGATGAAACATGTGCTCGTGATGGTACCCTACATTAGCAACTCCCACATGTTTGATCCACACCGGTTCTGTTCCCAAAAACAGATTTAATTTTCTTCGTTTGAATATTTGATCAGCGTATAACCCTTTACAGTCGGCTTCATACGAGAATGAGCTTCATACGCTGGTCAAATATTCAAACAATGGAAATTAAATGTGTTAATATCTTTGAAATTGATTATGTATTACCGTTTAGCCCGTAGGGGCCAGAGCCCTGCAATTGCAGTGCCTATGCACGGAGCACTGCAATTGCAGTGTCGACCTTAAATATTTATTTTGCCTTCAGATATTACCTCCACTAGGTTGGTTAAAGACAGAAATCTAAATGAGGTGTGTAGAATCAAATACAGCAATCTTCACTTTTTTCAAAAGTGAACTAATAATGCAACTTTGTCAATGATTCACCCATTTACCTACAAAAGCTGTTATTTGGCATTAAAACCAGCATTTTGGAGATTGCTGCATTTGATTCTACACACCTCAAATGTTACTCTATTACATTTGGTATTGTTAACTTGTTGGATTTAACAATTTTTTTTATTTATTTATTTATTGAAGTTTCTTGTTGTTCCAATTAGTTAGTTTAATTGTTTGAAAATAATTCTAGCCTGGATAACAAATCAAGACATTCAATGAGCAGTGGAAATAAGCCAGGCCCGGAAAGCGATACAGATTCCATGGCCGAGTACGGCGATGGGGAAACAGGTATGCCTTTTTTCAATGCACGTATTCATAGCCTCACGGCTGTTTTTTAAACTACATATTCTTACATTCTGTACAGTAACTTTCAAATTGAACTTGATTAAGCATGGATTTAATTTTTGAATGAATAATATAATTTAAAATCAAGGGTTTGTTTTTGACTTGAATATATCTGGCTTAATGCTAAAAGTACCAAAGTTGACTGCTTCCAAAATGGATTTTACGCCCAAGCCACAGATTTAATGAATTTCATTTAACATTTCTTAACAGGTTCACTGCCAACTCCGCAATTTGGCGGTGTTTGATGTTTTGAGAAACTTTGCATCTGCCAATTGGCATGTGCGTCAATATAACTTTCATTTGTTCATCGGGCAACTGTTGCAAATTGTTTTATGCTGGCCTTGTGCTTGAATGAATCAAAAATTGTTGTTTGTGTGCAGTTTTTGACTACCTACTCTAGTTTTAAAGTTAAGCACATTGATGGGTGACAGAGTTACCAAGTTCGCATATTGGATTTTACCAAGCCTTCACTTTCCTGTTAATTGGCTGGTACGGGTAGTCAACCTGTTAATGATTTCATCCTGTCTTATGATTAGTATTTGTATATACAAACTGCAAAGACAGTGTCATAGTATGCCATAAATGATAATACATATGTATTTTTTAACAGAACTAATGGTAGATATTATATTGCATGTTGTCATGGTCCATTACTTCTAATGTATCTGACGTTGATATAATAATTTGTAACCGCAAGTCCAGGATACTGGTTATATAATTGTGACTCTTTAGTTAAAGTGATTGAATGTTATTTGCATAATTTTTGTAGAAAGTAATTTTTTGAATTATTATTTGCCTTCATCACATTTTATGCATTTGTAATGTAGTTTTATTATTATTATTTTACCTTTAACGATCTTGCGAAAAAATGTTTGGAAATAAGTGAAAATATTATTTCTTCCAAAAGTCATGACTCGAAAGTATTTTGAATTTCTATTACATGGGCGTTTTTCAAAAAAAGTGTACATAGATAAAAGTCAGTGTCCCATCACTTTCAGGATCAGTAACTTTTGTTGTGTCGGTTTTAATGACCAACCATATATTTTACCAATATAATAACAAATAAATACCTTTATGGACTAAAAATAATGAATAAATCTATTAAATTTCGATATTATTTTAAAATAAGTAAGACTACAGGTCACTGTTTCTGGTATGTCCTACGCCTACCACTACCAGTAAGAGTTCAAAAATTAATGTTATTTAATGTTATCCCAGTATTTATTTCTAATTCTACTAATAGTATATGATAATATTTTCGATTTGCAACCATAATATAGATTAATTATCGTGCAAAATAATTTAAATACCAGATATTGAGTTGTCCTACGAAATAGCGTATGGTGGAATTTCCGCCTACGCCACCACATTATTGACGTCTTCCAATAAAAATATTACCAAATTGATGAATATTTTCGAAAATAGCAACCCTATTTAGTCTATGAAGGGCGGCCATGCTTGGTTTTTTACAGCCAGTTTGCCAAGAAATCGTAACAAAAGTGGTCGTTCTCGGCTGTACTAAAAAAGTGTTCCACCAACGCTTCCGTATTTCTCCAGGTAATTTACCAGAATGTATTAGACTCTACTTTGTATTAAATTGATTCATTTATTGTTTTATGAAATGTTTAGTTAGAACAAACAGAAGTTTCATAATTTATTGATAAATACATTTCGAAAAAATATTGACGCGATTACGCCACTTCTCTTACGCAACGGTGTCGTGAATGGAACTTAAAAGTGACGTAATGGAATTCTAAAGGTCGGTTCACTCTGTCCGTCTTTTAGGGTATTTGGGTGTGTTACAATTTTCTAATTAAATTTATATTTTGCATGTATCTTCAAAATTTAACTATTACATGTAGATATGTGGGTTGAGTGATATATGTAGCATTGAAAAAAAAGAACAGCATAGCTAAAAAGAAAAAATTATTTGATTTTTATGTGTATAATTTTTTTTCTTTTTTTTATTAATTATGATTATTAAAGATTAATTCTGAAAGAGTCGAAATGGTGTCGAAGTACTAATATAGACAGCAATATGAGCAACTATTACTGTAGAGGCAACTCTGAAATTCAGTATAAAATCAGCTGGTTCATACAATTTTGATTAAGTAAGTATAAAATGTAGCATGATTTATGTTCCTGTGTGTTTTACTTAATCCTGTACCTAATTAAAGTTGTGTACATTAACAAGTACTTTAATACCCTTTCAGCTTAGTTACCTATTTCAGGCTATACACGGTATGCACGTGTAGCCCATTATTACCTATCTAATTATTTGTGCATTTTTATAAATAATTTATTTTAATTTTATGTTCAAATATGCCGTTGAAAGCTGCAGAAAAATCAAAAAGATACAGAGACAAAATTAAAAACGACCCTGAAAAATATGAAGCCTTTATGAAAAAAGAGTTACAAAGACAAAAATAACATCAAAATATAATCAGAGAGCTAACCAAAGAAGAATAGAAAAAAGAAGACGTTGGAGAGAACAGAAACGAAAAAAAAAAGAAAAGAAAAAAGAACAAGTGGAAGAAAAAGTACTTGCGCGGGGGGCCTTCCACGGTGGCGGTAGTACGTAAAATCGTCCTTTTTTATAGAGAATACCTCACATGAGTCTTAACTGCTCCCATCTGGAGCCAGTGAGACTATGGCATCCCCAATTGGGGTACGTTTGAGGCTGAAGGTAAGTGGGGACAGGAAGGAGATGGGGAAGAGGAAGGTGGGGAAGAGGAAGGTGGGGAAGTACCTGGCTATTCAGATCTAGTCACTAAACAGGTTAAAGTCATTATTAAGCAACGTTTCAATTCTGAATGGTGGTCTTACACCAGGGTGATACTGAGAGTATCTTCCACTCTTCCCATACCAGTCGCTTGTCGCGCTTTCAGCAGTGTAGCCACAACGTGCGTACACATATGACTGATATTTCGCGCCCGCTGTCGCTACCGGGCAAGCCTCTCAGTCTGGCCGAGGCCTTAGAATTCCTAAACGTTACCAAATTTTTCCCCTTACGCCACTGTCCTGTTATTGCTGTGATTTATTTTCTAAGATCAATTATTATATCTCAAAGAAATTTGTTCTTTTTTTTATTGATATAGTTCATGATTAATTTTAAATTTGTTATAATTAAACATTCGTAAAACAAAAACTTATATTCGTCTTTCTAGAACGCAAAATATACAGTACAAAGTATCCAAAAGTAGCGTAAAAGAATATTTTTATTGAAAAACTTAATATTTAATTCAATAAGCTTGATTATTCATATTTTTTAGGAGACTGATTGTGTTTTCAATTCGTAAATAAAAATCTGAAATAATGAATTTCTTTTAATTTTCTTTATAAACTTTATGATAAAAGTGACGTAAAAGAATTTCTTACCAATAGTATTAAACTTAAATTGCAATTATTTTCGAAGTTTATTGACATTTTCTATTTAAATACTTTTTGTCATGAAGTTCATTCTTTCTTTAATAAATTTACGTATATTTTTAATCGAAATGCAGCATCTCACTTAAGTGGAATTCCTATTACGTCACCGACATCTTTTTTGGAAAACGCCCACATAACATACTGACTTGTGTCTTGTTCTGAGCTGACAAGTAGTAAGTCGAGTGGCAAGTAACTCACACTGCTGTCAAGTAGAGTTCATTAGTAAGCGACTCGTCGCGACATGACGGGCTGCAACGCAATAAAGTAAATACGCTAAGTAAGCTGATTGTAATGATTATTTTAGAAGAAGTGGAAGAATAAATTAGTGAGATGAAAATAAATAAACTATGGTCACGAAAATAGATTAACTTGTTGAAAGCCAGCATAGAAAAAATATATTTTTTCAATACGACCTAAACTATTTGACAGTTCTCACCTTTCTTACGAACTCAATTTTTATAACATTTCTTTTGTGATATATTACAAAAATTACATCAAAATAATGTATATAAAACTAACTTCCTAATAATCACTCAAATCTATGCTTTCCACAATGGATTTATATCAAAAACAATGAAAAAATGTAGACTTCGAATACGACTGTTCATATTATCAAGCGGCGGCCATTTTGTCCGCCATCTTTGATGCCCGGCGCGTCATTGGGAATTAATTTGAATTATTTTGAGTGGCTAGACGCTTTCCACTTAGACCTAGACTTAGACCACTTTCACCCTAGACGCTTTCGTTACGTCAAGAACGAGAATGGCCCAAGCGATTCTGACTTTGTTCTTCATACAATTTCTTTATATATAAGGGACAAAATCGCTTCAAACATCCGGACCCGCCGGGGGGGGTCTGCGGCCAATTAGAGGTTAATAGCCGTAAAAATAAAGCATTTTTGAGTAGAATTTTCGGGCAAACGGGACGACATATTACGCGTGTGTGCGTCTACGAATGAACTGCATATGTCAGTGTGCAGGGACGCGTAGAGGGGGACTCTACTCTAACTCTACTAACCTACTCTACTAAAATTGTAGTGTTCGGACACAATTAGTTACTAATATCTTAGCTACTCAACTAAAATACTCTCCCAGTCAGAACAAGTCATTAGAGCCATTTGTTTCACAAAAAATCGGAAACGTACAAGATGACAATGTTATATTTGAATTTGCGGAAACACTTGAAGAATAACAAGTAGATACACAGAGGGCGCCTAAGAAATGATCCTAGAGGCCATTTGTGTGTTATGTATGCGTATGATTGATGGCTTGTTTATGTACAGCGGGGATGAATGAGGATGGATCCTTCATCGGGCAGTACGGCCGCAAGCGCCGCCCACCCACCACCTCCAGCGCCGGACAGCCTGACTCCGCCTCGGGGGCCTTTGCCACTCTCGTTTAACTTCGTTGTGCACCAAATTTTTCTTTATATATTCGTTAAGGTATTATTTTATGTTTTGTTTTTATTTTATTAATTTTTATTTTTAAGCATTTTAACGCTTTCATTGTGTTACTGCACGATTAGATTGAATATTAGTTGTTAATTGATACATAAGTGCATCTTGATTACTGTTTGAAATATATACTTTTTTTTTTTGCAGTCATGTAGCGGTAGGAATATTTATACCGTTGACATTTTCACACTCTTTGAACCATTGAAACTGTAATCTCTTATGAATTTATCTTGACCAGAGCCCTTGAGGTGATTTCTCACAAAAACGGCGCTCTACAAATTATCCAATTATTATTATTATTATTATAAGTTACAACAGCAGAAATCTTGCAGAACAAGATATGAATGATTATATATGAATATTCCAGGGCGCTTCACGGAAGACGGGTCATTCATCGGGCAGTACGTTCCCGGGGCTATGAAGCCGCTGTCGGGAGGTCTGGGCCCCGTCAGCTCTGCCCCGCTGTCCCCCAACGCTTCGCACGCCTCGGCTCTCTCCCCTTCAGACAATCAACAGCCCACATATGTGTGAATAACCACACGCTTTCTTATTCTACTAATATTATTCTAAACTTGGTTTTTCAGCTAATGGGAATTCGTGTTGTTTTCTAATAATCGAATGTGTTTCAAACAATGCGTACTTGATAATATAATAGTGCGTAAGAAATGCCAGCATTCGATATACATATGTATGGAGAATTATACATTCCACGCTTATTTCTTCTTGTGTATATTTACGAATAAAGATGTATGTAATGCTGATGCTTGGCTGTACTTGTACATTATATGTATTTATTCGTGGTAAAATATAAGTATCAACAGTTGCTGTAAATCAGAAAATATTTTATGGTACAAAAGTTAACAGACGGAATGGAATTAGAATAGTTTGGAGTTATATTATATACGAGAAAGTAGTGCAAAGATATCCTTAGAGAAAATGACTATTTTTGACATGACAGCTAGGATAGAAAATTACTTGTATTTTTGAAAATCAAACTTGAAACTCATTTTGAAATGGAAAGATAAGATCTATCTGTTCTGTTGCTGGCGGTGAGGAAAGAAGGATGTTTCGGCAACATGGTTGGTGCTCTGCAGGATCTGGTTGACTGTTGACTGTTGACTGTTGACTGTTCTCTGTTCCAAGTGAATGTAGTGTTCTCCCTCGCTTCCTAATGTATATTTGTGTTGGCATTCAGAAAGCAAGCAAGTATTGCTATCTTTTGGTCAACGCTTTATTCTTTTAGATAGTCAATTATGCGGAGCGGGAGTTTCAAATAATACTTTCATTTCTTATTATAATACGTACATACATATTAATATTGCTTTTGTATTGTCCTTCAATCGTGTGAACAGCACTTTTGTTTTATTTGGTGACACTGTTTTATGTAAAATTAATTCTTATATGGCTAACCATATTAGATGTTAGGCTTTTTAGATGTTTAGATGATGGTAGTTAAAGTACATGTTTAAGTGCATCTTCTTTGTAACTTTTATTAGATCTACATAATTCTGTCATATGTTTAACATCAGTGTTACGTATTATTTGTTCTGTTACAATTGAATATCTTATTCCTGTTCGTAAAATATTAATATTTCCATTTTATTACTGCGTACGATATTACGCAGTAAGTTTGTTATTTCACTGACAGGGTTCTTTAATGGTTGAATACAATTCTTCTTTGAAAATGTTGTTCCTCGGAGTTGAATAATTTATGTTCTTATAAACAATGTCTTGCTTGGCCTTATTTGTGGAACTTCACCCAACCCAAGGTCAGCAAGAATTTTACAGATGTTTAGTAACTTTGATAGAAATCATCAAATAATGTCTCCTTGTTGTTGTACAGATTGTTTTAATACTATTTAATATTTATCTGTATGGGGAGAGTAGATGTAAGGTTCTTCTCACAATATACATGCTACAACATCTTAGTGGTAGCGTACATGTACATGTCCACAACCTGTAGATTACCTTTCTCTGGGTCCAAATCAACAATCTCTATGTGACTTTGAATACTGCCATAAATACGCTATCACCCTAATGTAATCTCACTTTTATCTTTATCGAAAGTGTTAAATTGAAAATGTGTTCATTTTTATCATAAGTGTGTTTGCAGAAACTCATCTGGTAAAATTAATCTCTTACAACATATTCTTTCTGAATTCTCACCTAGTTTACATAAATGTCCATAAGTTTTAAGAATATTTTTTATGTATCTGGCAGCGTATAATTTATATTTTAGTATAATAATGAATAGGTTGTATAATTTTTATTACCAATTATATGTAGATTATTTTATTTTAATTAAATATAGATTTTTTACTGAGTAAGCTTTAAGAGTAATATAATTTGGAATTTTTGAGAGTTATTTTTATCATATATTTTGCACTTCAATGTTGCAAGCACAAGTGCCTTATACCAAGGCATTTTATTTTACAATCTTACATACTATATTCTCATGGAGCACAAGAATTGCATTTATTTTCATTGAAAAACTAAATTATATTCATCGAAATATTCAAAGGTGTGATATTATGTGGGTTATTTACTACCCAATTCTTCACAAATCTCAATGAGTCTCCATCGACGTACTACTGATTGGAACTTACATTAGTTTAAGGCTGTTGTCTAACTATCCAATCAACCCTATTGCCTAAGTACTGCTCCTATGAATATTTATACATCATACTATTATGTCATTTCTCCAATCGTCATTTTAAGAAAATATTCATCAACATTTTGCTAATTAAAAGTCAAATCGTACATACAACAAACACTGTGTCACTGATAAATGAGATGAAAGCACTAGCATTATTCATTTTAATTAATGGGATGAATGTTCCAATTCATTAATAAAATGCTACACTATTATAAAAATATTAAGTAATAAAAAGATTTTTTGGCTATCCTCTACGATATAAATAATTATAAACGCTGTTAATATGAGGTGTCCCATACATTTTGTACTATTCAACATTTTGCAATGAAAACTGTCTAGAAACAATTTTATTATTTGTTTACAATCATTCATAATTTTTAAAATGCTCATTATAATAATCTTAGAAGTCCTTAAACTGCCCAAATTTAGATATACATATTTTTTAAACTTTGACGAAATAAAATAATTATAAAAAAACTATAATAACATCACAATAAATTTTTGAGAAATTAATTCTCAGACTGAAGATTCCATCTTTGTACTATGTATAATTTATAGTAGAAGATCAAGCTTTCTTCAGGGCAGATATTGTATTCTCTTCTGGAACTTATTATATCAGACCCCAAGAAGAAATGGTTGTTCTCCAAACTATGCAGTGACTTTGAACACAATTATAAATTGTTGCTTCGGTTATATTTTTTTTAAATGTATGTTTTTTATCAAACAGTTTTTCAAAGCAACTAATAATTATTTTTCATGATATTATTACATTTAAACATTTTTAATAAAAGTAATGGAATTATGGATCTTATTTTTTTGTACCTGTGCATATTATTTTTAATATCAAAATGTTAAATCTTTTGTTTTGTGTTTATTTAGAATAAACTTCAAATTATTTTCATCTGGTCATTTTCATATTGTTTGACTCTAAGCTAAATCACTTAAAATAAAAGTAATTGTATAAACTTCAGCTCTTTGTAATAAAATGTATGTGCTGATTAACCGCTTCTTTATTTTTCTCTTCTGCTTCAGATATTATATTCTGTAAATGTTTCAATTTTCAGTTCTATCTGTTAAATTTTATTTGTGGACTGGAAATACGGGGGGTGAAAATGAATGTTAGTTCTATCATGACTGATTTTATAAACTGAATATATGTAATATTCATTACAATGCAGTAAATCTCATATTTTGTATTTTTTTTGAAGTATTTTTTTATGTTGCCTAGAAAACAATAAAGATTTTAAAAGTAATATTATCTAAGACTTTCTTTTACCTGTAGATATTTATTTTCAGAGTTAGTGAGAAAGTGTGGCAAGTCGTGGCAAGGAAGAAAGTGTGGCAAGGGTCAAATATAGGGAATAAACATGTGCGAAACGTAAATAATAAAGGCGAAAGAGCAAGCCCTCTCTCTCTTCTTAATGGAAACAAAATATTAATTTTATTGATTGTAAAAAAGATAATTTTTTATGTTGTCTAGCAAACAAGTTACAAAATCAAAGATTTTCCTTTATCTGTATTGTAACAGCGTTAATTAAAGAAAATGCTCAATTTAATTACTTAACTACAACAAGTCTTTATTTTGGGAAGTAGGTACAATCAATTTGGCGAAATATAACAGTTCAATGGTCGTAAATCAGCACTACTCATACTTTTAACAACAAAGGAACCTAATCGCTCCTTTTACAGCTCCTTAACCCTTTCAACAAAAGGATTACGGGTTCTATTCAACCTAGGTTATTCTAAAGCTCATACGACGGTTATTACGCACACGTCTGTCGTTTAGACCTGCCAGGTTATTTCCTTGAAGACTGCCGTACGAAACGGGGCACCAAACTTTTTGATACCTTTTTCTCTTCACACATGGTATTATATATACCATCTCAGCTGGGGATCCCTTCCCGGGAACCGATCTGAGTGTTAGCCAATAGCACCCCTCGCCCCAAGTTAGTAAGGGCCGGCACGATGCGGGAAGATATTTATTAATTACGCTACAGTATGTATTTCAGAATTGGTCACTGCCATCTATACATATACTAACGGATTAGCCCTCTCATACCCAATCAAAATAAAAGTAATCTTATCGCTTCAAAAGCTTAGATATAAATGCAACTTCAAAATTATCGCTCAAACCCTGTGATGTAATTACAGTGAAATCCTCTTAAGAAGTTTACCAAGGGACCGGAAAAAAAAACTTCTCAGGCGGGAAAACCTTATAAGTGGGAAAAATTGTGCCATTTGGTCTTCAAGGGACCGAAAAAACCAAACTTCTTAAGCAGGAAAACATCTTAAGCGAGAACTTCTTAAGAGGGTTTCACTGTAGTTAATTTTTCAGCCAATAGCAGGCCAAACATCACTTCGCAAGATGTAGAGATGAACTTAACAACCAAACTTGTACAAGCTTTTAAAAACGTTTGCGAAAACAGCGAAGATCTTTAATTTGGTGGCAAAAGTGTCGTACATGTAGTAATGTGTTGTGTGACGCAGTTGAATACAATCTTACATTTCTAGAAAGAAATGTAAGATTTTATCAATTGTTACTTTTATCGATGCGTCGCCCCCAAGCTGAAAACGAGGTGAATTTTCAAATTATTATGTATTTTAAAATATTCATATATAAATCAGTAGTCCATGGATGAAACTACTTTGTAGTGAGAATGGACATTCAGTACAGCGTTTCCCAACCGATGGTCCGTGGACCGGTACCGGTCCGCAAAGATTTCCTGCCGGTCCGCGACAGATTCAGAAGCTACAGATAATAAACCACTCACTAGCTTCGTTTAGAGTCCAGGATAGCTTGCACAATGCATGTGAGCGATTTACATAGCAAATAAATAATTAAGCATTCAAAAAGACAAAATAAAGTATACGAAAATCAATTGTGATTTTTGTAACACATTCAGGCCGTCCCATCTATGTTTATGTACATATTTCTTAGTTTTCTTGATAGTTGTCAACGGTTCACCCGCTACCCATAGTGTCCGGATGAAGGTACTGATGCATGCACACGATGCAGTGTAAATATTGTACAGCGAGTAAGGTCAAAATAGTGAAAAACTTGACCTATTAACTTACCACCACAGCATATATTTTTATACATTTTTAAAGGCATATCTATATATATTATAGTTCAACCTACCGGGAAACGAACTTAATCTGAGATGATTTAATTGAACATTATTCCTTGAACTCAGTACATGGGAAATGGTTTCTGCCCCAATGACAAATTTGATTTTAGAGATGACAAAACATTTCATTCTGAACAAGCAAATGGTTTCTATGCAGAACTCGCAAGAATATTATAATTTTTTGAAGATAATTAAAGATAACTTTCCACGGAATTAAAGATAGTTTTCTTTCCACGGATCGCAGTAAAGTGATACTATACCGTAATTAATAATTGCATCGGAAATATGGAAATAATTTTTCATAAATTTTTTTTTGTTTTGATTTTCGAGATGATAAAATACTTTAATTAGAACATGGGCATGTTTTTTTTTCAAGACCCAGGTTCACTCCTTCCTTTCCAAAAAATACCGACCACACAGCAACCCCAAAGATGATATAGGCCCTAAGGGAAATTATTTTTCTCGGGCCTATGTCATCTTTACATGCCGAGATTTGAATCCGCGACCACCGGATTGCTAGTCAAAAGGATTCTTTGAGGGATATTCAAAAGTACTGCATTTTAATGTTTGATGAGATGAGCATTTTCCCTCATATCGACTACAACGCGCGTAGTGTAATTATTGAAGGGTTGGAGGATAAGGGTAATGGAAAAAAAAATTGCTTATCATGCTCTGGTCTTAATGGTTAAAGGCCTTCTTACCATTCCCTACAAGTAGGCAGTTTTTTTTCGTTTTCAGAAAGTGGAACTGATTATTTTGACTTGAAAGAAATTCTTTTGACTGTTTTAGACAAATTGTTCGAGTGTGGTCTCAAGCCAGTTGTAACTGTGTGCGACCAAGGCACCGTTAACAGTAGGGCGGTGAAAGCCTTGCTTGAAGACACTCGAATAAGTAGTCTAAGGTATGGAATAGAATATAGGGGTGGGTACCTTATGGTAAACGAAAATAAAACTTTTCCCTTGTTTAACGCACCTCATCTTTTGAAGTGCGTTCATAATAATCTTTTAGACAAAGATTTAATTTTGGCAAGACGCAAGATGCAATTATGTATAGAATATTGGCATAACGTAATATTGCGTTTGCAGTTTAAAGAACTTTCTTTTGTATCACAAACCATGTTACACAAACCTAGCGTAGCCGCTAAACTACTCGAAAACTGGGATGTTTTTCTTGCCTTGACGCGAGCAGGCGCTACGAAGGGGGCACTTTCTTTTGTATCACAAACCATGTTACACAATCCTAGCGTAGCCTACTTGAATACTGGGATGTTTTTCTTGCCTTGACGCGAGCAGGCGCTATGCCAATTTCAACATTACAGCAAAATACGTAATATTATGCACAAACTTCATGTACGTACTTTAAACGTTTAAGCCTTTACGTAATTGAAGTAATTTATGCTTTTCCGTACAACCTCTTGCTCAGCTGCCCTCTGTAGATATTAGCCCCACCTACGCTCCATAGATAATCGTCACCACTGGGACCATCATAGATATTAATCCGACCTTAGCTCTGTAGATATTAGTCTTCACTCTGAAGGTCATAGATATTTGTCCAACATATGAGCTGTAGATATTCGTCCGACATACAGGCTGTAGTTGATCCCTCGACAGTTGGCCCCCCAGCGTATTTATATACAATATGCAGTCAGTTTAGGGATTACCCAGTATACCTACTTTAAGTTTCCCCAAATGGGTGTGCAGAGAGGATATACCGCTTGATAACAAATGTATTGTCATTCAAATGCATCAAGGATAAGACACTTGTCTATAATATCGTCGTTGGATATAGAATATGAATCATGTGAGACTGAGTACATTCTAAGAAAATCGATAAAAACTGTTTAAAAAATAACGAAATGGAAAATAACAATTCTATTTATGGACAAAGTACGAAAAACATATTTCGTTCGAAGAATATATTTATAGCAAACATTAATTATTTTATGCCAGAAATTTGAATTTTAAAGCGTTTTTCTCACAAGCTTCATATTCTATGCACAGTTTTTCTCACATGGTTCATATTCTATGCACAGTTTTCGTTATAATTTTAAATACCATATTATGTCAAAATATTTAATTTAAATTTATTCAAAGTGATGTTAACATTATGTAAATACCAAAGCAATTGAATTGTTTAGTGGTATGCAGAGGGTATGACTTTTTTAAAAAATGTCCTCACATGGTTTATTTTCTATCACCTTAAATATTTGATATTATTACATGGCTCATATTGTAGAAGATGGAGAAAAAGAGAACTTACAAATAATTTCAAATCATTCCATAACAAACATTTAATTCGCAATAATAAATATTGAGGTCAATAATCGAGATAAAAACTATCCTACCCTTTAAGTTGGACCAAATTACACACAGTTAGCCAAATTTCATAAAAATCAGTCAGAGTTTATCTTGGACTAACATTGTGAAGTGAGATTTTTATATATAAAGATATCATTTTGGAGGGATCAGATGTTGGGTCACCATAAAAAATCCAATTAGTTTAATGAGAAAAAAAAAACACTGGTAAAAATGTATATGCTATGTTTACATTATTTTATTTAAATTGTTATCTATTAATATAAACAATATATCTAATTTTATATTAGTATATAACTTCTCGACGGTATTTTTGCAGAGGGTCAAAATATTGCCATTTTGCGATAAAATCTAAATAAATGGAACATTTATGAGTGTATCCGAAAACTAAAAACTATTTTGTAAAGGAGATGAAATACACTTTCAAATTTTATAATTTTTTAAATATAAAAATTTTGCATACAAACAAAATAGTTTTAAAATTGCTTACCTTACTTTTTTTCTAACTAAAATTACTGACAATGAAAAAAATAAAAACACATACATATTTTATTATATATGTATTATAAACGTTATTGTCACTTCACATTTTTGTCGTTTCATGTAAAATTTATTTTCAAATTGCGTTTGGAAACTTTGGATTCATTAAGGTGTATATTTTAATTATTTTTCGGTAAACTTTTACGATTTAAATAGGTGAATGTCAAAAGAATTCATATTCTACGCTTTCGTAGATGGCGCTCGTATAGTATTTTTAATTATAAACGCTTTTTAGAAGTTATGCTCTGAAATATTAAGAAAATTTTATTGTTCGCGAAAGTACACAAGCAATATGAATATTAACAAATAGTTTTGTTAATAAAATTTTTTTAATCTTTTAAAAAAGGCTAACAAATACAATATTAGGTTGAATCACCGATGAAATATTGTATTTGTTAGCCTTTCTTGAAAGATTAAAGTTTTTTAATTAACAAAAGTATTTGTAATTATATATATTGCTTGTCTACTTTCGCGAACCATAAATTTATCTTAATATTTCAAAGCATAACTTGTAAAAAGTGTTTATAAGTAAAAAATACTATACGAGCGCCATCTACGAAAGTGTAGAATACGAATTCTTTTGACATTCACCTTAAAGTGTGGTATTTTCTCTATCTTACACCGTTTAGATCTTATTTCTAACCATGATAGTAAGGGAGGCACAACGATTTCTATGAGACCCATATTTTGTTCCGAAAACCTAACAAATAGACCCGCTGGGGAAAGTATATGATTTTCTGTAGTTACAAAAGAATTCTTGCGCCCTGTCCTTTGAGTCCTTGTCCGCCCGAAAGTCTTTGGGGATACTGTGTGGAGAGTCTTTTATGAAAAAGAAGGAGAGGAAGTTCTGGGAAGGAAAAGGTATGAAGGTTGGGTAGGAATCCGGACGTGACGTAAATCATCATCAACAGAAGAGGACAAGTATCATGTTTTTACAATTTGAAAGAAAGCTGAAACGCAACTAGAAATGGCATTTAACGAGGATTCAAGTGTCAAAAATATAAAATGACGATGAATGGATTTGATGATATGTTACACTTAAATTTCTGCGAAACAACTGGGCCTAAGAATTTTTCTCTTAGTTGACATAAATAATAATTTATTACAGTAGATCATTTTTTTGTTTTTTATAGAGTTTTTCAAATTGTTGTATTAAATAAGATTTTCACATATTATGTATGTAGAAAAAAGTTTATATATTGCAAATAATATAGGGATGGAATGTACCTTAATAATTAAAGATTATAATATATTGATTTGGTTTCATACAAGTGTTTCATTTTGTCTCTTGTTTTTTTACATTACGACGGCGTGGTCGAGGGGTAAGCTCTCGACTCCCAATCCGAAGGTGGCGGGTTCGAACCCGATGTGCACAAATAAATTTTATTTGATTAATTTGTGTTATTTCACAATAATTAATTAATTAAAAATAATGTTTATCATTTTCGTTGTTTGTTTTTGGGGTGTTATGCCGTGTTGTGCTACCTCCTTCTTTAGCCGACGTTTCGGACAGCGTTGCAGTGTCCATCATCAGGACAGATCCGTCGATGCCGGATCTGCCCTGATGATGGACACTGCAACGCTGTCCGAAACGTCGGCTAAAGAAGGAGGTAGCACAACACGGCATAACACCCCAAAAACAAACAACGAAAATGCTTTAAGCCGTGAAAATCTAAAAACGTATCCAATGTTTATCATATTTGTGGCATATTCCAGAGTGGAAGATACTCTCATTATCGCAATGGTGTAAGACCACCATTCAGAATTGAAACATTGCTTGAAATGGGTTTGTGACTAGATCAATAGCCAGGTGTTTCCTCGTCCACATCTCCTTCTCCTCCCTACTACCTTCAGCCTCATAACCCTCATTGTGGGTGCCATAGTCTCACTGGCTCCAGATGGAGCAGTTGGGACTCTTGTGCAGAATTCATATTAAAAAAAGAAAATTGCTGGATTCGGTCCCTTGAAGACCAAATGGCACAATTTTTCCCACTTATAAGGTTTTCCCGCCTGAGAAGTTTTTTTTTCCGGTCCCTTGGTAAACTTCTTAAGAGGATTTCACTGTAATTACATCACAGGGTTTGAGCGATAATTTTGAAGTTGCATTTATATCTAAGCTTTTGAAGCGATAAGATTACTTTTATTTTGATTGGGTATGAGAGGGCTAATCCGTTAGTATATGTATAGATGGCAGTGACCAA
This sequence comes from Limnephilus auricula, assembly GCA_951813805.1. NCBI lineage: Eukaryota > Metazoa > Arthropoda > Insecta > Trichoptera > Limnephilidae > Limnephilus > Limnephilus auricula. Next base: position 13,313,693 of record OX638390.1, on the reverse strand, counting down.
TTCTGAAATACATACTGTAGCGTAATTAATAAATATCTTCCCGCATCGTGCCGGCCCTTACTAACTTGGGGCGAGGGGTGCTATTGGCTAACACTCAGATCGGTTCCCGGGAAGGGATCCCCAGCTGAGATGGTATATATAATACCATGTGTGAAGAGAAAAAGGTATCAAAAAGTTTGGTGCCCCGTTTCGTACGGCAGTCTTCAAGGAAATAACCTGGCAGGTCTAAACGACAGACGTGTGCGTAATAACCGTCGTATGAGCTTTAGAATAACCTAGGTTGAATAGAACCCGTAATCCTTTTGTTGAAAGGGTTAAGGAGCTGTAAAAGGAGCGATTAGGTTCCTTTGTTGTTAAAAGTATGAGTAGTGCTGATTTACGACCATTGAACTGTTATATTTCGCCAAATTGATTGTACCTACTTCCCAAAATAAAGACTTGTTGTAGTTAAGTAATTAAATTGAGCATTTTCTTTAATTAACGCTGTTACAATACAGATAAAGGAAAATCTTTGATTTTGTAACTTGTTTGCTAGACAACATAAAAAATTATCTTTTTTACAATCAATAAAATTAATATTTTGTTTCCATTAAGAAGAGAGAGAGGGCTTGCTCTTTCGCCTTTATTATTTACGTTTCGCACATGTTTATTCCCTATATTTGACCCTTGCCACACTTTCTTCCTTGCCACGACTTGCCACACTTTCTCACTAACTCTGAAAATAAATATCTACAGGTAAAAGAAAGTCTTAGATAATATTACTTTTAAAATCTTTATTGTTTTCTAGGCAACATAAAAAAATACTTCAAAAAAAATACAAAATATGAGATTTACTGCATTGTAATGAATATTACATATATTCAGTTTATAAAATCAGTCATGATAGAACTAACATTCATTTTCACCCCCCGTATTTCCAGTCCACAAATAAAATTTAACAGATAGAACTGAAAATTGAAACATTTACAGAATATAATATCTGAAGCAGAAGAGAAAAATAAAGAAGCGGTTAATCAGCACATACATTTTATTACAAAGAGCTGAAGTTTATACAATTACTTTTATTTTAAGTGATTTAGCTTAGAGTCAAACAATATGAAAATGACCAGATGAAAATAATTTGAAGTTTATTCTAAATAAACACAAAACAAAAGATTTAACATTTTGATATTAAAAATAATATGCACAGGTACAAAAAAATAAGATCCATAATTCCATTACTTTTATTAAAAATGTTTAAATGTAATAATATCATGAAAAATAATTATTAGTTGCTTTGAAAAACTGTTTGATAAAAAACATACATTTAAAAAAAATATAACCGAAGCAACAATTTATAATTGTGTTCAAAGTCACTGCATAGTTTGGAGAACTTTTCAAAACATCCCTGAATTCTGGCTCTGTACCCTCTGGTTGGAAAAAAGCGGTTATCCATCCTATTCCAAAGAAGGGTGACCGCTCCAATCCGGCCAACTACCGCCCCATAGGAATCACATCAGTTCTATTCAAGGCTTCAAGGTGATGGAACGTGTGATCAACGACTAACTGCTCACATACCTCGAGAAGAACAAAATTATTAACGATCGTCAATATGGATTCCGGCGGAACCGCTCGTGCGGTGTTCTTCTCGCGTATGTGATGCATGTTTGGGGGTGGTGCATGGAAGGTGCAAGGAAGGAAGGAAAAGACCCAAACGGTCGCACAGGATATTTCCAAGGCTTTTGACCGGGTCTGGCACCGAGGACTTGTCAACAAACTGCCTTCTTACGGACTTCCCGCATCCTTGTGTACGTGGATTGCCGACTTTTTGAGGGAGAGGTCGATTCAGACGGTTGCTGATGGCTTCACCTCTTCCTTGCACTCGATAAATGCTGGCGTCCCACAGGGATCGGTTCTGTCTCCGACTTTGTTTTTGTTGCACATCAATGACCTTTTGACATGTGCACCAAATCATTGTTACGCGGATGACAGTAAAGTCCATGATAGCTTTTTGTTTGACAAGCCCCCAAAGGGTGCACAAATTCCAACGGCTCGGAGGGCTTTGAAGCAAAGAATGGACGGTTACCTCGATAGTGTTTTCTCTTGGGGTAAGAATAATCTCGTCGAATTCAATGTTTCAAAGACCCAATCATGTCTGATTACGTCTAAAAGGGATCGAAATGTCAATCTAGTCTCCTTCAACGGTAGCTTCCAAACAGGTCCTCCATTGATATACTCGGTGTAACTCTAAGTGACCAGCTCAGGTACGGGGGCTCCATCGAGGCCAGAGTTAAGATGGCCTCTCAGAAACTGGGCGTACTGTACAGAGCCCGTTGAATTTGTCAGCCTTCTCTGGTAGGTACCTGAAAAACACCCTCGACTCTGTGCAGAAACGGGCGGTCCGCTTGATAGATTCTCCCATCTTAACAAACGGATTGCAATCTTTAGAGCACAGGCGTCGGATGGGAATGCTATCCTTGTTCTACCGGTATTTCAATGGAAGATGCTCCGAGGAGCTAGCGTCATTGATCCCCTCGACACCTGCATAGTCGGGAAACATGCCAAACGCGCGCCTAACATATGTACATAGTTGACATTTGTCACATGAGAACGGGACGCTTCTACGACTCGTTTTTGTGTTCAACAGCTCGGCTGTGGAACGATTTGCCGGCCTCTATGTTTCCTCCTTCCTATAACATGGGTCTCTTCAAGACCCACGTTCACTCCTTCCTCTCCTCAAAAAGACCCTCCTCACAGCATCTTCAAAGATGACATAGGCTCTGAGGGAAATTATTTTCCTCAGAGCCTCCTGTGTGGAGTTAAAGTAAAAAAAAAAAAAACACTTCACATTGATACACACCTACATTTATACATCATATTATCATGAACCGCTGAATTGAAACGTTGCTTAATAGCCAGGTACTTCACATTCCTCTTTCCCATCTCCTTCCCCTCCCCACTTAACTTCTGCCTCACAACATACCCCATTTGGGGATGCCATAGTCTTACTGGCTACAGACGGGTGCAGTGAGGACTCTTTAAAATATATACACCAGAGCTCATCAGTATATGGGTTGTTCTTCTTTTTAACCTACATAAAGTTGTCTTCTTCGGTAGAGAAAAATTCAACAGAATTACCAATATTATTATTTTATAAATATTACTTTAAAAACTATTGTATAAATAAAGGCTGGACACAATTTCAATAAATGAAAACAGCATCCTCCAAGTTTGCATTTCAAAATAATAAATATAATACTTTCAAATTATTATAGTTTCACGGCTCAAGGGGGGAAATATAATAAAAATAAAATAACCGAAATGTTCAGAGTGGGCAGCCTGAATAAAGTGTGGAGGGGATTGCAGTCGACGCACTGCGAAAACTCAGTAGCATTTAGTGAGCGTTCACATTTCCGTTTTAAAAACGGAGGCGGGTCCCGTTTTAAAAACGGATGTCCTAGCGGCTGTAGTGGATGTATGGAGCTGTTCACACTTGTCCGTCTCCGTTTTAAAAACGGATCCGTTTTTATTGTCGGAGAGATCGCCAGCGCAGCGCATCCGTTGTAAAAACGGATGTGTCTCGCTCGCCCATAGGTTTGCATGGAGCTGTTCACACTTGCCGCCTCGTAGCTCCGGCGAAACCCGCCACGCCCCGCTCCTCAGCCCGAACGCTCCCAGTCGCGAGGAAGCAGGAGAGTTGCGTGGTCGCATCTGTTTGTTTTGATGAAGATATACGCCAAATTACTATTTAGATTTCTCTTCACTACGAATCGGTTTACATTATGAATATGAAAAAATATGCTATTTATACATTGAAACTTTTCCTACCTTTTAAATTTATTGGAATTAAGATAGATTTATTAATTACGTTTCAAAAAATATAAGCGTAAAGTACTAAATATTTTGTTTTTTCATTACATAAATCTGAAGTTATACAAGAAACAACTTTTTAAAAATACCCCTTTATGGCTAAGATTATTTTTGACTAAATCCATTGACTAACTTTTTTTCGTTCTTGTAAAATTATTCATAAAAATAATAAAAACAACTTTGGTGCTACTTTCCTTGTGCAGAGTAAAATATTTTTGGCTTTTCTATTCCTCAGTTCATAAATTAAAATTGTAATAATGGACGAGAACTACCAATTATAGAACCTACCTAAGCACCTATCTAAGTGTCTACCTAAGTACCTAAATATGAACCTACATAATTATCTACCAAAGTACCTACCTAAGTATCTATCTAAGTGCCTACCTAAGTTCCTACATAAGTACCTATCTACATAAGTGCCTATCTACCTAACAACCTATCTACCTAAATACCTATCTACCTTAGAACCTACCTATGTACCTACCTGAGAACCTACCTAAGTATCAACCTAAGTATCTACCTTAGTAATAATGGACTAAGTACCTACAAAAGTACCTATTTACATAAGTACCTATCTACCTAAGAACATATCTACCTAAATACCTTTGAACCTACCTAAGTACCTTCCTGCGAACCTACCTAAGTACCTTCCTGAGAACCTTCCTAAGTACCTACCTGAGAACCTACCTAATTACGTCCCTAAGTGTCTACATAATTACCTACCTAATTACCCAAATACGAACTTACACAAGTACTTACAAAATAATCTACCTAAGTAACTTCAAAATTTTCTACCTAAGTATCTACATAAGTACATATCTAAGTACCTACTTACCTTAGAACCTACCAAAATACTTACTTGAGAACCTACCTAAGGATTTACCTAAGTACCTACCTGTGAGCCTACCTAAGTACCTACCTAAGTATCTACCTAATTACCTAACTAAGTACGTACCCAAGTATCTATCTAAGTGCCTACCTAAGTTCCTACATAAGTACCTATCTACATAAGTGCCTATCTACCTAAGAACCTATCGACCTAAATACCTATCTACCTTAGAACCTACCTATGTACCTACCTGAGAACCTACCTAAGTATCAACCTAAGTATCTACCTTAGTACCTTACTAAGTACCTACAAAAGTACATATCTAAGTACCTATCTACCTTAGAACCTACCAAAATACCTACCTAAGGTTCTACCTAAGTACCTACCCGAGAACCTACTTAAGTACCTGACTAAGTATTTGCAATTTGGGAGCCGGGAATGGGTACCGCCGCCCTGGGAACCATTTAATGGATAACCAACACCTCTGCCATAGGTCACCCCAAGTGGTTCGCTACGTTTGGTGACTTAGCAGGGGTGCCCGGGTTTATGGGGTAAGGATTATCTAGGTCTTGGCGGCGGATGATCTAGACACACTGAACCCCAGATTCCTACCCAACCCTCATACCTTTTTCCTTCTCAGAACTTCCTCTCCTTAAAAATACCCTACACACAGCATCCACAAAGATGACATAGGCCCTGAGGGAAATTATTTTCTTCGGGGCCTCCTGTGTGGACCTAATCTTTAAAAAAAAGTATTTACCTAAGTACCTAACTAAGTAAATACATAAGTACCTATTCACACAAGTACCTATCTACCTAATAACCTATCTACTCAAATACCTATCTAACCAAATACATATCTTTGAACCTAACTAAGTACCTACCTGAGAACCTACCTAAGTACGTACCTAAATATTTACCTACGTACCTACCTAAGTACCCAAATACGAACCTACACAAGTACCTACAAAATAATATTCCTAAGTAATTAAAAAAATAATCTACCTAAGTAGTTACATAAGTACCTATCTACCTTAGAACCAACCAAAATACCTACTTGAGAACCTACCTAACTATCTAACTAAGTACCTACCCAAGTACCCAAATACGAACCTACACAAGTACCTACAAAATAATCTTCCTTAGTAACTACAAAATAATCTACCTAAGTATCTACATAAGTACCTATCTATCTTAGAACCTACCAAAAACCTACTTGAGAACCTACCTAAGTATCTACCTAAGTACCTAACTAAGTACTTAAATACGAACCTACACAGGTACATACAAAATAATCTACCTGAGTATCTACATAAGTTCCCATCTAAGAACCTATCTACATAAGTATCTATCTACCTAAATATCTATCTACCTTAGAACCTACCTATGTACCTACCTGAGAACCTACCTAAGTATCAACCTAAGTATCTACCTTAGTACCTTACTAAGTACCTACAAAAGTACCTTTTTACATAAGTACCTGTCTACCTAAGACCTATCTACCTAAATACCTATGAACCTACCTAAGTACCTACCTGAGAACCTTCCTAAGTACCTAGCTGAGAACCTACCTAATTACGTACCTAAGTGTCTACATAAGTACCTACCTAAGTACCCAAATACGAACCTACACAAGTACTTACAAAATAATCTACCTATCTAGTATCTAAATAAGTACCTATCTGCCTTAGAACCTATTAAAATACCTACTTGAGAACCTATCTAAAGATCTACCTAAGTACCTAACTAAGTACCTACATAAGTACCCATTTACATAGGTACCTATCTACCTAAGAACCTCTCTACCTAAATACCTGTCTACCTTTGAACCTACCTAAGTACCTACCTGAGAACCTACCTAAGTACGTACCTAAGAATTTACCTAAGTACCTACCTAAGTACTCAAATACAAACCTACACCAGTACCTACAAAATATTCTACCTAAGTATCTACATAAGTACCTAAGTACCTACCTAATTACCCAAATACGAACCTACACAAGTATATTCAAAATAATCTACCTAAGTATCTACATAAGTACCTAAGTACCTACCTAATTACCGAAATACGATCCTACACAAGTACCTTCAAAATAATCTACCTAAGTATCTACATAAGTACCTAAGTACCTACCTAATTACCCAAATACGAACCTACACAAGTATTTTCAAAATAATTTACCTAAGTATCTACATAAGTACCTAAGTACCTACCTAATTACCGAAATACGATCCTACACAAGTACCTTCAAATAATCTACCTAAGTATCTACATAAGTACCTATCTACCTAAATACCTATCTACCTGAGAACCTACCTAAGTACGTACCTAAGTATCTACCTAAGTACCTAAATATGAATCTACATAAGTACCTACCTAATTACCCAAATACGAACCTACACAAGTACTTATAAAATAGTCTACCTAAGTAACTTCAAAAGATTCTACCTAAGTATCTACATAAGTACATATCTAAGTACCTATCTACCTTAGAACCTACCAAAATACCTACTTGAGAACCTACCTAAGGATCTACCTAAGTACCTACCTGTGAACCTACCTAAGTACCTACCTAAGTATCTACCTAAGTACCTAACTAAGTTCCTACCTAAGTACCTATCTACATAAGTACCTATCTACCTAAGACCTATCTACGTATCTACCTATCTACCTGAGAACCTACCTAAGTACGTACCTAAGTATCTACCTAAGTACCTAAATATGAATCTACATAAGTACCTACCTAAGTACCTACCTAAGTATCTACCTAAGTACCTACAAAATAATCTACCTAAGTATCTACATTAGTACCTATCTAAGTACCTTTCTACTTATCTACTCTATCTACCTAAATACCTATCTATCTTAGAACCTACCAAAATACCTACCTGAGAACCTACCTAAGTATCTACCTAATAATCTACCTAAGTACCTAAATATGAACCTACATAAGTACCTACAAAATAATCTACCTATTATGTTTTGGTTGAATTTACAATTATTTGTTTTCGTAGAGTAGGATCCGTTTTTAAAAACGGATCCGTCGCTAAAACGGAAGTGTGAATAGTGCCGTGGGGCTCCGTAATTACGTAAATACGGAACCCGCCTCCGTTTTTAAAACGGAAGTGTGAATGAGCTCTTACTCGGCCCATAAGCCGTTCCCATTTCCGTTTAAAAAACGGATGACAAAAAACCGGACGTCGAACGCCCTGTTCACACCTCCGTTTAAAAAACGGAACGACAAAAAATCGGATGTCAGAAGCCTTCTTCATATTTCAAACGACCAAAAAATCGGATGATCACGCAGACGCTGCGTGCATGTTTCCTTACGTCTGGGAGCGGCTGGGTCAAGGGACGGGTTGTAGTGAGGCTCACGCCAGAAAGACTAGCCGGCAAGTGTGAATAGCTTCATACAAACCTATGAGCGAGCGAGTTCCGCCACGATTTTTAAAAGGACGCGCTGCGCAGGCTATCCTTCCAACGAAACGGGCAGGGTCCGTTTTTTTAATCGTGTCGGGCATGTGTGAACAGCTCCACATGGGGCCGGTATATCAGTCTTTGCTAAGGAGCACATTCCTCGCTAAACTTAAACTGCCGAAATCGGCCGCTTAAGCCGTGGTAAGCCGTAGAATAGTTCCTTTGCTGGACGCTGCAGCGCTATTGGCAAAAACACGTCTGTCATCTGTTAGATTCCATATTGCTTCGGTTTCGATCTTCTATGTACATGCCTACGTACGGACGCAATAAATTACATTGGAGGAATAAGTTTACCTATCAACATGGAATTCGAACTTTCTTCGAATCATGACCATTTAGCACCTCCGCCCACTCAGGCAACTGAAAACTCTCAACTGCCAACTGTCTTTGTATGACAATGTGATGGCCCGCACACTACACAATCACACAAAACCCCGTTGTCAGTGGTAATGCAAGCAGTGACTTGCGACCATCTTGCGACTGTCACGGCTGATTACCCTGGGCAGCCGTTGCTAGGTTGCGAGCTGTCAGCTGATTGTTCTTCATCTATGGTTAAACAAGCTTTTTGACCAATCAAGACAGAGAAAACAGCCGGTTTTAGTTGGTTTTCAGTTGCCTCAGTGGGCGGAGCGCCTTAGACATCGTTTGACGTTTGGTTGTTTGATAAAACCATAGAGTCCATAGATACTTACATAAATAGATTGGTTCGGCATAGAAATTACTAAAATTATCACAGACTAAACTAGCGATGGGAATGATCGAAACTTTTATATAATCGATTTTTTTTAATCGAGACATCACAATAATCCAATGATTAATCGATTTTTTGCTCGGAGTTTGGGAGCAATAGCTACGGTCAGGGGCAGAATTTTTGTCTGTGAGGGGGGGGGGGGGGGGTAGGAAGCCGAAAATTATTATGGTGCATCATGTATGGCAACGCTTATTTTTTGTTGTAATTTTATTTGTTGTTTTTTGGTATGCATTTCACAAAATAACAATTATTGTTAAGCTACTTAGTTTAGCCCGTTGGTAAAAATTTCCATTAAAAATATTTATGTATGTTTAATAATATGTCAATAATTATAATTATATGACATTTTTGTTCAAAAACAATCTCTAAATAACATGTTTAAATAACGCAACATTAGTAAGTAAGTACTGCAACAACATTTCAATCACCGTTTTTCTTTCCTGGCAATGGCAAATTGGCAAATTCCTTTTTGTTTGATGGCAACATTAGTGTTTTTCCTTTTTTTCACGAATTTCAAATATGTGGGCATCTCACAACAATAAAATTACTAATAAGATATTTAGTTTAGCCGGTAGGTACAAATTCCCATTAATAATATTGACAGTGTGTCTGTGTTTAACACGAAGATAATAATTTTATGTCGTTTTTGTTAAAAAAAATAACCTCTAAATAACATGTAGGTTATGGACACCTTTTCGTATGCAATTATTAACAAATTTTCATTAAATATATAAATATTATCATTAAATATATAAATAAAGTTTTCTTACTGTAGAAATCGTTTCATTTTTATTACAAACTAAGAAACACCTGTTAATTTCAAATAAATTAAATATATTTGGATATGTCCATATGAAAACATATTACTTGCTGATTTTGGTAGAGTATTATTTACTGCCCTGAAGAAACTACGGTTTTAGCGAAACCCGGTCGGCATTAAATATAAAAATGGTATATCCTAAGTTATTGTTTTATTTTAAATTAAATATACAATACCCAAATAGATGATACATAACCTCATAATAAACATTTTTAAATTGTTGAAAGCTATCACCATCGCAATCTTTTACGTACAAACTATACTGAAAACGTAAATCGTTACCTAAAAGTATTCATTCATAATTTAAAATTCACACATCAGGTTGATTATAACATGTACCTATAAAATATTTCGTTTGACAAGCAAAATCACTTTCGATGACGTTTCAAGACTATGCATTCGAATTCTGACATCGAGAAGCGAGAATCGATTCCAAGTTCGATGACGTTTAAAACCGATTGTCTCGGACTGTGCATTCGAATGGATTCTGACATCGAGAAGCGAGAATCGATTTCAAGTTCGATGACGTTTCAAACCGATTGTCTCGGCCGTGCATTCGAAAGAATTTTGACATCGAGAAGCGAGAATCGATTCCAAGTTCGATGACGTTTCAAACCGATTCTCTCGGACTGTGCATTCGAATGAATTTGACATCGAGAAGCGAGAATCGATTTTTCTATGGAAATGAATCGAAATCATTCGATGGTAAAAAAGATCGAGTAAATAATCGATTATTCATCGATTGTGCCCATCGCTAGACTAAACGTTTAAAATTGGTCAACTCTAGGATTACGACTGATATACGGATTGTGTGCTAAGCCATGCTGAGCTCCACATTCCTTCAAAGCCGAGCTTTAGACCAACTGATATACCGGCCCATAGGGCCGATAGGGCCCATATCTACAATCACTAGAGCAGGGTTCCCCACGGAACGCAGTTTGGAAAACCCTTCACTAGAGCATTCGATTTTTAGATGGATCGACGAGCGTTTTTTAAACGGAAATGTGAATGGGCTCTTATAGTAAAATTATTCAACGTTGGCCATTTTGATTGTCCGTGGGTTCATTCGGTTAATTTTTAAAATGATTAATTAATTCCGGTACCGTATACAGTATTACGAATATACCGAATTAATTCAACATTGTAAATAATACCGGACGGGGATTGGTTTAGAGCTCATTCACACTTCCGTTTTAAAAACGGAGGCGGGTTCCGTTTTTAAAAACGGAGCCCCACGGCACTATTCACACTTCCGTTTTAACGACGGATCCGTTTTAGCGACGGATCCGTTTTTAAAAACGGATCCTACTCTACGAAAACAAATAATTGTCAATTCAACCAAAACATTATAGGTAGATTATTTTGTAGGTACTTATGTAGGTTAATATTTAGGTACTTAGGTTAGATACTTAGGTGAATTATTAGGTAGATACTTAGGTAGGTTCTCAGGTAGGTATTTTGATAGGTTCTAAGATAGATAGGTATTTAGGTAGATATAGTAGATAAGTAGAAAGGTACTTAGATAGGTACTTATGTAGATACTTAGGTAGATTATTTTGTAGGTACTTAGGTAGATACTTAGGTAGGTACTTAGGTAGGTACTTATGTAGATTCTTATTTAGGTACTTAGGTAGATACTTAGGTACGTACTTAGGTAGGTTCTCAGGTAGATAGGTAGATAGGTCTTAGGTAGATAGATACTTAGGTAGATACTTAGGTACGTACTTAGGTAGGTTCTCAGAAAGATAGGTAGATAGGTCTTAGGTAGATAGGTACTTAGGTAGGTACTTAGTTAGGTACTTAGGTAGATACTTAGGTAGGTACTTAGGTAGGTTCACAGGTAGGTACTTAGGTAGATCCTTAGGTAGGTTCTCAAGTAGGTATTTTGGTAGGTTCTAAGGTAGATAGGTACTTAGATATGTACTTATGTAGATACTTAGGTAGAATCTTTTGAAGTTACTTATGTAGACTATTTTGTAAGTACTTGTGTACGTTCGTGTTTGGGTAATTAGGTAGGTACTTATGTAGATTCATATTTAGGTACTTAGGTAGATACTTAGGTACGTACTTAGGTAGGTTCTCAGGTAGATAGGTAGTTAGGTAGATAGGTAGATAGGTACTTATGTAGATACTTAAGTAGATTATTTTGAAGGTACTTGTGTAGGATTGTATTTCGGTAATTAGGTAGGTACTTAGGTACTTATGTAGATACTTAGGTAGTTTATTTTGTAGGTACTGGTGTAGGTTTGTATTTGAGTACTTAGGTAGGTACTTAGGTAAATTCTTAGGTACGTACTTAGGTAGGTTCTCAGGTAGGTACTTAGGTAGGTTCAAAGGTAGACAGGTATTTAGGTAGAGAGGTTCTTAGGTAGATAGGTACCTATGTAAATGAGTACTTATGTAGGTACTTAGTTAGGTACTTAGATCTTTAGGTAGGTTCTCATGTAGGTATTTTAATAGGTTCTAAGGTAGATAGGTACTTAGATAGGTACTTATTTAGATACTAGATAGGTAGATTATTTTGTAAGTACTTGTGTAGGTTCGTATTTGGGTACTTAGGTAGGTACTTATGTAGACACTTAGGTACGTATTAAGGTAGGTTCTCAGGTAGGTACTTAGGAAGGTTCTCAGGTAGGTACTTAGGTAGGTTCAAAGGTATTTAGGTAGATAGGTCTTAGGTAGACAGGTACTTATGTAAATAGGTACTTTTGTAGGTACTTAGTAAGGTACTAAGGTAGATACTTAGGTTGATACTTAGGTAGGTTCTCAGGTAGGTACATAGGTAGGTTCTAAGGTAGATATATATTTAGGTAGATAGATACTTATATAGATAGGTTCTTAGATAGGAACTTATGTAGATTATTTTGTATGTACCTGTGTAGGTTCGTATTTGAGTACTTAGTTAGGTACTTAGGTAGATACTTAGGTAGGTTCTCAAGTAGGTTTTTGGTAGGTTCTAAGATAGATAGGTACTTATGTAGATACTTAGGTAGATTATTTTGTAGTTACTAAGGAAGATTATTTTGTAGGTACTTGTTTAGGTTCGTATTTGGGTACTTGGGTAGGTACTTAGTTAGATAGTTCGGTAGGTTCTCAAGTAGGTATTTTGGTTAGTTCTAAGGTAGATAAGTACTTATGTAACTACTTAGGTAGATTATTTTTTTTATTACTTAGGTATATTATTTTATAGGTACTTGTGTAGGTTCGTATTTGGGTACTTAGGTAGGTACGTAGGTAAATATTTAGGTACGTACTTAGGTAGGTTCTCAGGTAGGTACTTAGTTAGGTTCAAAGATATGTATTTGGTTAGATAGGTATTTGAGTAAATAGGTTATTAGGTAGATAGGTACTTGTGTGAATAGGTACTTATGTATTTACTTAGTTAGGTACTTAGGTAAAACTTTTTTTTTAACATTAGGTCCACACAGGAGGCCCCGAGGAAAATAATTTCCCTCAGGGCCTATGTCATCTTTGGGGATGCTGTGTGGAGGGTATTTTTAAGGAGAGGAAATTCTGAGAAGGAAAAAGGTATGAGGGTTGGGTAGGAATCTGGGGTTCAGTGTGTCTAGATCATCCGCCGCCAAGACCTAGATAATCCTTACCCCATAAACCCGGGCACCCCTGCTAAGTCACCAAACGTAGCGAACCACTTGGGGTGACCTATGGCAGAGGTGTTGGTTATCCAATAAATGGTTCACAGGGCGGCGGTACCCATTCCCGGCTCCCAAATTGCAAATACTTAGGCAGGTACTTAGGTAGGTTCTCAGGTAGGTACTTAGGTAGAACCTTAGGTAGGTATTTTGGTAGGTTCTAAGGTAGATAGGTACTTAGATATGTACTTTTGTAGGTACTTAGCAAGGTACTAACCCCTAAAAAAATTGGCGTATTTTGTCAGAGGTTAAAAATATTCCCGCTTTGCAATAAAATCCAAATAAATGGAACATTTGTTAACGTATTCGAAAACTAAAAACTGTTTTCGAAAGATGATGAAATAGGCTTTCAAATTTCTATATTAAAAATTACTATGTATTTTTTTTAATATAATTTTTTTTTGCGAAAACTTTAAAAAGTTTTAAAAATGGCTCACTTTACTTTTTTTTCTAACTAAAATTACTGATAATGAAAAAAAATAAAACACATACTTATTTCATTAGATAAATGAATTATAAACCTTACTGTCACCTCACTTTTTTTCGTTTCATGTAAAAAAAAATCTTAAAAAATTCACAAAGTTCCATAATTTTTTTCAAATGGCTATCGGAAACTTTGGTTTCAGAAAGGGTTAAATTTTAATTTTTTTGTGGTTTTCTTTTAGATTTGAATATATAGTTAGTTGTATTCTCTTTCCAATACCGTTTAGATCACATTTCTGACTATGACTATGATTCTGTGAGACCTATGTGAGCTGGGACAAATATGGTCTCCTGTGATTAAACGGGCTAAGGTAGATACTTAGGTTGATACTTAGGTAGGTTCTCAGGTAGGTACATAGGTAGGTTCTAAGGTAGATAGGTATTTAGGTAGATAGATTGTTAGGTAGATAGGCACTTATGTAGATAGGTACTTATGTAGGAACTTAAGTAGGCACTTAGATAGATACTTGGGTAGGTACTTAGTTAGGTAATTAGGTAGATACTTAGGTAGGTACTTAGATAGGTTCACAGGTAGGTACTTAGGTAAATCCTTAGGTAGGTTCTCAAGTATGTATTTTAATTGGTTCTAAGGTAGGTAGGTTCTTAGATATGTACTTATGTAGATACTTAGGTAGAAAATTTTGAAGTTACTTAGGTAGATTATTTTGTAAGTACTTGTGTAGGTTCTCATGTAGGTACATAGGTAGGTTCTAAGGTAGATAGGTATTTAGGTAGATAGATTGTTAGGTAGATAGGCACTTATGTAGATAGGTACTTATGTAGGAACTTAGGTAGGCACTTAGATAGATACTTAGGTAGGTACTTTTAATTTATGAACTGAGGAATAGTAAAGCCAAAAATATTTTACTACCCCTCCTCGTGTTATTATCTGCACAAGGAAAGTAGCACCAAAGTTGTTTTTATTATTTTTATGAATAATTTTACAAGAACGAAAAAAAGTTAGTCAATGGATTGAGTCAAAAATAATCTTAGCCATAAAGGAGTATTTTTTAAAAGTTGTTTCTTGTATAACTTCAGATTTATGTAATGAAAAAACAAAATATTTAGTACTTTACGCTTATATTTTTTGTAACGTAATTAATAAATCTATCTTAATTCCAATAAATTTAAAAGGTAGGAAAAGTTTCAATGTATAAATAGCATATTTTTTCATATTCATAATGTAAACCGATTCGTAGTAAAGAGAAATCTAAATAGTGATTTGGCGTATACCTTCATCAAAACAAACAGATGCGACCACGCAACTCTCCTGCTTCCTCGCGACTGGGAGCGTCGGGCTGAGGAGCGGGGCGTGGCGGGTTTCGCCGGAGCTACGAGGCGGCAAGTGTGAACAGCTCCATGCAAACCTATGGGCGAGCGAGACACATCCGTTTTTACAACGGATGCGCTGCGCTGGCAATCTCTCCGACAATAAAAACGGATCCGTTTTTAAAACGGAGACGGACAAGTGTGAACAGCTCCATACATCCACTACAGCCGCTAGGACATCCGTTTTTAAAACGGGACCCGCCTCCGTTTTTAAAACGGAAATGTGAACGCTCACTTATTATTTAAGACCGGACGCCTCAACGACACGCATGAAGATAGTTATAGATCCTTGATGATATAATTATATTATGATCCTATTACCGCCCCTGATCGATCGAGATCCTGTCATAACAAAAAATGACAACTAGAATCCGGAATACCAGAATGACTATCGTGAATTCTCGATCTTGACTCAGTATCTACTTATCGACATCTACATAATAATAAAGCAGTTACATCTTCTTAGAGCACTTGCGCGTGAATACCAGCTAATTGTGTTTGCTACGCATTATTATAATGTTTTCGCGAGCGAGCTTCCTATAGTTTATTATTGTTTTAAAAGCATTTTTTGTTCCGCGGTTCTTCGCTGTTTTTATTGAGTGAGTGGGTATGAAAGAGTTGACTATTTGATTACTTTTCAAAGGGTTCGCCAGTTTTTTATTCAAATACAATTTTTTAAAGTTGTTCAATCGTGAGACCCGTAAACCGGCTTGTCCGAAAAGTGCTTTTGACAGAAGAAGTCTTATGATAATAACAGGTTTGTCTTAATTTAAAAAATAGAGTAAACTTTTGAATTCCCAAGCTTTTGCGATGTACATACTTTTTCGCGTTCGCCGCTATTATAAAATAAGAAATGTTGGAAAATAGGGACACGCTAAGCACTTTAAAAAATAGATTTAAAGTGCATATTGAACGTGCCCCTATTTTGTAAATATTTATTAAAACAAAGTAAGTACCTAGTAGGTTTTTGTGAAGAATAAATCTAATAAAGATTTCGTTTTTAGAAAAAATAGTACCTACATTCTACTTTCTAAGTTAGGATATTACGAGAAAGGATTATAATATTTATATCTTGTTTACAAATTAACTTCCTGCCCTTTTCAGTGAATCTTGATGTGGCAATAATAATACTTATCTCTACTAGATAACCTTCACGAAAAGAAGTGAGTAACAATCTGTTGGCTTAATAATAGTGATATAAAATTTCCATTACTTATTCTGTTGCAGAATGAAGCATCCACCCACTCGCAAAAACCATATTCTGAACAATGTTTATTTTGGAATAATTTTTTTGGCATGTGTAATTAGCTCCTCTGCAAGGAACGATATCAAAGGCCACCAAAGAACTCAATCTAAAAGTATTGAGAGGAATGGCGGGGATCTCTCACTATGGATCGACAAGCGTCAAGTTAAAATGTTCAGTGGTAAGCTCGGAATTTGATTTATACTTTTGGTAAATTTTCCACTAACCGCTGCACCTTTATTAAGCACAGATTTCAGAAATTAAACTTTTTACTACGTTTCAACTTAATTACTACAAAAAAAAAAAACAAGTAATTACGTTTCGACAGATGGCATTTTTATTCAAAGTTGAAAATTTCCCATGTAAAACTATTCCTCTGCCGTCATTTAGGATTTTTTTTTAATCGATTTGACATTTGCGAAGTTTTATTTCGATCCAAACATGCATAAATTGCTTAGTTTACCCAAACCAAGCACTTAATAATCGTTTTTTTTGTGCACGTAAATAGCCATTTCTTGTAGTAATTGTTTTAATGTAAAAAGTTCAGCGCTTAGTTAGAAATTTTACCATACTTTTATTATTCAAGCTTATATGAAAATTTATTTCTAATGAAAGTTTTTAATCACAAACTATTTTTTAAGGTTTCTCCATGGAGATATTTGCAATAGTAAATGGAAATGTACTTTCGTATATTTTGGATCCAAAATTCTCTCAAACGCTTCCCGTTATACCGTCTGAAGTGGAATATGTGAATTTTACTTGGAAAGCTGGAAACAAAAAGTACAATTATCATTTCGACACTCTGAATTCATCCGATCCTATGATACTTAAACCACCACTGATTTCTATCAAAACTAAAGGGAGAGTTCCTAGGAGGCCAAAAGGTAAAAAACATTTACAATTTTAGACAAACATTGCCTAACTTAAAGCAATGTTTTAACAGCACAATCAGTAGCCTCATTATTATTAAAATTATCCTGAGAAGGAGAGAAGTGTGTATGTGTGCGTGTTTGTCTATGGATGTGTGCGTTATGTTTAAAACACTCATACTCCAATATGAAATTAAGAATGACTCCATTGTATTTTGTAGAATGCAAACTGGACTGTAATAATGATAATGTCAAGTTATAGTGAAGAGAACAGGGTCACATCTGACCAAAATGTTAATGAATGAATATTAGTTTAATATAATATTCATATTAGATTATGTTGTTTCCAGAGTTCAGCATTTGGCTGCCTTGTTCAGGTAACAGTAGTGGGATCGGTACCTTTGAGATTGGTCTTGTAATTCAGACGGGAAGAGTGCTGCTAAAAGGCACCCCTCTTCGCCTTAGTTTAAAGAAGGAGTGTGCCCAGAGAGGTGTGTATTTAGCAAAAGCAGGTATCGTATCGCCAACGCATTTTTAACGCTTCGGGACTTATGCAAGAAAACTATCAATGCCTCTTGGTTTATTAACTTTTAAAAATTTATTTTAATTAAAAAAATGTGTAACATTGTTATGTGTCTCATTAAATTTAAAACTGTTTTGAGTTGTTACGGGCCCTAGAATATTTGATTATTTCCTTACATAAGTCTTAAAGATAACACTGCATGCTTTATATTTTATGGATTAATATTGTATTTTTGCTGCCTTTTAAATTATTATTATATTTGTGTATATATAATATTTTTTGTATTTTGTAAAAAAACATTTATTTGCAAATTTGTTTAAAATATATACTTCAGCGCTTTCTTCATATATTTGAAAAGTATATTTGACTATAATGTTGTGTTATTTGTTTGTATTGTATGTTCTTGAAAGGTTAGTTCGATGCTTAATCAGCAAACTTCCGCAATTCATCTTCAAATAGCTGGAGGGGGTAAGTGAGAAATTTACAGCAGAACTTTTAAGGCAGTCATGTTTTGGCTTTTAAAATTTTCAGTGGTATTTATGGTAATTCATTGAATGCCCTTAACCTTTATTATTGCTTTTTTAAGTATTCAGAATAATGGCTATTATACACAGCGCTGGTGGAACGTGGAACCTAAAAAGGTATTGAGAGACTTTACAAAAAGTTATTAAAAAAATTATGTTAAAAAAATTTCAACCCTGCAAATGATAAATGTAATACATATATATATACAAGTATGTAGTATGATGGTTATTTGCTTAGTGTTGTTCTGACAATGCTTTATTTATAAATATGCAAAACCACATATAAACTTACAATTCCTGAAAACATGAGGTTAGTTGTGTCATTATTTATACAAATTTTCCTTTTAGCTTTTTGTTGGGTTTAGGTATTTGAAATCTGCAAATAAAAAATTCTTTTACAATTTGCTCCCTGGATAAAAATTATGATTCATGTTTGTAGGCTCATGTAGAGTCGTTATTTAATTGTGAAAATGTAATATTATGGTATTTTTCTGTATTTAATTACTTGTTGCTTAATAATAATGTAATATATGTTTAAATAAATATATTGCTTAATTTGTAAACACTTAGTCCCTAACGGATTGTGTATTAACAAATTAAAGGTCCCGATCCAGAATGCGATAAGAAGTGCGCCAACCAGGGCTGGTGTAACCATGACAAGATATGCCAGTGTCCAGAGGGATATATGGGCCAGTACTGTAAGACTGCGCTGTGTTACCCCCAATGTATGAACGGGGGTAACTGTACGGCCCCAGGCATGTGTAGTTGTCCTCCTGGCTACCAAGGGAGACATTGTGAAGGAGGTATGTTACTCCAATTATCAATTACAATGATTTTTTTAAAATAAAATATTATTGGGTTAGTTTTCTTATAACCACTTGAGCGCTTTTTGCCACAATATGGCACTATTTCCGCAACTACGGATTGCTTTGTTGTCAAAATGTGGCAAATTTTTTTTTAAGGCAACTATATAATATGTTGTACATTCAAAATATAACAATATAAATATTCTCTAGATTCTTTAAAATGTTTTAAAGCTAACAATTTAATAATATTTTTTTGTTATAAATCCTATGAATATATGATAATAGACAAAAGACAGGTAAATTCATTGGATATATAGAACTATAATCAGTTTGTATGTCTCCATATTCAAATTCGGCGGTATGATTTTTTTTAAGGTGGGCGGAAAAATTTCCTTTAGCAATCTGAGAAAAAATATTAAATTTTTCAAAAGAAGCAAACACATTGTGACTTGACATTTTAAATAAATGAAAAGAAAATATTTCTTCAAACTTCGCAAAATCACTTTGTGGCGTCATTTTGAATTAAATCAAAACAAATAACTTTGTATTAAACCACTATTAATCACAATTACCTACATGTTTCAAAACCGATGGTTTCTTCGTCAGGGTATTTTGTTAATGTCATTACTACCCTGACGAAGAAACCATCGGTTTTGAAACATGTAGGTAATTGTGATTAATAGTGGTTTAATACAAAGTTATTAGTTTTAATTTAATTGAAAAGAAAATACTTTGTTTAAGTCACTTTATTTTTATTTAACGTCTACCGGTTTCGGTACCTCCGTTCGGTAACAGTTTGAAATATAATGATATAATATACTGACAACGAGATGGACTACCAATGGGAGCCCTCATAAGCCCCCTTATTGCAGACATTTTTATGAATAATTTTGAACTTAAATCTCCATTGTTAAAAATATATTACTATGGAAACGCTATATAGACGATATTATTTGCATATGGGCTGGCTCAATTCAAGCGCTAAATTCCTTCCTATTTTCTCCTCAACTCCTTACATAATCAGATCCAATTCACACTAGAAGTAAGTGTAAATTCAACACTCAACTTTCTAGATCTCATCTTATCGATTGTTGATAATAAAATCCATTTTAATATTTTTAGAAAACCTACATTTACAGACACTGTAATCCATAATATGTCCAACCATCCAATCTCCCACAAACATTCAGCATTCCACTCTATGATCCACCGCTTAGTCACTACTCCTTTACCAAATACTAATTATGCAATTAAACTAATAGCTCTTAATAATGGATACGAAACGAGCCTTATTGATAGAATTCTAGCAAAAAAATTAAGATCGATTTCCATAAACAAATACATTTACAATAGTCCACCGCCTAGTAACAATAATAATCTCAACCACCAATGGCGAAGGATTTTATATATTAATAACCTTTCCACTTCATGCGTAATTAAATTCCCACCAGAAATTAAACCAGCCTATTATACTAATAACAACTTAGGAAATTTTTTAATAATTGATAAAGATCATACTTTTAACCACGATTCAGGAATTAGAGTCCTACGGAATAGGTTTAAGACTTAACAATTTGGAAGCTTTAGAAATAAAAAAATTAGTAAATTCAAAGGAAGAAATCATTAATAACCAGCTAAATTTAACCTTCAGTCCAATTTTAAGTATGTTCCCGTGTCTTCACTTATCCTCCATTCCCCTCCTCCCTCCAACAACTGACGCTCTGTCCCACTCTAGTATACTGTCCCTTTCGTTCATAACATTATGTATATATGTGTGTACTTCTGTATTTGTAGACATTATTTTTGTAACAGTCCTGATGATGGTACGGAGGTACCGAAACCAGTAGTCGTTAAATAAAAAGAAAATGACTTGGAACAAAGTATTTTTTTAAATTTATTTAAAAATATTTAAACTGCTCTGTCTCTCCAGTTAATAAAGGTGAAAAATCATTTTAATATTATTTGTAGGCACATAAAATAAGGGACTAACGATCCTAGTACAAAAATAATATTTTATTAATTTGAAAATTATTCTAATTTTTATCTCACTGTATGAAAACTTTCATGGTGTAATTTTCTCATATTTAACAACAGTGGTTGTGATTAAATATGTTTAGAAATAGTGATGGCTCCTTTGCAACCGACTTTGACTAATTCTGTGAATGCCTTGTAAAACGGGGCCTGCTCAGCTCCGTGGTCAATCCCCGTGTCATGGTGCTCCTGTTCCTCATCTCGGAACTTTGTGATTGTTTCTAATAATTCTTTGTTTACATCCGGATCTTTCATTAATGTTCTTAGTTGGTCGTTGTAATGTTCCACAATTACTGTTTCTACGGCCACGGTGCAAGCCATCGCTGCCTTTTCCCCCAGCAGTGCCGACCCTGGAAATATATAAATAATAATATAAAATATGTTACCTTAATAAATAATAATATAAAATATGTTAATTTCTTGTAAATACGTAAATCAAAAAGCGTTAATGTGAAGAGTTCTGTAATCTTTTAAAATCAGTTACCTGCTCCCAGAGCAAATCCAGCAATATTCCATAAAGGGGTCATAACGGTAGGTCGCACTCGATATTTCCTAATGAGCTCTTCAAACCTGGCCCGGTGCACCTTCTCCTGCTCCCACATGTGCTTTATGGTAGGTCCGCTCGCCGTGCCCCCCAGGACGGCCATTTGACCTGCGTAAATTCTGTCAGCTCCCAGCTCTCCCGCATGATCTACTCTTATGATCGAGTCCAGCTAAAATAAAAGTTAACAATTACAATACCTACATTCCTAACATTATGATATATAATATGGCGACTTCTTTCCTGTTCATGGGGTTAAATTGGTCATAATCAGTGTGGGTTAAATTCAATTTAAATAAGATACATATGAAACTATATAAGAGATCAGAGGCCCTAGCACACTCGCTCGATAACGATCGATAGGATAACTATCGGTAACTTCTCATCGTTCCCTAAGACAACTGCACATCGCTAACGTACAAACAACAGTTGATATCTAATATGTTAAGGACACTTAGTCATTGTGAACTAATACTTATTCGTTGGCGATCTGTAGTCATGCTAGAGAACGGTAAGAAGTTACCGATAGTTATCCTATGGATCGTTATGGAGCGAGTGTGCTAGGGCCTCTGGTAGATTAATCTTTGAAACACACCTCATTGTCAGTTGAACTGCAAGCCTCTTTGCGAACGCCTCTGCTTAAAATGTAATGAACTCCAGTTCGTCTGTAGATTATTCTTGAATTTTGCAGCATATTTAATGACTTTCTAAAACAATTCAAAGTTCAAATTTCAGGTATTTGTGCCGAAAAATGTGTAAATGGAGGGAAGTGCATTCAAAAAGATACCTGTGAGTGCCCTAAAGGCTACTTTGGACTGCATTGTGAATATTGTAAGTAGACAACCACTGACAGTCATTTCACCATCAGATCTCACTTAATAAACATTATAGAAAACTCTGTGTATCCCGTACACGCAGGGGTCCGCCATCTTTTCAATTTTTTATTTATTTCTTTAAAAAAAAGACAAACATTCCCGGGTTACGAATAACCTAACAATATTTAAAAATTTCCTACTACCACCACAGTAAACGGAAAATTTTGCTTGTGTGACTTAGCCAGCCGAGGAATTGAACACGGGACGCCTGGGTGGGATCCAAACGCGATGCCACTCAGCTACTGACCGGTCGATTATCTTTGATATACAACATTCAAATTGATAAACTTTTGGAGGTTTCTAAGTTTATTTTTAAATTCATGTTTCTGTTAAAGTAAAATTTTCTATAATCCAAGAATAAAGAAGATTTTCTCGTAGCAAAATGCGTAATTCCTTGCCTCAATGGCGGCAAGTGCAGAGGCGTCAACAAATGCAGGTGTCCGGAGGGCATGGGTGGCAACCACTGCGAGATGGGGCGCCGGGTGACCCAGAGGTCCTCCTGCAGCAGGCCCTGTCGCCAAGGCATCTGCGGCCCAGACAACACGTGCCAGTGTAACCCCGGATGGCACGGCCGATTGTGCAATCGCAGTATGTAACTATCTTATTGCCAGACACTCCCACGCAGTGAAGTATATTATAATGACTGTTCCTCATTTTATATCAGAAAAACAACTTGTAATTTCGACATTAGAATCAAAGATAGGAGTCGATAATAATAATAATGCTTATAATCATAGTTTTGAAAAAAATACAGGGATAAATATTCTTCTTAGAAGCCTTAAAATAAATTTAAAAACCCTTAATAATAATGAGTCCATAAAAACCCTTAATAATAAACAAAAAATATTATCTTATTGTCCCTTCTTAGACATGTTCCCTTTCACTGTCCGTTCTATCTCCTCTCCCCTAATCCCTAGTCACGCCTCCACTCCCACCTCAACATTTAGAAGGTAGGAACAGTTATTTTGAAACCGGTAGGCGTGAATAAAATATATATAGGTTCTAACAAAACAATATTGTTTAATTTATTTTTAATGGACAACCACATAGTTACAGCTACATTCAAAAGTATATTATAATCCTTTTTAGAAATGCGGGACTATTTTCTACAACCTGCATTGTGTGCATTTCATTCAGTTTGCAAATAAGGTTGCTTTATTTAACTGACCAATCCTGACTAAAAAGTAATCCCTAGTTTCAACAAATCAGTGAAATAAATTCCTGTTCACATTTATAAGACTTGAATTCGAGTTGCGTGCTAAATTCAGAGGCTTTTATCGAGACTCATTTTATAATCACGGCATAAAGTTAAAATAGAGAAAAAATATCTAGCTTTTAATACTTCACTATCGAAAACAGTCGACCTTAAAAATATTAGAGACAAAATATTTATTTGTAAGAAACAAAGAAACTAAAACCACAGCTTTGAGGTTTTTTTTTTCAAAGATAAATTTAACACTAGAGGGCTCGCGTGGGTGACAAATGTCACCCAGGGTGTAATATTGTTTAATAACTAATGAACGAAACGCACTTCAGTGCTGCCTTCTCAAGTATTCCTCAAGTACGAATCATCCCACGCGTCAGTAGTGCGCCATCACTCTAGATGCGTGGAATTGACTTATGCGCAAAGCGTTTATAAAGTCCGTGGGTGACGCGTGTCCCCCGCGCGAGCAATCGAGGAACTTTAAAATGATGAAGTTTAATAACTCAGGTTCGGGGCATACGTCATTCCTATGTCTACCTACGTTAAATTGTCGTGAAAACAAGCTTATGTGCCCAAGCGGTTAAAATGAACTTTTAAATGAATTTTAAAATGATGAAGTTGCTTCTGAATTGCAATAACCCATTTGTAAACTTTACAATAAGATGGATTCACTTACCAAATTAAGGTTTTGAAAAATAATTAGAGACTGATTAATCACAATGAGTAAAAATATGGTATTTTTTGCAGAAGTTTAATTTTTGTTTATATTTCAATTGAACTTAAGCGATTGTTAAGTTTTGTTAAAGTATTAGTAAGAAATAAAGTTGATTAGTCATAATAAAACTTATTTGCTTTCATAAAATTAGAGTGGTAAGAATAAATCCCATATTTTATGGGTGGCATAATATATCCCCCGCGCGAGCTTTCTATTAAAATTTTGGACGCGAGTCCTCTAGTATGTATGTAACCATCTATCTTTCAGAGTATGTAATTTTTTTGTAATTTAGTTCTAAAATTCTGACATCCCCATAGCCACCATACCTAAGTTTATTTTTAATAATTTTAGTGAATATTCTTGAAATTTGACTGCCGAGTTCTAATTTATGATTATGTACAGTATTAAATCATGATGTATTTTATATTTTCAGATTATAATTCGAGATATTCAGATGAAAAGTTACCCAGAAGATAAACATTTAAATAATTACCTAGATAACTCTGCACAATCAATTTAAAAGCTAATAATTATGTTATAAAGTGATGACAAGCATAGTATTAATTTTCTGTTTTAGTTGTAAGCCCAAAAGTGCCAAGATCATTAAATAACTTTACGAATATTTTTTATGACTTTGATAAACTTCTTCTCAGAGAGTATTCAGGATTTTGAATAATCTTTTCTTGCCATTTAAAAATGAAAACATGGAATACGGTACCTAACTGTGATGTAATGTATTTTGTAGATCTTACTTACTGTAAGTCAATGACTTATTTACTCTTATGAATAATCAAATATGAACGATCCATACAAATTATTATATATAAGTTTACAATAAAATATGCTAAGATATAAAAGTGTTTTAATGGTTGATCTCAATTTATTAATAATAAATGGATAATTTGTATAGCGTTTTTATAAAAAATCATCTCAAAAGCACTGTAAAAATGTAACTTCCCAGGCTCTAATTGTAGGGGAAATGACAAATATACAATATAAAAGAGGAATGGGACTAAAAACGATCAAGTTATTAACTTGTTTGTGCACAAAGCCACTCTCCTTAGGGTGAATTGCCTATTTCAAAAAAAAAAAAACTTGTCTGTGAAAAAAAACATTGATTTTTTTCTTGTTGTATCAACTCCGGAACAACTATAGAACCAACTTGTTTGCACAATATTGTGTTGCTAGGGGGAATAATCAATTGATATAGGTACTATTTCGAGTAGGTGGATGATAAGACCTTTCCGCAGACTGATTACAAATAATTACATGGCTGTTGAAACTCATTTCAGCGACAAACCGAACATCTAATGTCACAAAACCATATAAGTTTGCACAATATTTTGATACAGGCAGATAAAAAGTTGTAAGAGGCCATAATAAGACATTTATTATCATATAATGTTATTTTATATTCCAGTCACAAAAGGACACTTACATGACAACCACCATGGCTAAAGCTAATTAAGATACTTGGCTACCATTCCAGACATCATGGGCTCGAGACCCGGCATGTGCAATTAAATTCTATTTAATTTAAATGTTTTACTTCATATAATTATATTATCGCAAATTCCAGAGTGGATACTCCCAGTAGAAAGACCAACATTCAGAATCCAATAGTTCCTTGAAACGGCAATAGTCGTATTAACGTGTTTAGTGACTAGGTCTAGGATGCCAATTAATTCCCAACCTTTCTCTTTCTTTTCTCCATCTCATTCCCCTCCACACACCCTCAATTGGGGATGCCGTAGTCCGAATGTCTTCAGACAGTTGGGACTTTTATTCGGTTCTACGGTTCTAATCCTTTCCGACCGGCTTCATACGAGCGTGAGTTTGATTTGAAAACAATCCTGACGAAAATAAATCTGTTTTTGGGAACGGTACCATTAAGCACGCGTGTTTCGAGCAGCAAGTCGCCCAGCCCTATGGGATCATAATTAAGAGCTTTACTAGTGTGGCCCATCAAATTTCGGACATTTTTTGCCATTCGGAAAGGAATAAGCTAGTTCGACACAAGCACTATACTGCCGTGATAATTAAAAACAGTGTCTTCCTCAAGTCTCAAAAAAGACGCTGTGTCTTTAGTTACGACGGCAATATAGGCTGGCGCTATACTCTATTTTAGCGCTATGTTAATGGTGGTGAAAAAGACCAAGTCCACATTATATTATGAGAGTGTAGCGCTCGTGCGAGACTAGCATTAACCTTTGGAATGGGGGGTTCCCGCTAGCTAGGGTCGGCGTAAGATGGGATCAGCAGAATGTTCAGGTGCAGATTTTGTAATGTATGGACTTATATGAAACAACATATGCTGCGAGGCAGACATCACCTCATACAAGTCCATGCATTACAAAATCTGCACATGCGGTGCGGGCTGAATCCAAGCATACGCCGACACTCATTGTGTAAAGAGCATATTGTGCACCGTGCACTTGCTGACTGTCATTTCATGATAATCACTCATTTGTGTTTTACAAAATTATATCTATATCAAAATTTAATAATGCCTACTGAATATTTTTTTTATATAAAATTTATTGTAAGTACCTAGATTAAATATTTATAAAAATTTAATACATACCCCCCTAATAAATTAAACCCCCTTTTTAATTTTACACAACTGATAAACAACCATGTACCATACATTTATCAGTTGTGTAAAATGTAAAACACAGTTATTAGTAAGGCCCATGATATATGACATGCAATATCTTATTTGCTTTACTATAACAAGACATGTATTATTTGCATATTGACTGTTAGTTGACATGTAATATTTGCAAAAAAAAAGATATACAAAAATTTAAGGTTTATAAGTGTATGTTTGCCGTACAAAAAAAATTAGGCAGCAGTGAAGATCATAATGAATGAGGAGAGATTATTTCAAGAATCAATAAGGTTTCTCCTCCTGAAACTGACGCGAAATATATCTATATTGGAAGAGATTTGGTTCGGGAGTAATATACTCCTCCCCGCCGGGAGAAGGCAGGAAATAGAATAATATATGATGATGCTGTCTAAGGTAGTCATCGGGAACAATGACATTCACGCATTTCAAAATAGCCGAGTTCTCGATATAACCTCTCTTCTGAGCTGAAAGAAGTGAATTCCAAGAAAGTTTGTCCGGTAGAGCCACGAATATTGGCCGCAGCCCCTCATGTAGAGAAATCTCAGAAACTTGTTGTAATGTATATATATTATCCAGATAACGTAGGTATTTATGTTTATAATATAAGTGGTTTTTCCAGAATATCTTAGATTCGTAGGAATGTGTTTTTCTCCCTCACATTACTAAAAAGGTATTTTTTTACATTAGCTCCACACAGGAGGCCCTGAGGAAAATATTTCCTTCGGGGCCTATGTCATCTTTGGGGATGCTGTGTGGAGGGTTTTTTTAAGGCAAGGAAGGAGAGGAAGTTCTGGGAAAGGAAAAAGATATGAGGGTTGGGTAGGAATCTGGGGTTCAGTGTGTCCAGATCATCCGCCGCGAAGACCTAGACAAACCTCACCCCATGAACCCGGGCACCCCTGCTAATTCACCAAACGTAGCACACCACTTGGGGTAACCTATGGCAGAGGTATTGGTTATCCAATAAATGGTTCCCCGGGCAGCCGTACCCATTCCCGCCTCCCAAATTGAATTAATTTTATTTATATTATATTATGCCTAATTTATTTTATTATAATTTATTATTAACAATTCTGAAAATACATACGTTGATACATTAGAAGACAGATGTACAATAAACGACTTAACCTTTTTATTCAAAAATACTTAACTCTAAATTCGACTGTTGCGAACTCCTGCAACTTATAGACTTACGAATACCCACAGTAACAACACAACAAAATACACTATTCTACTACAGCATTCATAAGCATAACTACATTGCCCACTTTCCGATACAACGATTTCACACTGTGGGAAACCAGTACTTAGGTGATGTTGACATATTTAATATTAGCTTCGCGAGTTTTGTGGATCATGTAAAATATTTATTCCAACACAATTCTTAAACTGTATTCACACTAAACTGTATAAACACTATTCCTGTATTCTTGTTAATCTATCTAATCGCTGTATTTTTCAGTTTTTATTCTTGTATTTTTATGACTTGTGTGTATTTTTACTAGCAACAAAATTATCAATTTTTTTTTACTTCCAACAAAATGTAACAGTGTACTGTACTAACATGGAAAAGCCCTCTGGGCGTTGAATAAAAAAAAAAAAAATAATAAGAAATATGAATAAGGTTTTTGTTTTGTTGTATTTTCATAAGCTTCAATAAAAATACATACATTATGAGGGTATTACCAGAGAATACCGGAAATTAGTCCTTTTTAAATCAAATTCTAGACGTATTGACTCTTTTTTACAAAAATACATAAATTGATTTTGAACGATTGTTATTTTATCTGGTACACGCAGTTTGAAAATTTTGAAAAACTAAATATATTTTTAATATACTAAGGTTATACCATTGGTCGTTGGCAGATTTGTTCAATTTTCAAACAATAGATTCTATTAAACAACACAAATTTCAAATCATATAATCATACAACAAAATAAATCAATATATAATTTAGTCAACACAATTTTCAGAATTTTGATTTTAGTTAAATTAAAATCATTAAAAAATAAATCCGAGAACGTGTTTTGTGACAAAAATACCTCAGTTTTTCTATTTATTTAAGGTCTTACAAACTAAAATATTTCAAATATTTTTTACACACTTATTTTGTTTGGACATTATTAAAAAATCATGATTACTTATGATCATTTTTATTGCTTTCTTGAATGTAGGTATATAGCAAGTTTTTAATTAAATAAATCGATATTAAATTTTTAATTTTAAAAATTTGATACGGGGAATAATCGATCTTTCTCATTGGAACCTCCCTGTACAATTGCAAGCATTTTAAAACTTTTATTCTCAGCCGCTGGTCAATCGCTCTTAGTGTAATTTAAAAAATCAGAAATATCTTAGTTATATGAATAAATATTTTTCTGTCACTAGTCATGAAGCACAACACCATGTGCAGCAAGGGCGGATCCAGAGGGAGGTCATGGGGGTCATGACCCCCCCCTGGGCTGAGTCCAGGACCTCTGTGGATCACTAATTAAAATTGTTAAACATAATGTTTTTTATATATTTTTTTGTCACAATATAGATTTTATCAATATTTAATTAATTTAATATAATACTTTGTTTGACGGCAAAACAAATAACGTGTTATGACTTGACCACCCCCTATGTGACTATGTGACCCCCCCCTGGCGCCAAAGCTGGATCCGCCCTTGATGTGCAGGACTTCAATCATTTCAATGGAGCATGTTCAAAGAAGCTAGCAGTATTGATCCCCTGTAACTTTCACATAAAATCGACAGACACAAGCTGAACCACCTGTTCACACTTGATATTGGCTTCATGAGAATGGGTCGTGTCTTCGATTCGTGTTTATGTAAGTCAGCTTGTATGTGAAACGAGCTACCGGCATATGTTTTTCCTCCTTCAAATAATCCAGACCTTTTCAAGACCCGCATTAATAAATCCCTTCCTACAGCCCCTACCTTAACCCGTCTCACAACGCTGTCTAACTGGGTGGCGACATAGTTCCCCTGCCTTTGTGAGGTGTCAAATTAAAAACATTGTAAAACCTTTCCTCTGGTTGGTTATTTTGTTGACAACCTGTGATCAAGTCGATTTGCAGTTGCAATGTACAAGCAAGAACTAGCGTGCAGGTAACCTGCATGCAGGTGTTACGTCACACTTGCATGCAGGGTACTTGTCTGATGGAAATGCTGCAAGGATACACAGGTGCCTATCCACACAGGCACACCAATGGTTAAGTAACATTGGTAAATAAATATAGTAAACATAATTGTTTTCTGACAACTATTAATTATTAGGAAAAAATATAATTTTATTTTCCCACTATGAATGGATAACACAATGCAGGCTGTTTTAATATGGGCAGCCAAGAGGGTAGACCTCGGTCGTCCGCAAATCGATCTCAATTTCAGAGAGTATGGCATACAAGAACAAAGTAAATTTTCCGTTCAATAAATCGAAATGATTATTTTGATCTCGCGCTGTTTTCGTACGGTAATGTTAAATTCTTCCGCCAGTGAGCGCTAGTCGCGATGTTTATGAAATAATCGATTTCATTTTTAGAACGTACTAAGGAAAATGGCTAAGGACAGTTCCTTCTGATTAATTCAAAGATACAACAGTGAGTACATTAATATTTTCTACAAAAAATATACTTACTAAATCATCGAGGGAAACGAGAAACTATTTAATTATCTTCTGCCAGACAGCGACGCGTTTCCTCTTCTCTTGTGAAGTATCTACGGCGCAGACTCGTACAAAATGGCGCCTCGGCAAATGAAGTTTATGCGATTGGCGTTTGGATTATGCCGATCGATATTCATGGATGACCATAAGTATTTCGGGCGTTACTCGTATTCAGTTCTATTTCTTATCAAATAAAGTTACCGGCGTGCAGAAAAAGTGTGCAGTGTTTTGCCGTAAGATGTTACATCACAGGGATCACACGAAGCTCAGTTATCACTGAAAAATGAATCACAATGCACGCAGGTGCGTACGCAGCCGTAGTCTTGGAAATTTCACTGGGCCTGCTCGAACGCGCTACTTTTCCCTATAATGTCCGTTCATTTTATTCCTGTCAGTCGCAGTAGAGTTGATGCTGAAGTTTACTAAAAAAAACACGAATTCACAATCTATTTCCCCATCGATTCGCCTTACTTTTTCATCATTTCATTATTATCCTTGACTTGCTCATATAATATTTGACATTTATTATTTTGCAACTGTCAATGTCTTATCGTTATCGTGTTGATGAGCATGCATGCACATACTTATGTGGAAAATTTATTGTACAAAAATAAATGTCAACAGAAGACGGCCCTCACCTCGTGACATGATAAGAATAAACTCAAACATAGTTGCAATGCAAGATGGAGAGATTTGATTATCGATTTTTCATTAGGTACAGGGAATTCGTAATATTATAGGGAAAAATGGTACTGTTGTGATACCTAGTATTATCATCATCCACCTTGTTGACATCTGGTTTATTATTGTCATGCAGTATCCTGTTTGACTCTTTGTTGATAAGTCCCTCAGAATGGTACACGATGAAGGTTCATAACATCACTTACCTCCAAAATGACCTTGATTCTAATATAAACATGAAAATGGTTGAATAGCGTATCGTAACTTATTATTTTATATTATCCTACCTACTTTTTAGAATATCTTTTGGCGAAGCACAGTAGTGTATTCAAAGTATGTTTTTTTATACAGTCTTCAAACTTGTTCATTTTCATTGTAGATGGCTCAATCTTTATACTGATCTCATACTACTCCTATAATTCCACCAATCTTTCTTTATTTCCGATAACTATCATATCATTTGACTACGGGGGTAGGCAAGGAGGACAGAATGTCACATCACTCTATTCTACATTTCTTTTGTCACACTTCTCTGCTGTATTTTGTTATTTCAACTCAAATATTTGATTATTTTTACTTTGCCATCTCTTGAGACATCCTTGACTTCTTCAATCCCCTTACACTTTAAATATTTTCCTGAAACTGATTTATTTACCCATCCGCTATACTTTTTCAAACTTATCTTTCTTAATCTTATACATTACACTTACATAAGCTTTAAGGTCTTCTCATTCATAATTCAGTTGACAATGTTTTTCCCACCCATGTGGAGGGATTGCATTTCTGCTACATTCAGTCTACTTTCCCACGCATGTCAGGGGCTGCATTTCTGCCACATTCAGTCTACTTTCCCACGCATGTCAGGGGCTGCATTTCTGCCACATTAAGTCTACTTTCCCACCCGGGTGGAGGGGTTGCATTTCTTCCACATTCAGTCGACTTTCCCACGCATGTCAGGGGCTGCATTTCTGCCACATTAAGTCTACTTTCCCACCCGGGTGGAGGGGTTGCATTTCTTCCACATTCAGTCTACTTTCCCACGCATGTCAGGGGCTGCATTTCTGCCACATTAAGTCTACTTTCCCACCCGGGTGGAGGGGTTGCATTTCTTCCACATTCAGTCGACTTTCCCACGCATGTCAGGGGCTGCATTTCTGCCACATTAAGTCTACTTTCCCACCCGGGTGGAGGGGTTGCATTTCTTCCACATTCAGTCTACTTTCCCACGCATGTCAGGGGCTGCATTTCTGCCACATTAAGTCTACTTTCCCACCCGGGTGGAGGGGTTGCATTTCTTCCACATTCAGTCGACTTTCCCACGCATGTCAGGGGCTGCATTTCTGCCACATTAAGTCTACTTTCCCACCCGGGTGGAGGGGTTGCATTTCTTCCACATTCAGTCGACTTTCCCACGCATGTCAGGGGCTGCATTTCTGCCACATTAAGTCTACTTTCCCACCCGGGTGGAGGGGTTGCATTTCTTCCACATTCAGTCGACTTTCCCACGCATGTCAGGGGCTGCATTTCTGCCACATTAAGTCTACTTTCCCACCCGGGTGGAGGGGTTGCATTTCTTCCACATTCAGTCGACTTTCCCACGCATGTCAGGGGCTGCATTTCTGCCACATTAAGTCTACTTTCCCACCCGGGTGGAGGGGTTGCATTTCTTCCACATTCAGTCGACTTTCCCACGCATGTCAGGGGCTGCATTTCTGCCACATTAAGTCTACTTTCCCACCCGGGTGGAGGGGTTGCATTTCTTCCACATTCAGTCGACTTTCCCACGCATGTCAGGGGCTGCATTTCTGCCACATTAAGTCTACTTTCCCACCCGGGTGGAGGGGTTGCATTTCTTCCACATTCAGTCGACTTTCCCACGCATGTCAGGGGCTGCATTTCTGCCACATTAAGTCTACTTTCCCACCCGGATGGAGGGGTTGCATTTCTTCCACATTCAGTCGACTTTCCCACGCATGTCAGGGGCTGCATTTCTGCCACATTAAGTCTACTTTCCCACCCGGGTGGAGGGGTTGCATTTCTTCCACATTCAGTCGACTTTCCCACGCATGTCAGGGGCTGCATTTCTGCCACATTAAGTCTACTTTCCCATCTGCGTGGAGGGGTTGCATTTCTGCCACATTCAGTCTACTTTTCCATCCATGTGGAGGGGTTGCATTTCTGCCACATTCAGTCTACTTTCCCACGCATGTCGGGGGCTGCATTTCTGCCACATTAAGTCTACTTTCTCACCATTGCATTTCTACCACATTCTTATCACATACAGCCACATCTGGAACTCTGGGAATCTTTTTCTGATTTTTTTTGTGATTTTCGATTGAGTTTTGCTAATATTGTCTTCATTAAAATATTATAATTTGAGGTTTGGGAACTATTAAGTTAAAAATAAAAATAAATAGCACAATATTATTTTTATTTTTTCAGTTCTATGGAATACTTTGCAGAAACGAAAATAATTAATTTTTCCTTATCCACTGGAGGGTTCCATTACATAATCATTTCAGCCTGAAGGCTCTAAAACACTTGCGAGCGCTCAAAAATTTTTAGCTTTCGCTTTGCAAATTTTCCACCATCTTACGAAAATCATATCTCTGAATTTTAATATGAAGATATATAAACTGCTTATAGTGTTAGAGAACCTTTGAATACACCTATTATTGACCGTTTGACACCTATTATTGAAAAAAATTGTAAAATTTTGTAAATGCGTGAATTGTGCGTATTATTTACTATTCCGTGGTATTATGGCCAAATTGTGCGTATTATGGCCATTCGTGGTATAGGTAATGCAGCGAAAGTTGGAAGCAATAAATAATCTTGCTAAGCCACATTGGTGAATTCAATTTTCTAAGTTCGTTTGATGAAACCAGCTGTCTATAAGTCTAGGGGCCGTCTGTTTTAACAGAAAGCTAAATCGTGAAGTATTAAAATTTTAATAGTCAATTAAAGTAACAAGGATGTTAAATAGGACCTCGTGCTTTTTCATGTGTACTTTTGCTAAAGTAATTATTGTTAATGTGGCCAGTCTAAAAAGCAGATTTTTCTTCGAAATTAGGTGAAAAAACGCACTGCAATATTTTTTGGTGCGGCTAAATATTTACAAATAAATGACAACCTATTATAATATAGCTATACGACATTACACGAAAAAAGTGTAATTTACTTTCCAGTAGTTGTAATATCTCCTTGAATTTGATGTGTCACAAATTTTACGAGATCTTCAATTCAATTTATTTATTGTATCAAAAATATTGCAAGGCAGCTTCACTAATGCTAACTAAATATGTCGATATCCGAATTGATTCTGTTCAACAGCAAGATTCTTTTGACATTCGATGCCGCGCCAAACATTCGGGATCGTCCCAAATACCATTTTTTTTTCTTCACAAGGTCCAAATATTTTTAGTTTTTGCTGCAAAACATATAGGATGAAATATTCCTCGTCATTATCATTATCTTCTATAATATTAATTATGTTGAGGTGTGCAATTTCGTACCATCTCCAATAGAACTGTCAAATGTGTCATAATGGCGGAGTAACTCTAGCTTAACTGTCGGTTTTCAGATAGTAAAAGCGAAAGTTTAAAATGACATAAAACAGGCGGTTAAATTGATTGAAAAACGCATTTTTGTGATATTTAACAGTAGCAACTTCTTTCACTCTTGATTTTACTCTAGCAATCGTTGAAACAGACGGCCCTATTTGTAGAAGAGTATACACGAGACAATGTATGAATGTGAATGAGTGTGTGCTAAGACCGAGTTGTTTGGCGGTCCATACTCTCTGCCTACCCTTGCGGCGGAAAGGCCTGATTGTTAGTTAGATAGTTAGTAATCTATATACACATTTATATATTATATGAAGTACCATGTCAGTGGTGTTCGAATTGGTTTTTTTTTCAATACAAATGTACAGTTTTAATCCTAGAGTGATTGGATTGCACACTTGCCCTTCAAAACAATAGAAAGCCTACTATCGGCGTGAGATTTTGAAGAACTACCCTAATTCCTGTTTCCCATCTCTTAAAGCAGAATTTTGATACCTTTAAATTAAATTTTGCACACTTGACATTTAAAATGAGAGGAAAACTACAAACTGTTTACACTTGTCTACAACGCTGGGGACTTCTTCTACAAAATAAATAGCAGGCGATTTGCTTGATTAACTTGTTCAGAACTTTGCAGTTTGCAGTGCAGTATTTTCAGTTCTCTCTCTTCTCTCCTTTAATACTGTATAAAATACAGCCATTACATTATTCTAAGGCGCTCCGCTGACGAGGCAACTGAAACCAAACTAAAACCGGCTGGTTTCTATGTCTTGATTTAAGGCGCTCCGCTGACGAGGCAACTGAAACCAAACTAAAACCGGTCGGTTTCTATGTCTTGATTGGTCAAAAAGCCTCTTTAACCATAGACAAAGACCAATCAGCTGGCAACTAGTAACGGCCGGCCACGGCAATTAGCAGTGCGAGTCGCTGCTTTCGTTACCATTGACAACGGGTTTTTGAGTGATTGTGAAGTGTGCGGGCCATCACGTTGTCATACAAAGACAGTTGCCAGTTGACAGTTGCCTCAGTGAGCGGATCGCCTAAGTTTAGAACTAATGTCTCGATAAAGACACATAAGTTATTTCTTTATGGATGTAGTAAATACATTGGTAGCCATTTTAAATGAATGAATGATGATCGTACCTTCATATGCCAAGCAGTTTTGGATTCTTTGAAAATTGCCTTAGTAAATATAGACTTGGTAGTGTGGGCAGTGATTGGGTTGAAACAGTAGTACAAACATCTGACGTGAGAAGTTTCTATTCCAGGAGTTGAAACAGTGGACTAAGAGTAAACCCCGTCAAGCTGGAGGAGCAAATGGTGACGATCATGAACTCGGGCAATGACTCGATGGACATGACGGAGGAGGTGGAAGGCGGTATGAGCGGGGGGTCGGACGATGAAGACGACTGCTGCCCCTCCTCGCCTGGTTCCGGCTACGAGGAGGGGAGCGACCTCATCACGGTGGCCATGAGCGATGAGGTCACGGCTCAGCTCGCCGCTTCAGGTAAACACATTGTGTCTATTTCCTTCTCAATCAGTATTTATTTTCCGGAACCTTTTTGGGTAAAACCTATTTCATCATTTTCATAACAAGTATTTATTTTCCGGAACCTTCGTAGGTAAACCCATTTCATAATTTTCCTAAGAAGTATTTATTACTTCCGGAACCTTTTTAGGTAAACCCATTTCATTATTTTCCTAACAAGTATTTATTTTCTGGTACCTTTTTTCTTATAAATTTAGTGAGAGGTTTTCACTGTAAACTCATACTTTGTAATTAAGTTGTTAAAATCTTATTACTTAAATCGCATAAATTACTTAATTAACCCAAACTAAGAATCTATTTTGTGCTAAATAGTTGTTGGTTGTAGTAATTGTTGTTAGTGAAATAAAGCATATTTGCCGTAATTGTGCTTAAAAGTGTGACAGTTAGGTAAATAATTCCTGAATTTTTAAATAATATTTTTTTTGTTCTACATGATAAATATTATAGGCGGGCTTAATTCCTTCCAACTAACCTTTTTTTTTCCAAATTTATAGATATATTATTATTTTGATAATGAAGGGAAATGATGGAGTGTTTCTCGCATCGCAATGTTCATCCAAGATAAACTCCGAAACTATTTAACCAATTTTGATGATTTTTTGGCTTTGTGTAATTTGGTCCAAATTAAAAGATAGGATAGTTTTTATCTCGATTATTGACCTCAATATTTATTATTGCGAATTAAATGTTCATTAAATGTTTGTTATGGGACAATGTTTTGAAATTATTTGTAAGTTCCATAAGTTTATGACAGATGGCGGTGTGAGTTAATTTATTGACACGACACTTGGTTATCTAGGTTAGGTAACCATTCAGTAGATGGCGTCATGTTTCGTTAGCCACAGCAACGCGTGAGCGGGTCAGCTAGTATCAATATAAATAAGGATCACATATTATTTATGTTTTTAAATTTAGTTGCCCAAATGTAAGCATTATTGTGTTTGTAGGACCCGTTGGTATGGCGGCAGCCGCTGCTATAGCATCATCGAAGAAACGAAAACGACCACATTCATTTGAAACAAATCCCTCTATAAGAAAACGCCAACAAAACAGGCTACTTAGAAAATTAAGAGTAAGTAATTAAATCCTCTACTTTTTTCACCACATGAAAGCTTCCTTGACCGCTCCGTTGTTAACCTCTCGACTGCCGTTCGCCCACCGGTGGCCGCGGGTCCAAATTAAAAAAAAAAAAAAATTTTAAGCGATTTTGTTCCTTATGGATAAAGAAGTTGGTTGAAGAACAAGGTCAGAATCACTTGCGCCGTTTTCGGTCTTGACATAGCAAAAATCCGCATAGCGCCAACCCATCTGAATA
The DNA here is from genome assembly GCA_951813805.1 of Limnephilus auricula. NCBI lineage: Eukaryota > Metazoa > Arthropoda > Insecta > Trichoptera > Limnephilidae > Limnephilus > Limnephilus auricula. The sequence goes on along the minus strand of OX638390.1, from coordinate 13,275,760 downwards.
ATTTATAATAAATATCTATGGTCAACTTGGCGTCACTTTTACAAACGGTTTTCAACTGTCATTTCATTTTCAAACAAGTATTTATGTCATTACTTCTTCGAAAACACCTTTGAATTGGTTTTTTTCATGTGGGGTGTCTATTCAGGTTTGTAGAGAAATAAAAAAAAATTAATCATTTTCGTATGAATATATTATTTACATTTTTTTGTTAAAAATAGCTATTCTGGGAAAACTTGTAACGATATTATCATGAAATATATATGAATAATAAGGTAAATTATCTGGCAAACAGAAAACAATCACAAAAAAAAACAATTGCTTTGTTTTTATACGATATTTGAGCAAAAGCCGGGAAGATAATTTCGCGCGATTTTTTCCAAATACACCTGGCCTTCGAGAGGTTTTGCGATAATACCAGAACCATTGCCTTTTATCAAAACAAACTTTTTACTTAATATTTGTGTGTAAAAGTTGTCTGGAGACAACTCTTTCAACAACAGGCAAACTTAAATACCACTTTTTTTTTTTAAGTTCGTTTTCATAATTAAATTAATTCTACAAGTTTGAATTTTATTAAGCCCGCGAAAACGGCGGCAAGGGCATAATACCGTGCACGCAGAGTTTGTGACGTAAGCCGGCCCTTGCGTGTGTTAAATATAAGGGAAAATATTTACAAAACCGGGACACGCTTAATATGGACGAAAAAAATTAATTAAAAAGTTGTAGTAGTTAGATATTTACTAGTACTAATCAATTCAGTTATTGGAATTTCGAAAAAAGTGCATTTTAATGGTTATTTTTTAAATTTAAAAACACGAAATCTCATTTTTCAACGAAACTTGCAACAGTTTCGAACTAAGCGGTCGGTGAAAAATGACATTCCGTGTTTTTAAATTTAAAAAATAACCATCAAAATGCACTTTTTTGAAATTCCGGTAACTGAAATGATTAGTACTAGTAAATATCTAACTACTACAACTTTTTAAATTTATTTTTTTCGTCCGTATTAAGCGTGTCCCGGTTTTGTAAATATTTCCCTTATATTTCATACAAGCAAGGGCCGGGTTACATCACTTTGAAAAAAAAAATACTGGTATTTAAGTTTGAATGTCATCTACATGAACATATTTTTTATAAGTCAAAATATTTTTCACTCAACTTCCCTATTGTCAAAATAATACATACTAGGGGACCTTGATCTTATGGTAGGTACATGAAATTGAATCAACATTAATATATCAGGGCTTTCCCACTGATTATTTACAATTTTATATAAAACTAGTAAAAATATAAGACCAAAAATTTTTCTCCTTTCGCTTAACTTCAGCAATTTCAATGAATGTAAAAAAAAATCATAATTTATTGTTTCTAAAGGAGTCTAAAATTAATTCACCTCAAAAATTTGCGTTGGACTCTTTCAATGGTATTAATGTGATTATTAAAGACAGGTGACCAAATTGTAGAGTTGTATTCTAAAATACTTCTAATTAGAGATGTGAACAGAATTTTTAAGCTTAACTTCAGCAATTTCAATGAATGTAATAAAAAATCATAATTTATTGTTTTTAAAGGAGTCTAAATTTAATTCACCTCAAAAATTTGCGTTGGACTCTTTCAATGGTATTAATGTGATTATTAAAGACAGGTGACCAAATTGTAGAGTTGTATTCTAAAATACTTCTAATGAGAGATGTGAACAGAATTTTTAATGTGTTAATATTTTTTAAATCCTTGGAAATTCTTACTATAAAACCTAACATTTTCATAGCCCTGTTAGCGATAGAAGTTATGTGAGATACAAAGCAGAGTTTCTGATCAAACATGATGCCTAGGTCAAGTATTTCGATTACAGAGATTAAGTCAACATTACACAATGAATAAATACATTATTGGATGTTTAATTTTGTGGAACCTCATAACTTTGGCATTTGTTAATATTTAGTTGCAGTTTATTACTAGAACACCATTTGAAAAAGTTGTTAAGGTTCTCTTGTAAGATTATACAGTCGTACGCATCATTAATGACCTTAAACAACTTCATATCGTCGGCAAAAAGTAAGACTTAGACATTGTAGAAAATGCTGGTAACGTCATTGATGAATAGGATAAATAATCAAGGTCCCGGGTGTGAACCTTGTGGGACTCCGCTGGTAGCAATAAATTCATAGAATAGACAGTCATTACTCTTAACAAAAATTAATCTATTAGATAAGTAACTTATCAACCATGCCAGTACATTGCCACTTATTCCCAATTTTATAAGTACATTGTTAAAATTGATTACATTAGGAAAAGTTCTTTACACTCATTAATATTATTTTCAGCAAACAATAGATGAATTCGCAACCCGAGTTGGGCAACAGGCCGTTGTGCTAGTGGCAACGCCTGGCAAGCCCAATACCTCGTACAGGGTTTTTGGTGCTAAGCCACTGGAGGATGTGGTGAAGAACCTACGCTCCATGATCATGGAAGAGCTGGAGCATGAACTGGCGCAGCAAGCGCCCCCGCCCGTGCAGGATGACCCCTCGCTCTACGAACTCCCCCCGCTCATCATTGACGGGATCCCCACCCCTGTGGAGAAGATGACGCAAGCGCAATTGCGAGCTTTCATACCTCTAATGCTCAAATACTCCACGGGTAATTAAATAACACCTTTATTTTCAGTACTTTCATTTGGTTCCGTGATAAAATAAGAGTGACAAAACAGAATTTCGTAGACTGTTTCTAAGAGTTTGTTTTCTATTTTGTATTTTAATGATAGCAGGGTCTTTGTTTGACAAAATGTTGGACGTTGGTGTCTTATATTTATCGATATTGTGAAATAATTTGTCGATGTTTGACTGTAAGATTAGGTAGTCACTTATATTGGATATTTCTTTGTATAATTTGATGTCACAGCAAAAAGCAAAACTTCTATATCGTCGAAACAACTTATGATGTCATTTATGAATATAAGGAAAAGAATTCAATTACAATTCAATTCTTTATTCATTGAACATTACAAAATTTTAAAATTTCAATTTGTTAATGAAAGATACATAATAAGATACAGAGATATAATTTTAAAGGAAGCAATAAGTGTCTTAATAATAAATTCGCTCCTAATCTTAACCCTACACAGCTGACAAACACCATCAATGTGTCATAAATGTGGCTGAGATGACTCCCTTGCGGTACACCACTGGTTGCATCATTTATAATAATATTAATATATTTTAATAATTTTAAGATATAATAACTTTATTTTGTAGACAAAAATATCCAGCCTGCGTCGTGAATAGGTGCACTAACCCATTGAGGGCATCCGAAGCAATCCAATAAGTCGGTAATTTAACAGTGTTGGGTGACTCTGGACAGACGGACAGTTTGTCACTGTTCTGTTTTACCTGGTTACTTATTTATAAACAAAAAAAGGTGCAATAAACCCGCACACTTAATGTGCCACCCACTTAACAAGTTTTCTTGCTTAGTTTTATATTTTCGGTTGTTTGAAAAATTTTATAAATGTAATAATAATAAAAATGTTATTAAATTAAATTGTGTAAGATGCCTTCATCACTTACATCCACAGCCAGGAAATGTACAAATGTTTCTGTGGTATTACTCGTCAAATTAAGGACGAAATTTCACAAATAGCGCTAAACACCACTTCTTGTATTTACCTCGTACAAGCAATACCACAAATAATTTATCTAAAAATTCTATAGGGCTAGTTAGAAAAATGTCTAATGTTACCAGTGAATGAAATTTTTTAACCGTAAACTTTTTTATTCTATATGATATACATACTGCAACTTTACGTAAAATGTTCAAAAATGCCTTCGCTGGAAGCAACCTACTAATAGTTTTTTTTTTTTTTTAAATCCTTCCGTAATCTCAAAGTAAACATGATACAGATCCTTGTAAATAAATAAAAACACTTTTGCGTATGTAGATTTTTGTTGTATTGCACTCAAACTTTCAGATTTTTTTTGTCCCAAAACTCCATGAAATGTTTCATACAAAATTGTATGAAGCATTTCGGGCCGCGCTAAGCAATTTAAAAACCGTTGAATTCAATTAGTCATGAGCCAGCACTGGAGGCGAAAGGTTGCGCATTCTCATTTCAGTTTCGTCCGCTGTAATGAAAATATTATCGATGCATTTTATATAAGGAATTACTGGGGAGATAGGTGTTAGTTATTGAAGCAATCTACCAGCGAGCAGAAATTGAATAATTAATTATTATGTCATATAAAAATGAATGTTTCTTTGTTTATCCCTTATGCGGAACCGAAAGCATTAATCCGATTACGATGACACTTTGTTGATTTGTCGTGTACATGCCCTTGAAAGTTTCTATATATAGTGCAAGTGAGCTCTAGCGTTATGAAATTATTTCCTATACAATTTATCTGATTGTAATGAAACTTTGTTGAGTTGTTATGTGCACACTCGTGAATATTTCTATAAATAATAGTGAACTCTGGCGTCATGAAATTTGTATAAAAGTATATAAAAATTAATGTTTCTTTGTTTGTTCCTTATGCGGTACCTAAAGCATTCCTCGGGTTGCAAAGAAACGTTGGTGATTTGTTGTGCACATATCCGTGATAGTATATTTGTACCCGAGAAGCATTCGGATGCAAGTCCAAAAAGCCAAATGTTTAGGAGAGCCAAAGCAGTTTTTTTTTTTCTGTAATTATGGTCTCATAACTTCTGCAGTTATTCATGATGATTGATGAAATTTTTTTTAATTATTGAATCAATTAGTTTTGTTTTGAAATTGAGGAAATAAAACATAATATTTTACATGCAAAGCCTAAAAATAAATGTTTAAAATAAATCACTATGGACTTGAATCCTTCTGCTTCAAAATGAAAAAGACTATTTTGTTATGACAAGTGATGAATTATTAAAAGATCGATGTTTGAAAATGTAATTTGGAACTAAAATAATATCAGCACATAATAGGTAAAAAAAACATACATTTTACCGTATATTTCTTTATAAAATTATTACTTATTAATGGTATTTTCATTATCTTTGTCATCTGACAGAGGATAATCTGGCATTTATGACTTAAAATTTTGTTAAAAAAGTGCAGTGGATCTTTTTTAACATTAGCTCCACACAGCAGGCTCTGAGAAAAAAAATCCCTCAGGGCCCATGTCATCTTTGGGGATGCTGTGTGGGGTGTCTTTTAGGGTAAGGAGAGAAAGGAGGTTCTGGGAAGGAGTTTTATTTTATTTTTATATCAACAGTATTTTTTATCCTCCCTGTATAATGATTACAAATATCACAGGTGTCGTTTATTGATAGATGAGGTTATTGTGTTTAGTTCCATAGAAAACAAAGAGATTAGAAGCAGAAGGATTGACTTGAGTCTTTCTGCTTCTAAAAATAATGGCGGTTGCATCCTTATACATTTTTGAAAAACCCTATATTTCTTCAAAATATGACTTTCATCTTTCTGCCACTGATTAACATGATCATTTACTATACATCTTCATCAAAAACTCATTTCTTCAAATTTTGGACTTGCATCCGTATGCTTCTCGGGTACAGATATGTAGTGCTGAGCTCTGGCATTATGAAATTATTTCCTATGATATTCATTAGATTGCGGTGAAACATTGGTGATTTGTTGTGCTCACACCTGGAAAGGTTTCTATATATAATGGTGAGCTCTGGCGTCACGAAATTTGTAGAAATCATTACAATAGGTGGTGTTGTTTGAAAAATGATTAAAATTTTATAAAGCACGTCTATTTTTATTTCGTATTTTATCAAAATGCTGACTGGTTTATCAAAATGTGTCAATCATACCCGCATCTACTCCAAACAGACGGTTGAAAGTGTAGATGTTCTAGCAGCTGATAAATAATTACCAAAAATAACTAACTGCAGTAAAGATGAGTTTTGATACTTGAGCCTAAATATTTAAAAATAGGTTAGCTTAATCAAAGTACCAATGTACCCACAAGGTGAAAGTGTAGAAATTTTCATTTAGCCCCCTGTTCGGCAGTATTCTATTGTATTCATTCTGAATTGAATATGTTATGTTATTCCAGGACGGGGAAAACCTGGCTGGGGAAGGGAGTCTATGAGACCACCTTGGTGGCCAAAAGAACTACCATGGGCTAACGTGAGAATGGATGCACGCTCAGAAGATGAAAAGCAAAAGGTTTGGATCCATTCTACATTACATATAATTAATAATGGTACTGACAGACATGCTTATTAGTAGCACAAGAGTATCACTTACATATTAAGTGGCTACTTAGTATGTCAGTGACTTTGCTAGTATAGCATGCTCACAAATAAACGGCCGGTTGATTTATGAACATGTTACTGGATTCGCAGATGGAAGGGAAAGTGCTCGTAGCATGTGTGTTCAGGCTTGCTTATGAGCATGTTCATTTCGGTCCAATCTCTGTTCGCGGCATCTGTGCATGCGGGTTCTTTGTAAAAATATCAACAATGGCCCGTTGGGAAGATGAAAAAACCTTGCTTTTCGTGATTTATTATCCACTGGAGCAATTTAGGTCCAAATTTGGACCGCTTTTATTTTTCTGCGATTTATATCGGTCCAAAATTGGACCACATTTAACGGCCTACAAATATAGGATAGGCTGTGAAATCTAGGTGGATTCATTAGCTTTAAACCGCAGTAAACAGTTTATGTGTTTCCATATTAATATTTTGAGAAATCAACTTTTTCAAATCAACTTCTTTTTTTTCTTTCATCAAAAGATTCTTAAATAATTCCGTTGCATTATTTTGTTTAGTTCCGGGTGAATGGAACTGACTCGATTTGTTGACATTTATTCGACAAGAGCATGCTCACAACAAGCATGTGTCTTCAATTGTTGGCTTTGAGCATGCTCATTCGTGAGTATGCTCAAACCAAGTATGCTCATATATGGGCAAATGTCTACAGCTGATGAGAATGCTCCTTCGTGATTATGCTCTAACCAAGTATGCTCATATAATGTAATATATGGGCAAATGTGTACAGTTGATGAGGATGCTCATTCGTGAGTATGCTCTAACCAAGTATGCTCATTTATGAGCATTTTTTTAAACTTTATTTCACTTTTATTTCTTTCTGACCGGACAATCTCTCGATCTTTAGACTGGTACACTTTGCTTCGTCTAACTGATATTTTTACATCATTCGTTAATTACTAGCTTTATTATCTGTTTACAATGGCTTGTTAAAATTTAATTTGCTTACTACGTATTACAATAGTAAACTGGTCCAGTTAAAACAAATAAAAGTGGAACAAAGTTTCAAGAAATTGATTTTATTATACTTTATTAATATGATGGAGTTTCACAAAAATAGACACTAAAAATAATAACTACACATAAATTATTTCTTGTTTTTGCTGTGAATTTTAAATATGACAAATTTGCGAATTGCAATACATTTAATGTATTTTGACACAACTTTGTTTTATGTTACAGATTTCATGGACCCATGCCCTTCGCCAGATTGTTATAAATTGTTACAAATATCACTGTAGAGAAGACCTCCTTCCTGCATTCTCTGAAGAAGATGAAAAAGCCAATGCTAATGCCTCAGCTAATTCATCCGTAAGTTACTTCTACTATCTACTTCTGTACTCACAAATTAATACAATTTTATAAAAATATTAGCACTAACTAACTAACTTATTCCCTAAAAATAATACTCTTCTTTCATGTAAAACCACGAGTTGCAATTAATTTATTTTACCGACCGGTTTCGTTTTGCTCAAGCATCATCAGGGTACAAATTAATACTTAACCACTGGAGCGACGGATCAATTTTTCCACCCACATTAAAAAAATCATGCCTCCGAATTTGAATATGGAGACATACAAACTGATTATAGTTCTATATAGCCAATGAATTTACCTATCTTTTATCAATTATCACATATTCGCAGGATTTATAAAAAAAAATATTATAAAATCTTAAACTTTCCGTGGTCCTGGAAATAGTTGCCATATTGTGGCAAAAGCGTTCCAGTGGTTAACAAAAAATACATAGTGTGTGCTTATATATAAAAATACAGAGGGAGGCAACACATTAAATATAACAAACAGTGAGGATACATTTACATCAATACAAAGGAAATGGGAAAAATCCCAGAGACAATTAGGGTTATTATATAGGGTTATTAATTATTTAGACAAAATGCAGACTAAAATTAGGGTTATAGTAATAATTACATATATTGAAAGAGATGAAGAGTAATTTTTAATGGTTTATTGGAAACAGACCTAATATTGGGCTACTAGATACCTCTAATTGATTATTAAGAATGGTAAAATTGTTTTTTACTACTTTTTTAAATTTCTAATGCTTATATGTATTTCTTGTTAAGTATTAATTTATACCCTGATGATGCTTGAGCAAAGCGAAACCGGTCGGTAAAATAAATTAATTAAAACTCATGGTTTTACACAAAATAGTGTTTTATTTTTATTATTTCAAACCACACAGTGATTGCTTTCTACAATAATATAACTTATTCCCATCCGAGGCTGACATTTTGAATAGGTATGTCAATACTCATTGGCAGGAGAATATATTTTTAATGAAATAAAGTCGGATGGGAATAGGCTAGTACTAGTACTAGTACCTGAAATGCAAATTGTTATGGTCCCAAAGCTAATCCCACCGATTTCTTATTATTTTTCACCATACAAAAGGATGAGACTGAAGTAAGTTTCCATTCTTTTTTGTCATCTTTTTTATTTACATATTTAAATACATCATATTTTACTGTGAATGCTGATTTGAAATTAGCATTGCTTTAAATTATTTGTCTGTTTTTTTAACATAACATAATATAAATTCAATTATTGTCTTGTTACTGTTTTCACTAATGCATAATATTTTACCTGTGATTATTTTTTTGTGCTTGAAATAATCCATCTGTCAGAGCTGAATATATATTAACTTACACCTCTTTTTGAAATAATATCTCTGTTAGAACTGAATATATATTATTTTACACCTCTTTTTGAAAACAAAAATTACCAATATTTTCTGGTTTACGGCAAAAAATTTATGGAATATACATATTTGTTTTTTATAAAGTTAAAACAAATTAATGCAACTGCAGAATATTCTGGGATATAATAATATCCGAATATGTAGTGATGTATGAAGCAACTAAAGAAAAATTGTATTATATTCGTCTGTTTGCAAAATATGATGCAGGGCCAAAACCCATTTCGCCACTTCTTCATGCTCCATCTTCAAAATGTTTATAAATATGTATTACGAATTTAGTTTTAAAGACTCTCTGTAATCATTACATACAGTAAGTACTCTCTCAGTAATCTGCCGCTCCAGTATCCAACAACTACTATAATCCGGCGTTATTTTTACTAAATTGCCGATTGCGTGCCTAGATTCCATCTCCATGCTTTATACACCGAAGCAATCTACATACCGACAGGTTCGGTTGTTAATTATTGTTGTTTTAGGACATTTTGGTTAGTCCTAGTTCGGTGTTTTCTAGTTACTGTTGCACTTGTTTTTTGTTTGCTAAGTTTAGAAAATGAAGTTTTCCTGCAAACGTAAACATGACATCTTAACTTTAAACCGAGAAATGTAAATTTTATAAAAGAATGATAGCAGTTTGCTAGTTTTTAAGAAATATCTGTTTGTTTTAGCATATTTTGAATGTGTGCACTATAATCCTAATTGGAAACTTGGGTAACTAACTGGTTTTTGGGGTTGTGGATTAGTGAAAGAGTACTGGATACAGGCTAGGTGTGTGTGTGAGTGGGTGAGTGGTGGAGAGTGCGGCTGTTAGGTGTAACGGGCGCGTGCTATGTGGCAGGTATGTGAGCAGGTGGGGGTGGTGAAGCTGCAGAGCGGAGGCGGCAACAGTATCATGCTGCAGACACAGGGCGGGGTGGCGCAGCAGGTCTGCATCGACTCCATGTCCCTGGCTGATGTCGACGTTTGTACCCTCAATCAATACCCACCGTCTTACTGTCTTGTTGTTATTGTTTTTTTTGCCTTAGCACACTTCTTCTCCTTTGTTTTGTATTCTTTTTAATACATATAATTTTTTTGTATTCTGTTATGTTTTATTAATTTTTTATATGTTTAATAATTGATGTTATTATGTAGAATCTCATATATTGCCACCGCCGAGAAATTTCTTCTGCGATATTAGGAGCTACTAATAGCTATTTGTAACTTCTGTTTTTTCTTCTCCTGAATATATTTAAAAATTTAAATGCACTTAGAAAAAGATGTTCCTGGACTTCGCCATAGGCAATCTCTCTGTGTTGGCACTATGGTTTTAATTTTTTTATTTAAGACATTTATATTGAATGGCATTTTTTATGACTATAAAAAGACTGTGAAAAACTCGTTCAAAGATATTAACGGTTAGTCTTTTTAACCAAGTTTATTTCCATGCAACAAGGTTGTCATACTGATAATCTCGGTCATTAGATGTCAAAGTAACTTTTCTAATGTAAGGATATCTATGTTTTACGCAGTAATAACAAAGGTTGTCCCAATTATTAAGTAAATCAGATTAACCAAATATGGCATGGTATTGGGTATAATATATAGGTATACTTATTTTATAGTTATGATGACTACAACTAAATTGTTTTTATTTCCAATAAGTTTACTTTACTACCAATACATTTTTAATTCTACAAAAAATATATTTTGTGAAGAATTAATTTGAATTGAATTTACTACTCAATTTATATTATTTTATAATACTAAAAGTGGATACTAAATTAATACAGGCAGTGTACCTAGTTTGGTCATCGTAAGATCCATACATTTTTTTATAGTATTTTATAAAAAAAAGGCAGACATTTACGTTTTCAATTAATCTATTCATGTCAAGAAAAACTATTTTTTATGTTTGTTAAAGCACCACTTTATTAGTTTTAATAATTTTATAGTACTTGTTACAGATCCCTTAAAACTTACAATGTGATAATTATAATAAACTTTCAAATAAAATTATGTCCATATATTTATTAACCTCTTGGAAAATTTTTATTTTGTCACATTGTAGGGTTTAACAGGCCAGAGATTTAATATCGTTATTTTAAATTATTCTGTTTAAAAAATATTTTTATCCTTAAGCTAATACTGGAATAATTTTTTTTTTTTGTACTAATAGAGTTGAAGAATCGTGCTCACGCACTGTACGAAGCACTGCAATTGCAGTGTCTACTTGTATATTCATTTTGCCTTTGTATATTAATTACCTCTTGACAAAAATGTTGGCTTTAACCTGACATCTGTCGCTCGGACGCCGGCATCCGGGATTTTTTTAATATATTTTTTTAAATGCGATTTTCACCCTTATGTATAAAGATACTGTACAACAACAAGGTCTGAATCGCTTGCGCCAATATCATTCCAGACGTTGCTTTTAATTTCGGGGATAAGTGGCACAAAATCCCCTGCTGTTAAAAACAAACAATTCGTGGAACAAAGTTCTTTGCTTATTTCCAGTATTATGTTATAAATATGTAGTTCCACTTAAATCAATCTTGTATGATTATGTTTTGTATTTTACCTACCTGTTTTGTAGAAACATATTAGCAATTTATTTACTTTTTATTTAACTGTTATAACGAATTGAAAATCGATAATATCAAACATTATGCTTGATTGAAATTCATGTCCTTAATTAAATGATATGATTGAAAATAATCATTTTTATCTATTCTTTATATATATTTATATTTGATTTAAAACTCTTATTAATATTACATAAACAATATAGTCTCTGTAATCTGAACCTCCAGTAATCCGAACTACCGGGTAAAAGGGGCTGGGTGGTCGAATATATAACACAAGATGTTAACCATTGAAGAAAAAGTTTATTTTCAACGGTTAGTTTGTCATCATTTCGTGAATAGTACACCGACTCCAGCAAAACAAATACTATTTATAATTAATATCAGCGCATACAGCACCATGATATTGAGGTGGGGATTTTTTTCAAAAATTAACCCGTAATTTAAACCCGCGTAAAAATAAACAGCGGTAGTTAACATTTTGAAACATTCCGATGACCGTACTTTGGGTTTGCAAAAACCAAAAGAAACTCGTTCCTCTATTAAAATCGTAGACAAAACGTGTAATATTGGTGATACCTTTGCTTACGACCTATATAAGGATGTTAAAAGCAACTGATATACCGTGTCTTAGTCGAGAGAATTGTATGAAGTTATCAAGGGAATATGTATAACAATGGTAAATTCACGGTATTCTATTTGAAAGGTAAAAATAATAAAAAATTTGACTGTAGCATCCAATAAAAGGTTTGGGAAAATGTGTAATTCAGTTGTTTCTTAAAGATTCCATAAATTCGAAAATTCAGTAAACCTAACAGGATTGGTTTTTCATTGAGTTTAACAGACCATAGTGTATATATGTAATACGTATGAGTAATGAATTTACCACCATAGTAATATTTGTACCACATTCTAAATACCATTATACATATACATATATGTACATTTGTATACACGCCTACCGCAGCTGTGTTTATAATATTATGTTTATTGATTTTGTAATTGTATATTTTACATTTGATGAACCTAACAAAGATGGCTGTACAACTGTCACAGGGGACTAGATAAATCAATAAAGATAATACGGTTTTTAGATTTCCGAAATTTGTATTTCACACCATGTGACATTCACGTTAACCTGCTTTGGGATTATTGAGTAGTTATATTCTCTTTATGTGTGTATGTGTATTTACGTCCCTTGCCCATAAAAACAATTCCACTACAAGTGTGTGTGTTTATATTTCAGATGTCTCAGTACGCTCCCGCAGTTCTTCAGACTATCACCAATCCGGATGGAACTGTATCTATAATACAGGTAAGAAGTGAAACGAGTTGCTTCAAAATGGCTTTAGTCAGGTACTTCCCAACCTTCCCCTCCTCGTCTTATTCCCCTCCCCACTCTAAAATATCTGTTATGGTAATGTAATGATTGCAGTTGAAGAGACGTGTTATTGTTTTGTGGTATATAATAATATATATTGTTGTTTAGATCCACACGGGTGGTCCCGACGGAGTACATACAGTCCAGACGCTGGAAGGAGCCGACGGGATGCCAGTAGATATCAGTAGTGTAACGGAGGCTCTGTCCCAAGAAGGTCAAATCATCATTACCGGAGAAGATGGACACGGTAATCTAATACATTTTGCTGTTTCTCTCTGAAGCCGGCACATCAGCAAAAGACAGCCGTTTTGCATCCTGAACATCAACACCCCGTATGTTATTTTAAAATGAGCCCATCTATCATAAGCACTTGACACCTTATTTTAAAGTTAATATGGTAGCTTTGAAAATGTTATTAACTCAATACATTATTATACCAGTCACTCGACTTATACGCTTAAATATTAGTTCATTTGCAATGAATGTTGTTATAATATTAGCGTGTCATGTTAGTAGTTTGTTTGTTTATTTGAATTTGAATATGGAGGGGAGATAAAGGTGGTTATGAAAGATAAAGGTGGTTGTCTGTTTGTGTTTGAAGGTTTCCCCGTGTCCGTGAGCAATGTGATCTCCGTGCCCGTGTCGGCCAGCATGTACCAGACCATGGTGGCCAACATCCAGCAGATCCACGCTGGCAGCGATGGCACGGTGTGCGTCACTCCCGTCGTGCAGGTATCCCCCCACTCTTCCCGTCAGCCAACCTTTCTCTATAGCGATGGCAACATCATTATCGATGTCAGTGGTAAACCCAAAATGGTCAAAATGGAACTAGATTCTGATATTAATGTTCTAAGCTAGCCCCCATCATGTCATGCCCACCCGTACCCGTAGCACCGTGTCGTGTATTGTATTACTTACTGTGTCTCTGCAGAGTTAATGCGAGCAGTTTTGCTAATCGAGCTACTGACCTAATATGAAGTAGAGTATAAGTTTAGTGTATTGTTACTGCACCCACACCTTTAGTGTTTGTTACCACGCTTGATCCAATGAACAGTATATTATTGTCTTTTTCCTTACGTAAAGTAAATTACTTACTTGATTGTGTTATTATTATTTACCAGTACGCAACGAATACATTATCAATATGACTTTAAATTAATGATTGCAGTTGAAGAACTTTATTATTGAAATCGAGCCAACCAATGGGGATAGGGCAATGTTCCTGAACATTATCATCGTTACCTATTACATATAGGTTTTAATTTAATTCTTGAGATAAACATAATCTCTGATTTTATTTTACATTTTATTTGAATTTGATAATGCGATTGCATACCGCAACTGTTACGGACTTTGCCAATGGCTGTAAAAAGACCAAATAATATACTGTTGTTTATAAAATGATTTCAACTTTTAAATAATCTTTTCTAAAGAAGTCCATTGTTATTGGACCGTTGAAGAATATGAGTAAATATTACAGATTTTCTTAGGAAACGTAAAATAAATTGATGTTTTGAATGGCATTTCTTCAGATTATTGAAAGTATAAATCATTAGCACCATATTGTAAATGTGATATATTGTTTTATGAAATTGAATGATATAGTATAATAGCGTAAAACCTATTCATATGTGAGTGTATGTATTTTTATTTGTTAATCTTTATTTTCAGTTAAGGGGCCAACAGACCTAGCTATAAAAGCTCAAGCGTTATTTGGCTTGGCCTACTTCAGCATATCGCTCTTCATACATTCCCATTGTGAATGTACAGCAACCGATATGCCGAAATACGCCAAACCAAATAACGCTTGAGCTTTTATAGCTAGGTCTGTTGGCCCCATTATACATATACGAGGGTCATTCATAAAATAAGGTTCCCATATTTTTTTTTAAATATACAGCTTTATTGTTTTCCATTTCCATTTTAAATATACATCATTTTAAAGCTTAAAACTTACTCTATTTTTCTACATAATCGCCGTTTCTGTTTAAACACTTGTGCAGACGATGATCCAACTTTTGTATCCCCAAGTGATAAAATTCTGCCGCCATCCCTCTGAGAAATCGAATAACCTCTTCTTTGACTTCATCATCAGTATGGAAGCGCAATTCACCCGAGTGTTCCTTTAATTTTGGGAATAAGTGGTAATTACATGGGGCTAGATCCGGACTGTAGGGTGGGTGGGGCAAAACAGTCCAGCCAAAATATGTCAGCAGTTCTTGAGTTTGATTTGAGACATGAAGTCGAGCGTTGTCAAGAAGAAGCCTCACATCACTGGAAAATCTGCCTCTCCGGCAGTTCTGGATCGCACGTCTCAGTTTTCTTAAGTGTGGCGCAATATCTATCGGAGTTTGTTGTTCCATGAGGCAAAAAGTCGATCAACAGCAGGCCTTTCTGTCCCAAAAGACAGTTGCCATGACTTTCCCAGCAGACTGCATTTCTTTAAACTTCTTCATGTTCGGTGAAGTTGAATGACGCCATTCACGTGATTGCTGCTTGGTTTTGGGGTGAAGTGAAACACCCATGTTTCGTCGCCTGTAACAGTGGAATCCAAGAATTCTTCCTTGTTATCTTCACACTGTTGAAGAAACTGTTGGGCACACTCAACACTTTCTGCTTGTGATTTTCTGTGAGCATTCGTGGTACCCACTGATACCGTGGCACACACCTTTCGATAGCCTAATTTTTCAGTAAAAATTTTGTGAATTATGGTGTTGGAAGTCCC
Source organism: Limnephilus auricula (assembly GCA_951813805.1). Lineage (NCBI taxonomy): Eukaryota > Metazoa > Arthropoda > Insecta > Trichoptera > Limnephilidae > Limnephilus > Limnephilus auricula. The sequence continues at coordinate 13,260,101 of OX638390.1, read as the reverse complement.
AGGAATTCGAGGAGCAAGTTTGTTAATGGTAATCCTCTAATCCTCGAGCATTATACTATCAACTTTTTCGAAGATTCCATCTGGAACTGAAGGTCTTCCGCTCCGGTCTTCATCATGAATTTCCGAGCGACCATCGCTGAATTCTCTACACTATTTTCGAACATGTTGGACAGATATGCACCTTTCCCCACAAACTTCGATTAACTGACGATGAATGTCAATAGGCGGAGTTCCTTTTGCGTGTAAAAAAAGTATCACAGCGTGAATTTCGCATCTGCCGGAAACAGCAATAGGAAGCCCCATCTTCGATGGCTGCCAGGCCGGCACTGAGTGGTGTAGCGTGGCGGGAGCGGCAGGGATAGAGAATGGGGGAGTTGATGAGTCAGCCAATGTTGCCAGATTTCTCCCAGCGCGCCGCTATCTTTATTGACAGCATAGGGAACCTTACTTTACGAATTACCCTTGTATATTATGTATTTTTGACCCCTAAGCTCGGCATTTACAGGCAATATAATTTTATCACTGCTTAGTTTATTTACATCAGTGAGTCCCATACCTCTTTATAATTCTGACCCCTGTTTTGGTGAATCTCCAGTGCCTCTCTTAAATTTTAGCCTCTGATTTGATAGACAAGGTCTCTAGAGGGCACATTTGTCCGCATTCCTCACAGTTTCTACTGCCTCCCACAGTGGTGATAGTGCCCACTTTGGAAATCATAAGTTTACACAATTCAAAACATTAAGTAGATTTTCAAAAAAATTATTTTTATTAGACTAGCCTCAAATAACTCACTGATTTAGTAGTGGTGTCCGACAAAGCTTCAAATTAGCCTTGTTAGTTATTTACAAGTTTTTTTTTTACATTTTTATGGCGGTGATTCTTTTTGTGACACTAAAAACAGCTACTAACGGCCAACTTCAAAGGTGGAAACCTGAAAACAAATTCTACCGTTTGTAAGTCTATAGAGTTATCAGTTAAATCCAGCCACAGGCCACCATTTAATAGATTAAAAATTACTATTTATTATACATAGTTTATTTATTAAAACATTACTGCATAATATTTATTTAAAGATAGATTTTACTGCAAGCAAATTATATTTTCCTTTATTTTGTTAATTAAATTTCATTTTGATATCGGAAATAATTAATGTAACTTCTTTTGCAACAGAAAACATTGCACTTGTCAAGAATAGGGATGATAATGCAACTTGAAAAAAAACAAGTGCATTAACGCCAGTTTACATTGACATGGCAAAGTTCAGACACGGCACATGGCATGTACCCACCTCATCCATCCTATGATCTATTTCGAAAATTCTATGAAATAGATCGGTGAGAACAAGCTTTCTCTGTCATAAAACGCCCGATAGAAATAGGAACCCAATGTTGAATCAACTTTAACTTTTGTTCTATTCTATATAAAATTGACGGTAGGATACACGAAGTTTGAATAACGGTTAATAATTCAAACGGTTTGTTGTGTGAAATAGGTCATACAAGAGATCAGGTGGGATTCCCAGCTTTAGAGAATTATAGCTCAATGGTCACTAAATTTGATTGGTAGCAACAGCCTTAAGTATCTCAACTTCTTCATTCCTTAGTAACGTGTTTTCTATTTCTGTGCATTGAGCCGTATGTAGTACTAGATTTTTTTTCCTTTGTGGGTGCACATAATTTTAGTAGAATAGCAAATACTACTTACTTCCAGAGCGTTCTTTATCTTCCGGCGGGTAGTCAGCACACACCAAAAATTGATGACCTCCGCGATGTTATTTTGAAAACATCTGACAGAATTTGTCGAATCCCCAGGTTCCTAGGTCTAACACAGTCAAACCAATAACCTAACAATATCGAATCTCGATAGGCTAAAGGTAGAGTTCTGAGCACAGCGACAGAAACGTCAGAAACGCTATGTCAGTGTTGCCGGAACAGAGCGTCAGTATTATGAACTATACAAATGTATGGGAGCATATCCGAGCGATGCTGTATCGCGGCTTCATTGACGCGCAGGGGTAGCGACAGAGCCACGTTTGCGCTCGATGCAGTAGTTGATTTATAAGTTTTTCTTGTAATTATTTTTTTTTAAATGGGTAGTTTTGATACTTTAGTTATTGAAGATGATGAGTTTCTGTAACTTAGGTGTCACAAAAAGTGAAATTGCAAATAATTGATCTACTGGCTGTCGGAATCATATGCTGACTGTGCTCCCAAATACCGCCTAATAACCATAAATGACAGATTTAGTCAATATCGTATTGATATACAATTTTATCCATCTACCGTGCTATATACCCTAGTGCCATGGCCACCCAGATGCTAAAATACATTGACTTGGATTTGGAGGTTAAAATGGGTATGATTGGGTTAACTTACTAGAAGCCTTTACGACGTACTGTTAGTTGTAAGGAACATTGATAAATAAATAGGATAAAAACCTTTCTTCTTGCTTAGTGAATGATCATCTTTATAACTAGTCTGAGAGTGCAGAGTGTACAACACCTGACCACCAACACTTTCTGTCTATGTATTTCATACAAATTAGAAATGGTTTGCTACTTGGTCAGCTAGTCTAATAACAACAACTAATAACCCTTGGACAGAGTGCTGCTGTCAGTGTGAGTGGAGTGGAGAGTATCATAACCCTTGGCCATTATTTTCTCTCAAAATGGAAATAATCTAAATTTAAGATCTCAGAAAAGAAAGAGGAGTTGCAATGATTTTTTATACAATGTAGTATTATTATAACTTATTTATAATTAATTTGTTCCTAAATAACCATTTTATAATTTTTAGTTTGCATGTTGGCCAATTACGCATTGTTTCTGTTAAAACTTTGATTTTGCTAAATGTTATTTTTCACACATGATAAATTATTTAGTAATATTGTTTGATTTTATAGTCTGTATTACAGTCATGGTGATAAATAATCTTTTATGTGAGTTGTTTTCTATATTTAGGTTTTGCATAATGTTTTCTTACGTTTATTATTTATTTATTTTTCAAAAAAAATTGTAAGATCGGGTTATGCATTACTTCCTATTGAAAATTAGTGCACTTTTAAACATGAATATGGTGTGTGGGATACAAAGTGTGTTTTTTGTGGCTTTTATAAGGAGCACAGAGCTTTGAAACCGCATCCATATTTTCCTCAAACTCAATAAGATAGAATCAGACCTAAATTATATATTTTTGTACAACTTCCTAAACAATAATAATGTTTGTATTGTGCAGAAGGTATCAAACTACATAGTTCTGTAAATATTGAAGCATAGTGGATTATTTTGTATAAATATATAATTCTTTTTATTGATTGCTTCATATCTCCTGTTAATTTTTTCATACTTTTTATTTAAAGCCAAAGTTTATAGTTTTGTATGATACAAAATAAAGATGTTGTGTTTTGTCATTGTTATTTGTACATTATTTGTTTCATAGATGTCTGTAAAATAATAAACATATTTGCCATATTGAGTTATTTTATTTATTTTTGCATGATTTTTCTCATTAGATTTCTGTGGCATGAATTTTTTTTTATATTTTCCATATCTTGAAACCAAATAGGTGTGACTAAAAACATACATGCATGATGTTTATTGATGTTTTTAACATATACACATGGTGTTTCACATAATTATATCATTGTTCAGATCAATGCTGCAATAGCTTTCTGAAGCTCAATGTTTGGCTTTTATATAACTATTATATTATTGCACACAAGACAGAAAGTAAATGAAAATGACTGTCTTAATCTTGAAAATATGAAAATGTAGGTGGATTCTAATGGAGAGCCGATGGACACAATCTCAATGGGTCCGGGGATGACGCAGATGATGATTCAGGGCCCCGCGGGCACGGAGCCACAGGTCCTGCAAGTCCTGAGTCTGAAGGATGCTACGGCTCTCACTAAAGCTATGCAAGCCATGGGAGATGTTAAAGCGGAACAGGCTGAATCTATTCTGAGTGATCAATGAGAGTATATAGCTAGCCAAATGTCAGACAATATTACTTTATTCAGACGTGTTGTGGACTAAAACTAGAGACACGGCTTGCGCAAATATTCAAATGAATTTATTTATCAACAATTAAACACATTGGCTAGTTTTATACAAATTAAAGTGAAATTAACATTACATATAGGTATTTATTATATTACTGCATGTGTAGTAAACTTAAATAAAGTGAGCGGTGGTAATTAGTAATGACTGTTAAATGTCTGCATTAAATAAATAGTGATAGACGGGTTCAATTGTCATTTAACGGGAATAAAAATTTCAAGCTTGTATCTACATGTTGATAATAAATAATTATGCTCTCATAAAAGAAATGAAATAAAACATCGCTCAAGAATTTTAATACACCGGATGAAGTAGGTAATAAAATAACTGTTGATCAGGGGCCTAAAGCTTGTTATACAGGAGGAATATATAATCACGATATTGCTCGCTATATACTTTCGTCACAGACGAGAATATAATATTATATTGATGATGATTGTATGGCGAGCCTGAAAATATTTATATATTATGTTACTTGTGTGTAACAAGCTTAAACCTCCACCATTCAACTCGCATTCCCGTGGCCATTAACCGCATATTTAGACAGTCCAATAAGTTAGACAACTATCTAAATATGCGCTTAATCTTTAATTCGTGTTAAAAGATGGAGATGTAGGCCCCAGTAAATGGAAAATAAATGTAAACATGAAATGTTACATTATTTTAATTTAAGCTTATTTATTTATTTTGTTATAGTTTAAATTGTATGTATGTTATTCATTTTTTAAAAGCAACAAAGAGAAAAGACAAATAATGAAAATGAGTAAGACTGATAAATCAAAAAAAGGATTGTCTATTTCAAATTTCCCTGTTAAAAATAATTTTTATATTTCCGCAGCAGGAAATTTGGATCTACTAAAAAAGCAGTTTTCAATCTCTACGGCGCGACCCCCTTTAATTAATTTTTAAAAAATCACTACCTCCGCGACTCTCCAGCCTTTTTTATGTGTTAAATCAGTGATGATCAGCCTTTTTAGCCAGAGGGCCAATTTTTCCATGTTCAGTTTGTATGCGCAGTCCATTGGTGGTAGGGTACATGCAGCCTGACATGGTTAACTTTGCAGTCAGTGGTGTCGCAAACCTATTTAAGTTTTAACAGTATTTTTTAATAAATCTATCAATGAAAGCAAAAATAAAGCACCGCAGACGAAAATTTTATGTTCCCAAGGCCAGAACAAGAAATGCTTTCGATTTTTATCATTCTAAAATATTAAAAGTATTCGTAATTTTGGGGGGCTGATTCAAAATAGACAGACAAAAGTTTGTTTTTTGATGTTTCGCGACCCCCACTTTCATTATTAATATATTATCATGTATCCAGTGATGGAAACAGTAAAGTTATATGGTACTTAATTCAAATATTAACTCTTATTTCTCTTTGATCTGTTTAAAACTGTATTAGTATTTGAATATGTAAGTATGTATAATATTATTAAAAGAATATCTGTCAGTAAAAAATGTTTTTAACTCAATCAGCACATGCAAAAAGACATTCTCCCCGCCAGATTATATTTTAGTGAAGACTTTGTGGTTTCAAAGTTACTCTATCCTACAAATTATAATCTTGTTATATTCTGTAGCGGAACCAAAATGTACAAAAGCCCAAGTCATTATAGTTGTAACATTATTATGTATTAATATATGTATTTGGTATCTTATTATAGCTCTGAAAGCGGTAACACTGTCATCATCGTTTTATTACAGCTTTGGTTATGATTTGGTATGAAGACAGCACAAATCTTTCTTCCAAAACCATTTTGGCCCTTTTACTTCTGCCAACTTGCAACCAGAGCATAGAACCTTTTAATATAAACCTAAATGTAATGTAATTAATAAAGGTAGTAAATAAGAGCGTATTTATAATATTTATAAATAAAAGTTAAGTGAACACATCCAATTTAGGCCGTAATATTATTAAAATCCATAATGAGTTTAATGTGCTAACAATAACTTTTATAAAAATTGTTCCTAATATACAAATCACCACTGGGTTAACTAAAATAGCATCAATGCATGATAATATATTCTCAAATTTCATTGGGGATTTTATAAATAGACCATTTAGTATGTTTCCAGCACAATAGTGTCATGTCCACTATTTGTCAAAAATTACGTTTTGATGCCGTTAGTTAGATCTGAGGCAATTCTTCAGTGTGCACAAAAATGATTAAAATTAAATTGGATTAGTCCAATGAATAAAATAAGATAAAATAAAAAATAGTGACATGTTGAAATGAGTATACCAGTTTCCCGACATGTCACTATTTATTTGTATAACAAAAAAAAAAGCGATTAACAAAAAAGATAAATAAATCATTCTTTCAGCTGCATTTAATTTATAAAAAATATGCACACAAAGTTAAAAGTTGTAACAAACCAAATCTTAAATTTGCTCCCCTGTAAAATTAATATTTTGGGACATTTCACTATTGTGCTGCAAACACTCGATTTGCAATCTTGTACTTGGCAGAATCATATGCTTGGTGTATGTACAAATTTTTTGTCCTAGGCTCGTAATCAGTGGTACAGTGGTAGTAAGTACTATTTCATTGAATAAAAGAGGGGAATGCTTTGAGAAGGGTAGGAAGACTATTGCCATTTGAATACACTAAACATACATTTCAAGCAGCATTTCCATCCTGAATCTGGAATGAAATGCAAATATATTTAACATTAAATTGTATGTCCACATCAGTGATGAAAATTTGGTGTGAACTGCGATTCAGTAAATTGACAGAAAGCTTAAAAAAATAACTTTGTGACTTTTAAATATTCTGAAAATAACAAAACTTATACAAATAACATGGCCCTTTTTAGAAATATGGTAAACACAATTTTGTGAAATCAGTGTACAAGGGGATTGCAATTAAACATTGATTATAAAAATGTGGCTTGAAATCATCAACTGAAATGATGTGTGATCTTGTAATCAGTGTACGTTGATGATTACATGTGTGAATACACCTTCATAAAAAACTTTATTAACTCTTTTTTTTCCTATTTAAAACTTACGTGCCCTGCAAATTTTTCTAAATGGAGACCATCACATTTTGCTCTCCTTGAGACGATAGATAGACTTCGCTTTTCAGCCCATACAAAAAGGACGCCCGGGAAAAAACATTTTTCTACATTTGAAATTGCACAAAATGATTTTTTTTTTCATATTTCCTTTTAGAAGGTAAAAGCTATGTCTTTATGTTTTTAAATTTTCGATGCGTAAACATTCACTGTCAAACATGTATAATGTATCTGAAAATATTATTTAAGGAAAAAGTGCTGCTAATTCTCATAAAAAATTACAAAATTATAAAAACATACCGACATTGCTTCTTCTTTCGAGAACGTATTTTTGTTTTTAAATTACAATTTCGTGAAAGTTTGGGTGTAGAAAAATGTTTTCTCCCGAAACCCTTTTTCGAGCGATTTCTGTAGGTAAATATGAGAGTTTACGGCAGTAGTCCCATTCGCCCGTTTCACATTCGCATGTATCGTAAGTGTGTGTTAGCTTACTTAGAGCGGGACAGAATGACAGACAATGAAATATCTAAATGTTCCGCATGTGGTGCAAAGCCTCGCCTCTTAAACTATTGAATATTAAATCTTAATGAATAGATTGAAAGAGTACCGTAAGTTGGCAGCAAGGATTGCCGAGGATGAGACACAGATAGGGATGTAAAAGAAAATGTTATGGGTTGACACATTAGCCATAATCTCCTATAATAATATTTTTATTTATTGTAGCCGGCATGCTTTCGTGTAGGTATAAGTACAGACAAATATTATCAACAATGTTTGTTGGCAAACTGCTTCAACACGTAACGTCAACCTGTTTCCAGCATTTATTTTATGCCAGCAATTAATGCGTCAAGTACATAAATCGTACTTACTTTATTTATGTTTTGTGATGTTGTCCAGTTATTGTTAATCTTAAGTAGTGCAATCTTTTTACTAAATGGTTTTATAAACAGTATTTATTAATATATTAAATTATAAAATATTGGTTATTTATTGTATTATTTCCTTACAAAATGCAGTAATTTTTTATGTGAATTGTATTATAAAAATATTGTCGATGAATAAACAATACAGCCCAAATGCCAAACATCAGAGTGACAAAAAACTTTTGAGGAGTATCAACTTTCCGTGGCACTTTATGTTGTGTCAGGAGTATTGGATATAGACAGTATTTGATTAAAAATATAACCGATGTCAGTTGTCTGGTATTGCGCAATATCTAGTGGTAGTATTACTTATAAGAAGAATTCACATCTCTTTCGAATTTCATAAAGTGATTTTTAGACTGTACGCGCAGTATTGTTTCTTTATCGATGATATTGTTTTCTCTGTGCATCACTTTGGAATAATTGTTTTTTTTGTTTACCTGATGTAATCTAATTGTATTACCATTATCCACTAGAGCGATTTAGGTCCAAATTTAGACTGCTTTTATTTTTCTGCGATTGATATCGGTCCAAAATTGGACCACATTTAACGAACCTACAAATATGGGATAAACGGTGAAATCTAGGTGGATTCATTAGCTTTAAACCGCAGTAAACAATTTATATGTTTCCATATTAATATTTTGAGGAATGATATTAATTAAATCGAATGGCTAAATCAAAAACTGAACACCAATCGCTCAGGTGGTTATGAAGGTTTTATTTAATATAGTCCCCTTTGCCTAAAGGTCTGGAGTTGGAATTTGTCTCTGCAATAAACACCTATTTTAATGGTGGCTGTAACTTGCATACAATCTTTTGCTTTTCTTACCACAAAATTTGCCAATAATATGAACTTAACTTATAAAAAAATGTTTTACAATATACGTAATACAGTTGTGACAAGTTCTCAGAGAAACCTTTTATTTACTTTGAATAATGCGTATTTCAGAACAGGGTTTTTGCACAATGCATTTTCGCAGATTTGAAAAATATGATTTTTTTAACAAATGTAATCAGGCATTCTTATTTAAATTACTTTAGATAAAATTAATTGTAACTGTTATGTACCTGCTATTTTTTTATTTATCTAAAATTTAATATACAAATATATTATATGAATTTATTTTATAAAATGTGAGTCTACTTGTAAATAAAATGTGCAATCCTAGTCCAAAAATATTTTTTAACTCATCCATGCTAAGATAAATGTAACAATATAACTTTTGTGAAATAAGAAATGTCCGAAGACATTGTCATACTCATTAAAGTCTTTGTAAAATTAAATGATATTTGAAAGTAGTAAAAATATAGGTGTATGTTGTGGATGTATTTAATGTTTCCATTAAATGTATGTGAAGGCCCTTACTGTCTATTCATTTTGTTACTGAATCTATTTCAAATCTCCCGGTAATTCGATATTGGGCTATTATTACACAGAATAAATTATTGGCATTATGTAGCATGAAAAAAAGATAATAATATTTTTAGACAAAACTGTTTGATCACTTAATATAAGATAGTTGTACCACTAGTCAAACTAACAAAAAGGTATCCAATTATTATTAAATTTTATATACGTGGACTAGTTGAAATCAGTCACTGATTGTAACTTTATCACAATGCAGTACTTACTTACTCAATTTATATTAATCTTTGTCTTTTCAATCAAATTTACATACATTTTGTTGGTGGTCACCATAATTTAGGCCAAGCACATACGGATGACTTTTGCACGGTAACAGTTTTAAAATCCATTGCAGTCATAGAATTAAGAAGAGCACACAAAATGTCATATGGGCATGTTTCGTGAACCAATAATGTCAGGCAAGTATAAAAGAGACAGAGCGCATGCTAAATGGGCTAGAACCGAAAGGTACTAAATCAGTGGTGACATTGGTTTTCATTCAGATATATTCAGTATATGGAAAGTTTTTCTATGATTCTTCTTTATTCTATTATTGCAGTATAATACGGAGGCGCACTAAGCTACGTTGCCAATATTAGGGTGACTTTTTTGAATTTTGAAACAGTGACGAAACTGTTGCCATGACAAAAGTCATCTGTATGACGTGCTTGGCCTTAGTCCATCCGCTCACCGTCAACTGAAAAAAAAACAGTTTTCAACTCAATTCGCTATCCTGTGTATGTCAATGTGATGGTCCGCACACTGACAAAACTTCTCAAAAACCCGTTGTCCATGGCAGCTGGCAACGCAAGCAGTGACTCGAAACTCGCCATGCTAGTTGCTACAATGATAGCTGGTTGTTCTTCGTCTACGGTTAAACAAGCTGAGATAATTACTGAAATCGTAAAATTGAGTAGAGCCGTGATAGAAGTTTGGTTGGAAACCATAGCAACCAGCCAGTTTTAGTTTGGTTTCAATTTCTCCGGTAAGCGGAGCGCCTAAGGCGCTCCGCCCACTGAAGCAACTGAAAACCAACTAAACCGGCTGTTTTCTCTGTCTTGATTGGTCAAAAAGCTTGTTAAACCATAGATGAAGAACAATCAGCTGACAGCTCGCAACTAGCAGGGCAATCAGCCGTGACAGTCGCAAGTCACCGCTTGCGTTACCATTGACAACGGGGTTTTGTGTGATTGTGAAGTATGCGGGCCATCACATTGTCATACAAAGACAGTTGGCAGTTGAGAGTTTTCAGTTGCCTGAGTGGGCGGAGGCGCTAACAGAACTTGGATTTGGATGGATATTAGTTTCAGTGACATGACATTAGTTCTGTTTGTAAGTTTTCAAATAATAAAATTTTATTTTAACAGTGACTACAAATGTCTAAATAAAACCAACATAATGAACACCAATCTTGAACTTGCAGATTGTTAAGTATTTAAATGAAATTAAACAAATTACTTTGTGTAAACCACTATATTATAATTATTATAGTGATTTACACAAAGTAATTTGTTTAATTTAATAAAAATGATGCCACAAAGTAATTTTGCAAGAAAAAATGTGAAGTATCTAGCATAATGATGGTCTTTTTATATGTGTAATATTTGAATAAATCATATAAAACTCAATTTGTCATTTACTAACACATATTGATTTTACCCACAGAATAAGTAAAAAACAGAGCTGCCCACAAGGCCGAGGGGAACTAATCAAGTTTCGCAGAGCGGGGAGAGTGGCAGGAGCATATTCCTTTTAGTAATTTGTCAATAATTGAATCCGATAGTCTAAGTATTGCACAATTACGGCCTTACTAAAAAAAAAACACTCCGCGGCCGTTAAACGGTGTTTCTGTAGCACGTTGTGTAAAGTCTGTACATTTCGCTTTTCAAATTCTTACTAAACAAAATATATGGTTTTGATCTGACAACGTCGTATTTTACCAGCCTTACTAATAAACTTTCTGAAAAATTTGTACAATGGTCAAACAACCATGTATGAAGAATCCTTACTAATTAAGAACTGACAAAAAATTGTTCATGGAAAGATATGTACATTGCTTACACGGCCAAGGAGGGTAGTTTATCTGTTGTATATATTTGTTCCATTTGTAATTTTCAACGAATTTCGAATTTTTTTTTGAATGTCCTATATATTTATTATTTGTTGTAAAAACAAATACCATTTAAAGCAATGCGCAGGCGTATCAATCACACCACCTAGCGGATTATTATGAAAACTCCAATTTAAACAAGTAAAATACGGCGTTGCCAAATGTAAAGATTCACAAAAACACCGTTTAACAGCCGCGGAGTGTTTTTTTTTTAGTAAGGCTGATAGTGTTTAGTTTTCGAAAATAAAATCTGCTTACAAATAACTAGTTCCTTTTACAATGGTGCGCGAGAATTGCTCGCTGCATAATAAAAATAATTGTAAATTCCTCGGTTGACAAAAGTTTGTCTTGTTTAAAACATCTGATATTTCGTTACAGCATTTAGACACTTTTACAAATGTTTTATAATTTCTCCACGCAATAAAAATAAACGCATGAATTATGAGAGAATGAATGCCTGACAGTTCGGTTAGAAACATAACATTCAGGCCTTGCGCAGAATAGTCCCATAAAGGACTGCGCTGCAAACCATTGTCTTACTTTTAGCCAACTTTACTTTTCTGAACATGGTCTGGTTTTTTCGTGCGTTTGTCGCCGGTCAAAGTACGAATGTTGTCGTAGTCTATTTAAGACATGCTAGAACCCTCCTGATGCCAAAAAGATTGTCACGCGGTTTGCCTCCAGCTCATCGAAACAATATCCAGATTTTATATTGTGGCATGTCTATCTCTTCTGACGTCAGTGATTTTACCCTTTAAATTTTGCAACAATCGAAATCATTGGATATAATAAAATCTAGAATGAAATGTTTTAATATATTTCACCAGAAATCAATGCCTTGCCCAGTAGGGAACATCTGCTTTGAGTACACAAAATAGGCTAATTTTGATGTTTCAATTCAAATAAGCGCATCACATTACCATACTCACCCTGGTTAAAAACCACCATTCAGAACTGAAACATTGCTTGAAATGGCTTTAGCCATGTTTCGTGGATCAAATCTCAATAGCCGGACACGTCCCAATCTTCTTCCTCTCTTCAGCTGTTTAACTTACCCCAATGGGCTCCTTGCAAGGTTTTTTTAAAGCTTAAAAAATGGAGGAAAAATTTTTAAAAACTGTGATATAATTCTATAACAGAATATTTCATTCAAGTAGTCCAGAGGCAAGGCTTTGGACTGCCATTCTGAAGGTCGCGGGTTCGAACCCGGCGTGCGCAAATATATTTTATTTTATTAATTGACTAGATCTGAATAGCCAGGTACATCCCCACCTTCCTCCACCCCATCTCCTTTCATTCCCCGCTTACCTTAAAAAAAAAAGAAAAATAACTGTATATTTAACTCATTTTGTGTCAACATCGTCACATTGTTCATATTAAATATGCAACGATATATATGACGCGAGTTGAAGAACCTATTAAATAAATACTGATGTTAAGCAGACAGTACCACAAGTTTATTGGAATTAAAAAATTATACCAATTTTTTTTTTTATGTTGTATTTTTTTTAAGCTAGAAAAATTGTTTCAAATTAATTTTTGTTTTTTGAATTTGCATTTCTAAAAAACTACATAATTTTTTTTTTTTTTTATTGCTCAGATTTTATAGAATCAGATGTTTTTTGTAGAAGAAACTCTTATAATAATCCAGGAATCACACTTCAAATCCGCAACCTTCAGATTGCGAGTCCAGGGTCTTACCCCTCGACCACAGAGGCCATCCATATAGCTGATAACAAGAACAGTTATTTTATTATTCTTATCTTATCACTGATTTCATCAAACCAATAATAATGAATACACACAAGTATATATCGACGGTCCCGAAGAACAATGTCGGATCTGTTAAAAATTGAAAATCGTTTTGTTGACTTATTTTAATTTCCTTTGATCATATAAAAGTCTGTATTTTCGAAATTTTGAAGGAAACGAAACATATATTTTTCTTAATATTTCTTGATCTCAAAAACAGTAAAAATTCGGGAACGTAACTTTAAACAGCTCTACTCCAAAACTACAAAATTGCACAACCGACATTGTTCTTCCGGACCGTCAATATAAAAAAACAACACAAGTAATCACAGATGTTAAACTTTAATAATAAGTTTCATAATTTGTTTGTGAATAATTACAGTGAATATATCAAACAATTTTCTACCTCGCAGTCAACTGCGATAATTTAAAAGTAAATAATTACAGAATTACATGTCATATACATCCCGGAGGGCCAATTCAGGCTTATCGTAACCAAGTTCCTCGGGTGTGCTGATACCAAGTTCGTTCAGAGTCGGGCGGATTTCTTGAATAATGTACGGGTAGATTTTGTCTACTTCTCCTCCGCACTTCTCCTTGACTGCCTCAAGGATCCTGGTGGTCAGGGCGTAGTCGTTTAACCTTCTGCAGGCCTTGAGGGCGGCAATGATAATCTTGGGTTCAGGGACTAAATCCATTCCACAGAGATCATTCATTCCTTTACGGAGTTCCCAGCCATCAATGTCGGGACGGTTAAAATATGCTTCAAACCTAAAATAGAAAAAACAAACATTATCATATTATAAAATCTTTAGAGGCAAATGCGAGTCTCCTATGATGAGGAGGTTTGTGGGCCTCCGGTTGATTGAGGAGATATCGGTGAGCAGTGATATCTCCGCGTGCTGTAGGTCGGAATAATAAACACTGTATGATGGTTGATGATGATGATGTATTTACATAATGCACTATTTACAAATGTGAGAGTATTTACATATGCACCGTATTTACAAATTGCGTAAAATTATTCCGAGGACTGAGATGTGCTTCGCGGCGGCCCGTTGCGACTGATTAAGAACGGCTGACGGACTAGGCTTGCTCGAGCCCTTATATAGGCCGAGCCTGGCCGGTACGAGAACGGCAGGTGAAATGTGCCCACGCTGGAACATTCCCGAAATTTCGGTGCAGCGCTGTGTATCGCGTATTGCAGATCCGAGCTCTTTCCAGAAGGTGGTAAAAAATTATGCCTAGCGAGGTAGTAGGTAGAGGCAGCCGTGCAGTAATAATCAGTGCCGTAACTAGGTAGGCCGCTACGTAAGTAGGTGGCATATCAACCGCCACAAATCTATGTATGAATTATAATTTTTTTTTTCTTTCGACTTTTTATTTATGGATTATAAAAATAAGCCTTCTCGACAACCGATAAGAAAAATCATAATATGTCAATTCCACCTAATTGGGACACATCACATACATGAAGAATATTTATTGATCTTTTTATATATGTGTACATATTACATTTATTTGAGTTCTAATTAATATAAATATTAACAAACTTTTTGTACTAATGGGAATTGTTCAAATTAAACGGAATGGTGTCCCAGATAACCCAAGTAAATTAGTATTAGTTTCTGTATTTGGTTTCTGTTCCTTGGGTTTTGGCCCAAATAACCGGCTGTATCTATAAACCAGTATATCAATTAAGCGGAATCGACTGTGTAGAGTAAAATAAAAGTATTACACACCTAAAATACACCTTGGAACAATGACATTTCAACACATTAGACTTGCTTTTGTCTCACAAACTCAAAATTGAATGTTGCAAGGAAGAAACACTCTTATGTTTCATGTAAATTATTAATTCGAATGTTGTTCATGTACGACAAAGATAGACCAAACAATGTGTGCGTATGAACAAAATGAACTGTAGGACTGGGCGGCATTTTCGTATTCAAAAGTTCCGTCAAATACGAAAGTCAAGTTATCAACCTATAAAGCCGTGTCCAGACGCTTGCCAAGCCTCGGCAAGCTTTTACTAGAGTTGGGAACATTTATGTTCTTTTCAAAAAACGAAAACAAAATGTTCTTTATAAAACACTAACTGTTTACTCAAACTTTGGGAAAAATCGGCTGTTTTGAGGCAATTTGTGTAATATAGAAATAGGTTAGTACCGTAGTAGTCCACAAATTGCTTCAAAACAGTTGATTTTTTCCCAATGTTTTAAAAAACCCTTAGCGTTTTATAAAGAACAGTTCGTTCTCGTTTTTTGAAAAAAAAATGTAAATGCCCCCAACCCTAGTAAAAGCTTGCCAAGGCTTGGCAAGCGTCTGGACACGGCTGAATAAAGCAACATGTTTGCAAATGACAGCTATTGTTATTTCACTGCTGATTCGTTGTTATTGCTGATTTGAATGTTGTTTTACCGCAAGCATATAAATAAACAGAGTGATTAGACTATTTACCAGTAAAGTAAAACTGTCACTAAGTGAACAGTAAAGTTTACTTAGTGACAGCACTGTTGCGCCGCCCAGACCACATACTCTGGTAGGCCTTGCATATCTAATGATACATAAAATCTTTAGGTAGAAAACAATTGTATTATTAATAATAATAAGTAATTTGCATGCATTTACAAATGAAATGTTATTCCTTGGATTTTACTAATATAATGAAAACATTTTCTCATATCACACAAGGACATTTTGGCCTTTTTTATGCATTTACTTAGAGGTAGCACATGACCTTACGCGATGCGTGGCAGTTTAGTATAGTACACGCCAAACTTTAATGCCAGCCTGACGTTGATACGGAAATGGTGGCAATAGGCAAGTTTAAGGTTAAAAAAAAGTGGCATGCCTCCCCGCCCATGCCTTTCTCTGTCGCATGTATGTTTTACGCATCTTTCTCTTTCGATCTTGTAAAGTCAGTAACTGTGCGAGAATGGATCGTACAATGTTCAGGCCGGCATTAAAGTTTGGCATGTACTATGAAATGGTAAACACTAAAATTGACTTGCCACTTTGAGATTTCTACAGCTCTTCTATATATATATATATATATATACAGGTGTAACAGGACGTACCCGAGATATTTTACCCAGCGATTCCTGAGCATATTTGGAGTAATAAATGTATTTGTCATTTTGTTGTCCTATATTGTTATATTATAACGTCATTGCTTTGGTCATTGCTCCACCTTTTTTTTTCTACCACTGTTCTCGCACGATTGTCTAGTAGATTTAGTAATTGCAGGGTTACTGATATTTGATCATTTATTAATCACAACTAAAAAACACAGACTTAGATACGGAATAGGACTTCATATTTGGTCCAAGATGAAGAAACAGTGATTTTTAGTTAAATCTATACATACATATCGGTATTATTAAGGGTAAAAACCTTGAAAAGGGGGCGTGGTAAGGGTGCATTTAACCTCTTAAGTATTTTTGTTCGCTTTAAGAAACTTTAAATCATATGGGTCTCATAGAAATCGATGTGTCTCCCTTACTATCATGGTTAGAAATATGATCTAAACGCTGTTAGAAAGAGAAAATATCATGCTTTATATTCAAATCAGGTGCTAAAGGGGTTAACTTTTCAATAATTATTTCTGAGACGACTTGCCAGAGAAAAGAATCGTACCATATATAAATTTAGTACAAAGCAACTGTCACAAATGAAACAGCTGATTTTATTTTCAAATGGCCGTATATTAAATAAATTTATGAATGTTTATGTATAGTAAATAATTGAAAATAATACATGCCCGGTGCATTATATTTAAATGGGATATATCCTCAAAAATGTGTATTCAAGAACACATTGCGCGTGTCGAGTCTCATGGCGACGAAAAAATGTTTTTGACGGGCAAACTAGGAAAAATAAGTGATAAAACTAAGGAAAAACTTAGCTGTGGAAATTAGCGAAACACCGCAATAAAGCAAAGCCCAATATCAGATAATTAGATTTTTGTGATTACATAATTCAATCGATTGACACTTCTTGATAATACCTGGCATCGAAGTCAGCATCGCTCTCCGTGGAGTGTTTAGACATAAGCCTGGTGGAAGCAGCGATATTTACTCCACATGGTGTCAGAATGTGGTTTTTCACACTTCCACCCAGTTTTCCGGCAACACTTCGCAACATTTTAACAAATTCGTGATTCTGAAACCCGTGCGGCCTATCGACAAATGACAAATGCAATAATGGCAGAACCAAAAACAATATAGAATTTTTTCGAAAATCATAGAAAACGGAAGATAAGACCAAATTGCAGTGTGTACCGAGTACCGACCACCGACTACGGCGACTACCGATACCGACATTAAAATTCAGAAAAAAAAAGATGAACACCAGCGCCGAAATTTCAGGGCCGGTATATCAGTCATTTTTATTAATGGACTCGAGGTTCATAGAAAATGGATTTAACAAATACATTTTATACGAACCTGTTCTTCTACCAGAGATCAACTTGACGAACGTAAATATCTGTGAAGCTAGTCGCACAGGAGAGATTACATTGTATTAATCAATAAATAATAGGCCGGTATATCAGTTGTTTTTTATGCTCGCTACGAGGTATTTACGTCCGTCAAGTTGCTCTCTGGTAGGAGCCCTGGCAAGTATAGTCTAGTGATACCATTACTAAAAAATACCGATATACCAGCCCTTCTTAGGGCCGGTATATCAGCGGAGCACATTCCTCGCTCAACTTAAACCGCCGAAATCGGCCGCTTGAGCCGTGGTAAGCCGCAGAATAGTTCCTTTGCTAGTCGCTGTAGTGCTATTGGCAAAAACACATCTGTCAGATTTCACATTGATTCGGTTTCGATCTGCTACGTACGGACGCAATAAATTACATTGGAGGAGTAAGCGCCTCCGCCCACTCAGGCAACTGAAAACTCTCAACTGCCAACTGTCTTTGTATGACAATGTGTGATGGCCTGCACACTACACAATCACACAAAACCTCGTTGTCAATGGTAACGCAAGCGGTGACTTGCGACCATCTTGCGACTGTCACGGCTGATTGCCCTGGGCAGCCGTTGCTAGTTGCGAGCTGTCAGCTGATTGTTCTTCTTCTATGGTTAAACAAGCTTTTTGACCAATCAAGACAGAGAAAACAGCCGGTTTTAGTTGGTTTTCAGTTGCCTCAGTGGGCGGAGCGCCTAAGTTTACCTATCAACATGGAATTTCGAACTTTCTTCGAGTGATGACGATTAAGACATCGTTTGACGTTTGGTTGAGTCCGTAGATACTTACATAAATAGATTGGCTCGGCATAGAAATGACTAAAATTATCATAGACTAAACATTTAAAATTGGTCAACTCTATGATTACGACTGATATACGGATTGTGTGCTAAGCCATGCTGAGCTCCACATTCCTTCAAAGCCGAGCTTTAGACCAACTGATATACCGGCCCTTAATCAGCTGTGACAACAACTGTATCCTCTTGAGACCCGAGGCTAATCCAAGCACCAGAAAAAAAATGTTGGTTTTATTCTACATTATAAATGTAAAAGAACAACTAATAATTTTTTTTATGCATAGTTAATTAATTACAGAAGGTATGTTGTAGAGTACCTCAGGTCACAACATAGACCAAAAAAATGCAATTCAAAACTAAAAAAAGGCTAAAATCACAAATAAAAACAAAAATTTGAATAGTTTTAGGACACATTAGATATCCTAAGACGTTTTAAACGTACATTTTAAAATAATAAAAAAATTAAAAAAACTTATATTTTTACATAAAATTAGAATAATATTTACAAAATTAACCATAATCTTATAATCTAATAGTGTGGTACATTTGAAAACGATTCTTAACACATAAAAAAATATTACATTAAATTTAGACCATCAGATACTTCATCATTGCTCAAATTGAGGATATTCTGAGGAACTGAAAGAACAAAAACAAACATTAGACGTCACATACTGACCTGAGGTGCACTACAGCATACCTAATATTGTTTTGAAAAATTTGATTACTTTAGAAACAATATTTATTTATTGAATAATCTTACAAGTAAATATGTTTCTCTCTTAACTATAATCAATCTCAATTTCATTAATTTATTCCACATATCAAAAGTAATCTAATAACTAACCCGGATGAGAAAAAGAATCGGAAGCCATTTTCAAACAGTGCTTTTGATGAGACTTCAAAATACGTTTTGAATAATAATTTTATAAAAATGCTACAGCGGATCAATCCTGGCGGTACAAATGACTATTATTTGTCTATGAAAAGTGTTATCAGCGTAAAAAAAATAGTAGTATTATCAGGAAAAATATAATAACCCAGGTACTTTCAAGTGACCTCCAGGACGCAAGAGGGTATGGGTTTTTTTAACCTTTTGAGACCCGAGGCTAATCCAAGTACCGGAAAAAAAAAGATGGTGTCATTCTACATTATAAATGTAAAAGAACAAATTTATTTTTAAAAAAAATGTATGCATAGTTAATTAATTACAGAAGGTACGTTGTAGAGTACCTCAGGTAAAAAAATGATAATAATACAATAATAAATAATAATACACAGACCAAAAAAATGCAATTCAATACTAAAAAAAATCTAACATCACACATAAAAACCAAAATTTAAATGGTTTTAGGACACATTAGATATCCTAAGACGTTTTAAAGGTACATTTTAAAATAACATGTAAAAAAAACTTATAATTTTACATAAAATAAGAATATTTAAAAATTAACGATAATTTTATAATTTAATAGTATGGTTACATTTCAAAACGATTCTTAACACATAAAAAAATATTGCATTAAATTTAGACCATCAGATATTCATCATCGCTCAAATTGAGGACATTCTGAGGAACTGAAAGAACAAAACGAACATTAGACGTCACATACTGACCTGAGGTTCACTACAGCGTACCTACTATTGTTTTGACAAATTGGATTACTTTACAAAAAATATATATTTATTGAATAATCTTACAAGTAAATATGTTTCTCTCATAACTGTAATCAATCTCAATTTCAAATTTATTCCACATATCAAAAGTAATCTAATAACTAACCCGGGTGAGCAAAAGAACCGGACGCCGTTTTCAAACAATGCTCTTGACAAGACTTCAAAATACGTTTTGAATAATAATTTTGTAAAAATGCCACAGCTGATCAATCCTGGCGGTAGAAATGATTATTATTTGTCTATGAAAAGTGTTATCAGCGTAAAAAAAAAATAGTAATATTGTCAGGAAAAAAAGAATAACCCAGTTACTATACAGTGGACTGCAGGACGCAAGAGGATAATGATATAGGCCACGCCCACATAAATTATGAGGTTCTATCTCTCGTGTGTGACTAGCTTCATGTTCGCTAAGCCAGCTGCACGCCGGAGCCACACGCTACATGCACGCAACATTTACATCGTCACAATATGCATGCTATATTTTTGCTTGGAGTATATGTGTCGCGTACATGCACACCAACTTAAAAATAAATAAAAAATAAAATAAACTAAAAAAAATTATAAATAATAATTTTATTTAATAACTCAGGTCTGGGGCAT
This sequence comes from Limnephilus auricula, assembly GCA_951813805.1. Classification (NCBI taxonomy): domain Eukaryota; kingdom Metazoa; phylum Arthropoda; class Insecta; order Trichoptera; family Limnephilidae; genus Limnephilus; species Limnephilus auricula. Next base: position 13,239,286 of record OX638390.1, on the reverse strand, counting down.
ACGTCATTCCTATGTCTACCTACGTTAAATTGACGTGAAAACAAGCTTATGTGCCCAAGCGGTTAAATATTAAAAATTAATTTATAATTATAATTATTTTTACTAAATTTATCTATGTTTTTTATTGCTATAATCAGTGAGTCCTTGGTTATATAATACAGGGTTTTTTCAACCTCTGCAATAAAATTCAAAAAAACGAACGCGTTTGATCTTGAATACATGTGGCGTGGCTAACGTCTCACCACAAACCGCACCCGCTATAAACTTGTCCTTGGTGTGCGTGTTTGCGCACAAATATAGGGGGACGTTAAATGTGTTGCGTTTCAAATGTGGCGCCACAATTATCGTAATACAAGTGTATGTCTGGTGTGAGGCCTCGCTAAGAGAGATATTTTATTTGTACTTACATCCGTCTAGTTGCTTTCTGGTAGGAACCCTGGCATTATAATCATGGGCTTCATGGGCCATGGGCCATGCCAGAGCTCCTACCAGAGAGTAGCCTGTAGGAGTACCTTGTAGGAGCCCTGGCAAGAAATGGCTTCTGAAGTGTATCACATGGATTATAATGCCAGGGTTCCTACCAGAGAGCAACTTGACGGTTGTAAACCTCGCCATAGCGAGCATGATAAATTGTTTTTTTTACGATATAGATGCGTAGGTAACGCAGCGAGAGTTGGAAGCAATAAAAAATTATATTTCTAAACTACAGTTTACAATAAAAAAATAAATTATTGATTGAAAACAAGGACTGGAGTACCTTTTTATGTTCATTATTTTGGAGTATGTGTGTAATTAAAAGTCTAGTATAAGATTAATATAAGTAAAATACTTTATTGAAAGTTTGGTGTACAAAAATTGATTACTGTAATACTTATTTGCTCACAATATGTAACAGTTGTAGTCAAGTCTATAAGTTCCCTATTAAAATCTAATATCAGACATTAATCCCATGACAAATAAGGCATGCGGTAAAGGCAATACTTAAGCCATTTTCTTCCTTCGCTTCTTCTTGTGAGCGGTTATACTCTCTTGCCCGCTGTCATCCCCACTGGAGCTGTGTGAAGAGCTCTCACTATCGCTGCTACTCGATGAGCTACTATTGCTGGAGCTGTCAGAAGCTACTCCTGTCCCTTCATTTATATCTATATTGGCAGCTACTACAGACAGATCCTTGTCAGTAGCTTCAAGTACCTTAAACCATTTTCTGGACAATTTCGGTCGGCCACGCACCGTTTTATGCCAAACTACAGGAAAGTTTGTTCGACTACAAAAGTTTTGAGTAACGGCGACCGTGTCATCAAGGTTCACGACAACATGCCACCATCCTCCCGGAACAAATACCGTTTCACCAGGCTTTTGCAGGATTTCCACCTGAAACATAATTAAAGAAATATTTAAACTAAAACTATGCAAGGCTGATGTGAGCGTAATATTATGAAAGGGACGCTTAGATGGTTTGGGCATGTTGAGCGAATGAATGAAGAAAGGAGTGTAAAGAGAATTTATGACGGGAATGTGAATGGTAGAAGAAGTCGAGGATGCCCAAGGAGGACGTGGCACGATCAAGTGAATTAGATACTTGAGTCGGGCCATGACAAGAGTCAGAATAATAGAAGAGTATGTATGAGAAGATGTATGAATGTGATTGAGGCAAGGAGTGTGTGCCAAGACCGAGTTGTTTGGCGGTATGTCCTCTCTGCCTACCCCTACGGCGAAAAGGCATGTTGGTTAGTTAGTTAGTTGAAACTACAAAGAAAAAAACAATAATGGTTTATTACACAGAACATTCAAAATTTGAGTTGTTTCAAAGTTATTTTGATCACTTACAGGTTTATATTCGCTAGGCCATGAAGGCAATTTAGTCTTGGGATATATTAGGCTGAACCAAGTGATGGCTTCATCCCGCTGCTTGCCACCCATAGAGCCGGCCACTTTGATCAATTCACGTGGAGTGTTGGTGGGGAACAGGCACCACCGTTTGTGGCCAAACACTAAAGCGTTCCACGCGCTCGTTCCCAGGGGATCAATGTGAATCCCAGTACCAGATCTCTGTGGACCCATCACAAACCAGCGATATGGGGGTCGGCGCTCTTCCCCGCAGAATTTAAATAAATCATCCCGAAAATATAATGGAATGTCATAATCAGCCAACAGCTTTTTTCTTCTAGGATGCTCCCCGAAGCTGCTATCAAATATATACAGTGGACTGTCATCTACAGAACTTCTCATATATTCCACATAATACTTCATTTTCATTTTAACACTATATCCTTCATTATCTTCGCCGCATTTAAATTTTTGATTTCTGTACTTTTTAGCAAGTCTTTCCTGAGTCCATTTATGGTTCGCCTTCCAATCGGTCTGGACTCCGGTGATCACCACCGGTTTATATATCTTTTCATATTTGTCAATGAACTCTTCAGGGCTGACTTCGTTGACGTCAATACGATCAACATTGTCAGTAAAGTTTTTAAATTCATCAAACTTATTCATATAGCCGAGAATTGACCAAGAAGCCTTATCATGAAGCTCTGAAAGAAAAATATTAGAAATAGAGAACGTTGCAAAATTAACACTACATTACCCCAGAAATAAGAGAAAAGATTAATTTGTGAACAAGCCGTCACACTTTAGGAACAGATTTTGAAAAATACACTACTTTTAAACTTAGTTAGCACAAAAAACATCGGTTTCAGTCTGAACCGGTGGAAAAATATGCATTAAAATTTACATTTCATAAAAAAAAAATTGTACATAATTTCTCGTTAAGGCTGACACTTCGTATTACATTATTTTGCATAATGAACAATGCTGAACAATTTCCACTATTTCCAGGGTACCAATTGATTAAAAAAAAGATTGGTATATGGCAAAAATCACACTTTTTCGATTAAGGTACTAACTAAAGCTTGCATCATACAAATTTTCATGTTCTGAATAAATAAATAGTTCAGTTTATTTAGGACGAATTAAAATCAATGTACTATTAATTAGGTTAGGTTAGGTTGTGTTAGGTTAGGTTGGTTTAGGTTAGGTTATTAGGTTAGTTTAGGTTAGGTTAGGTATATTAAATAAGATGTTCTCCGATGACATTCAGAAATTAATAATTGAGAATTTTGAAGCTGTTTTTATAATAAAATGTATTATTACACATTTCCGTTAGACAAGCACTGTTCTCTGTACAAAATAAAAAAGTAGAATGTGTGCGCATTCTTTTATTTATTTTCGATCACTTTTGTTTTGTTTATGGTTCGTTATTTTTTATCAGTTGGAAAATTTTCCTGTTTTGAATTTTTGAATTTCCTGTGAATTGCGCGGTTTTCGGGAACATTTAAAATGTCATGTGAAAATTGTTCCGTAAGTGTTGTGGGATTTCTGAATATTGTGCAGAATCGGGAAGTATTGATAGAATGGCTAAGGAACCATGGAGTTATTAGACGAGAAAAACAATGTGAAATGTGTAATAATACCTGTGTTTTAAATTAGGTATGTGTGCAAATTATTTTACCATGAATTTGTTTTGTATGGTTGGCACTACTGATATACGTCACTATGTGGTTTCTATGGACAAGATTCAATAAGGCGTCGGCGTCGGCGTCAAAATGGAGAATTACGTGTATACAAGTTTTTACGAATATAAATTTAAATGCATGTAATTAAGTTCAGGGGTAGTTTTTTTTTTTTTTTAATACAGGGTTTTAAGCATCGTACTTGAGTTACTTTAACCAGTGATTCCTGACATTATATTAAGTAAAAAATGTAAATAAAATTTTGGTCTCCGGTAACATTTTTAAAGTTTTTTTTTTTTTACAAAAACATAAAAATTAGTAGGTATTGGGAAGTTAGGGGTGGGGTGAGGGGTTGGTTGGTTACTTGTCTTAGAGACCAGTGACGACATGTGGAAGAATTTTTTTTTTTGATTTTAATCTTTAAGTACTGACGTGGGTGTCACGGCAAGTTAACAAATATGAGTCTTATTTCGAAGTCTTTAAAGATACCCCCGCGCCCTTCCCCTTAGCTTCAGTATCGAACACGGCGATCAAAAAGACGTACTAAGTACAATTGCATTGAATGTCGCAAGCCTATTTGTCTTGGGTGTTCAAAAACAGTATGCGTGGACTGTGTAGACAACAAGTGATTTATTCTAAAATATTTACGTGATTTCAAAAGCCATCACTACCTAAGTTATACTATAATGAATACTGATGTTTAAAAAATAAAAACAAATCCAAAAAATGTCAAAATAATTTTATTATAGCTAAGATTATAACGAATATTTGTCTAGTTGAGCGAAATATAGGTTATATAATTTGTATCAAATAAATATTGATCTCATATTAAATGTTGTTGTTTTTTGTACTTCCTTAGTAAAATAGTAATAAACGAATCATAATACAAGTAAATAGTGTGCAAGTCAGTAAATATAAATAATCCAATTCGATTATTTATGAAGCCGTCTGAGATACGTCACGTCTCCATTTATGATATGACTTAACCACGTCAATACTAAAAGGTTAAAGAAAAAGTTTTTGAAAAAAGACATCTAAAAGTCACCGGAGGCCAAAATTTTATTTTCATTTTTTACCACAAATAATGTCAGGAATCACAGGTTAAAGTAAGTCAAGTATTATGCTTAACACCCTATATGCCTATTAAAAGTGTAGCGGCATGTGGCGGCTTCTTCACAGCAAGAAAAGAATTGAGTTATTGGAAAAAAAATGATTTCAATACGAAAACAGGCAAATTAAATTAATCAACCCAATGTATTAATTTGACTCAAACATCCAGTCCTTTTTCAATATTTTCTGAATGGTTTAACAGGAATTGATAATCAACTTGATGGAAAGCTAACAACAATAATTGTATAACATCAACCAACCAAGAATAAGAAATTTTTAGATTTATTCACTGTCAATTACCGAATATAAACCGCAATTACCAATTTTTACCGTTAGCATCCAATTATGTTAACAAATTTGACAATTTGAAACAAAAGATTGAAATAATATATAATTTATATTTTTCAGAATCCAACGAATGACTGCAGAAAAAGAAAAAACTAAGAAAAATAGTCATAGAATTAATAATTACGAAATCGACAGTCGGCTACCTCGGTAGCACATTGCAGGGAGTCGTTTTAATTTAGACATTTTCCCTGCATATTCTTACCAATATTATCCTACCGAATATTGCTAAATGACTATTATTCATACATACAATATTTTCGGTGGTGAAATAAAACAAATCAGTAATATATACGGAAGAGTGACATTATTAGACGTTAAAACAATTAAGGATAGGGCAAGGCCTTCGGTAAAAAAACTATGCAGATTAGAATGCGCCAACAATCGTTAATATTTACCCGGTCTGGCTTTGCGCTTCACATCTTTGATTCGTTTTCTAGCTTTGTGGCTTAATTTTATATCGTTTTGCATGGTACTTTGCGTACAAAGCAAATAATCGAGACTCGGAACTATACAATCAACAGCTAAGCCACAGGTTGACAGCTACAAACCGACATCCGACATGACATGACTATGTGACAGGTTGTCTATGATATTTTTCTATGCATAAAACATCCCATCCACGAACCAGCATTTAGGTACCGTCCCGGAAAATTAAAATGCCTCTATATTAGCAGAGGATCGGGTTATTGATTTATTTATGATTATAGGGTAGAACTCCAAAAATCTCTAAGGATTCCCACATTTCCACACCGTTAGACGCAATTTAAACAAAGAAAGGGAACATCGGATTGGTTTATTTATGGGAACATCAGTTTTCTGTTGTGGAGTTTACAAAGTGAAGAAAAGAGGTTTTTTGATTTTTATTTCAAAAGAACACGTTTTAAAAAAGGGTGCATGTTATTAATGTTCCAAAATAATAACGACATTATTAGCTCTACATAAAAAAATATGATTTTCCATCATATTTTATAGCTTTTTTATGTGAAGCCTTTTACTTGCCATACGACTCCTCAGTTGTCGATTGAATCTTATCGGTGAAAAGACAGCCACAAAATAACACATTTTTTTACTCAATTAATATTGCTGCTCGAATGCGCGCAAAATTATTGGTTCGAGATAAAATACCAAAATAAAATACTTATTTGTAAATAGTATTACAAAATTGTTCCAAATAAAGTAGTTGCTCATGAACAGATAATGTTTTGACCTCAGTAGTAAATAAATTTTAAACGCTGTTCCAGCCTGAAGTCGGATGCTAATGGCACAATTCAACTGTCAGTTTGCGTATTGAAAATTTTATAAGACAGTTTCGGCCGGTTTCCCATAAAACATTTTGTAAATACATGAAATCGCGATATAATTTGTTACGAACCAACGTTTGAATGTCTCAAGTGATTAACCAACTAAAAAGTGTTTATTTGTGATCGAAATGGACGGGATGATTAATCTTATAGAGTCTGGCACAAATGTTAATATCAGACGCACAGATGGTGAGTGCGAGAGCATTTGATTTTTACTAAAACAGTAACTTGGTTGAATGTGGGAGGTTTTTCAAAAATGTGCCTTTATTACTTTACTTATTTACTAATCTGCGCACCCAAATATTGAATACGGCCGAGACCTTTTCAAAACCACCCCCACGTCTGATTAATCACTTGATAATCGTATAAATAATACTTTTACAAAGTTGTGCCATTGCAGTTGTTCCTAATTAGCAATATATTTTATTTTTTGTCAATTTTACGCATTGAAAATACGTATTCAGGTTCTGTATTTTTTCATAGAAAAACAATTTGAAATCACTTTCAAACACCTCTGTTGCAGATTCCACTAAAAATCTAGAAACTACTTTCATAGTACACTTTTGATAACGTATTCTGAGATAGAAACACTATATTTACTTCAATGTTTAAAAAAATTCTGCGCAAATTTTAAGTATTTACCTATTTCAACATGCAATCCATGTATAGTGTTTTGTAGCCTGTCATTTCCTCAAATTTAGTTCAATGTGACAATAATTTTAAGTTATCATGTACTCCACTTTCTGTTCTATAATGCGCATTGCTTTCAAGAATCATAACTTCCTTAAAATATTACTCTTGACGCCTCACAATTGGTAAATATTTAAACTGTGTACAAAACATTATTTCAAAACTTCATTGAATTGTGGGTAGATGTGTTGGTTTTCATACTAATGATAATAATAATGTTTTTTTTATGTTAAATTATGAATTATTAATGCCACCAATATTTATTTAACTCCTTTTAAATATTCATTTAAAAGGAGTTAAATAAATAAATAAATAATAATTAAAAATAAATAATTATAATAATAAATTTATTTTTTTATGGAAATGAAAATGAAAGAACAAGTCGGGATCATCTGAGGAAGTCCTGGTATGATCAAGAGAATCAATTGCTACAGTCGGGTCATGTAAAGCATCAGAATAACAGTAGAGTATGAATGAGTGTGAATGAAGCAAGAAGTGTACGCCAAGACAGAGTTTTGTGGTGTTCCATATATAGTATTTTGTTATCCCTGAGGAGAAACCAAGTGATGTTTCATTACTTATTTTAAATTATATCTTCCTTTAAAATCGTTTCTGTGAGCGTCTATTTTACTTTGGTAAATAATAAATAAAATATCCCCATTTTATCTTTTCCAAATGGAATGGAGGATGTTTATCTCATCATGAATACTCTTACCATAGTGGTCATTTTATTTATTTATTTTCTGGCTCATTAAAACATTTTTGTGGAAGTTAAAACTTCCATAATTTGTTGTAAGAAAGATCTGGATTCAAAACATGTTATGTTTGATTTCTACCATTTTGTGACTTTGATTTTATCTTATACATACCTAAGTACATAGAATGTTGTTAAAATTTATTTTGTATTATTGCAACTGGTTACATTCAAAATTCAATTTACAATATTACCCTTCTTTTTTTTAAGCAAACCTTGAGAAGATATTTGTGTAGTTTTATTTTGAATAACTCCTCCGTTTATTTACATACAATATTTTATTTACATGAGTTTATTTTATACTGTGCTTGCATTGCGAAATGAATTCATACAGGTATTATTTATGTTTTTTAATGTCATTTTAGGCATCTTCTCGATTAAACTTATCTCACATTATCTTATCTTTTGCATAAATTCCCTCGTTTGCCATTGAATTTCTAAATCTTATCCCACTCAAATAATATAATATTTATATACTTACATCCTACATTCCTATATACTTACTTATTTGTAAGCCACTTGTTATAATCATAAACATTAGTTGTAAGCCATATATATCAATTCTATTATATATTTTATAGCGTTCTCGAGGTGATTTTTCACAAACATGGCGCTTTATAAGTTAGGCGAATAAATTATTGTTATTATTATTTACTCTGTTTCAAAACTTATACAATTGTTGCACAAATATAAGTGTGTTTCAATTATTATACACATTTATGAATATCTGTATTACTATAAATTATGGTGTGTTTTTTGGAAAAAATGTGCTATATATTTTTAATAACTTTTTTTGACCATGTCAACTACATATAATTGACCAATAACTAGTCATGTCAACTTGAAATTGTTGTTTATGCAAGTTTCAGATTTTAAACGTATTACAAATCTATACTATGTAGATAATGCAGAAGAACTTTGATTATTAGAGATTACTTATTTACGCCCTTATGGGCTTTTACATGAAATTAATGTACGTGGTATAGTTGTGTTAACTAATGTTAATGCCAGTAACAATGACAGAGCAAGGAAATGGTATTCATTTATAAAATAATTAAAGTTACAAAGTAATGAGCTAAATATATGCAAAATTACCAAGTAGAAAAAAAGCATAACGCTTGACTTAAAATGTGCAAATATATAGAAAAGACACGTCTTTAAAATAAAATAAAATAAGATTAGCAAATTAAATATGCGATCAGTGCAAAATATAAAATTAAAACAGAGAAACATAGAAATAAACGTATGTAAGGGGGGGACATACATTAATTACGTGAGCAGTTTAAAAAAAATTTAGACACCCCCCCTTGGTGAGATTTATTGGGATCCCCCCCCCCCCCTCGCGTGAAATTTTTTTTTCTTACTCTCGAAATAAATGTTTTTCAAAATAGCAATTTTTTCAGCTGGCAAAATGGGACATTTCAAAAGAAATTAAACAATTTATTATCTCTATAAAAATATATACTCTTTTAAAGTTGACGTGAGGTTTTTAAGGACACCCCCCAGTATAATGAAATTTGGTGAGATTTTACTGGACCCCCCCCCCCTATTTTTTGCTCACGTAATTAATGTAGGTATGCCCCTAAGCAAAATATTCGTTTCGAAATCTCTAAATATTATGTCGACAACAATCTATTACCTATGCAGTCAATTTATAAATGTGTGAGCCTGATAGCATTTTGTCTAGTATTTCTGATCGGTATGTAGTAGTTACATAATAACTGTTAATATATTAAGAGGGTATTACCAGAGTCAATTAGCACCTAGGAAATTAGTCCTTTTTAAATCAAATTCTAGACATATTGACACTTTTTTACAAAAAAAACATAAATTGGTTTTGAAAGATTGTTATTTTATCTGGTACACGCAGTTTTAAAATTTTGAAAAACTAAGTTGATTTATAATATACTAAGGTTATACCGTTGGCCGTTGGCAGATTTGTTCAATTTTCTAACGATAGATTCTATTAAACAACACAAATTTCAAATCATATTACAACAAAATAATCAATACATAATCTAGTAAACACAGTTGTTAGAATTTTAATTTTAGTTAAATTAAAATCATTAAAAAATAAATCAGAGAACGTGTTTTGTGACGAAAATACCTCAGTTTTTCTATTTACTTGAGGTCTTACAAACTAAAATATTAAATTTTTTTTTTACAAACTTATTTTGTTTAGACATTATTGAAAAATCATTAATACTTATGATCAACAAATAATAATCTTACAAGAAGTACGCGATATTTAATATTTTGTCATCGTGCGTTTTGAGCATTTTTATTGCTTACTTGAATGTAGGTATATATTAAAGCAAGTTTTTGAATTAAATAAATCGATATTAAATTTTTATTTTTAAAAAATTGATAGGGGAATAATCGATCTTTCTCATTGGAACCTACCTGTACAGTTGCAAGTATTTTAAAACTTTGATTCTCAGCCGCTGGTCAATCGCTCTCAAGCCTTAATATCTTTTTGAAATAAGTCAAGGCATCTATTTTCCCCAGCAGATAATTTAATCTAGGCAAGGTTTTCTAGCAGATAGTTTTGAATAGGTTAATGTATGTGTGTGATATTTGCATGGGCACCGTAATTATTATCATTTTAACACGACAGCAGAGCCTTCCCCAAATCACGGCCGTTAAGTTGACAAATAGTTACAGGGGGTCATGACGAAATTGCAGAATACACTGCAGTTGTTTAGCAGTGACGTAGGCTGAATGTTATTATTTTTAACTTAACAATAATTAAAGTAATAATGTTTGTCGTATAGATGATCTGATCTGAAAAGAAAGTTTTTTTTTATTTTTCAAAAAATCATATCCTCTATTTTTGTAAACTTATTATTGAGCCCTTGCCCGGAATAATGTTGTATCCAACAAAACTATCAATGTTGAGTTAATGATGGAATAATGTTGGGCATATTCTTACGCATCTTTTAAGATAGGGATTATGATAGTGAATTTTTTTTAGGCCTATGGCAGCATTTTAAAGATTGGTTTGTGGAAGAATGTTATATAAGGCCGTTTATCAAAATCACGGAGCGTGGTTTAATTCATGGGAATAAATGGAGAAAACGAATGTTTCATGGCTTCATCTAGAAAGACTTTAAAGCCAAGAAGCTGAAGAATGCAGGAAAGTAGAATTTTTTTAGAAAAAATATTGATAACGCTGCTTTTTAGCCGTTGAAACAGTTTTGTCGAATAATGTTGTATGTTGATCTGAAGACAATATCTCGAATGTAAATGGTTTTATTTATTCATATTGTTTTTTTTTTTACTTTTTAAGCTCAAATGCATCAATGACATATGTAAATTGATGTTAGAAGAGCATGGTGCTTTCTTGAAGGTACGAAAAGTTAAAAAAATCATTTTGTGAAATAATGTTGCCTGTGAAATTTTTATATATAACATTTTTCCACAAGTTCGTGTAATAAATTCTAATTTAATAGCCTTTTTCCAAGACTTTTCCTTTAAAAGTCTTAAGAATTGTGTTTATTGTATTTTAAATATAAAATGTTATACAACATAACCGGTTTCGTTTTTTTCCATTTTTCTTGGAACAAGTATATTGTTGGATACAACATTATTCCGGGCAAGGGCTCAATTATCAAATTTTATTATAAAACAAAATTTTATAGATCTTTCATTAAATTTAAAACAAAATATACAGGGTATCCGGGGGGTAAGGTACACATACTACATGATGGTAGAAGTAAAAAATAAACAACTTTTTTGAAATTCCTACGTTTTTCTTATAGAAAAATATTTTTACATAAAAGAATATTAATTTTTTACATACAAGAATTTTTTTTTTCCATTCAAAAAGTCAACTTCTTTACCCGAATGCTATCTGAAAAGGGGTTACATGGGTTTCGAAGGTTGGAAAAATCGTATTTTCTCTATTTTTATATATGATAAATAAATAATGATTTAAAATTTTAAGCGTGTGAAAGTGCGACATTTACAATATTTTACAAAAATTTAAAAAATTCTACTGGTGGCACCTGGTTTCCGGAGACCCATTATAATGTATCTTTGCGGTGGACAAGATGAGTAGATTATATAGCTTCACCTGAAATTGAAAAAAAAATTCTGTTAGTAAGTTATTATGGCTCGTGTTTGAACGAAGGATTTTAAAAAAATGTTGCACTTTCATACGCTTAAAATTTTAAATCGTTTATTATATAAAAAAAAAAAATAGGGGAAATATGCCTTCGAAACCCACGTAACCCCTTAAAACATTTAAATTTCGAAAAAAAATTATTTCACTTTTTTACTTGTACTATCTATCTATAGTGTATAATAACCTCCCGAAGTTTGTGCACTTTATCCCCGGACACCCGGTATATTATGTAAATATGTTTTCTTGGAGTGAAAATACACGGAAATGTTGATGGTTAATTTTGGCGCGTTAATTCGCCTCACGCGATGCGATGACTGTATCTATCGTCAGAATTCCAAAACGACATCGGCGACAGTTTACTAGAATCATTATTATCATCATCATGCACCAGTCAAACGGCTGTGCCGTCTGACGGCACTGGGGCTGGTTGTGTAATAGCGTATTATGTTATCGCAGCTTACAGCTGAGCCTTCGGAAGTTGGACTATGTAGGTACCTATGTAGTGTTGGTTGGCTTCGGGCCTTGGAGGATGTGGTACCCCAGCTGCTCGCTGCTCAGTGCTCACCTCTTCTCGGCTCCGGGCCTTGGTAGTCCGGCGAGTAGATGACTAGAGTCAGTAGAGGAGGTATGGTTCAGGCCAGGCTGGCGTGACGTGGGCGGTCCGGGCCGAGGTACTACTCCTTATAAGGCTCTCTCAGAGAGGACCTGGCAAGGCCGCAGGGGTGCATTCCGCCGCACTCCTTCCTACACCACACTCCGTGTCCTTTCATTCTCGTTTTCTACGCGACTAGATTGTGTGCGATTTCTGTGGGAAATAAATCATTGTGTCCGAATTCGCCGCTTTAATATTTCTAGACAGATTTTATAAACCAAGAGCATTATGTCTCTAATCATATCCCCATACCATTACTATTTTTTTTTTAATTTTCGCAAATTGTCCTAAATTTGCGTAGTTACGGAGTGACAAATTATCTTGAATGTTTTTGTTTTGGGTTTATTCAGTTCGCGTGTCATGAAGGTGGGTACCTACCATAATATGTTCACATATCACCTAGGATATTAATCGTTTTTCGTGCAGTATTCATCGGCGCAATAAACCGAGACATAATCAAATAAGCCCTCATATAATTATTATTAAAATGAAAGCAGATAAAATCGATGAATTGAATTATATTTTGCGTTTTACACAATATAATAAAGCATTATTACTTCATGCTTATGGGGCTTTTAATATAATGATTATATCGATAACATTTTATTTATGTATTAATTAATATTGTCTCTTATTATCCCGTTACAGTAAATTAATTTCCTTGATAAAAACAATCCTCTAATGTTAACATTCAATCTCATAATCCGACTACAGCCCTGTTGGCTGGCTGCCGTGGGCTGTTCTCCGCACATCGCGTCAGCTTCGATACCCGATTTGCTAGAAAAAGCAATAATTTTGTTTGATTGTGACGCAGTCAATAGTTTAACAGAAATCAAACTACCAATTACTTCTGTACCTGCCTAAATTGCCATGAGGCAAAATGGTCGTCAATATAATTATACATCGGGTACTTACCTCTACTTCGGCCAGAAGGTTTGATCTATTATTAGCTTAAACCAAAATGTCACACGAGTTCTTTGAATAAGTTCCATTGCTATTGACTATTCGATCTGGAGTCGATAAACCTAACAGCAATGTTATTCTCAGAGGCAGTTTCATCGCAGTTTAACTGGAGGTTAGACGTGCAATTTTATGCCCATAAGCCTTCGAACAAACAACTAAGTTTTGTTTACTTTTAAATTTTTTTAAACTTTTTTATAAAGAAAGACAAACATTCCCGGGTTAGAAATAACCCAACAACATTTGAAAATCTCCTACTACCACCACACTAAGCGGAAGATGTTGCTTGTGTTGTGATGGAGGACTTAGCCAGCCGAGGAATCGAACACGGAACGCCTGGGTGGTACCCAAACGCGATGCCCACTCAACCACTGACCGGTCTGAATAGGTAGCTGAAATAAGTTGAATAGAATTTGGTTATGATTTTAGATTTTCACGGCCAAAAGTATTTTTGTTATTTATTTTTGGGGTGTTATGCCGTGTTAGGCTACCTCCTTCTTTAGCCAACGTTTCGGACAACGTTACAGTGTCCATCATTAGGGCAGATGTGTTATTGTTAGTGGTAATAGTTGTAAAGTACCACTAACAATAACACATCTGCCCTGATGATGGACTCTGTAACGTTGTCCGAAACGTTGGCTAAAGAAGGAGGTAGCCTAACACGGTATTACACCCCAAAAATAAATAACAAAAATTTATAGAAATTGCACAATTTTACAGTGATTGGTTATTTACATGAAGTGAGTTAAATGAATAATCATGTTTGGTTTGTACAATCTTGAGCATCTCAAATATTACTTCACGCTTTCATTTAGAAACTTCCTTAGACCGCTTAAGTTCAACAATCAGATAATTAGCAAAAAATCGTAAAAGCTCTTGACGCGAGGAGGGAACCGCCATGTTGACTATTTTAGTCAAGATCAAAAAATCAAAAATGATCCTAGGCTATAAATTAAAATCCAACTATTCAAAATCAACGTCAAAAAATATATTTAATGTAGGTACAAAATAATATTAAACTCAATATATATGTGAATATTAGTTAGACATCCAGATTAGTAATTAACTGAACTGTTTACTATTTTACCGGAGGACTGATGAACGCATTATGCTTCAAAAAGTTGTATATCTTCGATGTTTTGATGTTTGCCACGAACGCGTCGTTAACTACTCTCCCAAAGTTAATTTGGTTGTTATATTTTTGGCGCTGGGTCCCTTTGAATACTCAGATTGATATTTGATGCTTTTGAGTTCCGCATTTGGCTTATTTTTGTTTTAATTTCTCACTGAGTGTCGATGCACCAAGAACTAATGCCGAGACAGTACAATTATATATTTTTTGATCACATGAGATCACCTTAAAATAAAATATAAGGGTCATTATCGGCCGAGTATATTCATTTCGAGACTTATTTGGTAGTTCGGCAACCAAGGATACAACTACAGCGTGCCTCGGTCTTGAATAAATTATTGCTTCGTATCGCTTCGCGGTGAAATACTGGTTTGTTGCTTTTGCAGAAAAGATAGTGTCGCATGTTGGGCATGCTGAATTATATTGAGATGTGGTGCACTTTGCCGCTTACGAATTTATGGTGTATGCTCGGCCTTTCTTGCGACAAGCTGCCATTGTCTGATCCTGGCGATAATCCTTCACAATACATTGACAGGAAATTGTGGGAAGGAAATAGCTATGCTTATATTATTAGTCATTCATTCCTCGTGTTTAAAATACAGTGGTGCCTCACACAACGAACTTAATTCGTTCCAGGAGCAAGTTCGTTATGCGAAAAGTTCGTTATGTGAAACGCGTTTTCCCATAACAATACATGTTAAAAAAAATAATTCGTTCTGTAGCATAAAATATGGTAAGATGCAGTGAAAAACCTGTCCAAAGTCGTTTGTTTCTCTCTTTTCTTCAACATCTGCCGGAAATAACGGACAAGAGAGCGATACGTGCGTAAGTTAAGCGTACTACGCAGTGACTAACGAGTCTAACGACTGCCTGCGCGGGAGGATGCAATTAATCGGCAGTGATCGTAGAAGATCGGGCGACTTCGTTGTAATGATGAACGATTGCTGCGACACGTGCGTAAGTTAAGCGTACTGCTCAGTGACTAACGACTGCCTGCGCGGAAGGATGCAATAAATCGGCAGTGATCGTGTGAAGTGGGCGACTTCGTTGTGTGAAGCGAAGTTCGTTGTGTGAAGCGAAGTTCGTTGTATGAATCGTGAAATGAACGAAAAGGAAGTTCGTTGTGTGCAGCGTTCGCTGTGCGAGGCGTTCGTTATGCGAGGCACTGTACCTAGTAGAAAAACCACTTTCCACTTCTCTATCTCACAAAAGAAACAATTCTTTGAATGACGATTGCAGAATTATACATTTTATTTAGTAAAATGCCAAACTGCATTGTACGGAATTAAATGTAGTCGTAGGTATATAATTGTATACAATAAAATTCAACTATATCGATGTGATTCTACTTATGCATAAAATTATGGAACTGCACACACCCCCTACGTATATTCTGGTATAAATTAAATCCTACTTTGTTATTCTTTCTTTTCAATTTTAGTTCCACGGCATTTTATGTTGGGCCCTAAAACATGTTTAAAAAAATACATTTGCAAACAATACTATTGATCGTCAAAGGTTTGCCTGTGCGCTGAAACGTATTGTGGGTTTGTGATTAGACGTTCGGTGAACAGTGCTAGACGGACAAGAGACACGACATGACACCATGCGTCACCACTCGTGACTCCAAGACTCAGAGCAGAAAGCTATACATTCACAGTATACTGTTCCTTATACTATACTATTATGATAGGTACCGATTAGCCTTTATTCTTGGCGACGATCCCCCTTATTATGTGCCTCTGAAAAAATAGTGATCAATCCAAGCCAGTCAGCATAAAGGTACAGAAGTATTCGTTATTTCTAAAAAATCTTCTCTTTGAGTTCGAGTTGCCAGTACACAATAATGTTGAATGGTGACCAGAATGTTCAGGGGAAACTTTTTAAGTATATGAATATTGAGTACAAACTTTTCATCGGATGTTAATTCCTCACATGATAATTCATCATGTCTCGAAGCGTCGAAAACTGATAATTGGGGTTTTTAACCTTAGGTTAGGTTAGGTTAGGTTAATGTGAGTTATGTTGTGATGAATTATCATGTGAGGAAGTATCGTGTCTGAATAAATTTACTATGGGAATTCAGACGCTGAGATCTCATTGTCCGATTAGACAAGGAACCAGTTGAATGAGGGTTCGTTTCGTGGAGTAAAATGTAAACTAGTTTGTTATGCTTGGCTAAAAAGAATAGAGTTACAAACATGCCAAGATGAAATTAGATCTGAAATATATGTATTTTTAGAGCGTGTCCATGTAAACATTGTTATACATTTGAAAATAAATTATTATTCTCAATAAGATAATTTATATTTCCATTATACATATAGTATATTATTGTGGGTGGTGAAGGAAGGGTGGGGGTTACATATAGAGAAAGGGAACAACTTTAAAATTGGACTATTGGTTAATTTTAGCTGTTTGTTTAAAATTTGGCAATTATTTTTCTTTGATTTTGAAATTTCTAAAGCTTCTAAATTATTCAGGCGTACCTATTCATATTCTATTTTTATGGATTATTTGGACTCCAGTATTTCTATTAAACGTGTGGTTAGTATTAATTACCCGCCTCGGAACAGACTTTGCCTAGTGAGGCAGGTAAAAGAACAGAAAATTGTAAAACATCCAATTTATATTAAATAAACGCCCGGGTTGCCGGCACTGAAACTGAAACTGAATTAAATGTTTGGCAAATTCTGAGAAACCTGCGCTTGTTAAATACCTGACATGCTCTTTATCTCTAATATTTACATTTCGCGCGGTTTTACCTATGGCTTAATTTACCCTCCTTGTCTTTAGAATTGGTAAAGTTTAGCTAGTATATTGTTAGTAAAGAAGGCCGGCCTTATTTCTGATTAATTGATACTAACCAAACGTTTAATAAAAAAAATTAAAACAAATAACTTTGTTTAAACCACTAATATAATCACAATTACCTATGGATTATATTTAATATTTAGTTTAATAAAAATACTGGAGTCCAAATAATCCATAAAAATAGAATAGGAATAAGCCTGAATAATTTAGAAATTTCAAAATCAAAGAAAAATAATTGCCAAATTTTAAACAATTAGCTAAAATTAACCAACAGTCCGATTTTAAAGTTGTTTCCTTTCTCCCTATGTAACTCCCTCCCTTCATTTACCCCCCTCCCCTCTTCCTACCCCTCCACCAACTATTCTATGATGTTCTCTCCCTCTCCCATATGCTTTCTCTCTCTACTTTGTTTACCTGATATTGTTTCCTGTATTATGATTTAGTTTATATATTATTATCCTGACGAAGGTTGAGTTCAACCGAAACCGGTCGACTAATATGAATTAAAATAAAGTGGTTAAAAACCAAATATTTGTTTCATTAATTAATTAATATTTACATGATGCTTTGCGATGCTCTGAAGGTAACTCGCTCGCCATCACGGGTGTAAACTGTGCGCCCAAAGATGAAGTTAACATTGTGGTTCAATTACCAATTAAAATCATTACATCACGCTATATCGTTATAAGACTTATAAGGAATTAATTGATTATTTTTCACCAATCTAAAATCTTTTTTCGTAAATAACTTTTGTAGGCGAGCGCACAATAGTTTTCGACCATTATTGACTAGATTCACTAGAAAGTATAGATTACAAACAAGAATACTCGAAAAAGTTATTTTTTCCAGGGAACATTGAGTTTACGCAGATCGGCCAGTTTGACTGCGGAGTTTGCGAGCAAAGTTTTAAAAAAGGTTTTGTGTAGTTATTATTATACAAAATTAAATTCCGTTTCATCGTTAATGAAATAAATACCCTCTTGACCATACCCTTCCAATAAGAAAAGTTTACTGTAAATTTCTCCGTCAGATTGTCACGATATTTTCATTAATGTGCACTTAAATTAGTTAGCTCGTTACATCAGAGGCCCTAGCACACTCGCTCGATAACGATCGATAGGATAAGTATCGGTAACTTCTCATCGTTCCCTAGCATGACTGCAGATCGCCAACGAATAAGTGACAGTTCACAATGACTAAAATACCTTAATATATTCGATATCAACTGTCGTTTGTAGTTTAGCGATATGCAGTTGTCCTAGGGAACGATGAGAGGTTACCGATAGTCATCCTATCGATCGTTATCGAGCGTGTGTGCTAGGGCCTCTGATACCCACTTATATTTTCCGGATGTTTGGGGACTTTCATGACTTTATATTTTTTAATCTTCAAAGTGGTCGTATTTCGGGTGTAGATAACAATATATTTAAGGTCACTAAAATGCTGATTGTCAGAAGGATTCGCTATTGATTACTATTACATTAGTTTTGGATGACGATTAGGAAATCAATAAGCTTGAGGACGATTAGAAGCTTCATTACCATCTTCTGTATTCATGCTGGGAATAATAATATAATTTGATTATAATTCTAGTTATCCTTTACTGATAATAATTTTTATATAAAATTGCGTCACCAAATCTATTTCATTCAGGAGTAAAGTCACAGGTTACCCGTAGATGGCACATAGCTGTCGATAATGCAGGGATTGAGTCTTTAATAAATACTATTGCAACCTCAAGGTCGTCCAGAATAATTCCTACCGCCTGCTAAAAATCAGCCATCAGAGCTCATTGTTATCTATCACAAATATAGTTCTAAGTGTTTTGTTGACCCGTAGTTTTATACAGAGTTGTAAGACAAACGTGGAGTTACAACAATGGCCATATATTCCTTGAATATTCATACCAGCGATGGGTATCCGTTTTGAAATGATCAAGTAATGTTTACAATTGATCGGTCAGGTATAGAGATCACACTGCTATATTGTATTTTAGAAAGAAGATAATAATGATATTCAGATTATTAAAATATTTCTATTATGGCCATCATTAATAACTTCGCATATCATTGATTCATTCGTTTTATCTAAGTGCTATCGTGAAGTACGCAGATATGAATTCACAATATTCACATATTCTCAAAACAGTCTGAATACGACTACTTCACTAGGTGTTAGTATCTAGTTGGGCAGTAAACATTTAACAGTAGCTCTGATCCATATTCTTATAAGAGGCTCTGTTAAGTCAAATCATCCAACAGACAGTTGCCAGCAGCCAATAGACCGTTAGTCGCCCACGACTCTTCTGACAAAGACTTGCACAGATTGACCGGGTTTGCCGGTCTTCGGAACCGCAACCCAATAACTGCCGACGACATGTCCTCTATTGTATATTTGCCGTTCCATATAGTAATTAGTAGACATCGGATTATATGCATTTGCATATGCAAAAATTATAAACAAAAAATCTTCCTCTATTTAAATCAATAGAAATACTGGAAACAACTTCCAGGTGATTAAATATTAGAAAAGATTCGTAAAAAGTGTCTTGAAGACATGAAGAACATTAATGCCTACATCAACGGCACAGGTCCATACTCTGTCTAAACAGGTATCTCCGATATGTCAAATTTATAATTTTGACAAAACATCCCTTTGGAATAACAAGGTTCCATCTGTTGCTTTAACGTCAGATGAGAATGAACTCTAAGGTAGCTTACCATAGATCCCATAACAGATGGAACCTTGTTATTCCAAAGGGTCGAAATGACGACAGTTGGCCGTAGAGAGATCGTTTACGGCGAACAAAATTAATACTGGGTGACAAACGTCACAAATTTGCGACCGAAAATTTGGAAAAATACTTAATTGATTATGGTCACAAAAACTATGCATAATTTTAAGAATATTTCGCTGTTTTTGTACCGTCTTTAATTAAAATATATAAAAATAAAAATGGTTTTTTGATTTTGCATTATGCATATTTTGGGTATATCAAGAATTTTTAGTCCATATTACGGCCTTTTTTATTGCATATTTGCATGCATATTTTGGCACTTTGTTAGTGCATATAATCCGATGTCTAGTAATTAGTAATGCATTTATTACAGAGACACGGAAACTAGTTTGCCATAGTGGTACCAAAATAATGACTAAAATTTAAAGTCGATTATTTATTATCATTTTGTTATGTTATAATCCTACAATTGTAATCGAGCTTCAGGCTAATTATTTAAGTTTTTATGGAAAAGTTTGTACCTACATGATTGTGAGAGAGGAACGGCTGCGCGGCCATTTTCATTCACAACTTAAAATTGGATTTAAGGCATTTCTATAGCAAAGTTATTGCTTTGGGTCATTTGGCTTAGGGGTCAGTATCTCCATACGGGCATATTAATCCATCCCTCATACTGTGTGCCAAGGCGATGTTCCGAGAGAGTCCTGCTGGAGAGATAAAAAAGGTCTCCCCTCAACCAGCCTCTCCCGATGCCGCGAGGCTGGTGGGCAGATGCATCCACCGCCAAGACTCGGACAAAACCTCACCCCACGAATCCGGGCACTCCTGCTAAGTCACAAATGTAGCGAACAACTTGGGGTAACCTATGACAGAGATGTTGGTGATTTTCTAAGGGTGGGCTTATTGTCTGGTAGCAATTCGTTACAACCAACATAAGTTTTCAATATTTGAAATAAAACGATGTATCAGTTCGTTTTTTCCGGTTAAGTGTGACTTCAAATTGTCTTCAAGATAGTGTTGAAGGGATAATGTTGGGAAAGCAAAGGATTCATGGTAGGGTCATCCACCCACATAGCGTTACTCTAGTTGGAATATAAAGTATATATTTAAATCTAAATACAGATTTGGTTTAATTTTTTTATGTTCTTGTTGTAGGTTTACTATATATATAATAGTTTAATTAGTTGAATATCGAAAATGTGAGAATCCACAAGTTTAACACCTGCGGTACCCTAATGACAAACTGTAATAATATAATTTTTTAGTACTTACTATTGCGACCATATATATACATATATCTATCTATATTCTATTTTTATAATCGACTAGCTGATGCCCGGCTTGCGTTGCAATGCATTAAATAAATAAACGGTTTCTCCCTGCGTGTCCTTTCCCATTCGTCCCCGTTCTCCTTCTGCCTCCATTTCCCCTCCTGCGTCTTCCCCTCCCGCGTTCTTTTTTCTTATTCGTCCCCGACCCTCTTCTCACGAACCCCATTGCATTCCCCTTCCACCTTCTCCGCCTTCCCCCTCAATCGTTCCCCCTCCCGCGAACCCCCTTTTTAATTCCCCTCCGCCCCTCCGGATTCCTCTCCCCCTCTCACATTTTTCCCTGCCGCTAAACTCCATAAAATACACCCATTTTTCAAACAACTCCCGTGTGACCTATTAAATTTTTTTAATGCAGATTTCATAACGCCAGAGCTCACCATAATATATATATATTAACCCACGCGGGCATGTTCACAACAATTAAAAAAAATAATAATCGCAATCGGATGAATACTATAGGAAATAATTTCATAACAACAGAGCTCACTATCCTATAACCATGCACATATCAAATCCTCAAAGTTTTATCGTAATCGGATGAACGGTATGGCATCGCATAAAATACGAACAAACAAACATTATTTTTTATATATAAGACTAGCTGACCCGCCCAAGCGTTGCTGTGGCTAACGAAACACAACACCATCTACTGGATGGTTATCTAACCTAAATAACCAAATGTTGCGTCAATATATTAACTTTATTATAATATAATATTTCTTACTTACTTTTATACCTACCATTTTTATAATGTTAATTGCTATAAGTTTATATTTCTTATTTAAACATACATATATATCACTGTATAATATACTTATTATGTAAAAGCCCATCAGGGCGTTGAAAATTAATAATAAATAAATAAATAAACTCACACCGCCATCTGTCAGAAACTTATGGAACTTACAAATAATTTCAAATCATTGTCCCATAACAAACATTTAATGAACATTTAATTCGCAATAATAAACATTGAGGTCAATACTCGAGATAAAAACTATCCTTCCTTTTAAGTTGAACCGATTTACACACAGTAAGCCAAATTTCATAAAAATCGGTTACGTAGTTTCGTAGTTTATCTCGGACAAACATCGTGACGCGAGATTTTCCATGTCCATATTAAGCGTGTCCCGGTTTTGTAAATATTTTCCATTATTTTTCATACAAACAAGGGAACAGATGACGTGAGACGATGTCACACACTCTCCCGCCTCTTACCGGCCATTTTTACGGTCTTTAATAAAATTAAAACTTGTAGAATTAATTTAATTATGAAAACGAACTTTAAAAAAAAATTCTGGTAGGTATTTAAGTTTGCATATCATCTACATAAACATATTTTTTAAAAGTCAAAATATTTTTCACTCAACTTCCTTATTGCAGTCCTGCGATTTTATGAGTTTTTCATCTATATGTACGTGTAGCCCTGTGATTATATAGAAAAGAGTCGGGAGCTTGCTAACTCACTGGTTCATGTTTAGATTGAGAGTATATTAGCGTCGAACGCCTTTTTCTAGCCAATGTAAACCACTAAAAAATCATTGATGACACGTCATTTCACAAGCTGTCATTGCGCTAGAAAATTACTCCCAGAGGCCCTAGCACGCTCGCTCTATAACGATCGATAGGATAACTATCGGTAACTTCTCATTGTTCCCTAGGACAACTGCACATCGCTAACGTACAATCAACAGTTGATGTCGAATATGTTAAGGACAATTAGTCATTGTGAACTGTCACTTATTCGTTGACGATCTGTAGTCATGCCAGGGAACGATGAGAAGTTACCGATAGTTATCCTATCGATCGTTATAGAGCGAGCGTGGTAGGGCCTCTGGTGCCTTTTATCCCGTTTAAGCGGGCGACAAACGCGAAGTTCACATCAAAAAGATACTTATAACTTATAACACAATAGCGCTCGCCGTACAATCCCATACAGACCCGCCAGACTTAAAAATATAAAGTGCTGTGATCGCGGTTTGAATCTTCGCTAATTGGCGTTATTTTTCGTGACCGCTACGATCGCGATATCAGAAAAGTTACGCGACTCCCCCCTTCGCCGTAAACAGGAGAGGGGGTCATTTTGAATACACGGAGCAGTCAAGTTGACATATGCAGTACAAAGAAATGATATTCTCTCGACCGCTTCCGATTTCAACTGACCCCTTCTCCTGCCGTAGCAAGAATTTTTTTTTTTAACGTAGTGTGTCGGTATAAAAGATACTACTTATAACGCAGTATCTTTTTGATGTGAGCTGCGAGTCTGTCGCTGCCTTTATGCTACACGTAGTTCTCGTTGATTTAAGGGCCTCCAAGAATGGAAGAATGTTACATCACGCGTTCAGAAATAGAAGATAGGTTTAATAACACTGTTATTATTGGCTCTTTTGGTCTCGGGGTAACATACTTTAAATAATATTGAATGAATGCCAACCATCTTAATTTCAATCGAACGTAACTTTTTAGGTAATCGCAATATGCTTGCTACACGTCTGAATTATTACTTACCTATAATTTTGTTTTTCTAAAGAATGTAATGTAAAACATTATTTTCTTCCGTGTGATGACATTAGAAGTGTAGGTTGTAGGTATCTAACAAATATGTATGTAGGTGTTTGGACGAGTATTTACATGGGAAAATTCCCACATGCTTTTCTCATTCAACTCGCCTCTTATAATAACTGTATAAAAATATAGCTTTTGCTCACTATTCACTGTTAATTCATCAAAGACAATCGAAATAGGCTAGTGCAGCGTTTCGCAACCGGCGCACACAAGGCCGAATTATCAATTTATGACCTCAAAAATATTTTTATTTAAAATTCTGATCAGAAATGCGTATGAGAAGATTATGTAAGAAAATATTTAAAAAAATACGTTATTGGGGTTATTTGGAGTCAGGTGGTTCAGGTGGTCAGAATTCTAATCTAAAAAATATAAATTATTTAGTATTGAATTATTTCTGTATTTTGAATTAGTGATACAGGTAGACGAAGCATATAAATATTAAACTGTAAAACGATGACTTGTAAAATTATTCATTTTTTATTATTATAAATATGTAGTTCTTTTCTCTTAATCCTCATTTCATTTAGAGCGGAGTCGCCAAGACTACATGAAAAGAATGCATTCCATAGAAAGGTGGAAGTGGGTGGATATACATTTTACGTTTTCACGTAAAAATAATTGCATAACCTACCTGGAGCTTAAATATCCACGTTGAAAACTTTCTGATTTTTAAATAAGGAAAACAGGACGAGCGTAGCTATATATCTTAACTTTGCGCGTATGCCCATGGGTTGCTATTGGGTTGCGTCCACAAAAAAAAATCTTGCGGTTTATTTTGATCTGGTTTAATGGAGAACGTTTTAAAAATATTTATGATTAGTTTGAACACAATGCCTTTTCGTATTTTTGGCGCCGTAATTCCATTTAGCCGTCATTGTGTGCGGCTCAATTTTATTTTATGTTACTTTTAGGTTGGTATTTGCAATAATTCTTATTTCTATTCCTATTATAATATTAAAAACCAACAAACAAAATATGTACTACATAAATAAATAAAAATATACCTGCATTACCGGTCTGCAAATTTTTTCCTCCTATTTTCACCGGTCCGTAGGCTTAAAAAGGTTGAGAAACATTAGCGCTAGTGAATAGTGAGTAGTGATGTCAGTCCAAAGAACGCTCGGGAATTCTAGGAAACCAACTAAATATCTTTCCACCACCCGGAATTAAAATGATATAGAACCACCTTATATTATTTATTCCTTAATACTTATATAATTATGTTTGTTAGGTACATTTATGTACCTCTGTCTGTCTCGACACTCTCGACAGAGGTAAATATACTAGTGAGACAGAGATACAAAAAATCGCACGTATTTAAACTTTTTATAGATTAATAAAGAAAAAAAAATGATTTCTTCAAACTTCGCAAAATAATATAATAATATTTAATACAAAGTTATTTGTTTTAATTTAATTTAAAAAAAATAACTTTCCAAAATGCACAACAAACGAGTTCCCAAATTACGTTTAATTCAAAACCTAAAATACTTATTGTAAATTATAATTTATTAAAATGTCACCGTCTCGATCAACCTTAGATTTGTGTGTTGATTTTTCACGGTATGGCGTGACTCAGAAAATAGTCTCAATCTCCGTACTACGACCCTATTCGCCAGATAACTGTATCGGCCGTATTGTGAACATATAATAGTAATGGAGTTTTATTCAAATCGACTTTGTGATAGAATGCTAAGATTTTCTCAATGTACTGCCCTATGTATTAGTTTTACGTATTACACGTAAAAGTTACGAGTCTCAAAAATATGACTGAATGTGTCTAAATCCCCATTGAATATCGGAATCCAATCAAGAAGTTATAAAATAGTTGTATATGTAGACGGTACGTTCGCCACGGCCTTGAAGAACATCCGACCGTTGCAAGAGTCGACCAGACTCTGGGGGGAGTTCCTGAGCGTGGAGTAGAGAGGCCTTATCATTCTACGCTTGAGTATCTTGAACCATGAGAATGAATTACACTTTTTCAGCTTGCGAAGATCCGATACCATCCTTCTTTAAACCGTGACCAGGTAGTACGCGGAGTAACAATTCCATACCATTCCCTACATGGCGAATCTTGAATGATGAGAATGCTATGCATTTTGACATGGTTTCACATTCGATACCTACCTCTGTTATGAACGGCCTACTGTGAGTGTATGTGTACGCGACTCGCGGTGTCTCGTCATGGATTAGTTGGGTATGCCGTATGCCTTGGAGGGGTGCGGGGAACTATATAATCTACACGAAGTTGTACTGCAGCCTGTTATACTGAGTGACTCAGGCAGATCACGATCACATACTGCCTCTACAGACATTGCAGCCAGGGCCGGGTCAGTTTATCTTTCGTGTTCTCAAAATCATCTTCACTGAGAAAATACTCCCGTTCCATGATATTCTACTTTGCCCCTCTTTATCTGCATTGCGAATTTTATCTACCCCAAGTATTATTAAATAGCATGTTATGTTTTGAACTTGCGAATGAATGTGATGAATGAGTCGTGATTTTGACAATGTTTAACAATGATTCTGAAAAGTCACGAAGTGAAATAATTTATTAAAAAAATAAAAAAACGCATGTTTATAAAAATATGTTTGTATGTACCTAGTCGATAGGCTGGTGGGCAGAACGAATCAAGTTCGATTATCACAGCGTGTACCGACTAACTACCAAGTTATGCTAAGTTTAGATACAAGTTATGAAAAGGTCTGTTCTAAAATCGCATAACTAAACATAAATCTATAACATAAAAAATATGTTTGTTTGTTCGTACCTTATGCGCGGCCGTACCGTTCATCCGATTGCGATGAAATTTGGGATGTTGTATATGTTGTTTGGGAAATATGATGTGCGCATACCCTGGATGAGGAGGGAGGGGGGGGGGGGGTTCGGGGACGAATGGGAAATGACACGAAGGGAGAAACAATTTATTTATTTAATTAGCATTGCAACGCATGACGGGTATCAGCTAGTCTTATATAAAAATAAAACAAAGCAATCATCTTCTATTTTGCGTAAATCAACTGGAGAATACTAACTCATTTATACTGAATACACACCTTGAATAGATTCCTATATTGAATACCTCCAGACTTCATTATTTGCATATATTATTTGTATAGGTACCTACGTACCCATAGAACATAGATAGATCATCAGGCGTTACTTGCTATATGAGGTGTCATGCTTCAACGATGGTTTTTTCTTACATTCGTGAAAAACTGTGTAGGTAAATCTTTTATTATTATTTACTTTGATTCATCTCTCTGCATTTGTTATTTTATGTTCTTGATTGTTAATTGAAACCGGTTGCTTTCCTAGTCATACGGATCGAGTTACATTGCAGTACATTCTCTGGAAATACTTTATCACTCCAATGCACCCGGAGACGGCGCTACGAGTCACCGAGTCTAGAATACCAGTCTAAACTAGATTTTTAAATAATATAACCTAACTTTTCTGCCTCATACATTTTATGCGATACTAAATAATTACTACCAAACCTTGAAATGATCTGAATACAAAATACCTCCTTCCGACACGATGAAATGAAGCTAAAAGGTTACAAACACGAATGTCTGAATTGCCTAAAGTCACACCGTTAAATCGAGTCTCCGAGCAAACAAGAAGACAAAATGTACGGTCCGCTTTTCCTTCTTTGTGTTTAGTCACACACCATTATTAGTGAATAATGCATGCTAAAAGAGACTGCGTCAGTTTTAGTAAATTTGATTTAGGTACGAAAGTAATCTAAAACCTTCCTTATTAGAATGCTATAAAAACTTATTTCAGGTGTTCTAGATTGATGAAATTGTGGCCTATCTAAGTAGAAGTCAAAATTTTGATTGAGCGTTTTTTACGCTAAGAAATCGATGAACATTCTTCATCCCTGTGCTATTCAGAAATTTGTCGTAGGCACTTCTAGCATTAAGCCCTAGAAATAAATGAGCAGGTGTCTTATATTTATTTCCTTGAAGAAACTAAATATAAGACACTGTATGTGATCGTGTACCTAATTTTAGTATGAATATTTTCCATATGTATGCTATATGTTTTTACTTTCATCTACATATGGGCGTTTTTCAAAAAAAGTGTACATAGATAAAAGTCAGTGTCCCATCACTTTCAGGATCAGTAACTTTTGTTGTGTAGGTTTTAATGACCAACCATATATTTTACCAATATAATAACAAATAAATACCTTTATGGACTAAAAATAATGAATAAATCTATTAAATTTCGATATTATTTTAAAATAAGTAAGACTACAGGTCACTGTTTCTGGTATGTCCTACACCTACCACTACCAGTAAGAGTTCAAAAATTAATGTTATTTAATGTTATCCCAGTATTTATTTCTAATTCTACTAATAGTATATGATAATATTTTCGATTTGCAACCTAAATATAGATTAATTATCGTGCAAAATAATTTAAATACGAGATATTGA
This sequence comes from Limnephilus auricula, assembly GCA_951813805.1. Lineage (NCBI taxonomy): Eukaryota > Metazoa > Arthropoda > Insecta > Trichoptera > Limnephilidae > Limnephilus > Limnephilus auricula. The sequence goes on along the minus strand of OX638390.1, from coordinate 13,210,802 downwards.
GTTGTCCTACGAAATAGCGTATGGTGGAATTTCCGCCTACGCCACCACATTATTGACGTCTTCCAATAAAAATATTACCAAATTGATGAATATTTTCGAAAATAGCAACCCTATTTTAGTCTATGAAGGGCGGCCATGCTTGGTTTTTTACAGCCAGTTTGCCAAGAAATCGTAACAAAAGTGGTCGTTCTCGGCTGTACTAAAAAAGTGTTCCACCAACGCTTCCGTATTTCTCCAGGTAATTTACCAGAATGTATTAGACTCTACTTTGTATTAAATTGATTCATTTATTGTTTTATGAAATGTTTAGTTAGAACAAACAGAAGTTTCATAATTTATTGATAAATACATTTCGAAAAAATATTGACGCGATTACGCCACTTCTCTTACGCAACGGTCTCGTGAATGGAACTTAAAAGTGACGTAATGGAATTCTAAAGGTCGGTTCACTCTGTCCGTCTTTTAGTGTATTTGGGTGTGTTACAATTTTCTAAATAAATTTATATTTTGCGTGTATCTTCAAAATGTAACTATTACATGTAGATATGTGGGTTGAGTGATATATGTAGCATTGAAAAAAAAAAACAGCATAGCTAAAAAGAAAAAATTATTTGATTTTTATGTGTATAATTTTTTTTCTTTTTTTTATTAATTAAGATTATTAAAGATTAATTCTGAAAGAGTCGAAATGGTGTCGAAGTACTAATATAGACAGCAATATGAGCAACTATTACTGTAGAGGCAACTCTGAAATTCAGTATAAAATCAGCTGGTTCATACAATTTTGATTAAGTAAGTATAAAATGTAGCATGATTTATGTTCCTGTGTGTTTTAGTTAATCCTGTACCTAATTAAAGTTGTGTACATTAATAAGTACTTTAATACCCTTTCAGCTTAGTTACCTATTTCAGGCTATATACGGTATGCACGTGTAGCCCATTATTACCTATCTAATTATTTGTGCATTTTTATAAATAATTTATTTTAATTTTATGTTCAAATATGCCGTTGAAAGCTGCAGAAAAATCAAAAAGGTACAGAGACAAAATTAAAAACGACCCTGAAAAATATGAAGCCTTTATGAAAAAAGAGTTACAAAGACAAAAATAACATCAACATATAATCAGAGAGCTAACCAAAGAAGAATAGAAAAAAGAAGACGTTGGAGAGAACAGAAACGAAAAAAAAAAGAAAAGAAAAAAGAACAAGTGGAAGAAAAAGTACTAGCGCGGGGGGCCTTCCACGGTGGCGGTAGTACGTAAAATCGCCCTTTTTTATAGAGAATACCTCACATGAGTCTTAACTGCTCCCATCTGGAGCCAGTGAGACTATGGCATCCCCAATTGGGGTACGTTTGAGGCTGAAGGTAAGTGGGGACAGGAAGGAGATGGGGAAGAGGAAGGTGGGGAAGAGGAAGGTGGGGAAGAGGAAGGTGGGGAAGAGGAAGGTGGGGAAGTACCTGGCTATTCAGATCTAGTCACTAAACATGGTTAAAGTCATTATTAAGCAACTTTTCAATTCTGAATGGTGGTCTTACACCAGGGTGATACTGAGAGTATCTTCCACTCTTCCCATACCAGTCGCTTGTCGCGCCTTCAGCAGTGTGGCCGCAACGTGCGTACACATACGACTGATATTTCGCGCCCGCTGTCGCTACCGGGTAAGCCTCTAAGTGATAAAATTTATCCTGACACTATCTAGAGGGCATTTAGTTCGAGTTGAATCTTGCAATCACACATAAAGGTAGCAGCCAATAAAAATATGCGATAAGAAAAATGAAAATAATGTTGGTGGTTCTCAGTCGAAGTATGATACAGTTAAAAATGACCGAATCGGATAGGGATACGTTGGCGCAGTTGGTTAGCGCGTCGGCCCGGATTGCCGGAGGACCTGGGTTCGAGTCCCAGATGTATCCGTATCTTTTTCTGATTTTTCTGTTTCAGATTTTCGATTGACTTTCGCTAATATTATCTTCATTAATTAAAATATTATAATTTGAGGTTTAACTCTTTAAGTTAAAAAGTTAAAAATAAAAATATAAACATTTAATTCATTCGAAAGTCTTTATGTTAATTTCACATCTGAAGGTTTTATTTTTATGCTCAGAATCTAATACGCTTCAGAATCCGCACAAAAAATGATATTATGTAAGTATTTGATATTAATTTGTACTGATGGTCTCACATAAAGAAGAATACAAGAAATGCGATGTAGACTTGTTTCCTATTGGAAATTTTGGGAGATTCTTTCATTAAAAATCAAATGGAATTGCGATATGCAATGTCAGACAGCGTAAATGAGACAGTGTTCGCAATGTTGATTGGCTGGCTCGATCTAATAAAGACAAATGTACTATGTCAGTTGCGACATTGGTTTCCATTTTTGAAGTAAATACTTCTTTACGCACGCTTGACTTGGGGGGTAAGCTGGCGAATGTGTAACGGAAATTGAAATGCGTTGCGAGGCGAACGGACTCACTGTAGAAGCAAGAGAGAGCAGTGCGCGCGCACATTTTCTTTCCCTCTTCCTCTCATAGCCAGTGCATGAAATATTTCAGTCAGTATTTTGAAATACCAGTGACGCGCCAAACGCGGCGGGGAGCGGACGTCGATGCGCCTGGCTTGATCGGGCGAGGCGAATGATAATAAATTTAAATAAATATATTTGTAGAAAATTAATGTATGTATACACATGTATATATTTTATAGATATATATTGACATACATATAGATGGAGCTAAAGAAGTATTTACTTCAGTTGTGTGGTCTAAAGCACACTCGTATTTTTTTTATTTAATAAATTTTATATAATACATTTTTTGTGATTTTCTCAACTACCGTACTAGGCTCATGCCTAGCGTGATATCATATTTGCCGGTAGTCATTCATGATTTTGATTTTATATCGGTGCACAATGAGCCCTTTCTGAAAACCTTGTTTTAAATTTTACACAACTGAAAAACAACCATTTGTGACATATTAATGGTTGTATATCAGTTGTGTAAAACTTAAAAGACGTGTATTATTAGTAAGGCCCTTAGAGTCTGTAAGCCGAAGATAGACATAAGAGAGCAAAGTATATGGCTTAGCTTACCGAGTCTTTTTACTATGCCATTGATAAGGGTCTCCCAGCGAGTGTAGTTGGTCGTTTATAATAATACTAATATTTGGATGATTTTTGAGCATGTGCAATGGATATTAGGTGAGGTGTAGTAAGTGTTTAGATTGAGTGAACACGAGTGAATGATTGTTATATTGCAGTTATTGGAGTATTGTGTGTGCGTATGGAAAATGTAATTATTATATTTTGTCGATATTAAGTTTTTTTATGCCATTTTTTGAGTTTCTGATTGCCATGTTTCCTCTTCAAAGATTAAGATAGCAAATGATAATATCTTGCCTCTAATGTTCATGGTTCATGGTGTGTTGAAATAAATAAAAGTGGGCCTTATATATTGCCTTGAGATACGCCGGACACAGATAATTTTCTGCTGATATGTATTTTAGCAGAGCGGATAAGAGTTTTTTGCGTTCGGTATGTTGGGTAGTTTTCAAACCATGCATAGCCTACCCTTATTGTTCTGACCTATTGACGTTTTTTAAGCAGTAAGGGATGGGAGATCGTATCAAATGCTTTTGCGAGATCAAGAAAAATGGCATTTTTGTATTGTATTATCTTCTAAGAACTTGCAGAGTATATATTTTTCTATTGTATTATCTTCTAAGAACTTGCAGAGTATATATTTATTATACTTTTAGATATTATGCTAAGTAAATATATCGGTCGGTGATTATTTACAGATAATTTGTCACCTGCTTTGAAGATTGTGATTATTTTGGCCAGTTTTAAAGAGGGGAATAGGGGGTTGGGAAATATACCAATTTTGAAGCTTAAATTGATTATATGTTTAAGAGGTGAAGCGATACATTTTCGAGCGTGTTTAATAATTTTGGTTGAAATGTGATTTTTCCCGGCGGGGTTATTGTTTTTAAGAGATGAAATTAGTTCTATAAATTCCAGTTCAGTGGTGAGAGTGGATTGAAAAGGGTTGTTATAACTTATAACTGAGAGTAACGATAAGTATATTGATCGTAAGATCTTTCTCCGAGACGTTGTTTGATTGATATTTTTTCCGGATATTTCAGGGTCGGAATTGATATGCATCGTTTGGTCCTCGATATTAATCTTAACCCAATTAATTTTCCCAATTTAAATCTACGTGTTATTATGGTAGGTTTAGTATAAAAGTATTTATCGGTGTCAAATTATGACATAATAATAATATCGAATGGCGGAATTATATTATAATAATTTTCCATCAAAACTAAGATTGCTGATAATTGTTTTTTGCCTTAGTTTGACAACTTTTAATCGTTAAGTTATTAAAAAAAATATCTATTATTGCCTATAAAAATATATATTTTTGCCCGTGTCTATTAAAAGAACGATGGCAAAATTCCAAGATTGGTTGTTGTGCAGAGATGCCCGCTAAAGCTTAATAAATTAAGAATTAAAATGTGAGCCATTGCAATGCCCTATAGAGAACTGAAAGAAAACAATATAACTACAACAGTAGTTAGTTACTCTTCAACACTTTTATTAAACAGTTGAAGAAGCAAACTGTTACGCTGGAATCAGACGGTTCACTCGAGGGAAGATTTCCGCCATGTTTTTTCGGCCTAATCGTCCATTTTGTTTCATTCCATGTTCACACGGCGCTATAGAAATAAGCGTTCACTCGTCCATTCCGACCACAGCGTCGCCGAGCGAGGTCAACCGCGCTGGAATTCGTTTGTTTTCCAGCGCGGTCCGGCCCCGAATTTTAAGGTAAAACATGTCAGATGCATCGATTTTTACGAAATTTTGTTGACACAATTAAATAAAATAAATATAAAAAACAGTATTGTTTCGTCTTATAAACCTTTTTATTTTTTATGACATAATAACACAATTTGATTTTACTTTTTTATTACGAACATTTTCCTACAAATTAATAATCTTACATATATTAAAAAACATATAAAATACATGGATAATAAGGGAGACCCAAAAATTTATATGAGAGGTGTTCCCAAAAGCAAACAAATTAGCCGAACGAATACCATTTTGACGTTTTGCGTGCGATTTGATCGCGTCCTTTCATGGTCCTTCCCGTACAGGACGCGAGACAAACTGATTGAGAGTTCACTCGGTGTTCAGACGATTCACTTTGCTCTCTTCCGCGCGCATGCGCGCGCGAGTGAAGGATGCCGAAGGAAAATATCCAACATTGTTGGATCGGTTCACTTGAAGATTTCATTCGGCAGTATTCGGCACTTTCGTTTCATTGCATGTTCAGACGTGTCATTCCGAGTAAACTAGGCCGAATGAAATGCGGAAATAAGCGATTAGTGAATCGTCTGAATGGCGCTTTATTAACCCTCTGGCTAATTTGTTCGGTTTTCGGAACAACTCATATCGACACTGGAAATTTAAAATAGGAGAGCGAATTGAAGATGTTATTTTTTTTCTAAAATCATATATCCTATTTTTGTAGATCTATAAGTGTTTTGTAGTTCTACGTATATGTAGTTTTGATATATTTGGTAACTTAGCAGGGAGGCCCGGTTTCTTTGGGGTGAGGTTTGTCTAGGTCTTGGGTCTTCCCACTTACTAAGTGGCGGACCGGATCGGAAGAGAACATTTTGCCTCTCCAGCAGAACTCTTTCGACCCATCGCTTTGCACCATAGTGGGAAGGATGGATTCATTCGTCCGTCACTCTTGGACCCAGTGACCCCCTACCTTCTACCCACCCCTCATATATGTTTTTCTTTCCAGAACGTCCTCTCTTTCCTTTCCTTTAATAGACCCTCCACACAGCATTTCCCCATATACACAGGCCTTCCTCTGGGTCTCCTGTGTGGAGCGGAGCTATTGTAAAAAAAAACTCCGTAATTGAGAATAATTCGTGTTTAGGAAAGAGTTGTATACAATAAATAATTTCAGGAATAGTACCTACCATGAACATAGACATTCAAATTAAATTAAATACTATTATTGAACATTCCAAACCAATTAATAATTCTACCGATATATAGATGAAACATTTGAACGAGTTCCAGTATATCAGCGAATTGTTCATTTTGAGTGCTCCCGCACAATGTTTAATTTCTTTAGTTAAAATAGATAATATTCATTTTTCAAAAGAAGCAAACACATTGTGACTTGACGTTTTAAATAAATGAAAAGAAAATACTTGGTTTTAAGTCACTTTTTTTATATATCTTCACTGTCTACCGGTTTTGGTACCTCCGTACCATCATCAGGACTGTTATAAAAATAATGCTATCAAATACAGAAGTATATATATAGTATATACATATTGTCAAGAAAGAAAGGGACAGTGCGAAAGTTGTGGGAGGTAGGTGGGGGTGGGGGATAAGTGAAGGAACGGGGAACATACTTAAAATAGGGCTGAAGGTTAAATTTAATTGGTTATTAATGATTTCAACATTTGAATTTACTATTAGTTTATTGTAAAGATAGAAAAGTGAATGGTAATGTTTGTTGCAGGACGAGTCCACTCGGCGCTGGTGTCCGGGGTGAACCTGGAGGCGCGCAGCGTGACGGTGGAATGGTTCGAGCGCGGGGAGACCAAGGGCAAGGAAGTGGAGCTGGACCTCATCCTGCAGCTCAACCCCGAGCTGGTGCGCCACCCGCTACCGCACGCCGCGCATCCGCCCCAACTCGCCTCGCCCCCCGACCAACCGCATCATCAGCCGCAGCACATGCCTAACCCGCTCTCCAGGGTGAGTCAGACACCTGGTCAATCATAACTACAATACTCGACCTACGTTATGGTCTTGCCGCTGAAAGCTCTTTATTGTTTTGTACTTCTTTTTCTTTATGATAAAGAAAAGAGATTGCAATGGAGCTATCAGTGATACTGCTATGAGCAACCAGTCACACAGTTATAACCTAAATCTGCCTTGTTATGGTCTTTTCACTGAAAGCCCCGTTGTCACCTATATTTCTGTTATTACATTTCATTTGTCGTTTTTGAGAAAGGGCAGGGTTACAATGTTACAATGGAGCTATCAGTGGTACGCCTTTAATCATGTTTTTATTCCCAAAAGCAGAGTAAGTCAGTCAGACAGGATGACCCCGCATAGATTGACCTAGTTATAATTGATTTGTTAGATCTAGTTGTTAATTTAAAAAATATATATTTTTTTTTTATTTACAAGATTTATCATGCTCCAAGCCAAAAGAGCTAAGTGACAAACCCATCCAATCCAGAACTAAAAAAGTGGCAAATCTTCGTGTGAATGAGATCTGTGAGAATGTTTTAACTGTGCTGAAAAACAGCAATTTGTCATTTATTTGGAACATTGGATTGGAATAGTAAAATACATAAATTTGCTGTTATTTTTTTTATTAATAAGAAAGTTTTAGATGTATAGATTATTTATGTATCTCGAACTTTGTGGGCTGTTGTTTTAATTGCCATATACAATATTATAATGAGTTCCTTTTCAGAAGAGGGTTTTGTCTGTTTTGGTATTCCTTATGGACATTTTTCTGTAAATCCTGTAAACTAAACTCGTAACATCATCCTGTGCCCAGGGACCATTTTACTGGAGATCGTCTTGTCTAGTATGTTGTCCGTTAATGCCTTCATGTAAAATATTGCTAGCTAAAAGGCGTTCATGTCAACTTCACCAGATATCTATCGGATAGCGTTGGGTTCGGTGACATGGCATAATAACCGAGAAAGTGGCCACATATTCATCGCATTGTGCGTGCTAAAAATTCTCGCTGCCAACTTTAAATGGCCTTTATTATTAGTATTGTATTGGGGAATAAATAATATGATACGTTTAATTGATTTATTCAACTACAGGAAGACGCCCATTAAAACGTTTGCATTGTCTCGATCTTGGTATAAGGATTCAAACTGTAAGTGATGCTAGGCATGGACCTATATATTATTGTTGTGTTGCGCTCGTGTCATATTGTTTAAAATTCAGGCCCTGCCCTCGATTTAGGCGTTCTTAAAAATACTTCATTAACGTCTTCGCTGATATTTTATATGAAATTTGTTATTTACGGATAGGGAGAAAATACGTAAAGATTCATATATGTTTTTATATATACATAGATATATATTATTTACAAGATTTATCATGCTCCAAGCTAAAAGAGCTAAGTGACAAACCCATCCAATCCAGAACTAAAAAAGTGGCAAAGCTTCCTGTGAATGATATCTGTGAGAATGTTATATATATTATGTCTATCTGTCCATTAACTCGGATGCCGCCCAGTGCAAGTTTAATACGTTTGATCTGGCTATCACAATATCAAAGCGAAATTTCAAAATGAATTGGCTCCAACTGTTTATGATTTTCGACCGTTGGTCCATTTTATATCTTTTAACTCCCAAGCATTTACCGACCATCGAGCACTGATGCACAGTTACACAGGGGCCATTTAATCTGCCGCGACGTCCTTTGCAGCTCATATCCAGCCATTTATATCGTGCTAAGGTCACCAGTCACCATATGGCTGCTCGTATAGAGAAGCAAGACCTCTCAGCTTGTAAACAAATCCCAAAATAATATGTTGATTTTCATCGATCGTAGTTGCGATTCGATTGCGTGTGCCTCCGTGGATGAAAATGATAACGCATGCGAAAAAATGCACCAAGCGCTTACGACAACGGAAATGCTTTTGTAAATATGTTAACATTTGACGACGTCGTTTTCCTGGAACTCATTTTCTGATATTCAACTGTTTCGTAGTAGCTCAACGTCACCGAAATTTTTAACGAACCCAATTTAAAGAGTAATTTTCTATTTTTAAATATCACTCACCCAAGAGCGACACGGCTCTCGTAAATTCTGTTCCAGTTAATCAACCCGTAGCACAATTAATAGACGAGATGTATCGAATGTATTGTGATATCTTTTAATAGGCCATGCCGTGAAATTAGTAGTTTTCTTGAGCTTCGCCGAACAATTGAGGTGATACATTTATTGTTTATTTTTTGGAAAATTTCCCCGTGTTATTGTGAACCGCGTCAATATAATTTCTCGTACCAAAAGCGGTTGGCGCGTATTATCCATCCGTCGATGTGATTAATTGTTAGTATGGGTAGTTGGTAGTCAAGTAGATAAAGGAAAAGGTTTCACCGAGGCATATGAAATGCGTTACTAACATTCACGAGTTAGGGGTGATAGAAGCACACGGCACACGTTACGGCGGGTGTAAAACTCTCTCCGCAATAACACCACACTATTGTGCCAAACGTCTCACGGGGTTTCATTTTCCAGCAGAATAAAATGAAACCGCCAAATGTTTCCTTTCGAATATAAATTCAAGGTAAATTTATTCAATAAATTATTTCATTTTATTCTATTGCACAGTTCCGAAATCCTCCCGTCTTTATATTTTAGTGATCTTAAAAATTGTCAAATAAAACTGACATTATTTTGGTAGGTACTAAAATAGATGCGTTTTTCATCGTGCATGGTTATGCATTTTATATCTTTGAACAGTTGTTTGTCAATAATTATTAAGCAATTCCACATTATTAAGGAAATGTAAGTACATAATTATAAATTAAGTGTGTTTTCTTAATTTTATAATCAATACGGGTACAACACCTGATCACGTCATCAATTCGTCATTGAAGAATGATGACATAAGATTATTTTAAGTAATAAATGTGTGGGATTCAAAGGCATTTATTATCTCGATGTTATAGATAAGTGTCTCTGTGTTAATGAAGTGCAAATTTATGTGTGTTTTGGTAATCACAAACATACGTACGTCTTTGTTTACATTCTGTTTGCATTTTAATAATGATGGCTGAAGCACGATTTTCAGGTTTTACGAACGGTAATTTTAAAATCGAATTAGGCTAATGAACTTGCAGTCGGTGTTGTTCTTTGTATGGAAAGCTCGGTTTGTGGTTTATTTTCCTGGAAAGCTTCTATACATCGCCAAGCGGCGCACCGGGCCCTTCCCGCGTGATGCACGCCGATTGGGAAACTGTGACCATAAGCTTAGGAAAATCCCGGGAAATATTTTTTTTGTTTTTATTGCCGATGTCAATTAAAATATCAAAACTATTATTAATCATGTAATTTTGATAGAAATCACTTCTCATTAATATTTTATCACTAATTATTAATATTATTATTATTAATATTTTATCACTAATTTTCTTATATCGGATAAAAGTGGCATGTGCCAATAGGCGGATAATGATAAGTAATAAGAATAAGTCATTGTTTGGGACTTTCACTTTATTTATTTATTTTATTTTTTTTATATTAACTCCACACAGGAGGCCCTGAGGAAAATAATTTCCCTCAGGGCCTATGTCATCTTTGAAGATGCTGTGAGGAGGGTCTTTTTGAGGAGAGGAAGGAGTGAACGTGGGTCTTGAAGAGACCCGTGTTATAGGAAGGAGGAAACACAGAGGCCGGCAAATCGTTCCACAGCCGAGCTGTTGAACACAAAAACGAGTCGTAGAAGCGTCCCGTTCTCATGTGACAAATGTCAACTGTGTACATATGTTGGGCGCGCGTTTGGCGTGTTTCCCGACTATGCACCGGTGCCGAGGGGATCAATGACGCTAGCTCCTCGGAGCATCTTCCATTGAAATACCGGTAGAACAAGGATAGCATTCCCACCCGACGCCTGTGCTCCAAAGATTGCAATCCGTGTGTTAAGACAGGAGAATCTATCAAGCGGACTGCCCGTTTCTGCACAGAGTCGAGGGTGTTTTTCAGGTACATCGGGGCTCCAGACCAGAGATGGCTGCCAAATTCAACAGTGGGGCGCACTTGCGATTTGTACAGGGTTAGCAGTTGTGTACAATTAAAGTATCTGCGGGCCCTGTACAGTACGCCCAGTTTCTGAGAGGCCAACTTAACTCTGGCCTCGATGGAGCCCCCGTACCTGAGCTGGTCACTTAGAGTTACACCGAGCATATCAATGGAGGACTTGTTTGGAAGAATGCTACCGTTGAAGGAGACTAGATTGTCATTTCGATCCCTTTTAGACGTAATCAGACATGATTGGGTCTTTGAAACATTGAATTCGACGAGATTATTCTTACCCCAAGAGAAAACACTCTCGAGGTAACCGTCCATTCTTTGCTTCAAAGCCCTCCGAGCCGTTGGAATTTGTGCACCCTTTGGGGGCTTGTCAAACAAAAAGCTATCATGGACTGTACTGTCATCCGCGTAGCAATGAATTGGTGCACATGTCAAAAGGTCATTGATGTGCAACAAAAACAAAGTCGGAGACAGAACCGATCCCTGTGGGACGCCAGCATTTATCGAGTGCGAGGAAGAGGTGAAGCCATCAGCAACCGTCTGAATCGACCTCTCCCTCAAAAAGTCGGCAATCCACGTACACAAGGATGCGGGAAGTCCGTAAGAAGGCAGTTTGTTGACAAGTCCTCGGTGCCAGACCCGGTCAAAAGCCTTGGAAATATCCAGTGCGACCGTTTGGGTCTCACCGAAACGTTCCAGGCACCGCCCCCAAACATGCGTCACTAGTTTATCTAGTTTAATCTCATTTCCCAATCTAATCAATAATTGAATAGATTGCAATACTGGAAAGTTTATCGCCGTCATATAAAATATCAATTAAATATTCAATGTTTATTTTTAATTGAATGCTGTTCTTGTACTGTCCCGATAAGGTTCTTCCAACAGTACCTGTCTTGCATTGCCTTTTAAAATGAATATTGGCTAGGGAAAATACTTGAAAAGTCAAGTCCCGAATCCCGACTGCCGCTTTGACATCCCACAGGAGGTCGGGGCAAAAGTATTCCGTGCCGGCGCCGATAGGTACGGGTTCGGGTACGGTAGTACGGTATGGGCCGTATGGGGTACGGCAGGCGCTAGCTATACTAGCTGAGCTAACCGGCTAGCGGCGCTTATCGATCTCCGCGGTGTGGACGGCCCCTAAGGCTAAGGGCGGCTCGCCAAGAGACAGGTCACAGATAGACTAAATACTATATCCCGGGCTCCGGGCGCCAATTCCCGAATGGGGTCATTTTTCATCTCCCTGTGCTTTGTTCATGCTTTCTGACAGGAAATATGACTCATATTAGTTGGAAAGCAGTGGTCACCCCAGAAGCTTTATCTTAATATCGTTTTAAAAATATATATTTTACAATATTTTATTTACACTATAAACCAAAATTTTGCATTAAAATGAATCATCAACATAAAAAAAGTTTTTTTTTCAACATTGAGGATTTAAAAAAAACGCACAAGTTGCGCCACAATACGAAGTATGTCAAAAAAATACAAATAAATAGTAGTATATCTGTGTGTAAGGATGTAATGGCCAACCTTATGATTCCAGAGATAGCCTCATTTTTAATGTCAGTGCCATACAAATTTTTCTTTAAAGAATGATAATTCCTTCATTTGTACACGCAATTGCTTCATACGAAATTTTATAGCATAGTAATGATCAGCAGAATCCATTTCTAGCCAAAAAAAGAGCCATGAAAATTCAAGTCTCTATGTCTATGAAAGGCGATTTTCAGCCCACTGTGCGACGTACGTGCCCATCGCTACGCCTAACAATATCTGGACTGCTTAGCAACCATAGATTTTCAATGAAAATTTATGTTTCAGAATCACATTGGCCACACGCATCGCGACGTGCGATGTCTGTGGCCATTTTCATAGAAAATGTATGGGTTGCTAAGCATTGATTGAGTAGCGATGCGTACGTACGTCGTCCAGTCTGAACCTACCATTATTGTTGTGTAGGTAATCTCAAAAGTTTTGCTACGAATTTTCACTATTTCTTATTTTGAGCTTATAATGTCACCGATGCATTCTAATTAAAACTTGTTTTGAAGCAAACAATTCAAATTTAAAGGAAATGCGACTTTGTTACATTCATTGGTAATCCCAAGAGTTTCACTTTAATATGATGCACCACGTCGTGTAAAATTCACTCCTTATGCAGATGGGCTATAAGGTTTAAGTCCCGTTTAACAACAGCCGCCTTTTACGAAGCACAGGCACACACATTTAAATGATGTAGATACTATCGTTTTCTAAAGAATTTAATTTTCCACATTTTACAATAAAACTGTAACCGAAAAAGGGTTCGTAAGTAGGAGAATTTTAACTTTAAAGCAGTTTTTATAGGCCTGATACTTTATTTTTTTCTGGACTTAAAAGACGGATCAAAGAAATACTCGATTATTTCAAAGGCAAGTAGTATTTAATTAAAGCATCTAAAATATTTCTAAGAGATCTAAATTTCAAACCAAAATCACATGCTTTTGCTTTGTTTAATACGTAGTGCATCACATTAGCATCGACTCTGTTGATTTTTGAATCACTGATCGTTTCTGCTTATGATGTCACCGGTTCAAATTAAACATTTCGAATTTTATGGATTTCTTCCTTCGCAGCTTGTGGTTGTTTTGGAGCTTCAACAAAATATAATTTTCTGCCGATTGAAATTTATCCAGGTGCGCGCAATATATATTAGATTATTATTCATGATCATTTTGACATAACATCAGCATTTTATAAATACCACCATCACAAAACATATCATGTATTTCTTTCCAGTTCATAGACGCGTGGCAGATATTATTTTAAGCACCGAGATTATCTGTTTACCCCGCTTTAGGATTGCAAATATTATATCCACAAAATTTCGTTAGCACTGTAATCCATTAAAATATGATATAAACTAATCACTGTAGTGATATATTGGTTCTTATTAGCTCCACGTCTACCACAATGTTATACAATCAAGAAACAGCATACCTGCGCAGAATTTATTGTTATTCTTCACGAACCACTGCTGGCAATGCATTATTTTGATAATGACTGTGAATAATGCAACTTAGATTGTACAGCTATTTTTTTGGCCGGTTTATTGACATTTCAGTTTGGTAGACGTGAAACTAATAGGTATATACCAAATTATTGAAATAAATATAGTTTTATGCAGCTTTTGTAAGATAGTGAAGTACCCACAATCGACGTAATAATCAACACTTTAAACAATCTAGCACATAATTATGTTTTTAGGTGATAAAATAATTGCTTTAACCACAAAATATGTGTCACATTATACACAGTTAGTTGTCGGCAATTACATTCAAGCCCTACGCTAATTGTTAATAGTAATTGCTGGAACGAACTTTTTTATTCATTCCTATTTGCATACACAACTAACGACCCAGTATTATATTCTCAAATAGGGAAATAGGTCATATAACTTGTTAAATTAAGCTACCAACAAATTATTTGTTTATGTTTAGTGCTATTTATTTTGTGAAATATTTGTTGTGTTGATTGATTCCCCGTGATGAATCCAAATAATATGTATCGATCAACTGCTTCTAATGGGGGAAACAGACCTAGCTATAAAAGCTCAAGCGTTATTTGGCTTAGCCTACTTCAGCATATCGCTCTCATACATTCCCATCAGGAATGTACGGCAACCGATATGCCGAAATACGCCAAACCAAATAACGCTTGAGCTTTAATAGCTAGGTCTGTTGGCCCCATAATGAATATTTGAAGATGTTTTGTGTGCGATAATACTCCATATTCCTCTCAAACACGTATCGATGAATGGTTGATGATTTGTTGTTTCTGATGATACTCCGTGATCCCCAATGATTGGTTGCTGATGTGTTAGTACGATGATGTTTTTCCACGATTCTCCCGAACATGTCTCTAATCAATTTTTACATAATGAACGATTGCTAATGTGTTGTGCCAATGATACCATATGCTTCCCAATGAATGGTTGATGGTGTATTTAGTCCGTTGATACCCCGTCATCCCCAATGTATGATTGATGAATTGTGACCGATGATACACCATGATCCCAAATATGTATCGATCAACTGAATGGTATTGTCCTGGGCTGCTACCAGGAGGGCTCCGGCTCCTCGGAGGACGAGGGAGGGTTCCTGGCGGCCGGCGGCGCCGAGGGGGTTCCCGGGGGCACCCTGCCCACCGCCAACGGGCGCCACCAGCGCACGGTCAGACACGCTACCTTACCCGACCACCCGTATTCACCCCCACACACTCAAAACGGTTCCATGACAAAACAGAACATAATATAAGAAAAGTTAAAAGAAAAAAGAAAAAAAAAACCTAAAATATTATTTTATCATGTTCTATTCTGTCTCTGTTCTGTTTTATCCGGTTACCACACGATATACTCACCATACCACACCACCCACTTTTCTTACTTATCTACACTAAACTTTTTCGGGGCCCCAGACATTCTGTCCAAATACATTACATGTAATGAATGCCCTTTCGTCCAAATAATAACAATCTACAATGTACATTTTAACACTTTGATATAAATTACAACCGAATGAAAAAATTATCCGCTAACTAGATAAATTGAGTTCAGCAACACGATAACAGTTAGGAAAGAAAGTTTCTGTTTTCAAAACCCAATGTACACTAGAACATTAGCCATTGATCCAATTGATTCTTGTACATAGGCACCATTGGCGTGTTACTACTTTTCTTCCAATTTTCAAGAGCAAACTGTTAACTTTTTGGTATTTTTATAGCCAATTTTTTTAATTTATTTTTTGTTATATAGGAAAGTTGTCAGAAAATATTTCTCTCCTGAAGGAATTACCGTTGTTTTTTTCTTCTTCTAGAATTGTATTTGAAATTTATTTTTTCTGAAATATCGAATCTTAGAGTTTGCTTTTAGCTAAAATAAAGTGAAAAAAATCAAATGTTGTATCACAAGTAAATTATTTTTAAAAAATTTCTAAGTTACCCAAACAAAAGAAAATAATGATTTTAGACAATTTCCTGTATTGACAGATACTATTAGATTGTTTACAAAGAAAAGCAAGGGTATGTATGTAAATTGGTCTTGGGTCTATTACTGACGAAAAGGCGTTACATAGGCGTAATGTATATGAACTAACTGCTTCTGGAGCCACTTCTTCTGGCTCAGGAATAGTTATAATACTTGTATTGCTTATGCCGTTTCAATATTCAGATGATAGATGACCATTACGATGCCGTCTGCTTACTAAAACCACCGCTCTGGAGAAACAGATTAATTATGATTTCGTTCAACCAGATTATTTTATCTCGAAACTCCCACGGGTTTAGGCTTTTTGTAGCCATTGAAGGTAGCCGAATACGATTTGTAAAGAATCTGAAATGCCGACTATTCTCGTTCTTAGTTACCATACGAAAAGCAAAATTAACAACTTTGAACCGAAAACTGTGTGGGCTTTATAGAAGCTATAATTTATTTGAATCAGAACTTGGAAGTTAGCAGGCCGGCAATAAAACAAGTATTCATTGTAATTTGTCTAGCAATATCTAAGTAGGTACTCAATAATTAATCTGTACTCTAAATGGCAACGTTAGTTTTTTGTACTTCCGTAAAATATTTTCCATTTTTAATGCGTTTTGTTGGTTCGGTTTATTTTAATGGTTAGATTAAAGATTATAAAGTTGACCACACTCTGAATAGAGCATTAAAAACCATAGTCAATATACTAAATAACGGTGTTGCAAAAACTCTTTTCTGATAATCATAATTCGTACTTATTATTTATTTTACATAAAAATGATGAAAGGAGATATGTACTAACATTCAATACGTACACATTTATACTATTACACACATTACAGTGAAATACTTCAGTTGGTAGATGCTCGTTGAAAGGAAAAGTCATAATGTTGGGATAAATTATGAAATGCACTGTATGTAGTACGGTTCTGTAAAGAGCCTGCGCAATATATTAAACCATCACTATGTTGTCATTGATACACGTGGGCGACGAGAGTCATTATTTGTCCGCTCTCAGCTTCAATTGATTATATGCGCGCGATCTTGAATGTCCCCTTTAGTGCATATCCGGATATAATATAATATTTATCTATGTGGGCACGGGGAGGTTAGAACCATGTAAGATAAAGACAGCCTCATTTCACTTGATAATGCTACGGATAACGTATCTTACATTTCCGAGAGTTGATCATAATAATATACTCGTATCTCGGATATCAGCAATGACTAACGAAAGCCTTTGCTCGAGAGACCTTGCCGTGTGCAACTGTACAGGTCACTTTATATTATTTATCTTGACTGGTCAAAATCATGACATTATCGAGCCATCGTCATTTGGCGGGGTTGTTGAACCATTATTCAGTGAAAGTATTATGGTAGTATATTTTCCAGCAGTTCCAGTAGCAAACTGCCCGTGGAACAAAAACCGCCACAATAAATCTTCTCTGGCAAATTCCTTTCAGCGAGCATCTAGGTACCCACTTCACACAACACACCACACACTGTAATTATGTCTGTACAGCAAGAACGGCACCTTTGTTTTTTTTTACATGTAATTTTTTTATGTTTTTTCTAGTGTGCTGGTTTTGTCTAATTATTTTTTCGCCTAGGCTTGGCTATTCGAATGTTTTTTTTTTTAGTGTACATAATGTTTTTCTTTAGCCGTGTAGGTGTACATTATTTAAATAATTTACCAAATATGTGCTATTTTTGATTGCATTTACTGATTACTATTTCTTCTTCTACAACGCATTTGCATGCAGATGTCCGGAGCAGGGTTATTGCGAATGCAAAAAATTTTACATTCGCGGATGCAGATGCGGATTATTAGAGGTTCACATCCACGGATGCCGAATTCAGGATTTTTTAAAGATATTTCAATTTTAAGTACATAAATAAATGAAAATCGATTTAATTTTAATATATTTTATTTAATCATATTTTGAGAACATAACTAAAACAGTTTTTAGTTTTACTTAGAAGCATTTTAATGAATAAAATTATTTAAAAATAAAATGAAAAAATTGGTGAATTATATTTTATAAATAGTAATACAAAATAAGTCCAGATACTTCTTTTTATTAGTGGTGGCATTTTTATTTACTTTTTCACATAGTTTTTACATCGAAATATTCATCAACCCCGCTAAAAACTTGGATAAATACAGTGAACAAACACTATAATTGATTCACAATGGGAATCACATCGATAACTAAAACAAAACTAACAAAACCTGTTGGATCTTGTCACCAATGTGTGCCTTCCTATCGGTCAGTTAGCGAACCAACTTCGTGTTAGTTGCTATCTTCGTTCAACGAAGATAGCAACTAGAAAACACGCGCGAGGCACGCTCCACTCTGACCCTGCCCACTTTATTTACATAAAGTTACTTTTTGCAGGAATCCGTAAAAGCTCCGCATTGATTGATGCGGATGCGAATATCCGTAACACCCCTGGTCCGGAGGTAAAGTACAGTAACTTTAGGGGGGGGGGGAGGATGATTATTATGGGATAGTAAAAATATCAAAGGTTCATAACCTTTTTTAGAAATTCCAGCGTTTTAAGGTAGTTTTCATGTACAAATGTTTAATTGTTTGTATGAAATAAAAATCTACAATGAAAAATATTTTTGTATGTTTAAAAAAAATATATATTTAGATGTAATATCATATAGAATCACCTCCGAAGTTATTGCACTTTACATCCGGACACTCTGTATATTTGAATAATATTATTTATAGGCAAACCACTTACTTGAATTTTTGCAATATGTACGCAATTGAAGGTAGCTCTTTTTTCTGATCGGGCTCAAGAAACTAAGCCCACTGTCCCACGTTCCGGCAAGGAATCGACATAAACTGAGTGCTGGATCCCTAGGACAACTGCAGATCGCTAACCTACAAACAACAGTTGACGTCGAATATATTAAGAGCACTTAATCATTGTGAACTTCTGTTTGTAGGGAACGATGAGAAGTTACCGAAAGTTATCGATACAATCCTTATCGATCGACCGTGCTAGGGGTTCCTGTAAGACCCTTCGCAAAAAAATAATGTTCACTATGGTTTGAAGTGCAGACATTCATTCGGTTTATGTATATTGTTACTCTAAGGTTTATGTCGATTCCTTACCGTTTACCTACTCTTAACCGACCCAATGGGCAATGGGGCGACGGTATTACCTCAATTTGGCGTAACTGCAGAATATAATTTTATTTATTTGTTTGACACGCTGCTTCATTTGGCTTCTTCGGATCATTTTGGCTTATTTGATTGACATTATATACCATTACCTATTTCGTTTGTAATAAGACACGGCACGCAACTTGCTATTTCTGTGTTATTAAAACACATAATAACAGTCGATAAATAAAATTGAAGTAAACCAACCGTACAAATGCGTGACTTTTAAAATAAATTATCGTTGTCACTTTGTCCAGCCTTTTAAGTTTTTCGAAGTAGCACAAAGAATCCTTAATTGTCTATACTTTGTAATCATGGTTGTAATAGTGTAAATATTCGTTAAGTGTAATGTTGAATGAAATATTCATATTGATGGTATCTCTTCATATTGTTAGATTATCATTAGTTATATTTTCTGTATATATATATTTTCTTTCGATTTTAAATATGTAGGATTATTGACGATTTAACCTATCTAACTGGTTCTGCGACAACTCTAACAAATTGGTATTTCAACACCCCTTTGAAAAATCATTAAAAATAATTGAAAAATAGCCCCTAACCTAACGTAACCTATTTAACCATTTTTTTTATACTTTTCGTCACTTTTAATGACTTTTCAAAGGAGGTGTTGAAGTTGCATGTTTCTGAGCTGACCGGTCACCTATTTTACTATACAAATAAACTGTTATTATCAACTTTTTTTAAAATTTTATTAAACAGATTAACAAATACATGCTTGTATTTTTTTTCAATGCTTCGCATTTTCAACGATGAGAGTATTAGTAATTGATTTGATATAGGTTTGTTTTTTTTGCATTTTTATTTATTAATGTTGGTATTGATTAATGAATGAACTGTTTACATATGATAATAAGTATTTTTAAACGATTGTATCAGTAAAAATAGATTAATTTAAGTTTAAACTAGTTATTTCCTGTCCCAGAAATATCACTTTCCTTTTTGTAATAAATTTATTTAATTTATATTCCTAAAAATACATATTTATGTAATGAATTTAAAAATAACATGGTATTTTCTTCTTTTGCTTGTTGTAAGTCTTCTATTTATAGTACAGTTAGTATTCCTCTTACGGTGTTTTTGTAGCATTCGATATTGTAATATTATTACGGTAATGACGCGGAAATACAACTTTGACACCATTTAAAGCTGAAAATCGATATTATTTTGTAGTTATCTATAACGGAAGGAGTCCGCTTTCTTTTGATAAGTATCTACTTAATATTATACCTAGAAATTACTCAACTACAATAATCATATTGTACTCAATTTATTTTTATTAGAATATGCGCCTTTTGATGTTCTACTATACAGAGTGTCCGGGGGTAAAATGCATTAACTTCGGGTGGTGATTCTACATGATGGTGGGAGTAAAAAAGATTAACAACTTTTTTCGAAATTCCAATTTTTTTCCCGTACAAAAAGACGTACTTATTACAAATCCTTAGTGTAAGGTACTAACTTATCCGATAAATTTTGCTGTGAGTCAGCGGGGCGGTGTTATGGTGACGTTGGTTTTGATTGGCGCGTATCGTAACAGTATAAAATACCCAATAGTGCAGGCCGCACACGCTGTACTAATTTTATCTTTTTACCAAAAAAGTACCCCTAAAAGTTGGAATTTCGAAAAAAAGTTATATATCTTTTTTACTTATACTATCATTTAGAATCATCTCCCGAAGTGAATGCACTTTACCACCGGACACCCTGTATAAATACGATGAAGAACTATGGCATTTTTCCGTATTGTTTCCCTTTACATAGAATATTGAAATATAGTAAGTTTATACCGTTTTATACACCCAAAATAGTAGTTTTAATATTATTTATAAATACTTTTAAAATCCTGTTATTTTTTAATGTTGAGGTATCGCGGCGAATGTTGATGCCAACACGGTGATGTGAACACAGTACTCCAGATACAGGTGTTAAATGTACCTGACTCACTTTAACCGGTGATTCCTGGCATTATTTGAAGTCAAAAATGTTAATTAAATTCTAGTCTCCCGTTTCTAAAACAAAAATCTTTCACATGTCGTCACTGGTCACTCAGCCGAGCAACTGATAAAAGTAAGTCCGGCACGCCTATTAACATCTTGTAAATTGTTTACATTTCTCGACCACGTTTCAAACGTTTTACCCGACTTCAGAAAAGAAAATTCCAGTAAAATTATTGTAAAACTTTCGGTTAGGCGTGAAAACGTTTCGAATGTTCACATTCGATGGTCCTTTGAAAAAAGAGACATTTCCGCGAATAATAAAAGGCAGGCATAAACAAGTGAAGCAACTATTTCTCAGTAACGCTTCTTAAGGATATCGCTGCCGAAAGCGATACACCAATACAATAGTATGTGTTGTTCGATGTTGGCATCAACTCTAATTGTGCGACCTATACCTACCTCCCATATATTTCGGATTATCGATTATTCGAATGTGTGACTTGCTTGTTTCTACATTATGCTTTCTTTTTTCTTTTCTAGGACATGACTCGTCAATCGATTCCCGTCTTCAATAAAGGTATGTCATTTTTTAGTTACCTACCTGTAATTTTAGGCTATATTTAAACTATGTAACTGTCATTTACTGCATCGATTTAACGTCACGTGTTCATGTTCTAATATCGTGAACATTGATTTCATTTTGCTCGTTTTCGGTTGCATGGAATAAATTATTACATTCTATAATGTCTCATATTTCTTTTCAACTTTTTGGGTTTTGCTTCCAATTTATACATACATCGGTCATGGAAAATTATAATGCTGTAAAGGGCAAAATGTTAATTGTTCAGGAGAGCGATAAGAAGGTTTTTAATTTTTCCAAAAATTATCGACGAAAATATCTACTTCGGCACACTCTAGTCGAAAGATTTAAACTGTTAAATAAAATATTTTTATTAGTATTTGTTTTCTTTTTATTGTAGTCGCTTTACTTTAGACACCCGATACTAAGTTAAGAGGAAACCAGGCGGCGATTTGTGTATTATGTATTCCACAATTTCCTCCCTGGATTTTGACACTACGGAGTTAGGACCCTCCAAAAATCGTTAAAATTGCCTGGTTTGTACGCCATCAACAGACGTTCAGTTTCAGTATACAAACTAGACAGTGTATTTAAAAAAAAGCAAAACCTGCAGACACTTCTAACACAGTTAGTAAAAAAATCTCTTAAAAATCGGACCAGTTTTAGAGGAGAAAAATGGGGAATACAAAATCTCGATTTTGATTATTTTATTTAGGTATTTTCATCCTGAGGTGCATTTGTCCCTTTCGCTCAGTATTCGGGGGAGTAAGAGCGACAGTGACGGCGACAGTCTGGTAAAATACCTAATGTTCAAATTTATCGGCGAAGGGGTTTCCTCTTAAACACGAAAACAATGAAACATGCCGCAGTCAGATGTTTGTTGTTGATGAGAACAACTGCCTACTTACTAATACAATCGTTTGCTTTCTGTTTTCTGAATGCCACTCGTTGCAAAAAACATCCCGGTTGCAAAACAACGGGATGTCTTCAAATGTTTCGTCAATATTTTTTTTATTCACTCTTCACAGTGCATTATCATAATATTTATTGTTGGCGTATATTATTAAGTGCTTTAATTTTTTCGAATTTAATAAAAATGCGTACATGCCTGTGTGATCGTGCGTAATTGCCACCAATTGATAGAATGCATTGTCATTGATAACGAATCTATCTGCCGAGTTTCAGCTCGATCGGATTTCGGGAAGTGGTTTAATTTCCACTTCCAAAATTCCGCTTCAAACAAACTAAAGTGAAATTCGAATAGATGTATTTAAAAAATAATTATGTCGTATAAGTTAAGCCCTCGGGAAAGCTGATGTCAATGTCATTAGCCGTGAATAATGCCATTACATATCGAATAAATACGAGAATATTTGATGCTAGGCTTTGTTGTGATGCGGGGTGTTTTATTTATTAGGGTTGATGAAATGAGGACGCGCAGACAAACGACATTATTGTTTATTTTTCCATTTCCCCCTGTGTCCGTTGTCCATCGGCGGGCATTGAATGCGGAAGTTACCCCTCGTTGACATTGATTCGGCTGATGATCGCGTGAGTGAGTACTCGGTACTGGCAGTACTAGCGGCACACGGTAAAATAGCGACCAGTGAGTGGTTATGAAATATGAAGGTAGCTGCTGGCTGCTGGTGGTCTGTTGTACCCTCACCCTGGCAGGCTAATAGCTAGTGACTAGTGGCTACCCTAGAAGCGGTCATTCCCTTCCAAGTTCGCCATTCCGAGCCACGGACCCCGCGCGCGGTCACGCCGTACTCGCTTTTCTCTATCGGACGCCGGAAAATTTATTATCATTTTCTTCTCTTGATTTTTGGACATTTGAAAAAAGGATTTTAGGGTTATGAATTTTTTGGTAAATCGCATCAAATTCAGCATCTAGTTTTTACTCATTAGTATAATAATAATACAGAAAGATCATAAACGTTTTTAATGTACGCTTTTTTTCTATCCTTTTTCCTTAATATTATTACGAACTTTCAATTTAAATTCACTTTAGGATTTTGGCTTTTTTTATACATTTCAACAAATTCAGCATCTAGTTTATGCTCTCCAAGTACCTATAATAAAGTAAATTCGTCATCAATTTTCGCGTCTTTTGTCTATTTTTTTAACGTAACTTGAAAATTTGAAAAGAGAAACGGTTTATTTATTTTCGGGAATTGCCAGAATCTCGTCCTCCATACACAGATTTTTGTTAGTAAACCAAACGCAAATTATAAGTTTATTGTTTTCAGAAACTTCAGACACGCAGACATATTTTTAGACGTTTTGTTTTCAAAGGCAGTTTGGGTTCAACCCACGCTGCCTTTTTATTATTTTCTCCTCCCTTTTATTATTCAGTATCCCCGGTCCCCTGCTTTGTTTACTACTCGTACTTTGTTTCGTTCGCGGGTTCCGATTGCCGACTGCCGCATACCGCGCTCGTTTTCAAATAATTGGCCGAAAGTGCCGTGACTGAAATTGAATCCATTAAATACCGTGTCTTCGCCGTTTCGTAAAATATTGAATGCATCGCCAATCGAGTCTATTTTTCAATTTGCCACCGTTTTACAGCAGATAGTTCGGGTTCTCGCCTTGATAGCATGTGTTTTTCTACCTGCAAAAGATTTCGCAAAAAAGTTGTTGACAGTGAAAACATGAAAGATTTAGAATTCTCAGTTCGCCCCACAGATCCTGCTGAGAAAAACTATGTTAAAATTATTGGTAATGTCAAGTTTTTTTATATATTTTTTTTTGACATCTCTGCAGAATGATTAGTTTCTTACTTGCATTAAAAAATATATATATATTAGATGTTTTTAAAAAATTCCCTTACAATTTTTTTATCCATATTCATTTTTGCAATATATTAATTTAAACAATTAAGGACAGTATTTGACGGAAGAGTTGACTGCATTAGCCGTCTATGGATCACTTTCTCTGTCTGCAGATTTGTCAGTGACGTCAACTGCCGTGGGAGTTTATATTACAGGACACCCATATACGATTCTCGTTTCCAAGAGAAGCTCTTCAGTCAAGTTGGCTAAATTATCTGGCAAATATTATTGAAAATATTGACTCATTTCTCCACTTATCATAATGATCTGTACATGTCTGTAGTGAATTATTGGTGGTTTTATGTAAATTGAAGGTGTCATGTGTTCTAGGTGGTATAATGTTTGTTGTTGTTTTGCAGGTTCCAATCGGGCCACGAGGCACAATAATCAGATGCGGCCGTCCAATGCACTGACCAACGGCCACGGAGGGGATACCACTGGCCGGCGGGGCACGGAGAACATCCCGCCTGTCCAGTCCTCCTCCATCAGTAGCAGAACAACACAACAGGTACAATTCTATTAATAATAATAATAATTGGATAATTTGTGGAGTGTAATTTTTTTGTTATTATTTTTTTTTTATTCATTTTCAACGCCCCTACGGGCTTTTACATAGTAAGTGTATGATTTGATATATACAGATACACAAGGTTTGGATAAAAAAAAAGATCAACTTAAAATATTAACATTACATAAATAGTAGGTATGAAGGTAAATTTAAGTGAAAATAATATATTATAAGTAGTAGGCGGCTAGGCGGTGGCAAAACGAAGAATTTCAAGTTGAAAATTCGCAAAAACATCATTCGGAGATATTGAGGTTTGAAGTTTAGAATTGATTCGTTATTACAAAAACATATCATTTCAAAAATTCAAATTTCAATATCTCCGAATGATGTTTTTGCGGATTCGTGACTTGGAATTCTTCGTTTTGCCACCGCTTAGCCGCCTCATAATTATAAGAAAGAGAAAGAGAGAAAAAAAAAACAAAACAGAAACCAGTTTTTCAATTGTAGACATCATAAAAATAATAATGCAATGTACGTTAAAATATATTTTTTTAGCTGAATAATACATGATAAAGTACATGATATAGAAAAGGAAAGGAGAGGAAGTTTTTTCATTTTACATAGATAAAAAAAATACAAAAATATATCCGACATCTCTTATGTGATGCTCCAATTTTAAAAAGATATGCTACATAAAAATATCATTCAGATATCTCTTAAATAATGGTAAACTTATGTTAAATATGTCGATATCTGAGGTGAATTTGTTTGCAAGGTTGTGAAAGCGATGAATAGGTGCGTGTGTATGGTAGTTTGTCCCAGAATTATTGTTACAGAATAATATATTTTGCCTAGTTGCTCGATTAGGTACCTTGAAGTCGATGAGATGCAGGAGTTCACAGCACTCTAATTTGGAGTAAATAATTTTAAACAAAAAAGTTAAGTCATTTATTTTTCTTCTATTTTCTAGGGAATGCATTTTAAGCGTATTTTTTTTTTTAAGGCGGAGACGGTTTACAAGCAGTTTTCGTTAGCACTTAGGCCCATTGTGCTATCTCCCATTTTACCTCAATCCTTTAATAACAATCCAGTCCCTTTAATAAAGTTCACCAGGGTTGTGATTGGATATGAAATTATATGAAATTAAACGGATTATTAATGAATTAAAAGGAAATTCTTCCCCTGGTTATGACAATATTTCTGTAGAAATACTTAAAAGAAATTCTAACTCACTTTGCAAACCATTGGCACACATCATAAATACAAGTTTCGAAAATGGCAACTTTCCCTTAAATTACAAAAAAACTATTATTACCCCAATTTTTAAATCTGGGGACCCCCATCTAAGCAGTAACTATAGGCCAATTTCTCTTACCTCAAATATTGCAAAAATATTTGAAAAAATTGTAAAAAAACAAATATTTAAATTTGTAAAAGAAAATAATATATTAAATGCACATCAATATGGGTTTAGAGAAAATTTGAGCACTCAAGATGCGATTGTAGATTTAACATCTGAAATATATAAATCTTTAGATAATAAAAAAAAATGCATTGGAACATTTGTCGACCTAAGAAAAGCATTTGACAGTATATCACACTCTAATCTCATCTCCAAACTAACGAAAATTGGTATAACTGACAATGCTTTAACTTGGATCAAAAATTACCTATTTAATAGAGAGCAATTTGTTAAGTTAAATGGCTTTCTGAGCGGTTCACAGACCACGAATTTTGGCATCCCGCAGGGAACTGTACTGGGACCAATCCTTTTTATCATTTATGTCAACGATATGTTTAAACTCAACATCAAGTCTAAACTCATTTCATATGCAGACGACACAGCAATTCTAACCGAGGGATTAACTTGGAATGAAACCCAGAAAACAGCAGAGTTAGACTTAAACATACTAAAAAAATGGTTCGATAAAAACTTGCTGTCACTTAATACGGAAAAAACCTTTGTAATACCTTTCACCATTAATAAACATGCATTCCCTGAAAATTTAAAGATTAGTATACATTCATATAATTGTAATAGAAATTTAAATTCATGTAAACCTGACTGCTCTGTACTCACTGTTAAAACTAATGTAAAATACCTCGGTGTAATTATAGATAGTAACATAAAATGGAAACTACAGATCAATGCAACAGTAGAAAGATTAAGAAAATTATTGTACATTTTTCTTAGAATCCGAAACATATTAAATTTTAAACTATTAAGAATCATTTATTTTTCACTGATTCAATCTGTATTACAATATGGAATTGTTGGCTGGGGTGGTGCATTCAAAACTTCTCTCTTGCCTTTAGAAATCATCCAAAGAATATTAATAAAAATAATTTAAAAAAAACCATATGATTACCCCACCATAAGATTATTTCAAGAATTTAAAGTCCCTTCACTACACATTATTTATAAAAAAAATTCACTTTTACAAATACACAAAGATTGTTTCAACAACGATACCTCAATATCTATTTCAAACAGCAAACGACCAAGTATTCTTGGCTCTATAACTATCCCGCGTTGTAATACCACCACAGCCCAACAATTTTATAAATATTTTGGAGTCAAATGGTTTAACCAATTACCCCTTAACTTAAGATTGGAATTAAACTATAAAAAATTCAAAAAGTTAATTAAAACAATATATCGATAACATATTACAATCATTGTGACTGTGACTTTGGAAATCCTTTTTCTTTTATACTCTTTTTTTATTTTCTCTCTTCTTCTTCTTTTATATCTTTTCTTTATTCAATTCTGTTTCACGTATAATGTATGATATACATATATAAAAAATTAAATATTATAATTTTCATTATCCTTACTACACATTTTAAAAATATATGTTGAATTGTTTTTCGCTGCTCCACCTTTTTTACACGAGCATTGCTCAAAAAAAAAGGTGAATCACGATATTTAAAAAATGTATTAAAAATATATATATACAATGTATAACAACTGTATTTGTAAAAAAAAAATTAAATAAAAAAAATTAAAAAAAATAAAATATGTGGCTATGTCTTCTGGTTCTACTGTATGTCTTCCCAGGTATCTGAGCCTAGTTCCCCATATTATTATTGTCACCATAGGTGAATTGGAGTCTCTTCATCCTCTTCACATTTTCTGCATATATTGGTGTTTTCCACTCCCAATATCTGCATGTGTCTCCTGAGATGGCAGTGTCCCGTTAATAGTCCTACCAGTTCCCTCAGCGAGTTTCTGTCCATATCGAGTAGTTTCCTGGTTCGTCTAGGGTCCGGTCCACTTATGAGAACTTTAGATTGTCTCATTCCGGGTTTATTTATTTATTTATTTCTATATAATATTACAGCGTTCACATAAAGTTATTAATATTTATACATAATAGCTAATAACATAATTTATGAACTTTTTGTTGTGTTGTGTGTAAGGTAGGTTAGTGAATGTGAAGGGTGCCCTCTCCCATTCTTTGCAGTGCTAGGATTTGACCCACCTATCGATATGTAGTTTTGTGTGGCAAGCTGCTACTCCTACGGCCGGCTCGGATCCCACAAGTGGTGCTTTCGCCCCTTTCCTTGCTAGTTCGTCAGCCCACTCGTTGCCCTCAATACCTTTATGTCCTGGTACCCAGATCAGGGTTATTTTATTCATGGTAGTGGGTTCTGTAAGAATAGTCCTGCATTCCATCACCAGTCTAGAGTCGCATCGGTTACTTCCCAGTGCCATTAAGGCACCCTGGCTATCAGAGCATATGCTTATGTTCCTATTCCTGTACCTTATGCGTATATTCTTCTGTGCGCAGGCCAAGATGGCTTTCATCTCAGCTTGAAACACAGTACACTGTGTTTAAGGGTATTTAGTAAGAATGTATAGTTTGTGTTCTGAATATGTATGTGTAATTTGAAGTTGATAAATCGTAAAAATTTGTGCTGCACACGTTCAATATTTTATTGTATGAATTTGATAGTATGGGGACCACACTACAGAATTGTATTCTAACAAGCTGCGTACTAGCGACAAATACACGATTTTTATAACTTCCAACGAATCGAAGTCTTTAATAGTTCTGATAATAAATCCTAGTGTCTCCATGGCTTTGTTAGTTATTTTTATGTGATTTATAAAATTATGTGATTTATAAAATTTTATTGGGTATCAAACTAATTGGGTAACTCCGAGGTCCCTAATTTTGTTGACTTATTCTAAGATTTTTTAAGATAGCGGGAGTTTTGTGAGAAATCACCCCAAGAGCACATCATCAATAAAGCCACACAAGTCCACTTTGCTTTCTCTCATTACTCTTATGAAGATAATAACACCTTTTTAATTGAATTCTTTGTTATCTTGCATAATAGTGTATTTTGAAATTGAATTTATTGCTATATTTAATTGATTGACCTGATTTAGCTGCTAACATCTCCTTCACTGTTAATTTCAAAATGATTGCTATTGAAAGAAAATGTGGAAATAGATTATATTGCAAAAACTGTAAGCTTGAACAAAGTTTTGACTCACGTTCCTTCTAAATAAAAATCTAATTTTATTTTATTTGTATAATAATTTTTTTTTTTTTACAATTGTTTAGTTTCAACCCCTGCAGCAGCCGGCAAACACCAACTTGCGGGCAGGTCCCTCAGCCCCCGTGGTGCCTCCACCGGTTGCCGGCCCAGTGGGGAGCCTTAGCAATGCCAACTTGGCAGCCGTCTCCCGGCGCTCCAACGTGGTGAAGGAGGTGGAGCGGCTCAAGGAGAACCGCGAGAAGCGCCGCCAGCACCAGGCTGAGAAGAAGCAGGAGAAAGAGGCCCTGATGAATGCGGACCCTGGCAACCCCAACTGGGAGTTCCTTTCCATGATCCGCGAATATCAGAATACCATCGAGTTCAGGCCGCTGCGGGGGAACGAGGCCACCGAGGACCACCAGATCACCGTCTGCGTCAGAAAGAGGCCGCTCAACAAGAAAGAGCTCAACCGAAAGGAGGTAGATGTTATCAGTGTTCCAAAAAAGGACCAGATGATTGTCCATGAACCTAAGAACAAAGTTGACCTTACGAAATATTTGGATAATCAACATTTTCGATTTGATTATGCATTTGATGAATCATGCAATAATGATATAGTTTACAAGTAAGTATGCTTAATCCTGTCTAATTAAGTAATAATGTTTACTGTTGCTGGAATAAATGTATTGTTATATTTGAATATGTTTTTTTGACAGATACACAGCAAAACCCCTGGTCCAAACAATCTTTGAGGGTGGGATGGCCACCTGCTTTGCTTACGGCCAGACCGGCTCTGGTAAAACCCACACAATGGGAGGAGACTTCAATGGCAAAACTCAAGACTGTAAAAAGGGGATATACGCCATGGCTGCTAGAGACGTCTTTATTTATTTGGCTAGTCCAAAATATAAACAATTAAATCTTATTGTGTCAGCATCCTTTTTCGAAATATATTCTGGAAAAGTAAGTACATATCCATTTAATAACATTGCCTCAGATAAAATGTTCACATATACTTAGTGAAGCGTGGCAAGATCGCTTATGAGGTGGAGCAATATTTTTTCTTTTATTTTTTGAAGTAATGCCTACATGAGTCACAATTGCATTGCAAATTATATTAAATAAATAATAAAGTTATATTAAATAAAATTCATTGGTACAATTCGACTAACTGACAATAGTCTTCCCTCTGGAATTGCCGATGATTTTTCTTTAACTGTCTTTTTCTGCCAGCATCTTGAGAACATGTCCAAGTCATCTGAAACTTCCTATAAAGAGTGTATAGATACAGGCTTCGTCAAGGGCGTCGCCAAGGGGGGGCAGGGAGGGTCAGCTGCCCCCCCTAGAGCTTCTAAAAAAATTCTGGCCATGATGAGTGTACACAGAAAACTTATTCATGGAAAAGTAGAAGATTTTCATAATAAAGTGGTCGAGAAGTTTACAAAAAAACCCCGAAAATTATGTTTTAATTAACCTAATCTTTGTCGATCCTTATATTAAAATTTGGTAATTACAAAAAAATACACTGTACACTTATTTAAAATCAAACTCCCAAATTATTTTTATTGATTTTTTCTATTAAATGTAATACCTAACTTATTTACAATTTTTATTTATTGTACAATCAAGAGCTTGTGTATCTTTACAGTATGTTGGACTCTGTATCGTTTATTACAATCGCCGTAGATGTAAGGCTCGTATTATAAGTGAAAAGCTTCATGTGCTCTCGACTTTACCTACAATTCATACTTTACTCATTCTCCATATCAACTTGCCCCCCCCTGGGCTATCGGCTGGCGACGCCCTTGGGTTTCGTAATTGTTATTTGAATGATATTCCAATGGCATGATTATGGTTGCAGGTATTTGATCTACTCGCTGACAAAGCTAAATTAAGGGTACTGGAGGATGGCAAGCAGCAGGTTCAGATCGTTGGCCTGACTGAGAAGGTGGTGGACAATGTTGACGAGGTCCTCAAACTCATTCAACACGGCAACAATGCCCGAACCTCTGGACAGGTAATTATTTGTATTACAACCTACTGCGTGGTTTAGATTTTAGAGTTGTAAGGGTTATTCATTCCTATTTCAGCGCAATAATAAAAATATATTGGGAAATTAATCATTTCATGAAATTACAGACAATGCCAGTTTGGGTGGAAAAATGATATTCAGCTGTTGTAAGGCATTTATGCACTGGCCAAACATTTGTTATAAAACTAAAAAAATATTCAGTCCATGACAAAAACAAAAAACAAAAGTTCAGTGTCGTGTTGTATTCAAAACAAAACCGATAGCATCACAAAGTTTGTAACAGAAATGTGTTGAATACAAAAAATACATTTATTTACAAAAATACGTAAAGTTATGCAAAGTTTTGCAACGATATTGTAGCTATCGGTTATATTTTACAAAATTTAATAAGTTGTTGCATCAAGTTATCACAAAACAATTATATTTTTGTAATTTTTTTTTGTTTGCTAACAATGATAATATTCTATACGCCTCCATTGAGGAGCTGGATGCAATAACAACTTAAAACACGCTCAAGTGGTTTCTGCTCCCATCGTCTTTTACAAATTATAAGTAAATACAGCCCATTTCAAAAAAGTTTGATTGCTTTTTACTCAAAACTACAATTTTAATCATAATTATTATTGCATCCAGCTCCGAAATGGAGTATTTTTACAAAAAATGAATAAATACCGTTAAAAATGTGTGAAAGATTTAAAGTTAATTTTTTTGATTCTGATCATTGTACTGAAAATGAGTAATTTAATATTTTCATTCATAATTATGGATTTGAAAAACCCCACATTCCGAAACGGTTCCAACCGGCTACAATTTCATTATGACAAGGAAAACGCCAATGGCTGGTTAGACGGCTGCCACCAACGTTGTCCTGTGTGACGTCAACGATGCCGAATTCGCGAATAAAAACTAATATGGCATTTTGGCGGCAAATCGAAAATGCTACATTTTAAATCATTGTAGAGAATTTATTCGTCGCCATAAAATTTGTTCATTATTGTAATTTATTCGTGATTTCAAGAATTAAAAAAAGAAACAATGAAAGTACCTACTAATATAAATATTGTAATTTTAAAAATTACTTTATTTTTTAACAATATTTCATATCTTTATATCACCATATTTTCAGACATCTGCCAATTCCAATTCATCTCGATCTCATGCTGTATTCCAAATCTTGGTGAGAACACCCGGGAGCCATAAGGTACATGGCAAGTTCTCCCTTATTGATTTGGCTGGCAATGAAAGAGGAGCCGATACATCTTCAGCCAATAGACAAACACGTGAGTCATGTTTTGAACCCCTATACATACATATTTCTATTATATTATACATAGGAACAATTTATATGGCATTCTTTTTTTTTTAAACATTTACCGATCAGTACCTTTCTTTTTTTATGTAAATACCGCATAGATCTGGAGCCAGCGAGCCTGTGGTTGTAACCCAATGTTATGTATGTTGTGAGGCTGAAGGTAGTGGGGAAGGGAAGGGGATGGGGGAGGAGGAAGGTGAGGAAGTACCTGGCTATTCAGATCTGGTCACCAAAGCCATTTCAAGCAACGTTTCAATTCTGAATGGTGGTCTTACACCAGGGCGATACTGAGACTATCTTCCACTCTAAAACATCAAGCCGCAAATATACTTTATATTATTTTTAATGAATTAATTGTGAAATAACACAAATTAATCAAATCAAATTTATTTGCGCATGTCCGGTTCGAACCAACAACCTTTGGATTGCAAGTTGAGAGTCTTTATAGGGCAATTAATTCAGATAAGTAAGTCACCTGTTCGTGACCGAGTCACTGTTGGAAATGCTTTCAAAGAATGAATAATGTCTTGTCACGTTTAAGGCTCAGGTTTTACGGTAACATTTTGGAAATTTATTCAGTAATGAGTGGACATTTGAGGGGAGAGGTCGCGCGCTCGCATTGCAGTTCCGTCAAGCAATTAATGGGGAAATGGGTGTTATACAAGCAAAGTAGAAATTAAATAATTAATTATTTTATCGTATAAAAATGAATGTTTCTTTGTTTGTTCCTCGTGCGGAACCTAAAGCATTTATCCGATAGCGATTTGTCGTGTATGAAATTATTTCCTATCTAGCGTTATGAAATTATTTCCTATACCATTTATCCGATTGTGATGAAACTCTGGTGAGTTGTTATGTGCACACCCGCCAATGTTTCTATAAATAATAGTGAGCTCTGGCGTCATGAAATTTGTTAAAAAATACATAACAAATTAATGTTTCTTTGTTTGTCCCTTATTCGGTACCTAAAGCATTCATCTGAGTGCGATGAAACTTTGGCGGATTTTTCGTGTACGTGTACATGCCCTTGAAGGTTTCTATATATATTATAGTGCAAGTGAGCTCTAGCGTTATGAATTTATTTCCTGTACTATTTATCCGATTGTGATGAAACTTTTGTAAGTTGTTAAATGCACACCTTCGTAATTCCTTATACGGTACCTAAAGCATTACTCCGATTGCAAAGAAACTTTAATGATTTGTTGTGCACATACCTTTAATGGTTTCTATATGTAGTGCTGAGCTCTGACGTTATAAAAAATTTCCTATACCATTCATTTGATTGCGCTGAAACAATAGGTGATTTGTTGTGCACACGCCCGCGAAGGATTCTATATACATATAGTGGTGAGCTCTGACGTCATGAGATTTGTAGAAATAATTACAATATTTCCTTCTCATCCCCATTCACCTTCAGCCACACAACATACCCCAATTGGGGATGCCATAGTCTCACTGACTCCAGACGGGAGCAGGTGGGACGTTTGTAAGGTATTCATATAAAAAAGGATTGGCGGACGTATGAATCCATCTCTCCCACAGCGGGGCAAGGCGATGAGTCGAGAGAGTCAAATAAATTTTGGGTAATTTGTACACGAGCTGCCAATAAGAAGGAACAGCCTCGGGAGCACACGTGCTTCAAGAATTATTCAGGGTCGTCTACCGCGATGGAATCCTTGTTCTACCGTTATTTCAGACATGGAAGATGCTTCAGAGAGGAACTAGCGTCATTGATCCCTTCAGCACCGGTGCAAAGTGGGGAAACACGCCAAACATATATACACGGTCGAAATTTCTCACATGAGAACGGGTCGCTTCTACCACTCGTTCTTGAGTTCAACAGCTCAGCTGTGAAACGATTTGCCGGCCTCTGTGTTTCCTCCTTCATACAATATGGGTCTCTTAAAGACAATTTTTCTCCGGGCCTCCTGTGCGAAGTTATATATAAAAATAAAAAAAATATTCTACTATTATTGTTGAGAGGTTTAAAAATTCCGTACGACTAACACTGTTTAACACAAGTACTAAAGATAAAATTAATATCATTCTAAAATCCACAAGTCTTGGCAATTTTTGTAGGATATTATGCTGAATATTTGCATACCAAGTTTACATTTAGTTGATTTTATATCAATTTGTATTAAATTTTGTGATTTTTCATTTATGTGCGTCATTCTACTTTTTGTTTATCTGATCTAATATTTTGAAATATATTCTTTCTTGAGTATGAAAAAATTTGTCGAAATAAACTTTCAAAAACAAATCCACCTTTTGTCATTTCTATTGCACGTACTTAAAAATATTTGTCCCAACTTTATTTTATGATCTCCCTTTATTCACACCCATTATTTTCCGGTAATATTATAAATACAGTTATTACCATTTTATAAACCATTCAATCTACGTCAAAACACCATTAGATTCAAAGTCTCATTGAGTAAAAAACGGAGACGTCAAAAAAGGTTCAGGCCGTAAAAGATGTTTCTATCTATCCATTCCATTGCTAATATGATTTTTTGTCTGTCTAGCTGTATCCATTATCTAGTAAACAAATTTAAATTTTATAGAGCAAGTGTATTTTTTATTTCGTACTTTATCAAAATGCTAAATGGTTTACCAATTTGGTGTCAATCTTACCCGAGTCTGCCCCATAGACGGCTAAAATTGTAGTTCGCTAGCGGGCCGTACAAGTACCAAAAATACCTAACTGCAGTCAAGCCGAGTTTTGATACCCCCCCCCTTAAGAATAAACCCAGCAGAAATTGGTAAACAATTGTAAATTGGTTAATTAATAATAAAAATAAAAATAAATTAAATTTTATGTAATAATGTTTTATAATTGTCTTTCAAAAAATTGATTGTATGATTAATGTTTTATGAAAATATTCACCCATAAACTCACTTGCAAAAGCGATTGTTATAATTTTGTCATTTTAATAATTTTTAGCTTTTATAATACATAACTTTTTTGCTCTAGCTCCACACAAGAGGCCCTGAGGAAAAAAGTTCTTCAGGGACTATGTCATCTTTGGAGATGCTGTTTGGAGGATATTTTTAGGGAAAGGAGGGAGAGGAAGTGGGTATGAGGATAGACGTATGAATGGGTATGAGGATAGACGTATGAATCCACCCCTCCCACAGCTTTGCAAGGCGATGGGACGAGAGAGTCTGGCTGGCGAGGTCAAAAGGTCTCCCCAAACCAGTCTCTCTTGATCCGGCCTGCCACGTAGTAGGTGGGAAAATGCATCCGCCACCAGGACCTAGACAAACCTCACAACATAAACCCGGGCACTGTTAGTCACCAAACGTAGTGAACCACTTGGGGTGACCTATAGCAGGAGTACCCCTGTTAAGGTTATCCAATAAATGGTTCCCGGAGCGAAATTACCCGTAACTGCTTCCCAAATTGAATATGTACTTACATTGGTTTATATGAAAAATTGACAAATTTCACCTTTTTTTAAACAATATTTTTTAAGCAAATTATATTGAATGAAAATGGCGATCTATATATTTTTATCCTTATAATAAAGTTTTTAATTTTGATAATAGGAATGGAGGGAGCAGAGATCAACAAATCTTTGCTGGCTCTCAAGGAATGTATCCGCGCCCTCGGCATGAAAGGTGCTCATCTGCCCTTCCGAGCCTCCAAGCTGACGCAGGTCCTGAGGGATTCCTTCATCGGAGACAAGAGTCGCACCTGCATGATTGCCATGATATCTCCTGGTCTGAGTTCCTGCGAACATTCACTCAACACTCTCCGATATGCTGATAGGTGAACACACCATCTTGTTTGTGAAGACATTGTTATCACCAGAGATTTGCAAAATGGGTACCCAAAATCATTTGAAATCCAAAATGGAAATGGGTGAAAACATTTCCATTTTAATGTGCAAAATGATTTTTAGAAAAGCATTTCAAATGCAAAATGCAAAATACCTATTTTCGAAATGCATTGAAAATGCAAAATGTTTTGTCGGATCAAACAATAAAAGGGTAAAAAAAAGTAAAATACTGGATAAACTAACATAGTATTTCTATTCTAGCATATGTTGGTTTTGGTAAATATTCCATAACTGCCACACTTTTAATAGACTTAGAAACAGATTTTGAAAATTACACTACTTTTCAATTTAATTACTTCAAGAAACAAATAATTAGGTTTGGATATAGATGGTAAAAATTGCATTAAAATCTCATTTTTATTCAATTAAAGTTCAAAATTTTCCGTATAAAACCAAGAACCTTGGTATAAAACGATCCCTTTGCCGCCATTTTTATTGTTGTTTGGATTTGATATTTGTGAAGTTTTGTTCCAATCTAAATACGCATCAATTACTATTATTAAGAGCAGAAGGAAGACATAAACAGACAGTTTGACAAAAACCGCCGAATTTTACGCATAACTAATGTTGCCAGCTTAAAGAAATAGAAACTACATACTATCAAAAATTTAATATTAGAGTGTCCATGGCCCATTTTTTGTAATGGTATCACTTATTTTGCTGGGCTTCTACTAGGGAGCAACTTAACAGACATAAATATGAAGAAAAAAAATGTGTTGAGATAATAGGAAGAATGTTGCAAAAATTCATTCAAAATGCAAAATTTAAAATGGAAATGGGTGAAAAAAAAAACAATTTAAAATTCAAAAATATCCATTTTGCATTTACATTCGAAATGGATTTATTTGAAATAAATTACATCTCTGGTTATCACATAGTCAATCAGCACCATTTTGTTTTTTTCTTTTATATTTGACAGCTTACGACCAATCACTTACTGGCGAAGTGATCAGGTTGAGAGTGCCCGCTCTGTGATTGGATACTTTTTACACAGAAAGAAAAAATTCCTAGAGTAGAGAAAAGACATTGATTTGCGCGCCACCCGTAAGTCGTACCCAGGGCCGAATACCATCCGATATTTGATCGGATACTTTTGTTTGAATTAGGTAGGTACATAGCCTGTAAACGCATAGCCTATTTTACATTTCAAGTTAGGTATCTACTCTACCATCTCTATTTGTTGAGGATGAGATTTGAGAATTACCGGTCTACAAAATTCATACATCTATGGTCGCTCTCCACATCGCCACCCATTGGACAAGGATTCTGACAATCATATCTTTTTTGAAAAAGTAACTAGTTTACTTATATTGGTGATTAAATGCTTGATTTTGCTTATCGGGTTATTCACGATCGATCCGGGACTGGTTTATCAGGGTTCTTTGAAATGTAATTGGCAACTAAATGACAGTCGGAATAATTAGTAATTGTGAATTCTGATCATTCTGTATTCTGCTCACAGTGTTTTTTATAATTTATGCTTTGTTTTGAGTAAATGAATAACATTATTATTATTACAGAGTAAAGGAATTGGCAGCCAATGACCCCTCAGGGAGGCGAGAAGGGAATGGCAATGGCAACAACGGGAATGGAGACAGAGACAATGATATTGACATGGAAACCAATCATCGTCAAGAGAATGACCTGGCACAGTTGCGAAGTCTTAATGTGAGTCATTATCATTTTAAAATGTTATTCGATCAATAATGTAATTTATTGTTGCAAAATATTTTGTTCAAACCTATGCAACATTATAATAGCTTGCTCGTCAGTAAACAGACAGCCTTTATCAACAATTTCAATAAACTTGCTGGAGATTATTTGACACTTTGGCTAGCAGAATTTTTGGCAGAATAAGTTTTTAATTACATTGTTTGATTTTTGGGTTATTAAAACGGTAGCGCCTCATCCTCCTTCTTTAGCTAACGCTTTGTACAATCTTGCAATGTCCGTTATCAGGACAGATGGAATATTTGTAATGTCCGGTCAGTGGCTGAATTGGCACCGTTTTTGGTTCCCACCCAGGTGTCCCATGTTCAATTCCTCGGCTGGCTAAGTCCTCCATCACAACACAAACAACATTTTCCGCTCACTGTGGTGGTAGTAGGAGATTTTCAAACAGTGTCATATGGGTTGTTCGTAACCCGGGAACGTTGTCTTTCTTTTAAAAAAAATAATGTTTGCATTTCCAGGAAGGTGATATGTCGGCCGACATGTACACATTCCACGAGGCCGTGTCCGCGCTGCAGATGGCCGAGGAGGAGGTCCTGGACAACCACAAGGTGCTGACAGAGTACATGGCTCATGGCCAGGAGCGCTCCATCCAGCTACTCAACATGACTTGCGACGTGGACTACGACCAGGATGGTAAATATACTATTCATTTATTTTTGCTCTACATATTATGGTTTATGTGCTGTATGATAATGTGCTATATTGCTACATATGTGTGGTTTATTATCATTGGTACCATATTTTACTGTGTGCATACTTTTTAGTAAGATTCAAAGATTCTAAGACCATTAATTTAAAATGATTGTGATTTATTTTTGAAGTGTGCCGTGGTGCGCTTTTTTATTTAGCATCGGGGCAAATGTGTTCTAAATTTTGGCTAATGAAGAAGGAAGAATAAAACTGAAAATACCCCAAAAATAAATCAATATATTATTTTTGGCTGTGAAAATCTTAAATCATATCCCAATAGTGAAAAATGTAATTTATTTTCTTAACTTTGAAGTTTCTCAAGTATGTAATGATTTTTTTTTGTCAGTTATGGAGGTATTGCTTTGCTGTGACTCTGATATAATAGTATTATGAATATAATTTTTTTTATGATATTCTCAAGCCAGATTTTAAGTTAGATTTTGGTTTAGTAGTTAAAGTTTTGCCGATACCTATTATCTTTAATTATTATAGAAAAAATGATCCAACTACATATAATTAATCATTTTTAAAATATCCTCGGAGAAACTCGTAAACAACAGTAAGTACTAAGCTAATTAAGAAAGCATTCGCAACCAAAATATAATAATATTTGGGCAATTTGTGTAGCTCCATTTTTGTAAAAAAACACCTTAAGGGCACTCACCATGTTTGCTAGTGTCTGTAATTTCTAAGCAAATCATTCTTTGTTATTATTTTACGAAATCTGATTCTTTAGAGATGCATTACATTCTTAGCATGTTGTCTGTTTAATTTTTGCATTTTGTGTACTTCTTTTTCTTCAGTTAAATATCACAAAATTATTGTGCTGTAGAAATGAATACTTATTATACAGGGTATAACAGCGCATACCCTAAGGATTTTAACCAGCGATTCCTGAGCATATTTGGAGAGAAAATGTAAATGTCATTTTCTGTCTGATGATAATTTCTTTCTTCGTAAGAAGCAATCACTTTATGGTTAGGCATTATATTTTAAATAAAACAAACACTTAGTATTTAACCACGTATATTTATTATTTGATATATCGACCGGTTTCGCTCCGACCGAGCTTCATCAGGATATAATAATAACTAAATACTAAGACAGAGTTGTTGGTTATATATAGGTTGAGTGGGAGAGGGAGAAAGAATATTACAAAAGAAACATAATTAGACAGAGACAAATTCTTAGAAAGAGATAAAAAGGATTATCAATAAGTGGAAGGGAGACAACAATATATGTATATCACATTTACATTTATAAACAACAGTTACTGGTAACTATATGTGTATCACATTTACATTTATAAACAACAGTTACCAGTAACTGTAAATGTGATACACATATATATATATATATATAGCGCTTCATCTCGTTCCAGTTGCACGGTACCACATGATACAGCGCGTGTATCACATCATCCCGTCCCGATGCGTAGGAGTGGTATCAGTGGCCACGTGTGATAAAATGATGAAATATTTTTTTTAATAGAAAAAATATATAATTGGACAGCAAAACAACATGTACTTTTTGTACTCCAAATATGCTTAGGAATCGCTAGTTAAAATCCTTGGGGTATGTGCTGTTACATCCTGTAAAATCCTTGGGGTATGTGCTGTTACGTCCTATAAATATTAACTGCCTGTCTTTTTGCATGATGTGCATTTTCATATCTTTCACTTTAAATAGGTAAATAATAATCTATCCACCATAAACAACTGTAAATTAGGGTGCAGAGACCATTCACAAAAATATCAAGAGCTTTTGAAAGTCAAGCAATATGAAGTTAGACTCGAGGAACTAAAATTGCCAACATTATAAGAAAGATATAAAATTGAGAGATTGAGACTTTCAAAATTTTATCTGGACATAGTTGCCCTGGTATTCAAGAAATCTCCACCACCAAGACAAATGTAAATCTCCGTGGACACAAATTTTTTTTTAACAAAACGCCTTTTGCATCCAATCTTAAATAGTGGAGGAAGCATGCAACAAACTTCCACAAAAAATTAACAAAAATTGTACCATCAAAAATTTAAATCGATTTACAGCTCTATTGGATTCTCATTTGGAGAGAATAAAAGATTTACTTATTGTGAAATTAGACACAAACGCGTCAGCAGAATGCTGCCTGTTTATTAAATAAAAAAATTATTATAAGTTATAGGTGTTCTTGGGTGTTGTAATCAATTTATTATAACTCAATATAAAAT
The DNA here is from genome assembly GCA_951813805.1 of Limnephilus auricula. Taxonomy (NCBI): domain Eukaryota; kingdom Metazoa; phylum Arthropoda; class Insecta; order Trichoptera; family Limnephilidae; genus Limnephilus; species Limnephilus auricula. Next base: position 13,169,584 of record OX638390.1, on the reverse strand, counting down.
TACATTTTAATTTCTGTAATATGTATTCTTTCTTTTCTTTGGGCTGGTTATCCCTTTCCGACCGGCTTCGTACGAGCGTGAGTTTGAGTTGAAAAAAATACTGACAGAAAATAAATCTGTTTTTGGGAACGGAAACGGTGTCGATCGAATGTGAGGAAGCTGCTTATACAATACAGAGTACCTTTAAGCGCGCGTGTTTCGAGCAGTAAGTCGCCCAGCCCTATGAGATCGTAATTAGCGCCCTTGAGGTGATTTTTCACAAAAACGGCGCTATACAAGTCATCCAATTATTATTATTATTATTAGCTTTACTAGTGTGGCCCATCAAATTTTGGACATTTTTTCTCGATCGGAAAGGGTTATGTCATGTTCATATGCACGATGTTTGTGTTATGAAGTCTTTTCATGTATTTGTTCTAAATTCAGCTACTGTGGGGGTAAGCAGAAAGAATTTATTTGTAACATTGTTATGGGACTCGAGAGCCACCCAATACAAGCCTATTACTTAAAAAACCGAGGTACTCATATTTCCTTGCTAAAAATTTCGAAAATTTATTAGTTCTGGATTTGTTAGTTCGAAATTTGGTTTTTAAATCAAGAGATCAAGATCAGAGCAATATGTATTTAGCCTTACGCTTGGTTAATAATGCTTCTAAATCATGTAGCAACAAATACAGTATGTAGATATTGTAGGCGAGTATGTAATTGTAACAGAGTGAATATAAACAGAGTGCCTTACAGATCAATCAAGAAAGAGAAGCAGACGGCCGAGGGTGCGGAGGAAATCTATCAAGTACTCGAATTACCGCTATGACACTATGATAGGTAGATGTCCATTTCCAATGTCCGCTTTCACTAGCACCTAACATACTGTCTAACATGTCTAACTGTCTAACTTTCTAACTGGTTGGTGGTCGGTCGGTTAGTTGGTTGGTTGGTTGGTAAGGCAAGCCAAGAAAGAACTTATCGCCCATCTGTCTGTTTCAGCGTACGCGGCTCAGTGGGAAGCCCTGCTGTCGGAGCAGATCCAAGTCCTGGCGCAGTCTCGGGATCTAGTAGCCGTATTTCGATCTAAACTGGCAAACGAGGAACATTTGTCCAGAAATATCCAGCCTAACATTCGCTAACAAATGCTACAGTCTTACCCAGTGTTTTTTTCGTAGTGAAATTAATGAATGTGAGATCGTAATCACTAAGTTAATCACAATGTAATCTTTTTCCATATTGCAATTAAACATTAATAAATGCTAAATATTTCTTTTTTGTATCTTAAACATTAGTTGATGCGATCATCTTTCATTTGCTTCCATCGTTGATGGGATTTTTTAAGTCAATTATTTATCTTTTTTTTATAAACATGTTTAATATTTTAAATCGGTTGTGCATTTTTAGCATTTATCCTGGCTATAAAAGCTTAAAAGTGCCCACTTTATACTAATTGCAATAGGTTAGATATTGATAAAATTGTCTATGAATTTTGATGCACGTTGATCATGTTATTGGAGTTTTAGTAGAGGCATCCTTAACTTTACTAAAGATCTATACAACTGTTTTGGTAGGTACAAGTAAGAAGATCCAATCGATCAAAGCACACGCTTCTCGGCCTTCAAAATTTGCAATTTTGCCGTTGGTTAGTGTGTGTCGCAACACGCTCTGTATCAGAGTAAACGAGATGTTGTCAGATGACACCGATGGTGTGAGGAATTCTTACAGCCAATACTGTCATTCCAAACCAGCAAAAGCTTTGTTAAATGTCAAAACACAAACTTGCATGGAATGGCAATTTCAATACAAATACTGAATACATACTATAAAATTAACTGTAATACTACAAAAGTTAAAATTATCTATAATGTACACCTTAAAGGGTAGAAAGGCATTCAAAATCTGCTCTACTTTGCCTTAATATTTATTTTTATACTTAATCATATTGATAATTTCTTTTTTTTTTATTGTTATGTAATGTTTTGTGTAACATGTAACTAAAATTAAAATGCTTTTTAACATCACAACATGAAATAAACAATGATTATCCAAGTTTAAACATTTAATTTTTCTTAACATAGCTGCAAACATCATTCCACTAGGCTCTTTGAATTTTTACACATTTCTACTGAGTTTTTACAGATGACGACATGTTTGTGGTGTATTTCCGAGATGACATGCCGAGTAGGTACTGCTTACTCTTTATTATCTTAGATTAGCTCACCTTGTACATTGAATTCACATTAATAAACAAACTTTTCAAATGCATAATAAATATTTATTTACAAGGAAAACAAAATTCAATTTTCACTAGTCAAGCAGATTACACAATCATAAAGATAATTAAACTAAGTTTGCCCACGGTGATAAAAATTCTCACTTCAACTTTAAAAAAGATTTTTTCCTCCTTTCAAATAGATGATGAAAATAAGTACATGATTTGCTATGTTATATTATGATAATAGGAAAATATAACAGGTAAAATAGTTTTATTGCACAGTAGTAATAATACAGTATTTGTGTAAATCATAATCAACCATTTACAATATTTTTACCTATTTGAAGTTTTTTTTTTATAGAGAGTACCTCACAAGAGTCCCAACTGCTCCCATCTGGAGCCAGTGAGACTATGGCATCCCCAATTGGGGTATGTTGTGAGGCTGAAGGTAAGTGGGAAAGGGAAGGAGATGGGGGAAGAGGAAGGTGGGGAAGTACCTAGCTTTTCAGATCTAGTCACTAAACACGGCTAAAGTCATTATTAGGCTAAAGCCATTATTAAGCAACGTTTCAATTCTGAATGGTGGTCTTAGAGAGCATACATTAATTATGTGAGCAAGACAAAAATCTCACGTGAGGGGGGGGTCCTGCTAAATTCGCTTTATCTCACCAAGGGGGGGTCTAATTTTTTTTTTAAAGTGCTCACGTAATTAGTGTATGCCCCCTTACACCAGGGCGATACTGAGAGTATCTTCTACTCTGGAACGTGCCGCAAATATAGTTTATATTATTTTTATTAATTAATAGTGAAATAAAACAAATTAATCAAATAAAATTTATTTGCGCACGCCGGGTTCGAACCCGCGACCTTCCGATTGGATTGATCTAAATATTTGTAAAAAAGTTTAGTTTATAATCAATTAACTCTTATTATATCTAATCCAATGGAATAGGATACAAATAATTATTTATATAAAGGAGTGTCTACATTTTTATTCCAATATTAATTAAATTTTGTACACTTGACCTTCAAAACAAGAGGAAGGTCACTGTCTACATTAGATTTCACTTAAACACACTTTAATTAGAAGGTTTATGCTTGGAGATGATACCAATTTGCACTCGGAGGCCATTATGTTGAAAACACTGGACATTGCATGATTTTACATTTGCTACCCCATCATACGTATTCATATAGCATATGATATTCATTTATAAGAAGATTAATGCCAAAGTTGAGGAAATTATTTATTAAGACTTGAGAAATTTTAGGATTCTTTAGGACTGCAGAATTTTTTATGAAGTGACCTTTACAAAAGCTTACAAATAAGAATTTGCTCATATTTTTACACAATTAGTTCTTTACAATGTTGCGGGCAGTGAAGGTGAAAGGTTTTTGACTTTATGGTTAAGGGAACCTACCCATACTATGTGACCAGTTCAGGGGGAGGAGGATCTTCAAAATACTACGCTTGGTTACAATGAGGGGCGGGGACTTAGGTTTTTATCACATAGTCAATATCCTGTAGGGAAATCTCGCTTTTTTCTCTGGTTACAATATATTTTGACATAAATTTTATCTTGATAATATTTTTTCCACTTGTAATTAAATTATACGAATTTATTTATTTAAATACATGATTTATTGAAAGTACATACAGTTTATTGTGATATTTCACCCTCCATGCTAGGGATGACCCTGTGTTATGGCGGGTGAATTTTACAGTTTGGGGATATACATTCATTAGTATTGGTTGATAATTTTCGTTAATTAATACTGTGCACACAATTTTTCTACAATAAAAAAGTTAAGTTTAGCTCTAAATTCCGCCAAGTCTGTGATCATTCTTACTCATGTGGCAGTACATTCCAAGCCTTTTTGACTACCAAGCTAGGCAAATGCCCTATTTATAGCCCCCTTAGGTCCTGACATTCCGAAAGCATGCTCACCGAACGAAACATTTAAAAAAACAAATTAATATCTCATAAATGGAACGAAATATGATTTGAATCATAGTCTTTCATACGATTCAGTTCGTTTATTCCGCATTGCTACTTGTTATATTTATCAATTTATTTTTAATTTATCCATTAATTTTCCAGAAAATTAATAATACATTTTAATTCCAGTAAGATAGATGGCCACCGAAATTGAATAAACACTACTTGATAGGTATTGTGTTATTTACGCCTAAGATGTATATTTATTTATATATTTAATATATATATATATTTCACTCGATGCCGCATGGCATTTGGTGAAATGATTTCTTTTTGGTGCATACTGATGAAGAAGCAATATTTTATTTTATTATCAAACCTAATATAGATTATTGTACCACCACTAGGGGCAATAGTTGCATTATTAAGTAGGATATATATAAAATATTGATATATCTAGTTAACACGTACTGAAAGAATAGGAAGTTGTCGATTTGCATTTCCATACATAATGTTATTTGAAAATATAATATTCTAACAAAGAGATACATATAAGTACTACGTAGGTGCAAAAATTTTCCATTTCGACTCAGTAGTAAGTAATTATTATTCTTGTTGAGCTTTGGGAGTGGCTATGAAAGTCAGTTTTATATTTTTAAAGAACACATTTTTGTTTTACAATTCATAGTAATTATTGTAAAGAGAAATAATGAATGTGTCAGTTTCTACTGACAGTTTGATAAGTAGACTATGTAAACTGTTGTATTATAATACATAAATAAATAATATTATATTTACAGCTCTAACGATCGATTAACTAATAGGCACATAAATAAATAATAATACATAATCAGAATAAACAAAACATTTAGCTATTTTATGGCCAGCCATAAAGGAAAACTTTTATCACAGATAAGAAATGTTGCTTTCTGAAAGAACATTATTTGTGCTTCGGTTAAAGGAATTATTCTATTTTGTTATGTTATGATACATCATCATCTTCAAATCCGCTCCCTTCCCCCGAGAGGATCATGGGCTGCCCGATGGCTGGAACGAGATGAGCAAATTCATTAGTCGCCCAGAGATAAAGATCCAGAGTTTGTTCCGTGGACTCGGCGATGAATCTTACGAATGGTCTTACGTCGCCCTCGTTGGCAGTCTGCAAGTGTTGGTAGTAAAGGTGTCGGTGCTGTTTCAATATTATAACGGGGGGATAGCCCGCTTGCATGAGCAGCAGGTTCATCAGCAGTCTCGAGGTCCGCCCATTTCCATCTATGAAAGGATGTATGTGCACCAACTTGTAATGTGCTAAAGCCGCATACCTGTAACACAACATTCGTAATGTTGAATTCGTTTTGTTTATTCAACACCTTTCACACTAATGTGACCGTTATAAATTAGCATTACGTTACTAATACAATTGTACCCTATTACCATGCTCCACTTTGGTATCAAATTAAAGAATAAGAGTTGTTGATAGAAAATAAAAATAAAGTTTGTCCAGTCTCAGTTTTTTTAATCTCTTTTTCTCTTTCTAATTTAGTGAATGAACACACAATTCAAAATGTCATCACTGGAGAGCAATACTCTGATTTAACTTCAAATACATAACTCAATGAGAAATACTTTTTTTGCAGTATATTTTAATTATTTGATTATATTTTTCATTTGTGATAAAAAAAAAATTAAAAAAAACAAGAAATTTCGGTTCACTTTCGGGATGACTGGACATGCTATTTTTTAGAAAAAACTTTTGTTTACAGAAGAGAGATAGAGAGAACACTACTTGCATTGGGGGTGACGAAAAAAACTGCATTCAAAATTTCTGGACAAAAATGTCATACATACATAAATTATTGTAAATGGCTGCCAGCCGACATTCCATAAGACAAAAGTGAATTTTCATTTACATAATTGAAATTTTAAATACTGTATTTTCCATCGTCCAAATGCAAATAGTTGTCTTATAATGATGTATCAAAAGATTTTTTCTAAAAATTATTTGTATTAAATGTGTCCAGTGATCCTGAAAGTTTACCCAGATTTTAGCTAACTTTCAAAAACAATATGTAGGTATGTATTTTATCAGTTGGTGTAAAACAACGATTATTAATTTCATGTTTGTAAAAGAAAACTGTCTGAATTAAAGTCAAATAACTTTTCACTTCTTCAATAATCGCAAATTCACTTTATTTAATTTAATCAAATAACTTTTCACTTCTTCAATAATCGCAAATTCACTTTATTTAATTTAATCAAATAACTTTGTTTATATACCATTTCTTTATTAGATACAAAATCTACATGTTACGAAAACAATGTACCCTTCATCAGGAAGAGTTGTGTACTACTTGAATACAAGTTATTTTACTTTAATTTATTTTATTACGACATCACAAAGTAAAAATGTATCCTTAGAAGAACCATTCTTTGAAAAATATTTGTTTTTTTTTCTATTTTCTGTGTAACAATGCAATAATAACATTTGTGAATTCACTTTTCAATTATAAAGAATAAGTTTTACCTGACTGGATGCATATCCAAGGCATCATCAGAGTTTAGCCAAAGGAGGAATTGTCCCATGAGCGAGTTAATTAACATGGGTCCCGGTGGTACATGCCCACCTACGTATACTTGAGTGCGCCGGAAATATCCTCCTTCTGTCGGATCAACAAATCCTAAAACACGTCGATGTATCTCCAGAATGTCACTAACTGTTACCGCTCGCATTCTATTCAATAGAGTTGAATTGATATACTTCATAGCAGCGTCCAGTCCAAATATTTCATTGTGTTCATCGATACTTTTTCCTCCGATTGCCAGTCTAGTTTCCAAGATAGATCTTGTCTGTAGGAGAGACATAGTGTTTCCTTCAATACCAACCGTGTGGTAGATGTGTTGGAAGTAGGCCTCCTTCTTGGCTCTCCTCAAGGCAGAATTAGAATCTGGTATAGCAGAAAGTGCATCACGTTTTTGGTCTATTTTCTCCAGCATCTCTTGATCTAAGTTTTCTACAATGCTAGCTGTGCGCTGCCTGTTGGTGAGAGCAGCGGGGTGGTCTGGATAATTGGACAGGGCCCGGAGATACAGCTCATCGGCCTTGACTATATCCATCTTTGTTTGTTCGATGAACTCTCCAAAGTGCGTAAGAATATCCGGGTGCTTAGGAGAAAGAGCCACTGCATGTTGGAAGAGTTTAAGAGCTTTATCCGATTTACCCTGACTTTTCATGTCAAGAGCTGCGTGTAAAGACACAATTGCCTCTGAATCAGATACTCTATCCTTTAGTTTAAGTTTTTCTTCCTTTGGAGGATAAGTAACAGACAATTGGCCAAAATTATCATCACTTACACTTAGTGAAAAGTCATTAGGCATAGGCAAGAATGGGGATCGTTTCGAAACTTGGTTAGAAAAAATACTTTTCAAAATGGAAAAACTAACAATTGCACAAACACATACTGTAAATGCAATAAAAGTTTGCCTCTTCCAGGATTGCTTACGAATTTTACTGGAAACAGTATCTTTTAGCTCCATTGTGGCAGAAATCGAGAACTTTCCCAGAAACATACTGAACCGACTATAACTTTAAAAAATAAAATTATTTATTGGAGATAAAACGGCAGTAAAACACGTCATGCTACACCACACTATTTATTTATGTACCTGAAAGACATAAATAAACCAATTCCCTGAAAGAATTCGACCATTATTCGACTATCTGACACAATATGGAATTCTGACGTTTGACGTTTGTCAATTTTTGTCAATGAAGGACACATCATACATGATCATACCATCATCTGCCAAAAATATTGTCTCTGGTTTGGTGAAGTACGAAAGGAGCATGAACCAAGCCTTTTTAGGGGTTCTGACACGGTCAAGCGGCTTGACGACAAGCACGTAATTTTGTTTTGTTTTCTCAAACTGTTTGATGCACACACAAAGCTGTTTGACCAAAAAAGAAGCATTTACTACTCGTTCGTCGGTGCAGATAATCAAACAAAGTTAATTTGTGTGACTGTGCGGGAAATGGAATCTAACAGAGACAAAGGCATTCTTAACTCTAGCTTTGAGTTTGAATAAAAATAGCAAAAATAAACGAATTTGGTGTCAAGAATAGTACCAGTTAAGACCCCGCTTTACTCAGCTTTGATTAAGCCGGTCGCGAACACTGTCAAAACGTCGCGTCAAACCGTCCCATCAAGATTTTTTTTAAATTAGATAAAAACGTGTGACAAGCACATAGAGACTTAAGTCAAGCATCAAACAAGCATTTTAAACGATCAAAATTGCTTAAGCAAAAATTATTTCAATCCGCTTTATCGTGTCGAAAGCCCTAAATATGTCTGCGCGTTCAAACTATGAACCTTAAAGACCGTGGACAGAGCTTTTCAAGAACAATCTAAAGCTGCTGGTCATTCTCATCAAACAACTAAAAAATGTGCGATTATAATTGCATTAATAAAATAAAAAGTAATTAAAAGCGTTTTTAATTTCTAAATATGTAACAATTTCCAGACATTTTGTTTTTGAAGAGTGTTACTTAATTTTTATTTATCTGCTTCCAGTTTCGACACATCCGTGTCATTCACTAGCAATTAGTTAGTTTAAAGATTGCTAGTGAATGTTATAAAAAATAAATAACACATGAAATTAAAGTCTTCAAAAACAAAATTAAATTTTTTTTTTTTTTTGCATACTTTGCATTATTCTGTCGGTCTGTCCGCCGTGGTTTAAATTTAAAATAGTTCAAATTTCAAGTCTCTCAAAAAAAGTCTACATTCTACATTATGATTACATCTATGGGGATTGGTTTATTTATGCATCTATGTAAACTACACGTGCATTTTGACAGGTTGTCATATTATTTAATCATTTTATGGTTATGTTTTTAATAACTTGATAAATATATCAGTGCAATGTCGTTGTTTGTAGTAAACAGGTAATTTTTTAAAAATATGTTTAAAGCTTTTAAAACTTACTTTTTTATTTTGAGTAATTAAGTTCTGTACATGATTCTATACATTGACTTTCTCAACAACAAATTGAAATCTACGATAATTATTTTTCCGACATGAATAAAACCTCATGAAAAATGAATAATTTATGTTGTTAATCGTTTTAGGTATGAAGAGAATGAGACGGAGGGTTTCGCGGACCAGGAACAGGCTAATCTTCTAAAATTAAAAACATTAATTGAAGCGCGAAAGAAAGCCAAATTACAGCGCATTCAGGACCAAATCATCAATGAAGCAAAAGATAAAGAAAAGGATTTATCGGAACTTGCTCCTCGTGAGGATATCGAAGAAGAAATAGTCGAAGTCAAATCTTCCGCTGTTGAAATAACAGACGCTGCCAATGATCTGGAAATCAGCGAACCGAAAGTTATTCCACAATTCAAAGTCCTTGGCACAAACGAATTTGAAAAGAAAATTAAAGTATGTTTAACCTTTATTTATTAAGGATCACTTTGTTTTTTTACATTAGTTTCCCACAGGAGACCCTGACGAAAATAATTTCCCTCAGGACCTATGTCATCTTTGGGGATGCTGTGTGGAGGGTATTTCGAAGGAAAGGAAGTTCTGGGAAGGAAAAAGGCATAAAGGTTGGGTAGGAATCTGGGGTTCAGTGAATCCAGATCATCCGCCGCCAAGACCTATACAAACCTCACCCCATGAACCCGGGCACCCCTGCTAAGTCACTAAATGTAGCGAACCACTTGGGGTGACCTATGGCAGAGGTGTTGGTTATCCAATAAATGGTTCCCGGGGCGGCGGTACCCATACCCGCCTCCCAGTTAAATTAAATTGACCTATCAGTGGCTGAATTGACATCGCTTCTGGTTCCTGCTCGGGCATCGTGAGTTGAATTCCTTACTTGGCTAAGTCCCCCATCACGATACAAGCAACATTTTCCGCCTACTGTGGTGGAAGTAGGAGATTCTCAAATAATGTCAGGTTATTCGTAACCCTGAAATATGTATCTTTCTTTATAAAAATATATATGTATCTATATATATATATATTTGTATACTTACATATATATTGGTTATAACTAGATAAATAAACTCATCTTTATTGCTGATAAAATTTAGTACCCTTTGATTGAAATGTGTTTTTAAAATTCCTGCTTCTTTAATTGTTGTTATTTTCAAATAATTGTACATTGAAATTTTTAAAACTTTTCCAAAGTCATGTATGTGTCAAACAGAGCATGGAAGTACACAACATTTTATAGCTTAAGTATGGTTAATTTCCTATGCTCTGCTTATAAATCTTATTTGAGATTAAAATGTTAATAATTGTGGTGGGTTTGCACCTAGGGTGGTGCAAGGTTCTCGTGGTCGAGTGGCTTCTACAGATTTTATATTATTTTATAGTGGTGGTAATAAATGATAGAGTTTGGTTCTTCTTACTGAGTTTAATAAGCAAACAAGCGACTAGTATACAATGTGTATCAAGTGGAGATTTCGAGTGAAGAGCGACAATGGACAAAGTACACTCCTTATAGAGTCATACATGCTGTCTCTTTCATGCATACAATCTCTCACATATCATCGAACATGCAACAATCACCACAATAATGATTTCAGGTGAAAAGGGTTCTTCCACATTGGCTCTCCAACCCTACTGCAGTGTCTGTTAATTTGAGAAGTGCCGATTGCGGTGTAGAAAATTTGCAGTTTTTGGATTTCTCCCTGAAAAAGATGTTGATGGATGAAGGAATCAAATATTTGTTTCCTGTACAAGCGCAGGTGATTCCGTGGTTGCTCAGCGAGCATGCAAAAGCAACAGTCTTTTGGCCGCGAGATATCTGTGTTTCTGCACCTACTGGTAGTGGAAAAACATTGTCCTATGTTCTTCCAATTATTCAGGTATTAATAGAATATTATGTATTTACAGTTAACAAATCTCAACTGAAAATTATTGTAATATATAATTAATTAATTAATAATTTGTAAATATGTTTTTTAAATAGTGTTGAGCTTTAAGTACACAATATATGTTTTCTTTAAGGTTCTGACAGATAGAGTAGAAAGGCAAATCAGGGCTTTGATTATATTACCTGTGAAGGAGTTGGCTATCCAAGTTGTAAAAGTATTCAAGCAGTATTGTGTTGGAACTAATCTGAAGGTGGCGCTGGTTACTGGTTCCACTACATTTACTCAGGAACAGATGCAACTTACGAAATACAGTTGAGTGATCTTTTCATTGAGTTTTCATTTATGTATTTCATGTCCTATTCATAAACAGGCGATATTCGCCGCAGTCGTGGGCAGCTAAAACTGAATGGGTATGCGGTATTCTCACTGCTAAGGGGGATTTCGCTTCAGCAATCGGTATCGAAACATTGTTGATTTTCGCCTGTCTAGTCAGGCTCCTTCGTGCCGTCCGTGAATAAATACATAAACTGTAATCGAGCGTGACCAGTGAAAAAAAAATCTTATTATTGAAATGGGTTACGATAGCGCCTGTTTCGCAAAACAAGTAAAAAGAAACCGCATATCCGGGAGGTATAGCGGAATTGGCGGGGTTCTAGTTTCACGCTAACCACGAAAGCTCATACAATTACTCGGCGGAATCCCTTTAATATTTTTATTGAATATAGTTCATTACCAACAGTGACAGCGAATATTGCTTATATCTGAATAGGCCTTAAGTAATGTTTATAAATTTTTTATGTAATGATTTTAATATTATAATACATTTCAGCTGATTGTGGAGGCTGGCAAAGCGAAGTTGATATAATGGTTTGTACCGCGGGGCGACTGGTAGAGCATCTTCAATCTACAAAAGGATTTTCACTGAAGCATTTGCGCTTTCTTGTCATGGACGAGGCTGATAGAATAATGGATCACATACAAAATGATTGGCTCCACCATTTAAATAGACATGTTGAACTGGGAAGTTCTATAATGACAGGGAAGGTTCCACCAGTAAATTTGAATTCATTGTTATTACTGAAAAGACCGCCCCAAAAGTTATTTTTCTCTGCAACACTTTCCCAAGATCCAGAAAAGCTGAAGCAATGGGGATTGTTTCAACCGAAACTATTTTCAGCTGTATCAGAAGTGGTGACTAATGAGGGCGAAGGAATCCATGAAACTTTAGGAAAGTACACCACTCCTATGGAACTAACTGAAAAGTATACAGTTTGTGAAGCAGAAAGTAAACCTCTGGTCCTGTATCACCTCCTGACTGAAGAACGTTGTGAACGAGTATTGTGCTTTACGAATTCAGCCCAGTCGGCTCATCGACTAGCAGTTCTTCTGAGTCATCTATTGGAAGGAGAAATGAAAGTTGCTGAGATGTCAGCTGCCATGAATCGTGGAGCTAGAGATGTTGTCTTGAAGCAATTCCAGAACAGCCAAATAAATATGTAAGTAATTTTACAATGACACACTCATTTAAAGAAAAATCTTCAACCATTCTTTAAATTTAAAGCTCTTAAAAAATATTTTTATTTAACGATTTTAATACATTTTATGTTATGATTTGTTTTTCAGACTTATAAGCACAGATGCCCTGGCTCGTGGAATTGATATTCCCAACTGTGACTTGGTGATATCATATGATCCTCCGAAAAACGTAAAAACATACATCCACAGAGTTGGGCGCACCGGTCGCGCCGGCAGATTGGGAACGGCTGTCGCTGTCTTGGTGCAAGGCCAATTGAAACTTTTCCAGGTACTGTTTGTTGTTAAACCTAAAAACGTACTTCCACAGAGTTGGGCGCACCGGTCGCGCTGGCAGATTAGGAACGGCTGTCGCTGTCTTGGTGCAAGGCCAATTGAAACATTTCCATGTACTGTTTGTTGTTAAATTTGTAGTATCTTCTTATTTAGTAATTAAGAATTGTGACAGTTTGAACTTGGACGAGTGAGAGCCATCAAGAAACGCCCAAACATAAAAGGTATTTGAGGGAGGAAAAAAATTGAAAGCCAGTGAACTTATGGGATTCATTTATTCTGAAGCATTTATATCACATATATATTATACTTATGCAAAAGGGCACTTGAAGTGAAATAGCCCAAACCCACAGTACGTAAATGTTACGTTATCATAATAATATAATGTATGTTATTTAATTGTAGCTATTATATTTCTTACAAAATTATAATCCCTTCACAAAAAAATGAAGGCCGATTTTCTGTACACTCTTGCAAGCTTGTTGTAACCGATATTTCCCAATTTATTGATTAAATATCAACAGCTTTACTAATAAACGTTTTTAAAATTTTAGTTTAACCGCTTGGGCACATAAGCTTGTTTTCACGACAATTTAAAGTAGGTAGACATAGGAATGACGTATGCCCCGTACCTGAGTTATTAAAATGTTATTTTATTTTAGGATATTCTGAAAACTTCTGGAAAATCAAACATCATGAAGATTGATGTGCCCCAAGATGTATTACAAGGATTCGCTGAGAAGTATGAAAATGCTGTGATTGCTTCTGGAAATGAAATAAAAGAAGACACCCACAAACAGATTGATAAAATAAAATCTCTGAAGAGAGGAAGATCGAAAAGTTTTCCAAACAAAAAAGTTAAATGTAGTGAATAAATAAAACAAAATATATCTATGCACAGAGAGAACATACACTTAGGTCATACACAGGCCCAGATAACATAAAGTCTGACTTGTATGTATATTTCCCCTTTATCAAAATGCAAAAGATATTGTACTATGATATACATAGACTCAAAAAAAAAACGGATTTCCTGACTTATGTGTATATTCCCTCGTTCATAGATATATATATATTGATTACATAAATAATTGAATTTTATTTAATAATAATGATATATTATTTCTTTATGCCAATTTGAAAAAAAAAATATTTTCATCGATTCGCTAAAGATTTTTTAGTTCAATGCAAAGATTGTTACGAGGTAATTATAGACTGGATATAGAGATATAAAGTTAGTGGTGGATGTAGGCTTTATTTTTATTTTATTAAAGGGGCACCACTGGTCTCTGTGACCAGGCCGATGGCGCAGAGCAAAATTCTCTTTACAAGGCCGTGGGGGACGGAGCACACTATGGGTAATTAAGGAAACAATTAAAAACCAGTATTAACGAAGAACAATAGATAATGTATATTTCAATATTAAATAAATTATAAGGGTTAAGTTACAGATTGATACAATTAAACAGATAATTAGCTTACCCCTGGATCGAATATTTTATTACTAAAGTCTAGCTATGGTGGAGTTATTTACTATGGAAAAAGTCCACCCGTCCGAACCTCTGGTATTGGTAGAGTCCCCAATGAAGAGTTCGCTTCAACCAACGGACAATGTGGTGTCCTGGCGAGTCAAAACTCTCCGTGGATTGCTGCGACTCCCAAATTCCAGACCTCTCCGTGGATGGCTGCGTCTTTCAAAATTGTTTACAAGCGCTTTGGCTTGTATATAGATTATAAATAGGATTGCCTGCGTAATCTAGCAAGTTATGCATATAACAATGCAAACGCGAGTTGCGCGTGTGGCGTACGAATTTAGTGGAACTTGTTAATGCCGATTAGATTGTTTAGATCCTTATTAGATCACAGCGAAAGCCACTCGTAAGAGAACCACTTTTCTTGATTGTAATTTTCAACATATTGTCAGTTGAAATATCCCGATTTACTGTACGAATGATTCTACATTTTATAAATCAAAAGGGTCACGTTTGACCATTGTTGAGGCGTCTGCCCTCGAAGAAACCTCTACAACAAGTGCCAAGCTTTTTGCTTTTGGGAAAAATTCTGCTATTCGTTCAAAAATAAGAGCATTCACTGACCTCCTTATTTATAAATAATTAACTAACAAAAGGCAAAGTAGTATTTTATTCCTTTTAAAAAGTACTTTATCCACTGTTCTTGTGAAAAGCAATTATAAATGAAATTGGATTAATTATATCATAAAATATGATTCATAACACTAAATACTAGCTGAAGTCCCCATCGTTACCCGGGCTTGTGCATAGTTTCTCAGATGTAGACAGTTATATTTTCACAATAAAAAATAGATAAATTTGTTTTAGACCACTTTCATTTTAATTTATTTTATATCATAGGTTAGTTTTAATATTCTCCTGACGAAGGAAGGGTTCTTCCGAAACTGGTAGAGTTTGATTTAAATTGAAGTGTTCTAAAAGAAATTTATGTATTTTTTTAATTGTTAATTATGATGAGCCACAAATTTAAGTCATATTTTCCTCTTATTTTGAATGTGTGTAAAATTTTATCAAGTACAAAAATTACATCTCTGCATGCTAATGCATTGTTTTTAGAAATCAGATGTATGATCTTATGACCACACACCTTCAAGTATGCTTGACGCAGCATCAGATCTGGCAAACAACAGACGAGAGTGCTATGCAGTACCATAAATGTTATCTGTGGAGTCCACAGACGATGGCTTTGCTGCAATTGGACTATCGTTAGATATTAAAAAAATTAAGAAAGGCTTGAAAACAATGTAATTTATGGTGTAAAGACTAGTTGAAAAAAAAAAGAGAATTATATTCCCGTTTGCGCAAGTGTGCAGTTTGAAAATTAAAGACTTGTGCAAGTCAGGAAACTTGACCAAACTTGTACAATATTCCTCCCACATATCTGCAATAATTGTACTTACACAAGTCTTAGATCAAGTATTCCTGAAGGTGTATGCCGGACCGTAGACATTAATTTTCCTCTTATTTTGAATTTGAAAGTGTGCAAAAAATCTGCTTTTTTGGGTAAGAAAAGGGGATGGAGGATTTTAGAAAATCTCATGTCACAGTCACCTTCCTCTTTTTCTGAAAGTCGAGTGTGGAATAAAACAAATAAAAGTTAGCCATAAGTTAGTCTTGCTTATATAGTACAATAAATTATTATATAACAGAAACTTTTAATACCTTATCTAATAACTAACCATCACCAGAGAGGACGAACCGCCAGACAACTCGGTCTTGGCATACACACCTTGCCTCATTCACGTTCATACATCGTCTCATACATACTCTTCTATTATTCTGACCCTTGACATGACTGACTCAAGTATCTGATTCACTTGGTCGTGCCATGTCTTCTACGAGCGTCCTCGACTTCTTCTACCATTCACATTAGTGTCATATTTTCTCTTTACACTTCTTTCTTTATTCATTCGCTCTACATGCACAAACCATCTTAGTGTCCCTTTCTTAATTTTACAGCATTCCCATTATACAGCATTCAGTCTACTTTCATACTTCTCTGCCAGTTCCATACTTTACTGCCATACCCCAGGTTAGGTACCATCACTCCATTGTGGACTGCTAGCTTCGCTTCTAATAACTTAATTCACAAAAATGTGGTGGGGGTAAATTCATTTAGGGATGGCCCTAGGCAAAAACTAGGTATCCCACAAACAAATTCAGTACATGTCGAACTTAGGAGCGTCGCAACGGTAGGGAATTTTAGATAACAAAATAAACTGTAAGTCTCTTTTGTCATCTGTATAATTTAAAGTAGATAATAAATAATATATCCAACGTTTTTTTTGTAAAATAATATAACGTTTTCAATTCTGCGTGAGAGAATGTATTATTGAATAATATACCTGGCGACTTGGCGTAGTAATGGTATGCCCAAATTTTTTATTTTTAAATTTCAGTTAAAATTATTTTATTTTCAAGAATGAGTTTGTATCCCTCGGAATATTTATTTTAACAAATTAAAAAAAAAAACAAATTCACATGTAGCAAACAGTTTGTGGGTATGCAATGTATGCATGATTATAAATTGCATTGTTTATTAACTTTGTTTATAATTAATATATTTCATTCACCCCACATGAAGGTTCAAGTCTAACCGAAACCGGCTGGATAGAGACATAAAAGTGGAATTAAAACAAAGTTATTTTATTGTCATTATATAAATTTTGTTATTGTGTCACCTTTTTACATTTTCCAAAATAAAATTTGGTATATGATTTCACACAAAATTTGGTAATATTTTCATATGAAATCATTCTACCTCTGTAGAAAAAATATTTTTAATAACCATCGACAACGTTCTCCCAGTTTGTTGTAATGAACCATAGACAGCTCTTTACATGGCTGGAAAGCAACACCATAGATATACAATTCAAAAGAAACAACATGCAAGCGGCCATGTTGTAAATGCCCAACATGGCGTCCGGTCGCGAGGGGTGTGTGTGTGAAAGTGTAGTGAAAATGTGCTAACAAAAATATAAATTAAGTGATGTGTTTTGTGTGGTAGTGAAATGTGTGATTGTTAATGTTGTGAAGTTTAAATAATGGCTCAGGATTTACGGCTTCATTCTCCTGCAGGTGCTGAACCCGTTGTTTATCATTGGCCTCTTACTTCAGGCAATGGCACGGTATGATATCTTTTATAACTGTTGAATAGAATAATTTTGATAATTGGTGTGGTTACGCGAAGTGCTCGATCATATAACCATTCTACATTGTATAATGGTGCCACTAGTTTGCTACTAAACTGTCAAAAATATCTCGTCTCTCTCCCGTTAATTCGAACGTCTTCAGAATGAGTACCTACTTACTTATTCGATTTAAAAAATCACTCGATTTTAAAATCTCGTTCATCGATTCGAAAACCGTTGATTGATCGCGTTTGCATGAGAATGTTTATACATTTGTAGTAGGCTGGAATATTTGTAAACAGTGACGCAATCTTTCCAATTAATAATATTGCAGTGAAATGTAGTTGATGCCTTTCTTTTATTTGGTGCGTGCAGTCAGTGCTATGAGTTATTGACCTCGTGGCGGTGTCAAGGTGCTCATTGCTCGTACTCAATGTTTTGTGTTCATCTCGAGATTCTAAATGTTTATCTCGTTCATCGAAATAAAAATAGGTCACGACATTTTCAATGTTATTTCGAAAATTGATGTCCTTCTGTTATTCCTTCCATTCTCAGTATGAATCGCGGTATCGATTTCAGAAAACCTAGGCTGAAATTTATTTACATTTCTACATGCTCATTATTGAATTCTCGCCTTACTTCGTTACGAAGTATATACTTGTTAGGTATGTGTTACTCAAATAAGTAAACTTTGGCTTATCACTTTATAAGTGCATAGTTACATTATTTGTTAAGATAATAATAACACTATTATCATTGTTACTCGGACGTCAAGATCCATTGAATATTTTTATAGATAAGGAATTTATAATGTTATCTTAGACTTAGAATCTCACGGAGGTATGTGTTGATTGTCAATGTAGTCACAGTCGGGAAACACGCCTAACGCGCGCCCAACATTTGTATTCATTTGACATTGTTACATCACTTCGGGTTGTTTCTACAAATCGTTCTTGAGTTCAACAGCTCGGCTGTGGAACGATTTTCCGGCCTCTGTGTTCCCTACCTCCTACAACATGGGTCTAAGACCCTCCGCACAGCATTCCCAAAGATGACATAGGCATCGAGGGAAATTATTTTCCTTAGCCTGTGTGGAGTTAATGTAAAAAAAAAACTATTAAAAATCTTCTCTACAGAGTTCAATATAAATGGCGGGAAACTACCTATTTATATCTAAAAATATCTTTACCTACTAGGGAACCTATTAATGATTTTTTCCCCCTTATCCATTGCCACTTTATTCAAATAAAACAAATTTATACTTTATAAAGGTAATTAATTTTTTTATTTATTAAATATTTATTAAAAAAATAGGTACCTAATTTCAAAAATAGAATGCTCATACGTTTATATTATGTATTTTTTAAAGTCGTGCATGGTTTACAATTTTCATTCTTTGTTATTCTTTTTTACCAAAGCCTAAATTCTCTCGGAGATGTTATAAAAAGACCTACCGTAGAAAAGAAAAGGGCCTGAGGCCACCCTAAGTATTTTGTAGAGAACCTTTCTAAATATTTTATTATTGAAGATCGTACCTACCTGGCAAAAGTGGCGAGGTTACAATATTTGTATGAAATTTATGATAGAACGTCTGGGAAGGTAGGCCTTTAGATACGTACCATGATGATAACCCCCCCCCTTTTTCGTCTATTTAAGTAGGTATGACCTAGGCACCTCTGTGATTAGATACATACTTACATGATTAAACTTGAATAGACTTTAGGATGGTTGAACGATAGAAGGCATATAATAACAAATGAATAGAAGGGGCAGGTGAATTTAATAGTACGAAAAAAATACATAGGCACATATTACTTCTCAACACATTGGGTCAAAATCTTCACCTGTCAGCCAAGGCTGCCGGTTGAACCCCGGGTTTTTAAAATAATTATTATCCTTTTATCATTTGCTAAATTAAACTAGGACTATTATCTATATTCTTTTAGGGGTCAGCTGTTAATTCTATGGTATTTACATAATAATATAGGTAGGTATATAATGAAACGAAAGGGAAAAAAACGAGTATTTACTGATGTTTTATGTGATTCTTGATTATCAGCGTAGCTAGGTACCTATGTAATCTAGTACATACGTTATTGTTATTATATTATTACGAGTTGAAGTCGTTCCTAAACGTCCGTGACCTTCAAATATATCTCCGTGGTGACCTAATTATGTAACTCTACAAGATTCTTGTCGTGTTTAGGTATCTTTGCACCGATAAATTGAAAATTTTTATACGTAATCAAAGTTTTGTTGATTCTACCTAATGGAACGTAGGTACCTAGATAATATATAGTGTTCTGAATGGTTACATTAATAATTTGAAACTATATTTATCTATGATTAAGTTGGTATTTACGGGGTTAAATTGAGTTAATAATTATAACAGTGTATGGATCGTTTATTTTTTTTTAAATCAGCCATTGAATGCTAACAATTTACTCAAGGAACTTCAGGAACCTACCTAAGGTACCTACATACACAATCTAGTAAATATTATAATAACAATAACCATTGACTAACAATGTATAGATTGTATTTTATTATTGATAATACAATGATTAGATATCCTTATTATCATAATATTATCTACTCACTTATTTATCAACATGGTATAAACTATAAACTTACAAGAACCTATGTTTGCGTAAATAATTCATTGTAAAGATTTAGGGGTGAGTTTATTAGGATGTCATATAACATTAAACTAATTATTATGTGGTGAGTAGGTAACTTGTAGGTGGTTATTCAATCTATACATGAACAATTGTATGCAAGAATTGAAAGAGGCGGGATTGGGCGCGAAATTGAATAATCTGACAGTACGTTGCCTGTTGTATGCTGATGATGCGGTGCTGATTGCTAACAGTATAGAAGATCTGCAGTCTCTCGTATCGAGGATGAGCGAAGTATGTATGTAATGATGAATGTAAGTAAGTCTAAAGTCATGGTGTTTGAAAGAGAGAGTACGAAAACAGTGTGCAATATAATTGTGAATGATGAATACTTGGAGCAGGTGGATGAGTTTGTATATTTGGGAAGTATGTTTACGAGAAATGAGAAGGCTGATAGGGATATTGAAGGAAGGGTAAATGCAGGTAACTATTAATAGAGGACTGAACGCCGTTGGAGCCAACAAAAAGCTGTTCACAGAACCGAAGCTAGCAGTCCACAATGGAGGACTGGTACCTACCCTGATGTATGGCAGTGAAGCATGGAACTGGCAGAGAAAGGATGAAAGTAGACTGAATGCTGTAGAAATCAGATCCCTGAGCCACAATACGAAGTATGTCAAAAAAATACAAATAAATAGTAATTTATCTGTGTGTAAGGATATATTATAATGGCCAACCTTATGATTCCAGAGATAGTCTCATTTTTAATGTCAGTGCCATACAAATACAAATTTTTCTTTAAAAAATGATAACTCCTTCATTTGTACACGCAATTGCTTCATACGAAATTTTATAGCATAGTAATAATGATCAGCAGAATCCATTTCTAGCCAAAAAAAAACTCTTGAAAATTCAAGTCTCTATGTCTACGAAAGGCGATTTTCAGCCCACTGTGCGGCGTGATAGTTAGTTAGAGTAGGTAACTAACATTCATCATAAATTGGGTTGTAATGCAAAACTCACTATTTCCAAAATGGGCGAAATTGAGTTACATATGCAGGCAGACTAATTCGAGGCCAAGGAATCGAATGGCATTATTATTTTCACGATAAAATGACGAAATCCTCCTTATTTTTAACTTAAAAATCACATTGTTCTACAAAACTACCTATTTCCAGCACAGTTTTTTTTTGCCTCTACTAAAAAGTTCAATTTTTGGAAATAGTGAGTTTTACATTATAACCCCACAATTATTATAAACTCAATATGTATTAATAAACCTTTAAATAAATTATTATTTGTGATCAAAGTAGTATTCATATCTTTACAAAAATGATTCCATTTCAAAATTTTTTAAATGTAATTTTTGGCGGGATACTTTCACAATATAAATTTCACTTTATGCGGTTTATTTAGTTACAGTTCGCAACAGATGTTCCTATTGGCCTTGATATTTTCATTGTTACATAATATTTTTTTTCTCATGAGATTACGCGTTCTAAGGCGCTCCGCCCACTGAGGCAACTGAAAACCAACTAAAACCGGCTGTTTTCTCTGTCTTGATTGGTCAAAAAGCTTGTTTAACCATAGATGAAGAACAATCAGCTGACAGCTCGCAACCTAGCAACGGCCGCCCAGGGTAATCAGCCGTGACAGTCGCAAGATGGTCGCAAGTCACCGCTTGCGTTACCATTGACAACGGGGTTTTGTGTGATTGTGTAGTGTGCGGGCCATCACATTGTCATACAAAGACAGTTGAGAGTTTTCAGTTGCCTGAGTGGGCGGAGGCGCTAACTGTAAAGGTAGATTCAGACCGGACGACGTACGTACGCATCGCTACGCCAAACAATGCTTAGCAACCCATACTGTCTTTGTATGACAATGTGATGGCCCTCACACTTCACAATCACACAAAACCCCGTTGTCAATGGTAACGCAAGCGGTAACTCCATGGTAACTCGCAACTGGCACTGCTGGTTGCGGTGGTCGGCCATTGCTAGTTGCCAGCTGTCAGCTGATTGTTCTTCGTCTATGGTTAAACAAGCTTTTTGACCAATCAAGACAGAGAAACCAGCCAGTTTTAGTTTGTTTTCAGTTGCCTCAGTGGGCGGAGGCGCTAAAACATAACTTTTCATTGAAACTCTATGGTTGCTAAGTAGCCCAGATATTGGTAGGCGTAGCGATGCATACGTACGTCGACCCAGTCTGAATCTACCATAATTAATACTTATGAAGGAATTGAACCGATTTTTACATTTAAAAATGTTATATTTTGATATGTTATGTTTATTAAACACTCGTCGAACTGTCAGATTGATAAAAGTTTTGTGTTGCCAGATCTATTGTTATTCTGCAACTGATGTGTGTGTACCTACCTATATTTTGAGTGATTTAATTTGTAAGATAATCAGGTAGCTGAATCTGGTGATCGATTTAACTGAAAATGGACAGTGAATTTTATTGAGTATAGTAATTTAAAAGTGCAATAAACTATTTTTTGAAATACCATAATTCGGAATCGAAACTCGGCTTGAAATGACTTTAAGCATGTTTGGTGACCAGATCTGAATAGCCAACCCTTTTTTTCCATCTTTTTCCCTTCTCACTCCAACAGCTTCACAATGTACCCCATATATTGGAGATGCCATAGTCCTATTGGCACCGATATTCACAAAAGATTAATGTATTATGTCAAGAATTAATAAAATTGACCTTCAATGGATAGGTACTACTTTTAGGTTTGGTTTTTTTTTCTTCATATTTGTGTAAAATGCGTGTATCTATCTGTATGAGGTACCTACCTATCTACTACCGTGTATCAATCAATGCTTCAAGATTTAAAAATGTTAAAACTACCTAGGTATATCATTTTTAACCCAAAGGTTCATTGTAAAAAATATTATTGATTTGTCGGTAATTTATAATTTTAAATGGTAATCGTTTTCAAAGTGAAAAATATATTTATGTAATAATATGTACTTTTTACAGAGAAATATGAAATTTAGATTTTACATGTGACAGTTTAGTATATAAAACCCATAAATAATAGCTGTTCTTCACTATAAAGAATCAAGGTTATTGTGTTTGCTGAGGGAATTTCAATAAAATAGTAAAAATTCCAAGTTTGATACGGAGAATAATAATTCGTGATGAAATTCTATTTACAATTTGGGAGGCGGATATGGGTACAGCCGCCCTGGGAACGATTTATTGGATAACCAACACCCCTGCCGTAGGTCACCCCGAGTGGTTCGCTAAGCTTGGTGACTTAGCAGGGGTGCCCGAGTTCATGGGGTGAAGTTTGTTTAGGTTTTGGCAGCGGATGCGTTTTTCCACCAACTGCGTGGATCCAGAAATACTTGCAGAGGGAGGCCTTTTGACCTCACCAGCCGGTCTCGACCCATCGTCTTGCACCGCGGTTAGTGGGATGGATTCGTATGTCCGTCACTCGTGGACACACTGACCCCCAAATTCCTATCCAATCGTCATACCTTTTTCCTCCCCAGAACTTTCTCTCCTTCTTTTTCTTAAAAATATTCTCCACACAGAACCCTCCCCTAAGGTGACATAGAACCCGAGGAAAATTATTTTCTTATCCAAATTTTTTAGATTTGAAAGATGATTGTCAAATAAAATTTTTGATGTGCAAGTAGATGTGTTCAGATAATCTGCTCGGATCAGATGGACGATGGAATAGATATTTCACAAAAACAGGGCATTAGAAATTAGCCAATTATAAATGCTGATAAATTTAATCATACATAATCTGCCGAAAACTCGTTTAATCAGTCCGGTATAATTATAGTTTAATTATGGACAGTATCTTGAAAAAAATTATAACTTTAATATTTTATTCACTACTAAAAATTCTTATCAAATACTTATTAGATCTATTCGTTTACCGAGTACTGACACCGTTATGTACAGAGATTGTACTTTGTTCCCCATTAATAATAACTAATAACATTTGGGGAAGGGGGGTATCAGGGTGGTAAAAACTGGTACACGAGGACTATGTAGATTTGATGTTTTTAGCAAGTTTTAATTTAAAGAAAAGCTATTTTCTAGTGTAACACATTAGGCTCCGAAAATCGAAAAATTGTTTATGGAAACGGATATAAAACGATTATTAGTGTTATCATCTTCTTGAAGGATATAAAACGGTTTATTTAATATTTTTCACATTGAAAATGGTGTTTCTTTGTTAAGGTGTTTCATTTTAAAAGTATTTATGTACGTATTATATAATGTACTCAGGTCAGTGTGGCATGTCACCGTCCCCACCCACCACCCACCACATAACCACCTCTTTAATGTAGGTCGCGCAACCTATAGGTACAACGAACACCCATGTTTTATTTCTACAGAGTTCAGCCACACGGATCGGAAAATAGATTCCAGTTAAAATTGACTTTCAGAGGCCATGTAAATAGCTACGTATTTTATAATGCATATTCTTTAATTCTCTTATGTAAGGGAAAATTCTGTTATGGTTGTAGGACTACCTACTCGTTATATTGTTTTTTTTAAATACTTGATGTGTTCTGAATGTTATGACTCTATAAATAATAATGTTGTGTTATTTGTTTCAGGATAAACATGACGGTGCCTTAGAAATTGTCGAAACAATTAGGTGAGTACTTAAGTAATTATTATATGTGTTAGTTTGCTTGCTAACACTGAAACCACTGTATTATAAATAGATCAAAAATTTAATTGATTGCTTCTGCCCTTTAGTTTTAAATATGTATTCGTAATAAAATGTACACCGGCTACGTTTGCATTTATTCGTTGCTACATGCAGAAATAGTGTGTTTATTTCAATGCACATAATATTATTCAATGCACAACGGCTAGGTTTTCTGCATCGTATTAAAAAGAAACGTTACTTCGGACAATGAACATAAACAGTATGCACCTAACGGTGACATTACCCGGTAAAACGTAGTATTATATCCATGCTGTGCAGTTTATAGATTAAACTAAATGCAGCGGGCACAAGGCACCCACAACAGGCACTGCTAACTGCTAGCAGAAGCACCATTGGGCCGCTCTTGGCCTACGTGACGACTTTCAGTATAATGTAGTACTTTCATAGTGTTCATTGTTCAACCGTTAGGAGTTATGACTTGAGATTTCCAAGGCCAAGTGTTTAAACTGATGATGTTTTAGGGGTGTTTATTCCTGTCTTGTAGTGCCAATCATCTGTACATCTGTCCAAATCGTTTGCTCTTGAAGAATGAAGAAACTGAACACGTTAAAACACCAAAAACCATGTACCTCTATAGTTGTATAGTTCGCAAAGGCATCTCGTGCTATTCTAACACCGGTCGCGGTCATGTCAGATATCTTTGCTAGTTACTGGTAATCAAAAGTATCATTGAGAGCATATGCAAGATCGCTGCATAATGACTGAGCACTGCAATGTATTGATTCTCCTCGCGTAATGTGTAATATTATCATACTTGTATTATTATCCAAGTATGCGTACATATGACTCGTCGACGTGCATTTCTGCCACTGCCTAGGCTAGAGTGCCAAGCACAAGTAGCTAGTAGGTACTAGGTACTCGTTTGCCGCCGCCCGCGTCTCCAGCCCCAGCCGCTCTCAGCTCACGTGATGTTCGTGTTGGATATTAAGGTGGATAAATAATAGTATACACTGGCCTCATTACGCGAGTTGCGTCACCCGACCAGCCGAGCTAGCAGCAAGCTAACAGCGAGCAGCTAGCAGCTCCAGCCATTCGATGGCTCTAGCCTAGAGACAGAGTACACAGCTGACGTCGGAAACCGAACACTAAACACGGAATGGCGCACCGTGTACTAGATTCTACTACATTGTGCTCGTCCAGTCCACCATTTGGCTCTGGCTTAGGCTTGCCAAAGGCTTCGGAAGCCACTTAATCCTGATCGATACACTTTAAGTTCGTTTAATTCCTGCACTCAGTTATTTCACAGAACTTGAAGAATTCATCAATATTTCAAAGTTAATATTGAAGTTCTGTGAAACAACTGGCCCACAAAGGGAGAAATTTGATGAATTGTCCAAGTTCTGTGAAACAACTGGCACTCTAACAAATGGACTCTGTAGGTACTCGGTACGTACTCGGTACACTGACCTACTCAATGTGTCGAAAAATATACGCATGCAAAAGTGCAAAATATATCTTGAATTTGAATCATTTTAAAGGAATTAAAGTTTGTCTTCTCCAAATTCTAAAGTTCGTCTTGTCTTGTCTGGCTTATAAATAATATTGTAACATAAAAAATGTCGTCATTTCAGTCATTGTTAAAATTTTACATTTGTTGCGATTTAGGTTTTTATCAAATGATATTAACTCGATACACTGTGATTGCATATCACCAGGCAGTGACGCGCTGATTAGATAATATCGAATAATATAACTAACTAACCATAACGCCAATTAATACCTCGCTGTGGTAGACAGATTGGATGGAACGCTGCACATTTGGGCACTGGCTCACTTCTTCCTTCATTTTAAAACATTCTCTTCTGTTCTTTCGACGATATGAACCGACTCGAGGACCCTGAGTTGTCCTCTACTAATCTCCCATCCTTGTGGTGGTAAAGTTGATATTATAATACATAATAGATATATTTTCTCATTTCATGTAATATGGACGCGGTTATTTTTGGTTACAACCTGGGGATATACAGTATACAGCTGTCGATAGGAACACTGATCAATAAATATTTTTTTATTTCTCTCAGAAAACACCAGTGTCAAGGGCGTAAATAAGGGGGGTTAACCTCCCCATCAACCTCAGTATTGCATAGGAAAAAAAGAATACATTTCTCTAAAGTACAATATTATTTGCACCATCTCTTTTATCAACGGTCTCAAAAAACTTTCTAATAATTTTTTAACCCCCTCCACCTTTCTCCCCCCCGCCCCAGGATCGACTCCCCCCCCCTTAGATTCGAATCTCCCTATGCGAATTCTACAACTTTGTCCTCGACCAGTGTTATAGATGCACATATTTCAGTATGTAATAAAATTACTAATAACAATAATTAATTGTAGCCATGTAGTTCATACAATAACATAATAATTTTTCGTAATGAAAAGTGTACCTTATCTTTATTGTATATCATTTATTCGAAGATTTTCAAAGTGGGATACGTAGCATTTTCCATTGTCTCGAAATATAACGAATCGGAATGCCCGCCGCCTGATTCATGCAGTAATCAGCAATTTGAAATGCTAGGTCGCGAGTTCATTAGCCCCGTCTACATTTTATTTTCGTTCTGGAAGTCGCTGACTCTTTGTACTATGTTCACATATCCAGTTTGTTTACACGACTATTTTTTGCGACATGCGAATGTTCGACTCGCGCTTTTTTAGTACAGGTTTTGGTTTTATTAACATCAGAACTGGACGGGCTCATAATAATATAATATTCATGCACAGATCGTTAGTCTGGGCTGGGGCGAAGTACACTTTATATGGAAGCGAGTTGGTCGCGGTGTATGGCCCAGTGCAATGTAGATATATTATACTCATTAGGACGTTGATCGTTTTATTTAAGAGCCATTGGCCAGCGGCTGAGTAATAGAAAATAAAAATAAAAGATACAATAAAGAATAAAAGTTTTAAAAAGCTTGCAAATGTACAGGGAGGTTCCAATGAGAAAGATCGATTATTTCCCGTTCGAATGTTTTTAAATTACAAATTTAATATCGATTTAGTTCATTCAAAACTAGCTTTAATATATACCCACATTCAAGTAAGCAATAAAAATGCTCAAAACGCACGATGATAAATTATTAAATGTCGTGTACTTCTTTAGTATTTTTTGAAGATAAGTATTTATGATTTTTCAATAATGTCTAAACAATATACTTAAGTGTGAAAAAAAAAATCAGAAATATTTTAGTTTTTTAAGACCTTAAATAAATAGAAAAACTGACTTATTTTCACCCCAAAACACGTTCTCGGATTTATTTTTTAATGATTTTAATTGAACTAAAATTCAAATTCTGAAAAGTGTCTTTACTAGATTATGTATTGATTTATTTTGCTGTATGATTATTGATTTGAAATTTGTTTTGTATAATACAATATTTCTTTTTAAAATTGAACAAATCTGCCAACGACCAACGGTTTAACCTTAGTATATTAAAAATAAACGTAGTTTTTGAAAATTTAAAAAGTGCGTTTACCAGATAAAATAACAATTTTTCAAAATCATATTATGTTTTTTTTTTTTAAAAGAGTCAACATGTCTAGAATTTGATTTAAAAAGGACTAATTTCCGATATTCTCTGGTAATACACTCTTAAGGGCTTCAATATCGATAATCCAAATTGATATCTATGGTAACGATGATTGAACTTTGCATTATTAGTTATCATTTTTATCAATATTGTGAATTATATATCTCATATATTTGTGTATAATACTACTTTATTTGTGTTTAGTGTCGTGCCTTCTTCATGGCACTGTGACGATCATTGCACGTATTGGATAATAGTAATTGGATAAATTGTACAGCGCCTTCTGAAAAATCATATAAAAGGCGCTCTACAAATATGACTTCCTAGGCTCTATTTAATTAAATGTTTACAAACAGACACATAAAACATACTTACTTACCTGGTAGGTCAATTATATATATTAGATAAACACAGTATTATTGGAATGATTCAGCTTGGATAGGATCCGATTTTGCACGCAATATTTAAAAAAAAAACACTGCACATTACATTATTTTACAGTTGGGTAGGGCTCTCGACTAGCACTCCGGAGGGACCGCATCCAAATCCCGGCGTGCGCAAATAAAATTTTATTTGATTGTTTTATTTCGTAATTTATTCATTAAAAATAACATAAGGTATATTTGCGGCTCGTTCCAGAGTGGAAGATACTCTCAGTATCGCCCTAGTGTACGACCACCTATCAGAAGTGAAACGTTGCTTGAAATGGCTTTAGCCATGTTTAGTGAATAGATCTGAATAGTTATGTACTTCCCCACCTTCCTCTCCCACGTCTACTTCCCCTCCCCACTATCTTCAGCCTCAGAACATACCCAGAATTGGGGATATCATAGTCTTACTGGTTTCCAGATATTTGGGAGCAGTTGGGACTCGTGATGTATTCACGTTGCCCGGGATTTACACAGAAATCAGGCTTAACCTTTGGCAGGCCAGGTTTAAAAAAAAAAAAATCAAAGTCACTTCAGAATTTTTTTGTGTCGCATTTTATAAGTTTACAGTATCAATTCTTTCAGATTTTGGTAGTTTATACAACTGTTCTTACTAATAATATTATTTTGTAATAGAAACTCGTAAACAAATAATGATTAAAAAAAAAAAAAAATAATAATAATAATTTTCATTGCTGGCCACCGGTGGGCCAACGGCCTCTTAAAGATGACTTTCCTCTTGTTTTGAAGTCAGAGTGTGCAAAATTACAGTCTCGGAATAAAACTTTAGATTTGTAGAAAAATCAAACAAACGCCGCACTCCCGATACAGACGATCTTTAAATATAAATAGATAGAAAAAAGTGGCAAAAGTAAAGTTGATATTTATTTTGACCCTCTCAAACACGAGATACTCATACTAAACCCCAAAATTAGTTATCTTTGACAAGTTGCCATTTTATAATTCCAATGATATTTAAAAATACAACTTTACCATATATTACTTTAGACATTGCTTAGGGAACATTGATATTTCAAAAACTCGCCACCATTTGAAAACTTTATCGAAGTTTCTGACGTTTTTTCGTCCTTATCTGTTTCTCCTTTGTACAACATACAGTAAAGTATTGGAAATCGACCATTATAAACTGTAAATAAATATATTTATGTTGTCTAAATAGGGAAGTTATATAAAAAAATATACATTACTGTAGGTGACATGCAAACTTAAATACCTATAAAAACATATTTAAGGAAAAATAAAACAAAGTTCATGTATAGAAATTATAAATAAACTAAATAATAAAAAATATTTTAATGTAGTTACAAATAAAAATGACAGATTAGTATTACGTACAAATAGTGACAGTAATAGTGGGCAATGTTTGATTCGGTACCGGTAGTGAAGATAATAAAACCATGTTAATAAATAAACTGCTCGAAGTATTTGACCGAATCGGATAGAGACACATTAGCTTAGTGGTCAGAGCAGCAGCCCGGAAAGCCGAAGAACTGGGTTCGGTCCCAGATGTGACCCGATCTTTTTTCTGATTTTTATGTTTCAGATTTTCGATTTTCGCTAATATTGTCTTCATTATTTAAAATAAACTGTATTTTAAATCGAGAAACCTTCTTTTAATTTTACATGTATTTTTTCAATCTAATTTGGACGTTGATCGCTCAGATAGTTTCTGTTTGACTATAGCTATGTAGGTTGGGTTTGCATTCCTACTTCCATCAACGGGTATGGATATCAATAATGTATTCTACATAATATACACATTTTAATTAATTATTGTCACTTTCTTATAAATAAATCAATGCGTAGTTAATTTGAATTCATACTTGAGGGAAATTATTTTCCTCAGGGCCTCCTGTGTGGACCTAATGTAAAAAAAAAAAAAAAAAAAAAAAAAAAAAAAAAAAAAAAAAAAAAAAAAAAAAAAACAATGTAAACGTACGTTGAAATGATTATGAACTTTGTCTACTTTAATTTATAAATTACATTAGCATGTTAGTTAGTGTTGTTATGGAATATTTTTATAGTGAAAAAAGAAGTATTGAATTAGCTCTCGATAAAACTTGCCAAGGGACGAATGTTCAGTAACATTGTAGAAGTTGGAGGTTGCTTAGTGGGTACGTGACACTGACCTAGTGATGTGTCATTCACGTATGAAGCGCTTCGTACAGATTCCCCAATCCGTCACAGATCATTCCGATTCTTGCAAACAAATTCATCATAAGATCTGTGAATAATATGAATCAGAAACTTCCTCGGAACATCGAAGCGGGCGAGTAAGTATTTCACTACGAATTTACGAATTAACACACACTAAAGGTATCAAACATCAAAGAATGGTACACAACATTCGTGCTGGTGATTGCTGGATGGATAACTTTTGTGAATGTGCCTTTATTTTACTCACGTACCTTATCAAAATATATTATTATTAAATAATGTGATCGAAATTAATTTATTTATTTATTGAATCTATATAATAAGGTTTACATTTTTTTTTTGGCCTTGCCTGTCTCACTAGGAACTCCTGTGTCGAGACAGACTAGTTTACAAATATTTTCTAATTATAATATGAAGTACATTTTTCAATAAAGCAAAAATATTTGACAAAATTTTCAGGTTGGTAGGTAGTGGTAACAATAATGAGATATACGATTATATTTGGGTGAGGTGACTAATTATTGCACGACCTTTTTCGATGATCCATTGTTTGATCAGGATTTTGTATTTTTTAATATTATTCGATTGTCTTGTTTTGTCAATTAATTCCCTTCGGAAGTCGGGAGCTCGGGTGTCGTTGGTTTGCCATTCGCGCGCTAAAGGTGTGTTGTGTTCTACTTCCAGCTTGAGACTTCCGAAAGTATATTATTATTAGGTACATATATCGTCGTTGCATATAGAATATGAATCATGTGATGCTGAGTACATTCTGAGTACATCGATGAAAACTGTTTAAAAAAATAACGAAACGGAAAATATCAATTCTATTTATGGACAAAGTAGGAAAAATATATTTCGTTCATTATAAGAATATATTTATGGCAAACATTAATTATTTTATGCCAGAAAAAATGAATTTTAACGCGTTTTTCTCACATGCTTCATATTCTATGCAGTGTTTCTCACATGGTTCATATTCTATGCACAGTGTTTCTCACATGGTTCATATTCTATACACAGTTTCGTCATAATTTAACCCCTAAAAAAATTGGCATATTTTGTCAGAGGCTAAAAATATTCCCGCTTTGCAATAAAATCCAAATAAATGGAACATTTGTTAACATATTCGAAAACTAAAAACTGTTTTCGAAAAGTGATGAAATAGCCTTTCAAATTTCTATATTAAAAATTACTATGTATTTTTTTTAATATAATTTTTTTTTGCGAAAACTTTAAAATTTTTTAAAAATGGATCACTTAACTTTTTTTTCTAACTAAAATTACTGATAATGAAAAAAAATAAAACACATACTTATTTCATTAGATAAATGAATTAAAAACCTTACTGTTGCCTCACTTTTTTTTCGTTTCATGTAAAAAAATTCTTAAAAAATTCACAAAGTTCCATATTTTTTTTTCAAATTGCTATCGGAAACTTTGGTTTCAGAAAGGGGTAAATTTTATTTTTTTTGTGGTTTTCTTTTAGATTTGAATATATAGTTTGTTGTATTCTCTTTCCAATACCGTTTAGATCACATTTCTGACTATGATAGAAAGGGAGAAACAACGATTTCTATGAGACCTATGTGAGCTGGGACAAATATGGTCTCCTGTGATTAAACGGGTTAAATACCATAAAAATTTCAAAATATTTAATTTAAATTTATTAAATTTGATAGCTGGGCATCACAAAATGATGTTAATATTATGTACATACCAAGGCAATTGAATTGTGTAGTGGTAAGCAGAGGAAATTACTTTATTTTTTTTTTTTATTATGTACTATTTTGATTGTCTTCACATAACTTCTTTTTTATCGCCTTAAATATTTGATATTTTTACATGGCTTATATTGTAGAAGATGGTGAGAAAAAAGAAAAATAACTGTATATTTAATTCATTTTCGTCAAAATCATCACATTGTCCAAGACTCGTGAATAGTCTGTGAATGCTTCACGAAAACTTTACCTTACCGTGAATAGTATGTATGAATGGTGTTTAAATGTATGTCATCGTTATTGATTGTACATATTAGGAGTTTCATCTCAACTACTGATTTGACAATTATACAAATATTAGAGCCCAAGTCGCGAGTTCAATTCTTCGGCTGACTAAATCGTCTTTCACGGAACAAGTAATATTTTCCATTTGCTGTGACGGTAGCAGGAGGTTTTCAAATACTGTCAGGTTATTAACAACCCGGGAATGTTTTTCTTTCTTAAAATTAAATAAATAAAACTTATCGTCATGGTCATGGATAATTTATTATATACATATGTACTTATCTACAATATATTCTACTTCTGCCCTTGTCTGTAAAGTAGAAATTATTATTTTCATCCGCCATAACACAGGGTTATCCCTAGCATGGAGGGTGAAATATCACAATAAACTATATGTACTTTCGATAAATCATGCATTAAATAAATACGTGCGATACTGTAAGGTCGCATAATAATTGGTTATGGTGAAGCGATTAAGAACCTTATTTATATTTTCTTTACTGTTGTTCAGAATTGAAGATGGACTTTTGAAGAGTCGCCCTGGTGGTTATCACCATTCAGAATTGAAGGTTTTGAAAAAAAAAAACTTTCATGTGGTACCTAGCTAGGTACCTCACTAACATATTTGTAATAAAATGAAGGAATCAATTTATCATTCTTACCTTATGCATTGGCAGCATTCGGACCACGGTAAATCTTGACAGCGGCGTTTAACGCGATTATAAGATGGAGATTGGTGTAGCGGGTCTTGGTTGTTTAGTACGATGACCTTGAACACTTGGGATCGCGGGTTTCTACTGTAATTAGTAATTACGCAATGATGACTCCTATGAGTAATTGATGAATGCAATGTAATATGACTGATGTGTTTTCTCAGATGGGCGTGCGAGGACCTGCCAGAGATGAAGACAGCGCTAGAGAACAACATCCTCAGCGACTTCAACCCTCGCTCCTACGAGAGTATGAAGGATATGTGCGATCGCTTCAACAGAGCCATTGACAGTGTCGTCGCATTGGTAAATATTATTTCTAATTATTTTCTTACTCGGTTTTCATCGCAGTGACAAAATTAACCGTTTTGACCACCGGACAGTGCTACAAAATTAACAATTGCGACAATTTTAACAATTTCTATAATTTTCCTTACTATAGCTTTCACCATTTTTTTTGGATAATAGACATGCATCTTTAATGAAACCATTTTCAATCAAATAACATACTTAACTACTTACTACATAGTTGTTATATCTAATAGAAACTTTCGGGGATGAAGCCTCGGGATGGAAACAATATTGTGACCAAAAATAATTGTGTTGACCTAGAAATTCGCAAGCATTAGAGGTAAAGTCTGTGGGACATACAATTCGTATGTATGTTGTCTGTCAATACCAGTGATTCCCAAAGTGGTCCAGGTGGACCCCCAGGGGTCGGCGGGAGACTCGATGGGGGTCTACGTTGGCGTGATTAAAAAATGGGGGTCCACAAGCTGTATGTGGGGGTCCACGAAAATTTATCTGGTTTTGATAGTAAAGAACAAAAATGATATCTTGGCCTTACCTATCAATGTAGGCCAGTGGTTCCCAAAATGGATGGTGTACACCGGGTGTCTGGCGGAATTCTGACCAATGATCCGTTAAGTTTATGATTCCTGAATTTCTCTAGCCACCCACCACCCCCCAGGAATGGATGGTTTTATTGCTAAGTCAGGAATTTTGGCGGGATTACGCACTCTTTTCCCGGGGGTCCATGGTCAAATGTCGACTATGAAAAGTGGTCCGCGGGCCAAAAGAGTTTGGGAACCACTGGTCTACATTTGTCATTTGTATCAAGATTAATAATAAAAAAGAAACTTTTTATTCACAGCGGAGAAATACGATTATCGTGTTCTGGCTGTACTGCCATGTTTAAAAAGTCTATTTGCAAAAGTATATTCGGACCGACCGCTGAAAAAAACCGTTTTCGTGTTCGGAATGCAATTATTCATTTTCAAAATAATCATATGTATTTGCAAAGACACACTCGAAAGTCGGACCCACCGCGGAAAAACATTCTAGTGTTCTTATTGCAAATATACGTGTACTTTAAAAGGTCATGTTTAGACAAACACATGCTACCTCACACTGGAAAAACCTACTCGCGTTGAAAAAGCAACTATTCATGGATTCCATCTATCCAATACTTTTCTTCGCAATAGCCGTACACTTCAGTGAGAATAAGGATTTCGATTGTTAGGATGCTGCGAAATGTTTATTGTTTGGCGCACACTATTTTCTGTGGTTTTGCGTTATTGTGGTCTAAATGCTGTCAAATATTTATTGTGTAAATTGAATAATGTTAAAAAAAAATCCTTCACCTCCACGCGACGCCGCGGCATTCGCAGCATCGCCCCTTAGCACACCGGTTGTGAATAACTGCTGTAGATTACTACATATTATTTTTATTATTTATGTGCATTATTGTCATTTATTGTTGTATTGTGGTCGGCTGTACCAAAGTGTTGATGTGTGGCAAGGTTTACCTAATAATTTGTGGGCGTTATGATAATGTGCTATTAACTATTACATTGCAAAACCTTCTAGTACCAGGCATCAATGTGAATTACAATCGATAGAACTCTGTAAAGGTCACTTGTACCTGTAAAAGAGATTCACAAGTACTCGTTTAATGAGATGCTAGATACGCCGAGGATAAAAGGTGGACCTCGCATCAAGATGCTGACTACACCTAATAATAATAATTGGCCGAGTGTTTTATGAATTGTATGTATCTGTAAGGTCGACATTCACGCTAATGTAGGAACTACGCGTGGGAGATCTATTTGGGTCCGAACGTTGCGTGCGCGACCATCTCCCCACACCGCATACCGCACACCGCGCCCCAGCCCTGCCGTCCTAGGGCTGAATCCTTTTAGGAGATTATCGATTTCCGTCTCCGCAGCATGGTGCGCCCGCCCTCTCCCCCTCCCCTCCCCCAACACCTTGTCCTTCTCGTGACACGCGTTTACAGGTCGTCGACCGCCTGAGCCGCGATTCCCATTAGCCTATATACCTAATGAGTGACCTTTTACGACCTATGTATCATTGCAACTAGTCTATTATTACATATTATTTATCTTGTGTCTCACCGTATGTGTACGTCTGCATTCTTCAACGAATTGTCTTTAATGAAATAATGGATATACCACCGGATGTTTCAAGAAGTGAATTGCCCACCGCTTATCGTATTGTTTCGTTACTCTTTTAGAGTTATCGTTGCTGGTCTTTGGGTTAAAACATACTAATATGATTGCGATATCGTCTCAATTAAGAGGAATATAAACGCCAGAAATATTCGAACTCTTACCCCTTGAAAACTCCGCGTATTATTGGTAATATCTGCGCGAGGAAAGTAGCGGAAAATTTGTTTTTATTTTTTTATGAATAATTTTACAAGAACGAAAAAGGTAGTCAATCAATAAAGTCAAAAATAGTCTTAGCCATAAAGGGGTATTTTAAAAAAGTTCTTTTTATCTAATGAAAAAACAAATTATTTAGTACTTTGCGTTTTTATTTTTTTAACGTAATTAATAATTTTATTTTAATTCCATTTGTTGAAAAGGTAGGAAAAGCTTCATTGTATTCAAAACATAATTTTTCATATTCATAATGTAAACCGAATCGTAGTAAAGATAAATCTAAATAGTGATTTGGCGTATAATTCATCTTAATAATAGTTGACTAGCAGCGAAAAACCCTCGGGTTTTTGCTGCTATAATACATATATATATATACATATAATAGTAGACATTCTTACATTAAGACCGTGAATAATGAGAGGAACACTCTTCACCCCAACATAAATCTTCTTATTATTGAATGAAAGCGAAAAATGTTTCTTCTTCTTCATACTTTTTCCTTAAATATAGTCCGTTTGCAAATCGCATGTGAGCGACTGATAAGTGTGTATATTACGGCAGCAGCTCCGTGGAAAAATGCACGTTCACGGACGGCTCAGAACGGTTTCCATACAGTGTGGCGTTGGAGATTTACTCGAGTCGGGTTCCTTAATTTGAACCGTACGGGCATTACCGTATTAATATACTTCGATTGATTTTTACCAAATTCACAGAAGCCGATGTAGTTTTTATGGTTCGGCTTTACGTTCAAGCCTGGTAAATTATATATTCGACCTCTGAATTCGTGACTCATACTCGTAAAAGAGACTGATCCCACGGAGGAGTCAAGTCTCGAGCCCTTGACAGAGGTTCTCATTCACCACTCCTTAATACATATTATTTCTTATGTTTAGGCGTAGGTAATATTATTGTACGGGCTAATTTGACACCGAACTCAAGTTTATCTCTGGATATTATTATTATGAATTATTGCAAATTTCATATTTTAAAAATATATAATATAATATTATGTGTCTTTAAAACCATAATTTTTAAAATATTCATCATCAATGATTTCAAACATTATGTCATAATCGATATATTGGTCGATGCTGTAATTCAATGACCTTTTTGCTTATCAACGATAAATCAAAATCGAGGATAAGCGATTTTTATTGATATTATGTTGTATTACTGGATTAATTATACATACAAAGATTCCAACTTATATTGGATACAAATAACTAACACAATTATTACTGAACCTTGCATTCTAGTTCTATAAATATTCCGTATTCACCTTGCTCTTGTATATTAGGTACACCACACACTTAAATAACCAAGAAACGACAGAAGATATATTATCTAATATTTACACATGGCACAGGCCTGTTGTTTGAATTCTACTTTTCATATTTAAGCCATATCTCGCATATCAATGAAACAATACTCCTGCATAGAAGTAGTAGTTGGGAAACCCAATCTTGTATCTGCATAGTACAACATTACAGCTGAAGTATACTAAATAAATAGTCTTCTGTAATGGACTCGTGATGTAAATTGGTTAGAAATATCTGTATCTGTAGGTGTGCTCGGAGGGAACAATGCGGCGAGCGGTTCTATTTTAGACACGGACATGTCGGTGTGTGCGTGTAGCCTCTAGCCTTTTGCCACTGTGTGTATCGGTGCATCACGAATCACGATAGGCTCGCAGGCCCTACGGAGGGATGGCGAATCTTTTCCTGACCATCGAGCCGTCAATCAAAGGAAAGGTTAACCATCTTCTTCAGATTGCCCAAAAAATCACATTTTTAGTATTGTTTGGTAGCCAACAACCTTGTCATATATGACCGTAGTGGTAGGTAGTCTGATGACAAACTGAGTGTATGTAGACATCTATCGTCCTTTCCCAAAATAACGAATGTCGTAAAAACGTGTAGGTAAACATTGTAGGGAAATTGCCATTTTGTCCATCTGTTTAAACTTTGTGAATGATTCGTTTTTATCCAAATTGACTGAATGTTAGAAAATTGAAGTACCTACCATTTTGCTTATCTGTTGAATGTTTGTGAATATTTTTTTTATTTTTTTTATATTTGTACAAGACACGTTTCATATGTTCCATGTATCATCCTAATTTGACTGCCCTAAAACGGGATTCTTCCTAGTTGGGCAGCCAAAACATTTTATAAATAATGTATAATGTATGTATAGAAAAAAAAATAAATAAAAAAAATTATTTTGTCATATTTTTTGACTACCTAGTAAACAATTGAGGAAATTGAAGTACCATTTTGTCCGGCAAATCTTTTTTTTCTTTCTTAATTGACTGAATGCAGGGAAATTGAAGAAACGTTTTCACTATTTATGAACGAAAAGTGGATTATCTTAGTAAAATTAGAATAAAGAGGGTGAATGATTGGTTGCAAGTAAGTTCGCTGGATGTCCTCCCAAAGTACCTATAGCTACAGTTAGAGTGTACAGTGTGTGTGTGTCGTGGTGACCGCTCTCGTCCTTCAGCCTTCAGCGGGATAGAGATGAACTTGAAATTCAATATTAGCCTTGCGCATGTCTCGACTCTCGACGCGTGAGAGTCGGTTGCGGCACGCGTGCCACGGGTGACGGGTGACGGGCCCTCCTCCTCCTCTCCCACCACGCGGCATGCCTCTTTCTCTTCTTCCTTCCCCTCTCGCTTGTATTGATTACCACGTCTGCGCGCTGCGATTCGCTCTCGTTCTTTCTGTTTCTTTTCAGCAGAGTCCTTGTCACGTCACAACAGCGACAACACAACACACTTTATACAGGGCGCTATGCGACTAGATAATATTATAGTTTGCTACTGAAATACATACATGTACATCACTATGCACAGGTACCTACGGTATGTAAGCCTGCGAAGGAACTGCAGTAGGTACACCTCCTCTATGTCTTTGGTCGGTTTTCAATTAACGTTACTTTGCTTGTAAACATTTTGTCACCTTGTTTATATAAATATATAAGTTTATGTGCCCTTGGGGTGATTTTCTCACCAAAATAGCGCTGTAGAAATAGTACAATAAATTTTGATTCGTGTTATAGTATTTATGAGTAGATTAGCTTTTAAAGTCTCGTAAGAATTTAACTATAGTAATTTTAGTTAACATCTCATTTCTATTTTATTTATATATATTAAATCAACAATTCTCAAGATGTAGTTTATAAAATACATTCAATAAATCAATTTGGAAATCCAATTACAGACTTCCTCAATGTATGTTGTTCAAAGAAAAAGGTTTGGAATTGTAATTCAAACCAGAATATTTTTATAATCTCTTTTTCTCAACGAAATAATCCTTTATTGATCTAACATTCAAATGGAATGACAACCTCCCGGGGCCACGGTTTCATACTCGTACATCATGTAATGTTAAAAACTATGAGAAATAGACAAGCCAAACATATGTACATTCTTCTAGTGTACCAGTAAGTAATTAACAAATTTGATTTTAATAAACGATAGAAAGAGCTTCAATATATCTAAATCATATTTTTTTAGTATTTATAACGTAAACTGATTCGCAGTTCAAATTAATCGAAAATAATGATTTCACATTAAGCTTCGCCTTTTTTATAGTGAATAACTCACAAGAGCTCCCGTCTGGAGCCAGTGAGATTATGGCATCCCCAATTGGGGTATATAGTAAGGCTGAAGGTAAGTGGAGAAGAGGAAGGTGGCTTCGGAAATAAAAGTCTTTATGGAGTTCCAAAGACGCTGTGGATTGGTTCGCTCAGAGTCAATCTTTTCATTCCAATATTCCGATCTTTTGGAATTTATTTTGCTCATGTACTGTTTTTGAGCAAGCATCCACTCATCCCTTGAATTTACTGTACAGTTTTTTCTATAGGTCCTCTCTAATTTCCGTATTAGTCTCTTCTGGTTTCGACATTCATCGTCAAACCAGCCGTCAGACTTTCGAACTTTACGTGTTTTTGATGTTGTCGGAGCATATTTATTTAACAGAAATGTAAGTGTTGTATTATAAGTATCGACAAGTTCTGTTGGGGTCTTTGTTTCCCAAAAAATGGATGTACATAATAGTGAGGTCTGTAGTTCTTCCAGAAAATCACTAAAGCCGAAATTACGCCATTCCCTCGATATAATTGTTCTAGTGTAATGTAGTTAGTGACGGCCGATTATTTTGCTTAATTTTGTAAAATTTATTAGACACACTTGTTTATCCTGTTTATCCACCATCCATAAACTACCTATATGAGTTAGAAATGCTTCTTTTCTTTTAGATATTTTAATTTATTTTATGTTTTAGTTTTTTATGTAATATGGCAGACTGGGATTGTACTATCCTCCCAGCCCTGCTGGAATAAAATTCTTTATAAAAAATGTAAATGACCACAAATTAATGCAGATTATATATAATATGTATTTTAAGAGTGTTTTTGTAATATATTCTGACATTTTTTTTTAAAAATAAAAAAAGAAATTGTATTTATAATTATTAAGGATTTATAATAATGAAGTCCCAGATTCCTAGACAATAAGCAGGCAGCTTTCAATAATGATTTTTGGAGCTATATACCTAACCTTCTTTTTAAAGGGAAATGTCTTTGCGTGGCATGAAATGTCATGCCGTTTTTTTGAAAATTAGTCTTTCTTATTTGAACCACATTCTTAATGTAAAAGGCATTCTTGTAAAAGGTTTTCCACCGTCACATCCACAAAACTGCGTAAGGCTGGCAGCTAGCTGTTGTCCTTGAAGTAAGAACAATTCAGCGCATGCGCACCGTCCTAAATTTTGTCATACTTGTGAATAGGGAAATTTAGAAGATATAAATAGAAGAATGAAGTATGTATTATTACTTTACTCGGAAAATTGTATTGGATTGGTATATTTAGAAATAAGGTACATTTATTATTAATTATTACAATATCAAAATCGAACCAATCTAATCGTGGCAGTGATCACACAAATCTTTGCTTATTAATGGACCATTAGTGTTCATATTGGTATTTTTATTACACCTGTCATAACAGTTCAGTGTCTTGAGCAGTTGTGGCGTGCCTTTTGAAACAAACCGTTTTCAATGTTTTCTTTTTCATATATTGACATGCCATAGATGGAAAACAATTTATTACACGTAAAACCCTTTGTAACCTGATTTATTTAAAGGTTGGTTGGTACAGATTGTATTTTATTGAAGTTTGTATAATTTTACTAGTATGTAGGATATATATATATATAGATATATCCTACATTTTATTTTCAACTAAAAACATTTTTTTAAATCAGTGGGTATGAATAGTTCGGTTTTAGGTTAGAAGTGAGAGATAGGCGGTTATTCGGCTGAGCGACGTGTGAACGAATTGGTTTCTATTTGTTTTGAAAAAAATAATAACATCAAAATGGTCATCGGAGACTGAAATGTATTTTTTATTTTTTTTTTACTCCAAATAATCTCAGGAATCACGTAAGTCAAGTACGTCCTTTGTCACCTTGTACCTATATGTTATTTTAAACAATTAATCAATAGGGTATTTCCACGTTGTTGCTTAAAAAAATTAACCAAAAAATTACGATTATTGTGCCATTTTTATTTTAA
The DNA here is from genome assembly GCA_951813805.1 of Limnephilus auricula. NCBI lineage: Eukaryota > Metazoa > Arthropoda > Insecta > Trichoptera > Limnephilidae > Limnephilus > Limnephilus auricula. Next base: position 13,127,656 of record OX638390.1, on the reverse strand, counting down.
TTTTATGTTGTTGAATAAATTTTCTACAGCGAGTCTAAGTTTCCCGTTTTTATAATACCTCCAAAACGATATTTTGGACGTCGGACGCATCATAAGTGTTGCCCGGCTTTGTAAAAAGTCTGATAGTAGTACTTTGTTATTTGTTGATGTGCGTCGTTGCCAACCACGGGCCGTTTTGGTTTTGTCGGTTTTTGATCGTTTTTAAAATGAATAAATTTGAATGAAAACATGAAAACAAACTTTTTTGTAGGATTATTAAAATCAGAAAAATGATCATTAAATATTCCATACATTTTCAACAGAATCCCTCGTTTGTGAAAATACCCTATTGTGAAAAAACCTACACTAATTGTACGCCAGGATTTGAATTCGCAACCTCCGGATTCATAGTCGAAAGCCTTACACGAACATAGAAGCCGTATCCTAGGAAATTTGAAAATAAAGTCAACGCCACTGCGCCACTAATAGTGTAATTTTGTAACCACCTCGGCAATGATAAAATTAGAATTTTAAGTGCTAATTAATTCGTGGTTGTGAAGTTCCATTTATTATTTTGTAAAAACGCGACTCTTACGACACGATACATTGCCAGAAGATTTCATTACCAAAGAATATTGCCTCTATGACATTAATTATACCGAAATTAAAACCTTCCTACTATTTTGTTTTGAAGAGTTTTAATTTTCAATGTACTATCGTTACTTAAATTTTAATTTTTATGCTACCGGTTTCGACACATCCGTGTCATTCACTAGCAAACTTCAAAACAAAATGTCTAGAAATTGTTACATAGTTAATGCCCAAGAAATACAAAAAACCTTCCTACTAGTTATAGTAGTTCTGTGAACAGTAAGTAGACATCGCGTCCACGTAGTACGTGTATTATCTCTTATTCAATGAGACAAAACCAATTTTTTTAATTAGGTACTTAAATACCTATTGAATTATAAACAGTATATTTTATGTAGCATTTTTTTTTATTTCAAATATATCAATGACAATAATTCTTTTTTCAAACTATATCCAGGCAGGTAGATAAAATATTTTTAAAAAATGCGAATAAGAAAGTCTATATAAACGCGACTCTTTCACAATTTAAAAAAATAATCTTTACTTAACCATTATAAGGGCCACCGTCCTGAAACAGAAACGAAACTTAACAAAATACAAATGCAAAACGATCGATGTCAGTTTCAGTGCCGGCAACCCGGGCTTTTATTTCATTTTAATTTATGTACTTTTATATATGTTTTCTTTTACCCGCCCTACTAGACAAATATTTAAAACAGGACTTTAATGATAAAGAGACGTGTAGAAGAATAGGGTCGATGTAATATAAAACGGTAAATTTCCAATGTGTGTACCTACTTCATACGGCATTAATTTGATGTGCGGGATTCACCTGTTTCTACTGCAGCGGATGCAAATTTACCGTTTGTTGTGGCAAACAGACCTCGCGGTGACTGACTGCCTCCACTGCCCGCCACCGTATCCCCGATCCCCGGTCCCCGGTCCCGTCCCCGCCAGCCCACGGATGAGAGTGGAGTCGGAGTCAGTGGAGGATGGAGAGTGTGTGAGTCGGAGCTATTGATTTTCGCAACACTCCATTTTAACCCACATTTCCATCGGGGGAGGAGAGCGAGATAGCGACAGAGCACACCCCCTTCTGGCGTCCAGACGTTGGCGCCAAACTTTCCTCTGGACACATTCACTTTTATGCGGTGTTGCCACTATACATATTTACATAAACAATCCATCTTTTTTTATTCAATTTCGGATTCTATAAATTTTTAATGTAAAAAAACTCATTTTGGTAAGACGCAATAAAGCAGATTCTTTATGTTTTTGAAGAGTTTTATTTCACATGTACATTTGTTACATCATTTTTTATGTAGGTACTGCTATCTGTTCTGACACATTTTTGTCACTGGAATTCTTAAAACTAACTTTAAAATTATACATGTACAGAAATTATTAGATTTTATTAGGCGGGGGTAGTGGGAGGGGTGATTTTGTGGCCGGGGTTACATAGGTTACATAGTGAATACCCAAGAAATACAAAAAAATGCAGATTCTTATTTACAAAAACCAGAATATAAAACTAATATGAATTTAATAGAATATAGAACTATATGAGTCAGTTCTAAAAAAGCTATCATTTAATTTAGGTTGTGTTGTAGCTATTTCAGATTAGGTCACAAAATACAAAAGTAGGTCTGATCATCAATATAAATGGGTCTGACTTATGAAAAACTTCTAAAAAATGTCATAGAGAAAACCTTATCTGAGAAAAACCACGTAGAGATATTTTCATGTTTCTAACTGTTTTTAAGTTATTTTTAAGCGAGATTTACTGTTCGTAATATGTGCGGACTAAAATTATAAATATCGGGAATGACCAGGGGTATATATATACCAATATCTAAAAATTTCGTGTTATGTTTTAAAAAAATATGTATTTCGATAGTGCAATAAATAATAATTATTAAATTTTTCGCCACAAATGTTTTTTATAGAAAAGTTATTTAGTTTCAAAGTTGAAAATTTTGCTGTACATAAATAATAGTATTAAAAAGTAAACCTTCAGAATATTTTAGCGTTCTAGATTGTGATATGGATTGCCTTTTATCATGTTATCGTGAACTATTTATTTGCTGCTTTGTAGCCAAAATTGAATGGACGATTCTGGGTAATTGTCGATTTTCTTCGAAATACGAATGAAAATAATGTCACGAGGGAATTTTGATGTGCTAATGCTTCGGCGGAATTCAAATTTTAGTTGTACCCATATGTGAAGGTAGATACTACTTTTTTAGTAGGTTCCATGTCAACTAGGAATCAACTCAACTCAATTATTTATAAAGTCGTTAAAAGCTAGGAAAAAAATGAATTTAAAAAAGCCCTTACCCTAACCTAACATAACCTATTTAACCAATTTTTTATAATTTTTTTTTCATAACTTTTAATGACTTTTCAAAGGAGGTGTTGAGTTGAATTCATTCTGAGTTATCCTGTGACCATTTTAGTAATGCCCAACTTTCTATTTCAAACATTATTATTTCATTTCCCGTCTTCCAACGTTTTTGTTTTTTAATCCGGTAAAAATTGGAGTCATATTATCATAAACCAAAATCACTTGTTTCGATATTGTTTTTGACCAATTGGATGATTTTTTGAAAATCATAACTTTTGTATTATAATATCGTTTTTATGTTATTCAAGTTTTGCGTATTACGAATTGCTACTTCTAAGATGATCGTTTTACAACGAAGATGGCCCAGGTATTCATTTATTATTTATTTACTTACCAAATTGGAAACTGTCATTTCACATTCATTTCACATCTTGCTCAGGGCCAGATAAAATTCCCCCCGTATTTCTTAAAAACTGTGAGGGTAGTGTCTCTTACCCACTGTACCTACTATTTAATCAATCACTTTTAGCAGGCATTTTCCCGCAAATATGGAAAAATAGCTTTCTCACTCCAATATTTAAGAGTGGAGACAAGTCTTTAGTTGAAAATTACAGACCAATATGCATACAATCGTCGATTCCGAAAATTTTTGAAAAGTTAATTCTTCAAAAAATATGTTCTTGTATTAAATTTAATATCTCATCATTTCAACATGGTTTTATCTCTGGACGAAATACCTTAACTAACCTTACACTGTACGAACATTTTATCTCAGGTGCCTTAGCTAATAGAGAACAAGTTGACTCGATTTATACAGATTTCAGTAAAGCTTTTGATAAGGTTTGCATTAAAATTCTTCTAAATAAATTGTCTAAACTAGGAATTAGTGGTAAATTATTATGCTGGATTAAGAATTATTTATCAAAACGTGTATTAACTGTATCTATTAAAGGACACTTGTCTTACGAATTTGAAGCCACTAGTGGCGTGCCTCAGGGTTCGCACCTTGGTCCAATACTGTTTTTATTATTTATAAATGATGTCACTTTCATATTCTCCGATGTTAACATATTATTATTTGCTGATGACATGAAAATATTTAAAATCATCAAAAATATATACGACTGCTTGTCCCTACAGTCCAATTTTTTAAAATTCGCAGAATGGTGTACCATCAACAAACTTACACTTAACATTAAAAAATGTCAAATCATGAGTTTCTTCAGAATAAAAAACCCTATCAAATATTGTTACTCACTTAACAACCACAGTTTATTGTCAGTACCTGTAATAAGGGACCTCGGAATAACCTTCGATACTAAACTCCTATTTACTAATCACATTGATATCATTACTAATAAAGCAATGAAAATGCTGGGCTTCATTATAAGAATATGTAAAGATTTCAAAAATATCCAAACATTTAAAATACTATATACAACTTTAGTTAGAAGTCATTTGGAATATAATTCCCCCATATGGAACCCTGTCTACAAAAGCCATGCAAATTCCATTGAAAGAATCCAACACAAATTTCTCAGATCAATTAATTTCAAATTAGGAATTCCCGCGGATGACATAAACTATGATTCTCTATTACAAAAAATGCGACTCTTATCGTTAAAAGATAGAAGAATACTTAATGATCTAATTTTTTTATTTAAAATAAATAACAACTGGTTTGACTCCCCTGAATTAGTTTCACTGGTGAATTATCACATACCTTTTAGACCTACTCGACTCCAAACACCTTTTCATTGTAATACCTCTGGGACCACCGCAGAACAAAATGCAACAATAAATCGCTTACATACTTTTGGCAATAAATATGCTAATATCGATCACGCCGGTAATCTGGCCTCATACAAAAGATGCATTAAACAAAATTTGTCTTCTAGTACCATGTAAACATAATAATTATGTAAACATAATATGCTTACCAGAACTTGCAAAACATTAATTCATTAGAAATCATAGGTACTTGTAAAATTCATCATATCGGTTAATATTTGTAATCTATAATATCTACCTATTAAATATTTTATTTTTATTTTTCTTTGCTCCTTACTTTTTATATTTTATATTTTATATTTAAATGGAGGACTTCTTACTTTTTATATTTTATATTTAAATCTTTGTTCTTTTTAAAGACATCTTATATTTCTACATTTAACTTTTTTATTATTATTATTTTATTCTCACTTTTAACTTTTAACTTTTTTATCTTTGCTTAATAATTTAAAGCTTGTACTTTATACTTATACTTTGTACCATATTTTTCACTTTACATTTATATTTTACCCTTTTCCTACTACTTATTACCTTACTACTTACTTTTAACATTTTTTTTTTCCTTATATTTAACTTACATTTATACTTTTAGTTATTCTTCATGTTGTTGTACTATTTATATGTTATGTCAATTATGTTAATGGCACATGTTGTGCCGTATATGTGTAAATAAATAAATAAATAAATAAATAATATGTGAAATACTCTATTGGCAAACGTACCTATATACAAATTACACACACAATAACAGTTTCTAATTTAGAGTCCACCCAGGAAATCGTCTTTAGGGATGCTGCAATTGAGAGGAGTGTTTTCACAAAGAGAATATCTACAAAACCTTTTTTTAGTGAGGCAGTTTTAATGGAATTATCACTCAGAGTCAATAGTTTATGATAATCTCTATCATAATATGTATCTGAGGACGGTGTTTCTGGTAAGTGTTTACGCGTTGTACGTTTTACTAGCATTATGAATATTTATGTATTTCGACTCGCATCATGCGTCGCGTTGTTTTTCTGTATGTGTTTTCTTTAGACAACTTGCAGTTTTGCTGTTTGTGGCTAGAAAAATAAGTCCTAAGCATTTTGACAAGAAATCAAAGGGATGCGACGCTTCCACCGCGACTTCTACATACTACCCAGAGAATAAGAATAAAAATTAAACAAAAAATCGTTTTGGGTAGATATTGCTCTATTTTACTTATAACCCGCTATAAATATCTGAATGAAAATCTCTTCAACCAAATGAAACAAATACTTAGTTTTAAACCATTTTATTTTTATTTATATTTGTCGACCGGTTTCGATTGCACTCAATCTTCATCAGGACTATAAAATATAAACTGTCAGTTTATAAAAAAAACTATATACAAATTACACACACAATAACAGTTTATAATTTAGATTCCACCCATGAAATCATATTTAGGGATGCTGCAATTGAGGAGCGTTTTCACAAAGAGAATATCTACAAAACCTTTTTTTAAAACTAAGTATTTGTTTCATTTGGTATAATGTCAAGCCACAAAGTGTTTGCTTTCTTCGATAATGAAAATCTCTTCCTTTGGTTGTAAAATCTTTATAGTGGCAGTCAAATATCAAATTGCAGAAAGCTCTACCGACCAGCGACCATCTTACGGATAAGCACCACAACACGATAATGGACAACATAAACACCGCGGCCTCAGATCGATACAATATGTATAAATGGCATGTGCCTAGCATGGTGGTCAAAAATCCTCAATTGTAACAAACTATACAATGAATAAAGAAACATAAAAAAAAATCAGTTCATTCGTTTGTCCGGTCCTTCAGGTATTTGTGTACCACCTAATATATAAAAATTAATGTTTGTTTGTTCGTATGTTATGCGCGGTTACACCGGTAATCCGATTGCGATGAAACTTTAGGAATATGAATATGTGAGCATACCCGGAATGGTTATAGGATAATGTGCTCTGGCGTTATGAAATTATTTCTTATACTTTTCATCCGATTGCGATGAAAATTTGGGAGTTGTTGTGAACATGCCCGCGAAGGTTTCTATATACAGGGTGTTAAGGATCGTACTTGACTTACTTTAACCAGTGATTCCTGACATTATTTGAAGTAAAAAATGTAATTCAAATTTTGGTCTCCAGCGACATTTTTGAAGTTTTTTTTTTACAAAAACATAAATTAATAGGTAATGGGAAGTTAAGGGCGGGGTGAGGGGTTGCTTGGTATCTTGGCTTAGTAACCAGTGACGACATGTGAAAGAATTTTTTGTTTGTTTGATTTTGAAGAAAAAATGTTTGAAAAAAAAAATTACAACTAAAAGTCACCGGAGACCAAAATTTCACTTACATTTTTTACTCCAAATAATGTCGGGAATCACCGGTTAAAGTAAGTCAAGTAAGATATTTAACACCCTGTATATACTGGTGAGCTCTGGCGTTATGAAATTTGCATAAAAAATTGAAATAAGTCAGACGCGAGTTGAAAAATGGGTGTATTTTATTGAGTTTAGCGGAAGAGGAATGCGGGAGGGGAATTAAGGAGGGGCGGTTCGCGGGATGGAGGAAGACGGAAGCGGAAGAGGGGAGAGGGAACGCGAGAAGATGATGGGGGAAGGTGGGAGGTAAAGGGAAGAAAAGGCGGAAGGGGAACGGGAACGAATGGGAAAGGACACGGAGGGAGAAACACTTCATTAATTGGCATTAGTGGCATTGCAACGCATGACGGGTATCAGCTAGTAATAATATACATAATAATACAGCGTTCCCATGGCATACCTGTTTCACCTCTAGCCGTTGGCCACTAGGCGTGAGGCGAGAGGCTGTAGGCTGTGCGGTGTGCGCCGACCGTGGAGAGGACCAAGGCAAGGCAGAGGTAATGATCACCGGCGAGGGGCACTCGGCTCCGGCTCCGGCTCTTGGGTCATTCAACCAGCCGCAGCCGTCCGCCACCAACTGCCAAAATACATATTCAATTCCACTACAAACTTCACACACCACTACACGCCGCGCCGATGAAAAAACTCCTCACTTTAGCTACAAAAACATGATGATGGTTCCGTCTAACGGCATTTTTTTTGTATATTATAATGAATAATGACAATAGCTTAAACTTCTAAGGTATTTAATAAAGGTACGCGGACTCAAGAATTATAGAAATATGTATAACCGTCTAATGGCGGAAAGCTTGTTGTTGTTGATTGAAATATTTGTTGGCTTGTGTTGGTTAATGCTGTAACGGTAGGGATTACGATAACGCTTTCACGTAAATGGGTGAAAGTTTTATAGCAGTGTTATCTACTTATTTGACGCTTGTTGGTATTTCTTGTGAACTTATTGGAATAGGAAATAATAACAGTATGGTATGTACGCAATGTAGTCGACTGTATCTAATGATTTTATAAATCTTTCTTGCATCATACTTCCATTTCTACTATAATCTCTCTCTCTCTCTGGTTTCAATCCTGGGATTGGTTATAATTAATATAATATGATTAATATAACAGCATTATAATTTGTGAATCTTATAAAAGAAGTCAAAATACATTACGTAACTGTATTTGATTTCGTCTATGCATCATAATTTCGTTCGTCTTCACTTTCTCCGACTAGCTCGAATGGAATTTCATTTGCATTATACAGTGCGAATTCCCATTGTCAGTGTGGAATTCCAGCACAAGGTCAAGTGATTAAAATAGTTAAAAATGTTGTTATGCCTACAAGTTTTCGTGCATTTCTGCCATTATAATATCCGAGTGCGAACTTCCACTTGTACGGTGCTATGTTGTGAGGTAGAGAGAAACGAGTTTAATGTTCCGGTGCCCACGTGAGTGCAGCGCATTCCCCCTTCCCCCTGACCCCTGCCCTCTCCTTCCCCACCGGCAGATACAGAGTACAGTTAGCTGTTTCTGTTTGTACTGAGCCTTGCCGCAGTGTTGCCAGTTTGCCACTGAGCTGGAGTTCTATCCTTGTTCGCCCGGCATCTGGTTTCATTGTTTACAAATAGCCGGCAATTTATTATTGTTCATTATCGGGTGCACAATACACAGTGACCTCGTTGTGCATTTCACAATTGCGCTCTTATCTTGGAATTCTCTCTGGAGGGGATGGTGAATGGTCACTTCTGATATCTGAAGAAACTTGAAAACTTTTATCGTTCAAAAATAAATAACCATACTTTGTAACCCATTACATACGTTTCAAACTGCAGTACAATGGATTTCTCTTACTTGAACAGAAACATTCATAATAGTATTGTTTTATGAGGGTACACCAGTTTGTGTAAAGATTTTCACCATCTGAAGTGTACGGGACGGGCGCTGTAGCCGACCGCCGCACAGACGATGAAGTGGGAAGGGACCGGCTGGCCGCTTCGACGCCTAGGGAAAAAGTGGGGTAAAAATGTGGGGAAAAGGGAAAAATTGGAAAAATGTTGGGAAAGGGAAAAATGGGGTAAAATGTGGGAAAAGGGAAAAATGGGGTAAAAATGTGGGGAAAAGGGTAGTGGACAAGGGGGAAGGAAGGTAGGGGGGGAAACCTCCGCCCTGAGAAGGGCGATCGAAAATTGCAATTTGCTTCTCAGGAAGGGCAGGCTGGCCAGGGGAGCAGGAGTCTTCGGGAGAGCAGGCCAGAAAGAAGAAGTCCAGTTGAGGTTGAAGGCGAGAAGAGCGAAGTGAAGCAGGCGGAGAGAGAAGTGGTCCAGGCGATGAGATGCTGCGCTCTGCCGAACTACTGCTTTTGCGCAGTATTTAAAGGGCTGGCGTACAGGGCCCGCCCTTTGTTCGGCAGAAATTCCGAGAATCAGTTCTGTATTCTCGGAATTTCTATTCATCTCGCGCTCGTCCGTACCGGCGTTTGCCCAACGCTGCCCGGTACGATTCTGCCTGGGTCTCTCGACCACTTGTCTCACTTCGCTCATTTTCATATTTATTTATAATTTCAAGTTTTTTCAAGGTAGATTTGAGTTGCACAAATTGAATTTGTGCAACTCAGTTTGCTTTATGATATAAGAAATTTGTGCAGAGTTACTTTGCATGATTTGGTTTTATGCAAAGTTGCTCTGCACAATTAATTTTTATAAATATGATAAGATAATAGGCGAGGGGGCTGGGGTCAAGCTTTATTTTTTGTCTGTTTTTGACTGCTTGACCCCGTGATTAAATTTATTAAATTAAACAATGAACAATTAAGTAACGCGTCCGGTACATTCTCCCCCCGGTGCAGTCACGGCTGCGCCTAACTGTCCGGACGTGTAGGTCGGCGGCGTCCTCGACGTCCGGTTCCTTTGGGCCGCTGCGGGGTCCTTGGTCCGGGTGCGGTTGAGGTAGGTGCAGGTGCCGGTGTTGGTGCCGGTGCCAGTGCTGGTGCGGGTGCCGGTGCTGGTGCCGGTGCTGGTGCCGGTGCTGGTGCCGGGAGGATGACTGCCAGTTTGACAGCAGGGCGGGTGTAGGTTCCCGTGGCTGTCTGGACCCGGGCGGTCCTCACCTGGCCATCGGCAGCAGCGAAGGTCTCGACGATACGCCCGCGCGGCCAGCTGTTGCGTGGTAGCGCGGGGTCCAGGATGACCACCAAGTCACCGGGTTTGAGGGGGTCAGTGGGGTGGCGCCACTTTTGTCGGGTGCCCAAGGTGGGGAGGTATTCGCGGAGCCACCGCCTCCAGAACATGTCTGCCAGCTGTTGGCTGATGCGCCACTGGCGGCGGAGACATACCTCCTCCTCCTTGCTGTCGTAGAGCGACAGACGCGGGCGGTCTCCTGCAGACCCCATGAGGAAGTGGTTGGGGGTCAGGGGCTCTTCGTCCCGCGGGTCGACAGAGACATGAGTCAGTGGCCGGTTGTTGACCACGAACTCAGCCTCTGCCAGGGCCGTGCGCAGGGTTTCCTCTCTTGGCGCCCTTTCCTTTAAGGTGGTGCTCAGAGCTCGCTTTACCGAGCGCACCAACCTTTCCCAGGCTCCCCCCATGTGGGGACTGAGGGGGGTGATGAAGCGCCACTCGATGCCCTTGGTGGTCATGGCGTTCATCACCCTGTCATCCTGCTGCAGGGACGCCATGGCTTCCCGAACCTCTGTGTCCGCACCACGGAAGTTTGTCCCGTTGTCTGAATATAGCACTGCGGGCTGACCTCTTCGGGCGGTCATCCTTTGTAGGGCCATAATGGCCGAGTCGGCAGACAGCGAAGCTGCTAGCTCCAGGTGGATAGCGCGGGTGGAGAGGCAGGTGAAGAGCGCTCCATAGCGCTTCTCACGATGTCTGCCGACTGTGACCTCCATCGGCCCGAAGTAGTCCAGTCCGCAGTGTGTAAAGGGGCGGACGTGGTGCGCCAGGCGGGACGGTGGCAGTACCCCCATCAGTGGTGGAGAGGGCTTGCTCCGTCGCAGGCGGCAGGTGGGGCAGTCATGTGTGATTTTCCTGCTGACGGTGCGGAGTCGCAAGATGAAGAAGCTGCACCGGATGCTGGCTACTGTCTTTTCCGTGCTTGGATGGTCCGCCTTCTGGTGGTAGTGGCGGATCAGCAGCCGAGTGTACGAGTCTGCGCCATCCAAGACGACGGGGGTTTTTGCCACGCTCGTGGTTCCGGTGAGCTCCTTCAGCCGTGAGCCCATTCGCAGTACATCATCAGGGCCGAGGAAGGGGGCCAAACTGGTGAGGCGGCTGGAGGCAGGTATCGCCTGGCCGAGCCTGATGGTGTGCAGGTCAGTGGAGAAGGCGTCTTCTTGTGATCTTCTCACCCATCTGCGCTCGGCCTCCTTCAGCTCCTCCACTCGTAGCGGGCCTTCAGTGGGTCGGTTTGGGCCCATCCGACAGCGCCTGATAAAACGTAGTACCCACGCTGTAGCGCGGATCAGCCGGTGCCACGAAGAGAACCTCTCGATCCGAGGCAGGGCGTCTCCGGCAGTGGCAATGTGTCCGACATAGTGTTGGGGTCGAGTCTCCAGAGTCTGGTCATCTGGCCTGGTGAGGGTACGCTCCTTTGGCCAGTCGCTCTCCGGTGTGGTGAGGAAAGCGGGGCCGCTAAACCATCTTCCTTGGAGTGACAGGTCGGGCAGCTCCAAGTCCCGGGTGCCGATGTCGGCCGGGTTTTGCTTGGTGGGAACCCACCTCCAATTGGCTATGGAGGTGAGCTCGTCTATTTCGCCCAACCTGTTGGACACGAACGCCGAGTAGGTGCGTGGGTCAGTGCGCAACCAGCACAGCACCGTGGTCGAGTCCGTCCAGAAGATGGTTGCTGCTATTCGTGCTTGGCTCTCCAACCGGATGGTTCTGGCCAATCTGGCCGCCATGAGCGCTGACTGTAGCTCAAGGCGGGGTATAGACAGCGGTTTGAGCGGCGCCACCTTGCATTTGCTGGCAATGAAGGTGGCTTTTAGGGCTCCCTGCACCTCCTCCACGAAGTAAGCGATGGCGCAGCAGGCTTGCTCTGAGGCGTCGCAGAAGAGGTGCAGGGTCACGCTGCTTGTCCTCTGCTGGAGTGACTGTCGCGGGATGGAGACGCTGCTTTCCTGGAGCAGGCTCATCCAGTCCCTCCAACGTTCGGCGTGCTCAGGGGTGATGTGGTCGTCCCATCCAATACTCGAACGCCACACGGCTTGCAGCAGGATCTTCGACCGTATGGTGAGGCAGGCGACGAAGCCCACCGGGTCGAAAATCTTCATGACGATGGAGAGGAGCTGCCGCTTTGTAGGCCGTGTGGCTTCTTCGGGACTGACCGCTTCAAGGAAATTGTAGTTAAAGCGGTCGGTGGACGGGTCCCACACCAGCCCTAGGACCCTCTCAGTCTCGCTGCTACCGCTGTCTATCGCAACCGTGGAGGTGGTGCGGTCTCCAGGGGGCACCCCAGCTATGGCGTCCACGTTGTTCGATGCCCAGTTAGTAAGGTGGAACCCTCCCTTTGCAAGGAGGGCCCTTACGTCGCGAACTAGTGCAGCAGCCTCGTCAGGGTTGTCCACTGCGTCCAGGTAGTCATCCATGTAAAAACGTGAACGAATGGCTGCTGCGGCGGCCGGGTACTGGTGCTCGTACTGTCCGGCCACCCTGTCCCGCACGTACTGGGCACTGCTGGGCGAGCAGGTCGCCCCAAACATCATGGACGTCAGCTGGTAGGTGTCTGGGTCCCGCTGGTTTGGTGTCCTCCACAGGTAGAGCTGAGAGGGCTGGTCCTCTCTCCTGATCTGGATCCGGAGGAACATCTCCTGGATGTCAGCAGCGATGGCTATGCTGCCTTCCCGGAATCGGAGGATGTTCCCCAGGAGAGAGGACAGCAGGTCGGGGCCGGTGAGAAGCTGGTCGTTTAGCGATGTCCCTCTACAGCGGCTGGCGGCGTCGAACACAACCCTTATCTTCCCAGGTTTGTTCGGGTTGGTGACGGCGAAGTGGGGAAGATACCACTTTCGCGGGGCAGGAAGCGACGCCTCATGTTGGGAGAGGCGTCTGGCGTAACCTTTGGTGACAAGTTGGTTCATCTTGTCGGTGTATGCTGCTGCCAGGTTTGCGTCCGCCGCCAGCTTCCTTTCGAGGGACTGGAGCCGCTTCAGCGCACACTGCCGATTGTCGGGCAGTGTGGCGTCGGCGTGTCTCCATAGGAGCCCAGTTTCCCACCGCCCAGTAGCGAGGGCGCGGGTGGTTTCACCCATTAATGCCATGGCCTTAGTGTCCATGGCATTGACTCTGGCCGCAGACGTAACGCCGAGGGAGTCGACGGCAAAGTTGGATGTTACCAACTCCCTCAGGCGAGCATCTGCGGCGGTCTCTGTCTGGAGGGCTAGGGTTGTAGCTTGCCCGTCGTCGCTGGGGCCTGAGCCACCGTGAGCGATCCACCCCAAAGCGGTCCGTGACACTATGCGGGTAGTGTTATTCTCACGGACCTCTCTTGATACGATAAGGTGGGCATTATCTTGCCCTATCAAGAGTTTTGGGGTGACTCGCCGGCCAGGAACGCGCTGCTCCGGTAGACTCAGGTCAGCTACCGTGTTAGCGGTGATGGTGAAGATGGTCTCCAGACCAGTGCCCCGGATCATCAGTTTTACGCGTTGGGAGCGGGCGTCGGAGGTGCACATTCCCTTCGCTCCGTGCAGCCGTAGACTGTGGACCGGGCCACGGGCGCCGATCTGCGTCGCGGTGTCAGCGTCGATGAGGGTGATAGTAGAGCCCTCGTCTAGGAGGGCAAACGTTGACACTTCCCCGCCGGTGGGGCCCCGCAACACAATCGGCACTATCTTAAGGAGCACGCGGCTGTCCACAGTCTGGCGTCACATGTGCACCTCGGCGACGGTCTCCCGGTGGAGCAAACGATGATGCGGGTACCGGCACTCCCCCACACCACACCACACTTTCTCCTTACAGTCCCTGGAGTGATGGGGCTCCAGGCACTTGCGACACAGGTCGCACGCGCGCACTGTTTCCCACCGGAGGGAAAGGGACTTGGCGATGAATTCGCGGCACTCGCGTGTCTTGTGCGCCTCACCGCACTGAGCGCACGCACTGCTTCTGGCCACTTTGTTCGCGTTTTTGGTCTTGTTTTTTCCCACCGGTGGCGGTGGGCGGATAGCCGGCCCACCTGTTGGCACATCCGCGGCGCTGGCCAGCACGTGCTCCCGGCGCCCTCTGCTGGACCGCAACGGATCGACCATCCCGCTGACCGGGATCACGCCGGCGACGCCCCTCAGGAATGCCGCCAGCTGAAGGATGGTAGACTGCGTCGTCTGTCCCAGCATTCGCAGCTCGAGCAGCCAGGCCATCCTCAGCGTGCACGGCATCTTGGCGGTGATGTCGGCCAGCAGGGCGGGGTTGGTGAGGTACCCTCCCGTCCTTAGGTCCCGCAGGGAAGCCACCAGGTTCTGGATCGTCCCAGAAAAGTCTGCGATCTCCTCCAAGGTGGCTTCCGCGGAGAGGAAGGGCAGCTTCCTCACCTTGTCCAACATCAAGTTGGCAATCGAACCGGAGCCTCCGTACCGCTCCTCCAGGGTGGCGACGATCTCCGGGACGCGGTCCGGATTCAGCAGGAGGGAGTACACGTTCTCCCGGGCCTTTCCCTTGAGCGCACGCTGTAACCTTATCAGGTTCTCGCTCAGCGTGAGCTTGCAGGTAGAGGTGGATTGCTCGTACTGCGCAATCCAGGCCGGCCATTCGAGGGGGTCCCCGGAGAATGTGGGGAGGTCCTTGGCAGTGGACTGCCGGGCGATGAGGGCGGTCATCCGGAGGTCCTCCTCGACCGAGGGACGAGGGCTGTCCTGGGCGCGCGTGGAGCGGATGGCGTCCGCCAGCAGGGTGCCCAGCTGCGTCAGGAAAGGATCGGCGCCTTGTCGGACCCACTCGCCGGTGTGCCGGGCAGTCTCGTCAGCGGTCGGCTGCGGGGGAAACAGCGGCGAGAATCCCTGAGGTGTGGCGCCGGGCTGCGTCCCCGCAACCAGGGAGGCGGATGGTTCATCATACGGCTGCGTCCCCGGGTAGGCGCCAGGTAGTGCCCCAGGGTTGGTGCCAGGCGGCACTTGAGGTTGCGTCGCAGAGGGCGCGCCAAGAGGCACGTCGGGGTCGGCGCCAGGGGCTGCACCAGGGTAGGCGGCAGCGGGCGCCCCAGGATGTGTGCCAGGAGGGGCGGCTAGGGGCGCGCCAGGGTAGGCGCAAGAGGGCGCGCCAAGGTGCCCGCCAGGAAGGGCACTAGGGGGCGCTCGAGGTGCGTCATGGTAGGCTGCCGGGTAGGCGGCAGAGGGTGCCCCAGGATGCGCGCCGGGTGGAGCAGCTGGGGCTGCACCAGGGTAGGCGGCAGTGAGCGCGCCAGGGTGCGCGCCAGGAAGGGCAGCCGGGGGTGCGCCAGGGTGGGCGCCAGGGTAGGCGCCAGGGTAGGCGCCAGGGTGGGCGCCAGGGTGGGCATCAGGGTAGGCGGCAGCGGACGCCCCAGGGTGCGCGCCAGGAGGGGCAGCTAGGGGCGCGCCAGGATAGGCGCCAGGGGCCGCGCCAAGGTGCCCGCCAGGATGGGCACCAGGGGGCGCACCAGGGGGCGCGCCAGGGTAGGCGGCTGCAGCTGCGCCAGGGTAGGCGGCTGCAGCTGCGCCAGGGTAGGTGCCAGAGGACGCGCCAGGGTGCCCGCCAGGAAGGGCACCAGGGGGCGCGCCAGGGTAGGCGCCGGGGAGCGCGCCAAGGTGCCCGCCAGGATGGGCACCAGGGGGCGCGCCAGGGTAGGCGGCTGCAGGTGCGCCAGGGTAGGTGCCAGAGGACGCGCCAGGGTGCCCGCCAGGAAGGGCACCAGGGGGCGCGCCAGGGTAGGCGCCAGGGGGCGCGCCAAGGTGCCCGCCAGGATGGGCACCAGGGGGCGCGCCAGGGTAGGCGGCTGCAGGTGCGCCAGGGTAGGTGCCAGAGGACGCGCCAGGAAGGGCACCAGGGGGCGCGCCAGGGTAGGCACCAGGGGGCGCGCCAGGGTGCCCGCCAGGAAGGGCACCAGGGGGCGTGCCAGGGTAGGCGCCAGGGTACGCAGGGTACGTGCCAGGGTACGCGCCAGACCAGGCAGCAGCGGGCGCTCCAGGATGCACGCCAGGGTAGGGAGCCCCTGGCAGGTACTGCGTTGCGGTGGGGAGGGATGCGAGCAGCGCGGCGAGCTGCCTGGCCATCGCCCGCTTCTCCTTCCGGAGCTGCCTGACGGTGTCCTCTGTTGTAGTGGAGTCCTCTTCAGCATCAGAGGACGGGGTGCTGTCAGGTCCGGCAGAGTAGGGGTCAGCAGGGCCAGCAGCGTGGGGACCGGCAGCGTGGAGACCGGCAGCGTGGGGCCCGGCAGCGTGGGGCCCGGCAGCGTGGGGCCCGGCAGCAGGGGGCCCGGCAGCGTGAGGCCCGGCAGCGTGGGGCCCGGCAGCGTGGGGCCCGGCAGCGTGGGGCCCGGCAGCGTGGGGCCCGGCAGCGTGGGGCCCGGCAGCGTGGGGCCCGGCAGCGAGGGGCCCGGTAGCAGGGAGCCCGGCAGCAGGGAGCCCGGCAGCGTGGGGCCCGGCAGCAGGGGGCCCGGCAGCCGGGGGCCCGGCAGCCGGGGGCCCGGCAGGTCCGGCAGCAGGAGGGCCAATCACTAGCTCCACATCGGGTTGGGAATCCGAACTCGAAGCCTCGCGGCCGCTTCGTAGCGATGGCATCTCTGGACGTCGCTAGGCGTGGAGGCGTGGAGGCGTGGAGGCGTGGAGGCGTGGTGGCGTGGTGGTGTGAAGGCGTGAAGACGGGATCCGGCTCGAAGGACCATGTACGGGACGGGCGCTGTAGCCGACCGCCGCACAGACGATGAAGTGGGAAGGGACCGGCTGGCCGCTTCGACGCCTAGGGAAAAAGTGGGGTAAAAATGTGGGGAAAAGGGAAAAATTGGAAAAATGTTGGGAAAGGGAAAAATGGGGTAAAATGTGGGAAAAGGGGAAAATGGGGTAAAAATGTGGGGAAAAGGGTAGTGGACAAGGGGGAAGGAAGGTAGGGGGGGAAACCTCCGCCCTGAGAAGGGCGATCGAAAATTGCAATTTGCTTCTCAGGAAGGGCAGGCTGGCCAGGGGAGCAGGAGTCTTCGGGAGAGCAGGCCAGAAAGAAGAAGTCCAGTTGAGGTTGAAGGCGAGAAGAGCGAAGTGAAGCAGGCGGAGAGAGAAGTGGTCCAGGCGATGAGATGCTGCGCTCTGCCGAACTACTGCTTTTGCGCAGTATTTAAAGGGCTGGCGTACAGGGCCCGCCCTTTGTTCGGCAGAAATTCCGAGAATCAGTTCTGTATTCTCGGAATTTCTATTCATCTCGCGCTCGTCCGTACCGGCGTTTGCCCAACGCTGCCCGGTACGATTCTGCCTGGGTCTCTCGACCACTTGTCTCACTTCGCTCATTTTCATATTTATTTATAATTTCAAGTTTTTTCAAGGTAGATTTGAGTTGCACAAATTGAATTTGTGCAACTCAGTTTGCTTTATGATATAAGAAATTTGTGCAGAGTTACTTTGCATGATTTGGTTTTATGCAAAGTTGCTCTGCACAATTAATTTTTATAAATATGATAAGATAATAGGCGAGGGGGCTGGGGTCAAGCTTTATTTTTTGTCTGTTTTTGACTGCTTGACCCCGTGATTAAATTTATTAAATTAAACAATGAACAATTAAGTAACGCGTCCGGTACATGAAGTTAAACACGTAACCAATTATAATAATGTTAGTAACCATTCCATCACTTCACTTTATATTTTGTAAAAAATTAGAATCTCTGGTCACTGGGATAACAAATGATAACAGGTTTTTCAT
The DNA here is from genome assembly GCA_951813805.1 of Limnephilus auricula. Classification (NCBI taxonomy): domain Eukaryota; kingdom Metazoa; phylum Arthropoda; class Insecta; order Trichoptera; family Limnephilidae; genus Limnephilus; species Limnephilus auricula. Next base: position 13,109,722 of record OX638390.1, on the reverse strand, counting down.
TACACACCATACCCATACGTTATGTTTAACATTTCGTTGTAGTTTGAATAAGATAAGAACTAGACTCGACAAATGAAATGTACTTAATACTATTACTTCTGAGTACGTTATATAACGTATAAGTAATTAGCCTAATTAATTTATAAATTAATAATATTCTCTAAATAGGGCAGTGGATGCATGATAACACTTTGTTTCATAATCTCGGCTATGAAATAAAACTATACAATAATAAATATCTACGAATTAATTCGCCATTGTTTCGTAAATTTTCTATAAAACGGTTATCGTTAAAAATTATTAAAAATCTTTTTTTTTCTTCTAATTCGTAAGAAGCTTTGATTTTCACATTTAATCCCTAATATTATATATAAGACAGAAAACGGTTTTTCCATGTTTGATTATTTTTTGTTATAAGGTAAACCCTTTGTACCTACATGTACCTTTTCCACGTGAAAAATGGCTCATCAAATCTTGTTAAGTTGACAATTTTTAAATGTAAGTAATGCTGATCTTGTTATTATATGGGGCGAATGAACGAGAAATGTATGACTCGAATGTGAGGTGTAGAAAAAGTCGGGGACACCCGAGGAAGACATGGTACGACGAAGTGAACTACATACGTCCGGCTATGCCAAGAGTCAGAATAGCAGAAGGGTATTTATGATATAATGTGAGAATGTATGAAGACCGAGTTGTTTGACGGTTTGTCCTCTCTGTAGGCATGGTCCTCTGGTAAGCCCCTGCGGAAACGGTGTGACGGTTAGTTAGTCTGTTTCGGTAAATTTTTTAACCTTTTTTCGTTATACCGATGATGAATGCAAAAACAAATGTTGCACGTTGAGTTGTTTATTCCTTATCTTTCAACTTTTGATTCATTATCTCGTCTCGACAGATTTCCCTCAATTATGTTATAAAATATCTTTATCGTTATTAGATTTTAGACGTAATCTGCCTACAATTTATGGTAGTTGTTGAATTGTGGAGTTGGTTGCCTAACAAAACCGATGAAAAGGGAAGTTTCGTGAAGGAACATGCGGGGAACAGCTTGCTTTCTGTATGCACACCCGAGGACCTGAGCGATCGTGCAACGATTCTGACCTCGTTCTCAGCTGTACCGAGAACTCGTGTGCCTTGAGTGTGCACGTCTCTTCTCCGTTCCTTCCGTCCCTCCTCCCATCTCTCACCTCCTCACCGCCTCGCCCCAGTCTTGTCTCCGTATTGTTGTACCATATAGGTTTATCAATCTAAGTTGACTTCATCCCAGCACTCACACAGATGCATAACTTACATACGGCATATTTTATTTAGAAATTAAAAAATAAATAATTATCATTTAACAACTGTTCGAAGCCAAAGCGTGTTGAAGTCGGTTATAAAAAAATGTATTTTGACATGCCGAATATTGTGTTATTTCATTGTCATTAAAATACTAAAGTTTATTAAAACACAGTATCTGAATATGATAATTTTCTGAACTGAATTCAAATGAGTAATAAATAAAAAACAATGTCAAGGTAATACGCTCTTGAAATATTTTAACACCGGGGAAATATAAACTTATTGTCCCTTTTCCGCTAGTCATAATTAAGTAGAAGTAAATGAGACAAATGACATCGCGCATGACTGGGAATGAATATCAAAACAAACCTAGAATAGCAAAAAGCCCGATATGTCGGGCTGTTGTGTATACTAACGATGCGATTTTTAGCCGTTCCGATATGTCGGGCTGTTCGCAGCATGGTGTGTAGACCACATTAATAGATATGTTCATGTATAGGCCGGTCTCTTGCGACCAATTTTACAAACAATATCTCAAACATTGCCATAAACATGTGGCAGGGCCTCAACGTTTGTTGTTTTCTATGGGCCACGGAAAGCAAAAACATTGCGGCTCGGACCTAACCATCCACAAAATGCGTACACGTTTTCGTCGGAGGAGACGCCGCTTATTATCAGCATCAGCCCAATATCTATATCCTATATAGATATTCGGCTGATGACCGGTCGCTGGCTGAGTTGGAATCACGTTTGGGATCCACCAGGGCGTCGCATGTTCAATTCCTCGGCTGTCTTGGTCTTACATTACGACACAACCTACATTTTCCGCTTACTGAGGGGGTTGTAGGAGATTTTCAAATATTGTCAGGTTATTTGTAACACGCGAATGTAATGTGTGTCTTTCTTTTTTTATATTGGTAGTATACGTAATACAATGAATAAACGAGATTGAAAGTAAAATAAACAAATTGTAGCAGAAAAACTGACACAAATAAATCTATATCGATGTGAACTTAAAATAATGAATTATTCACCCGATCGAAATGGAAACGATATGAATAGGACACGCTGTAAGCTTTCCAACAATATTATGTTACAACCATAATATAAACTTGAGATCCTTCTTCTTCCGCTGGTGACAAAAAGTAGGCGTAAACAAGACTGGCTGTTCCTCGACGGTGGAAGTGTATATCTATGCACAAATATATTTAATGTTAAGTTTTTTTTATTGCAGCCAACTCTTGGTGCTTTACCTATACCATGTACCATGCACCGTGCCTACATTACACAAGATTCTTGTCACTCACCTGCCACAACCCATCAGCCTTATTTATGTTTACGCTAATATTTAATAATCAATAATCACGAATCTTCCTAATAGAAATACTTTTTACTTTGGCAACACAAATATAATGTATATGTGAGTACCTAAATCATCTAACTGTGAGCAAGGCAACTGTACCTATATTTTAACATTGCATATTATTTATTTTTTATATACATAATTTAATTAAATTGGGATGTGAAGATCAAATTCTATTTTTTAGATCGCGCGTTCGAATTCTGGCGTGCGCAAGTAAATTTTATTTAATTAAATTTTGTTATTTCAAATTTAATTGATATAAAATATCATATTATACTTGCGGCACGTTCCAGAGTGGATACTTTCAGTATCGACTTGCTGAAATAATCTACAAGAATTGAAACGTGGTTTGAAATGGCTTTGGCCTCTTTGGTGACCATATCACAGATACTTTCCCACCTTCCTCTTTCCCTTTGCTTTCCCCTCCTCATACTCGTCAGCCTTTCAGCATAGCCCAATTGGGGATGCCATAGTCTTACTGCCTCCAGTTAGCAGGGAGCACTTGCGACTCTTGTGCGGTATTTACAATTTAAAAAAACCTATTGTTTCAAACTCTTTGTTCCTCGATTTATCCGTACCTATACCTACTGAGTGATTACTACCGGCATACGCTATTTTTAACAACATCTTTATCACTCTCGTACCCATTCGGGGATTGCCGAGCTCGCCTGCGGCCTTAACCCCCTTTATTAATTGCTCCAGAAATAGCCTTCCTACTGCTATAAAGATAAGGATCTTTTCACCAAACACCTCACCTACCCCTCTTCTTCCGTTACGCCCGCCTTGTGACATGGCCCTTGCCCCTCGCCCCTCTCTTCTCGCCCCTTGCCGAACAACACACCTCCTTCTTGTAAACAAACATTTCCGCAGTTTACACCACGCTGTATTCAGCGCCCACGAGTAAGCCAGTATAAAATGATATCATAGGTACTTTGTATGAACTCGTTATTTCCATACGTACTCGTACTTTCATTTTCTAGTTTAGCCTCAAGTCTCCTAAATACCAATTTAAATCGGTTTAACCGGATTTATAATATAATATTCTAATCTTTTGTGAGCTTGTAAATAAAACCACAAATATAATATTTCTGAATTGTGCAGTGGTGTCCATAAACTTATGGTATAAGCGGAAAACTGGTAAATCTACATTACTTTTGGGCCCTATTTTGTGGTACAACCTTTTGGTTTGTTTTGGACTTGAAGCTTTCGTTTTGGAAAAAGTCCTACGTTGACAATTTTTGTGGTAAAACCCAAAAAAAATTGGTTGCTACGCACGGAGAAAAATGTTTTTCTAAAGTACGATCATTTTATTCGTAAAAACGGTTAAAAATGGGACTGAAATTCTTATGAACGAATTAACAGTGTTTCAATGTTTAATGGCGGGAAAACATTGAAAAAATTTTTTCGTTGTTTGTTTTTGGGGTGTTATGCCGTGTTGTGCTACCTCCTTCTTTAGCCGACGTTTCGGACAGCGTTGCAGTGTCCATCATCAGGGCAGATCCGGCAGATCCGTCGATCACATCGACGGATCTGCCGGATCTGCCCTGATGATGGACACTGCAACGCTGTCCGAAACGTCGGCTAAAGAAGGAGGTAGCACAACACGGCATAACACCCCAAAAACAAACAACGAAAATGCTTTTGGCCGTGAAAATCTAAAAACGTATCATTGAAAATTTGTTCGTAAGAACTTCTGTCCCGTTTTTAACCGTTTTTACGAATAAAATGATCGTGATTTAGAATAACATTTTTCTCCGTGCGGGGTTACCAAAATGGGAGCTGTTAATTGTCTTGTTTCAGTTGTCGAAAAAATAATAAAAAAAATAAAAAAAAACATCGACATGCCCAGATCCAAATTTTTTGAAAGAAGGCTTTTGGGGTGAAGATTCACCATTTTCCTATTGTACCATCTCAATTTTCCTATTGTACCATTAATTTCCGTATAACGTGTATAAATCACCTCAAATATATGAGGATTTCATTTTTATGATTTGAATTATGAGTATAAATATTATTGATTGCTGATGGCATGGCAGACATTTTATTTTATTTATTAATCATTTGATTATCCATTGAGAGAGCGCTACGTCACTTGTCACCTTGTGGTGGTAATACCATAATATTATTATTGTCAATAGCAAGAGGACAGAGGACCTTGCCAGTGCAATCGCCACCATTGTTTCCTTTCCTGGTTGGCAGTGCGATTGTATGTCGTATCGCTTACTAATACACATTCAATTATATATAGTACGTGCAATGTACAACATAATGTGTGTTTCTATTCAGTACCTTCCTATATTATGGACGAACAAATTAGCAAGTATAATAATTATATTAAGAACGTATAACCAGAGAATACCGGAAATTAGTTTTTTTTAATCTAATTCTAGACGTATTGACTTTTTTTTACCAAAAAATATTATTTGTTTTCGAAAGATTGTTATTGTATCTGGTAAAGTCTTTGGTCAATGGGTAAAGTCATTTTTTAAAATTTTGAAAAACCGTGTTTATTTTTAATATACATATTAAGGTTGTACCGTTGGTCGTTGGCAGATTTGTTAAATTTTCAAATGAAATATTGTATTTTACACACACATTTCAAATCATATGATCATACAATAAGATAAATCAATACATTATCTAGTAAAGCCACTTTTCAAAATTTTAATTTTAATTAAAATAAAATCATTAAGAAAAATCCGAGTATATTTTGTGACGAAAATACCTCAGTTTGTCTATTTATTTCCGGTCTTACAAAATAAAATATTTCAGATTTTTTTTTACACACTTATTTTGCTTAGACATTATTGAAAAATCATAAATACCTACTTACGTCTGTCTCGACACAGATTTACCCTAGTGAGACAGGCATTGAAAAAAATAACATGTAATTATAATATATGTAATAATAAAAAAATAAAAATAAATCATCAAAAAATACTTACAAGAAATAAACGATATTAAGAAATTAATCATCATGCGTTTGAGCATTTTTATTGCTTACTGGAATGCATGAATATATTAATTAGGCACATTTTTAATCAAATAATGTGGATATCGAGTTATTACTTAAAAATTTTGGTACGGAGAATAATCATTCTTTCTCATTAGAACCGCTCTGTGTAGTTGCAAGGGCAGGATCGCAAATTGAATATTGAATTCTTGGCCGCTGGTTAATGGGCCTTAAAACGACCAATTATATCCAGTTCGTTTTATTTACTTATTTTAACTAGGTACGTAACTGCAATTCCCGGTGGGTGGACATTTAAAACAGTTTGTACTTAACTGGTGCAGTTTTATCTGTTATATAATAATGACGTGGTGCAAAGTCTAATTTATAAGTAGGAGGCGGCTAAGCGGTGGCAAAACGAAGAATTCGAAGTCACGAATCCGCAAAAACATCATTCGGAGACATTGAAGTTTGAAGTTTAGAATTGATATGTTATTGTAATAACAAATAAATTCTAAACTTCAAACTTCAATATATCCAAATGATGTTTTTGCGGATTTTCAATTTGGAATTCTTCGTTTTGCCACCGCCTAGCCGCCTACTATTTATAAGTATAAGGGACAGCACTGTGAAGTAATATATATTTATTATAATTATATGAAGGGATGGTTTTAACAGTTTACTATGTTCCATAATATAATATGTATAATGATTTCTGTGGTGGTGTTCACAATAGTAGCGGAAAGATTTGTTTTAATAAAAATATAAAGTTGTTTCGCCATTCAAAGTGCAAACTATCGGACCATTTAATTAAACTAGCTTTAGCTGTTATCACTAAACTTGTCGTGCCGCATTTTAGGTCATGTTCGGTTGTTAAATCGATATGTACAAAAAACATCATGCCGTCGACTAAAGACAAATAACATTATCCATGACTGTTATATTAGTATAATTTAATATTATATAACTTCTAGAAAAAAAAAAAATGATAGACTTCGCTTTTCGGCCCATACAAAAAGGACGCCCGGGAAAAAAACACTTTTCTACATCGAAAATTGCACAAAATGAATATATTTTTTTTATAATGCCTTCTAAAGGGTGAAAACTATGTCGGTATGTTTTCGAATTTTCGATGCGTTTCGTATTAACGTAAACATTCACTGTCAAACATTTACGATTTATCAAAAAATATTATTTAAGGAAAAAGTGCTGCTAACTCAACTCTCATAAAGAATTATAAAATTATAAAAAGCTACCGACGTAGCTTCTCCTTTCTAAAAAATATATATTTTTTTAAATTTCAATTTCGTGAAAGTTTCGGTGTAGAAAAGTGTATTCTCCATAAACCCCTTTTCGAGCGATTTCTGTAGGTAAATTTGAGCGTTGTCTCATTCGCACATTTCGCATTCGCATGTATTGTAAGTGTGCGTGAGCTTATTGTGAGCGGGACAGAATGACAGACGCGGGTGTTACGCGTGTGGTTCAAAATCTAGCCTCTTAATTCGTTTTGTATACATTTTTAATGCGGTTTAATAACAAAATTCCTCATCTGTTCTCTCGTTATAATCGAATGATTAACTGTTTACTAATTAATAATATCATAGATATTATTTGGTTAAATTGGTGATCGGAGATTGGAGATCCGGTGACCTAATAATTACAATTTTGTATTTAACAAAACTGAAATAGTACAGACGTTTTAAATTTTGTTACAAAATAAAAATGGAATTGTACAAAATAAAGCCATGTTTGGTATGTTTTTACGCAAAACACTGATATAATTTCAGAACCGTAATCCGTTCATTAAATTCAGCTGATAACTATTGTATATTGATTATATTCGCGCGTATAGAGCTATTATAATATTCCTTTGTTCATAACATAACATTGGCAAGATTCGTTATAGGCGTCATGGCGAACAATGCTGGCCGTTGTTCAATTCATTGTTGGCAAACTTTACTGTAAAATACGTTTCCTTGTACATAAAGTTCTTTGTCACAATTTAAATTTAATTTCGATAAACATTATTTCACACATTTTTTTAATACAAAGCATTAAACTAATATTATTCTGAATCTCTGTACATACGAGTGTATAGGGCATTATATTAACAGGTATGTATAATACTATATATTATACGATACTAGCTTTTTTTTTTAAATATGTGTCCCTGCGGCAATTTCGTTATACCGACAGGCCGCGACCAGGGAGTGAGCCATTTCCAATTAGCAAATAAATATTTTATCAGTCAAAAGGGGAAATTAAAGTGTAAGAAATCATTTGTGGCTGTAAATGATAATATATTCGGCTTTTTCATTAAAGGTAGCGACAGACTCGCAGCTCACATCAAAAAGATACTTATAACTAGTAGGCGGCTAGGCGGTGGCAAAACGAAGAATTCCAAGTTGAAAATTCGCAAAAACATCATTCGGAGATATTGAGGTTTGAAGTTTAGAATTGGTTCGTTATTACAAAAACATATCATTTCAAAAATTCAAATTTCAATATCTCCGAATGATGTTTTGGCAGATTCGTGACTTGAAATTCTTCGTTTTGCCACCGCTTAGCCGCCTCCTACTTATAACGATAGCGCTACCCATACAATCCCATAGAGACCCGCCACACGTAAAAAGATGATGTGCTGTGATCGCGGTTTTAAATCTTCGCTAATCGGCGTTATTTTTCGTTACCGCTACGATCGCGATATCAGAAAAGTTATGCGACCCCCCTTTCGCCGTAAACAGGAGAGGGGGTCATTTTGAATACACGGAGCATGCACGGAGCTGTCAAGTTGACATATCCAGTACAAAGAAATGATATTCTCTCGACCGCTTCCGATTTCAACTGACCCCTTCTTCTGCCGTAGGAAGAAATATTTTATAACGTAGAGTGTCGGTAGAAAAGATACTTTATAACGCAGTATCTTTTGATGTGAGCTTCGCGTATGTCGCCCGCTTAAAGCTTATAGTCAACTGAACAATAGTTATGGTAGATTCAGACTGGACGACGTACGTACGCATCGCTACGCCAAACAATGCTTAGCAACCCATACATTTTCTATGAAAATGGTCCCAGACATAGCACGTCGCGATGCGTGTGGCCAATGTGATTCTAAAACATAAATTTTCATTGAAAATCTATGGTTGCTAAGTAGCCCAGTTATTGTTAGGCGTAGCGATGCATACGTACGTCGACCCAGTCTGAATCTACCATAACTATTGTTCAGTTGACAGTAACAGTTAACAGAATGAATAGCTCATGCTCTGGCAGCAGACACTCTGTACGAAGCTATTCACCCTAAAAACTGGTTAAGGTAAATATCCTTTTACGTAATGCTAGTCTCACACGAGAGCTATACTCTCATAATATATGTGGGCTTAGCCTTTTTCATCATATCGCTCGCCGTACGTTCCCAATGGGAATACTACTGTGTTTTGTAACAAATAACATTCAACGTGGGAGATCGATTAGAAATGAATAATAATTGGTTTTTGATTTTTATTCCGCCTATTCTTATACCACATTATGTGAATCTGCGTTTTATAATAATTCGTTACACATTGTTGTTATTCCCAATAAAAATATATTGATTAATTGATGCCGGTTTATAAATAATAATCTAGAGTCATTAACTCTTTGAATGGATTGACGGATGGTGGTGGTGGTATTGCGGGTGACTGAGTTAAATCGTTACGTCACGGTATTGATTGTCAGAGAGGGTAGTTGGGTGGTTTGTGCCTCCCCCTTCCGCCTGCTGCCTCCCCCGGCGGCGCTGGTTCGCCCCTTCATCATGTTAGACTAGTTAGAGCAAAGGTTCCCAACCTTTTTCGGTCATTTCCACTTTTAAAGTATATTATTCTTGAGCGCTCCCCCCCCCGACCCAATTTTACTAGGCCCAAGGCCAAACCAATAAATGCTGTTGATTCTTACCGTTTGGAAAGTCAGATTAAAAAGATAAATTTTTGTCACATCTTTTGGAGTTTTATGAAATGGAAAGCTTTATGGTACTGACATACTTACTGCTTATTACAAGCCGGCTTATGAGCATGCTCATCAACTGTAGACATTCGCTCATAAATCAACAGGCTTGGCTTGAGCTTTCTCATGAATGAGCATGTTCAAAGCCAACAATTGAACACACATGCTCTTTAATGAGCATGCTCATGTCAAATAATAAATGTCATCGTATAGAGTCAGTTCCGTTCGCCCAGAACATATTATTGCTTGCAAAAAATTATAAAAGATTTTATTATATTAAGAAAATAAAATGATCGATTTGGGTTCGTAATTGGATCACTAGAAGAGCAAACCTTGGGGCAAGTAATCATTTGTTAGTAGAAATGCGAGAAGAAGATGTCAACGGATATAAAAATCATTTACGAAATTTGACGAGCTACTCTCTAAAATTGAAAGCGTCACTCAAAAACAAGATACCTACTCAAATGCGGAATGCTATTCCGAACTGAGATCGGATTGAAATGAGCATGCTCATAAGCCAGCCTGTTCACACATGCTTAGAGGTTTCCCCTTCCATCCGATAATCCATTGAGCATGCTCATTACTAGCAACGTCACTGACACACATGCAACTAGGTAGCATGCTCATTGGCTTCTAACGAGCAAGTGTGTCCGTAGATTTATTACATAAAATGTAGATTTCAACAAAAAAGCTTTGAATTATTCTACAGTAGGGGACTTTCCGAACTTTTTCGGCAACGGTACTCTAAATAACAGCTTGGATGTTGGCGAAACTCCAATTAGAAAAATAATGTAACCCTTCCTAAATGTTTGTTAATGTGTGGAAATGTCCGGCTCCCTCCCCCTAAAAAAAGAAGAAAATTACTGAAGATGGTTTGAAGGGAGATACAAATACGAAGGCTAGAGGGAGCGCGCCAGTATAAAAAAAATAACAGGAGCAATTGCGCAATCGACGGCTGTGAAAATGTTTTAAAAGCCGCCTTATTTATAATATAGGAAAATCTACCGACGAATGTCTTAAGTAGCATTTAAAGAGACAATACCTATGATTTTTTGTTCATACCTATGACTTGCTATGATAACATTTTGTTCGACAAGCCCCCAAAGGGCATATAAACTCCAACGGCGCGGAGGAAAAAAACCCTCGCTTATGTTCAGAAACGGACAGTCCGTTTGATAAATTCTTCTATCTTAACAAACGAATTGAAATCTTTAGAGCACAGGCATCGGGTGTGAATGCTGTATTTCAATGGACGATGCTCCCAAGAATTAGAGTAATTGATTCCTTCGGCACCGGTGGACAGTCGGGAAACATGCCAAACGCGCGCTCAACATTTGCACACAGTTGACGTTTGTCACATGAAAAGGAGTCGTTTTTACGACTCGTTCTTGAGTTCAACAGCTCGGCTGTGGAACGATTTGTCGGCCTCTGTGTTTCCTCCCTCCTACGACATGGGTCTCTTCCCAGGTTCACTCCTTCCTTTCCACAAAAAGACCGTCAACTCAGTATCCCCAAAGATGTTAGATTTGGATTTTTTTAGCGAATATCGCGCATTAGTCGCAATTTCGGAAGTGGCGGCATTTTTATTTACTATTTCACTATATTCACATCGAAATATTCATCAACCACCCAAAACACTTGGATAAACACAGTGAACCAACACTGTAATTGATTCACATTGGGAATCACATCGATAACTAAAACAAAACCTGTAGGATCTTGTCACCAATGTGTGCTTCCCATTGGTCAGTTAGCGAACGAACTTCGTGCTAGTTGCTATCTTCGTTGATCGAAGATAGCAACTAGCAAACACGCGCGAGGCACGCGCCACTCTGGCCCCGCCCACTTTCTTTACATGTCGTCACTTGTTGGCGATATGAATCTGCATCCGTAAAAACTCCGCTTTAATTGATGTCTGATTTAATGCTAATATTCCTGATTGGAAGAGTGGCTTATGCATTAAATGCACAAATACGCCGAAGAATGCGCCGCAGTCCAAAATTTTCCAATCTACTTTTCTTTTCCTTCAAATAAATAATCAAGTAAGTGCACACGGTATCCATCACCCACTACATCGTATAAAATCTCCCCCAAAACACGTTTAATGCTTGATCGCTTTCTACTTACTGCCGACACGGGTTGAACCACGGTGCCCTTCTTGACAATATCAAGGAGGATACTGCGTTGCTACTTATATCGGTAGAATATCTCTTAATCCTAAACATGCGAACACCTCAGCACAGGTTCTCCCAGTGAGGTGTTCACAAAATGCTACTATTAACCTTCTTACATACCTCTTTACATCCTGTTACTGAATATGAACCTTTTTTGTACTACATTGTAAACCATTGTAATTATTTGTTAAATGTACGTACAAGTATAGAAAAAAAAAACTTATTATTTTGCCCAGTTTGGGAATCACCGATTTAGAGGGATAGCCGATCAGCCGAGCCCTCCACAGTCCGCAATGAGAATCGGTTCGATGATTCCCCGTAATAAAGTTTTTGACGCTTTCTCGCGCATCTCGAGTTCATATTCATACCTAATAAAGCTAATAAAATAACAGTTTCTAGAATTCAGAGTCCTAAAAAATCATTGCGTAAGGAAGACGATGAACTCGAGAAACATGCATACATCATTTGAAACTACACTCCCACGGGTTTTCATTGTTTTGAGTTACGTAATTAACTGCTATTAGCTAAGTTATGCATCATAGATGATTGTACCTACAATATTTCAAGGAAAACATGTATTATATAATTTGTAAATTCGATGTTTGAGTTAATGGGTTTATTTTAAATTTGATTGAATATGAAAATGATTTCATAGAAAATGCTTAATTTGCCGATGAATATTTGAGTGGACATGCTGAAATAGTCACGGAATAGTTAGCGTTCCTGCCTGCGATCTATTTTTACATGCATTCAACTTTGTTCCGCGTCGTCCTGAATGGGGCTAATGGGGCGTTCAGACGTTTCGATTTTTGTTGACCAACTTTTATTTTACGAAAAAAGTTGAGCAACATTTTGTTCACACGTTTCAATTTAAGTTGAACCGATTTTGACATTCAAAATGGCGTCAACTGAAATTGTTAGTGCGTGCGTCTATCTAATTTCTGATGTTCTGTGAGAGGAGCTGGAGATTATGAAAAAATATAAAAAACGTCGTACTTGGATGAGAAAATGGATCATGAGAAGGAGTGAATTAGGCGCATCCAACACAATTTTTTTCAAAATAATATTATTTACATTTCAAAAATAATATTCTATTTTTGTATACTTCTTGTTTTTGATCCGAAAGACAGGGATGGCTTTGGTACAGATCCATAAATCTGAACATTAAATCGTCCGACCATTTCAGATATTTTTTGGTTGAAACGGATTCCATGACGGTAGGAAATAGTACCGAATAAATTAAACGCCTGACGTTTACTTTTTCCCGCGAGTAACTAAAAATGATAAGCGACTTGAAACATGTGTTCAGACGCGACGATTCGATGTAAAACTCGAACGATTAGTAAAACCAAAATGGCGATAGTCATACTTGAACGACAAAAGTAGACGGGCTATCAACTTTCGCTAGCAACAAAAAAAGTTGATAACTTTGTTGACAAAGTGTTCACACGTGTCGATTAGCTTTCAACTGTCGAGTTGACCGACAAAAGTCGCCCCGTGGGAACCGGCTATAACGTAGCTCAAGTAGTGGTGAGGTCATTCCTCTTCAAATACGTACCCAATAAATCCAATAATAATACTAATATTTGGATGATTTGTATGGCGCCGTTTTTGTGAAAAATTACCTCAACGGTGTACAAACTTATTATTATATACATATATATCTTACTTCTAACTACAGACTAGACAAACCATTTTAACAACTCATGGCTAAAAAATGCGTTCATCGGTTCATTAATCACAGATACAAAACTATATTCCACCCTATAGGAAACCGCTTAGTGATGTTGACATATTTAATATAACTTGGCCAATTTTGTAGATCATGTAAAATATTTATTCAAACACTATTCCTAAACTAAATTCACACTTCTAAACTGTATAAACACTATACCCGTATTTTTGTTAATTATCTAATCGCTGTATTTTTTAATTTTTGTTCTTGTATTTTTATGACTTGTGTAATTTTTACTAGCAATAAAATGTATCATTTTTTTTTTACTTCCAACAAAATATAACAATTACATGTAAAAAAGCCTTCTAGTCGTTGAATAAATACATAAATAAATCTATGTAGAATGCGTTTGACTAATGAACGCGATGCTGCATAAAAATGTACATAATATATTGTTTTATTTTTACTCTGTACAGCCAGAAAATATACAGGAATATACTTACCTGTGAGGTCACTTGAAATTAACACTGTTTATTGTTGTATCCAATAATCGGCAGATTAAATTTAATGTGCACAGGAAAGTCCCCAATTCTAAAATAACGTGTTTAATCATTTATAGAACAGAGTGGTCATTATTTCAGGAAGTGTTATACAATAAACCTGTTTGTTTTGGTTTCAAGGTCAATGATCACTATGATCAATAATTGGCACGCGTTTATTTGTGTTTACACATGTCAGCTCATAAATTAGATCCATCTCATCGCTTTTGATAGATTTAGGGAGGGGTCGGAAGTTGGAAGAATGTAATAAATCTGTTTATTTTATTTTGATAATATATAGTAACTACGGAGTTGCGTATTTTTATGATTTTGAAAATTTTTATTTTGTGCTAATTGTAAATTTAATGATGGATTGTTTAAAATTAAGTTCATTTTCACTTTCTGTGAAAGTTCTTTTCAAGTTCTGCGATTATTTCAGTTTTATGAAGCAACTGGCCTATAATGATATAATAACAGAACTTACACGAAACAAAAAAAAATGACTTCAACTATTTGATGAATTCTTCAATCTTCGCAAATTCACTATGTGTCGTCATTTTTTAATGAAAACAAATAACTTTGTGTACACCACTTCTATTCATGTTCTTATTATCCTGACGAAGAAACCTTTGGTTTCGAAACATGTCGATAATTGTGATTATATAAGTGGTGTTCACAAAGTTATTTGTTTTCATTTAATTTAATGAATTGTTCAATTTTTGAAGTAAAACTTCTTTGTGCCTTGTTCTCGGTGCCGGGCAACTCAACAATGTATAACTTCATCACTCCTATAAAAAGTCATTAAAAGTGATTAAAAAAAAACTTGACTAAATAGGTTACGTTAGTTAGGTTAGGAGCTATTTCAAAAAAAAATCATTTTAATGACTTTTCAAAGGGCTGTTGAAACGCCACTTTGTTGAGTTATCATGTCACCGTGTCATATAATATTACTTAATAAATTTTAATAAAAATATATTTTACCGGATTGCAAAGTTGTAACTCAAACCATATCGATAGTGGAAATTTGAAATGCTGTAATGGACAATAAATCCAAAAATAAGTTAAATATGTAATTTTTCTCACTTTTTAAAAAGTATTCTGAAAGATCTATTCAATTTTATAATAAAAATCATAATTATAGGTCTACAAAAAAGTAGATGTGATTTTTAGAAGAAAAAAAAACCTTCTTTTCGCTCTCCTAAACAATTGACATTTAGTCCTTTACAGCATTTCAAATTTCCGTGATCGATATGCTATGTAATTCATGTTAAAAAAATTAATATAATTAATTATTTCATTTCGCATTTGTATAAATAAGTTTTTAATTCCTTTTATTTATTAATAAAATAAATTATATTAGACGTTGAATGTTTATTTTGTTTGATTACAGGAAAAGGGAACGTCATTACCAACGCAGAGGCTGAACAAGTACCCGTCCAGAGGCCTACTGAAACACGTCCTTCAACAAACATACAACCAAGCTGTTTCAGATCCAGATAAACTAAATCAATATGAACCCTTTTCACCTGAGGTAAGCCAATTTTTAATCATCTATACACTTCATATAACACTAATATATATTTAATATTGTACATGTATGATTTCATGCCATTATATGTACATTTGTTTTCAAGTTCACAAATCATTGTATTCTTGTAGATGATATCTCTGGAAGATTTCACAAAATTTAAAAGAAAAACCTGCAGTGAAATGTTGTTTATAATTGAGGGCCTTAGATGCAAAAACGCCACTGTCCAAAAGTACTGTTTTCTGTAAATGACAAAAGACCGATCCAAGAATTCTTCGCATTTTTCGTGTGATTTTTTAGTAAAATGTTAAAAAGTGTAATTCAAAGTGAAATATTATAGTAAAAAATGTTGTAATAATGTGTTCATTGGTCATGTTGAATTTATTTTGAATTCAGGCTTTTGATTGGCTTTTGTGGAGAGTGGTTATTTTGATTGTTAATCGCTGTGGAGAGTGGTGATTTTCATCCAAACACTATTTTCATTTCGATTTTTCCATGATTTGTGGTCGATTTGTCTAAGGAACTCAAAAACCATCTTGTAGCTACGGACATTGCGCATAGATTGGCATTTATAACTCAATTCTGTCATTTATGGAGAGTGGCGTTTTTGCTTTTAAGCCCCACAATTTTAAATTTATATGACAGTCTATATTCATTCAGTAATTCTGGACAAACTCCAACTACTACTATACAACAGCTTCATAAAATGTAAACATTGAAAAACAGAGCTCATGGGATAAAATTTTTATAAATGACAAGATATCCAAAGTAGATATCTGACCTTTTATACCGTTGCGTGCCAGCGGATATGTTAGTAGCTCGCTGTACTTGCCTTGATTTGTTGTATTTTTAACCTTAAAATTGCTCCTAGCATACTAAAATATATTTTATTCGCTTGACAAGGTAATAATGTTTCTTAATATTATTCTAGCTTGTCGTTTCGTTACTTGAAAACATATTTATTTTATCTGTGAATGAGAGCTTCACCAATTCCTTCTCATATGTCATGTCATAATTCTGATTTTCAAAAGTCATAACTAATGAAAATATATTTCTTTGTATATTAATATTTAATATATTTACTCATATTACTGTTTATTTACAGGAAAGCCTCCTTAATATGACTTATTTTTATTGTGAAGAATGCTTATTATGATAACACTCAAATTTCTTCATTTTATAATATTTTTTTATAAAATTAGAGAGAATAAAAAAACATTTCTCTGAATATAAGTAGCTATCCTGGGGAAACTATGTATGATAGATATATATACAATTTTCGGTCACACATTATCTGGTAAGACGGTATAATTTACGTAAACATAATTTAGCAAAAAACAAGTAAGTTATTAGGAAAATTAGGCACCCGAACGGCGGGCCGCTCTACATTTTACCCCGGCACACTTCAAGGACATGGGAGCTTGGCATTTCGAGGGTAACCCTTTGATTACTTCTTAATTAATTAAACATATAAAGGATGTCACTGGGTATTAGAATAAGAACACTTGCACAAAGTATTTTATAAAGAAAACTTATTGTAAATTCATTTTCAAATTTAGTTATAGTAACAACTTTCAAACTGAGTTACAGTAACACTTGAGAAAGTTCCAGACATTTTAGAGGCTCCAAATAAATAGTGTAATACTCAGGTACGTAAAAAGTATATATCAAAATTTTTAAAAAATCTGAGTAGAGCTACATACATGATATTTTACACCTAATAATTCCATATCAAACATCCAACAACCTTGCGCTTGCTTTTGCGCATTTGTAACTTCTAACACTTGGTGTACACTCCAATCTTTAAGACTGGCCTGAACATGATACATTCCATTCTCGCGCAGTTTTGATTTTACAATGAACGTAAAAGAAAGATGCATAAAAACATAAGTGCGACAGAGATAGGCATGGGCGCGTATTTGGATTCTATACTCTTACACAACGCTCAATAGTGTTGAGCTCGGGTATACATTAAAAATTCATCCGGCCGTGTTAAGGATTTTAAAATATACACGACCTCAACACTTTTTTGGGGTATACTTTCAAATTGGGAACTCCTTATTGCTATGCTACCTTTTGAAAGCCAGCATAGGAAAAAATATTTTTTCATTACGACGTAAGAAATTTGACATTTCATACGAATCCAATATTTATAACATTTCTTTTGTGATATATTACAAAAATTACATGAAAATAATGTAGTTAAAACGATATTTCTGATAATACCTGAAATGTATTCTTTCCACAATGAAGTTATATCAAAAACAATGAAAGAAAATAGAGTTTCTAAATCAACTCCGTCCATATTTTGACGCTGCGGCCATTTTGTCGGCCACCTTTCTTGCCCGCCGCATCATCGACAATTTATTAAAATTATTCCGAGAGGCTAGACGCTATGTAGTATTTTGTTACGTCGAGAACGAGAATGGCCCAAGCAATTCTGACCTTGTTCTTGTTTCTTTATTTTTCTGACCTAAAACTCGCTAATTGCGACGCTTTCTGATCAACGTCAGACCGGTCTTAATAGAGCGGAGCCAACATAGAAGTTAAAAGAAATATTATTTGAAAATCAAGTATTCCAGTTTATTTTTGCTTGTTTATTTACGTTAAACACATATAAAACACTTAACCAATTTACAAATTTGACTTGAGTAAAATTGAAATAACACAATGGTCTTACGGAAAGCATCATGTACTTACTAAAGGGTATTACTGTAGTGGCTTGATTCCAATTACACTTGTTTGCATGGTGGAATGGCCGAGCTGAAATACTGTTCCTAGGCTTTCTACAGCCGGGAGATTTCTAGTTCTTCGGCCCCTTATATGGTGTCATTATTCAAAATAATCACATGTATCTGGCTTCTTCCAAAGTGCCAACAAAATTAATGTACAAAACATGTTTTTGTTTGTTTTGCTATAATAAACTAGTCTAAACTTTTCTCAATCAAATAATATTATGGAATTACTTTTGGAAATCGATTTCTAAAAACAGTGATTTATTTTGGTGAATACATTTAGAATGGTTATAATAAGGATAATTTTCTCCTTGCAGGTGTACGGTGAGACATCCTATGAACTCATATGTCAAATGATAGATCAAATAGAAATAACATCGGAGGATGTATTTGTGGATCTGGGCTCCGGAGTTGGTCAGGTGGTGTTGCAAATGGCCGCCGCCACTCCGTGCCGCATATGCCTCGGGGTGGAGAGGGCGGAGGTACCTAGTAAATATGCCCAAGTAAGTATTAACCAGCTATTAAGAAATTTCTTTATTTTATTAATGTATATTGTGATATTGCATTATTTTCTATTTGTACAACTATGTTATACTTTATTAACCAGCATTTATTTTTTCAGTTAATGGACAACCATTTTAAAATGTGGATGAAATGGTACGGGAAGAAATACGGAGAGTACAAATTGATAAGGGGAGACTTCCTTTTAGATGAACATAGAGAAAAAATTAATTCCGCTACAATAGTTTTTGTGAATAATTTTGCTTTTGGTCCAAACGTTGACCATCAACTAAAGGAGAGATTTGCAGACTTAAAGGATGGTGCTAGAATAGTGTCATCGAAGAGTTTCTGCCCACTTAATTTTAGAATAACAGATAGGAACCTTAGTGACATCGGAACAATAATGCATGTTAGCGAGATGTCTCCTTTGCGAGGATCGGTTTCATGGACGGGAAAACCAGTGTCCTACTACTTGCATATTATAGACCGCACTAAACTGGAGAGATATTTCCAAAGACTGAAAAATCCCAAAGTCAAGGTCGTCAAAATCAGGGTCTGTTCATTTTCGTTTATTGCTATTATTGTGATTATTGAAATAATTCTATTCGGAGAAGAGTGAACCATTCAGGTCTA
Source organism: Limnephilus auricula (assembly GCA_951813805.1). Taxonomy (NCBI): domain Eukaryota; kingdom Metazoa; phylum Arthropoda; class Insecta; order Trichoptera; family Limnephilidae; genus Limnephilus; species Limnephilus auricula. The sequence goes on along the minus strand of OX638390.1, from coordinate 13,090,365 downwards.
TCTCGTCCTTTCAATTATCAGTATTATTTGTCTACTCTATGTTATTACTCTACTAACTCCATACATGTATCTTTCAGGGTGTTGTGGTTAATGGAAGTTCTGGAATTAGCGAAGACAGTGAAAATACCCCGCCAGTAAGGAACCGTGCAAGAAGAGAACTGTTAAATGGAAAAGTAGCGGCTGCCGCTCGGCCCACCAACACGGCTGTCCGGGAGCGCAGGAAGAGAGTTGTTAGGACACCTATTTCTACAGACAACAGTTCTGATGGAAGTAAAACTAGAGCCATCACTGCCTTGGAGAGACCCAAGCCTCGGATATCCAGGCAAAGTTCCAAGGAATCCAAGGAGTCTAAAGAAGAATCCAAGGAGTCCAGTTCGGATAATAGTGAAGAAGATGTCCCCCTCGTGCCTTCCACCCGCTCTTGGGGAGCTCCTTGGGCATCATCGGAAACTAATGGAACAAGTAATTATATTTCTTCCCACTTATTTTTATCCACTGTTGCAAAATAGTCCTTCTTTAACCCTCTGCAATTGGGATGACTTTTAGTTTCATTCTGCTGAGAAGTAGTGACAGAATTGCAGTTTAGTTTCTATTATTTTAATAGTTTTCATTGTTGAACAGTGTTTTTTTTTTATAAATATTTAATATGTGTTAAAATAGTTATTGCAGTTAGTGCTTCTGCTCACGGACAACTGAAAAAAAAACCAGTTTGTAACTCAATTCGCTATCCTGTGTATGTAAATATGATGGTCCGCACACTATACAACTTCTCGAAAACCCGTTGTCAATGGCAACAGAAGCAGTGACTCGCAACTCGCCGTGCTAGTTTCTTCAGACGGCGTCGCGCCAGTTCCTGGTTGCCATGGATACGCCAGTTTTGTTGTCGGTTTTCGAGTTTTTAGTTTTTTTTTTTAGTCGCCAGCGCCAATATGACAGCTGAAGTGTTCCTTGTCTATAGTTAAACAAGCTGAGATAAATACTGAAAATGTAAAATTGAGTAGCGCCGTGACAGAAGTTTGGTTGGAAACCATAGCAACCCGCCAGTTTTTGTTTGGTTTAAGTTTCTCCATGAGCGGGGGGCTTTAATGGTATAATAAAACTCATTTATTCATATTCCACTTACAGCCACACTTTCAGTTTTACATTTCGTTTTAACAATTACTTCAAAGAATAACTATGTACATGCATGCATAAAATAGGTTATAAGGTTCTTAGTTTGGGTTAATTAAACAATTAATGCTTATTTAGATTGAAATTAAACTTATGCAAAATGTCAATCCATAAAAAAAAATCCAAAATGGCCGAAAAGGGATTTTTTTATACAGAAAATTTTTAATTTCGATTAAATAAAAATGGATTTTTTATATAACTTTAATTATCTATCCGAATCTAATTGGTTGTTTCTTGTAGTAATTAAGTTGAAACAAAGTGTATTTTCCTTAATCTGGGCCTATTAAATGTGCGGCAGTTAGGGAAATATTTATCCTCATTCATAAGAAAATATTAAGTAAAGTTACATGAAGTTACAAAATACACATGAAGAAAGTAATAATGAAATAATTTATACAGCAGTGAATGGGCGAGGTGCAGGACGCAGAGCGGCCACCAAGAAGTTGCGGCGCAAACCTGTGAAGGTGGTGGAGCGAGTGGCTGTGGCTGCGGCGGCCCCCCCACCCGGCGCGGCGGTTCGACCCGGCCAGCGCGGACGCGTGCGTAAGCCTCGCCGGGCACTCAACATCTCCGGCCTGGAGCTCCTTCACAGTCACACGCTAACCAGCACGCAGCAGGATGAACGCAGTCTCCCACCGCCCCCGGGCTGTGTGGACCAACGTCTGTCATCATTAAGTTCTTTGGCCGAGCGAACCGAGGCCCATGCGGAGCTCGATATCCCGGATCGGCCGCGAGACACCCCCTACGCACTGCAACTGTTGCTGGACATGTTCAAAACGCAATACATGAGTGCTATGGAGAGCATGCGAAGACCAGAATATAAGAAAGAAATACAGGCCCAGATTGACAAGGAAATGGTATGCATTTTGTTTTTAAATGCTCGACTGGGAAAGCATACAGTCGACCGTTAATAATTGTTGTTAGTGCCAATTTTTTAAAATCAACATTGTCTATCGTTGTTAAAAATGATATCATCAGTTCCATGAATTAATTTACAATATAAACATTATGGAAGATCAAGTTGCTCATTTGAAGACACCCTATTGCTATCTCAATAATCCCCTCTGACCATTGTTTCAGTTGGACAATGTCACAAATCTTTATTAATTGGCATTCACTATTAACATTAACCTCTAATTGGCCACAGTCCCCCCGGCAGGTCTGGATTTTTGAAGCAATTTTGCCCCTTATGTATAAAGAAATTGTATGAAGAATAGGGTCAGAATCGCTTGGGCCATTCTCGTTCTTGACATTACGAAATACTGGATAGCATTTAGCCACTCCGAATAATTCATATTAATTGCCAAAGACGCGCCGGGCACCAAAGATGGCGGACAAAATGGCTGCCGCTTTATAATATGAACGCTGTCATATTCATTCATTGTTTTTGATATAAATCCATTGTGGAATGTATAGATTTGAGTGATTATTAGGAAGTTCGTTTTATCTACATTATTTTGATGTAATTTTTGTAAAGAAATGTTATAAAAATTGAATTCGTAAGAAAGATGAGAACTGTCAAATATTTTACGTCGTATTAAAAAAATATATTTTTTTTGTATGCTGGCTTTCAACGAGTTAATAAATAAAATTTCATTAATGTCATTGGATTTGAAATTTACTCGATTTGTAGTTAAATGATGGTCAAAATTAATGCATACCTTCAAAAACAATTTATGTGCAGAAATTAAAACCGCCTTTGATAAATATGCATATGATTTTTTTTTCACTTGATAATGTAGTTTTATTTTGACTTTGACAGTTTAATAGGATCAGAAGGCGAAACACGCGTAAAAATAAATTACATGCTAGAACTTGTTTATAAATAAACTGCTTTTATAAATTGAATAATAATATTATTGAATATATAAATGAAAAAATTGAAATAGAGTTCTACAAATTAAACTTGATGAGCAATAAATTTAAAATACATGTGAATTATAAATATGACATATTTAAATTGGCAATTATAGTGAAAAGCCAAGTAAAGACATTCGCTGTGTAGCACGAGGTATCAATGTCAGGGTCAGCAAAATATTTTATTATTAAATATTAATAGTAGTTTTTGTTTTTTCAGGAAAATAAAAAACAGTTTTTGTCCCGTGCAGCTCAACTAGAGAAACAGATAAAAGTATTGATCCAAGACACGGTGGTGTTGCTGAAAGCGAGGATGAGCGAGATCGGCATCAATGCCACCAACACGGTGGACCTACTCACCAAATCTAAAGAAATTGTTAGCCGCCATAAGGAGTTGCAAGGGAAAGTCAGCAGGTTGGAATCACAGGTGAGTAACTCAATGCACTTAAAAGGAAAGCCTACATTTATACCTATCACTAAACTCTGTGCTTAAGAGGGAACTGTATTTATCTGCTAAAGTAGCTTTCCAAGTTTAGTAGAACATAAAATTATCTACAATTTTTATATAAAAAAAATATTCTATCTCTAATAAATATCTAGATATGCAGTCACAAAAATGTTCCAAAAAATTTTCCAGTTCAATTTTGTGAAAAAATTATTGATATCAATTTTGTAGAGAATAAAATTTCATAAAAGACTTAGGTATATGTTTAATGTTTTAATCTCATTTAGGTAACCAGGTTCTAATACAAAAATTAGGCTGAAAATCGAATCAGAAGAATAGTGTTTTAATCTTGGCATACCTTGATTATTTTTTTAAATTAATTAAGTAAAATTTATTTGCGCATGCCTGGATTTGAATCGCGACCTGCGGATTTGTAGTTGAGAGCTTTACTCTTCAACCACAGAGGCAGTGTAAATTTACCTACTATTGTGGTAGGTGCACCTTAGTGGGGGTTCGTGACTTTTCAGTGAGCTAGAGCTTTATACAAATTTAAAAAAAAATTGTATGAAGATTTTATTTTTATTTTTAAAGGCTGTGCCAAACTAAATAGTCCTCACACAAAAAATTAAAAAAAAAAAAATTCAGTTACGACACCAATAATGTCGTATGTTTCAATATTAGTACTCTAGCTCACTGAAAAGTCACAGACCGCCACTAGCCACTGGCGTACCTATAATTTTTGTAGTAAGTAGGCAGTAAGTACAACAAGAATATGTACCTAATTAGTTCCTTTAGTCCAAAAATAGCAAAATGAACAAAAAATAATATAATGGCAAATTTTTATACGAAACAACGAAGAGCTCCCGTAGCAGATTTGTGAAATCCTGTTCTTGCTTGATTCGAGTCAAGTCAGAGATAATAATAATGTGCTGTGAAGCACACAGTGGCTGGAAGACGCACATGCGCAGGCTACGCACATTTTTTTTTTGTTATGTTTCCTGATGCTGTTTTGCTCTACATATTCCGACTTCAATGGCACAATTCGCCTTTGTCAACATAATTTAAATCACACTACTCATATCTTATTATTTTAATAATTATATAACCATTCGAGCGAAGGGTATTCAGTTTTTCATTTGGCCATTTGATTTAATTAATACCATAACTCCGAATATTAACATCTTTAAACTTCTTTCTGCGGTTTAAAACCAATGAATCCACATAACTTGTACCATATTTTTAAGTTCTATAAAAAAATTCTAAAAACAGTTGAATTTATAATGTATAAAAATTTACCTACCTAAATTTGGGTTGCCACCGCTCGAGTGGATAAGAACACATCAACATTTCCAGCTCCAAGCCCAAGTCTTAGGCATATTATTATTTTTGTGGCAATCTTTCTTCTGCTCCTATAATATTTATTTTGTCTTACGATGTAGGTATCTCTATAATTTTTGTTGTTGTTTTAGGTGGGGAACATTGAGGCTGACCAAGCAGTTTTGGTAAAACAACGAACTAGAGAAATAACTGACAAGTATATAAAACTAGGCCATATCCAACCAAACGCTGAAATAACTTCGGCAATAATGCGGGAATGTATTTTGAAAGAAGTATCGGCTACATTGGCTCACAGGAAACGTCTTCATTCCCACATAAGTAAACTTGAAATGGAGAATAATCAAATAGAAAATACAAATGAGGATAGAAAGATGGCACCCCCTGTACCGGTGGCTACTGTAAAACCAAATGCTGTTAATAATAAAATGGGCAGGAAAACTCGGGAAAGCCGATCACGTTCGCAGGAATGGCCCGATGTACCGGATATTGGGAAGATTGAAGAACAAAACCCAGAAATTTTAGCTCAGAAAATTTTAGAAACTGGCAGACAGATAGAAGCTGGTAAATTAGGCGCTATGAATGCAAAACATAATAACCATTATCTAATGAATGGTCATATTAGAGAGCCTGAAAAGATGGCTGAATTTAGTAAAATTATAAAAAATGGAGCTCAGTCTTTATCGAAAAATCAAGTGAGAAGTATCACCCCAACAGCTCATATAAAACAACAACCATTATCTCCTGTTAAATGTCAGAAAACTCTCAATGTAGTTGGGAAGGTTCAGGAATCGCCTAAAGTGATTAACTTTGAGGATAGACTCAAAAGCATCATTACCTCGGTTCTCAATGAAGACCAAGAGCAAAGAAAGGCCGCTCATCAAAGTGCACCCAATGCCAGCGCAGCCGCTACCGCCTATCCCAACCTCACCTTCTCACAACAGCAGCCGCAGTCACAAACCACCACTTCTAGAATCTACCCCTACACCACAACACAGCCTTCCTACAGCCAGGCGCACTTCCCTGGCCAGTACGCGCACAGTACTCAGATGCAAGTTCCACCCGGTGATGTCAAACCTGTCATATCTAACCGGGATTATAAACACTCCCTCACAGAGAGATTCCTGCCCACGGAAGCTATGCGGAATGCGGAGGCTTATTCTCGACACGGAATCTTGATCCAGCCCGCCGACTCTTATCGCAGTGAAACACCCAGGCAGGGAGAGAGGTTGGAAGTGTACAGGACAAATGGGGAAGTGTGTCATCCCAGGGAAGTGTGTGCGTCCCCGGCAGCCAGGAATGTACTGCAACCCGACTACACGCAAGTGTCACCGGCAAAGCTGGCTCTTAGAAGACACTTATCTCAGGAAAAACTTACTCAACATCATCCTAGTTCATCGGGAAGTAGAACAATTGGGGATCTTGTGAATGGTGAAATTGAGCGAACTTTGGAAATTTCTAATCAAAGTATAATCAACGCCGCTGTCAATATGAGCTCAATGTTGGTGACCCCTAGTAACATGATGAATTCTAACATTCCTCCTCGTCCAGAAAGAGTTAATGTTCGTGTCGATACCAATCTCGAACCTCTGAGACAAGTTTATAGTCCAATATCTAGACCAAACAGTGCCGAAGGGTTGGAGTCATTTTCTTCCAACACGCACTGCTCCAAATCTCCCGTGACCCAGCCCGTTATAGCCAATAGCCATTTGTCTCAGGGCTCATTCCCTACCAACTCGCCGCGCACGCAGACTCCTCAGGCGGCCGTCCCTCCGGCTGTACCACCACGGACCACGGTGCTGTACCAGCCCCCCAAGGGAGCCTACGTCTCTCACCAGTACGTGCCTCTGCCCAGGGCAGAGATCAAGCCTTACCACGAGTCATACTTCAGTGAGAGCAAACCTACGGCGGCCCCCGGCACGGCACCTCCCCTGGAGGGCTTGGCGGCGTGCCTGCAAGCTCGCGTGCTGGCCTCGGACTACTGGAAGGTGAAGGAGGAGGCGCGCCCGCAATACCCGGCCGACCCGCCCCCTCCACCGGCCTCGCAGCCCACGTCCGTTATCAAGACTGAGATATGTGACAAGTCCCCCGTGGCGTGTCAGTACGCCGGAGCCAGCCTGAAGCGAGCCTCCCCGATCATCCACGGGCCCTCGCGGCCCCTGAAGAAGCAGCATCTGGACAGCTCTCTGTCCGCCATGGCCGTGTCCATGCCCAGTCCGGAGCCCCACTCCAACACCTCCACACCGCTGGAGGATGAGCTTCCTGAGCCGGAACGTGCATTGAGACCTGATGAAGGTACTTCATAATTTGTCATATTTACTAAGATTTAATTATGTGATTGTAATTTTAAGCAAAAGTACAAAATTGATTGTAGTTAAAATTCTATAAGATGAAGGCTATTTTTGGTAAATTCTGATGCTTGTATGTTGTGTAGTTGACTACAGAAATGCATGCTGAATATTCTTGGATGATCGGGAATATTATAAATGTATGTTTAAATGCAAGTGTACTGTACTGGTGGTAGTGACTGATTTTGCACTTTTTGTAGACAATGGTTGTGAGTAATCAATCTTTTACCAAAAAATAAATAGTTTGCGATATAAAAATGACTTAATTGTGAAAAAAATATTTCCTTACATGTTGTAATGAAACAAATATTTTAGCATTTTTATATTTTGAAAAATGTACTACTTTTTTACGGGTTTGTCAGAATTATAATTTTAAGCATGTTTATTGTGGTTTGGATATTATGCCACGGTTTTAATTTGAGTTCTCTTTTTGTTTTTAATAATATATTATGTATATTAATATGTATACATATTTATACATTAGTTAAAAAAAGTCAATAGTTCTTTTTTCACAATTTTAAAGTTTATTTTATTACATTAGTTACATAATATTTATAAACTATGTATATTATTATTGTTGATTTGTTTGACATGTTGTACATCTTGTAAGGTCACATTGAAATCCCCAGCATAATCAGTCAATTCAATTTACCTGTTAAAACTGGAAGATCAGTATGACCTTGCAAGTCTAGATGGATGTAGAATCCAAATATATTCTCATATATTTTAATAACTTATTCTACTTTTATATTATATTTTTGGGTTCCAACACATTTTTTTTTCGTTATTTTCTGTTAAATTTATTTTTGACGTAACATTTCTGTATCAAAACTATAGAATGTTGGGAAAATGGATGGAATGGAACCCTGAATGTTTTTCAACCCATTTCCTCAACGCTATATTTACGCAACACTATATAAAAGGTTCCCCCAAAAATGTATTTATTCAGAAGGTTGTTACTTATTCTTAGGATAAATACCATTAATCAAGGATACCCTTGTATCATAATATTTTAATGACTGACACTGGTGACAATTATTAATCCAGATTTTATATTCAGGATATCTCCAAAGCATCTGGTTTCTGATAATAATATTATATGCTTTTTTCATTATGTATTTGTAAATTGAGGTACTCAAGATTACAATGTTTTTGTCTGATGGTATTTATTAAAATGTTTTTTTAAATCATTAAGATGCCCACTTAAAAAGTTTTAACATTCTAAAACATTCATTTTGTGGTTTTGTAATTTTTTTGTGAGTAAGTCATTGCCAAGCAATAATTTTATGTGTTTATTCTCTTATTCCTATTAACATAGTTTTACATGTGCCTGCAAAAATTGACCTCCTTAAAGAGTTAGCTTTTATTTTGCAAGATTATGATAGAAAATTTCTATGCTTTTTATTTTAATAAGACATGGCCATTCGTACACGGAGATATTTACAAACGACTCGAGTTTCGTGCACATAGCAAACATTGCTCGTGAGTATCCACCATACTATTTTGCTAGTGTTCCTACACAAAGCGCCGCGTTGATTATAGGTTTGATGTCAGTTGGACGCTACTGACAGTGCTGGCAGCACGCTATGCGAGTTGCATTCACATCTACTACCTGTTTGACAGAAATGGCGTCTGAGCTAGATTTGAATGTTAAATTTGTTCTGGGGTGGTAATATTTCCATGTTTACATGACTACGATTTAGCGGAGAAGGCGTGAGGAATTGAGGTTGAAAAAAAGGCAACTAGACATCATTCTCACTTACTTCCATAACAGTGACGAATGCCCTAGCATTATGGGTGAACCGAAAATCTTTTTTAGGACATTTTTATTCTTTATTATAAAGATGGAGAAGAACAATATTGTCTTCATCACTTGACATCGTTTTATGATGCTTATACCACGGCTGCTCGTGAAATAATGATCAAGTTCAGTATCATTCGGGTGAGTGTCGTGTACAGAAACCAGCATTATAGAGTAGCATATCAGAAGGCGACTTGTGGTTGCATTGCAGTCACATAGCTTGTAAATATCTCTGTGTATGAAGGGCCTATGTTTTACATAATAATAATGTTTATTCAGTGACTGATAAATAATAAACTGTTAAATAGGTTAGATTACCTATGTACATATTGCACACGGGTATTATTAAAATGTTGAGAATAAAATATGTTTTATTCAGCAGGATCTCCTTAGGCCAAAAACCCTCACACTGTTACCACAATCTACTGTATGTAATCATCACCTTCTGAATAATATTGTTTTAAACACACTGAAGTTTTGTCTAATTTTGGGGTGTTACTCTTATTGTGTTGCTCTTTTCTGTAAGAATATACTACAATTTAAATATACAGATATGTTATTAGTCTTACTTCTTACTTTTCCTTCCTTTCTTCTAATTATTGCCTGTTGCATACAAAAGTAGCTGTGTTTTGACTATACTGTGCAACATTGTTGTCTTTTTTCATTCACAGCACATTTTCTTATTATTTTTTATCAAGTGTGATTATTATTTGCTTTCAATATTAACAAATTTTTACTTTTATATGAATATTTGTAAAGTGCGCACTGACGGGTGATCAGTGGATCAGTGAGGGAGGACAATAATGTAAGGCAGTTTGTCGGACCAAGCGAGTGTGTAATGATGTGTTATTTGATATGGCACTTGACTGGTGTGTCTTCAGGGACTTGCAGACCCTGCCCCGACTGATCGCATCGCAATCAATACATATCTGTTTTTACACCTCCAATCGGTTTACGCAATCGCATGCTAAGTGGTAAGTTTCAAAGACCAGCATTCAAAATTTTTTTAACTTGCAGGAAATGAAATTTTGCGAACATTCAGTACTCAATATAAAAGTAATAATTTGTGATACCCAGGCACGCATTTTTCATTAGCTTTTGAAGCACTCTATTATTTGCATATTTTTATTTAATTGGTGGTGGTTTTTTTTATCATTTTTAATTTTTGATTCAATTATAAACTTAATATTTATTATGCTTTCCTATTTAAATATTGCAAAAAATTTATGATGGAATCCTTCTTTCTAACAGAATCTGAAGTAGGAGAAGAAGTGGAAGAGAGTAAGTGGCAGAATCGTATCGCTTTCAGATTCGATCAGATTGTCTCGTTCGCTTCCACCGCAATGGAGGACAAGCGCAGACGGTCCACCGAGGAAGGAACTAGCTGCAATACTTCTCCTGACTCGGGCATAGGACACGGGGACCCGCCGCCACCGCCACCTAGCATTTCCCTCATCCAAAACAGATCTTCCCACATCCCACAAATCTGCTCAAGTCCTCCCAAGTCACCCAGGATACTGGTTACGCCCAACATAAAGACATCCCCCAACTCGGAGAGCCCTCCTCTGGAACCACCCGGGGAGCTGTCGGTGCCCCTGCGTACCCCCAGCCCCTGCTCTCTGCCGCCCCCCAGTCCCCCCGGAGCAGCCACCTTGCCACCGCTGCCCGTGGCCCAAGTGCCCCTCAAGTACCAGCGCCAAGAGAAGCCCTCGGGACACGCCTCGCATCACTTCAAGAAGAAGTTTTTCCACCGGGAGCAGTGGAGCGGCTGGCCCTCGGATCCTGCGGAGCGCCCCCACAAGGGTAAGTTCCGGCCCAAGGGCAAGGAGTGGGACTGGAGTGCGGGGGGCCCGGGGGGAGGTACTCCCAGTGCGGGGAGAGAGGAGTGGGAGGAGCGCCCCTCGCAGCCCATGTGACACCAGCGCTCGCTGCACTGGGACCAGCACCACCGTCACCATCACCGCCACCCCTATGTGTGACATCTCCTATGTGTGACATCACGCGTCCGCTCTACATTGGTTAAAGAAGGAAAATAAACAAAAGTTGTGACTGAACTGGTTTGTAACGTGTGATGCGAATTTAAAGACTTCTAAGATAATATTTTTCAAATGATATTATTTACATTTAACACCAATTCAACACGCGTAATTCTTCTTAAGACTTTATTTAATTTTGCCAAATATCTGCAAATAATTACTAACTTAGTTCAATTATTTCCATTTTGATTAATGTCTTTTGACTAATTTTGAGTCTTCTTTTACATTGTGTAATATTGTATAAAATAATTTAATTAAAATTTAGTGTAGGAAAATTGGTTTAACCACGCAATGTGGAAAAAAGGAATATAAAATGCACTTTATGAAGACATTTTACAAAATCTTTTTTCTTATTGTTTTAAATAATGTTTGTGTAATTGGATGTTTATTTTGTGTATTGTATACATGTATATTGGATATTCGTGACTGTCTATTTAGGTTTTACTATTACTTTGGTTGCATTAATTGTTATTGTTCCTTTTGTGTATATGTTATTTGAATGTAAGTACGCATCGAATAGAGAATATTGGCGAATATTGGTTCCGTAAACAATGTAAGCTACGGTGTAGATCTTTGTGAGCGTCTAGATTAGTTAAGGAACTTTATGAAATCTACTGCCAACTATAATAATGATAGCATTTGTAAATATTTTGCGTAAAACTTAGATCATTCATACATGACATCTGTGATTGAATTCAAAAACATTTAAAATATTTGGGAAATAATTTAGTTGTTATTTGGAGTAAAGTAACAAAACTTTGGACTTATTCAGTGAATAATACAAGATGGATGATATCTAAAATAGTACAAATGAGAAGACTTAATGACCCATAGGATTCATCTAAATTATGTTTTTAATCTGTCGTGAAGCTTAGTTTGATTGTATCCCCGTCTATTAGTTTTATTTTATACAACAAATAAACTGGTATTAATCCACTAATTATATTTTATTTACTTCCCTTCATAGTTCACTTGTAATCTGACTTCGCAGAGATAATACAAAGATTATCTCTGAAATAAAGTGGTGCCTTGGTTGAGATTGGGAGTTCAATTCCTATGTATTAATTATAAACCAAAATAAATCCAAGTTTAACTGCCCTTTCTGATTTATTTTTATGTCAAAAAAGGCTTTTACATAAAAGTGATTTCATAAGTTTATTGGAAATCTGTATTATAATATAGGAAATCATTATGTGTAATGAAGATATAATATATTATGAATAGGCATACAAAAAATAATAGAGCCAACGTGATATAATTGATACTATATATATTACAAGTACAATGAGAATACAATGAAAAGTAATACATAAAAATAAAAAAAATACAATAGTAATGGGACCATGGAACTAAGATTCTAGGGAACCGGCATACTGTGTTGTATCGTACGGGAACCGATGTAGCCAGGGCAGCTGGTAGGAGCGGGGTATTGCGGCCAGCGTGCGGGGGGAGGGCGGTGGTTTAGAGATAAGGGCCGGACTTTAAATGGGAATAATTATTATATATATATTTTTTTTTTTAAACGTTTGTTTTTTTATATCACACTTTGGACATAAATTATTATATCCCATTGCGCAACCGATTTGGGCCGTCAGGCCGGACTGTGAATGGGAATAATTATTTTATTTATTTTTTATTAAAAACACGTTTGTTTTTTATATCACATTTTGTACATAAATTATAATATCTCATTACGCAACGTATTATTAGCTGAACAATAAATAGCGGTAAAAAGTGAAAAAAATGCTAAAGTTGTAGTACTCCGCTTACTTTTGATGCGCCGCATCCAAAAAATTCGGCAGGGGAAAAAGACAGGAGGGGAAGGGAAATCCGGGAGGAACAGAGGGCAATTAAGGAGGGGTTCGAGAGAGGGGGAAGGAGAGGGGGGAAGGCGGAGAAGGTGGAAGGGGAATGCAAGAGGGGGGATTCGCGAAGGGGACGGGGACGAACGGGAAACAACAGGGTGAAAAATTCTTTATTTAAGTTGCATAGCAACGCATGCCGGGTATCAGCTAGTACATAATAAAAAATACAGAAATTTATATGAAAATTATACACAACAAAAAATTGTTCGTGAAAGCAAGAAAAACATTCATTTTATGAAGCTTATAATATATATTTATGAAAATAAGATAAGATACGAAATTTAATAATAATTCAGAATAATATAAATAAAGCAAAAAGTATGTATGTTTATTATCAGATATGTAGGTTGCGTTGGGGTTACTTAATAATTTTAATTAGTTCCTCATCTTCGTGTTTAGTTAGCCATAATTTGATGTATTATTTAAACTTTTATGATGTTTTAATTGTTAATGCTTGAGTTTTAGGAAAGGAGTGCTCGTTATTAATATAATAAAAAAAATATTTACAGTTTTACAGTGATAAAAAAATATAAAAAGAAAAAAATTAATAATAATTAAAAAATTATGAAAGCATAATAAAATAATTGTGAATAGTGGTCTAATACCAAGCCGATACTGAGAGTATCTTCCATTCTGGGAATGTGCCGCAAATATACCTAATGTTAAATTCAATTGTGAAAACGCAAATCAATCGAATCATTTTTATCTGCGCGCGCCGGGATTTGAGCCCGCGACCTCAGGATCGCTAGTCGAGAGCCTTGCCCCTCGAACACGGAGGCACGTCGATGTAACTTTCACATAACAATACAGTGATTATTTACTTTGAACTAACATTTTACACATAAGTAAAAAGGGGATTAAATTACTAGGAAAAGAAGTAAAAATAATGGTCCAAAAGACACGAAGTAAAAATATTTAAAAATGAAAGAGCTAAATGATGAATAATGCGTACCTATGATAGAGTAAATCACAAGTTAATAATAAAAGTTTGTTGATAATTTATAATTATTATAAATTAAGATGACTGATTCGGCCCACTGACATTCGTAAGTCACGTGTCACTGGGATGGCGCGCGATTGCGGATGAAATGAACACATTGAGAAATTATAAAATGTCTATTTAAGCGATGTTTAAACACTTAAATATGAAAGGTAAGACCGTTTTTCTTTTTAAATGTCTCTGAAGAACTGCTTTTGCATAATTTAACGGCACAGTGAACCATTTTTCTATGTCTTATCAACGTTTTACCAGGAGCACAATGCGCGACCGAAGTGTGACAACCAATGTTAGCCGTGTGGGTAAAATTCTCGAAAAGACACACTTTGTGCAGGCGGACACACTCAACATGCCGTCTCTATAATATCCATACTCTTTGAATGGGACCAACAGACTTAGCTATAAAAGCTTAAGTGTTATTTGGTTTGGCATATTTCGGCATATCGGTTGCCGTACATTCCCAATGGGAATGTGTGACGAGCGATATGCTGGAGTAGGCCAAGTCAAATAACGCTTGAGCTTTTATAGCTAGGTCTGTTAGCCCCTTAATACTTATCTAATAGTAAAGTAATAGTCTTGGTTAGCAACAGTTCATTTATTTCAACTTTGTATTTCTGATTTTATTTATTTATTTATTACACGCCCTTATGGGCTTTTACATTTTAGTTAAATAGATGAGTATCACAGTTATTTAAAAAAAATCTAAACTAAAACAATAAAGAAAGCATAATACAGTGAAAATAAAAGTAAAACAAAAGCATATACATACCTACAACAAAATATAACAATAAATGCATATAATACAATTAGATACATAGGTAAAAAATGTAAGAAGTTTCACAAAAAAAAGATCTTCAATATAGACAAAAATTGCAGAGATTGTAGATGTCTATTTATGTTTAAATATATGAAAGAATTGCAATAAACAATGTTTATACTTATTGTTTTTAATGTGAAATATATCTCCCAGATCAGAATATTTATTTCCGAGACTGAAGTCTCGGTATCGGGGAATTTTGATAAGAGAGTGTCCTGGTGTTATTAAAATAAAAGGGTAGTAAATTTCGGCAAGATCTTTTAGGTATGTGGATATTGATTAATTGAAGCAATTCAGGACAGTCCATTTTGTAATGCAGTATTTTGTGTAATAGTATTAAATCTGTGATTATTCTTCTTTCTGAAAGTTCTAATAGGGACATTTTATCTAGTAGGTAGTTATAATCAATGTTTTCAACAGGAATATGCAATTTATAGTTTATATATATCTCAAGAACTTATGTTGAATCTTTTCAATGTTGCCGGAATGAATATTGTAAAAGGGAGACCATATCGTAGAGTTATACTCTAGTTGGCATCTAACAAGGGTTTTGTACAACATGATAAACGTGCCTAAATCATTGAAGTCTTTTGAAACTCTCAAAACAAATCCAAGAGTCTTAAGGGCCTTATTAATATAACTATTTTAAAATATCCACAGAACAATATTTATTACTTTTATTACCAAGGCTATATGAAGTCTGTATGGACATACAATATGCATCAATATTTTTAATTTGTATGATTTTCTTTTTCAAATTGAATTTCTTACTCAACTTGACTGGCCTCTCAGCCTCAGTGGCAGACCGGACGATATGAAATTTATCACCACCCCACCATACGTATTTACGGTTAAATATAATATTATTGATTATGCATAATTAGTATAGTGTAGAAACTGAAGATTAGTTATAATACCTCCAACTTCCAACATTTCTTTTACTTTCTGATGTCACTATCCTTCACTGTAACGGGTTAAAACACGGAACCCCGGATTCCCGTTACAATAAATGAATTGCAATCCTGCATAGATAATCAAGAGGCCATCGCTACATCAGGTTGACTGCTGGGCAAGAAGATTTCTGTGGAGCATTCACCGCAATATTCTGCCAGCGGCCAGCGAGGGAGTCAGGTTGTTAACTGCGTCACACCAGGAATCGAATCTACATGGCTTCACCATTGGACATGTAACAAATTACCATTTATATTTAGTATTCTCTAAATATTGGTTTTACCATTTTAACTTCATTATAGTATAATTTGTTATTAGGCTAGCTTTACACTTGTAAGTCAAATTTACGGCTTAAAAAAGTTTTTGACAAGTTACTCACAGGAGCGTTTACATATGCATCCAACTTATGGGAATTAATACTCACAGAAGTTGTATCCCGTTATTATTTTTAAGATGTTAACCGCTCGGGCACATAGGCTTGTTTTCATGACCATTTAATAACTCAGGTACGGGGCCATACGTCATTCCTATGTCTACCCACGTTAAATTATCGTGAAAACAAGCTTATGTGTCCAAGCGGTTAACGTAGGTAGACATAGGAATGACATATGCCCCGGACCTGAGTTATTAAATAATATCTACCAAATTCTGGTGAAATTACTTTCCATTCAACCCCCCTGGATCCCCACTACTTTTTAAAAAAATTTCCTCACCGCAAACAAGTGTGGTTGTAAAAGGTGCATTTTATTGGGAAGGGCTACAATACTATATATATTCGATTCACACTTGATTTTGTTTTATTACTTTTATTACCAAGTTTAATGATTGACTACTGGGTGAAGAGGGGCGATATTCGGTTAAAAAGGTAGGTAGTAACTAATATCCCGGGTGTTACTGAAAATGGCGAAAAGAATATTAAGAAACACAGTCGCTTTGCGATTTTATGGGGCCCAGGGCCCCTAGCACACTCGATCGATAAGGATTGATAGGATAACTTTCGATAACTTCTCATCGTTTCCTAGCATGACTGCAGATCGACAGCGAATAAGTGACAGTGCACAATGAATAAATGTCCGCTTGTCGAGTGAGGACGTGAATTTTGTGGTCCTCGTTTCTTTTTAAATTACCCGGCGTTTTCTTGGACCGATTTCCCCGAAAAATGATACAAACACGCGTTACGATCAGTACAATTTGCTAGACTTTGCGATTTAATTTTACCTCATTCCGTTAGAAAGTTATGTCTGATTTTTTAAATAATATTTCAAAGCGCATTCCAAACACAGTTAGTAGAATCACACAAAGCTTATCGGGTTAGGGATGAACCTAGGAACGTAGACATAACATTTCGAGTGTGAAACAGAGTTTACAATAAGGTGTGAAGTGATTTAATGTTACTTGAGGCTAAACAAAAACGGACTGAGTATCCCGAGACACCATCAGCAAAAGATAAGATTTTTTTTATTTTTTAAATAAGACCACTTGTGTCAAAAACCAAAATAATGTTTATTGCTTTCAGATTTCTCGGATCTTGTTTATTTGAGAGTAGATTGTGAAGATGGTTTTTGTTAACATAATAGTTCGGAGCACTGAACTCGGAAAGCAATCTTCTAAATAAATAATGCCACTTAGATGGCACATTTTTAAAATCATTTTCTTAATTATTTATGTTTTTTTCCAGCCGTTCTTTATTCATCACATTTCAGAGGAGTGTTCTTTGTTCGTACACGGAATTTGTGTAAAGATAAATAATATTAACATTTTTAAGTTCTTTGTTACGTTTATATTTTATTTACATATTTAACGGAAATTAGAAGATCAAGGAAGGATAAAAGGAAAAAGCCGGCAGGCTTATGAAATAATCCGATCCACTAGGAAAAAAGTATGGGTGTGAGTGGGGCGGGGTTGCATGCCGGGACGAAGTGGGTACTTGGTAAGATCCAAGAAGTGTCCATAAGAGCCAATAATAGGAGGTACGAAGTAAGAAAATTCAAGAAAAGACAAGACGAGCAAAGAAAAGACAAGGTGAGCCACAAAGGAGGGGGGGGGGAGAAGATGCAAAAAGAGCCAATAAGAGAAGATGCAAGAAAAACCAAAAAGCAGCATGAAGAGCCAAGAGAAACTAGAGATGCAAGAAAAACCAAGGCGAGTCAAGAAGCAGCATGAAGAGCCAAGAGAAACTAGAAGAATAGCCAAGAAGAGGCGAGAAGAACCAGCAAGCGCCAAGAAGATGCGAGGAAATGTAAGAAGAAGCAAGAAGAAGGAATATATAAAGCAGGAAAAAAAATACAACGCTCAATCAATTCCTTTATTCCTGCCCATCCTAAATTCCAATATTGGCTTATTAGGTTGCCATGTATACCGGTCGATTAAACTCCAACCTTCTTCCTATCCTTAGAGCACGTGTTCCTAGTCCTAACAAATCAGTGCCCCCTGGTGTACCGGTCTCACCGGGACAGGATTGCTCCTGGCTGGGGTGGTACAATCGTATCGTATCGTATCGTTAATATATTCGACATCAACTGTTGTTTGAACGTTAGCGATCTGCAGGTGTCCCAGGGAACGATGAGAAGTTACCTAAAGTATTCCTATCAATCCTTATCGATCGAGTGTGTTAGGGGGCCTGGTGACCCTCTTCAAATGGTATGAGTCAGGTATGTAATGGTTAAAAGAAAATAGTACATATTGCGAAACGATGTTGGTACTTGTTTGAAACAAAATATAGTCAATAAATGACATTGTTGGTTCTTAGCTTCTCCCATGGAACGTAGTTAAAAATGTTATGGATTGTTTTCAGTCAACTGGAAGCGACCACCACCAACAGGCTGGAACAGACAAAGAGAATTGAGTAATGGATAGTTCAACAAACCTATAATACAAGCCGCACTGCTTTGAGTTTCCAAGTATAGAATTTCATCTTCCGCCTCATCACATTTTGTGGAAAGGTCCTTCCAGTTGATAAGTCAGACATCTCCTAAAAATCGAAATTCTATAAAAAAGTTATGTAAAAACGTACCCTTTATCTGGTACAATACTCTGATTACTCATAAACACCACCAAATCAATTATAAAGCATGTTTTCTGGGTCACTAGTAGGATACTTCAAAATGTCATACTAATGACTTGTGTAAATAATAATATTTGTTTTATGGTCCGAATTTGAAAATTGATTTCCTTATTATCTCAAAACTTAGTAATTGGAGATGTCTGACTAATCAACTAAACAATCGACATATCCATTCCCCACACCACAGGTCTCAGGTCATATTCAAATACAGCAGGTATGTCAGAATCTATGATAATTAGACAAAATACTATACATTACCAACTATTTCTCACATAAACATTAAACATTGGCAAGTCGGCACCTGGAGTAAATTCATAAATATTAAGATACGATTTTGGATTTTCTCGGCCAAAAGTATTTTTGTAATTTATTTTTGGGGTGTTATGCCGTGTTACGCTACCTCCTTCTTTAGCCAACGTTTTGGACAACGTTACAGTGTCCATCTGCCCTGATGTTGGACACTGTAACGCTGTCCGAAACGTTGGCTAAAGAAGGAGGTAGCGTAACACGGCAAAACACCCCAAAAATAAATAACATAAAAAAACATAAATATTAAATTCATAAATAAATGACTGAACAAATCACCTAAGAAAAGGACTTGGCATACCGATCCAAATACATACCGATCGGTAATACAAAAATTACAGTGGTTTCCATGGTTATTATTCAGTTTATATGATAAATAATAAATGTTGATACCACCTTGGCCACCATTTTTGTATAACTGTTTGGACAGAATGTTTTATTGGTATGCCAAGTCCTCTCTTCGGATATTTTATTTAGTCATTCAAATAAACCAATCCGAGCGAACTGCTCCAATTGCGCCTGCACAGGGTCGGTCCTGTGTAATCTGGAAAGCTCGAAGCAGATGGCGCTGGCGAGGGTTGGATATCATTTGATATAACTATGTTTTTTTTTTTACATTAGGTCCACACAGGAGGCCCTTAGGGCTTAAAAATCCCTCATGGACTACGTCATCTTTGGATATGCTGTGTGGTGGGTCTTTTGAGAGGGTTGGAAAGGAGGGAAAGTTCTGGGAAGGAAAAAGGTTTGAGGGATATGTAGGAATATGGGGATCAATCTATCTATCCCTTCCACTGTGATGCAAGTCGTTGGGTCAAAAGAGTCCGGCTGGGAGATCAAAAGGTCTCCCTCAACCAGTCTCTCCTGATCCGACCTGCCACGCAGTTGGTGGGCAGATGCATCCGCTGCCAAGATCCGGATCCCAAACCTAAACCCGTGAACCCGGGCATACCTGCTAAGTCCTCAAACGTAGTGAACCACTTGGGGTGACCCGAGGCAGAGGTGTTGGTTGTCCAAAAAATGTATCCCGGGGCAGCGATACCCATACCCACCCCCCAAATAAGAATCGGTTAATTTACGGTTTAAAAGATATTGTATTAAGGATTTAAAGGCATTTTTTAATTGGTTGATAAAAATGGTGATTGCAGTTTCAAAGAGATATTAAAAAATTAATTAAGAAATATAAATGCAAAAGTAATTGAGAAAAAGGAAGACTTGTTTTGTTTGGGTGGCTAGTATCCCTGGGGTGGTTAGGAGATATAAGTTATTTTAGCTTAATTAATTTATGTATAGCAAACGCAACGAGAGTTGAAAGCAATAGAACTGCTTAGAATTAATGTAATGGTGTATCCGTGTGGACGTCAAACTACCCCTAATTCCCAGAAATGGCCCTCTGGCTTGCTTACGCCCACTTATTCTAACTAGTGTAGAAGAGATGGCAAGTTTTTATGACTTGAGTAATCCTGGCCTTACGGGTGTCCTATTCAGTCAGTTCGTAATGTGATGTGGACATAACATGAACTTACATATCGCAAGTGAAATAATTACTAGTTTTTAAAATTGAAGTAATTAATAGTAGATTCCCAGAGTGTAAAATATGCAAATGTAATATTTATTAGGACATCATGGAATTGTGTTACAACACGGGATATAGCAAATCACTGATTGGACAAAGTCGTGAAATTTTATTTAATTATTTTATGCATAACATGAAAAACGGTGGCCAATTTTTAAGTATGAATGACTTATATGATTTGACGTCTAAGGCAACTGGAGAATCATAGACTAGTATTCGACGTATCGTAACTGGAGTGGCAAAGGAAGCAGAAGCACAACCATCATTATTGTCAACTTAAAGACCAACATTCAGCACACCAGGGAAGAAACGAAGCAGATGTAGATGATTTCGATAGAGGTTATTAGAAGATTTGTGTATGATTTTCACTTAGTTCATAAGTCTTTGCCAATGATGAAGAAGATACACAGAATTCTGAAAGGAGACATCGGCTACGCAGGGTGTATAACTACGAGGAAAGTTGTTCACAATTTGGGTTTTTGCTAGAGAAAAACGGATAATTGAAAAAAAATTATATCCGACTTAAGCGTACTACCTATCTCACTAAATTAGAAGAATATAGGAATGACGGACGTCCAATTATGTATTCTGAGAATGAGAGAAAAGTTCCTGTGTCTACAGGCAAGAGTCTAATAAAGTTTGTTATTTATAGCATTCTTAAATAAAAGCTGAGAATTATTAGCATTTCCCTTGTCTTTATTTACGAATACCCATTTGAATTCAATCCTAAAGTTTATCACATTTAGTTTTTTTTTTAAATATTTTCATAACCTTCAGAATTTCAATAACAATGTTGTAAAATAAAATAAGTTTTATGTAACCGACTTCAACACGCTCTGGCTTCGAATTCTCAATTGTGAAATAATCATTAATTGTTTTTTTTTAATAAAAACCTAAAACGAAACACCCGGTATGAAAGTTTTGCATCTGTGTAAGTACTGTGATGAAATCTTCTAAACTTGCTGCATCTATACTTTGTTCTTTTATCGGATTCCGCCAGGAAATCCGTCATCCTGTAAATCCTGTTAGAAAAAAACTCCTGTTCCGAGGGCACTCCAATCCACATATGACGATGGCATGATGGCAACACTGCTCAGGCGAATTTTTATAAAAATCTTAAAAGCATCGATATGATTTGATATTCACCGTTAAAAATATTACTGTGATTTAGTTTTTTGGGTACTATGTCCAGCGCCGGTTCTACGAAATCTGGCGCCCTGTGCAGGAAGTACCGATGGCGCCCCCCCCCCCCCCCGCATTTTTTTTTAAATTCAGATAAAAAATTTATATACATATAAAAAATAAAAAATAAATTTTTATGCAATACGTTTAAAATAAATTAATATCCCGCCAACAAGAATCAAGAGTAACTTTTCCAAGTGACCTGGCGGTAGCTATCTATGACACTGGACAAAATAAGGACATCGTAACAAAATATAATATAAAACAGGAGGCAGTTTAGTTCAGAAATAATAATATTCTGTTCAGTTTGTTTAATTGGATTCCTTTTTATCTTTAAATGCATGAATATATGGTGCCAAATCGCGCGCGAATGGCAACATAAATAAACCAATAACGCGGCGAAAGCGACGAACTATCATCAAAGAGCAACTTGTAATCATAAATAAACCACTTATTAGATTGATATCTTCGGGCTTTTTGTACTTGGCAACTTTGGTCAATATTTTACCATGGATATGGCAATAAAGCTAAGTTCTGACGTCACACACCATAGACGAGGATAGAGGAAACTCAAAAAAGCACGACCATAGACAATATAATCCTGCTTCCGAACATACCCAATCCATTAGCCTAAAATATTATTTTAAAAATGAAATGTCAAAATGTTCCTACAGGACAAGAAGGTTTCATCTGACAAAGTGCTGTCCTGAGAAAATGAGCTTTAAAGTATCTTTCTTTACAGCTCATATTCTCAGAATAACGCTGTGTCAGATAGGAACCCGTTGCTCTGTAAAGAAATCGAGATATCGTTAAATTAACCTTAAAATACTTGAAATTTCAATTCCTGTAAAAGGATATTTTCAAATATAATTGGTCGTTCTTGCGATATTATCGAATTTTGACATTCCTCTGCTTAAAACAGAAAAATGAAAACTCATAATAGTATGTTTAACAATTTTATTATATATTAATATAGATACCTAACACAGAAACAAGAAATACAAGAATATTGATGCAGTCTCTCTTTGGGACGATATTAGCTAGTGAATATGAATGAATTCATGTGATCGTGGATCTCCAAAGCAAGATGATTAACATTATTCAGAACTTCCGGTAGTCTGTAATACCTTTTAAACAAAAATGCTGCAACGATGAATCCTGGAATGAGCCGATGCATGTGTATGGAAAATGAAACACAGATTTGCTTCGTAATCTTTTGTAATCCTTCTGGCAGCAATCGACACAGTGCATGACTCTGAAGTCACTGTCACGCTCTGAAACATTAACATTATACATTAACCAAATTTCGCGAACAAAACATGTAAAATATTTCCTTTCACATAACATAAAACCGATGTATACCTTCATAATCTTGTGTGTCCCTTATTATGTGACTTGAACCAAAATCTGTAGAGCCTTTGACACTGCATTATCAAGTATTTCGATAAATATGTTCGCGCCGGGAAATCGTCGTTCGCGAATCGTGTACCCGTTTTGACTTTTGACAGGTGAGCAACCATAGAATTAGCATATAAAGCTAAAAAGCTTCCTATTGGATGGACGCTCTGACGTCACAAACCATAGATAAACGTTTTTGAGCCGGTACGCCATTTTGTTCGGAGTTATACCCCCCTGCTTGTAATCAACGAAGGGAGATCCGTACGAGAAGCGATCAATGAACCAATCACAATGTTTGTTGAATTTCGAACGATACAATGGTCGTAAGAGCAACAAGGAAAAATAGGTCTTACGTTCGTATGAAATATATTGTATTTGGAAAAAAATTCCTTGACGTAAGTCAAATCCGTATTTCGTTAAATTTTAACCATCGATGCGCGCGCATTAGGTTCACGCATATGGAAAGTGAGTGTTGCTAGCGCGAACTAATAATTCCGTATTACGAGTAATTTTTAAACGATTCGGGGAATATTTTAATTGAATTTTAAAATAATATTTATTTTATCACGGCGCCCCTTCGTAGTGGGCGCCAGGTTTTTTGCACGTTTTTGAACGTATGGCAGATCCGGCGCTGACTACTATGTCGTGTTGCGCTACCCTTTAGCAGTAGCTAAAATTTCGGACAGAGTTACAGTGTCCATCGTAAGGGCAGATGTGTAATTAAATGTAAGATTTTCTAAATCAAGCTTGATATTCTTTTCTTGTTCATCTTCAGGAATTTACAGTTTTTTCGCAGATATTCGATATTTAACTAATTCAACCAACTAACCATGAAGCTGTTTCCGAAGAGGTAGGCAGAGAGGACGGAACAACTCGGCCTCGGCATGCACTCCTTGCCACATTCACATTCGTAAATCGTCTCGTAATTGTAATTAATAAAAAAAATGAATATTCAAAATGGCAGCAAAATAAGCAATACGAAATTTTAGGACCATGTTTATAAAAAAAAAATTGAAGGAACTAGTTTTATTCTTCAAGAGATTCAAAAGCTAGCCAGATAGATCCCAAAGATTCAATAGCCACCCTTGGACCGGTAAAGAGCCGGTTAATCCAAGTCATAATATTCTAAAAGAAACCGGTTAAAATAACTGGTTCAGTGACAGCAAAATCACCACAAAGGGTAACCGGGACAGGGATAATATCGAATGTCGACCATCTCTAAAAATGAATTTGTCATCTGAACTGTCAATTTTGTCCATGGTAAATGTTTTTGAGCTTGTCAGTTTTATATTTATCTTTTTGATTGTTTGTAAATTGTAAATGAGATTTAACGAAAAAGAACTCGCTTTAAAAAGCGATGGCAAAGCACAAATGGAAGGTAGATTATACTACAAAAAGATGAATACGACAACATACTACTATCAAACAGGTAGCGAATTCAATTTTCTTTACAACGCCTCCTCATACATACAAAAATATCTAAATACAAATTATCGTGTTATGGCTATTTTTGATTACTACTGTTTCGCAAGATGTTACGGTTACTCGTAAGCATGCCTTGATCTTTTGTAATATTTATTACGATTCTCACAATAAATGTCGTGTTTTTATATGCTTTGTAAAATGATCCCTACTCAATACATTAATTTAACAATAATTTATTTAAAGTTTCTGGACTTTATAATAGCATTTTTAAATTACAAATTTTCTTCCTGAAAAGAAAATACTTTTCTTTTTTACTACTTTTATGAAAAACATTTACCTCAGTAATGAACAGAACAATAAAAAACCTTTAAATATAATATTATTTTCTTTCTTTCAGTTTTTAAAGAAAAACTTTTCAAGTTAACAGATAATTTTCTTTTTTATTATCGGATTGATGAGAAAAGACCGTATGGTGTCTTCGTTTTAGAAAATGCCTCTATACAAATGGAACACGGGCAGGATTCTCCATTTGCCTTTTCTATATCTTTTATGTAAGATTCTTTACTTTATTGTATGGCTATTTGTTAATTAAGTTTTAGTCTAATTTGTGCTGGTTTATGTGATTACCTTGTCCCAGTTTCTGCGCAGAAAAAATTACAGTTCTATTATCCAAAAATCAATTTCAAACATTTGACACAGTATGTATTTGCAAAAAATAAATAAAATATATATATATTAAAAAAATCTATTAAAATAATGCTAGTCTATCTATTTCATTACATACCATTTAGTATACTCTAAATTTGGATCTGTGTTGCGTAATTATTGAAACATAATCTTGATTACTGGCCTGAACTAGTTACTTATTGCTATTGGTAAATTTTGTGTAGTGTTGTTTACTGATTTACCGATTAAATCACCTCAAGGGCATTTTTTATAAAAAAAATATTAAATTTCTCAGTAACTTCTAACTTTTTGTCAGTCTATTCTGCACTTAATTTTATCTTTGTGTCTGGGAAAAATAACCAATGATCTTTGTATAGAAACATTTTTGCCCCGCCCCTTTAATAATGTATATGAAACTGTCCTGTATAATGCATGAACACGCCCTCACAATTTGGCTTGATTAATCATAAGCTGTGAATATCATCCTATATTTATGAGTAATATTATCTGTAGTCAAATTACTAATGAATTGATTCATTAATCTAATTTTTGTTGATGACATTTTAGAGATGAACCTGAAAAGAGGCACATGTTTTCTGGAATGACAGAAGCATGCGTAACGCAGTGGGTAACGAAGCTACGTTGTGCATCATACGAGTACTTGAGATCACAACTTTATGTCTTGCAATCTAAAATTTACCTCAACACTGGAAAGGTAAATGTTCTTTTTTATATGTGATTTTTTATAAATGCGTTGATACTTTTGTTAACATTTCACCTATATTATCTACATATATAATAACATTCTAAATGCTCGAATGTCGCCTAAACACACCAATGCACACCAATACCAGCAACAGTGGATTCTCTGCTTCGTTCCGTATCCACGAAGCTAGAAGTTTGATATTCGCGCATGCGCGTGTCCTGAGTCCCTTTGACTCCCCATTGAGTACTGCGTGCCTAAGCTTGCTTGAAGCCGGATACGTTTTCGATAAGAGCATCCAATGCACAGAAAATGACTACAGAATAGCGTAGCCGAAGCGGATTGTTTGCACGATCATTTTTGACAGTTTGGCTTGAATAACTGAACCGATTGATGCGTTGAATATCTTTTGAATACTCATTTAATTAATTTAATTTTGGAACTGTAATAAAAGATGTAAAGCTTAAAGGATTTATAGAGCTAATCTGATATAGGTACTATTTTTATTAGTAATGGCATCTTGTTCGTAGGCTAGTCTATAGATTTTTATATTTGATAGTAGGTATATACTTACACAAAAAGTCACCGACTGCCACTGCTGTAAACCCAACCTAACGTAACCTATTTTTTTTCTCACACTTTTCGTGACTTTATATAACTTTTAAAAGTGTGTTGATTTGTCGCAGTCCAGAGTTATCATGGAACCCCGTCTAGCTTGCTCTCATTTTGGTTAGTCCTCTGTGCGTTCTAGCAATTGTCGCTTGTGTTTCTGTTGGTTTCGTTCTGCCACATTTTTTGTTTGAATAAGTTTACAAAATAGAGACTTCTCGCAAGTGCATTCATAAACTTTATACCTAAAAATGGAAAGTTTATGAAAGAATGATTTCAGTGTTCTTTTGTGTTTACAAAATAGCTGTTTAAGTGTTTAGCATATTTTTATCATTTGCAATGTAATCTGCCGCTTTCGCTAATTGGAGACTTGCCCTGTTTTTGGGGTGGCAGATTAGTGAGAGTACTATATTTGTTTTGTTTTTCCTTAGTATTGAGTCAGAATTCTATTAAGTAATAACTTTTTAAATGATTTTATAAATGTACTGGCTGAAGTCCCCTGCTTTGCCCGGGCTTTGTGCAAAGTTATTTCGAAATCAGATGTAGATAGTAATTTTCTCTTATTTTAACGTCAAGTGTGTAAAATTTCATCAAGAGGTACATATCAATGTTCTGCTTTAGGGGGTGGTTTTTCAAAATCTCAAGTAGATCTTCACCTTCCTCTCGTTTTGATGGTCAAGTGTTCAAAATTTTGTATAAAAAAACTAAGCCACGCCGCCACAGACACTCTTCTTTATATTATAAAGTAGATATAGATGTAATTTTGATTCTGTACAACTCATATTTCAGTCATGTTACAATGCTTTAATTAATCAAGTGATGTTTTAGGACCCCCTGTTGATGGTACCCCGCAACGAAGGCTCCATGAAGTGGGCCCCCGGACAGCCCATGCCCGCCGAACACCACCTAACTGGTTTTGTGAGCCATCTTTCTGTGCAACAACCTTCTTCACACGTTATGAGGAGTAAATCTTTTGTCAATGTCTTAGAAAATGTTCACATCACTAAGAATGAAGAAGAACCGTTAGAAGACCCATGGAAAAATCATCCGCGTTTGGGTAGAAGCAAAACCACCGCTCACATGCATTCTAAAAGACAAAACCCCTTCAATTCCAAAGAAGCACCTTCACAAGTAACACTTCGTCCAGCACCCAGTCCCCCGGCTAGAAAGAAGAATTCTCCTCAAATGCCAAGAAATAACATCAATATTTCTGCTAGCCAATCTTCTATGGAGCACATCTTTGATATGGATTTGATCCACCCCAATTCTATTCTTAGTGTTCCTCCCCGACCTCCTCAGAGGAAAAATCCTGCCAAACCCCCTTCTGGGCCGACTGAATCCAACAACCTGATTGTGTTTGCAGATGTGAAGTCTACTGAGGTGGAAACGGAAGATCTTATAGACCTGTTTTGACATAATTCAGCATACCTGTTTTAGTCTAGGATCAATTTTACTAACCCATTTTCCGGACATTGAAAGAAAATCCTGCCCTCACTTTTACAAGTTGTGTTGGTCTACTTTTTGAAGTTCTTTGTATATTTATTTATTTGTGATTAAAGTAGCGCACCAAATTTTTTGCATATAATTTAAAAAAAAATGTTTAAACTATATAAAAAGGAGGGGGATAATTAGTTCAGGTTCAGGTCCCTAATTGTGCATCCTAATTTTTTTTGTGACTTTAATTGATTTTAAACATCTAAAAAAATAATTATGTATGGCATATTTTCACTGATCAATAATACAATATAGTTAAAACAATATTCTATTGAGATATTATAATATTATGACAACAAAATCACCAGAGTCAGTTAATCATCAAAATAGTTTGAAGCAAAAAAAATTTAAAGTAAATAACGCCAATGTGTTTTTGTCAATTTTTTAAGGAATAACAAACTTCTTGTACAAATCTGTAGTAGAATGAATTGTAATGATGTTGCAAAGCAACTTTTACTAAAAATAAAGGTTTTTAAATATATAAGTACATATATTGAATACCTATGTTGTATTGTAAAAAATTTATGCATAAGTTAAAATGGATTTATGACTGTATTGCACCATTTTTAGATGCTACTTGAAAGGCATGTAAGTTTTTTCAAAGGCTTATGAATTTATTATAATTGGCTTATGCCTGTATTGGTAATAAGTAGGAGGCGTCTAAGCGGTGGCAAAACGAAGAATTCTAAGTCACGAATCCGCAAAAACATCATTCGGAGATATTGAAATTTGAACTTTTGAAATGATATGTTTTTGCAATAACGAATCAATTCTAAACTTCAAACCTCAATATCTCCGAGTTTTGCCACCGCCTAGCCGCCTACTAGTAATAAGCTTGCCTAAATGCAGAGACCAGAGTAGGTTATGATAGGATTTAGGAAGCTGTCGATGTTCTGTAAAGTTCTGTAATGCTGTTTGCTAACTAGTATATCTTATAACCTTCTTCACCCATGACCATTGACCACAGTGATTCTTCAACCTACACATATTGTGCGCAGTACTAAAATATGGCTGCCAACCCAAAAGACTCATTATTTAAGAACTAAAACAAACCGTCTTATCCTTTTGTAAATTATGTACCTCCTTCATCACTAATCTCTAGCAAGATCACTAACCAAACATCTGGTTTGGAAGCAAACATACATAACATTATGTACATGACTTTATTACTTATTTAAGTAGATATCTATAAGCTATGAACGAATTTTACCTCTCATAGATTAGACTTGTAGATTAATAAATATTCTGTATCCAATAATTTTTATTACCTTGTGATAGTATACTGTATTTTTCCAGTCTCTTGCTGTTTTTGCTATTACTTAAGTTTTCCTTTTATCGATCATGTGATGAATGAAATCAAATAAATGAAAATATTTTTTGATAGCTTTTTATGAATTTGTGTGTACATGATAAATATATTCAAAGTAAAATAAATTATTTTCACATTACCCATATTATATTATGTATTGTAACGATGTTGGCATAATGTGTATAAATAAATTTTATGCAAAAGTACAAGTTTTTTTAAACTCTTGAGTTGGTAAATAATATATGTTGAGATTAAATCTTTATTATTCTAGGAAAAAAGAAAAAAAATGTGTGGATTAAATTTAGGCAATTTTTCAAATTCACTCTTCAAGGGACCGAAAAATAAAACTTCTTAAAAAGGTTTCACTGCATAAAGTATTGCAAGGAGGCATAGGAGATATGTATTTCTTGTATGCATGTGGTGGTGCATTGTGCATTGTGCAATGTTATTAACATGTTACAGTGTATTAGTAAATGGGTGTTTTCTAAACCTGTTTGCAATCTTCAAGGACTGAATTTTAATAAAGTCACCTTGAGTCAGGGTTCGTGAACTTATTACTTGATGTGTGTCAAGAAATATGGCCAATTTTTTCAAAATTATCCCCTCGTATCACAGAAATTGTGCAATATTTTATTTCCGAATAAACACGCTGGTTCGAACCTGGCGTGCGCAAATAAATTTTATTTGATTAATTTGTATTATTACACAATTAATTAAATAAAAATAATATATAGTATATTTGCGGCACGTTCCAGAGTAGATACTCTCAGTATCACCCTGGTGTAGGACCACCATTCAGAATTGAAACGTTGCTTGAAATAGCGAGCAAAAGCTGCGTTTGGTGACCAGATCTGAATAGCCAGGTATTTTCCCACCTTCATCTTTCCTATCTTCTTCCCCTCTCCACAATATTTAGCCTCACAACATACCCTAATTGGGGATGCCATAGTGTCACTGGCTCCAGATGGGAGCAGTTGGGACTCTTGTGCAGTATTCATGTAAAACAAAAACAAAAAATTATCAGTCTAGAGTATTATTATAGCTTCTCAATTTACATTAACTCACTAAGCATTTAACATTTAGATTTTGGTGAATAATGTTCAGCCCGCGAGCCTTTTCATATGACTCACCTAATTAAATAAAAGATCAAAAATTCTTATTTCTGTTTTGTAAGAGGAAATACCGGAAACTTTAGTTTTTCTTCAAACTTTTGAATCATCCATTCAAAATAATGAGCCTTTTTTACACATTCTTAAAAAGATAGAATTTCGAGTTTCGACATTAATAATTGTAGAAAATTTTTCACTTTCGCAATGCAGCGCTTTTTTGTTGGGTTTTTTGTTTGACGCATTTTAAAGTTTCCTTAAAATACCAAAGTTTTAATGGCTTTCATTTAAATATCCGAATAAAAATGATTAAATAAATAAAACGATAATTTTGATATTTCTTATTTATTAGAAATCGTTTTGATTTCCATTACTATGATCAAATATTTTACATTTTCAAGTTGGGTAAGGCATGATTAAAAAAATTATCTACAGTGAATTCATCGCCCAACGTTTGATGTGAGAGGAATTGTACAGGAGATATAGTAGTAGTAGGGGATAGCAGGGAGTCAAATTGGAAAATCCATGCTGCTCAAACGTAAAGCAATATATGGCCTGCTCACTTATCGGAAAACCTTGTGATTTATTTGTGTACGCACCAGATGGAAAAACAAAAAATATTGTGCATCCAAAAGCACTTCAATAAACAAAATTAAAACATAAAAACTTTCTTCGAGTGGCATTGCAATGCAAGCCGGGTACTCGTTAGTATTATATAAATATATATATACAGAGTGTTAAGGATCGTACTTGACTTACTTTAACCAGTGATTCCTGATATTATTTGAAGTAAAAAATGTAAATAGAATTTTGGTCTCCGGTGACTTTATAGATGTATTTTTTTTTCAAAATCAAACAAAAAAAAAAATTCTTCCACATGTCGTCACTGGTCACTAACAAGTAACCAATCAACCTCTCACCCCGCCCCTAACTTCCCAACACCTACTGATTTTTATGTTTTTATAGAAAAAAAAAAAAAATTCAAAAATGTCACAGGAGACCAAAATTTCATTTACATTTTTTACTTCAAATAATTTCAGGAATCACTGGTTAACATTCATGCTCGACGGTTTGGCTCAATCAACATGTTGATTTGGAACTAAACTTGTTGTTGCGACCACTTGCTCGAGCGGCTTGACACAAGACGCCATATATACACCACCAAGACGTTCAGTCAAATCGGAAATTACTGTCGAACATCGAGCAAGAATCTATACAAGAAACATTCAATCTATTTTGCATAGTACAAAAAGGCATAGAGCGAAATGGTACACACATTGAGACATGTTCGAATGAGCATAAAATCATAGAGCATGAACGAGCGTATTTATAGAGCATTAGGGTCACTGATTGCATAATATATGCTTATAAATATAATATGGATCACTGAATAGATAAAGCATACTAGAATTGCCTTCTATGTGGATTTGAATCATGAAACTAAAAGGCCATTTGAATGGAGATCAATTTCACCACTGACTTACATAGTGCCTTTTGGTTCTAGCCCACTAAGTAAGAGAAACAGAGTACATTGTAGCAGGCACTCTGTTTCTCTTACTCTTGCCTGATATTGTATATCGCCATTTGAAACACAGTTCTGCATGAATGGTCAGATTTTTGGATCACGAAACACACCCACATCGCTTTTCTTGTGTTCTTATTTGCTCCATGATATGGATGAACTTAGGTCAAAACTGGTAATGTAGTTGCTTCCCAGAACTGTATCTGGGCTTTCAGAGCCTGTATAAAATTATCATAAAAAAAAATTATTGCATGGTATCTGATAGTATTTATTGTCTCAATGCCTGTACGGCTGATATTTAAGAACCCGACTCCAAGTAAATATCTGACGCCGCACTGTACGGAAACCATTCTGTCCCATCCCATAAATCCGTGAATGTGAAATTTGTCACTGAGCTACTGCTGTAAAATTAACCCTTATCACTAAACCGGACCTGACCGGGGTGAGTTTTACGCCGTAAATATGTTGTTTTTTGCACCACATTCTCAATAATTTAGACAATCCTATACAAACTATTCAGTTATCGATCTGCATTTAAAAAATGTATATCGCATTTCTGTTTTTTTAGATATTAAATAATTTCTCTCTAATTCCGTCTGAGTTTTGAATTCTCGATTGGTGAGGTGAGGTAAATGATGTTGTGATGTCGATGAGGTCAGGTAAATGATATTATGATCTGAAAATATTTGGGTTACCTTCTGCAGGGGTGCAGAAGGTAACCCAAAGAAGAAACAGAAGAAGCAGCACATTTTGTGGTACCGGTGTTAACCTTTCAACAGTTTTTGCAGCTTCATACACATAATTAGTTTCTGCTCATATACAGTAGAATCCGGATATAACGACCCTCAAGGGACCGACTATACTTTGTCGTACTCACCGGACGACGCACAAGATGACCAGATATTTTAAGCTTGTTTTTATATGATACATATTAATGTTATTGTAATTATTATTATGAAATATGTAATAGTACCTATAGACGGATAAATTTATTTTTAGGTAAATAAAACATTTAATAACTCAGGTACGGGCCATACGTCATTCCTATGTCTACCTACGTTAAATTATCGTGAAAACAAGCTTATGTGTCCAAGCGGTTAATACAAATTATAACTTTAATGGTAGATACTTTTAAACATTACACATAACAAATATATAATGTCCTGTAAACCAAAAATATACAATGTACCTATATTCTATGCAAGTAAATATGTAGTTACTAAAGTAGAAAGTCAGTATTTTGTGTTTGTTTTTAGCCAATTTTTGTTCGATAACTTGAGGTAAGAACTTCGCACAGCATTGTGAATACGCGACATCATAGTTTTCATAAAAAAAGGTGTAATGTAGCACTTTTTTCTTCAATTGGAAAACATTTGTAGAAATTTAAAAACTTAAATATTAAAAAAAAAAAATTCACAGAACTCATTGTGTGGAGCGGTTGTCACAACAAATGATAAACACTGAGTGTGTTTTACGCCTGCTAATAAGGATAGGTGTGGGGAGTAGATGGGGAAGTAGGCGAGGTGTGGGGGGGTGAGGTATTGATGGATAGGTTTTGTAATCAAAACAATTATCATTAAAATAGGTCGCTTGAGTGGTTTGTTTTTGGGTCGCTTTAAGCAGTTGGTCGCTTAAAACGGAGTCGTACTAAACGGATATGTTTTCCTAGTACCTAACTATGAAACTAACTTGAATTTACATTGTCATCGCTAAAAACGGTAAGCCGTTATAAGCGAAGTCATTATATCTGAATTCTACCGTACATAGTTAGTTTAAAGTACAACTTCTCCCAGTTCTTCACCAAATGAAAGAGCTCTTCAACCACTTGGAATCCTATCTGCTGACAAAAAAAAGTTTTACATTCTACAATTTAAAAAATCAAGAATATCCGTACTATATTCACTACACTTAGAACCAAATTACTGGCCGTTATGCCCCATTCTGTATAGTGAGTAAATTAGTAACTATGACCACAATTTTAGTAGAGTAGGCTAGTCAGCTCTTTAGTAGATTGAATCCATTTAGTTCTATTTTTTCGGCAAGTAGAGTCCCCCTCCAAGCATCCTGACTGCGCAGTTCATTCGTAGACGCAGACATGCGCGATATGTCGTCCCATCTTTATTTATTTTCATCTCATTAATTTATTCTTCCACCTCTTCTAAAATAAGCATTACAATCAGCTTATTTAGCATATTGACTTTATTGCGTTGAAGCCCGTCATGTCGCGACGCGTCGCTTACTTGACAGCAGTGCAAACACTTTTTGGTGAGTCAAGTAGCAAGTTACTCGCCACTCGACTTACTACTTGTCAGGTCTGAACAAGGAATTAATACTGGAGTAATAACAGTATTTTCATAGATCCTGAATACATACATATTAATGTTGATATTTGATGAATTGTTAAAGTTCTGTGAAACAACTGGCCCTTACATTTTAAAAATCACTAGCCAGCCCTGCTGACTTCTTATTTGTATAATCTTAAAGCTGATGAGCTTGAACTTACACTATTACTCACTAAAATGATAACAGGTTCAAGTTTATCTATTTATCAACATGTTGGTTAGGGAAGTTGTCAATGTGTGTCAAGGAAATCTGAAATAAGGAACTAAAATTATTAATTCTACTCGTCCGAGTAGAGTTCCGTTGAGTCCACAGTCAAAGATGGGAGTGTATAAATTATTGTTAGTGGTGTTGATTATAAAATGTTTTGCCCTAAGGTAATTTTTCATATTTAATTTGAAGTATTGATTCATCCTTTTCAATTGGCGATACATTGACATTGAGTTTTTGAATCTCTTTATGTGGCAGAAATGTACTTTTACTGATGTTTTATTAGTACGATTAATAATTCCACTTCAGTCAATCTATTTTTCTGTAGGTATATATTTGTAGGCAGTTTAGTTTTGCAAAGTCTGTCAATGTTTTGCTAAGTCATCCATCACGGCACAAGCAAAAATTTTCCGCTTACTTTGGTGGCAGTAGGAGATTTTCAAAAACTGTCAGGTTATTCGTAACCCTGGAATGTTTGTCTTTTTTTTAAATAAAAAAAAAATACTGTCAGGTTATTCGTAACCGGGGAAATTTTGTCTTTTTTTAACAATAATAATTTAAAAAAAATATATATATATATATATAAATATATATATATATACTTCACCTAAGGGGTTACAAGATATATATATCTTGTAACCCCTTAGGTGAAGTATGTCAATATATCAACATAACACTTTATGCCTCTCGAGTGTAACTTGCCAATATATAGGTTTGGCCATAGAAAACGTCTTTCAAACAGTGTTTCTTTTAGGCCAATCCAACGGCACTCCGAGTAAACTTAGCGCCCCCTGGAGAGACTCCTGTAGGAGTTACACAGATTTACTTATGGATGGGCAACATGTCACACCACATAGTCAGTGTACCAGAAGATCCCGATTTATTGAGAAAACTTTTGATTGTCAACTTCATCTTTGCATGGCACCAATGTCTCCCAATTTTTATTTTACTTTTATTATTATTTTACAACTATTATCCTTCAAGTTATCATGTCCGTGCCTTTTAATTGTTTCTCCTTATGAATGATCTATAATCGTGATATAAAATGACGTCTGTAAGCGTATGTGTAAAATATAATAATTAAATTGATTTTCATCTTGTGTTAAACTACATTTTGTAAAAATTTGCTTAAAATAAATAGGTACTCATTTTAAATACCAACTTACTATACTTTTGGTCAAACCCCTACATTTTCACGGCTGGGAGCAACCCCTAAGAACCCATTAAAAAATGTGAAAAAAGAACTGTGTAAATTTTTAGACATTTGAAACATAAAAGGGTGCCCCATAGAAAATTCGAAAAATAATATTTGTCAAAGGTTTTTGAAGCACCCTAAGGTAGGTACCGTACTTTACAAGGAGTGGTTAAAATTCATAATGCCTCCATAGGTAGGTACTATTGTATATAATATTTTTTAAGTACCTACCTATGGCTTGTAGTAAGTAATCTTATTCCAATATTTATCATTTTTTTATTTCAAATCATTTTAAAACAAAAGAAGTTCACTGATTTGATTTTTTATAAGAAAAAAATGTGTTCCATCTAAATCTAAAACAAGCAATTGTAAAGCATATGAAATGGAATTATGTTACTGAATAAAATAAGAAAGTACGACCATTCATATTTAAAATGTGTTTGAATGTAAAAGGCGAGCAGCCCAGAAAATCTCCATCTGCAAAAAAAACAAAAGGTGCCTAAAAAGCGCCAAAGTGTGAGTGCATAAAAGTAATTTTTAATTGCACAAGTATGTATGAATGTGAGGAAAGAAAATTGTGTGCAAAAGTGCAAAAGGTATCAAATTTGTAACTTCTCACTTCCTCTGTTTTGACGTGGTAGCAAAACGGTACTTGGGAAATTAATAATCTATTTCTATAATGCGATTGAACTTGTTCTTTGACAAGGTTATTTATTACTTTTTGCACCTTTCTTCTTTTTGTAGTGACATTGGTGCCCGTATCAGTCAATATGCTTTCCCAAAGGACTTTAAATTTGGAATAGCTACATCAGCCATCCAAGTAGAAGGAGGATGGAATCAAAGTGGTGGGTAGTTTTTTAAAAATAATTTTGCATGAAAAGCAAAAAAATTCTTTAAATAACGTTAATTAATAATAATAATTATTAAATTTAATTAAGTCTAGTAAATACAAATTAATTTATACAAATAGATTTTCAAGAATCTACCCACATACATAAAATCCAATTAAGGCGATACTTAAAAGAATTCATATTCAACTCTTTCATATGACGCTAGTTCAATTATTTAAAAAAAAACTTATTTTTTCAAGTTATTCTTTAAAATTAAATGAAAAAAAAAATCACTTTGTTTTAACTGCTTATATAAATTTGTAACTTAAAATACAATATTGGATTGAACCACCGATATAATATTGCATTTGTATGCCTTTCTCGAAATATTTGAGTTTGTTTATGGATAAAACTATTTATTCATATTCATATTGCGTATGTACGGGCGCAAACAATTATTTCACATTAATATTTTAAAGCATAACTTGCAAAAAGTGTTTTTCTAAAATAATCAAACTATCGCCATCTTCTGTGAAAGAGTAGATTTTGAATTCTTTTAAGTATTCACTAAACCTTTGAACACCCACTAGTGTGGTCCTTTTAGAGTTTTTTTTTTAAAATTTACATTATTCAATCTCAATTATATTGGAAAACATACTAGGAACGCTAATCTGTAGCATCTAATAACATGAGATTTTTTTAATGTACCTAGTAACCTATTTATGCAACTACATACAGAATTACTAAACACTGAATAAAATTGAATACATTTATTCTACCGCCATCTATGCATTCATTCTCATATTAAGTTATAAAATAACGAGAAAAATTAAAATGTGGGGAAAACTGTATAAATAATCAAAAATATTATATTGCAATAATTGTTCATGTTGTATCATTTATGATTTTTTTTAAATCAATACTTTAAAAAAATCACCATAATCAAATGATTGATCACTTATTTTTTTTTAGTTTATTAGGGAAACAAACAGTTATACATATTTTTGTTATTTGTTTTTGGGGTGTTATGCCGTGTTTCCACCAACGTTTCGGACAACGTTACAGTGTCCATCATCAGGGCAGAAGTGTATTTGGAAGTTATACATATTATTAAAGTAATCACATTGTTATATGGTTGCATGAACCAGCGAAGGTCTTATAAAACTATAATTAAATAGGCAGGAAACCTATTATTATATACTATTATTAATAACTAACTGAACCCCCGGCGTTGCTCGGGCATTACACGTAGTTTTTCGAATCCAAATGGAGAAACTAATGATCGAACCTCGGAATAAAACTATAGATTTTTAAACAAATCAAATACTCGCCGCCACCCAACCCGCCTCAGACACTCTGCTTTATATTAAAAAAATAATCTAGTATAACAGAATACTAGATAATTATTATAATCGCTGGTTTCTAAAATAAGTGTCTCCTGTAATATAGGCAAACACCATTACATCAAAATCAACAACTACTTGCTAGCTTAGGTACCTACTTCGCCGTTTGATTGCAGATTTTATGGTATTGGTGTTTGTCCATATTACAGGAGGTTATGGACACAGGTGTTAGGTAACCATCATACCTGAAAAATAAGTTTTTTTATACCTACTATTCTAAATAGATTACC
This sequence comes from Limnephilus auricula, assembly GCA_951813805.1. Lineage (NCBI taxonomy): Eukaryota > Metazoa > Arthropoda > Insecta > Trichoptera > Limnephilidae > Limnephilus > Limnephilus auricula. The sequence continues at coordinate 13,052,178 of OX638390.1, read as the reverse complement.
GACAGGAATTCTGATTTATATAACTTTTTTTCAGATAAAACCGAAAATATGTGGGACCGTTACGTTCATACACATCCCCAAAACGTAACAGATGGAAGTAACCATGACGTCTCAACGGATTCCTACCACTTGTACAAGGATGACGTGCAACTGGTCCGCAACATGGGACTGGACGTTTACCGGTTCTCTCTCTCCTGGACCAGAATCCTCCCAACTGGAATGGACGATAAAATAAGCAAAGATGGAGTGGCCTACTATAATAATTTGATCAACGAACTATTGAAGTATAACATAACCCCGATGGTGACTATTTACCACTGGGAGTTGCCGCAAGTATTGCACGAGTTTGGCGGCTGGACTAATCCTCTGATAGTGAATTATTTTGAAGATTACGCTAGGGTTGTGTTCAGATTGTTTGGTGATAGAGTCAAGTTTTGGCTGAGCATTAACGAGCCCCACCAGACTTGCCACTTCGCCTATGGTCACATCACTTTGGTTCCGAGGTATGACTCCACTGGCCTTGGGGAATACCTGTGCGCCCACTATAATCTCTTGGCTCATGCAAAGGTGTACCATCTGTACGACAGAGAGTTCCGGCCAACTCAGAAAGGTTCACTTTTCAGTTATCTTAATAATTATGTTTTAGTAGAAATAAGTCAAATTAATGACAAAATAAATTAAGATAGCTTTGATAACATATATCAAATCTTGTGAGCAATCAAAATAAATGCACGCAATTATCAGATTACATAATAATAAATTAAAGAAAATATAAAATGGCATCGAGAAACCTATTAATTATTGCCACATCAACCTCTCTTCTGTAAAATAAATTAACATAGACCGTACAGACACCCGTACAAAAAACTAAATATCTATATTAAAATGGTAGCACCAATTTATTGTCCGCATTTATGAATTACATGCCGTAATTTGTAAATATGTCGGTGGTTTGTGATCATTAAAAATAATGTGACGTAAGTCAACCGATGAAAAAAACTGTTGCTAACAAACACCCGGTGAATGTCAAATGAATGTATCTATGCTTTTTCAGGTATTATTGGCGTGACTATGGACACATTTTACGGCGAACCCAGAACCAATAGCTCAGAAGATAGAGACGCGGCTGAAATGTACAATCAAATGCACGTATGTAAAGCAATCAACATCATCAATCAATGACGGGTACACGCCTCTTACAAAGACTTAAAACACAGTTTCAACAACTGCAAGTTTAGGCAATTGACAAATAAAAAAAGAGGAATACCTACTGTTCGGTTAGGTTAGGTTAGATGAGCACAACGCGATCATGAGAATGTCGATACAGCTACGCGAAAAAAATGCAGTTTTATTTACAATCGTACTTATTTATTTTTCTGCAAAACAGTCATGTATCTACATACATATGTACCCTATGTAGATTACCTGTACTTTTATTGTATAATGCAACCATCATAAGGTAGGCAAGTGGCACGTCGTCGTAGGTATCTACTTATGATTTTCGGAGCGTTTTTATGTTTTACTTCCGCTGGAAGTTGTGGTTTTACTTTCGTATTAACCATTTCTTTTGCGGTAAGAAAATAATAATAGCTCCTAATAATATTTCGACTTTTTTACAATTATTACAATTACATAATTAATATATCCATAAGACCGCAAAAATCTATCACCTATGTAGGTACCTATTTGACAAAATATTGCATTTTATTACCATTCGTACATACATAATATTGACAGACATATTATTTTGAACTTTTGACTTACCAAATATAAAAAAGTAGTACTTTAACAAAATTTACAATGGCAGAAAACGGATTTCGGTATCGTATGGTAGTAGGAGATTTTCAAATGTTGTTGGGTAACGCCCTTCGTTCACGCAGCTACTTACAAGCGACTAAATCGCCGCTCGCTACCTGTCATACTATTTTGCTAGTGCAGCGCGTAGCGGCTTTTACAAACACTAATAATAGTATGGAAGGTACAGACGAGCGGCGATCGCGTCGCTTGAAAGTAACTCCATGGAAGAACGGCGTTATTCGTAACCCGGGAATGTTTGTATTTCTTTAAAAAAAAATAATTTTTTGTTCCATTTTATCAAATTTCTAGATTAGTTTGACTCACTATAATTGTTATTTTTTCAACAGTTCGGCCTCTATTGTCATCCAATATTCTCCGAAAAGGGAGACTACCCCGAGATAGTGAGGCGAACCATAGACGAGAAAAGCGCTCTGCAGGGTTTGTCGCGCTCGCGGTTGCCATTCTTTACTGCAGAGGAGATGACTTACGTCCGGGGCACCTTCGACTTCCTGGGGCTCAACCACTACACCACGGTGCTGATACAGGGGGGACCAGACCCTCCGGGGGCCGAGCCTTCGCGCCCCTTCGACATGGGGGTTCTCGAATACAGAGACCCCGCGTGGAAGATGACGCAGTCCTCGTGGCATCGGGTAAGTTTATTAGGTATATAATTATATACGAGGATCTTATAGAAATAAGCGGCTGGTTCGACTTGAGGTGGTTTTGGTTTGTCACGTTTTTATTTAAGCGAGTGGGAAAAGGGTACACAATTTATCAGTTTCTCGGCTTTTCTCGATATTTCAGCACAATTTTTCGAAATTTTATGAAAAATTGAAAAACATGGAACGTCGCGTTTGTCATTTTTTTACAGTCATGATTTTTAAGAATTGATAGATGACTTGTTTAATAAAAAATACCATGCGGATTTCGGAAAGCCATAGCTCACTGTATGAGGGTATTTTTTTAAATATGAAGATTACCAACTGCTCCCGACCATTTGGAACCAGTGAGGAGAGTATGACATCCCCAATTGGGGAATATTGTGAGGCTGACCTTGACCTAGAGTAAAGTAACTGATTGATTGTTTGTACCTATTGGTGTACCTACATTGTCCAAAGATAAAAAAAATGTTTTTCTTGAACACATATAAGTAAATTCAATTTCCTTCAATGTTTCTCCAATCTTCTATTTAATTATATAACCAGATTTTCATGATCATGTACCTACCTATTGGTTTTTACATTTACCAAACCATCATGAATTTAACGTTGTCGTGTTGTAAATCTCACTTTAGGAAAGATTTTTTTAAATATTTCCGGAAGACATCGACTTTGATAAATTTAGAAGTCGGTCCCAGTTTATATATTACTAGCGAGCACCGGGCATGCGTTGAATGCTACTCAAAGAAAGTGTTTGTGTTTTAATTCTGCTCATTGAAGTCCTTTTGGATACACAATATTTTTAGTTTTTCCGTCTGGTGCACGGAGAAAGATGTTATTCTAAAATACGAACATTTTATTCGTAAAAACGGGACTGAAGTTCTTACGAACAAATTAGCAGTGTTTCAATGTTGGTATACGTAATTTCGTACGTATACCAACAAATTATTCTTACACTTTCCCGCTAATAAACATTGAAATTCTGTTAATTGGTTCGTAAGAACTTCAGTCCCGTTTTTAACCGTTTTTACGAATAAAATGATCGTATTTTAGAATAAAATTTTTCTTCGTGTGCGTACACGAATAAATCAGACGGTTTTCCGACCCGTGAGCAGGCCACGTACAGATGTCAATGTGAGAAGCATGGATTTTCCTAATTTACCCCCTGCTAACCCCCTACCGTTACTATGTCTCCTTTGCAACCCCTCCCTCTGCCCCTTCCTCGTCTCCCAACCCTCCGTCGCTCCTCTCCCCCTGTGTGCCCTTTCCCGTGTGTCCCGATTTTTGTGATTAATCTATACGATTTTTTCTGCCTATTTTCAAAACCGAGACCCGACGTTCTTACAAATAAAAGTCGCTTCTAAACTATTGATATATAAAATAAAAGCATTAAAAATTTTCAAAAAAATCTATTAATTGTTATCAGGTATGAAATATTTTCAACCACTGCCAGATTTAATTCTGGTTGAAAGGGTTAAACCAAACATTTAATACACGAAGATGCTCTTGATTTTTCCTTTGGTACCTAGCGATTAGCGAATAGTCATAATATAGAAATCCGTAATCGGTAACCAATCAAACGAAAACGGAAGTCATCGTCGGTTTCATTTTTACTTATTTGATTAGGAAAGGAATAATGCACTGATTACTTACAGTAGGTACTCGCCTGTTAAAAAATCATCGTTATAAATGCGTTCGTAATAATATGTAGGTACCTACATAACTAAGTATGAAGTGAGCAGTTAGGTACTAATACTGATAGAAAAACAAAAATGAAAGCAGTTTACACACGTGAGCTGTCAACAGGTGATTCGGGGAATTCCTGCACGTAATTACGTGTTAGATCTTTTATAATAGAATTTCTCCGGCATTGTTAGAAAAACGTGCTTTATATGTTATTATTTACGTCGTACCCCATTTGCACGAGAATTCCGTCTGCACTCAGCTAATGGGACTATGTCTTTATTCCGATTAATTTGGGAATGCTTCGAGGAGGAAAAGGAAATTAGGAAGGATGGCGAAAGGGGAGGACGAAGGTTGGAAAGAACATGGTTATTCAAAATAAATATGCTTATATTACCCACGCGCAGGCTGCGCCTTAGTGGGTTTCCCTTTACTCGTATTATTTCACTGTATGTTTTATATCAAATTTAAAAATTGGAAAAAAATTGATGAAAAAAATGGAAATAAATCTGGTCATTGTGAACTTTAAGAAATGTTCCGTTTCTAAAATGTGGTCCCTAGCCATAAACATGGTAAAACATGATTTTATATGGTTTTCATTTTTTTTTTATTTTTGGAACATGACATCACTGGTATAAGGAAACTAATTGATTGCCTTCTTCATCGTACCTTATGTCAAGATTCTATTTTTTTAATAAACCGAAATGTAGCAACATTTAATTATTAGGATCGACTCTAAACCTGTATCCCTGCATACAGCGATTGTTAGTTTACATATCGATCATGGAAATTTGAAATGCTGAAAGCGAAAAGAGAGTTTTTTCTGTAAAAAAAAACATATCTTCTGTTTTTGTAGACCTATAATTATGATTTTTTATTATAAAACTAGGAGTTCCCGGCATGCGTTGCAATGCGATATAAATAAAGAAATTGTTTCTCCCTGCACATCCTTTTCCATTCGTCCCAGTTCCCTTTCAGCCTGCCCTTCCTCTCCCGCGTTCCACCTTCCCTTCCCCGCCTTTCCCTCTCCTCAATCCCACATTTCCCCTACCTCTTTCCCTCCTTCGTTCACCTCCCCCTCCCGGATTCTCCCACCCCCCCCTTCTTCCCCCCCAGACTCTAAACTATATGATATACACCCATTTTTCAAACGACTCGGGTTGACCGAACGACTCATTCATTGCGAAATTTTAATACAAATTTTATAATGCCGACCTCACCAGTACCTATATACAGGGTGTTAAGGTAAGTACTTGAGTTACTTTAACCAGTGATTCCAGACATTATTTGGAGTAAAAAATTTAAATGAAATTTTGGTCCCCGGTGACTTTTTTTGACATTTTTTTTTTTTCAAATTTTTTTTTCTTCAAAATCAAACAAAAAAAATATTTTTTCACATGACCTTATTGGTCACTCAACCGAGTTACCGCCCCACCACTTACCCCGGCCCCAACTACCCAACACCTACTATTTTTTATGTTTTTGTAGAAAAAAAAAAAAAAAAAAAACATCAAAAATGTCACCGGAGACCAAAATTTTATTTACATTTTTTACTCCAAATAATGTCAGGAATCACTAGTTACAGTACCTCAAGTACGTACCTTAACACCCTGTATATATGTATATAGAAACCTTCGCGGGTGTGCGCATAACAACTCACCAAAGTTTCATTGCAATCGGACGAATAGTAAAGGAAATACTTTCATAACGTCAGAGCTCACTATTATATATATATAGAAAGCATCGCGGGCATGCGCACATCAAATCCCGAAAGTTTTACCGCAATCGGATAAATGGTTTAGGAGCGCATAAGGGACACAAAGAAACTTTCATTTCGGTATAAAATATAAATATATCTGAAATTTGGAATATGATATTGAGGAATAAATGGTGGCAGTAGCCGAATTGGTAAAGGCGTTCGTCCCGGTAAGATGGGAGGTTCTGGGTTCGAGTCCCAGTTGCGCCCGTTAGATATCTATTGCTTTTCTGTGTCTTGTTCTTTTTCATTTAGATTATTAGTGTTATATTCTTCTTCAATCATATATTACATTGATGGGAATAACCTTCAAAAGCTATAAAAATGGAGTTGTTTTTAATAAAAATTGAAGATTTTATTTACTCACGCCGGGTTTCAAACTACCCCTGGATCCAGAGTTGGTTATAAATTTAAAAAGGGTTTTTTTTTCTTCTGTTTATTTCTTATTAAATTATTTTTAATAGCTGAAGTCCCGGGCTTTATACGGAGTTTTTTGGAAGTCAGATGTAAACAGTGACCTCCCTCCTATTTAGAAGGTAAAATGTGCAAAATTTCTTCAATCTAGGAATAACACTGTAGATTTTTCTAAAAAACAAAACTACGCCTGCGTGGCACAGACACTCGTCTTTATATAAACAGATAGATAGATAATCTAGATTATCTCTACGACCTGTGTACAACAATTTTTGCTTTATTCCACTCAACCATGAACATTTGCCAATACATTCGTTTTGACGTGTTTTTATTCCTCGACCCTGAATTTCTAAAGACCGGAAAATCTTGAAATGCATTGTCTTTATTCTATATAATTATTTATACTGAAATTGATACTTTTTTACGGTGAAAAAATCAATGTCTTGTTCGTAAAATAATTGGCTTGGCAAGATTTCACTTTAACGCAGCTCGAGACTAAAGTGACCTGCGACATGGGTAGCAGGTAGGTAGGTACCTAGAAATTACACTTTTTATACATCGGAATGTATCAGGTACTTAGCCACACTGTTAAAATATTAACAACTTCTCATTGATTTATTGCCTAGAATAATACATTAAGATATGAAAGGAACCGATATTGCCCAATTCAAGGTAGAAAATTAATAATAATTGGCTTTTAACAAATTCGTTATTTGTACATTTTCAGCAGCGATATAAGAATATAAATTATTGTCTCCCAAATACGTCAATCATTTTTATGCTATGAATATCTACACCGATTAAAATAAAATAGTACAGTTTTATAACAAAATAAAATTCTGACCCTTCATGTGTTTAGTAAAATAAATATAAAAATAAATAATACACAACATCTAATATTTTTATTATATTAAACATACTACATAAATAGTAAATATAAGTATAATATGTTGAGAAAAAAATATAATTTCGTCGAATGCGGAATCTTATTACGAATTTTCATCCAATCGCTTTTTTCACATGACTCTTGTTTACCCTTGGTTATAGGAAAAAATGCGTTCGTTCATGGTTTGACTATTGTCTGAAAATCTTTTGCTCTAGGAGCGAATTAAAATAAATACATTACCGTTTTATACCGGAGGCTAATTTTACTAATAATATATCTTAAGTGGAAAAATGAATAATAATTATTGCAGCTCTCTGAATCACCTTGAATTCATATTTGCAAACTATGAACCAAAGTATGCGAATAGTTTAGTAGGTATTATATCATTGAAAAATAATGTTGCCAAGTTATCTCAAAAAAATAAACTGGAAAAGTTTTTTTGATATCTCTAATAATGACGAAGATATTATATATGTTATTACAAAACCCGATATAATAAAGTGATATTAGTGTAGCGCAGTTTTATGTTATTTCACTTCAAGTGCACTTAACCATATTAACAGTGCCCCTAACGAGTCCTTACAGAGTATTGATAAAATAATATGAAACAAATAACATAGGTATATATAAAACAATGCCAAGGAAACAAAAATTAATAATTTAACGACATGCTCATTGTAGCTTATTATCATATTATTTGACAACTTCCATATCTACCAAAATAATACATAAAAACGTTAATTTCATTATGAACAATCTCAGTCAAAAGTTAGAACGGTCACATTATCTCAGATCGATTACAAGTAACGTGGCGACATTATTAGAGAATTTGTGTTTTTGGTATCTACTTACTAAGAGCCCATATACCTGTTTCGTGATCACCTTGCTGCTGTAAGGCAAATAACAAATCGGATGTGGCACCGCAACTGCCACTGGACACGGCGGAATCTGGCCACCGCTACCGGCACTGCTCTGCCTCCAGCAGACCTGCCTGTACTTAGTGCCTTAGTGCTTGGTTACCGGTTACCTTGGCAGATCACCGACCTACAACGGAAGAGTCACAATCGGATCGGGAAGGACAACGGAACTAGACCATGCCATTCGAGCACGTAATTGTAGCCACCAGCTTTGGCAAAACTAACCGCCCATTGTAACCGATATTTGCGAGTTTCGACACCGCCAAAATTAATAATTGCCCATGTCTTTGGACTCGAATTGTGGTTCAAGGATATTTTGCACGGTTTCGCATATGTTCAGGTACTTACATATAGGAAGCAATTTTTCTCATTAATTTATTCAAGTATTTATTAGGCACCGTAATGCAAAAAAGAAACATTACATAGACGTAGAGGTTTGTTAGTTATACATAATTTACCACAAACACAAGAAATCGATGACTGTTTAAAGTTAAAACATTTAAATTCGATAGTATAATGTAGTAAAAAATTATGTGTTTCATTGTGTATTACCTAGGTGGTGTATAAGAATGACGACGATGGTATTAAATAATGAGTAAATAAGAACAAGATTAATTAACGAAAACATTTTTAGACATTGACGAAAAGTGGTTTATACGACATACATATTTTTTGGTATTGCTTTATGAGAGTTGCACGAATGCATTATTTGAACGTAGAATATATGTGTAAAGTGGGCAAGCTGTTATTATGAAAGTGTTACTGGGCTACTGGGAATTGATTGTAAAATTGGCATTCCAAATTTCATAAAGTCATTAGAATTGCGGTGGATAACTTGCGTCCTTGGAGGAATAGTATACATTTCCTCCTAGCACAAAGTAGTGGAAAATAAGAAGATAATATATTATAATGTGTTCACAAAATGTACCTATTAAGGATTGTTGATTATGCCTTTTTAGGTAAGTAAGTTAAACGTATTTATACGACGTGAATTATTTTTAATTATCATAGGCAACGCAAGTAAGGGTTTAACTGAATGTCCTCGCTAAGGTAAGTGTTCCATTAGATAGTAAATATTATGGTATTTTAATATAGAGACTTTTAATTGTAATCTGTAATCTGACCTTAATGATTTATGGATTTTGTGGAATACAGTTATAGTTAATGGGTAGGAAGTTGGAGAGGTATGAAAGGAAACATGAACATTGAAAACATCTTGAGTTATTCCCCATATCGAATTAGTGCATTGTATCAGCCACTGTATATCCGGTTCCGCATTGAAACGAATAAAAAATATTCCTTGATAATTCACCAGAAAAACAATCCTCATTCTCAATGCTACGCCCGTTGAACGATCTAATTGAAGATGACGATTCATGGTTAGTTTTTCTATTCTTAGTAGTTTGTCTGTTATATTATTAGATGATTTCGTTTTCATTTACCAATTTATTAAAGTTACTTACAACTCTTAATGTATTGTTATTCTCCGATGACATTAAATTATATAAAGAAATAACTCTCTTAAATCACTGTCAAGTTCTTCAATATAATATAGACATGCTAAATAACTGGTGTTCACAAAATAATTTATATTTAAATGTAGACAAATGCAAAACTTTGACCTTCTCCAGAAAAAAACATCACTATTGTTCGACTATTCTATAAATAAAATAAATTTAGAACGAAACGGAAATGCGAGATCTTGGCGTAATAATGGATGAGAAACTAGATTTCACGGTCCACATTCAACAAACTGTAAATAAGGGTATGAAAATATCAGGATTTATTTTAAGAACAATTAAAAACTTTGAATCTTTACGAATCGTAAAATTGTTGTACATATCCCTGGTTAGAAGCCTAATCGAACATAACTCAATAGTCAGGTCGCCCTTCTACAAAATTCACATCCATAATATTGAAAGAATTCAAAGAAAATTTCTAAGATTTGTAAATTTTAAACTTAACATCCCTTTAGAGCTCATAAATTCTATCATTAATGAATATGTTAAATATTCCAACTTTAGAAAACAGACGAAAAAAAACCGACCTAACCTATTTATTAAAATTATTAAACTCTATGTGATTGCTGTGAACTCTTGCATTTAATAATGAAATTATTTCCTATACTATTCATTGGATTGCGATGAAACTTTTAGGGATTTGATGTGTGCATGCCCGGGATGGATTCTATGCGTAATAGTAAACTCTGGCGTTATCAAATTATTTCATATACTATTCACCCGATTGAGATGAAACATTAGAGATTTAATGTGTGCATGCCCAGGATTGTTTTTATGCATAATAGTAAGCTCTGACGTAATGAAATTATTTCCTTTACTTTTCATCCGATTGAGATGAAACTTTGCGAATTCGATGTTGGCATGCTCGGGATGGTTTCTATATATAAGAGTAAGCTCTTGCGTTATTAAATTATTTCCAATACTATTCATCCGATTGCGATGAAACTTCGGGGATATGATGTGTGCATGCCCGAGATGGTTTTTAAATATAATAATGAGTTCTAGCGTAATGAAGTTAATTACAATAATATTCATCCGATTACGCACTCTCGCGAAGTTTTCTTTATATAATGGAGAGCTTTGGCATTATCAAATTTATACAAAAAAAAATAGGTGGAAAGGGAGTAATTTGAAAAGTGATTGTATTTCATATAATTTAGAAACAATTTATTAGTGAAAAAATTGAGCAGTAAACTTCTAGGCCCCTTTTTGCGAGAAAAGGCCCATACTGAACGCCTTAACCAGGGCGACCGAAGGGGCTAAGTACAAAGCGGGTGTACAAAACTGAGCGATTAACTCACAGGACCCTTTGAGTAGTTCTCACAATCCTTGCTTCATCCACATTCAAACATCGATTTTTTTTCTTCAAATATTTAATTTTTAAAAAATGTAGACACACACTTCTTGCTTCATCCACATTCAAACGTCAAATCGCTTAGTGCTTTAACCAATTAGTTGCCTTGCAACGGGCAAAAGCTAGTCTCTACTTAATGCATAAACTATTGTAAATACCAATTTTATAATTTTTTATTAATACCTATTATTGTTGATGTAGAGAATATTGCCAGGCTATTTTTTTAAAACTTTATTTATATTCTGTATTACCTACATTTTGTCAACTCATATTTTATCTAACATATATTATGTGTCTTAATATTTTCTGTTATTTACCTGTATTTTATTCACTTCTAACTCTTCACTGTAATTAATCAAAACATGTATTGTTATGTATGTAAAAGCCCTATGGGCGTTTAAATAAAAATAAATAAACTCTTATGAAGCTACCGCAAAGTTCTTCAATGTTACCTAGTTTTTTGGTACTTACCTATGTATTACCAGAATCATTTAAAAATGAACCTTTCTACAGTAAAAAAACGCTACAGTTTCTTTCTCAGAAGGTACATACACATCTGTATACTAAAGGTGTGCAGCAATTATAAACTAAAGTCATTGAACCTAAATTCAACTTTTGAGAATGATTCCGAAAACAAGAGAGTTTTATGGATCTGGGTATGACTTTATTTATTACGTACCTACATAACATCATACCAACCTAAAACTGTTCCAGTAGGAAAGTATTAAATTTTTTTTTATTCAATCTCAGAATTGTGGCACGAACAGAATTCCCAATCTCCACTAATCACCAATATTCATAGACATTCCAATTTGAGAAAAACCCACGTATTTTCCTGAAAATTATCAGAAGTATGTAATTATGTAACCCGAATTTTATCGAATAGTAGCGCACCCCTGACTGCGATATACATGCCTTTATGTGAACCAGAGTCAAAATCCAATTATTTCCATGTGACCGGTGAATACTTTCAGCATTACTAACATGTAATTTGCTAAACTAATTTGAAAAAGTAACTAATTGTCGACCATTGCGTAGGTACAGGTACTGAAGACAATTATCATTTTTATAAGTGCATAAAATTATAAGAATTATCTTAACCAGTCGAGGACGATAGTAATAGGTGTTTGCGGTATCAATGATAATTAAATTTTAGATAATTGGTTCATGAATCACGCGCATTACATGGTACGAAAATATGAGAGAAAACACAACCAGGTGATATGACCTTGCGATATCTATTATTTAATGGTTTAACCCAGATCCAAAAGCCACACTTTTAAAGTATTTGAATGTTAAAATATTGGGTTTCTGACGATATCGAGTTTCAAGATCAGTTTTATTTACTACTAGTCAAGGTACCCGGCGTGGACCGGGTTTTACACAGAGTTGTGCGAAATCAAATATCAATCAAATAAAACAATACCCTTCCTTTTTGTTTTGAAGGTCAAGTGTAAATTTGTGTGAATTTTCATCAACCTCGGAGTAAAACTGTATAAAAATCAAATCCCAAGGTATGTTATTTACACAATAAATAGAAAATAAAATAAAGTACACCAAGCGTCTGCCCATACTAGAAAAAAATATAAACCAAAACCGTAAAATCGTCAGTTTTATAAGATTTGTTTTTACCAACTAATTTCTTATTTACATTAAAAACAAACTTCTAACAATTTTTTTCTGACATTAAAAATGTGAACCAATTTTAAAAGAGTTATTTATTTACATAGTTTTGGATTCTTAGTAACTTATGTACCTATGTAGTAGGTATTGGACACGAGTTTCGAAAATTCCTATCCAGCTTGTCCCACAGAAGGCTAATAATGTACTTTGGGTTCAGAGGGGGCTTCCAAAGTCAACTGTTGGACGTCGTTGATATTTTTACAGGGTTAGCAACTGCTCACTATTGTAGAATCTGTTTTTGAAGACGCCCAGTTTTTGGAAGCAAGATTTACCCGGGCTTGTGTGGAATGTTAATATCGAGTTGGTCTGATATACTTATCCCAGGCATGTCAATTGAGTCTTTACTGGGAAGGGTACTCCCATCAAATTGCATAAGATAGTCATTGACCTCCTTTTTTGGCCGAAATAGATATGCTTGGGTTTTTGAGACCAGGTTGCCAGGTTGGCCAGGTTGGCACTAACGTTCTCGGGGTGGTGGTTTATCTGTTTGCTCTCTATTTCTGCTTTCAGCCCTTGTTTTTATTTATTTTTTATTATTTATTGAGTTAGTTTATACAACATGAATATAAACTAATATAAAAAAATGTATTTCATTTTGTAACTTTAAATATTTTTACAATAAACATAATTTTTCTTTAAATACATAAATTCTTCCTTCATTCTTCAGACTTTCAGGCATTTCATCATACATCTTTAGTCCTCTGTACATTAGGCAGTTCTGTGATTTGGATTTCTTCATATGTGGCAATCTTATTCTATTTACAGCTCTGGTTTCGTAATTACGTACATCTTTATCAAAAACAATTTCATTCTTAAAATATTTTGGCATTTGGTTGTTCATGACTTTATGGACAAAAATTAACACATTCTAATTTTCACTGGAATCCAATTTAACTGCTCTCTCATCGATCAACCCTTGCGTATTTGCCTTTTCCCAGTATACATCTCATAGCTCTATTCTGTATAATATCTAGCTTGTTCAAATTTCCTTCATTGGCCAAATATAATATCGTACAGCAATAATCTAAATGTGGAGCAACTATAGTTTTATAAATGAGCTCTGTAGTGTTTCCATTCTGTTTTTTTCTTAGTCTTCTAAGAAAATTGACATTTTTTGATTCATTCTTTAGCACATATTCAAAATTTGCGGTGAGCGTTAGTTTTGAATCCAGTATTACACCCAGGTAAATGATCTCATTAACTTTTTATATTTTTTTTATTATTTATTGTTAAATTTAATTAAGTGTTATGCATTTTATTGCCTATTTCCATATATTTTGTTTTGTTTACATTCAGTTTTAACTTGTTTAGTTTCAGCCATTTTGATATATTTTGTAGGTCTTCATTTAATTTGTTAATTGCATCGACGTAGTCTTCACATGAAATATAGTTTAATGTATCGTCTGCAAGTAATCTAATTTTGCAATGTTTTATGATTTTAATTATATCATTTATGTAAATGGAGCTCAATCATGTTTGACATAAATATATGTCGTTATAAAACTAAATCGTGGTCGCAATCCGAAAAAATAGGCCAGCAAATTGTTTCATAACTCCAAAAACTGCAATCGTAGTAAGAAGTATCTACCTAAACATTTTGACGGTGGTGTAGGTACTTGGTGATTGTGTACCAGTGATGCCTAAAGCGGCGTCTCCTCCGATGAAAATGTTTACACACTTTGTGGATAGTTATGTCGGGGCCACAATGTTTTTACTTTCCGTGGTCCATGGAAAACAACAAACGTGGTGGCCCTGCCCCATGTTTACGGTAATGTTTGAGGTATTGTTTGTGAATTTCGTCGCAAGAGACCGACCTTAACTCAAACCTATGTTTTGTTAAATACTAAACATTAAAACAACCGCGATTAAAGTAATGTGATGGTCCTTGTTATAATTAAAAAAAACTTCTTAGAACTGTTTTAACCTTAGAAAAATATTTAATATCTAAATTTATATCTATGTAGTTCACCCATAAAATAGTCCAGTCAGCATGATGACACAAGTTAATTTTATTCATCATCGAACAGTTCTCGTCTCGCCATTTCGTTTAATAATATTGTTGCACATTCATGTCGACTTTAACTTTTTATAAACATTATTTTAAGTATTTATATATTTTTATTTTTAACTTTTTAACTTAATGAGTTAAACATCAAATTATAATATTTTAATTAATGAAGATAATATTAGCGAAAGTCAATCGAAAATCCGAAACAGAAAAATCAGAAAAAGATATGGATACATCTGGGACACGAACCCAGGACCTCTGGCAATCCGGGCCAAACGCTGGATTCGTGTCCCAGATGTATCCATATCTTTTTCTGATTTTTCTGTTTCTGATTTTCGATTGACTTTCGCTAATAATAATTATTTTAAGTGTTCATCCAAAACAGTTATTCTCTCTTTTTGGTCAATAATGATAGATTCAGACTGGTTCGACGTACGTATGCATCGCTACGCCTAACAATATCTGGGCTACTTAGCAACTATAGATTTTCAATGAAAATTTATGTTTTAGAATCACATTGGCCACACGCATCGCGACGTGCGATGTCTGTGGCCATTTTCATAGAAAATGTATGGGTTGCTAAGCATTGTTTGGCGTAGCGATGCGTACGTACGTCGTCCAGTCTGAATCTACCTTAAGGCTGACCAAGATTTTGCAGAAACAGCATTTAATACCTAATCTACCCAAAAATATAAAGTTTTGTGGAAATGTCGGAATATCAGTTTAATTAGGAGGATGTTATTATTCAAATCAAAAAGTCAGGTTGTCCTGCAACGGACACAAATTTACCTAATTAACGCTTATGAAAATATTAATAAGTACCGAGTACGCTGAAAACATTGCACGACCAATGAATGCTCAGATTGTCCAGAAACCTTGAAATAAAATATGTAAAGTTTTGCGGATATTTCCGAATTCAGCAAAAAAAATCTCATTAAACGTGTGTTGTAAAATGCGCAGGTAAACTGAACACCGGTTCAGGGATATGTTTATATTATGCATTGAGAATGCTAATTGTGCAGCGTTATTCCTTCCCTACAATTACTGTGTCTCCAATTACGTAATTCGCGATTAATTATAGTGTACCTTTTTTGCGCAAAATGTGGACCTTTTTTTAAATATGAATACCGCACAAGACTTTTAACTGCTCCCGTCTGGAGCCAGCGAGACTATGGCATCCTAAATTCGGATATGTTGTGAGGCTGAAGGTGGTGGGGAGAGGAAGGAGATGGAAAAGAGAAAGATGGGGAAGTACCTGGCTATTCAGATCTGGTCACCAAACACGGCTAAAGCCATTTCAAGCAACGTATCAATTCCAAATGGTGGTCTTACACCAGTACGATACTGAGAGTACCTTTCACCCTGGTTAACGGGTAATTGTAATTACATTTTGCTGTGTTTGAACAAGAAATTAAATTGTATTTGTCGTGTTAATAATTTAAATATACACTCTTAAGCCAGTGCTTAGAAAAGTCAAAAAGAGTTACGCCGTTCTTCCACGTAGCTACTCACAAGCGACGCTACCGCTACCTGTCATACTGTTTTGCTAGTGTAGCGCCTAGCGGCGATTTCAAACACTAATAATACTATGGAAAACACAGACGAGCGGCGATCGCGTCGCTTGAAGGTAGCTCCATGGAAGAACGGCGTTAGTCGTGTTAAAATTTTCAGATTATTACTCAAAATATTAATTAAGACATTCTTAAAACATGTCGCGCTAAAGGTACCTATTGCTAGCTTATTTTAATATCATTTTTTCGCGGTAACAATTTTCGTACCTACCCAAAGAGATTGTTGCAACGTGACATAATAAGGCAGCATCTAGTTATTTAGTGCATACTTCATCTATCTATGGATCATGTATTAGTAAATATATCATTTTTTTCCATTAAATTTATTACCTCTTCACGTTTACAGACGAAAAACGTACGAGGCAAGTCTGAATATACATTACGGAACAAAAAATGATTAAAAAAGGTGTAAAAGTATTATTTTAGAACTTTATTATTTATACAGGGTGTTAAGGGACGTACTTGACTTAATTTAACCAGTGATTCCTTGATATATGTTTTTTTCTACAAAAACATAAAAAAATTGTAGGTGTTTGAGCGTTGAGGGCGGGTTTGGTCGGTTACTCGGCTGAGTGACCAGTGACGACATGTGGAAGAATTTATTTCTGTTTAATTTTGGAAAAATAATGTCACCGGAGACCAAAATTTAATGAACATTTTTTACTCCAAATAATGTCAGGATTCACTGGTTTAAGCAAGTCAAGTACGTTCCTTAACACCCTGTACATATTTTTGGTTTTGGTTGAATTATTACGAATTATTCAGCAGGCAAGATTATTTGGTAGTGTAATTAAAAATACTCTGAAGACAATAATTACTTTTCAGATTTGCGGATACAAAAATCAAGGGATAGGAGGAACAATAAGTAACCAGTGTAGTGAAAATTTCCTATCAGCCCGTGAATGAGTGTACGTCAGTAATTTAGTAAGAATCTCGTTTCCCAATCTATCTATATATATAATAATTGGTAATTAGGCGAAGTTTAAATACCGCTAAGATCACAATAAAACACTGATGCAATAAGTGTTAACTATTACACCTCTCGCCGGTTAGTAGGTAGGACATTATTACACAATTACCATCTCTAATAAAATTCTTTCTGTTGGGTTATCAGACATTCTAACCAACTCGTCTAGTACATTATATAATTTTTATGCCTAATGAACACATGTTGGTAGTATGGAATGTCAATGCTGGGTCAATGTCATCTATAGATTATTTGGTTAACTCGTGTTATTTCTAATTTGATTACTTACTTATAATAATCTTTTCACATAAAATTACGTTTTTTAATGTTTCATTGTTTTATTTTTGCTGAGAATAATGAGATGAGTGACGTTTCTACCTTTGTACCCTGCTTTTATAAAATTACGTTCACCAGGAAAAAACAGCGATAAGTTTATATATTTTTTATCGGAACGGTTCAAACTTCACATCTGAAAGAATAGTCTTTTCCCATATATTATATGAATTTTGAAAACCCAAACATAAGTTGCCTCTCAGCGAATCCAGCCATCACCGTCCACAAATTGAGACCTAGACTTGTAGTGAATGTTTCTTTATTTATGTAATATATTGGCTAATAAATTAATATTAACCTCCAAAAATACGTTACGACATCTACAAGTGAGAACCTATGATCATTTAGATAAATTGACCTAACATTTCGGTACATAACACATAAAAAAAATTGTTCCATAAATTTCTTTTAATTATTCGGATAATTATGTCTTCATTTTTTTTAAATCTTTTTACATTTTTCTTTAAATTCTCGCGATCACCATAATAGGCTCAAAGAGCTATACAATTAGAGTCGCTATTGCTTAATAATATCTCGTCGAAACGTGTTCAGCTAATAGAATCCAAAAAGCGGTGCGCGTATATAGACGGGATTCGGTAGTTCCCTCCTAAAATGAAACCTCCTTTTTCGCTTCGTGTCTTATCTAAATATAATACATCTACCGGTCTCAAGCCCGTATCATGGTCTTGAAACTGAGTTTAGGGTTTTAATAGAATATAGATTTGCCTTGCACGCCTTTGTAGATATGTATAGATTAGCGTGTGTCGCTCTCCATGGAGAGAAAAAAATTGCCTTATTTTTAAACGCCCGGGATCTCAAAAGTTGCATATATTATGATCTGTAGCTATTCGAAAACGTAAAAATAAATGAAATTGGTGTTTACTAACTGCTCGCTAAAATGGCCGGAAGTTTTGAAAAAAAAAATAGATTTCGTGATTCGGGAAAAAATAAAACGAAGCGTCCATATTTTATATTTTGTAGCAAAAATAATTTTTATTCCACAACTGCAGTCCAAAGAAGCGTCATCAAAATTTGAAACATATGTGATGTGTTTGTTAAAAATACAAAAAGAGAAAATAACACTTTTTCTGGATAAAATCAAGATACAAAACAATAACTACACCAAATTTTTGAACAAAATACAACGAATAAATATGGCATCATAAATTATAATATGCGTGAAAAATGAAAATTGCGTAAGTAATAAAGAGCCCTCATGAGAGTGTAAATCAGTAAAATATAAGTTACGAACACGTGTAAATAGGTAGCAAAGCAAACAACGATATCTTGTAATTAATACAATATTGCAATGTTAAAAAAAAAACATATATATATATATATATATATATTTATATAATGTACATATATGGACAGTTCCGAAGAATAATGTCGGATGTGCGATTTTTTAGTTTTTAGTAGAGCTAAATATATATGTTTCATTTCATCCAAAATTCCGAACCAACGCGTTGCAACGGCGCGATTTTCAATTTTTAGCAGATCCGACATTTTTCTTCGGGCTGGTCGATATGTCTAACTTGATAAAATGATTAACTTAAGATGAAAATGGTTGTAGGTATGTATAATAATAAGTAAAATATATTTTAAATTTAGAAGATGTCACTATTACAAGAAATGCACTTATTTTCCAAAGAAACAATTATGAACATGCAGAGTACCAAAGATAAAATTCAAGAACAGCTTCTGTAAATAACCAAGCAAGAATAGTGCCTACTGTAGGAACAAATTTTTTGATATGATTTATTCCTTGTAGGTCTTCCCCGAAGGTTTCCGAAAGATACTAAACTGGATCAAACGGGAATACGGAGATGTTCCCATAGTGGTAACGGAGAACGGAGTCTCTGATCTTCCCGTTCTGGAAGACTACGACCGCGTGGAGTATTTCAACCTCTACCTGGAGCAATTGCTTCTGGCGCTGCACGAAGACAAGATCAACGTCACCACTTACATTGCCTGGTCACTGATGGACAGCTTCGAGTGGCTGAGCGGATACACGTTAGTATTAATCATGAACTTCTAATTTAATATAAGCTATTAGGAAAGGAGTATAGGATGTGGGAACTACCTCAACGTCGTATCTGCATTGTATCTAGTGCAGTGGTTCCCAAAGTGGTCCATACGGACCCTCAGGGGTCCTCTGGATCATTCAGGGGGTCCGTGGAAAATTAAAATTGATTTGGGTGTCCCTCATCAACGTCAGGGGGTCCGCGCAAGTTTTAATGTAAAATAAAAAAAATTATGACACATCTTTATTAATATGGATAAATTATTTGCGACTTTCACGTCCTAAGTTAAATATAAATATAGACTGGTGCATAAAATACAGGTAATAACAGGCATCACGTTGAATCAATTCAAAACAAATAATGTGATTGTATGACTCCATATTATTACTGTCACTGTCGCTGATAACCCCCCCCCTTTACTTTCTATTATTCATTTATGTAGTTTTCACCTGGGGTCCGTGGGAAAATTTTGACTATGAAAAGGGGTCCTTGGGCCAAAAGAGTTTGGGAACCACTGACCTAGTGCAATCAATTCAACATTGAAGAATTTCACCAAGTTTCCCTGTGTGTTTTAGGGACCTAGCCCCCTAGTACACTCTATCGATAAGGATTGATAGGATAACTTTTGGTAACTTCTCATCGTTCCTTAGCATGACTGCAGACCGCCAACGAATAAGTGACTGTTCACAATGACTAAGTGTCCTTAATATATTCGACATCAATTGTTGTTTGTACATTAGCAATCTAAGGTTGTCCTAGGGAACGATGAGAAGTTACCGAAAGTTATCGATACAATTAATGCTCAATAAGTTTGTGGCTAAAGGGGTTAAATAAGATTTATTGTGATACATATTTTATTTCGGGTTAAATAAAAATATGAGCAGCTCTACGCAGCATTATAAAAATGTTTTTGAAGTACATTTATGTGAAGTAATTTTTTATTCACAGCCAAGTATAACTAAAAACAGTGTAATTAAGATAAACAGTTACTTTACACTGTAACAGTGGTGGGCAAACTAATTTGCCAAAGAGCCAAATATGTGCTAGAAAATTTCAGTTTATGAATTCTATATTTTACTTAGGATGTATATATAACTTCCGTATTAATAAATATATTTTTATGTTATATTCAACCCATTTTTTATCACGCCAACGTAGACCCCTATCGAGTCTACCCCTGGGAGTCTACACCTGGACCGCTTTCGGAATCACATTACAAAAATTACATTACACGTGTACAAAAGATAGATAGAGGGTACAACAATAAATTTGGGGTTACTTTAGGTTACTTACAACAAATTTGTAGTAATAGTCAAGGGGTACGCAGGCTCAGAAAGGTTGAAAACCGCTGGTCTAAAACATCATCAAGTATTTTCATTGACTGGGCATAGCTAGTCTACTGTTCACAGAACTACTAGGTACTAGTATTAACTGCAAGAAGGATGAATGGACAAAAACAGAATATTTATTTGTATTACTATTGGTTTTCAGTAATTATATTATAAACCTAAC
Source organism: Limnephilus auricula (assembly GCA_951813805.1). Lineage (NCBI taxonomy): Eukaryota > Metazoa > Arthropoda > Insecta > Trichoptera > Limnephilidae > Limnephilus > Limnephilus auricula. The sequence goes on along the minus strand of OX638390.1, from coordinate 13,031,094 downwards.
ACCATTCACAAAACATAAAAGAGCGACCGTTAAAATGTACAGGGAGGCGGTCTACCACGTTGCAAACTAATATTTAAAAAAAACAGGAATTGCGATAAATGTATTGATTACAAAACTTGCATTATTATGTACGCAAGTATGTCCGATCATTTATCGAGGAAGTTATCTTAATACAAAATGCAAAATATCTAGAATAACATGTCGTTTGAGAATGCATTTTGCTCGTTAATGAAGCCGTTTATTAAAAACTAGTTTCAATGTCGATGACCAATATAAAATTAATATCAATATACATTTTAATAATACATCAATTATCGTACAAATGAACATTATTCAATTAATTAGTTTAATCGTTTATGTGTATACAGGAAAATCATTTTTGAATAAATTAGATGTACCTAATATTACATACAATGTATCTACATAAAAATATTTTTAGAGCGCATTTTGAGTGCTTACGGCCGTTGTTCCTAACTTTTCGATCGATCAGTCTGAGTCTCCGATCAGCTAAGTGATTTGTTTAGTAACGTTCGATTCGTTTGATGGACGGAGAGTTGCATTGAGAAGACTGCAAATTTGTGCGTTTGAGGAGTGTTGATCAGCAGGGTTTGGAACAACAACCTTTATGCGTCGGGTTACCATCCAGGCCCCATCTTTGCACATTCACTATCATCCGCTTATAATGATGGTAGTAGGAGATTTTCAAATATCATTAAATTATTAGTAATCCGGGAATATTTTTCTAAACAAAAAATATGTTTTTCACTGTACGACATGCATATGTACGATTGTTTCCTATCTATTATACAAGATTATTACCGATTACAACGATTTGCGATTATTACCAATTATTATGAACGATTATTACCGATTAGTACGATGTGCAATTATTACCCAAACATGATAATTACCGATTAGTACGATCTGCGATTATTACCGAAATATGATAATTATTATCGATTAGTATGATCTGCAATTCTCACCTATCATTCATTATGTACGATTGTTACGATCTGCTATTATTACCCATTAGTACGATCTGCTATAATTGCTATCATTATACACGATTATTACCTATTAGTACGATCTGCGATTATTACCTATTAGCACGATCTGCGATTATTATCTATTAGTACGATCTGCGATTATTACCGATTAGTACGATTTGCGATCATCATCTATCGGATATGTAACTGGTGACTAAATACACCATCCAAGCAGATGATTTATTTATGTGTTTTAATTAGTTGAAAGCAGGATAAACGAATAAGAAAAAGAAAGAATAAAGAAGAAGACAATACTGATAAATCTAAACGAAACATGATAAAAGGCCATTCAACGGTCCCAACCGGGAAACGAACCCAGGATCTAACCACTCGGCCATTGCGATCTTTTATGTTTCATTTTATGTATTTTTGAAGTTATTAAAATGAGCATTTCGTTATTAGGTTGTGTCAAGGTAATCTGCATTTACTTCCCAAGATTCCGTATTTTATTACAAAATTTTCAATAAAAGTGCCTGGGTATAAATAATTAATCATAGTTATTGGTTGCTGTTTACTGACAAGACGCAGGTAGTTAGTTCCATTATCTGCACGTAATTTATGCTTCCACTGCCTAATTAAAACTAGATACCACATTCATATTATTATTCTTGACATTTTCACAGAGGCACACAGTATTTGTTCATGGCTGTAAATGTTAACAATGTTGACTAGAATAATATAAACATACTTGACGTATTCAAAGTCATCTTTTTTATGAAGACTTAATTAGTTTACAACAACTGCTAACTGCTAACTAATAAAGGAATTACATTTTTTAATATATCAGAAATTCGGTAACACTCATAAAAACAAAGCATTTTTCATTGTTATATAACGATTCTAGAATTGTCAGAAAGTTTTTATCAGTGTTGCCAACTCAGATGGATTTTGCTTCAAAACGAGGCCGTCAGCTCCAAAAAAAGTAGTTTAGCTTCTTGGCTCGATTTTCAGATAATCTAGCTCCTTTTTTTATACAAAATTCATGGAAAAAATGACAATTTAGGAGGTATTTCTTTAGGCACCGTTTACTTTCGAATTGAAAACCCAGAATGGCGAATTTTCGGTCCCGACTTAGGTTATAAAAGAATCGAACAAATTTTTTAGCTTCTTTTCGGGTGACGTCCGATTTTATTTAAAAAATCGAGTTAGCAACACTGTTTTTTATTCTAAAATTAGGCATCACTAAAGATAACGCAAATACAGGTCTTAATAATTATTGTCAGACGGATTCCCTAACAAGAAGTTGTAAAGATACGTAATTTTGAGATACGTGAATTTGTTAATCGAAATATTAAAATGTTTCTACTGCAAAGAACCCTATAATCGAATGCAGACAATTGTTAAATAAATTGCAAGCTACGGTACTGAATTCGAACAATGCACGGTTCTTTAAAAAAAATAATTATATGAAATGTAGTCCTATCCTGTGTATTATCCTCAATTGACACTAATAATATAATTTACACAACATGTCTTATTAACCTTCAAACAATCTCATACATCCACAGTGTTTCACTACAATGTCCCTGATAAAAAATGTTTATTTTTATTTTATTTATTTATTTATCAAAAATACATATGTACAAAATAAGGGTAGTCCCACAAAGCTGTCATATGGCAGCTTGTCTGTAGGTTCTACAATTTATCACTCTTAATATTATACATAAGGAAATATTTGTTAATACATATTATATAGTTTTAAGGACACATTAGGATAGATCACATAATAATATTAGATTATTTGAATTACATCTATAAGATATTTCAATGTACACGCCTAATAATAAGATATATAGGCAGCTACAATTTAAATAATCAATTCAATTCAACATATTTAAAGATACATGGAGTTTTCGTTAATTAACCACATTTTTATCATTTTAGGGCATAATCTTTAATTTTTTTCAAATTTTAAGTTTTTATTTATTTTATTGAAAATCACTGGTATTTGGTATTCAAGAGTACGGCTTCCATATTTATTTAATATTCGAGGAGTTTTTAGGCCCTTTCCTTCTTTAAATCTTGTGGTACCTATGTGTATGTACCATTGGGTGTTTATATGAGCTTTCCCACGCGTTATCCATAATAGTAATGAACCAAAGGAGTCCTTTTGTTGTAAGTATGCTCTCTGAGCCATATAATAGTTTTAAGTAAATATTTGGTGTAACAATTTTTTTTATTATGGCAGTTTGTAAATTTTGAATATATTTAATGTAAATAGTGCTTGCCTGTCCCCAGGTTCAAATTCCATATCTAAGGATGGATTCGACCATAGAATCTTTTCTTTAAATCTTTTGATTTTATCTACTACAAAAGTACATACCTCAATTTCTTTACAATAATATTATTGTAACTGACCGATCAAAACATTGTGCCAACCGTGTATTTTTCTTAATATTAAGCAATATATTAATACAATATTAAAGATTCTTATCGCATATTCACGAGTTTATGACATTAGTCGATTACCGGGTTCTGTGATTTTATTGTAAATATTTACAATATATACATAAATTAATGTATAAAGTACGAGAAAAATAATATCATTTAATAACTTACCAGTATTAAAGTAGTGACGTTCGGCGGTATTTATTTTGATTTTATTTATCTTATATTTATTAATAAATTTTGACAATAATAATACTGTCAAGTTATCAGTGATTATGCTGCCATTGATGAAAATTTAAATAAATAGCTAAGTAATCTTCACAACACTGAGTAACCACAAGCAACACTGAGAAATTGAGTTTATTCAAACGCCAATAAAGTTTCGGTAGGTAGAAATTCTATGGTTAAATACATTTTCCACGAACCGTACCTATGTTATCATGGAAATAAATTAATAAAAATATTTCCCAGGTTTTTCAATCTTTTTAATTTTATCTCAACGTTTTCAACGTGTTCCAATTTAAGACGTTTTAAAATCAGAGTACAAATTTGTAGGGGAAAAAATAATAGGTTTTGAGATATATTCTCAGAAATGAAGTGATGTACAATCATTGTATAATTTTATCATTGTACTACACTGATGAAATTATACAATTTGTTCATCATTTTATTTATATAATTTTAGGGAAATCAACAGTTGGCTATGTCATTTATTTATACACGTGTAATTCACCTAGCTGAGAAACCAATGACAGATTTCCTCATTATACTACTGTATCATGTATCTAAAAATGAAACACTATACTTACTACTCACATCAACTAAAAAATATTACGTTATTACAACAATAGAGAGATTATTTTAATAGAAGATACTACATAATATGTCATTAAATAATATATTACATTTTATGCAGTTTGATACACATTTAATACATTTTTAATAGAGTTTTTATATTGATTTTCGTTACAATTGAAGATCAGAGAGAATGTTATTTTATGTTGAACATATTCTTATTAGGAAAGAATTTTTATTTTAATTGTTTTACAGTGTTTTTCTTTAAAAAGATTATACGAACGTGTGTGCCGTATAGGTACTTTCAAATCAATTCTGTTTAATAATTCAGGACAGTCGTTAATGTTGTTTATGAGTTTATTGAACAACATTGCATCTGAGAATTGTCTACGTACATTCAATGTATTCACTTTGAAAAGTTTTTTTGCATCCAGACAATTATAAAATCATTAAAGAAGAAGATAACAATAATAATCAAATTTTTTTAAATATGAAAATGAACAAAACACAGAAAAATAATAAAAGATAACGGTCGCAACTGGGACAATGATATATTATTATATATTATTATTCTTCAATGATATATTACATTGATGGGAATAACCTTCAAAAGTAAAAAAGAGAGTTTTTCTTATAAAAATATGAATTATCAAATCGATTGTGTGATTTTATGATCTTTTTCTGAATCGGGTAAAGTGCATTAACTTCGGAAGGTGATTCTACATGATATGGCAGGAGTAAAAAGGAATAACAACTTTTCCGAAATTCGATTTTTTTTCCATACAAAAAGACGTACCTATTAAAAATCCTTGGTGTAAGATACAAACTTACCCGATATTTACCCCGCGCCGGACGCGTTTGTGGCGACGATGGATAGTTGTGATGATTACGTATCGTAACAGCTGAAAATAAAAGTACTGGCCTCACACGCCGGACTAATTTTATCTTTTTACCAAAAAAGTATCCCTAAAATTTGGAATTTTGAATAAAGTTGTTCATCTTTTTTACTTAGAATTATCATGTAGAATAACCTCCCGAAGTTAATGCACTTTACTTCCGGACACTCTGTATATAAAGCATAAAATGGAGACCAGACAGTTGACTCAGATTCTAGATGGCTTCGAACATATGCAAAGTATAGTTGTTTGATAATAACAATGTTTGTGAATTCTTTTGTACTTCTTATGACGAAACCAAGCATTTTGTATACATTTGACAGTATATTATGTACAATGATTAATTATAGAGTATTTACAAATAAGGCTTTCCATGGAGATAAACTCTTTTTTTGTAAGTAGAGTTATATTGGACCAATATAACCAATTAATAATCGTTAAAAAATTCTCAACTTATGTAATTAACCATGCATTGAATATATAAAAATAAAAAATATATATGTATATGTAGATATGTATATTTGTAATTTATATATTGGAATATTTGTTTGTTGGAAAACCGTTGTTATATAAATTGAATGATTCAACTAATACAATGTACGAGAAGATAAATTATTAATATATTAAGTTAAACAGCGCGCTCATAGTTTTAGAATTTCATCTATGCAATCCAATTACAGCTGACGCGGATTCTCTGCATTTATCATGTCGTACTTCTAGCATAGTAAACGGATTGAAGGAAATCCAACATCCTTTAAGCTTGCGCGGTGGTTTCATACAAAAGGTAGTTTTTGGATTTTAAACCGAAATACCCAACCAAACTGAAAAATTATTTTTATAATCAAAAGGTTTGTCAAATGTCTATCTCGGACAGGAGCTACTTTATTTGTTTTTGCTTTGAATTATAACATTTAAAAAAATAACTTTACTATACTTTTTAAAAATATATGGTGAAATATTAAATATGTTTGTGTAGGTCTTGGCGGGGATGCCTTTGCCCACCAAATGCGTGGCGGGCCGGATCAGGAGAGACTGGTTGAGGGAGGCCTTTTGATCTCTCTAGCCCGACTCCCGACCCATCGCCTTGCACTTCAGTGGACGGGATGGATTCATACGTCTGCCACTTCTTTTTTTATGTGAATACCTCACAAGAGTCCCAACTGTTCCCATCTGGAGCCAGTGAGACTAAGGCATCCCTAATTGTGTTTTTTTTTGTGAGATTGAAGGTAAGTGGGGAGGGGAGGAGATGGGGAAGAGAAAGGTGGGGAATTACCTGGCTATTCAGATCTAGTCACTAAACATGGCTAAAGCCATTTCAAGCAACGTTTCAATTCTAAATCCAACAGGTGAGATTTATCCAGGTTTTGGCGGGGGATGCCTTTGCCCAGCTAATGCGTGGCGGGCCGGATCAGGAGAGACTGGTTGAGGGAAACCTTTTGATCTCTCTTGCCCGACTCTCTCGACCCATCGCCGTGCACCGCAGTAGAATTCCATTATTGTTCGTATGTAGGATTATTGATTGTGCAAGCGACTCAATGAAACAGTGATATGTTTAATAATTTCCTAAATTATAAATTATATTACCCGCATTAAATAATGCTGCCAAGGACGGAATAATAATACACACGGCATAATAGTACGAGTGAACAGTTCACCAGCAGTTTGTACTTAATGTATTGGGGGATGTGGGAGATGGCACTATTGCGAGATATCCAAACGAGATTGATTAGGTTTCTTCCACAACGTATGGAAGCTTGAGAAATATGGTACAGCATTCATTCACGTTCAATTCGCCCAGCATCACTTGATATAATGAGCGTTTCCTGCCCGCCTTGTGTGATCCTTATTGACCGCTTGAAGATTAATTATTTTATCAAAGTCAAGTACGAATAACCGCAAGCTGGAATCACTTAACCCTACTTATTTTTACGCACCAGATTTCCATATAAATGATCATCTAGTAAATCCACGTTATGCAAGTGTATTATATAAGTATAATTAATACAAAACAATACAAGAACAACACGTTAATCTACCAAACTATTAAATGGGAATATAATTCACCGACTCCAGATATTTTCATATCAGAGGGTTCGGCTCGGTGGAATTCCTAATTTGACCGATAAATCCTACAGATCCCTCAATACAAATATTTAAAAAATCTTTCGTAATCCTACATGTATTTAAAATGACTGATTTTTGCATTTTTATATACAAATTCTTTGACAAATCTAATATGCCTAAATTTTTAATAAGAGAGCTAGGTATAATGCCAGTAGCCGAAATAACAAATGGTAATATTTTTATAGTCTGAGAATACCAAATTCTTTTAATTTCATTTCCTAAATCTGTATACTTTCTTATTTTAGGGTTAAATAATATTTTTTGAATTTTGTTCGACTTAGGAAATTCTTTTTTATTATTCATAATAGTGATAGCGACGAAAAATAGAAATATGTATGCGTTATTTCCTTTTTTTTGCACTTTGCTGAACTTATTCTGCAAACTAATACAGTAGAGATTATACTGCCCTGAAGAGGCTACGGTTGTAGCGAAACCCGGTTGGCATAAAGTATAAAAATAAAAGTGGTGTTTACAAAGTTATTGTTTTATTTTAAATGGAATATAATTATTACGGATCTTATTTCAAATAATTATTTACATTGAAATAATTATGCATAAAATCCATATTCAATACTTCGAGATAATTTTATTTACCCATATAATATATATAACATGTAATAAAAACTTTTGTGCAAATAATTTTGATATTATATTTTTACTATGTAAATTAATAAGATTTGTTTTAGTCGTGACTGATGTTTTGCTCTCTGACTTTATTGTTATGTATGTATTTGTTGAGAATAAGAAGAAAATAATGGAACTACAAAACAAAACAACAAACATCGCCCGGTGCTTCTTTCTGGGTTTTTTCCAACCAACCTGGGTTAGCGGTGCGAATAAATTGATGGGTGTTTGACCACAAGTTACGAAGAAAAACTTAGTTAAATTCAAATAATACGTATGTACTTATAAATTTAACAACATCATCTTGGAAACCTAAACTTTTAAAATGTATTGCAGGTTTTATGTTTTGTGTGGGAAGGTTTTAACCTTACCCGTTAAAGAAGTTAATTCACTATTTAGAATTTATCTTTACTACGAATCGGTTTAAATATGTTTTGGATACATTGAAGCTTTTCCTACCTTTTCAATGAAGGAATTAAAATAAAATTATTAATTACGTTAAAAAAAAAATTAAAGCGCAAAGTACTAAATAATTTGTTTTTTCATTAGATAAATATGAACCGTTAAAATAAGTTAAAATATGGTTAAGATTATTTTTGACTTAATTGATTGACTTTTTTTCGTTCTTGTAAAATTGTTCATAAAAAAAATAAAAATACTAACTAAAAATAAAAACTTTGGCGCTACTATTTCGAGCAGATAATACCAAAAATACGCGGAGTTTTCAAGGGGTAAGAAGTCGAATATTTCTGGCATTTATATTCGTCTTACGAGGGTATTACCAGAGAATATTGGAAATTAGTCCCTTTTAAATCCAATTCTAGACTATTGATCTATTTTTACAAAAAAACATAAAAGGATTTTGAAAGATTGTTATTTTATCTGGTACATGCAGTTTTAAAATTTTGAAAAACTAAGTTTATTTTTAATATAGGTACTAAGGTTATACCGTTGGTCGTTGGCAGACTTGTTTAATTTTCAAACTATAGATTCTATTAGACAACACAAATTTCAAATCATATAATCATACAACAAAATAAATCATTACATAATCTAGTAAACGCAGTTTTCATAATTTTAATTATAGTTAAATTAAAATCATTAAAAAATAAATCCGAGACCGTGTTTTGTGACGAAATATCTCAGTTTTTCTATTTATTTAAGGGGTTACAAAGTAAAATGTTTCAAATTTTTTTTTACACATTTATTTTGTTTAGACATTATTGAAAAATCATAAATACTTATGATCAAGAAATACTTACAAGAAGTACACGATATTTAATAGTTTATATTTATTTTGAGCAATTTTATTGCTTACTTGAATGAAGGTATATATTAAAGCAAGTTTCGAATGAAATAAATCGATATTAATTTTTTAATTAAAAAAAATTGATACGAGGAATAATCGATCTTTCTCATTGGAACCTCCCTGTACAGTTGCAAGCATTTTAAACTTTTATTCTCAGCCGCTGGTCAATTGCTCTCAATTCAAAAGCGGTCTAAATATTCGTTGACCTTCGCTAATGGTTCGACTAGCTCTGCTCTTTTGCACGGTTCAATTTTATTCTACCTTGAAAACCGGCCAATTTAATAATCAAATGCAATTCGATCAAAAAATTATATACGTTGAAGACTAAGGATAAAATTTTGCTGAAGCCTTTCTGCACACATTAACAAATCCAAAAGCTGTGCCTAAAGTAATAATTATTATTAAAGCCTTAGGAAGCATTTTTATCTGGGGCAGAAAAAAATTCAAACACCTTGAGATTAAATTACAACAGTATGTGTTTTCAATAATAAAAAAGTGTTTAGTTTGATCAAAATACAAAAGCAATGTAATTACCAAAGAATGTGGTTATAAAAATTGTATGCAATTATATGAAAGACGAAGGACATGGCCTTGAGAAGAAATAAAGTTTAAAAAATGGCACAGTTGATACGGTAAATAAACCAATAACTTAGAAAACGATTGCTACATTTTAGTAGTTCATATTTATAAGTAACGCAATGAACCGTACGTAATGTGCGTTTACGTAAATATGTTTTGACAATCAAAAGTTCAATTAAAGTGAAATATTAAAATTGATTCGTCAGTTGTTTTTATCACAACCAGATAACAATGCTTACAATATTGAAAATACGTGACTAGTTCTCGAACGTTGTTTTATTTTATTTTATTTGGAAAACCAACATTTATAACAATTTATAATGTACATATAATAAATTATGTGTAAATCATTTAACCAATAGTAGGTTTTCACTGAAGTATCTTAATGAATAAAGTAAAATAATTAAACAAAGAAAAAGACTTACATTAGTCTATGGGGATGGGATGGTGGGAGGGAGGGAAAAGGGATGGATCTATTCTGTATAATTAGTAGCGTGCACGGAGAAAAATGTTATTCGAAAAAACTATCATTTTAATAGTAAAAACGGTTAAAAACGGGACGGAAGTTCTTACGAACAAATTAACAGTGTTTCAATGTTTATTGGCGGGAAAACGTAAAAATAATTGGTTGGTATACGTACGAAATTACATATACCAACAAATTATTCTTACATGTTCCCGCCAATAAACATTGAAACTCTGTTAATTTGTGCGTAAGAACTTCAGTCCCGTTTTTAACCGTTTTTACTATTAAAATGATCGTTTTTTCGAATAAAATTTTTCTCCGTGTGTGTGTAAGGTATGTAAGTAGTTATAGTAAAATATCAAGAGATCGCCTGGGAGTGTGGTGCAGAGTTAAAAATGTTAAATTGTGTATAGTGTATAGTATGTATTGAAAATGTATGATGCACGATAAATGAAGGAGTTTTGCTTAGAATTGGTGTTGCGTCGAGGGAGGCTAAAAATGTTGTCTGATCTGGTTCGTTTGTTGGGAACTCGTAGTTGGATTCGTTGTAAGAGTTCCGGGCAATCTACGACGAACCTGGATATTTTACATAGAAAGAGGACATCAGCTGAGCTCCTTCGATCTTCCAATGTCATATTGTATCTCGTACGTACAGTAATAATTGTTGTGTTGGTCCAAAATCATTGTGATGGTGAGTAAAAATACGTTATTTTTTTTAGGGAAAGCTTCGGACTGCATCAAGTAGATTTCAAGAGTCCCCAGAAGACTAGAACCCCCCGACTCTCCGCCCACAACCTCAAGGAGATTGTCAAGTCCAGGTTTATCGACTTCGACAAGTTTGCAGCTAAGAAACATTGAGGTGCGATACTGAGAACATAGCGCCCCCGTAGCGACGGCTTTGATTAAAAAATAACATAAAATTAATAATGCCTTATTTAATCAGAACCCGAAATTATTCATATTTTATTTCAGGTACCGTCTTCCGATGCAAACGCCGCTTCAAGTTTTCTCTGTTAATGAGTAAAATAAAGATCGTTCCAGAGTGGTAGATACCTAAGCTAATCATTGACCCGGTGAAAGACCATAATCCGGAATCGCAACATTGCTTAAATGGTTTTAGCCGTATTTAGTGACCATATTTTAAGAATTTTCATAGTTACCAATCTTCCTCATTCCCATTACCTTCAACTCCACACCCCTCACTCCACCCACACCCCAATTGAGATACTATAGTTTTTCAATCTACGATTACATAAAAATAAGTTTTAAACATACTATTATCGGCTGAAAACAGGTTTTCTACACCTTCAAATAAAATAATTTCGCATTTACTATCCTGATTTGAAATGTGTACTGAAGAATGAACCAACTAATATATTATCAAACCATAGCTTTAAATTTAAAAAATATATATATATATTGTAAATAGGAAGTGTAAAAGAGGATAATCCAGCGGGATTTCCCAGGCTTTTCTTAAAATAAATATCTCTACCATCTCCACATATATAATTCACTGGCATTTCTTCAGAATTTGAGGCAAAATGTTTTGTGGGATATTTTTGACCATTTCGCAAAACACAAGTTTCTAGGAAAAGGTAGATAATATTTTCTTTAAAATGAGAATTTCAACCGAAATTGTAAGCAGTTAGTGCTGTGATTACCCGAACTCGTTAAATTAGTATAAGATATATGGAAAACCCACAAGAGAAATTTACTCCTTTCGTGGAGAATATATAATTTCATGCAATTTGCTTGTTGTATTGCGTACTATAACTATTGTAACAAGAGAACATTCTTCGGTGGCTGATTTGGGATAACCCAGCGGCGATACGGTCATATTCATAATAAGTAATAACTAATAACAGTCCAAACATTCACCCCGTTACTAGACCAATTGACTATTGGGAATTGGAAACCAGTTTGTGTGTACTAGAATATTGTGAATTCGATTTTCAGAAAATAAATTAGAACTTTTTCCTGTTTTAAGTGAGTTGAGGATAGTATCATGTCAAACCAAAACAAAATGCTACCGAAATCTGGTTTTCCTTATATTGGAAATTTTGATATAATATTTGAACATGAAAAAATTAAATAATGATTATTTATCAGATAGTCATAGTTAAAATACGCGCTTCTAAAGATACATCGAAGGTAAAATATTAATAAAGTTGTATTTCAAGGGTGCAATTTTAATTTACAAAGCGATGGAGATAAATATCAATGAAATTCGGTTTTTATTTAACCTACAGATGGCTGAATGATTGTTAAAAGATAAAGCCTTTTCGGCAATTTCCTACTACCAAAATTAATAATTACAATAAGATTCTGGGTTAACGGCCTCAAGTTGCTAAATAGCCACCAAATATGAACTGGGTGAAAAACAGAGTACCTAGTATCGCATAATACAATTGATTGTCTGAGATACTTGAAAAGCCTTGATAGTGCAGCGGAAACCGGATAGAAGGAGTTGACCATGCCTTTAGACGCCCAAGTGAAGGTAATCGTAAAATTACCCTATATTATCTACGACCAGACTCGATCTACGGCAGACTCGTCTGTGACGTGTGTTGCCAAGACGTCGATTGATTAATGTAACTAATTTCACTCCACCAGGTAAAAAGGTATTCGTTATCAATTGTTTAAATGAAACTATGTATATGCATTCGTGTACACCACTTTTAATTCACACGCCTAAACAAGTTTCAGCTCAATCGAGTCTTCAAAACGGTGTTATAAAAATGAAATTTATAATAATATTTACAACAAAATATTAGAAAATGTGAAAAAATAACAATAAAGTTTTGAGCCAAAAGATTTGTAATTTATTATTTTACATAATTGTAGGCTTATATTCTTTGTTTACTTTAAAATTAATCTAATTTAGCAATTATGGCACATGGAAATCAGGATCACATTATAATAATAATACATAAAAATATAAATTGGATAATTTTTGGAGTGCCGTTTTTGCGAGAAATCACCTCAAGGTCGCTGTACAATTTATTATATAATTCTTAGGCTATATATAAGTTTATTATTTACAAATGTATACGAAAACATACTTACCTGGCCGGTCACTTCCGATAAACACACTTTAATTAGAAAGTTTATGCTTGGAGAAGATACCAATTTGCACGCGGAGGACATTATATTGAAAACACTGGACATTGCAAGATTTTACATTTACTGCCCCCCATCACTGTTGGTATTCATTTATAAGAAGATTAATGCTAAAGGTGAGTTAATATTTATTTTGAAAGGCTTGAGAAATTTAGGATTCTTTAGGACTGGAGAATTTTCCGTTATAAAAGCTTACAAATAAGAATTAGCTCATATTTTTCACAATTAGTTATTTACAATGTCGCGGGCTGTGAAGGTGAAAGGGTTTTGACTTTATGGATAAGACAGTCTGAACAGATGAGTTTTAAGTTTAGCTTTAAATTCCGCCGAGTCTGCGATCATTCTCACTCATGTGGCAGTCCATTCCAAGCTTTGATTCCTGACACTCCGAAAGCGCGCTCACCAAACTATCTGGTGCGCTTTGGTTCCTTCAACCTTCCGATAGCTGATGATGCTGCTGACCTGAGGGTTGATTGTCGAGAATTGGAATTTTTAGGAATACACAGTTCCGATAAGTAAGCCGGAGCCATTCCGTTTAGCGACTTAAATACCATCCAGCAGAGCTTGAACTGGATTCTTTCAGGACATTTGAGTTTCTTAGCGGGAACATGTTGAGCCTTTCCCGGTAGAAGATCGTGAATGGCAATATGACAATTTTAGTTTTTTTTACTGTATGCATTCAAAATAGATATCTGCAAGGACTGGCAAGATCGCAAGGTATGCAGCAGCTGATAGAATAATAAATACATTTTTCAAAACATCATAAGCCTTTAAATGGAAGAGTACATACAACCTTATCGTAGGTTCCGAAATTTACAGCTTACAATAAAATGCGTGGCAAGCATGTTCTTTCAACTTCCATTTTTTTTGAGGAAATATTACAAAAATACACATCGTATTGTTTTTACTTGTGGTACAAATGTATGACTTTTCTGTGGTATATTTTTTTATCAATTTATTGTCCTTTCGTTTTCGAGTAAATAAAGTCCAAAATTGGAACGTTTCTTTGGCTCACCAACCAGCCAAATTTAATGAATTGCGACATGCTACGGTCAAAGAATTATCAAAAATCATTTTCAAGTACGGATTCCTCCCTAAAAAAAAAATATATTTATATATTTTTTTATTTATTTATTTTTTTATTTATTTATTTATAAGAAAAAAAAGTTTTACATTACAAGTGAACATTATGTAAAGTTATACAAATTATTCATCATTATTCTACTACTCCATAAGTTAAGCTCTAGGAGCTCGTGTTTATGGGAGGAGTATTTACATGCAAAAAAAATAAAATATTCTAAATAAATATGTAATCAAAGACTTAAAATAAATACAAACATTATTTAACATAGCTATACAATTTAGGAAAAAATATGTTTTTGAATTACAATACCAATATACTATATATTTTAACTTTCAACATTGATAATACATATATATATATATATATATATATATATCATTTTATCATATATCATTTTTTTATAGATACATGTACATAAATGCTCGTATATAATAACATTAAATATAAGATACTAACTAAGTGCGATAATATAATACAGTAACATAGACATTGATATATTGGGTTACTGAAACAGTAACCCAATATATCAAATATATATTAAAAAAAACGAGTGTGCTTTGAGCACACGACTGAAGTAAAACTTCTAGAGAGAAAGCAAATGTGCTCGCGCTCTGCTCTCTCTTGCTCCTACAGTATTTATAAAATTGTTCAAGAACGAAATGAAATTAAGAATAATCTTCATGCACTAGCTATGACAGGAAGAGAGAAAGAAAATGGGTGCGCGCTCTCTCTGCCTACAGTGTGATACAGCCCGTTCGCCTCGCCCGATTACACTTTTCGTAACGATCTCGCCAGCTTACCCCCCCCCCCCAAGTCAAGCGTGCGTAAAGAAGTATTACTTCAAAAACTTTTGTAGTTTAGGGTTTAGTGGGAATGTCCGAAGTCGGGGTGGTAAGTTGGTGTATACAAACCGTTTTCTCTCTATTACTAATCTGTAATCTGAAATTTACTAATTTTAAACACGTAAATGCAATTGTTAATATGCATTGAAGGAAACAATGGTTCAACATTTAGTGGTTCCACGTAGATGTTGATCGGAGATGTGATAGTGCCCCAACACCGCTGATAGCGGGGAAGGTTTACGTCACTCGTCACTCGTGGTTGCCCGCCGCGCCGTTTGTATTTAAGCTGTCAAATTTATTTCACGTCTTAGTTTACGACAGTTTATCGGACGGAGCGGTTAAAAAGGCTTCGACGGTGTCTGCCTTATGCAAGTTGTAAAGTCATAAGGACGACGGACGCGTAGCAAGCGAACGTATTTATGGTATTGGAATCGGCGCTCAGAAAAATTGCTCATGTGAAACTGAAAGCTGTGTGTGGTTTTCGCTGAAAATTTGTTGTTGAAAATTTTTCACGGTATTCTTGTGTTGTGATAAAAGTGTGTGATTATAGTTTGTCTAATTAATTGGTAAGTTAACATATAAAGTTAATTACATATACTTAAATAATAGTAATGAAGAATAATAAGTAATTGTATTGGATACAATAATTTTTTTAGCGTTATAAGTAAAATCTAAAGTATATAATATTTATTGTGAAGTAACATTTTTAGTGTCTAACAAATATTATAACAATGATCAATGATCATTGTTTTAATGTTGTTGCTGGATAGTTAAGTACCGGAAGTGATAATATTTAAACAATAGGACCTAATAATCTTCTTGGCAATGAAAAAGAGAATCTTAAAAAGGAAAATGATGATTAATCATTGTGTAGCAAGGATATCAATAACTTCGGTTTATTTAAAGAAAACCAGCTTATGATTTACAAACAAAGCTATTTTTTTTTAAATACTTAGAATTATGATATTTTGCAGTTACTTAAAATAGACAACACATTTTTGGATATATTGGCATTAGCATGATGTGTTTTATTTCCGTAAAGTTTTGATTTGAATAAAACGTTTTTTATTTAATTTTTTATTAAATTTTTATCGTTTTTTTATTAAATTTCGGACAAACTCTCACTTTTTTAAGAGAACCGCATCTATGAAAATACACGAAAAAAATAGGTTTACATATAAAATTAATTACATTACAAATTACTAACTAAAGTATTACAAATTCGTGCTTGTTTATATATGTAGGCATAATAAAATATTATTATATTCACTCGAAACATTTCGCAAGTAAACAAACTGATAAAGAAACAATGAAATTCTCGTTTGCAATAAGGACATTAACTACACATTTAAGTATGTAGATAATAGCAAAACAAAGGTGATTAAAATTTTATCTTTTCTTTATTACCTTTTATTACAAGCGTTATTTTAGGTAAACATAAAAAAACGAATCGGTATATTTATTTCTGTTGTATTTTAACAAATAATTTATCCTTGTTAACATTCAAGTTGATAGATTCCTAGACAGATGATGGTGCAAGATGCAATATTTATTAATCTTTTTCCTAAAAACACCTGGATTTAAAAAATGTACGCAATAAATATATTTTTAAGTCATCGCGGTGGGCAAGCCCGCGTAAATACTTTACAGGTAAAACCACTGATATAAAATGAAATAATTAGTTGCATTCATTACATAAAACTTGTATTGCAAAATAATTGATAAATGTGCAATGTGAACACTAACGCAATCTAATGAATAATGTGGCTATTTGCTAGCAGTATTCGCAGATATGACATACTAACCAATAGAAACAAAATACAACAAAGTTATTTAGTTATTTATAAGAGGCAAACCCTTAAACAAAATTATTACTTAGCATACTAGTATACCTACCAAGGGTTTTTTTTATAGAATACCTCACAAGAGTCCAAACTGCTCCCGTCTGGAGCCAGTGAGACTATGGCAACTCCAATTGGGGTATGTTGTGAGGCTGAAGATAACTGGGGAAGGGAAGGAGATGGGGAAAGAGGAAGGTGGTATCTGGCTATTCAGATCTAGTCACTAAACACGGCTAAAGCAATTTCAAGCGACGTTTCAATTCTGAATAATGGTCTTACACCAGGGTGATACTGAGAGTATCTTCCAATCTGGAAGGTGCCGCAAATATAGTATATATTATTTTTATTAATTAATTATGAAATAACACAAATTAATCAAATAAAATTTATTTGCGAACGCCGTGTTCGAAAAAAAAACAAATAGATTTAGCATCGTTATCATTAGGGACTTGTATCACTTTATTCGATTTAAGTACCTAAGCCAAGTATGTTTTTATTGTAATAATGCAATTTTTTTTAAAAGCATTTTTTTGCAACGTTACGAGATTTATCGAACGTTACTCGATGTTTGCAATGGATCTGTGTTGCAAGCGGGTGTTTATTTAAAGATAGGTTTAGATAAGTGTGCTATAAATATATTAACCGGTTACAGGTTTATCCATAATCATCTAAGGATGTTTTTCAATACTTACAATTAACCGATTTTCATTACCGATTCAATTTACTACTACAGTTACGAAAGATGTCAAAGAAAAAAATTGATCATTTAAAACTTTCGGTAGGTAGTGAAAGTTTTTAATCGCTTCGCAAATAATAATAATTAAATTATTTAAAATACTACACACATTATATTATCTTACCACATGCTTATATTGGAGGTAATGTATTTGCTGATGTCTTTGCTAATAATTTAAACACCCGAACACATTGAAATTACAATTATCCAATGAGTCAAGGAGGTTCGAACTCTTTAATATTTATTATGCTGACCGCTAAACCCTAGAAGGTTAAGGCGAAGCTTAAGGGGAATGGCTGCGCAGTCCGTTTCCTTTATATAAATCTTAATTTTGAATTTGAGGAAAAATACTCAACCAACTGAATAATAATTTTTTTATAATAAGTTGTAATAAATATCTAGGATATGTGCTTTGTTTATTTTTTTTATTTATTTTTGTTTTAAATGATGATATATAGGTTATAACGTTCGGCGTAGCGCGGTGCTTTTGGGTTCGTTGGCTCTGCCGTGTGTATCCAGCTTAACACGTAATACCGCCCTTGAGGTTTTTACTAACGCCAGGCGCCGCCGTTTGGCTCATGGCCTGATTTGTAATTGATGGGAATTGTATATATATATACTTTGAGGTTTATACTAGCATATAATATGACGTCTGACTTGACAAGGCTATTAGGCATTACTATGCCGGTCTAATGGTGTGATTCGCGATATCATTGACCTATAATAATGCAGTGTTTACACGTTGAAACAACGGTGCTATTTGGCAGATAAATTACATTTAAAATGCCATCGATATTAAGAAACTTAATTTATACCTGCATTTACGAGTATTCTGTGATGTTTTTCTGAAAAGTAGGTAAGTCTTAAAGGTTTTTACCATTTTTAAAGCTCAGGGGATATTTCACCATCCTCCTGAAAGCTTATCCATACTGCAAGGAATATTAATAAAAATAAGTATAAAATATTTGCAATAGTTAGAAAGCTCGGCCAACTTACCAAATATATAGCTCCTATTTATAAGTTCTAGTACCGAATAGTAAACTCCGACTTAATACATAAATAAAACGTAAATCGTAAATAAAACGTATACACAAATAAAACGTAAATCGTAAATTGAAAATATACCTTATCCAATGGATAAGCTGTGAAGAGGATGGTGAAAAAACCTCAAAATCCTATAAAGATAAAGATGCATATATTAATTGATGCTATTATTGAAACTGAAAGAAAAATTATCTGTTAAATATTCAGTACTGTGACATTAAAAGAGACAAGACAAAATGACCTTCTTGGATGGATGTAATATTTATTTCGCATATTGTCCATTGATTCAGCTCAAAATATTATTGACATTCAAAAGAATATCCACCTTCCAAAGGCACTGTAATTAAACCAAGAGTCAAGGAGAACGTGCTTCTGTTATAATATCATATATGAATAATGTTTCAAGTACATCTACTTTTTTACCATAATCGTATTTCTCATATTCCTGCAACAATTGTCAAAAGCAACTATTTCACGTATATGCAATATTGAGAGTATTGAGAGTTGTATACCGTCACAATGTGAATATACCAAGACCAATTTAAATTATTTATGAACGTTGAAACAAATTACTGCTGTACAATAAAATAATATATGCTCGATACACGAGAAGGCTTCTACTATCGTCACTCAAATATGATGGATGCTCTGTAAAATCTATAATTTATAATAATTACACTTTATTTATTATTTATTTATAATAGTGTACACCTAGGTCTACCAAACACTGGCCGGGTAATGTTAGGTTAGGTTTTTTTTGTCAGTTTTCGAAGTTTACCCAACAGAATTGGGTAGTGCTAAGTTACTCCGGATAAATCTAGGTTTACTTCGAATTCTAGCATTACCCTTAACAGATATATTTGAAATGATGACCGGACAACTCAACAACGTGCAACTTCATCACTCCTTTGAAAAGTGATTATAAGTGATGAAAAAAAAAATTGCACATAACCTAACCTAACGTAATCTAATTAACCTAGTTTTTTTCATCACTTTTTGAAGAGTTGCTCATATGTCTTTTTAACAATTCTTCACAGGACGCTCCGAGGAAAATAATTTCCCTTATGGTCTCTGTTATGTTTGTGGAGGGTCTTTTTGACGAGAGGAAGGAGCGAACATGGGTCTTAAAGATACCCATATTGTAGGAGGAAGGAAACACAGAGGCCGGAAAATCGTAGAACTCAATGACGACTCGTAGAAACGACCTATTCTCAAGTGACAAATGTCGGCTGTGCACAAATGTTGGGAACGCGCTTCCGTTTGAAATATCGGTATAACAAGGGGAAACACATTAATTACGTGAGTTCAAAATGGGGGGGAGGCGTCCTGTAAAATCTCATCAAATCTCATGTAAACCGAGGGGGAGGGGGGGGGGATGTTAATAAAATAATCTTTTAAAACTTTAAAAGAGTATATATTATTAAAGAGATAATACTTTTTTTTTAAATTATTTCACTTCTTTTGGTATGTCCCATATGCCCGCTCAAAAATTGGCTATTTAAAAAAAAATTATTTCGAGAGTAAGAAAAAAATCTCACGTGGGGGGGAGGGGTGGTCCCACCAAATCTCACTTTATCTAACCAAAGAAGGGGGGGGGGGAAGAGTGTAATTTAAAAAAAAAACAACTCACGTAAGTAATGTATGTCTCCCAAGGACAGCATTCCCACCTAACGCCTTTAAAGATTGCAATCCGTTTGGAAATCTATAAAACCGACCGCCCGTTTCGTGTTGCTTGTACAGAAAAAAAAAGTTGGTGTATAAAGAAACTAATCATAGTTATATTGAAATATCGTGTATGGGTACTTGGCTGTTTTTATATTTTGCAACACGACGACGCCGACGTTATATAACGTAAACAATAAAATATTACATAAAGAGGTACACACAATACATGAAAAATACAATAGTGTTGAAAGTATGTAGGTATCTGCTAGGTACCTCTGAGTGACTCACTGAATCGAATTTTTAATGGTATTTTTTCAATAGAGCCTAATAAGAATCGAAACCTAATGATATTGTTTTTTTTTTACTTTCCAGAAACTGTGATAGCAAAACCAACATCCAAAGATGACACGAAAATTATGGCAGAATTTTGTGAACCCTTCATGTATCTTACGAGCGTCGCTGCTATGGATGTCAGTAATACAATTATTATGGTAAGGGATTTTGTTTTATTAAATCCACAATTATTATTCTTAATTTCTTATATATATATACAGGGTGTAACAACCGTACCGAAAGGATTTTGACCAGCGATTCCTTAGCATATTTGAGTATTTTCTTTAACATATTGGTAGTACAAAAAGTAGATATCATTTTGCTGTCCGATAATATATTTTTTAAATTTAAAAACAATATATTTTTTTCATCACACGTCGCAATTATAGGACTAGTGGGTCACGTGATAAGCACTCCATCTCGTTTCAGCGGCACGGAAACACTTGAAACTGCGCGAGTATCACGCGATACCGTAGCAACGTTTAGCAGTGTGATAATCGAATAATACTTGTAATAGTATAATTTCCACAAAAATAAATGTATTTTAAATTATCAATTTGATAGGCTGCATTTTATGTAATTTCAATACATAATTTTATATTACTCCACATTGAAATACATAAATAAAATTTAGAATAATACAATTTTTATAATAATAATGATAAGTGGTATAGTAAAGTAAATATTTTTTTATTTAATTTTTTATTCCAGCAGGACTGGGAGGATAGTGCAATCCCAGTCTGCCATTTTACATAACTATAATACAGAGTAAATTAAAGTTCAAAAAGAAAAATAGAAATAAAATGAGATTACATGTTAGGTAGGAACCTAATTAAAACATAAAATAAAAACAAAAGAAAGAAAAATTAAATAAATAAGCATAAAATTAAATTAAACAAAATTAAAAATATTATAATATCGTCCATCAGGGAGGTTGCCTCATCATCTGCAACAGTTTTTTTTGGCGTGTACAGGGCCCGCAGATACTTTAATAGTACACAACTGCTAACCCTGTGCAAATCGCAAGTGCGCCCCACGGTTGAATTGGGCAGCCACCTCTGGTCTGGAGCCCCAAAGTACCTGAAAAACACCCTCGACTCTGTGCAGAAACGGGCGGTCTGTTTGATAGATTCTCCCGTCTTAACAAACGGATTGCAATCTTTAGAGCACAGGCGTCGGGTGGGAATGCTATCCTTGTTCTACCGGTATTTCAATGGAAGATGCTCCGAGGAACTAGCGTCATTGATCCCCTCGGCACCGGTGCGTAGTCGGGAAACACGCCAAACGCTCGCCCAACATATGTACACGGCTGACATCTGTCACATGAGAACTGGTCGTTTTTACGACTCGTTCTTGAGTTTAACAGCTCGGCTGTGGAACGATTTGCCGGCCTCTGTGTTTCCTCCTTCCTACAACACGGGTCTCTTCAAGACCCATGTTCACCCCTTCCTCTCCCCAAAAAGACCCTCCACGCAGCATCTTCAAAGATGACATAGGCCCCGAGGGAAATTATTTTTCTCAGGGCCTCCTGTATGGAGTTAATATAAAAATAAAATAAAATCCATCGCTCATTTAGTGAGGAACCGAGCCACTCGGATGCAGCCATGACAATGGTGTTGGTTGATTTTCGTGTCCTGCTCCAGAAGCTGGCTAGTCGGTAGCGAAGTTAGGTTGGGAATGAGTGCACCCTCCCTTCAGTGATCATCGTGGAGGCACTGCAGAATCTCGGTAGTTGCATAAGTTTCCTGTATGCATTATTGTAGCACACCCTCAGTTTGTCCAATTGCGCTGCTGGGTATTGCGTCCACAGTTCAGATGTGTACAGGGCAGTGCAGCATGTAATTTTCTGACATTGTCGCTACAGTGATAGAACCACCTTGAAAGCATTCCGGCCCGTATGTTAATTGCTCTTCTTTGTCGTTTATCTTATATATCCTTCATGTGTTAGGTTAGGATATGTCTCAGATATTTAACCTGTGAGGCCACAAGCAGTTCCATACGTTCAAAAACGTGCAAAAAACCTGGCGCCAACTCCGAAGGGGCGCCTTGATAAAATAAATATTGTTTTAAAATTTAATTAAAATATTCCCCGAATCGTTTAAAAAATACTCGTAATACGGAATTATTAGTATGCGCTAGCAACACTCACTTTCCATATGCGTGAACCTAATGCGCGCGCATCGATGGTTAAAATTTAACGAAATACGGATTTGACTTACGTCAAGGAATTTTTTTCCAAATACGATATATTTCATACGAACGTAAGACCTATTTTTCCTTCTTGTCTCTTACGACCACTGTATCGTTCGAAATTCAACAAACATTGTGATTGGTTCATTGATCGCTGCTCGCGAAGGATACCCTTCGTTACAATTTATGCCTTCGTTGTTCGTTTCGCGCGCGATTTGGCACCATACAGCTCTGTCAAGTCAAGGTAAGAATTTTAGGTTATAATTCGATTTATATTCATGCATTTAAAGATAAAAAGGAATCCAATTAAACAAACTGATCGGAATATTATTTTTACTGAACTTAAACTGCCTCCTGTTTTATATTATATTTTGTTATGATGTTCTTATTTTGTCCAGTGTCATAGATATTGCCTGGTCACTTGGAAAAGTTACTCTTGATTCTTGTTGGCGGGATATTAATTTATTTTGAACGTATTGCATATTTTTTTTATTTTTTATATAGATATGTATATCTATATATGTATATAAATTTTTAATCTAATTTTTAAAAAATTGTTGGGGGGGAGCGCCATCGGTACTTCCTGCACAGGGCGCCAGATTTCGTAGAACCGGCGCTGCTTCCTTCTAGATTGTAGGAATATGTAATGGTTCCTTGTTGCGTTTAAAAACGACGATGACTGACATTAGAATTGTTCAACAAGCTATGAGAGTTTGCGTACTCTTCGCATATTTGCACATGTCGTCTCATCGCTTGAAGTCGTTTAATCGCATCGAAGGTGCCAGTAGTACCATGTCATCAGCATAATTAATGTTATTACTGCCTTGTCCGCAGATATGGCAACCTATTCGTGTATCGTTCAACTCTTGTAAGAGGTCGTTAATGTACACGTTAAATAGAGTGGGAGACATATTTCCCCCTTGAAATAATGCGAGTTCGATTCATTTAGACAAAAAGTATATGATGCAAATGCAATCCCTCACATGACGTATGACGTGCCATATTTTCATTGAAACTTTTTCTTTTACAGAAAGTTACAATATGAAAATTAAAGCATAGTTTTAAATCCTGTGTGCTACTTAAAATATTAAATACGAAAAAAAATTAAAAGAAAAAAGCGTAGGTAAGTGAAATCGTTAGAATATTGGAAAAGTGTCAGGCCTATTATTTATGGCCTCAGTGGAAATTTCAATAACAGGAGAGCTGTCACTAATAATTGTTTTTCAGCTTTAAGTTCCCTGGCTTTCTTCGTAAGTAGTTTGTTAGAAAGCGTGGGGTGATCGTGCAGTCGTGCAATATGCACTCCTGGAAGATCTGGTGACGACGGGCAACTGCCAACAAAGCGTCGATCTCCTTGCAATCTCGCCGAAGAAGACGTACAATTGCCATGTAGAGTTGCCTTTTCCATAACAGCACTATTTGAATAAACACTTTTGTTGAAACCCAACCTTCTGGGATAATATATTGATATCATGAAGGATTTCATTATTTTTAATTGATAAAGTAATGTTTAAGACAAGATTTTTTTTTATGCATAGCACCAAGGGTAACAATTATTATAAGCAATAATTATTAGCCTGAAACACTCATCCATATTAAAAAAAAACCTTCCGAATGTAATGAATAAAATGTAATAAGCGGTAATTGTTGAATGAAACACTAGGTATATATTAAGTCATTTGGCGGGTATGAGATAAGCCGACGTAGCTTAATGGTAGAGCTCTTGACCGGCAATCAAAGGGGTGCGGGTTCGAGTCCCGTCGGCGACATGTATCTTTTCTCGGAAGGTTTTTTCAATATGGATGAATATTTCGGCTAATAATTATTGCTTATAATAATTAAGGTTTTCACTTCTTGAAGATGGTACTCCATAAATTTCAACATTGCGTAGTCTGTCGAATTGTTCTCGTTGATTAATTTTAATATTCACGTCCTTCATGACCTCTTTCAAATGCATAACTTTCCATTCTAGAGAATCAATTATGGCGGTTTTACTACTCAAAGCTAACATTTTGTTGTTTAACGTTTCAATTTGGGAAGATAAAAATTCCACTGACTTTAGGATAGGTTCTAATTGATCTGTAAAATCCTTGAATCTTGGGTTTAGCTTACAATGTTTTTTTCCATGTCCTTAAACCTGTCATCGAGAGTTTTTGAGAACTGTTTAAGGATTTCATTTAAATTTGTAGGATTATCATCGGAACTTTGTAGCTCGTATTTGAATGGTTTAATTTCAAACAATTAGCCATTGTACGGGTAGAGTTTTGTTGACCAATGAGACCTCCGCATTTTGCATTAGTATCGATTTAGTATAGGAGTTTTGGATTCTGATTTTATTGATAATCACAATAGTCATCGTTGTTGTGATTTTCAATGTTATATCCACTGTTAAACGTTAAAAAGTAAAAAAAAATAATAGATAAAAACAATTTTCGTGAAATAAATGGTTTCATATAAAGACGACGCTTAAAAAAGGTATAGGTAACACGGTTGACAGATGCGTTACTCCCAGATAGAGCAGATGACCCGATTTTGAACATGATAACCTGCAATAGGAATTTTTAAAATTATATAATGTTAGCTAGGAATTTTTTTTTTAAGTTTCTTAAATTACACGAGAATATGTCCATATCATTAAAATAAAGCACACTGATAAGCATATCTACTACCTACCACTGAAATGAATTTTAGAGAAACCTGATATAATATAGATAACTACCTATTCATCGATTCCATTAGTTTATCAAAAAACACAAAGCATAATATCTAAAATAAACAACACAAAAAAACCATTGTTAAATTTTATGTATTTTGAATAATAATATACAAAATCTAATTTACAATCTGCTCACAGAGGAAAATGACCGTCTATTATTTTTACGCGAAGTGTGGAGAACCTATATGCAATAATGCTTTCATTTACATCATATTATACGTAATATATTTTTGTGAAATAAACACATTAGTACCTATTTATTTATAGTTATAGCTAAATATTAAATTATATTATATTGTCCATGGTTCATTGCGTTTTGCATGGCAGG
Source organism: Limnephilus auricula (assembly GCA_951813805.1). Taxonomy (NCBI): domain Eukaryota; kingdom Metazoa; phylum Arthropoda; class Insecta; order Trichoptera; family Limnephilidae; genus Limnephilus; species Limnephilus auricula. Next base: position 13,004,968 of record OX638390.1, on the reverse strand, counting down.
TTAGTGATTGCTTCCGTAAGGTAATGATAGAAAAAAAATAATAATTTAAAATAGTATTTAACTGGGGCACAAGCATGAAAATGAATAACAAAACTGGCAGTAAGGTGCTTCAAACGGTAAAGTATGGTTTTAGAAATAAATTATTTTCTTCCAAAACCTAAAAAAGTTATTTGAACGAACCAAGTACTGATTCCACAGAGGAACGAAAATTAATGAGGCAGAGCTTGCCAATTGAGTTGGTATCTACATATATTTTCCCTGTCTTGTCTTGAACCGTTTTCTCTACTAAAAAGTTGTAATTTCATAAATATAATTCGATGATATCCCGACTATAATTGCAAAGAACTGCAGTTTTATCGTCAATAAAATATATATGTACCTAACTGTTGTCAAATTGCCAAGTTGTGGTCAAAACTCAAAACTAGTTTTCTTCAATTGTTCCCGTCTTAACCCGGTGAATCGATGTACAGAAACACTCATTCTACCAAGTGGCTAAATAAGTAAATATTAACGGATGAACAAGTGGTGAAACTTGTTTACTGGCATGTCAATGAGATAAGTGGCATCGTGTTCTTTTTGCGAATTCTTCGCCAGAATAATTAATTACATCCATTCGCTGTGATGCATTAAAACAATAGCTAATTTCCGAACAGGTATAGATAGCTTAAGAAGAACCTCTAAACTCTAAACCCTTTCAAACCCAGTTTGACCTTCGATGGCTTGACCGTATTTTAACGTGTATTTTTTGTGTGGAAATTTCCATGGATCTGTGTTGGGAAAAAATATAAAATGCAGATATAACCATTATGGTAGGTATTCATCATTATCATTATTCAAGCATTTAGCCACAGACGTTCTGCGTTCTACATCTACATTTCACACCAGGGGTTCCCAACTTCTTTCGGGTCGTGACCACATTTTACAAGTGACCGCGACCCCACTTGTGAAGTTTGTTGGGAGAAGGGTGGGAGGAGGGGGGTTGCCATGTTCCTATATTAACTCTCTAAGATGTGAATTTCATTCGGAATTCAAACTTATATTTCAGATTCACGCACTTGGCAGATGGAATCTTGTTGTTCTGGAGAAATACCACACACTTACCCAACCATATAAGCTTGTCTAAACTATCGCAAATTGTATGTGGTATTGTCGGATGTGACCTGATTATATGGATATCATATATATTGCGGTTGAATATTCGCACCGACATAAAAAAAAAATCTGTGTCGGACGGTGACCCCACGGAAAACCCTTCGCGGTCCCATTTGGGTCGCGAACCATTCTTTGGGAATCTATGTTCTTCACTCTTTTAAGATATCTCTTTTATTGTAGCCATGATGGTTTTGTGTACATATTAAAAAAAATGTCTGTTGGATCGTTTATACCACAAAAATAGTTGGTGAATCTCGAAGTGTTATTTCTAATACATATTTGGTTAAACTTTAAAATGTGAAAATTTGCTTATTGAAAATAGGGAAAGAGTGTGCGAAGGGTGGGGGGGGGGGGGGGGTGTAGGGAAATACAGATATGTAATATTATGCTTCTTTTGCGCATTTACGGTTAAAGGTTATATATATATATATATGTAAAAGCGTACACAAATAAATAAATATTGGAATACAAGACCAAACCACCCGTTCCACATTCCACGCTCAAAAACTAACTACACGCAACATTCATTTCTCAAAAGGACGTGCATAAAATAGAATATCTTTTCAGACATGTACAATATCTTTGCTGACATTTTCCATTTTGTCCTCAGGTCAATTTACTAAATGTATGTTAGACAAAATTAAAACAAATTGTTAATTGCGATATGTATAGTTATATATATATATAACAATATTTACGAAATGGACGGAAATTAGTAGTGGTGGATATTAATGTTTTCTAGAAGGTAGTTGTAGATGATTTGCAATAAAAAATTCTGGTCGAATATGTTTCTTCTACCTTCTAAATTTGATAATTATGGAATGCTGATTCTGGAGTCTTTTAGATGTTCTGATATTCGCTAGGATTTTAAGTATTTAAAAACCTTTTTTTGAATTCCTTCTGACTTTTCAATATTTATTTTGTTTTGGGGATTCCACATTACTGATCCGAATTCTAATCTTGGGCGAACAAAATAGACATATTAGGTGATTTGAATGTTACATAAAGATATTCATTCTTATGACTTCATATACCTATTACTAATGGTTTCTGACGTTAATGATATCGTACTTATACGGGTATTACCAGAATGAAGTAGATGGAGTTCATGAATTTTACAAAAACACTTTTGCATCGTCTCATTTGGTAAAATTTATGCGATATATTAATCATCATTCATCATCATCATCTTCTTCCCCTTGTCCTATTCGGGTCAGGGACTCACTGCATCGACAAGGCTCCTCTGTACGTCCATATCTTGTGCTGATTGTTCGGCCTCCGTCCATGGCAGACCCATCCTCTCCTCACACAGCTTCTGGAGTTGCCTCACTCAACTGTGTCTGGGGCGGCCCACTGGACGTCTACCCTCTGGAATCGCACTCAGTATGTTCCTCGAAATTCGGTCATCAGACATTCTTAGTACATGCCTGTTATGTTTGCTTTATCCACGTTCGAACACAGTTGGGAACTTCTTAATAATACTTGGTTCTTTTACAAACTGTTTATTTACAATAATAATAACTCTGAGCTTTGCGACTATACTAGGTGACTGGTATGGTAATTTCTGGCGCTCGGCACCGCCTATATCTGATCCTCTTGATGACTCTATAATCCCGCCATCTGACGGAAACCAGTCGAAGCTAAATAACTCTTGCCATCTGTGGCTAACTTGCTTAACCTGCTAGTCCAATACACTACAATGCCCAAGCCACCTCAATTGCAATTTTTCTATGAAGAGTAGCAGTGGTTCAATGCTTAGATCAATCTCGGATCGTCGAGTTTCTTATATGATCCCATTTCGTAACCCCTGCCACTCCTCTCTCTACCTCATTTCGGCAGCTTGGACTCTAGAGCGTGTTTATAAATAAATATATAAATAAATTAAATAAATTGTAGCCACTTTCATTAGGCTTAAGTTTAAGTTTAAATGTGTAATTATATTTGTCCTCTTCGGCCGCGGCGTCATCGTGGGTAATGCAATGCTGAACACGGTTGTCTTATGCAATTACAAGTAGCTACCTACACGTATATATATGGTCAGCAACTTTCGCGAATTTAATCAGAGACCCATACAAAATGTCGGTTTATCATCATGCACGTATTATATTATGTCAGCATGTACAGAAATTATGTGTAGAAATGCGTTGATGTTAAAACTACTTTATGCAATGCAACTTTATGCTGCATGAAAGTTATTTTAAAGGCCAGAGACGTTATCTCAAAAAACTTTTATGGGACATGTCTATTTGTATAAGGCTTTAAATATAAAAAAAAGCCATGTTGATCATCTGTCTTATTTCAATGTATGATTTTATGAATGTTAATTACCAGGTTATAAATACATTTTACAGCAGCGTAACAGTAATTCGACGGCCTTCGTGGTCGTGGTAAGGCTCTCGACTAGCATTCCGAAGGTCGAGGGTTAAAACCATATGTCCCTTACTCCTAGACACACTGACCCCCAGATTCGTACCCACCCCTCATATCTTTTTCCTTTGCAGAACTTCATCTCCTGCCTTTTCTAAAAAGACCCTCCACACAGCATCCCCAAAGATGACATAAACCCTGAGGGGAAATATTTCCGCAAGTCGTCTTATGTGAAGCTAATGTAAAAAAATGCTTTAAAACAATATACCTACAGTATATATGCGGCACGTTTCAGAGTGAAAAATACTCTTAGTATCGCCCTGGTGTAAGACCAACATTCAGAATTGAAACGTTGCTTAAAATGGCTGTAGCCGTGTTTAGTGACCAGATCTGAATAGCCAGGTACTTTCCTATCTCCCCTTTACACATTTCCTTTCCCTCACCACTACTTTCAACCGCACAAAATACCTAAATTGGGGTGCCATAGTCTTACTGGCTCCATTGGAAGCAGTTTGAAGAATCGGTTTTCAAATGAAAAAGAAAATAAAAGTAAAAGATAACTATTGTAATCATTGGCTCCATAGTATGAAAATAGAATCATTAATTTTAAGATGCTGTTCACGTGATTATAATCTAAGGCTAGGTGGCAATTGTTGAGATTGCTTGAAGACTTCATTAAAATCACATCTAATATCTTTACAACTCCAGGCTGTTTACTGACTTAATCATTCATTATTGCTGCCAACAAGTATATTAAAACTCTGAAACATCGTTAGTTTTATCTGCAATGAGTGGAATCAGACGGCTGATAAAATTTCGTGATAGTAAAATCGTAGTATTTTATTGAATCACGTGAAAAACCCCTAGTTAAACCCACAGTTAAATGAAAAAATATAATTTATTAAATAATTGCAAAATACTGAGTGGTATCATTTTAAATTAAATAAAAAAATACTCAAATTATTGCCTGTTTATGGATTTGTGGCAAGTGATTTGATTTGTATATAAATCTAAAGTTTTTTTTCGAGTTTAATGAAACTTTGCACAATTGACCTTCATAACAGGAGGAAGATCACTGTTTATATGAGATTTACACGATTAAAAAACCCCCTACGTTGTTTTCCTATCGCTTAAAGCAGTATTTTGAAATTTTTTATGGAATTTCATTACTGAGAGTATAATTACTGTCTCCATCTAAATTCGACAAACTCTTTGTAAAGCCCGGAAATGATGGGGACATAAAACTTTCTTCGACGTGTGCCAAATTTGGGTCTTCAAAGAGAAAACGCTTGATCTTAATATTTACTCTCAAATATAAACCATAACCTTAAAGCTCAAGTACAACAAGTTCCAAATTCAATAAAGCTCAAAGTTCAGAGTTCAAAATTCAAAGCTCAAAATTGATCAAAACTTACATCTGAAAGCTCAACGCCCAAAGCTCAAAGCTGGAAGGTCGAAAGCTTAAAGCGCAAAGCAAAATATAAAAGCTCAAATAAAAAGTCAACCAACGTCATTGTCGTAGTTCAACACTCAAGCAGATGAGTCGCTGACCACCCATGAGGAATCAACACCTAATTTTATTTTAATTGTTTCCATATTCCATTTAATTATTTTTTATTATTTTTCTTGAAATGTAGTTGTACGCTTATATTTTTTTCGTGTTATATAGCAGACTGGGTTAGCACAGTTAATTAGAGTTGGTTATTTTGATTTAAACATATAATGAAACAAGAAACACCTAAAGAAATAAACATAATAATCCACTCTGTTACAAATACAGAAAACCACAAATGCAACATATTATGTACAAACATAGAAAGCAAGACTGATATTAAGTACCTGGGCATAACAATAGACCAGCGTTTAAAATGGTCCCCACATATAAATATTCTGAACGACAGAGTAAGGAAACTAACATATATATTTAGATGTTTAAGAGATATTTTAAACAAAAAATACTTAGAACCGCATACTTTGCTTTCTGTCAATCAATTATACAATATGGCATCATAGGATGGGGCGGTACATTCACAAATAAAACACAAATAATTTACAAATCACAAAAATTAATAATAAAAATTATTAAAAAAAAAACCCTATACATATCCGTCAGAACTCTTATTCAAACAATTTAAGGTTAGAAAATTAAGCGCATTATACTTCTACCATGCAACATTAGAAATTTATAAAGATAATATTCAAAATAAAGCTGCACCATTTAAAAATAACAAAAATATTAGACAAACTTCAAAACTTCCTACTCCTAAATGTAAAAAAAAACAATAGGACAGTTAAATCATAAATATCTCGGAGTAATTTTTTTAAATTCATTACCAGAAAAAATTAGAAAGATGAATACTATCATAAAACAATTTAAAAGTCACCTTAAAAATTATACTGAAAACTTGAACTGAATCATGTCAAATAAAACCAATGTAATAACACCCCCCCATACACACAAGCCCTGCTTACTTATGGAGGTACATCAAATACATATATATTATGTAATGCCTGTTTAAATTTTAAGAGCTGTTTAAATGTAAGATTTTTTCCGTGTATCTTATTATTTCTGTTTAATATTTTTATAAAAATAATATTCATACGAACATTAATTATTACACTGTTTAAAATGCTCACTACATAACTTCGCCCGACTTGGCAATATTTAACTGTTGAAAAAATTAAATAACCTTTGTACGTACATTATAATATGATATTAATAACCTTTGTACATACATATAATATGATATTAATAACCAATGTGCATATTATGACGGCCTCCATGATCGAGGGATAATACTCTAGACTCCCAATCCGAAGGTCGCGGGTTCGAGCACGTTACAGAGTGGAAGAAACTCTCAGTATAGCCCTGGTGTAATACATCATTTAGAATTAAAACGTGGCATGAAATGGCTTTAGGCGTGTTTGGTGACCAGATCTGAATAGCCAGGTACTTCCCCACCTTCCTATTCCCAATTTCCTTCCCCTCCCGACTACCTTCAGCCTCAAAACATACCATAATTGGGGATGCCATAGTCTCACTGGAATGATTTCGGGTAATCATTTTATTATTATTATATTATATATTTATGGGAGTACATTGTGGTAGGCAGTCCTTATGTGCCTATATGGAATGCATACCTCTGCATATAATATGTCGAAATGATGAAAATGTTGAAAATAGATGTCCAAATTTCAATATGCCATCTCACCGTTTGCCATTTTTTGTCAGATATACAATGCCTTTAATAGTTATGATTACACAGTCAAATAACTACTATTATAAATATGATGAAACCAAATACATATTAGGCCGCACGTCTGACTGTCTCTAAAATTACAAATTACTCAATTAGTTAATCATGTTCTCATTACATAATTTTCTAAAATATATTTTCAATTTGAATAATATGCAAAATATTATTTGCAAATGGAGTCTCTCTAGTTTTTGCACGATTCAAGAATTTAATTCGTATCTCATTTGATAATATAATTAACTATAGTATAATCGCCAGGGGAGGTTAATGTCCTCCAATAAGTATATTAATAATTCCATATGATTTTTCAATAACAGGCCGGAAAATCATTTCACGTTTTCATTAAAATGTTCCGTTATCTACATAACCAAATTATTATTTTTAAAATAATTAAATTATTTTTTATTATTCTTAAGGGGCAATAGTACCCGGACAAAATAATAAAAAGGAGAGATACGACAATATGAACGTTGGAGCGAGCGCGCTAATAGTAAAAACAAAAAATCGGAGCAAAATTAGGAAAATGTTTAATAAAACACGACTCGTTTACAATCGAGCAAAATTCTGTCTTCAACACCTTAAGTAGCATTTAAAGAAATACTGTGAATTTTTTCATACATATAACTTGTAAAATAACAGAAACAAACGTGTGAATAATAATTTTTGGAGCAAACACTGCGATTTTTTACTTTCGAGGGAATTTTATGTAATTAATGTTTCTGCTCTACAAATCTTCAGGTATTATCTTAAAAAATAACTTTTTTTTAAGAACTTAGAAACTTATAGTGTTTAAGGGACATATGTTATAAATCTATTCGAATTTCGACATCTTTGCAGAGCTTTAAGAGGCTCTACGGCGAATGGTTGCTGGCTGCACAGTTAACCGCACAACATTTTAATAAATAAAATTTACAATTGAAGGAATAGAAGAAACTTACTTCTGTTATTGTTTTTGATTTGATTTGATTACATTATTTATTTAATTATTTCGACTATATTTTATACTTGAATCGATTTAATTTTATTTATTTATTGTTGTTATACGCCCATAGGAGCTTTTACATAGATTATAAAATTATATTTAAGTTATCGAAGATTACACATGCTTAGAATTTATACCAAAAGTTATAAATGGTGTTAATTTAACATTATTTAAATTATATGAGAGTGAGTTCTGAATGAGTGTATTTTGAATTTGAATTGATTATATTTTATTTGAATTGATTTTATTATTAAGATTAGCTTTTGAATTTCAATTTAAATTATTTTTATTTCTATTTCTTTTTCTATTATTTATATTGTGTGTGTTGAATTTGAGATTTGGTTTGATTATTTTTATGTAATTTAATTAAATTAAATTTATTTTAACTTAATTTATTTTTTTCTTTTATTTTCTGTCCTGTATTAGAGGCACTGCTGAAAACCAGCTGCATTCCAGGAGAAATCCTGAATTGCTGCTGTGCAGTGACCTTTTCGTCAATAAAACCAATGAGTAATCAAAAATATGTACCCATATTGTAAAAAAAAAACTATTGATTAATAAACGATTGTATTATTATTAATAAATCGGTAGAAAATCGAAACTCCGGCTCTTAAATAATTATAAAAACGGTTAAGGACTGATAGTATGCGCGTTAATACCAATTACGGGAGAGAAGCTACAAAAATAATGCAATTCTTATGTAAGCGTATTGACAGCGTAACTACATGAAAAAGGTCGGAGATGTTCCCGGAAGAAATGCCTCGATCAAGTAAAACAAATAGGTACCTACTTTATTCGGGCCATATCATAAATAGTACGTCTGAGTCCTTGTATAAATGTGGCGTTCTCTCCTCTCAGCAAACCCCTGAAGCCGAAAATGTTGAACAAGTGCATTTTTATGAAGAAGGTACTTTCAAATTCATTATTAAGGAAAACTCTTTCAGAACTGCGAAATCAGTGCAATTACCAAAAACATTTTTTAAATTTTTTTTATATTCTCAATAATATTATTATAGTTTATTTTTAAATAAATTCTGCTATATATAGTTATATTGCTATATAAATTAAATAATAATAATATATTATTGAATATATAAACAAAAACATTTTTTTTTTGTTTTGTTTTGTTATGCCGTGTTACGCTATCTCCTTCTTTAGCCATCGTTTCGGAAAACGTTACATTGTCCATCATCAGGGCAGATGTGATGTGTGACACATCTGCCCTGATGACGTTGTCCGAAACGTTGGCTAAAGAAGAAGATAGCGTAACACGGCATAACACCCCAAAAATAAATAACAAAAATACTTTTGGCGGTGAAAATCTAAAATCATATCAAATTAAAATTTAGTTCTACAATTTAACTTGACAACAATAAATACAATACCGGATATTCCTAATAGACCACACCGGACAAATAATCTGGTGTCCTATTATACCTGACAATACTATATATTATTATAATATATAGCTATATTTATATCAGATACGTTAGGCAATTTCTACCTATTGAGAGAATTTATTTATTTATTATGATCTATAGTTATTTTGACAGCTTACCGAGAGGATGGTGAAATAACCTCTACTGTTCGGTTTATTATCAGTGCGCTAAGCTTCCACGTAACGATTTTAATATATAAAAACGAGTGTGCTTTAGACCACACGACTGAAGTAAATACTTCTTTAGCGCCATCTATATGTATGTCCATATATATGTTTATATGTAGAAAATATATACATGTTTATACATATATTGGTTTTCTACAAATATTTATTTAAATTTATTATCATTTGCCTCGCCCAATCAAGACGTGCGCATAGATGTCCGCTCCCCTCCGCGTTTGGCGCGTCACTGGTATTTCAAAATAGTGACTGAAATAATTTGTGCACTGGCTATGAGAGGAAGAGAGAAAGAAAATGTGCGCGCGCACTGCTCTCTCTTTTCAACGCATTTCAATTTCCGTTATGGTACTTCCACACCGCAGCCAACCTTCCAACTCCGAACTAAGTTCGGAATTGGAAGGTTGGCCAATCGTGTGGTGGCTGCGGCCAACCTTCCAACTCCAAAATCCGAATTTCAACATGGCAGATGTCGAACAGCTGATTCGGCCCTAATCTTATCAGTTGCCTACAATTATTACGTACAATTATATACACGACATGTTTTCAAACAATTGTTATACCACAATCCCGTAATAATATTTTCATATTAATGATACGCGGCACACGTGTCTTGATCTGAGCTGGTTCGTGTGAGTTGGCCGTCGCGATTGCCTCGAAGCAACACGTCCTAAAATCAGTGGCGTTGCTCGAAGGCGATCCCGGGCCAACTCGAACTCCAACCTTCCAACTCGATCTTCCAACGCACGAACTACCCCTCCACACAATCGTCAAAACGTTTGAAGTTGGAAGTTGGCCGCAGTCTGGACGTAGCATTACACATTCGCTAGTTTACCCCCCAAGTCAAGCGCGCGTAAAGAAGTATTTACTTCAATAATATATTTGAAATGTATTAAAACCAGTATATATTATACAATTACATTAGGATGTACCTACCTACATTGCATTTTCCTTGACCTGAAACCAGGAATAATTTTGCTATGCTACCTGTTAAACCTCTTTCTCAGCCACGAGGTTCGACTTCTGTCGACAGATTTTGTCCTGTATTCTTTGACTATCTTCTTATGTGTATTTTTACCTTTATAGTGACCTTTATGTGGTTTGTATTTTTGTATTGTGTCGGCACTGTCGGCAGTGTCTCGATGTATTCGGGAATTTCCAAGAGTGCGGCGATGTGACGAGAGTTGAAAAATAAAATAATTTTTCTATTTTATACCATCAACTAAACAACTCTGACTCGATAGCTAAAATCATATTATAGAGGTACATAAAATAGGTTATTTGTTCACAAACATTCAACAAAGGTTTATTTAAAATAAAGTAGCGAGAAATAATATCGGCAGATAAATAAAATATAGCAGGTATATATTTTACTCCAATTTTAATAGAGTCATTTTTTATTAACTAAATGGAATATATTCATTGATTAGAACGAACCGTTATACTAAAATATTTCAGTTAAAATTTATTTAATTTAGAAATCATAATTAAAAAAAAAAGTACAATTTAAATTGTATTTTGCGAAGTCGACCTATGGAATAGCAAGGTTCCAATAGGCAATTTGAGTTATTGATTGAGTGATGTTCCTACCGTACTATTCTTTATTTCTTCTATAGACACCAACATCAAATAATGCATATTACAAGGAAATAGAAAGTGTCAAAAATTCCAACTGCGTCAGTTATTTAATGTAATTTGTGCAACAAGGTTCCAACTCGGCACGGAACCTTACTACTGCAACTTTAACATTTATTTTGAAACATCACTGAATCTGGAACTGGTGAAAATGTAGGATTTGTACAAAAAGTATTGTGAAAAAAAGAATACAACGGCGGAGAAATTGAGTTTGTAGATGTAGAAGTATATTTATTTGACCAAATTTAATTTAAGTTCACGTGAAAAAATCTGAATTATGGCGATTGTGATAAGATGGCGATGGGATAGGAAAGAGACGCTGATAAGAAATATGATATACCAGTACTTTGTTTGATTTGAAATTTTGTTTCAAATTGTCTGAGAGCGGTAGTTCTTTCTATTTTAAAATAAAAGTAAATGTGTACAATTTAACATCTCACTACTAAGTAACCAAAACCATATATTACGCAAAATGGAATGAAAGTATGTCAGGAAATGACTTAGCTAGTCCTTTAAAAACATTTTAAATTGCTTGGTGCTGAGAATAATTTTACTGAAATAATAACCCGGAGTGTTCATACATTCCGCAAAACAGAAATTATTTTATGAGAGCCGCAGTTCTAAATTTTCTTAAAGAAAATCTTCAAATGAAGTACTCGACACCTGGCCATTCCTGCAAAGAAGGGGTTGACAGTGCTCACAGTTCCGCTGAGAGGGTAATCTTTCTCGGTTGTCATATTCACTCAGTCTATTGAGTACTGAACTATCAGTAAATAGAACACAGTATCTAGGTATAGTACTCACTTCACTACAATTTCCAAATCTTTCCCGATGATGTAAATAACGCAATGCATTTGGGTTATAAAAGGGGTAAGGCGCAACATGGCTATTTTAAGTCCCCGCAGGAGGCCCCGAGGAAAAAAATTACCCTCTTTTTTGTTGTTGTTTGATTTCAATCCTAAATTTCCTAATAGTGGGATAATAACACAATTTTATAAGAGAGATGCGCAAAAAAACTTAATTATTGTAAGGAAATTATTGTAATGTAATTGAAATTACTTGAATTGAATAACAACGTTTCAACTGATAAAAATGCTTTTCCAGATATCATACTGCTAAGCTTAAATGTTGTTAATGATACATAAAATAGGTAAATAACCTACAACTAATCGTTTTTCCATACTCAAAACAATATAAAATTGTTTACATATCGAAATACAGTGATTCAAATCTTTGAAGCCCGTTTTCTTAGAATAGGGTCGGCATTAGATGGAACCTTGTTATTCCATAGGTCGAAGTGGGGGGACAATGGGACAAGGCAAAATGTATTTTTCAGATGTCGTATGTTAGATTTGAGAAATAAATAATTTTAGCCATTCCTTTTACCGAAGTAATTAACCATTGTTTTTTTTAATCTATTACAGTATCCAATCAGGCGATGGGCAAATCATGAACCACTCGGATTTTGATTTTCCTCGAGGATTTATGTTCGGAGCTGCCACGGCGGCTTACCAGATAGAGGGCGCTTGGAACGTTTCAGGTAACTACTTGACTTCATAATGACGGAATGACTTCATAATATCATATTAATACAGGTTAATTAATACAGTTATGGGGTTTCTCACCATCCTACCGTTAGCTTATCTACCCTAATAACGAATATTATTAAAAATAAAAATAAAATACTCGCAGTGGTTAGAAAACTCGGCCAACTTATCCAATATATAGCCACTATTCATAGGTTCGAGTACCGAATTATAAACTCCAAGTTAATAAATAAATAAACCGTAAATCGTAACTCGAAAATATTCGTTATTAGGGTAGATAAGCTATTGGGAGGTTGGTGAGAAACCCCCTTAGTAGTCGATACTCACTTAAAGGAAACACCAAAATATAGTATTTTCCTATACCGGGAGATGCAGTGGATCGCACTAAACTGCTATACAAATTTAGAAATCTGAAAATATTTTTTTTTTATAAAAAATACAAACACAGTGTAATATACTGTTTATTTTCATATTTTTTAAGTAATTTTTTTCTTCGTAAAAAGGAAAACTAAGAAAAAAAAACTAAAATAAAAATCCGTAATTTATTAGTAAATTTTATTTCCCAAATGTACGTAAAAAAATAATTCGTAAAATAATGCGAAGTAATGAAATTATTTACAACAAAATACTTTCACCGCGAAACTTATAACCTCTGTGAAAACGATTCGATTTTCTCCTAAATAATACATCAAGCGTAGAAAGACATATCCCTTTGTATTTGAGACAACCACAGATGTCACTCGTTCCACAGTACAGTCTGTACTATTTTGGTTTGATTCTCGGAACAATTAATAATCGAATTTTAAAACAGCCTGTCTGTAGTACTGTGCTAGCAGCTAACGATTATAAAAATCACTGGTTCAGTTTTCCACAAGCCTGTAGGAAAGGCATATTCAAGACAAACACAGATGTCACTCGTTCCACAGTACACTCTGTACTATTTTGGTTTGATTCTCGAACAAATTATTGAAATTTATTCTCATTTACTTGAAAATTATTCTCTTGGTGGTTTTCTACTAATTTAAATTCAAGCTTATCTTCACTTACCTTATACAATAGTAAGTACATAAAAAACAAGTAGGTACACTAGTTTTACAAGGTTATAGAAATAAATTATTGTAAAGTCGTGTCTGCGATGCAAATTACTATATAAGAAATGCACCTTGAGAAAAACTACTTTACTTTTATATTATTTACTGATTACATTTTACTTTTGTATGTTTTGTAATAATTGTATTATAACGTTATCTGTTAGATTAATATTAAAAAGTTTTTTTAAATGAACATGAACCGCATATTTTGGCAAGATGGCGTAATTCAAGTGTATTGCGTCAAGCATCTGTTGTTATGGAAGTAAATTATCGCCATGATTATTTTTTAAACAAACTAACGATTCGTGTTTATTCTATTTGAAAACTGCGAGAAAAAATAACGGGGAAACGTATTCATAGAAAAATAATAATATACAGTTTTCTCTAATTTTTTAAAAACTTCATTTCACGGTGGCTGACATTTTTCAAAAAATATATAAATCGGGCAGATAGGAAAAACTGTAGGAACGTTCTTCATCAACATTATTTGATATAAAGAGTTTGGTAGTCGGTTTATGTTTATGTTATTACCTTTTGATGATTTCACAATCATCGGGGATTTGAGGAACATAACATTAATATAATATTCTGTTCATGTGTAACGTAATGCCCCCACGCTCCCTACCTACGGAAAGAAGGAGTTTTTCTTGTGGATTGTAGATCCTTTTTATTGGAGATGAATAAACTTTATACCTAACCATTTAAAAACTTAGAACGAAGGCTTTTCTGACGTGATTTTTTTAATGATTCATAAAGTGGAAACTATTTTATATGGTAACTGATAAAGTTATTTGAAAGAATTTTCCCAAATTTATCGTCTGGAAATCTAGAAAATTTAATACAGTTATCAGAAAAGTAATAAGACACCAATCGGCACCAACACCGATTAAATCTTAATGCAGACTTAACGAGATTAAAATCACTTATAATTATAGTTACATCAAAATTGTTCAAATTATGTTTTCAGCGTGTGTTCGCAAAGTCACGACATTTGTATTTTTGTAAAATAATTAACAAAATAATAAAATCTAAATATCTCTAGCTCTCTGTATATAGCTCTCACCCATCAGAAACTGATAGATCTCTTCAGGGATCAACCAAGAACTCCATCGATCTCCAAAAAAATTGTAAATCCTTCACTCGACTTTAAGACTACGTAAACGATACGAAACGCGCGCCACTCGCCACAACTTTTAAATTTTATTTATTTAATATTTGCATGAATTTACAATAAGTATACTTTTTTTTACATGTTATACAGTGTTGGAAATGAAAATAAACATAAAGAGACTAGGCTTTTGTATTTGGTGAGTAACTTGCCACCATATTTCGTGAAACGGCTCGCTCTTCGGTTCGAAAATGTATACGCACCATCAAGAGTGCCCATCGTAGTCCCACTTGAGATTGAAATTGGTAAATGTTGTGTCGGCAACCGTTGAATACATTGTTATTTTTTCAGGAAAAGGAGAGAGTGTTTGGGATAGATGGACCCACGAACACCCTGAGGTCATCAGGGACAGAAGCAACGGAGACGTCGCCGCCGCTTCATACTACAACTACCGTCAGGACGTTCAGATGCTCAAGGCTCTGGGAGTCGATTTTTATCGCTTCTCCATATCCTGGCCACGCATCCTGCCCACCGGGTTCGCCAACCACATCAACAAGGATGGCATAGCTTACTACAACAACCTTATCAACGAACTCATCAAATACAACATCACGCCAATGGCCACACTTTACCACTGGGACTTACCGCAGAGACTTCAAGACTTGGGCGGCTGGTCCAATCCACACATCGTTGAATACTTCGCTGATTATGCTAGGGTTGTCTACAAACAGTTTGGTGATAGAGTGCCCATTTGGACCACGTTCAATGAGCCCATGCAGACCTGTCTGGAAGGATATGGACTTGCCAACAGAGCTCCAGCTCTCAACCATCATGGAGTGGGAGAGTACCTTTGCACACATTACCTGCTGAAATCTCACGCAAGAGCTTATCACATTTACGACAAGGAGTTCCGACCAAAATACAATGGTAAATATTAATTATAAATATAAACAATTGCTTTACAAGACACCTTCTTATAAAATTATAATGAGAACATTGGTATTCTTTGAGTATGATTTACATCATCTGATGAGTCATGATTACACTTACACATTGTGATCAATATTAATCATAACGTATTTGCCGGCGAGCTATAAAGTGGCAGATAGAATGAGAACATGCCTTCGCTCTTCATCATTCAATTAATAATACAAAATGTTCAACGAGAATCCAATAAATTAATTTTAATTGATGTCAACTTTTTTTTTTAAGGACCAAATAATGCAAAGCACAAAAGAAGAACAATAGATTAATTGAAATGTCTCGTTTGATGGAGTTTTTTATGAATCGATTAAAAATGTTTCCAGAATATTGAGAGATGTTTATTTTGCAGGACAAATCGGGATAACTCTGGACTCCAACTGGGCTGAGCCGAACACGGACAGTATGGCCGATAAAGATGCAGCGGAACTTTATTTACAATCACACGTTAGTAAGACCTTATCAGTGATAATGCTAATTGCTTCTATAAACCGACAAATTTCCCATTTAGTGGTCGTGCAGGGAGGGTGACCAAATGTTGCAATCTAGTAATAATTAATTAAGTGTTTTTTTGTTTTGTTGATAACAACTTAACCGTTTAAGTATTATTGCGGAGAATTCCAATTAAAGGTCATAATGTCACCATAACATTTGCCAGACTGTTTAAAAAAAGTTTTTGATTTTATTTTTGCAAAATGTTAATAAAGTGTCAAATAATGGAGTTACATAAAAGCAATGAATGCTTAATACATCAACTTCCAGATGTAAAACATTTAAAAGAACGCAATAATTGAAGATTCCAGTTTCTATTTCAGGTCTGTCTTGCGTCGCGTTGGGCTTAAAACTTATGATGCTTTTTTCGTATGGGACAGGCAATTTATACGCCATCTTGAACAATTTGTGTAATACAAAATTGTTTCAACGTTCGTTTTCTTATTTTACGTTTTTTTTTGTTTTCTTCCTCTGCACAATAATAACGACAAGATTCTCCTTTCGTTTTAAAAACACGTTCAGGTACCTATGTACACAAAAGGCTTACCTATACTTATTAGATTTATATTCATCTCGTTTCCCATATTTTAAATACTGTAAAACAATTTAAAATAAATAGATTATGTGACTCCTCACAAGAGAACCCCTGTCTGTACGGTGTAAAGGCATGGAACCATGTCACCCCCCGATTGAGCAGCGTTGAGAGAAGGGTTAAGGGAGGGGCTGCATGAAGGGATTTATTAATGCGGGTCTTGAAGAGGCCCGGATTACATGCAGGAAGAAAAACAGATGCCGGAAGCTCATTCCACACACGACTTACATTAAAACAAGTTATAGAAACAGCCCGTTGTCACATGAAACCAACATCAACTGTGAACGGGTGTTTCGCTCGTGTCTGTCGAGTTTCACGCACGTGAACCAGTGCACCGGAGATCATTGTTGCTAGCTCCTTAGAGCAGGCTTTCTTAAAATACCTGTAGAACAGACTCAGAATATATCGCAAACATACGAACGTATTTATTAAACCTAGGCAGTCAAAAAAATTAAAGCTGTAACAAATAAATAAAAATAATTCACATTTTTTATTAATGTTTATGAAAAAATTGTGGGCGCTTACGAATCGTTCCGCGAGCGCCATGGTACCCGCGGGCACGGGGTTGGAAACCTCTGCTTTAATGTAATAACTTCCATACAACCGCCTCGGACCTAGCGTCTCCTGTAGGCGACATAAAAAAATTGATATGATTCCTGGATTATTATTAGATTCAGGGGGCTTCACCATCATCCTAATAGCATATCCATATGAAAACGAATATTAATGAATAAACAAATAAATATTCACAACAGGTAAAACACTAGGCTAACTTATCCTGTATATATATAGACACTGTTTATAGTTCAAGTACCGAGGAGCGAACTGAGACTTTTTAAATAAATAAATAGTGTAAAATTAATCGAAAATGTACGTCATCATATGGATAATCTATGAGGAGGATGGTTAAATACCCCCTAAAACTGGTTGCTAGAGACCCAGCGTCTTCTACAGACATCTGATTCTGGAAAATTAGAGCATTAAAAATATTTTTTTTTTATAACATCAGTTTATGTTGTTTTTTAGAAATACATATTTAAAAAACAAAAATTAATTAGACATTTTTTTTTCTCTGGGTTCTACGCGTGGTTTAATTTAATAGTTTTAATATTAGACACGGATCTACCACACAGCATGATCTACCCAAAGATGAAGGCCCAGAAAGAAAAAGATTTATTTTTACTTTTATTTTTAACTGAGTTAAACCTCAAATTATAATATTTTAATTAATGAAGATAATATCAGCGAAACTCAATCGAAAATCTGAAATAGAAAAATAAGAAAAAGAAACCTACGGATACATTTGGGACTCGAACCCAGGACCTCCGACTTTCCAAGCTTTGGAAGACAAATATTTACCTCAGGATCTTGTGTATAGAAAATTGTATTGAAAAAAAATATTGATATTAATTTATTATATTTAATTTAAAAAGAAAATCATTTTGAGGGGTGAAACTATTAAAAAACCGCACGCTTAAGATTGTCATCTGACAGATTAAACACTACGTGCTTAAAACAATGATAAATGTTGTGAGATTGCTATTGTCTTTAATTTATCTAAAAGTTTTGTTACCAAATTATTATATCGTAAATACATCTTGCTCAATTATTAACTCGATAAACAAGATCTGTGGTACGATTAACTGTTGAGTGATGGCAGAAATACATTTTTGACACTATCGTTTTTGTATTGCTTATACATACCTCAATATAAAGTCAAAGATGATTAATTACTCATCAATACATTTTTTGTTTAATCATACCTATTTGCATAATTTCGGTTCATTTGCAAAATGCATTTTTTGTACCTTTCATATTTAAGCTAAATAAACATAATTTATTTACCCGCATTCGTAAAGCAATAATAATTTTTAATTCTAATGTACTTCCATTAAAATCTTGAAATTTTAGTATCTTCATTATTATTATTGTTAATAAACAGAGCCAAATATTTGTTGGGATGAAGGAAGCTGACATATTACTCAGCTGCTTAAAACCGAAAATAAATCGAGCACTTGCGAAATAATTCTCGTGGACGAAAATAAGCTTCGTAACTTGCCAAAGTTGCATTCATGCAATGTATGAATGTAACGTGAAAAAAAAATTATGTTCGACTGTATGATTCTAATAGTTAAATTATTTGTTTTTATATCCAGGCTGGTTGGTACGCCCATCCCATCTTCAACGGAGACTATTCGCCTTTGCTCATCAAGAAGGTCGAGGAGATGAGTAAGAAGCAAGGCTATCCCCGCTCCCGTCTTCCCAAGTTCACCGAGGAAGAGATCGCGTACATCAAGGGATCATCAGACTACTTTGGGCTGAACCATTACACCTCCTACCTGCTGCAGTGGGCCGATGGGCCGGTGGGCTCCATCCCCTCGCACGAGAATGATCTGGGAATCACCCGGCATCAAGATCCCACATGGCCTTCAGGAGCATCGTCTAATTGGCTTAGGGTAAGAAACTACCTTTCAAATTTCATAGATGTACAATAGATACAGGGCCGTATTTATGCGCAGGCTACCAAGACTCTGGGCCCGCAACACAAAGGGTTGTTAAGATATCTAATATAGTTACATCAGTATGTATGAAGTGTGGGCGTAACCAATTGGATACTTTGTAGTTAAGTTATAAGTTTTTTTTCTTTATTCGTAAAACATTTTTGTGTACAGTTTTTTACAAGCTTTTCGACTACCACACTAGACACATGCCCGTATTACGGTAGTCGAAATTTGTATACATAATTATAATGTAAATCTGAATAACTCGTTCCCCAGTTAAGTAGATTGCACAAGCATAAACCAACCGCATTGTAGACTGTTGATTTTAATGAGATAAAATGAATATAAATGGGCAAATAAATAAATTACTTACTTGGGTGATGGTGGAGGATTTGGTGGAGTTCTAGGTTAGGTCTCCCTCAACCAATCTCTCCCGATCCGGTCCGCCACGCAGTAGGTGCGCAAAAGCAATCTCTGCTGAGACCTAGGCAAAACTTACCCCATGAACCCGGGCACCCCGGCTAAATCACCAAGTGTAGGGGTGGTGTGACCTACGGCAGGGGTGTTGGTTACCCAATAAATGGTTCCCGGCAGCGGTACCCATAACCGACTCCCAAATTGAAAACCATGTAAAATAAATACCGAGTTTTGCATACATGGAATTAAATTACAACTTTGTATTGCCTTTACATTGTTGTACATAGCAATGTTAATAAATCGTGTTGATTTTCGATACTTTTTATTTTTATCCCATCATTTCATCAACTTCTAAATTCGGTAACTGTAGTAACATTTTCTACAGTTTAATATTAATCTTTAAACGTTTACATTAATGTTATAATAAATAAAATTATAATAAATAAACGTTATAAATAAAATAAAATACATAATAAATATAAATTAATGTAATAATAAATAAACGTTTAAATCGTTTCTTTTTAGATTTTTTGTTAGAGAATGCTATGAAATGCGTTCTTTGACTGTTAATTTTCAAAATAATTTTTAGGGCCCGCACTACTGATTCAGCCCCAGATCCTAAATACGGCTCTGGGCAGATAGAAAGGATGAAATCCGTATCGAATCTAAGATAATATACTCGTAGGTATCAGCGTTGACGTTCGCACGTATGCAGGTAACAGAGACACTCCAAATATATACCTCTATTATCTGATTTAGCGACGATTGCATTGATGATTTTATTTTTAGCCCTGTAGGAAGTAATCTATCAGAAGTATAAATAATTAAGGGATAAGAAGGTTATCAGAAATTCCTGACGTATGCGGTGATATCTACAAGTACAGAATCCATTTGTTTTAAATATACATAATTATAATTAAATAACGTAACCGTATCTCTGGGATGTTCATATTTTATTATAAAATAATAGTCTACGCATATTGAGGCAAGCTTCTACTATGAAAATGTGTAAAGAAAAAAAATACAAAGAAAATCAGGAATAGTACAAACTTATGAGTAATGGAAATCAATTTAGAGCCCCTATTTTCCTTTTGAATTTTCAACCAATCAGAAGTACAAAGCACTCTTCTTAGGGTGAATTGCCTATTTAAAAAAAAAACAATCAGAAAAAATAAATAAAATTAAACAATTTTTCAAAACAACTTACATTAGAAAAAAGTTATTTATAGAAAACGTATACAACCATTAGTAAACGTGGCTTCCTTATTAGACACTAGAGTTTCTGAATTCTAATATAATAAGGTATACATGACAAATAATAACCTTAAACATAATATTTTGTTAAATATATGTGTAATAATCGTAACCCTTTTTTTTTCGTTACATTATTTTTTTCTCAGCATTAATGTGTAGTACGGAAGCTATTAGACTTAAAAGAGCTCTGAAATTTTCTCCAGAGCATCAAATGACAAATATTTTAAATTCCGCGAAGTTTTAAAAATACAATTAAAAGATTAGACGAAAATTTCTTTAAGGCTTAGGTAATGGAATCACGCAAACTTTTAAGTAGATCGCCGAGTTTTTGAAGAGTTTCATAAACAGACAATTATTTAAGGGTCAATAAGATTTTTTCCGTCAGGCGAGGCGCGATAATGGAATAAAGTTTTTAATTTGCCGCGAGTTCTAATCCTTTCTGCAATCTTAATGATATCATTTATAGTTAATGATATATAATACGGCAGAGACTTTACAATCTATGCGTTCCGATAGCAGTTAATTATACGGTTCCGAACAAACAATAGTCCTATTTTCTAGTCGGTAACTGAACATCAAACATTTGAACGGATATGTTAGCTGAGTGCAGTTCTTACTTTTTGAAATGGTAATACCTACGATTTATGTACATTGGCATAACAATACAATCAATTGTCTGCGAAGGTAATTAAAAAGATTGTGTGCAACGGTCTTTTATACACAATACAATAATATTATGTTGTGTGCATATCTCAAGTGCCGCGTGTCGTCGCGTTGGTTATTGTTATTGTACAAGTCATATTATTATGGATGTAGGAATCTATTGACCAAAATTTGAAAATTAAAAAGATAAACAAAGTTTCCAGTAAAATTATGTTTTCCCATCATTATAAAGGCCGGCGTAGTCCAGGGGCAAGTCTTTGGACTCCCATTCCGAAGGTCGCGGGTTCGAACCCGGCGGGCGCAAATAAATTTAATTTGGTTAATTTGTGTTATTTCACAATTAATTAATTAAAATAATATATACTATATTTGCGGCACGTTTCAGAGTGGAAGATACTCACAGTATCGCCCTGGTGTAAGACCAACATTCAGAATTGAAAAGTTGCTTGAAATGGCTTTAGCCGTGTTTAGTGACTAGATATGAATAGCCAGGTACTTCCCCACCTTCCTTTTCCCCATCGCCTTCCATTCCCCACTTACCTTCAGCCTCACAACATACCCCAATTGGGGATGACATAGTCTCACTGGCTCCAGACGGAAGCAGTTTGGACTTTTGCGAGGTATAACTATTATAGTTCTCCATAATCCAAACTGATAATTATTTGCCATTTTATCGAAGTCAAGTATTCATAGATTCATGCATTTACAAAAACAAAGTAAAAAAAGCATAATATTATCGCCCGTGATGGGTTTTTCGTATGCAAGATGTTATCACGTTGTTGAATAATCGGTTTTCTCATGTGTCAATGGCGCCATTGGTAAATACATAAGACGTGAACTGCAGCAGTTTTGTTTACCGGATATTTTAGTGTTCAGCTGCTGATTTTTCAAATTGTCTTTTAAATAACAGCCTTTTACGATTTCATAATTTGTTTATTGTCTGCTCGAATAACTGTGTACAATTTATACAGGGTGTAACAGGACGTACCCGAGAGATTTTAACCAACGATTCCTGAGATTATTTGGTGTAAGAAATGTATGTGTCGTTTTGCTCTCCGATGATATTTTTTTCTATTCAAAACAAAAAAATGTTTTTCAATCACACGTCGCCACTGGCAATTATGATTGGCGTAGTCGCGAGACAATGCACGTGCACGTAGCGTGTACACAGGAGAAAGGGAGCGAACGCGCGGTAAGGAGAGCAAGGGAGCGCGCTGTCAATCTGCGGGGGGTTGGCTGGCGGATACGGGGGAGGGGTCAGCGGGGTTTATACGCGATCACCGACGGGGTGTGGAAAAACATTAAAAAAATGTTTTTAATTGCAAAAAAATGTCACCGTACAGCAAAAAGATATACAGATTTTTACTCCAAATAAGCTTAGGAATCGCTGGGTAAAATCTCACAGGTACGTCCTGTTACACCCTGTATATGTACATGTATATGTATATGTACAATTTGATTCAGGAATGGATCAGATATCTGGGAGGTTAAGTGATTATATTTATCTCTCAGTCCTAGAGTAGAATTGAACAAATTGATAACAAATAGTAATCGATAATATACTAAATACACTTTTATGTCGAGAGATGGGGTGGAAATTGCGAGGTCAATGGGTAGGGGTTTGTTTAGATGTAGGTAGGTTTATTTGTTTTTTGTAGGGTCAAAAAGAGACACGATTATACGACTACAGAGTATAATGAAGATACTTTGGTTTTGATCCGTCAAAGGGTTTAATGTTTAAAGAGAACGGCGATAATGCACAATGAAATAAGGTGGCCGTAGGGAGGTAAGGTTGCCCATATTATCCCCTTTGAATCCCCGTTGAAAGTTACCCCTGGTAAACCCTTTACTGAGCGCTTGGAGCATTTCATTTAGCTTGCACATACTGCACATGTACATATATATGATATATATACGGATTATGTAGGTGTCACAATTTTAGAAAATACATTTATGAAGATTACGATCCTAAGATGATAATATGACCAACGAATCAGAATTCATTAGATTGAAAGAATCGTGAAATTAAATATATTTTTTACCGGGTAAGCGGATTGTTAGGTCAACTAATCAAACAATTACACAACTTAGATGTCATTATAATGACTTGCAGTGTTCATAAACCACGAAGGTCCTATTATTTGGCAAATCTAATCCGTGATATTGCCCATGAATAACATCATTATCATCACCTCAAATTATCACAATGTCTACTTACAGGGCCGAATTTACCGCAGAGGGTCACCAAATTTTGTTCTCACGTACTAAAACAAGGTTAACATTTGAATTTTCCTCTCCTTCTCTTATGTATAAGAACTCTTTTATTATTTCACATTTTTACGGTGGCATAACTTAAAGAAATTATTGATTATTCATCATAGAAAAGTAAGAAAATCAATAGATGTCGTACATCAAAAATAAAAATAAAAATATTTATCCCAGATACTTTGCAATTAAATTCGAATAGAATCTTGCAATCACGCATAGAAAGGACATAGTAAAAAAATACGTTTTTAGAAAACGAAGAAAATGTTGGGAGTTCTTAGTCGAAGTATGATACTGTTAAGGTAAAGCATCATATTATCAAATCCTGGGTTCGAGAGTTGTTAATATTATCTTCAATGTTGCATACAACTTACTAACCCCGTGTGCATGGACATTGGAGGGTCTAGAGTCGTTCAAAATAATGTAGCTTTGTTCAAAAAAAATTTGAGTCTTGACGTGTGCGGTGAAGGAAGAAACCATATGTTTCCTTGTAACGCCGTTGGGAAAGTGGTGGGGTCCCCTCCTATATCTCAATGTTTAAATATATTTAATCGTTGTTGGCTAATGTATTTTTGTGTTCAATGTGGAAAAATAATCTTCTTGGCAATTAGTCGTAGATACAATTATATTTTTATTCAATTAATTTAAAAAAAAACATTGCTCATTTTTTTCTTTTTTCCTCTTCTTATTTCGACCTTTTGGAGTCCCAACATCACTTTCCTGAAGGGAGCTACTTCATGACGCGCGCTGTATCTAGAGCTAATAATAATAATATTTTTATTCCAGGATGTGGGGAGAATAGTGCAATACCACACGTCCCATATAGCGATAAACATTTATACAGTAAAATTTAAGTAAAGAAACAAGTAGAATAAAAAAAAAAATAAGAAAAGAAAAAAATATATCAATTATGTAAGGCATGATCTTGAGTGAGCTTGGGCCCATCGCTCATTCTGGAGTGGCGCTCGGTTTTGGAAGGCTGCGGTCACCACCGTATTTCAGAGGCCATTAACCGCATCCTAGCTCCAGTGACCCGGTGTTTCTTCAGGCCGGCGAATCCATTCAGTCCTAGTCCTATTTCTTATATATAGCTTCTTATTAATATTCAAACCGTGAGGCCAATACTTACATGGAAACCGTGTGCTATATGCTATAGTCCCTTTAGCTCTGTTGTTAATCTGGAACTGTTTGCTTTACTTGTGCAGTAGTGTATAAATCGATGGCTCTGTTAGATTACAATGTTCGATTTCTTTAGAAGCCAGCAATACATTGACTATTTTCTTCTCCAGGTAGCTCCATGGGGTTTCCGCAAGCTCTTGAACTGGATCAAGGACCGCTTCAACAACCCCAAGGTGATGGTCACCGAGAACGGCTTCTCGGACTTCGGAGACCTGGAGGACCTGAGAAGGACGTCCTACCACCAGCACTACATCCATGCCATGCTGCAGGCCATCAACCTCGATGGCTGCAACGTTATGGCCTACTCGCCCTGGAGTCTCATGGACAACTTCGAGTGGGAAAGAGGATACTCGTGAGTAAAGCTTACGTTTTTTTAATAATATAGCACCAAAGTATTTTTTGATCACCAAATTACAGTACTGTTCAGTAACATTATTATTATTCGGGTAACACTGAAAGGATTAAGGAAGCATCAGAACTTAACACATTTACTTTGAAGGTAGCGACAGCTCACATCAGAAAGATACTTATAACACAAAAGCGCTCGCCACAATCCCTTAGAGACCCGCCACACATGAAAAGTTGATGTGCTGTGATCGCGGTTTGAATCTTCGCTAATCGGCGTTATTTTTCGTATTCGCTATGGTCGCGATATCAGAAAAGTTATGAAAATTACCCCCTCTACTGTTTACGGCGAAGGGGGATGGCATAACTTTTCTGATATCGCGATCGTAGCGGTCACGAAAAATAACGCCGATTAGCGAAGATTCAAACCACGCTTATAACACATGATATTTTTACGTCTGGTAGGTCTCATGGGATTGTATAGCGAGCGCTATTGTGTTATAAATATCTTTTTGATGTAAGCTGCGAGTCTGTCGCTACCTTGATGGTCTTCAAAATTTTCTCAAGAACTAACGAATATACCACTATCGGAATCATTGATACAATGTTAGCAAGTTGGTTGAGGTTTCTATTGTTCGTGATTCCCATATAAGCCCATAAATTTACTAAACTATGTTCTTATTAAAAAAGAGTAGAATGTTGAACACTTATATTACGAGATACAGCATTGACGTATTATCTATAAATATTTTTTGATTGATGCGTGCGTTTTGCAATCAATTAGCATCGTTTTTATTTAAATTAAACAGAAAATGCTAATATCGGTTTTCAAATCAATTCTAGTAATAATAAAAAAATCAGTTACTTGCATTTATTCGGATTTTTTTTTAAAAAACGTTTTTGTATTGAGCAGGTAGATATTCTTAAATGATAACTCCATATCAATGAAAACAAATTATGTTTACCAAACTTATAGTGGGAACAGTCAATTATTCATTCAATATTTTTAAATAATATTGTGTAAGTTAGGTAGGTACACGTACGTCAAAGGATGAGATAAGGTGTTTATTTATTTATGGATGATCTTTGACTTAAGTATTATTAAGTGATCGAGCTAATCATTAGCTGTATAAATACATAATAATGACAAACACAATGTTACTTTAAACATCCACAATGTTACCGGAAAAATTGTGTGTGTCATTATTATAAGACATTGGAAATAATTAGTAGGTGGACCTAATTCTTAATTATTCTAGTATCAAATATCTTTGCAAGGGGTAGACAACACTGACCGGTCAGTGGTTGAGTGGGCACCGCGTTTGGGTCCCACCCAGGCGTTCCGTGTTCGATTCCTCGGCTGGCTAAGTCCTCCATCACAACACAAGCAACATCTTCCGCTTAGTGTGGTGGTAGTAGGAGATTTTTAAATGTTGTTGGGTTATCCGTAACCCGGGAATGTTTGTCTTTCTTTAAAAAAAAAAAAAAAAAAAAAAAAAAAAAAAAAAAAAAAAAAAAAAAAAAAAAAAAAAAAAAAAAAAAAAAAAAAAAAAAAAAAAAAAAAAAAACTATTCATTGCCACAAGCTAAGATCGAATAAGTTTTCTTTACCACACATCCCCTTTACTTCCTAATTATCCTCCTCTATCCT
Source organism: Limnephilus auricula (assembly GCA_951813805.1). NCBI lineage: Eukaryota > Metazoa > Arthropoda > Insecta > Trichoptera > Limnephilidae > Limnephilus > Limnephilus auricula. The sequence continues at coordinate 12,977,872 of OX638390.1, read as the reverse complement.
CCCCACTTCACAATGGTCCCTAAAGCGGGCGACAAACGCGAAGTTCACATCAAAAAGATACTGCGTTATAAGTATCTTTTCTACCGACACACTACGTTATAAAATATTCCACCCTACGGCAGGAGAAGGGGTCAGTTGAAATCGGAAGCGGTCGAGAGAATATCATTTCTTTGTACTGGATATGTTAACTTGACAGCTCCGTGCATGCTCCGTGTATTAAAAATGACCCCCTCTCCTGTTTACGGTAGAGAGGGGGTCGCATAACTTTTCTGATATCGCCACTGTAGCGAATACGAAAAATAATTCCGATTAGCGAAGATTCAAACCGCGATCACAGCGCATCATCTTTTTACGTCTGGCGGGTCTCATGGGATTGTATGGCGAGCGCTATTGTGTTATGTTATAAATAACTTTTTGATGTGAGCTGCGAGTATGTCGCTACCTTAAAACTGGGTGAGCTATCAGCTTTGTTTTTAAGCACGTGCTTAGGTCAGAAAAGGGACCCTTCCCTCGGGTCACCACAGAAATTTTCCATTGTTTGATTGACCATAGTTGGTAAACTGTAAATGGTTCACTAAAGGGGCTCCTAAGTTAAATAAAAAAGCACGTACGAAATAATAAATGCTTTGCTATTATAAAAGAACTCAACGTGAAAGCTTACGAAAATAAACATGTCATTTCTAAGATGTGTTGAATTTTGACTGATATATATATTGTAGGGACACGAAAATCTTAGTGCTTATAAATGTATTAAACCGGCTCTGGTTGCAATAGTTACAGATTCTTGTATAATTAGTTATTATCACACAATAAACTCAATAGTCGCGATAAAATCATAATATAATACACTAGGAATAAGATTTAAAAACGGTTGTATTGGAGTAGCTCTTATGATAGTTAAGTGCCATACATTACATATCATGATTTACCGAGATAAGTCAACGATTAATACTATTTTAATAGCGGACATTTATTGATGCGTTATAATAATTTTCCTCGAGAGTATCGAATTGTATTGCATTTTATAACATTATATCATTCTTAAGTATTTATTAGCACATCTGCGATGTAGGTAATGAAATTTCTTTTAATTATGAAATACGTCGTAGAGTACCTAATACACCCTACCTCTGTCCTACTTAACTGTTCACTTATGTTACATTGTCTAGCCGGCTTATCGTGAGTGTTACTTTCTTTGTATTTGGATTACTTAAACAGCAGGTAGTCTGCAAACATCAAATCTTAATTAGAAGCAGAAAACTTGGAGAGTTCAGATTTCGCACAATTTTTTTCTTTGGTATTTGTAAATGTTTGACTATGAAGAAAATTTCGGATAAATTCGGATTGAATTCCGGCGAAACCGGGTACGAAATACTAGTAAAACGTCATTCTAAATGCGATAGTGAGTAATCGATCACTACAACCTGTTGCGGTAACCATGACGGAGCTGTAAAGACTGCCAAAATTGTTTATATGATTTGAAATAATAAACATGTAGTGTAGGCGTAGACATCAATTTTAAAATACACTATCAACTTTAACACAATGCAAACTCAAATAATAATTTTGAAAGTTTAAATAATTTATCATTTTCCTCTTCATTTTTGACGGTAAAAAATATCCTTTTATTATCACAGTTACCAGCCTAGATGGATCGAACGACATTGCGCGATCGCGCGAATTCCAAACCGGCATATTATTTTCCATAAAAGAAATACTTTAATATTGACCCAGATGTTTTGTTACTCTTGTAGAAATTAAACATTTTATAGACATATATATATATATTATATATCCAGTCGTGCAAATGTTTGTTCAATAATATCATTTCAATATATTGCTAAAATGGCGTATTAAAAAAAGTACTGAATTATTTATCATAAATCATAACTGTAAAATGCTTTTAATCAATTTGAACAGCATTTGATAGTTATAATTTTTGTGCTACAGTTCATAACCAGTTCACTGATTTGTGTACACAAGTATGACGGATGCTTTAGCCGAGGCAAATGGAGGGAGTTATTATGTGTTGTTTATTTATTTTTTGTTCATACTTAGGTAGGGCGAATAGGTCAACAATCACAAAAAAGATAAACTTTTTCCATTTTCCGGTGTGTTACGCGATATCATTGTTGATTGTTATTGAACAGAATACTATCTACTGCAAACAAAATGTCACATTTGCACTGGAAGGAAAGGACCGAGTATCCAAAACAAAATAAATTCACTTCAAATATAGAACTTTATTGAAAAAAAAATCACATCCTGTTTCTCATGAAAGAATTGTCAAATTTCCTCCACTTTAATATCAAATATCAACCAATATATTCGAGATATTTCAATAAATATTATATAAGTACAATTAGTTAGTTTTTATATTGCCTACCATTTTTATCACACTTTATTTAAGACACTTCAATTTATAATCGTTATAGTTTGTTTTACCACATTAACCGAAGAGCGAGGTATCTCGTCTGCTCATCTCGCTACATTAGTCGTATCTTTGGTGATATATTATTTTATCTGTTTCTCTGGAATGTATTTCGGCGTGAGCACAATAACAAGTAATTTTATTGTTAAAACTAAATACAATTTGACAGTTTCAGACAAAACCATCTGCATTTTCGGATCTGTCGATAGAATATTGAATTTCACACAAAAAATAAGAAAATAAATGAGCTTTATTTTTGTCATCGTTTTAAACTTAATTTTCGAGCTTACTATTCGAGGTCATAAAATTACCAATTCGAAGATGTCAACATTCACAACATATTTTCATAATTTAATTTTTCGCTGTACTAGTAAAAAGTTTGATTGTCTGTTAGCACACGTGGTTTATTCTATAGTTACGTATGTTTGATTCCAGCGAACGTTTCGGCTTGTTCCACGTGGACTACACGAGCCCCAACAGGACCCGCACGGCCAAGCGCTCTGCCCGCGTCTACCGCAACATCGTGAGGGACAGGAAGCTGCCGGTAGACTTCGACCCCACTGACTTCGCCGTGTTTAGTGCTGCCGGAGACTTGGCCTCCAGCCGGCTGCTGCTGCTCGCGGGTGGCCTTCTACTCCTCACCGCGAAATTCCTCAACCACCTTGAGATAGTCTTCTAGTAGCTTTAGCGAATATGTTTCATTGTTGCTTTGTATTAGACAATTCAGTATTTATTTTCAATATAAATTATTATTATTATTAGGAAGAAAATTTTATGCGGCAGAGGCGCTTTTCACGTGTTAAGCGATTGAACGAGGTCGCCATCCCTGAGGTAAATTTAGACTTTCGCTGTCTCGGTAGCGTTCAAGTGAACTTCTTCTGGATTCTGTGAGGCGTCGCTTGGCCTGCGGGGCGCATCGAGACTCTCGTTGAACCGGAGATGATGCTGAATGTCCACAAACGACCGGCCTTTCGTCTCGGGTAGGTTTATGAATATGTATATTAACCCTATCGTCGAACACACACTAAAACTCCAGAAGGCCGTGTACGTCCCTAATTCATCCGCTATTACTTGGTATAGCTTCGTCACTGTGAACGTTGAAAACCCAACGAAGAGTTGAAGCACACTCGTAGCGTAGGATTTGACGTTCGTGGGGAACATTTCGGAGGTAACCGCCATGGGAACGGTAGACAGGCCTATTGTATAAGCGATAATATAAATAACAATGGCAAAAATTGGCAACAAGCCAACACTTTCCATGTTAACTTGTTTATAGTCTTTGAAAAAGAAGTAAGCCCCGATGATGGTGTTCATGACACAAACACCCAAGGAAGACATGAGCAGCAGGGGCCTCCTGCCAAGCCTGTCGACAAGGAAGAAGGAGGAGCCTGCAACAAAGAGTTGCACGCAGCCCAGGATGATGGAAGCGTCACTGGCGTCCACCTTGCCTTCCGCTTGCTTGAAGATGGTCTGCGCATAGGAGATCACCGCAGCGCTCCCACACACCTGCTGAGTGGCGAATAGAACCAGCGTTATCTTCAGGGCTTTCCTATTGCCGACATCGCGAAACAGATCAATCCACTTTCCCCGTTCTTTCATATCTTCGCTGACGGTCATTTCGATTTTCTTCATCTCGTGATTTATATGTATTTCATCCGAACTCCGCAATCTCCGCAAAGCGTCTTCGGCTGCAGCTCGTTTATTTTTCTTGACGTAGTAGTACGGCGACTCCGGCAGCCATATGAACGTCAAGAAGAACACCGTCGGTATCACCAAATTGAACCAGGCGAGGTTCTTCATGCTCACGTACGGCCCGATGCAGTACTGCAGGAGAATACCGAGCTGAAAAAGCAAAGAAAAGCAATGTTTAAAATCAGAAATACTTATAAGAGGCTTTAGATTGCTAAAAATTTCATTTTACGGACTTAAAATTTGCTAACTTTGTTCATAACTGTGATGAGGATGGCCAAGGAACCTCTGACCGCATCAGAGGATATCTCTCCGAGATACATGGGGCCGACGGTGTAGATGATCCCGTATCCGATGCCGGCAAGTAGCCTGGAGAAGTACAGCTGGATGACGGAGTCGGCCGTGATGACCAGCACCCAGCTAAGGATGTAAGGGATGGCGGCCAGCAGCATGGTGATCTTGCGGCCCCAGATCTCCGTCAAGTAAGCGGCGGGCAACGCGCTCAGCGTGGAGAACAGGATCATGAGGGAGGCGAGCCAGGAGCCTTGATCGGGGGTGATGGGTATGGGCGAGTCGGGCCCCGACAGCACCGGAAGGGTGGGGGAGGTCCATCCTATGGCCGTACCAGCTGACGCCATTATAAGAGTAGCTGTAACATAACAAAAAAACAACCATCAGTATTTCGAAGAAAAATCATCCCATAATAAACAAAAAGGTTTTTTTTTACAATAATAATATATATTTTCAATTGTCACAATAATAATATGGTCCTGCTGTCATAATTTCTTTAAATTTCATAGAACTTGGTGTGTACGCCCGTCTGTGCGCGTGAGTGCCACCAAGTTGGTAGAATGCATTGTCATCTGTCGGAGTCTACATGCCGAGTTTCAGTTCGATCAGATGTCAGAAAGTGAGTTAATTTTCACTCCCAACATTTGCATTCATTCATTCCCAAAGGGAATGTATGGAGAGCGATATGCTGAAATAGGCCAAGCCATGAATAGCACAAAAAAATAGCGTGGTCTGACACAGGCAATATGCAAAAAAACAGTTGCCACATCATGTTATGACAATTTGAATATTTGTAATTATTATTTAGAACAGTTGTTCACTACCCAGTTGACGAATGAAATTAGAACAACTCAATGGAAATAAAAAAATAAATTGTTATTAACGTAAAAGTTATTTTTTGTATGTTTGTGACTAATTTACCCAGCGAGATACGCGTTCATTTCTATGTCACATTGTATAATGGATTTATAAATAAAGTGTACAATAGCTGCGTCATAAAGGCCACCCGCCGAAGTGGAATACTTTTAAACAAACTCTTAATTAATCGCGTGTAAATAAGCATTATACTATAATGTAGATATTATTTTATCCAATCCAGTAAATATATATTCTTATCTGTTTAGTCCACAAATTGTTATGTTTGTAAACAAAAATTACTTAATTGCGTGATTTGTCGGTGAAACTACCTAAATTATTACGATATTTAGATTAAATGTAAATAAATTATGTGATATTATAACTTATAATATACCAAGTAAAAAATGTTAAGTATATCTACTTCTATAAGGAAATTATATTTTCTACGATCCAATAAAATTATTACTACTGTGTATGTAAAATTAAATTGTGTTTCATTTTCCTCCATGAACAAAAATTGCCATTTTAAATTGCATTGCCATTGTTTGTGCAATATTCTATGCAAACATTATGTGCGTGAGGCAACTGAAAAAAAAACAGTTTGCAACTAAACTCTCTATCCTGTATATGTCAATGTGATGGTCCGCACACTACACAACTTCTTAGAAACCCGTTGTCTATGGCAACTCAAGAAGTGACTCGAAACTCGCCATGTTAGTTGCTACGATGACAGCTGATTGTTCTTCGTCTATGGTTAAACAAGTTGAGATAATTATTGAAATCGTAAAATTGAGTAGGAACTTAGGTTGGAAACCATTACAACGAGCCAGTTTTAGTTTGGTTTCAGTTTCTCCAGTGAGCGGATCGCCTTATTACCGACACCACGGAAAACATTCAAATTTTCTAAACTCGGTTTCCGGTAGATGACAATAAGTATTGAAAATTGAAAAAAAATGTCTACATCCGGAAACATACGTCGCTTTTCACGGGAAATGCACAGGATATGTAAATTGTTCATAATGTAATGCACACAGCTTCATTAATGTTTTATTATTGTACCATTCTAAGGTCAGATCGACGTTATAGACACAGATAATTACATGGATCAGAATCATAGTTTATACATGTATCCGGAAAGTAATGGTACAAGCTATTATAGTGTAACTATTTTTAATTTTGGCTTTTGTTTTCCAAAGTCCGAAAATGGATTTTTTCACGTCAAATATTAGCTGTTTAATCTCTTTTAAAATGCGCTGAAGCGTAAACCGGGCACACATATGTTAACAACAGTTCAAAAAATTTAATATGCAGGGTGCTAGGGACGTACTAGTTATATTGTGTATGTTAAATACATAAATGAAGTTGTTAAGCGCCCTCGAGATGATTTTCTCACGAAAATGGCGCTACATAATTTATCCAAACATTATTATTATTATTGTAACCTAAGATTCCTGACATTATTTAGAGTAAAAAATGTAAGAAATTTTTTTGTCTACGGTGACTTTCTTTGATGTCAAGTACGTCCTTAACACCCTGGATATTATTTATCAATTACCTTCTTATACAGGGTGTTACGCTAAATAACGTACGTTACAGTGGAGCTTCGTGACATACAAAAAAGCTCTGTTCACATTGGGAGTAAAAAAGTCAACAGTGACAACAATGTCGACTATTTTTGACTCCAACCGCCACAATACTAAGAGGAAACGCGGTCGCCGAGAAATTTTGAATAATAGATATTTTTCCAAACTGTTGCTGTCACTGTCGCTGTTACCTTCTCGAATACTGAGCGAAAAGGACAACTGCACCTCAGGCTGGTAATGCCTAAATAAAGAGATCAAAATCAAGATTTTGTATTCCCCATTTTTCTCTCCAAATCTGGACCGATTTTTAAGATTTTTTTTACCATCTGTATTACAAGAAAATATTCTATGTCTGTACGTTTTGATTTTATTAAAAATACATTGCCGAGTTTGTTACCTGTTACCCATTGTTGATGGCATTTAAAACAAGCAATTTTAACGATTTAAGTAGTTGTCGACTATTATATTTAAAAAAATTTGCTTTAGTGTCAAAATCCAGAGAGGAAATTGGGGAATACGTTTTTATGGACAAAATGCCGCCCGGTTCCTCACAGGGCATACGGAGGAAGAAATGGAGATAACCGACAAACTCACCCGACACGTGCTTCCCCACACCGGCCGTGGAATATTCCACTGTCTATTCTGGTTCGGGCGCCTTTTGTATTTTTTTTAAACTTTCATCTTCTCCGTGAAGCAAAAAAAAGTTTCGTTTCCTGCACCGCTGTATTAGGTCATTGCAATTCACGGCTTTAATACTAAATATTTATGTAAGGAGGTGTGTCAAGTACTCACTGCTTTATTTAAATACATGATCGGTTGATCACAATAATATATTTTCTAGCATAAAATTATTATTTTCATGATGAATAAACAAGTATTATCACGCGTCAAGAAAATAGTAGATATGTATATGTAACGTAGATTAACATTATAAGTATATTGTTAACACAATTAACTTGTTTGTAATAACAACAGAAATGGAATAATCGTGATAAATAAAATATAGTATGACTTCACAAAGCTCTTTATTTTGCTTCTTGTTTATACGCGGATTATTTACTTTACTTTAGAACAAAGGGCAAATATTTTAATCAATCCTGGGGAAGCGTCGACTCTCCTACCTATAATGAAAATTCCATTACCTAATCAACATCGTCAATGGTATTGATAGATACGGTTGTAGTTAAACGCAATTCTTCAGAACTATTTTTAATTAATTTATTTATCAATGGTGAAACCACAGCTCATTCTAGCCTTGAGTGTACTCGTCAGTTCCGCTAGCCGCAAGTGAAATAAATAAAATAAAATCATGAGTATTTGAGATTAGAAGTACAAAATATGAATTCATTTTAAATTCTACACGTGAAAACCCTTTTTAGATAATAAAAAACACTGCTCTACGCAATAGGCGCACTTAGAGTTCTGCCGCTGAGAGGTATGTTCTAACCTTTCTTTCGCATAATATTATATTGAAAGGTGGGTCAAATTTCATCATTGGAAAGGATAGGAGAGGGCACCCGGAAGGAGACAAACTACTCATAAACGGACCAGACCCTGGACGAACCAAACAGCTAATCACTAGGGACAGAGATCCACCGAGGGAACTGGTAGGACTACCATCAGGACACTGCCATCTCAGGAGATACGCAGTTGTCGGGAGTGGAAAACACTAACATATGCAGGAAATGTGAAGAGGATGAGGAGACTCCAATTCAATTATGGTGCCAATGTCGATGTCTCAGATACCTGGGAAGGCACATTATGGAACCAAGATACTATAGCTACATATCCAATTATAACTCTGTTTAACTTTATCAAAGGAACCTATATCATACTGTTAAAGGAAAGAGTTAAAATAGAATAGACCACAATGGGCCTATGGCCTTAGTGCTTGTGGAAACCATTCCTAAACAGTCTCCGCTTTATGATATTAATAGTAATAAACCATTTTTTCTGTTACATCGTTCAGAGAAGGTGGGATAAGGTACATCGGTCCTTTCAACGGCAGGAGCTCTTCTTAACCGCTTCCTCATTCAATGACGATGCATTTAACAGAAAAGAGACAACCGTAGATAATTTACACAAACTTAGATAAATCATGGAAGTGTGCCGACTGTCGGCGGGCTGCGATCAAACTGCATGGACTACAGTGTTTGATATGTAAATAGGTAGAAACAAAGTCGGGGTGCCGCCGTGCGTCGATTCGATTTGAAGTAATAGAAGATGTAGGTGAATGATTTTGGCGACTTTTTTATGTGTGCAGTTTCATTTTAATAATGGTTCTTGGCCCGTATTTCTTGTTTTTTTTTTTTTTAAATATAATATATTTTTTAATATGTTGTATGAGTACGCCTATAAATAGGTTGTACATTTGTAGCTCGTGGTGGCGTATATTGTTTAACTCCGCTGGCTGCTGGACCTGAAATCCTGCTGTCATGACGACGAGCCAATTGCCACGCAAGGTCAGGCAGAGGTTGCCGAGGCAGATAGCGCCACTGAGCGAGTAAAGTCACTAAAGAGTGAAGAGTGAGTGTTCAGAGAGTGTTTCCAGTAACCAGTAAAGTAAGTGATAAGTTGATAGATAAGTGAGCACATGTAGCTTGCGCGAAGAGGCGGGGTTTGACCCGACCCCACTATATCAGTTAAATCATTAGTACCTACACGTTTCTGTGGTAAATATGTAAATGTGGTAAAACCATGGATGCCCGTGTTAAAAATGCTGAGAATGATATGATGATGTAGACGTAATGGTTCCAAGTCTAATCGGACTATGAGATCACATCATAACTCACATTAACCTAACCTAACCTAACTTAAGGTTAAAAACCCCAATTATTAGTTTTCGACCCTTCGAGACATGATGAATTATCATATGAGGAATTAATATCCGATGAAAAGTTTGTACTCAATATTCATACACTTAAAACGTTTCCACTGAACATTCTGGTCACCAGACGTAATGATTGAGATTAAGAAAGAGATGCTTAGATTTTTTGGGCATTTAGAGCAAATGAACGAAGAAATGATTAGATATAAGTCGAGGACGACCGAGCACAGAGATTAAGTGAATAAAATACTCGAGTCGGGCCATGTCAAGTCAGAATAACAGAAGAGTATGACAACCCCGGCAAAAACCAAAATACGTAATTTTAAACATAAGTACCTACGCTAGTTGTGAATCTCTAACTTTAAGTCACAGGTGTAAATATAAATGTAAGTCACTAGTTAAGTCAGTAGTTATAAGTCTTAGTCGTAAGTCACCAGCTATAAGTCTCAGATGTAAGTAACTAGTTATAATTATAAATCTTAGTTTATTTGTACAGCGCCCTTGAGGTGATTTTTCACGAAAACGGCGCTATATAAATTAGCCATATTATTATTATTATGTACGAGTCGATCTTTGGATGTGAATGAAGCAAATAGTGGATCAAGACAGAGTTGTGTGGCGGGCCATGGTCCTGGCCTACCCTGCGGGGAAACGGCGTGATGGTTGGTTAGTTAGTTGTATTTCTGACAGATGGCTTCTGGATGGAAATGTTTTCATTGTCTCAACGCAGCTACGTTACGTAAGAACCTATCTATAAACGAAAACTGTATACGCCACTGAAGAGTTAAACCTATACCTATAGAGGTGTATTGCAGACGTGTCTCGTGTGTCCAAAGTAAGCTAATTTTTTCCTTATTTCTGGTGAAAATGATCAAAAAAATTTAAATACCAAAATATTTTCGTCTAGGAACCAAAGGTCTTGTTTATTCATTTATTATACGCCATAAGTGGCTTTTCCCTTATATTTTATAAATTATTTGTTAATAAATAATTAATTGTTAATACATACTTAAAAACGAAAATCTAATATAATGAAAAAATGTAACAACAAAAGCTTAAAATAAAATATATAGATAAAAATATGACCAGACTGCCAAGAATCTTCTCATAAATAGATATTTATTTTTAAAAAATGTTGAAAATATATACACACGTCTATCTGTGTCTAAATAAAAAAAAGTATTGGAACCTAAAAAAATTACATTGATTATTTTTAAGATGGACAGTCAGTTTTTGAATTCAGTAATCTATGTAATAGTACTAAATCTGCGCTTTTTTTCTTTCTGAAAGTGTCGATAGGGACAATTTTATCCAGGAGGAAATTATAATCAATGTTTTGTAAAGGAATATGCAATCTATAGTTTATATCTTAGGAACTTACGTTGAATCTTTTAATAACTCAGGTGCGGGGCATACGTCATTCCTATGTCCATCTACGTTAAATTGTCGTGAAAACAAGCTTATGTGCCCAAGCGGTTAAATGTTGTCGGAATGAATATTGAAAAAGTGGGGCCATAGATGCCAACATTGCCCTAGTTGGCAATGTTGGAATCAATCTGACAAGGGTTTTACATAACACGATGAATGTGCCTAAATTATTGAAGTCTTTTGCAGTTCTCAAAACAAAGCCAAAAGTGAATTTCACTTCTCATGTAAATTGGCGACATCAATTTTCTTTTAAATCTGTGTAGTACACACTTCTAGCGGTTTCTAGATTCAGTGGCAGGGGCCAAGTGTACAGGTCAATGTTTTATAGCACATTATCAATATACTGTTTACTTATGGATGCACTATACTCGTAAACGTGTGAGTGTTTCCTATGCGATATCTACGAAATCAACGGATCGTACTGTTCAAAGCAAATCAAATCGTGAGAGTACGCCAAGAGCAGATGATTTCTGTTATGCTTTTAGTGTGTCACTCCGTAAGAAATCTGTATACATGAATTATTATTGTAAAACAGTTAAAAAATAAAGAGCTGTACCGAAATTTGGTGACCGGATAACACCTACTTTGAAAAGCCATTAAAAGTGATGAAAAAAATATATAAAAAATTGGTTAAATTAGGTTAGATAATGGGCTATATTTCATTTTTTTTTTCATAGCTTTTAATGACTTTTCAAAGAGGTGATTTGATGTGATTCTGAGTAATCATGAAACGATATAACACTTTTTGCTTCACAATTCCTACAATTATAATGTCCCGTGATTTTTCGCTGTTCTGCGCTAGTAATTTACTAAAAATAATAAACAATATCAACATTAGAACCTCTTTCCAGAGTAAAATTTAACATTTAACAACATTTAACCTCGTTCAGAATCGTACATTGCTTAAAATGGCTTTAGCTATAATTGATAATCAAATCAGTGCCAAATTTCCTCTTCCCCATTTCCTTCCCCTACCCACTTCCTTAGTCCTCCCACCATAACCAAATTGGGGTTGCCATAGTCCCGCCGGCTCCGACATTTGTAACTCTTCTGCGACATTCAGAGAAAATAAAATAATAAATTGAATGATTTTATAGAATCTCTAACCCGACATGGACTGATTCAAATGCATCAAATTATTCGATTTAATTGTGAGTGATTTTTCTTTGTTCCTTAAAATGAATAAATTTATAATAAAAGCATCTAACAAGAACCCAAAAATAATATGCCATTAAAGTTTTAAAGGAAGTCGTTCCTTTAAAACTGTTTAACCTTTGAATTTGTTCATGCACATTTTATAAATGTCCAATCATTTATTGAATTTAATTTGTGAGAGACTTTCGAACATCAAACTTTCGAGACGATATAAATATTTATTCTCCGCCCGAGGAAAGGCTCACTGCGAAGATGAATCAAGTTTCAGAATGCAAAGAATTTCAGCGCAAGGTCATTCAACCTCCCTTTAGGACAAAAAAGAAAAGGGCGTAATTTATAATACCTTGACGTAAAGGGCATCCACCTTTCGGCCAAGGTATCGTAAACAATCTTTGTCATGTTTACAGTTGCTGTAGAGAGATCTCGTGAGGTGACTGCCAAGATATTAATGGTGACAAATAAATCTTCAAATGAACGAGGTTATATGTGATAAATATAACTTTATCTTATATTACACGTGCACATAAAATAGAGCGAGTGAGTTTCATTGCAGTTTTTACTCACCTCGGAAGACATTGTGAGTAAGTTTAGGGAATAGCCGGGTCGCCGATATTGATGATGAATGATGTTGATGAGGTTACATGGCAATACTAAACATTATTGGCTCTATGTGAATTAGCCAAGTAGATTTTTTATCTTTAACCAGTCGTGTGCCGATCGTTCTCCGGAGATCTTTTTTTTTAAATGATCTTGCCGATGGTGCTCCGGAGACCCGTATTAATACCAATTTTTTTGCGATGCGATTTTATCCTTTATGCTATAAAAACTGTTTAGAGGACAGATTCAGAATCGCATGCGCCAATAAAACTGTCGATTCATCTTTTTATTTTACGAATGTAGCCGGTATGACATCTCACCAAATATGTAAGAATGTAGGTAGTAGGAGATTTTCAAATGTTGTTAAGTAATTCGTAAGCCGGGAAGGTTTGCCTTTTTTTTTTAAAAAAAGTCAAAATACGTTTTCGTAAAACGGCGTTGAAAAAATATGTTAATAACAGTGTTTTCAAAGTGGTATAAAAGTCATAATTTATTTGAAAACACATTTAGATTGATGTTTTTCGGGTGGAGTATGTAAGCAGGTGTATGAAGAAATAATAAAACCAGTTTATATATTCGAATAAATAATTTAATTTTGTCATTTGTCTCCTAAACTGATTTTATTAAAGCAAAAGTTAGCTATTCGTTAGTTAAAGTTAGTTACGATATAAACATGAAATGTAATTTAATATTCAGATATATTATCTAGTATACATAAAATAATTGAAAAAAATCATAGTTTTTCAGGCACTTGAGTGTATGAGATTTATTATTATTACTCGAGATTTTCCGCGGAGAGCCGGCTCCACGGGTTAAAATCATGTACGGCTAAAATCACCTAAAAATACGTACAATGGATAACCGAAGTTCATGCTTCATATTAAAAGATGAAATAATAAATTCATTTTTCTTCCCTTATTTACGAACATGTCAAGCGTTTCCAAGTGACCGCTCCGTATCGCGCGTTGAATAGTTTCTTCCGTGGTTATGCATTCCATCTTCTGGAATGATCTAGATATGTCGGTTTAAGTCTCTACTAGACTATAATTGACATTTTAATATGTTGTTGCACACATTATCTTAAAGTGAACTAAAAATAAAACTGTCCAATCATTGATAACTCGCATATTATAGTTTAAATAATTTGTTTTTCTTTCCAAGGTTTCTCGTCAATTTTGATCATAAGGTACCAATTAAAACTGTTGTTCAGTGACTAAACCGATGATTGAGTTTAAACGCTCATGGATGAAGTTAAGAAACAATTAATAGTAATCATTGTAATCAAGTACTTAGACTAATTAGTGATCAGAGCCAATTTTTATGACATGGTAGAGGTAAGCAGAGAGAACCCCGATGGTCCAGTGGAAAACCCAAAGGGCACCGGAGTCTGCAACGCTTTTAAACGACTTTTCCATGAATGGTTTGTTTCATCATATCACAATTAATTAAAGAGAAAGATTATTCGATAGATTTCTGGTTACGTCCCTAGCGAATAAATATATTAACTATCACACTACGTTCGTCTTGGAATATACCCACTCTAATTAACACATCTTTATTCTCTGTTCACCCAGGTTCAGTGAATTTTGTTCCTTTTGTCAGGTAGCTATATTATGGTAACCGACGAGTTCAACGAAAGCAAATTTATCGACCAACGAGAGGTTAGGTTAGGTTAGGTTATGTTAGGTTAGGTTAGGTTAGGTTGGTTAGTTTAGGTTAGGTTAGGTTAGGTTTTCGAAAAAAGTTCATACAAAATTCGTTTTCGATTAACTCGTTTTCGATGAACTCGCCGTGAACCCTTTATTATACGCCTTATTGCCATGTAGTAGTTATCAGCTTTGGAATCAGTACTCCATTAATTTTGAACTGCTGGCATCGCATCGTTTGAAAATAAAATGTAATTAAATTCTGCTGCATTTCGTCCCCCGTTCAAATAATTTATGTACTTTCATTTTTTATAATGTGGAATGCATAAATTTGGCGACCCTAATCTGGGCGTTGAACCCCTCAGAAAGGGCTTTACGGGTATTATACGTGTACAGTGTAGGTACAGTGCATCTGTAGCTGTCGTAAGAGAGTTGATTAATGAAGGTTGCGTTCGATTATATTCGTGCATAATATTTTACAGCCGTAGCCTTGAGTAGGGTTACACTGTAAGAAAATGCAATAAACCTTTTAAGCTAATCAATTCAAATTTTCTTCCCATAAATTTGGTAACTAAAATATTCACCTGGGGTTTGGTTGTGGAATGTCGTAAAGTTAACTCCCCAATATTTATAAAATTAAAAAAAAAAACAGAAAATCTTTTGTTAAAATTAATTGCAACTGCTTTTTCTATCTGTGAATTTAATACAACTATTTTCCTAACTAACCATCAAGGTAGGCAGAGACTACGGACCGCTAAACAACACGGTCCTGACACATACTCTTTGCCTCATTCATATTAAAAAATCCACTCATAAGTATTCTTCTATTATTCTGACTCTTGCTCCCGACTTATTTTCCTTTTAAAATTTCATCTTAAAATTTTTACATTCAGCTATGAAACTTTGATATTATAATAAATTGTAGGAAATATGTCGTGTTTAACACCATCATATTTGTTGTTCCATATTTGCCAATGATAAATACAACAACAAAAAATCACTCTAATTTTAATTCAAAATGATTTTGCGTCCTATGACGTCATCATAGTTGTAGACAGATTCAGATAACATGAGCAAGCCAAGCCGGACCGTCTAATCTGTTGCTTTATAGTTTTCGAAATGAATTTATTAATTTTATGAATAACAAATGATTACAAATTACAATGAAACTTTAATTTATTCAGAAACAATGCTCGCTGTTTCACATTTTTTATAACATGGTATTTTTCACTGGAATTTCATATCAAGGAAAATGTTAGAATTATTAGTTATTCAAAATAGTACGCGGGTATTGAACCTACGTATTTTATGGTAATTTATAATAATTTTATTATTTATTTGTTATTTTGAAATAACTGGTACAGAAATTAATTCGGGTTAATTTGCTGGGAAAAGCATTCGGATTTCGTGGAAGTAATGATTTACGTTAGGCTATTTCTGGTTGTTTATCGGAAACATTGTATAGTGTGTATGCGTTGATAATACAGTGTATGAACATGCTAGAAGAAATCTGATCAAGTGGAAGATAATTTCTTAAACGAAGCCAATCAATTTATGGCGGGAGGACTCGAGAATAAGTCCAAAAATGAATTATGACCTCGCGTTTCTAGTCTCTAGTTGAAGAAAGTACTAGTATAAGTTATATTTTTACGACTACGCGAAGATTCTACTACTAGTATCCTTAATATTTTTTTAGTTATTTTGTCTTGTTGCGCATCCTCCTTTTTTAGCCAACGTTTCAGACAACGTTACAATGCCCAGCATCAGGGCATCTGATGAGAACATTCGCATAAACTAAGAATAATGACAGGTACCTATTTTTATTTCTATTATTAAAAAAACTCTAGTTGAAAAGATGTTTTAATAAATTTTCACATGTAGCAAACACTTTGTGGGAATACATAATTATAATAATCACAATAATACTCTGATATCTTCATAGATGATTTGGAAAAAATATTTTTAATTCTAACTAACCCCTCTTATAAGATGTGTTTTTGTGGAATCGCTATTTTGACGAAAAAGTGTGTATTTAGAAAGGTACCGAACGTCAACTTAATTCCTTCTTGTTCATCCTAAATTAATTCCATAAAAAAATTCAGTTCAAATTAGAATTGTTTAAATTTCTTAGACCTATCTCTTTCCATTGTTAAAAATAAATTCGATTTCAATATTTATAGAAAACCAACCTTCACAGATACCGTAATTCACAGTACTTCAAACCATCCCATTTCGCATAAACATTCTGCCTTTCATTCTATGGTTCACAGACTTGTCAATTTCTCTATCTAAAGTAAACATTACTGAAGAATTCTCTAAAATCAAATCTATTGCAATTAATCGATAGAATCCTCACATTTTTTTTCATATCTACTAATAAATTCCTAAATAATAATTCACCCGAATAATCAGAGACAATAAAAACCACGGTTGGCGTAGAATTTTATTCATAAGTAATTTTTCATCCTCATGTGTTTCTAAATTCCCTATAGAAATTAAAGCTGCTTTCTATACTAATAACAACCCAGGTAAACTTTTAATAAATTCTAAAGATAAATAAGGCATCTTATAAACTTAAATGTAATGATTGTCCAGCATTTGACATAGGTAAAACGGCTAGAAATGTTTAAACAAAACACTTTAAACACTTGAGATGCCTAAACAGCATAGGTTTTTGAGAATTCGCCACCCACCTAATAGATAAAGATCAGTCATTTAATAAATCTTCCGGGATAGATGTATTACTTAGAAATGGGATAGGTCTAACTAAGCCTTAATAATCTTGAAACCCTTGAAATAAAAAAAGTCATTAAAAATAAATAAAACAAATTTACTTAATAAACAATAATATTTGCCCCATTTTGAAAATATTTCCGTTACCCCCGTTCACTTTCACCCCTAACTCTTAGCCACCTCCCCCATCGCCCCCAACAATGTTCTAATTTTCTTTTAAATACCATGTAGGTATATCTGTATTATTTTTAATATATTTTTATTCACCCCTGAGGAAGGTTCAGGTCGAACCGAAACCGGTTGGATAAAGAAATAATAAAGTGGAATTAAAAGTATTTTTGTGATTATTATGTTTTAATAATGTAATATATCAGAATAATTTTACGAATTGGAGTGATCAACTGCTAACCCTGTACATCTTACAAGTTTAAAGTTCTCAAGACAGTTACATTTTTTAACCATCTCTGGGCTGGTGGACTATGGCATCCCTATTTGAGGTATGTTGTGAGGTTGAAGGTAGCAGGGAAAGAAAGGAGATGGGAAAAGGAAGGTTGTGATGTATCAGATCTGGTCACCAAACAAGGCTAAAGCCATTTCAAGCAATGTTTCAATTCTGAATGGTGGTCACACACCAGGGTGATACTGAATTCTGGAGCAAATATAATACACATTATTTTAAATAAATTAATTGTCAACTAATACGAATTTATCAAATAAAATTTATTTGCTGACGCGGCTATTTGAACCAGTAACCTTCGGATTGGTAGTCGAGAGCCTAACCCCACGTCCACGGAGGAAGTCGACCGAGGCTGTTATTTTGTAAAACATCTCTCGACGATCGTCATACCTTCGTCTTTATATCGGAGCCTCTACAAGACTCGCATAATAAAACATATTTTCAGCTCTTTCCTCAACCCGCCTCACAACGTTACCCATTAGGGAGGCGATATAATAACATTATAGTACCTCCCTAACAAGAGTTCCCAGGCTTTACCGTGTAGCCAGTATGCAGTATATTACCAAAATGTGCCATATAAAAATGCACTTACTTGCATATCCCGTTGAAAGTAGCGTAAAATAAACCGATTTATGATTTTTTTTTATCGCAACCATAAATTATTCAGTTAATGTCACCGAAACATGCTCATATTTGGGGCAAGTTTCGGTATTTTTCTTTTAAAACGATCATAATGTACATACATAATAATATACAGGTAGGTATTCAAGTCCTCGAAAAATGATTAAACCGTTATAAGACGTATTTTTAGAAATGTTTTAATGTTTATAAAACTTTTTAACAGCTATATTAAGATGATAGAATTCGCTTTTCGGCCCATACAAAAAGGACGCCCGGGAAAAAACACTTTTCTACATCGAAAATTGCACAAAATGAATATATTTTTTTTATACTGCCTTTTAGAGGGTGAAAACTATGTCGGTATGTTTTCGAATTTTCGATGCGTTTCGTATTAACGTAAACATTCACTGTCAACATGTACGATTTATCAAAAAATATTATTTAAGGAAAAAGTGCTGCTAACTCAACTCTCATAAAGAATTATAAAATTATAAAAAGCTACCGACGTAGCTTCTTCTTTCTAAAAAATATATATTTTAAAAAATTTCAATTTCGTGAAAGTTTCGGTGTAGAAAAGTGTATTCTCCATAAACCCCTTTTCGAGCGATTTCTGTACGTAAATTTGAGCGTTGTCTCATTCGCACATTTCGCATTTGCATGTATTTTAAGTGTGCGTGAGCTTATTGTGAGCGGGGCAGAATGACAGACGCGGGTGTTCCGCGTGTCGTTCAAAGTCTAGCCTCTTAAGCGGCGTCTCCTCCGACGAAAATGTTTCCACACTTTGTGGATAGTTAAGTCGGGGCCACAATGTTTTTACTTTCCGTGGTCCATGGAAAACAGCAAACGTTGTGGCCCTGCCCATGTTTATGATAATGTTTGAGGTCTCTCTCTGTGGTTTCAATCCTGGGATTGGTTTGCAGCAATTTCCTTTATTTTTTTCTTCCATTCTTCCCTATCTTGTGCGGCTCTTTTGAAGTCTGCATATGATGAGCAGCGCATGTCCACCAGCAGGTCCTCTAGGTACTCTCGGCGTGGGCGTCCCCTAGAGTTTGTCCCCTTGGTCATACCCTCCATTATGGCATGCAAGAGGCCTTCTTGTCGTATTATATGGCCGATCCATCTTGCACGCCTTTCGGAACAAGGTCCTGAGCAGGTGCCTTCCTCCTTCGATTCTTTGGAGAACCTCCTCATTTGTAATGTGGTCTCTCCATGAAATTCCTTAGTTTGAGGTATTGTTTGTGAAATTGGTCGCAAGAGATCGGCTTTAAGCGGCGTCTCCTCAGATGAATATGTGTAGGCATGTTGTGGATGGTTAGGTCCGAGCCGCAATGTTTTTGCTTTCCGTGGCCCATAGAAAACAACAAACGTTGTGGCCCTGCCAGATGTTTATGGTAATGTTTGAGATATTGTTTGTAAAATTGGTCGCAAGAGACCGGCTTAGGTTTGAATAACCATGCATAAGAGTCAAAAGTAGGAAGAGAAAAAGCAAAGATCTTTCGTGTGGACCACTCTGGGCAGATATACGTTCATACGATTATACGTACTAACCGACTAAATACATAGTAACTACAACTATGTAGTTAGTGTTTGAATTGTAGTGTCTTCATCATGAAACCATAGGAAGGCAGAGAAAAGAGTGGAATTTGATAAATAATCAGCAGAAAATTGGTTTGTGCATAGGCATGCAATCTCGTTATAAAATCAAAGTCAAATTTGTGTAGCCTTTTCTGTCAGAACATTGGGATCAATGTGTTTATTTTTTTCAATTTGGGAGGCGGGTATGGACACCAGCGCCTCGGGAACCACTTATTGTCAACACATTCTACCATATGACACCACAAGTGGTTGGGAAGTTTGGCGACATGAGGTGTGTCAAGGTTTTGGCGGCAGATGCGCCTGCCCACCATCTGCGTGGCGGGACGGATCGGAAGAGGCCGATTTGGGGAGATCCTTTCACATAGATTCCTATCCACTTTTATACTATTTTCCTTCCCAGAATTATTCTCCTTCCTTTCCTTAAAAATACCCTCCACACAGCGTCTCTAAATGTGACTTAGGTGCCCCGAGGGAAATTATTTTCCAAATCATATTTTCCTGTGTGAGGTTAATGTAAAAAATATATTTGTGTGCTAGCTAGTAAGATATTTATAAAGAGCAATGTAGTTTTGAAATCGCTCGTACTTAATTATTGTTGAAGCGAAAGAAATGGCGCCGCATTGTTGGTTGAAACTCAGGCTAAACTTCTTGTATGATACAAGAAAACAGTGCCTCCATTACTATAAATAGAAATTCAATGATAATCACAGTAAACAAAACATTGTTTTTATTGTTTTTGTGCTTGGTTTGTTGAACTCTATCTGAGTCAAGGATTACAATTGATATTAAAAATAAATACCAGAACTAGAAAACAAATGCTGTCAAATTTTAAATGTACAAGTAAACAGAAGAGCACGTAACAAATTTACATAGTAATACTTTGCAATGGAATGTGAAATAACACCTATGGGCTTTAGTAAGCCTTTTCGTCGCAAATTTAACAATTTATAAGTGTTATATGTACCTATATGGTGAAGATTTAGGGAATAATAATATTAGTACGATGGATATCATAATTTACATTGGAATTTTTTCATAAATTCGTAATTAATCATAAAATGGAGGTTATTTTGATATCTCTTTTCTCAGGTAGCTTTACAGGACTCTAAAATTTGTATTGTGTTTGTTTGAAAACCGCATGATTTGATTATTATTGACTAAGCATAACGAAGTCCTGTTTAAACTCGACCATTTGACATTTCAACTGTCTGTAGTTTTGTTTATTACTTTTCGGCTTTGTTGGATAGGCACTACCCTTTCCCCGTCTGAATTCGCGTGATTGTATGGTCCGTACTACGATCTGTCAAATAATCGATATTATGGTACTTACCGGCCTGAAAGTTTGATAAAAGAATTGTCATTGAGATGGTGATATTTCTTTGGAAAAATTGTGTAATTCTTTATTTAAAATACAAATATGCCACCTCAAATAATCATAATTTATAATAAATAATGTGATATCACCAAGAAAAATGAGAACAAAATAAACGTGGTCTACCGCAGGCAGACACATTTTTTAATATAATTATTCGGAATTCTGAAATTGGTTGCACATCTTTCAGCCATTTTCATAGTCATGTTCCTAATTTGTACTCAAGATATGAAAAAAAAAATGTAAAAAGTAAATCAAGGTGTGTAATGTCACTTTGAAGCCAAGTGATTCAAAGCATCAGGTTCAATCTTCTAGCAAGCTGAATAATTCCTCCGCCATTACACAAGTAAAAATTTCAGTGACAAGAATTAAAATATTGTCAGTTTATTATTAACATGTTATGGTTTTCATTAGCTTCGTCCAGAAAGAAAGACGAATGCGAAGAAAGAGGTACAGATGTGAGCAAGCATCAAGCAAAAGTCGAACATCATTGCAAAGTTCCGAATATACTATAGCCATAGAATAATCAACCTACAACACATAACAGTCACAATTATTCCCAATTGATTAAAAAAAACACTTATTAAATTATTTAAGTAGGAAAATATCTACATACCGTAAAAATTTACTAATTCGTATGCAACGAATGTGACTTCTATTCTGTTTTCAGTAAATATTGCGAAAATATATATACATAAATATTTTTGGCAGCACAGATCTGTATGTTTCGGAAATAACGTGTTTGTCACAATTTATTGTACTTTTTGTGCGGTGAAATATAAACCACGCGGTTTGCAACGATCTCTGCGTGTTCAGCAGTTGGTAACAAACACTTTCCTGTTATTTATAAGTTTTACCTCTTTTTCGTTATGACATCCCAACGCTATTTCGTAGAAAAACTGACGAGCATAAGGAAGCTTCAAGATCACTAATTAAAATAGACCATATTATTATGAATTGCATTATTTCCAGTTAAGAAAAATCAAAAACAATAAGAGCGTTCTTTTATCATTTTTGGACAAACATTATTTTTTATTATTAATAAAGCTGCTTATTTTAATTTTCGAATGGAATTAACGTTACGAAATTCAAGGCAAGGAGCTAATATTTTAATGTGACCACAATCAGTGGACATTTTTATTATTCTAAGAAACATGATCAAATAACGCAAATATTAACACGATATTACCATGTTGTATGAATTAGCTCATGAATAGATAAAAAATGGATTTATGATGTAATTTTCAAATTTCTTTATGCTTATCATAATTAGATAATTAGTCTCAATCTGTCATAAGACCTGCTGGATGAAGGTCTCTTCAGGCGGTTTTCGCGCTACCCGACTCTTTTTAGTTCTTAATTTTTGCTGAGTTGTTTAGTTTTTTAGACAACTTTTGGAGGCTCCTTTATAACCCTCCTTTCGGATAGTTAAATAATTATATCTTCCACGGATGTGTAGGTATCATTTGAACAGTGACAAATCCATTACTAACTATTGTTTGAAACCACGTATTTTTATTCCTAGTGAAAGATCACCAATCGGACTCGAAAGGTTGTTTGAAATGGCACATGCCGTGTCTAAACACGATTTGAATAGTCAGATACTTCCAAAACTCCCTCTTTCCCATCTCCTTTCCCTCCATTGGGGATGGATATGGGTAATTAAGACTTTTGAGCGGCATTTTGTCGCGCATATTCTCAACATGAGGTTAATACTCATACTGCATTGATGAAGCTCAGGTATAAGCATAACCGATAGACGACAAATTAATATAGCTAAGAAACTAGTTGTTTTATACAAATTGTTTTATTTAATTTAAGATGTTTTCAGTATTATTCTATGGAATGGAAGCCTGGACACTTACTGAAGAACTGGTAAGGCGACTTGAGGCATTCGAGATGTGGATCTACAGAAGAATACTAAAAATAAGCTGGATGGACAGAGTTACGAATGAAAATGTTATGGTTCGAATGAATAAAGAAAAATAAGTTATTAAAACAATAAAAATCCGAAAACTTCAATATCTAGGACACGTGATGAGACATCCGGAGAAGTACGAGATCTTGCATCTCATAATGCAGGGAAAGATTGCCGGAAGACGGGGCCCTGGACGAAGGACATCGTGGCTGAAAAACTTGAGACAGTGGTTTGGCCAGTCTACTGTAGAGCTGTTCCGGGCCGCAGTAAACAAATTCCGCATAGCCAACATGATAGCCAACGTCCGTTGAACGGACAGGGCACGAGAAGAAGAAGGAGAATTTAAGAAGATTGCTTTCAGCAAAAAAACTATTTTAATTTTTGCATATCTATGTCATAATTTAATTTCATTATCCATTCGTTTCATTACCGATCTTTTGGGAAGAGCTCGGAATGCACCATTCATCCCACGTTGCGTTACTTTCACTTGTTGAACCTCATCGGTTCGAAGTGCCTGTGTATTGATTGCATCGACATTATTTTAGTATTGTAATATATGCACTGATCGAAATCTTTTCTTTTCAGACACACCGCACCGGTGCGATGGGTAGCTTTCAAAGACGATACTAAACCTCCCAAAAGAACTTCACCCTAAATTTGCTTCGCGTAAAAATTTATTAAAGACAACTCCGTAATATATTATTTGGATATCTGTTGTTGAAAATGATTTATCAAGTTGATTACGTCTTTTGGGTCGGTAAAATGTTGTCATCTTATTTATTACATTATTATTTATCCTTAATCCTCTTTATGTATATACCTATGAATCAAAATTGGTTCCTTTTAGTTTTTTTAAAGATCAAAGTATCTTTTTTCGCAGAATCACTTTATTAGCAAAGAAAGTCCAATCTTTTCGAAAAATTCTCAGAAGGTTCTTCACGTTTGTTATGGCGACAAAAGTACCTCTTCTCATCCGCCTACACGATACTAACCAGTCTCGAAAGCTAAATATAGCCGCATTATAATATCATTCGAAATATTATTTTCCTTAAATAAATTACCTCATTGACGTTACAACATTCTCGTTTACAGAAAGATTATATTTACAGAAAGATCCGTTGCAGAGATAAAAAGCATGATTCGTAACTTTCCCTCATACAATATGACCAGCTGATAAAATTTGTGTGGTAATGCAATGAATGAGTAATGACTGATTATTTTAAAGATAGGTAAATATTTAACAAACAAAAAATAAATGACATGCTTATAATTGATTAATTATTTTTATAGATTGCACCTGCAGTATGAGGGTTCTTGGTGCAAGCTGAGAGAGAGAGAAGAGATGGAACGAGATAGTTGATAGAAGTGCATGTGGTAAAAAATAATAATTCTGTGAAGATGGGAATAGAGGTGGATAGCGAGACCCACACGAAGGCAGGGAATTGCTGCTGAGGGGGCACTTTGTAAAAAGGATCATTAAAATGAATGGTAAATATGTTGAATACATTGTTGAAGTTTGCTGCCTACTTTGTGTCGATTATCACTATTCCGTTGTAGATTGTACTTTTATCCTCTTTTCTGCAGCGTTCTAATGCAAATTCCGCATGCAAAAAGAGCACGCTTAGTAAGCTGCAAATAGAATCGCAACATAGTATGAAAACGCTATGCACTAAATTGATAGTAAACATATGCGGGTAATAAATAGAAAAAATTGCAGGGCTTTTAAATAGAATCGTCCCACGTGCTTCACCATTACGTCACGTGTTGTGTTGCCAATATGCCACATTTTTTATAGTCGTGTATCAACTTTCGAGTAATCAAGCTCACTTGGGAAATGTCAATTACAATCCTTAACAGTGTCGAGCAATATTATTATTAATGAGGAGGACAATCAGAAAATTTAATAATTAATACGAATAACTCAGCTGATCGTGAGGTTTGATAAAGACACACGTATTATAGAACATTCAGATTTAAAAAAAATAGAAACACCGGAGTCATCTTCAAAATTACCTGCGTCAGGTTTAAAACCCGATTCATTATAAAAGTAATCCATAAGATAAATTATTGCTGATTAAACTCGTGGTTAAATGATAATAATGTAATATTGTTGGTTCATTAATACAATAATCCTACGATCCATATTTAGTGACACTTTTATCACTCGAAGAAAATGTGCGATTGGGTTGCAAAAACGTAGTAATAAAACCATATGGCATAATATCAAATTTAAAAAATAAATATACTGAATTCGAACAACTTGTCCGCAAGATGAAATGAATTATTTATATAACATTTTCTTCTGTTCTTAGAAATGTTTCGGTATCTACATACTACACAAGTTACAGCGAATGACATCATTAATGAATTCGACGAACACATGAAACGAAATGTAAACTATTCTTGAATATGTTTTTCTATAATATTTCGATAAAGAATTTTTTAAATAATTGATTTGAATAATTTTACGCTTTTAACAACCCGACGAAATGATGTCACCTTGAAATATTTATAATATTGTTTCGACTTTCAGTAGACATTACTTGAGCAGATGTTTTCGAGTCAATAAAATATCCTAAGCCACGATTTGTTCACAAATCATTATTTCCAACACACGTAATAAACATGATATTGCTTTATCGGTGAATTATTATCTTCGGTCTATCTGGGCGTGATAAGGATAAGGTGCAGCCAACGGTAAAAAAAGGTTTACGAGGAATTTCGGTAAAGGCAGTAAAACGGCGGCAAAGCGCACTAACCATAACCACACTGACAACCGGATAAAATATTTACAATATTTACCGCGCTAAAGTCCACATTTTCTAACCTAAAAGTTTGAAGTAGTAAATATGTACAAGTACTCACCAGATAGGGCAGCCCGGTACTCCTTCCAATGTGATACTTCCTTTGCAGGCATTTTGAGAACTATTATTGAACTAACTATTTATACTGAAACTATTTTTGAGTAAAATAGTCTCACGCGCGAGATGTGGTCCGCGCCGCTGAGCTGCCTGTTGCCTGTTGCACTGAGCGCAGAGGTTTTAACAATCCGCTGAGGAATGCACTTAGGTAGAATGTTATCTTTTGTTCTTCATCCTTGGGGTTTTTAGTGGTCCTTGCATGTGGCTCACATTTTCTCCCGATATACCGACACGCAAAGCGTTCCGGCAGCGGCTCTTGCTCACGGCTCTAAGCTTTCAGCTCACTAAAGCGACTGACTAGTGACTAGTGACTTGCTCAATGCTCACTGCTGATTGCAGGCGACTGCGGACTTGGCCCGACCAGTAGCTCACTGTGTGAATCCAAAACCACCGGTGGTGAGTGGTGACCACTACTGCTCGATAACTCGCTACTATAGTCCTCACTTTACACTGTCTTACTGTCTTACTGTCACACTCAACACTGTCTACTGTCTACTGTCTACAGGTCTACAAAACAGTTCTACAGCGTGTACTCTCTCTACTTGTGCTGTATGCTGTATGTGCTATGACTGTGATGTCACTCTGCTCTGTTCTGTCATTTAGCGGACCGTGGTGTCGCTAGTCTCTTGCATGGCTTATCGCATGATCGTTTTTAACTGTTTGACCCGAATACATTTTGGCTTCGTTCATTATTAATAACTCATTTACCATAAATGTGGTACCGAATACCGAGCAGTGATGTAATTTATAGTTAGGCAATATCTAAAAACTATAATGAACATGTGTTAATTATTGCCTATCTGAAATATTTCTGTAATATTTTTTGCAAGGTTTTTTATGCGTTAATTGTCGCTGATTTAAATGCAAATTTCAATGTAACCTACATTATTACAATGCGATTAAACAATTTTTTTCTTTATTTCATTCATAAGGTGATCTATTAATTACCATGTTACTTGTTGTAAGATGCCAACAACGTATAAAACGGGGATTAATGAAATAAAAAAAATATGAAGCTGTTTTAAAAGTATATTTCTTCATGAACATATTATGCTTATCCTTATAAGAATATTGTTTTGAGATAAAGTGCGGGATATCACAATACCCTTTCCACCGTTTGATTTAAAATTAAAAAATATATATTGAGGAACAATATTTTTTAAATTAATGGAGTTTTGGTCGTACTTGTACTATGAATCCTCGTAAACATAAATGTTATTCTTCCTTTTACTATCTACCGAAAAATTATTATTTTTAATGTGAATCATAAAAAGTTAATGTTAATGTAAGGCGGTATGTAATTACATAAACACAATTTTATACGAGCTTATATTAATAATGTTGCCGACAACAAAACATCTATCTAGTGTAAAAGTGACCTAAATAGCATCCAAAAAAACTCTTTATATTATTTGGGTTTATATTATTCATCGTATACTCAAAATAGATAAATATTTTGAAAGATGAAAAGGTTGCATGGTTTGATTGGTTTTTCCGCACCTTTACGTCTTGTAAACGGTTGCCCAAGTACGATGTCAGCTAGCAAACACCGCAGTTTAAACCTAAGGATTCTTCTAATCGTTTAATAAGAAAATCGTGGTCAATCGTGTCAAAATCGGCACTCATGTCCAAGACTGAAAAGAGTGCCAGTTTACCATCTAACAATCGATGAAACCCTTTTATCTGGAGTACCCCAGGGTTTCGTTTTGGGCCCACTACTCTTAGAAAAAAATAGAAATAAATTTATAAAAATATTGGCAAAATAAACATAAATATCTATATATATTTAGACATATAAAATGACACATTAGAACGAAATAATATCGTTAATAAATTACTTGTAATGGGCTCTACACACGGTGCTGCGAACAGCCGGCTGTTAGCAGCTGGTTATTGTCTCCTGTCTCCCTTTTCCTCGTGCGAACCCGTAACATTCTGTTTCACGTTGTCTTCTGTCTCTTTTATTAACCGACAAATTCAATATCACCATCTCATTTCCTCGGTTGGTACTAACGGCAGACGGTTTCTTCCAATTTGCAGTCAACGTGAAACAGAGTGTTACGGGTTCGCATGGGAAAAAAAGAGACGGGAGACATTCTCCAACCTTCGATTTTTAGCCAGCTGCCAAAAGCTGCTGTTCGCAGCATGGTGTGTAGATAGTATAACTCCCACACCTTGTCACATTTTGGTATACGCTCTCCAGGCCCCGTAGCATACTTGATCGACAACAATTGATAGGATAACTATCGGTAACTTCTCATCGTCCCCTAGGACAACTGCACATCGCTAACATACAAAAAATAAAGTTGATGTCGAATATGTTAAGGACACTTAGTCATCGTGAACTGTCACTTATTCGTTGGTGATCTGCAATCATGCTAGGGAACGATGAGAAGTTACCGAAAGTTTTCCTATCAATCGTTATCGATCGAGTGTGCTAGGGGGTCAGGATAATTTATTTACTTTAGGATGTTTGCATTTAAGACAGTTTTACACTTGTTAGACGCTAATTATGCAGCGATTCTTTAATACATATGGTCATAATTTATGAATTTTTTACTATTCTGTTACATCTAGGCAAATTAATTGCTAATATCACACTGTTTTACACAGCTACGAAATATTTTAGAACTTATTTTTTAATAATGTCAGCTGATATGGCACACCCGTTTATATCTCCTTCCCTACGGCATCTTAGCATAATTTTCATACACGATAGCACGTTTTAACTTATTACGATAAGACTATATTATTATTACCTACCGATAGCATTAAATGTTATTTAACTGATTCGTTTATAAAACGGATTGATTACGAGTTAAATATATCTCGAATAAAGTTCACATTTTTAATCTTATTCCTATGAGGTATCACGCGGTTTATCAATGGAACTTATTGATATAAAAGCCTATTCGCTATCACTAGGGAAATCTCTTTTGACACCATTGATGCTATCTTGTATGTCCGAGAATGATTTCCCCTTTGTCTCGGGTAGTTTCCAGAGAATGTACGCGAAACCGGCCACTGAGAAGCAGGCGAAGGACCAGAAGATGACGTGCGTGCCGTAAGCATCCGCGATCACTTGGTACAGCTTGGTCACCGTGAACGTCAGGAGCGCTAGGGACATCTGGATAGTGCTCGACGCGTGGAACTTCACGTTCGCGGGAAACATTTCCGACACGATCGCGAACGGCACTGAGGCCAGACCCACGTTGTAGCAGACGACGAAAACTAAGATGGCTACCGTTGGCAGCCAACCAATATTCGCCACACTGTCAGGATCGGTCGTTTTGAAGTAAAAATAGGTGCCGATTATCACGTTGGTCACGGTGACGCCAAGCGAGGACGTTAATAGCAATGGCTTCCTTCCAACTTTGTCCACCAGGAAGAAGACGGCAAAGGACACGGTGAGCTGTACCACCCCCAGGATGATGGAGGACTCGCTGGAGTCGATGCTGCCCCCGGCCTCCATGAAGATCTGCTGGGCGTATGCCGTCACGGCCGCGCTACCGCAGAACTGCTGGGTGGCGAATACCACCAAGATGACAAACAAAGCGTTCCTGTTTCCTCGGTTATATATCAAATCCGTCCATTTGCCTAAGTTCATAGTTTGCTTGGTTATCAATTGTTCTATGTTGTTCATTTCTTGCTTGACGTCTTCCTTCATCAGCAGGGTTTGTAGGATTTTCTCAGCCTTTGGGCCATCTCCGCGCTTGATGAAGTAATGCGGGGAGTCGGGCTGCCAGAAGAAGGTGGCGGCGAACAGAAGGGGGATGACGAGATTGATCCCGGCGAGGACTTTGAAGGACACGTACGGTCCAATGGAATATTGGGACAATATTCCGGCCTATAAATATAAATTAGACAAAATGAAATGAAGATATTATGTACATTTATAATAGTATCCTGCGCATGGACATTAAATAGGTGCTTATTAGAATATTATATTCAATCTTAAAATAATTATTGTATTACCCGTATTTTATATAGGATGGCGGCATAATCGTTATTAATCATTACTGGTACGGGATTGGTTTATTTATGACTGGTACACAGAGAAAAATGTTATTTTAAAATACGATCATTTTATTCGGAAAAACGGTTAAAAACAGGACTGAAGTTCTTACGAACAAATTAACAGGGTTTCAATGTTTATTGACGGGAAAATGTAAGAATAATTTGTTGGTGTACGTACAAAATTACGCATACCAACAAATTATTCTTACGTGTTCCCGCCAATAAACATTGAAACCCTGTTAATTTGTTCGTAAGAACTTCAGTCCCGTTTTTAACCGTTTTTACGAATAAAATGATCGTATTTTAGAATAACATTTTTCTACGTGTACCAACGTACCAACGCTTGTAGTGGGCACACGTACGTAGGTACAGAGTCCTTAAGATATAATATCAATTATTATTATTACTAATGGCGCTATAAGATAATAAATTATTACTTATTAGCTTATTACATTACTAATATGTTTTAATACCTATTGTGATCTTTAATCGGTTCGGAAAAAAAAGTACCTACCTGCCTATCTAATCTTTGCAATTATGTTTAAAATCATAATGGAAATTAAAATATTAGAATACCTCCATACACAATAGGTACGTAACCATATTTATTACGTTCTAAAATAATCACCACTTCTCAAATACACTTGCAGTTCGTTACCCGTGATGTCTTTAAGTACTTAATACCTAGGTAAGATACCTATTCGTGTTTAAGTTCGTGTCACTACGAGTATGTAAATGCAGTTTATTTTATTCGAAAAGCAATAACAACATTGCACAAACAACTTAGCAACAACAACATTTGTGATGTAAATATAGTACCTTTGCTTATCATAGCACATGTGCAAAAAATCTCATGCATAATCTACCTGAGCATCTCCAATAGATCACGAAAGTGGAAGGTTACACACAACAACTTTACTAATCACAAGAATGTAAGTAACTTCAATACGCTTAGAATAAATTATTAATCAACCGCGTTCTAATTACCCTGTTCAATTAAATTGGCAATCATGTCACTGAATAATCCGAGGCAAGGTTAAAACTATTAATGGATAATCTGATCAAAATATAGAATTGTAGGTTTATTACCTTGTTCATGAGGGTTATCATGCACGCTAGGGACCCTCTAATTTTATCCGACGCAATTTCCCCAAGGTACATAGGCGATACAGTGTACACTATCCCGTGGCCTAGTCCAGAAATGGCCCTGGATATGTAGAGTTCTTCTTTCGTAGAAGCGCAGATGATCATTAAAGCGCAGATGATCATTATCCATCCGACAGCGTAGGGGACAGTCGCCGAGAGGAGGGTGCGCTTTCTGCCGATCCGGTCCGACACATAGGCCGCTGGAAGGACGCTGACGATGGAGACGAGGATCATTATGGAGGCTATCCAGGAGCCATCGTCCGCTGTGATGGGGATGTGCGAGTCGGGGGCTAACAGCTTTGGAAGGGTTGGGGAGGTCCATCCCTGGACCATACCGGCAGTCATTGTTATGAGAGTGCCTGAAAGTAAGTATATTCTCAGTAAAACTGCTTTTAGTGACAAGTAAACTCGAGAAAGCAAGATAAATGATTCTTTATTTATTTCCTTTACCTCAGCGCCGAGACTGTTTTAGGTAAATACACAGTTGAAGAAGAAGATAACAATAATAATCTAATTTTTTTAAGTATGAAAATGAACAAAAAAAAAATAAAAAAAGATAATGGTCGCAACTGGGACTCGAACCCAGAACCTTACGTCTTACCGGGACATACACCTCTACCAATTGGGCCACTGCGATCTGTTATGAGACTCGTAATTGTCAACTTCATATTTCAAATTTCAGAATTAACAATATTATCTTCGACTAATGTTTTTTTCCATATTAAATATGACAGTCTCATAACAGATCGCAGTGGCCCAATTGGTAGAGGCGTATGTCCAGTAAGACGTAAGGTTCTGGGTTCGAGTCCCAGTTGCGACCATTATCTCTCATGATATATTACATTGATGGGAATAACTTTCAAAAGTTAGAAAGAGAGTTCTTCTTAAAAAAATATACATAGTTACCTAACCGCCCCACTTTCAAGCTCAGATTTTGGAAATTACACATCGTTTCAACATAATTACTTAAAAAATTGTGAATGCCGCACATGAGACACCAACTAATGAGCTCACATCCGTCTTGAGCAAGTGAGGCTTTGGTATCCTGAAGGAATTAGGGTGGGAAAGAGGTGGAGGGGATGAAGGTGGGGAAGTGCTTGGCTATTCAGATCTGGTCAACCATCACGGCTAAAGCCATTTCAAGCAACATTACAAATTCTGAATGGTGGTCTTACATCAGGGCGGTATTGGGGGTATCTTCTGTTCTCACAAAAAACAACTATTTACATGCACAAAATAGGTGTTTAGGTTATTAGTTTGGGTTATTTGATAAATTTGGGGAATGGGGTGAATTAGATCGAAACGAAACCTTTCGCAAACGTAACTCCATAAAAAAAACTAAATGTCGGCAAAATAACGTTTTATAAGGGAAATTTTGAATTTTGAGTGAATAAAATTGAAATTTTAATGCAACTTTTACTATCTCTCCCGACCGTGCAAGAGTCCTTGTGCCTAAAAATAAAGAATAAAGTCGACAAGTTAACAATTATTATAAGCAATAAGTATCAGCCTGAAACAGTCATCCACATTAAAAAATCTTCCAGAAAAGATACATGTCGCCGATGGGACTCGAATCCGTGTCCTTCTGATGTGCGGTCAGGTGCTCTGATCTCTGATCCATTGTGCTACGGCGGGTTACCTCTTACCCGCCAAATGATTCAATATATACTAGTGTTTATTTAACAACTCCGTCCGTGTTCGAGTGGTAGAACACTTGACTCCCAATCGGAAGGTTGCGGGTTCAAACCCGGCGTGTGCAAATAAATTTTATTTGATTAATTTGTGTTATTTCACAATCAACTAATAAAAATAATATATACTATATTTGCGGCACGTTCCAGAGTGGAAGATACTCTCAGTATCGCCCTGGTGTAAGACCACCATTCAGAATTGAAACGTTGCTTAATAATGGCTCAAGCCGTGTTTAGTGACTAGATCTGAATAGCCAGGTACATTCCCACCTTCCTCTTCCCCATCTCCTTCCCTTCCCCACTTACCTTCAGAGTCACAACATACTCCGATTGGGGATGCCATAGTCTAACTGGCTCCAGAAGAGGGCAGTTGGGACTTTTGTGAGTTTTCTCTATAAAA
This sequence comes from Limnephilus auricula, assembly GCA_951813805.1. Classification (NCBI taxonomy): domain Eukaryota; kingdom Metazoa; phylum Arthropoda; class Insecta; order Trichoptera; family Limnephilidae; genus Limnephilus; species Limnephilus auricula. Next base: position 12,944,495 of record OX638390.1, on the reverse strand, counting down.
AAAAAAACAACTACCGCTTATTACATTTCGAGGTTCGAGTCCCGTCGGCGGCATGTATCTTTTCTCTCTGTAAGATTTTTCAATGTGCACGGAGAAAAATGTTATTCTAAAATACGATCATTTTATTCGTAAAGCGGTTAAAAACGGGACTGAAGTTCTTACGAACAAATTAACAGGGTTTTTTTTTTTTTTTTTTTTTTTTTTATATTAACTCCACACAGGAGGCCCTGAGGAAAATAATTTCCCTCAGGGCCTATGTCATCTTTGAAGATGCTGTGAGGAGGGTCTTTTTGAGGAGAGGAAGGAGTGAACGTGGGTCTTGAAGAGACCCATGTTATAGGAAGGAGGAAACACAGAGGCCGGCAAATCGTTCCACAGCCGAGCTGTTGAACACAAAAACGAGTCGTAGAAGCGTCCCGTTCTCATGTGACAAATGTCAACTGTGTACATATGTTGGGCGCGCGTTTGGCGTGTTTCCCGACTATGCACCGGTGCCGAGGGGATCAATGACGCTAGCTCCTCGGAGCATCTTCCATTGAAATACCGGTAGAACAAGGATAGCATTCCCACCCGACGCCTGTGCTCTAAAGATTGCAATCCGTTTGTTAAGACAGGAGAATCTATCAAGCGGACCGTTTAAATGTTTATTGGCGGGAACATGTAAGAATATTATTTTGGTGTACGTAAATTCGTACGTATACCAACCAATTATTCTTACATTTTCCCGTCAATAAACATTGAAACACTGTTAATTTGTTCGTAAGAACTTCAGTCCTGTTTTTAACCGTTTTTCCGAATAAAATGATCGTATTTTAAAATAACATTTTTCTCTGTGTACCAGTCATAAATAAACCAATCCCATTGAAACCCTGTTAATTTGTTCGTAAGAACTTCAGTCCCGTTTTTAACCGTTTTTACGAATAAAATGATCGTATTTCTGAATAACATTTTTCTCCGTGTGGATGAGTTTTTCAGGCGGATAATTATTGCTTGTAATAATTGTTACCCTTTGTGCTATGCATAAAAATCTTGTCTCAAACACCAGTTTATCAATTAAAAATAATCTATAAAGTCGATAGAATTTGAAAAGAATAGTCATTTACGGAGAATATATGGTTTTGTCATTCATTTATGGAGTTTTTTTAGGGGTTGTACAACTTTACTACAGCCTTATGGACTGCACTCCTAATTAAACACGATAAAGCTTATTCCCGTTACCGGATAACCACTTTATAAGCTTCCGTTACTTTTTTTATTTTATTTATTCATTTAATATTTGTATGTTTTTTACAATAAATGTACAAATTTTAAATAATTTATATAATTGCCTTCCATTTAAATATATTTTCGGGGTACATTGATCAAAGTTATGAAAACAGTTTGTCTGGGATAATGTTAACAGCGCTTCAGAGTAAACATGTCACTGCATTGAGCTTAAAGGTTGAATACATGAGTTTTTCGCACCTAGAGTCCTTGAGAAATAGCATATTTTTGGTTCGCAGGCAGAATTTACCGTCGTGCTATACAATGTCGTCTACACATGAAAACTCGGAAAATGAGAGACATAAAAAAAAATAGCTAATTGGACAGCTTACGCAAACTTTATCTCGATCAAGATTACCGTATGTTAAAGAAGTTATGATTTTTTTTAAGACATCAAACTATAGAGAGGAAAAAGAACAACCATTCTGCAACTTCTATTCGTCGGATGTTCTGCATATATGGCTAAATGCACGTATTCCTGGCCGAATTAAGAAACATGACGTAGTAAATTAACTACAATCATATTTTACTAGCAGTTAAAAATCCTTCCGTTCAGAAGCTCTGCGGGTTTTTTCTGCTGGCAATGCGAGCGGTGAGCTATAATCAGTAGCTTTGTAAAAAAACTTCACGAACAAAGATGGTTTTGCATAAGGGGCGGCGTCAGAGATGTACTCGAAGTCAGTTTCTTAAATTTTAATCGTATAGTCGCTAGCGTAATAATAGTAAGATTGAGTGGCAAAAGTTAAAGAAAGTAAAGCAGAACTGTTACGAAAAATAAGGAAGAAAAGTTTTAAATGTGTTTTTGCTATTGCTTATGCTAATGCACTGGAAATGATTACTATCGAGAAAGACAGACTGCTTCTACTCACCCAGGGGGACGATCGGGTTAGATAGAAACATCATATGAAATTACACATAATGGCTAAGTTAGAAAGTCGAAAATACGAGAATAAGAAAAAGCAAAACATCTGACTGAAAAATTTTCAAAGATTTAAAAAAAAACTTTGGCCACAAATTAGACAATATAATTTTAAGACAGTGAATTCTGACCCAGATACATCAACGTGTGTTGAAGTTGTAACCTTTTCAATGAATCACTTTGCTACACATCAGCGCATTCGTACATCAAAATGATAAATCAATCACTTGCAAAAGCTGCTACCAAAAATGGGACATCTTTGGTATCTGTCTGAAGAGCTTGTAGAAAGTAGCTTTAGCATTCTTCGATGATGAAGTTAGCTTGGAAATTAAACATAGGACCAGCCCTCGAAAGACATGATTTGGAAGATTCTCCAATGCGAACACCCTTGACAATGCTCTCATTCTGGTTAAAAAAACTTTCAAGTTAATACAAATAAAACGTTGAATTTTTTCAACACGAATTGATTTTTTAGCACAGTCGATCGATAAGACTTGATAACTTGAACTTGGTAACTTCTCATCGTTCCCTAACATGAGTGCAGATCGCCAACGAATAATTAGCAGTTCACAATTACTAAGTGTCCTTAATATATTCGATGTCAACTGTTGTTTGTACGTTAGCGCTGCAGTTGTCCCAGGGTATGATGAGAAGTTACCGAAAGTCATCCTATCAATCCTTATGGATCGCCTGTGCTAGGGTGCATGGAAGGGTGATTATGACTACAATAAAGCTAAGACTGTTGTAAATTCTATGAAAGTTAATAATGACAGATAAGAGAGAGAGAGAGAGAAGTAGCGTTTATGGAAAAGTAGAATGGTCTTCACACCACTGATGAAGAGCAGAAGCAAACTTTAATCTTGCGGTTACAGATTTTCGACGAAAATTTCCGTACTCAAAGATGTCCACGTTGCCGTCATCTTGAAAATTTTTGTTTAATGATTTCATCGATTTCAATTTTGAATTCAACTACATTTAGTAAAATTTTCTTACAAAAAATACTCAGTTTAAATACCAACTTCCTATATTTTTTGGTTAACATATTCACTTTCACAACCGGGGTAACAACCCCTAAAACACATCATAAAAATTTGAATTTTTTTTTTTTAAAGTTTATAGACGTATGTAAACATATGAAAGGGTACCCCATAGAGAAAAAACACGAACATTTTTAAAGCACCCTAATATATATGTTAATAATCGGGTAAAGAAATTAGGTCAATAAATTCTTTGTTAGAAAATGCCCGTTTGCTTCCCGAACAGTACGCCAAATAAAAACAGTAAAAATCGATTCTCCCCGCCAATGGCTTATAATGGAAAATATTTGCAGTAAACCTTATAATTCTTATGTTTGTGTAAAAAGGAATACAGAACCAATGCGTGATCCTGGGGGCATAGTCTCTATCTCTCACAACGTCCGTACCTGCGTTACGAATCCTTATTAACCTTCCCCTTACTGTGCTAAAAACTTCCTCGCTCTCCGGTGCTGTACACTCAGTAAATATTTATATGTTGTATTTATTTAATCCAATACATAAATGTATTGTGGAGGAATACCCAAAATATTAACTCTATGTTTAGTATATTTACAAAGATATTTCAGTAAATACAAACTGTGAACGCTTAGTTGATAGCAACGTCAAGAAAGGTTAAACGGCAAACGTGCTTGTTTGTGAAACCGAAAGATAGAGACTAGGCCCCCTGAAGTTCTTGAACCTCTACACATAGATTTCCTACCCATTGTGAAAAAACCCACTGTCAAACTCATTGTGAAATCAGATATGAGCGCATCAGCAGAATGCTGCCTGCTCATTACATAATAATAATAATAATGTTAATACATGTACGATTACGAAAGATTTTTAAAATATTTATATTGAGGGATCAGTAGGATTAATCGGTCAAATTAGGAATTCCACCGAGCCAAACCCTCTGATGTGAAAATATCTGGAGTCGGTGAATTATTTTCCCATTTAATAGTTTGGTAGATTAACATGTTCTTCTTGTAATATTTTGTATTAATTATACTTATATAATACACTTGCATAGCGTGGATTTACTAGATGATCTTTTATATGGAAAGGTGTGTGAAAGGGTTTAGTTTTTCCCATAAAAGTCTGGTGCGTAAAAAGAAAAAATAAGGGATTTACAAGCCTGGAAAAAAATTTGTGTTTCTTCAGTCTCACCTTTTCTTCAATAATTTAAAACAAATGTAAAAATAAAATTACGAAAAATCAATATCATAGGACAATTATCTTTCTTTAGCTTTTTCATTTGTATGTTTTCTTTAAGAGTAATAATTAAATTTTCACGTAATTTTAGTATAATGATGCCAAAATACACGAAGAATACAAGTTTTAAGTTTGAATACAATAAGCCCTTTAACTAACGTGGTTGAAAGTTTTATTTGATTATCTCAAAACTAACCTTCACGGACTTTGATCTTTTTTTCCCTTTTTTTTAATTTAAAAAAAACTAAGGAATTCAAGTGGATTGTTTTTCTTTGCTGGTGTCACTGGTACCATCTCAATTCCGGGAGAGATGTCACACCATTAAGTATAAATCTATAACAGATTTCGTGAAATGATTGGGATGCATATCAGTGGCGGTTCATGAGTTTTCTGTGAGCTGGAGTGCTATGATGGAAAACCGACGTTATTGATGTTATTGTACCTGAAAATGATTTTTTTCTTCATAATTTTAACTTTTGTATCATACTAAAAGTTGAAATTAAAAAAAATAAAAAAAAACAACTTTCAGCTACCTCCGCCCCTAATGCATATGCTTGTATGTTTCGCCAACTGCATTATACTTCATGACAAAACATTTTTGAATTCTATTAAAAATTCTCTACCACTTGTGTTTTTGGAAGGCATTTTTTTGGAAACACACCATAAAATTCATTTCCTAATGAAGAAATATCATCACTACGTTTCTGGAATCCAACGCCTATTTGAATGACATTAAAAATTCTATTCAAGAACAGGGTGACTGGACACAAAAACCAGCCTCGCACAGTTATCTTTTGGTAGTTTTTGAAAATTTTTTCAACTATTATGATTAAAAAGGAACCCTCGAACACTAAGCCATTTTTCTTTTAAATAGCGCATAATCCCGAATACTCATATTGCACACATGTCTTCAGTTATTTTTACAATGGAGATTATTAATAGAACGCCACACTTATATACTATGACCGCTAACACCTTATTTTACAGAACGCCACATTAAACTGAAAACTGTAAAGTGTTTTTTTTATTGGTTTTACATTATGACATATTTAATGCATTCGTTCACTGTACACGTTTCTACTCGTAAAACAAATGTAAACACCTTTGTAATGAATTTTTCTTAGCTTAGTATCGATTGCTTTTATAAGTACATACTAAGTATGTTCGTATACTTTTAAATTACATCAAAAATGATTAGGATTATATTGGTGTATATTTTTGGTGTATTTTTCGTCCTCCACATTTCGTTGAGAAGGAGAACGTTCTTATAACATTTTTAAATGACAGTTGTTAGTCTATGAGAGATTTTCGTAAACTAAGTAAGATAATTTTTTTATTAATTAATTTATTAATAAGCTGGATAGAGTGGAGGATAGGATTTAATATTCTCACGGCCTGATGGGATTACATTGTTGTTCAGGCCTTTGAAGTATTATCTAAACAGTGCCGAGTTTCGTCTTTCTTATTCAACCACTATTTTGAACAGCCTATACTGAAATGCAAATTCCGTCATTTGGACAAATGCTGGAAGCTGAACATTTCCTAAATTCTCAAATAACCTTTGGATTGGGGATTTGAAATACTGGGAAAGCCAAAAACTTATCGATATCGCCTAATCATAGAGGCGATTGAAATTTACAATAATCCAGCAATAAGAATAACGGGTTAAAACTTATCACTTCTTTGTATTCATCATGCAACTTTAAAGAATCTTTACAAAATAGATAACGCCGATTAATATAACCAACATTACAGATGTTTAACTATTGTGATTATCACTTCTTTACAGACATTTTTCTACAACTGTGATGAAATACACTGTGAGGCTATTACTCAACCAGGAGTGGGAGGGCAACAAATTTAATTACCTGAAATCAAAGCGGTGTGTTCGTAATTTAATGTTCCTTAAATTCATTATAATATTAGATAGTTCTATATTAGATAGTGCGATTAGTTATATTAGATAGTTAGATAAGTTATATTTGATTAGAATAATAATTTATTATACCTTAGCAACGTATCTACCTACACACCTTAATATTAAATCGATGGCAATTATGTTTATTGTAAGTTGAACAAACAAAAACAAGAACAGCATTCCTATCTGACAGAACAGATAGGTGTACTATAAATATAAAAACACATATTTTCACTATTGTTTATAGTAGATTTTCTCGTATAATTATGTCGGTAGGCACTTGAATACAACAGTATAATTACGACCACAACGTGAAAAGCTGTAATTTAAAAATATGCCTTAAGAATAATTGAAAAACTGCAGTAAAAAGAAAATTTATTGTCAAATCTTTAAAAATTGAATTTTCGTAAACCATAAAAAGCACCACATTGTGCACATTTTAATTTTTCATTTGTGATGGTCACTTCTAGGCATGTAAATAATTTAAGTGCCATAGTGAGTTTTCACAATTCATTTTGTCTTTATTTTTTTATAATCACCAGAATTTATGTCCGGGTTAAATCTTCCCCACAGGAAAACTTAACATTTCCACACACTTTTCCACAAATGATCATCTAGTGTATCCATGCTATGTAATTATACTATTTAATTTTAGTAAATACAAGAACAATACGTCAACCCATTAGAGACTAAATGGAAAAATAATTCACCGACTCCAGATATTTTCATATCAGAGGGTTCGGCTAGGTAGAACTCCTAACTGGATCAATAAATCGTGTATTTAAAATGACTGATTTTTATGTATAAATTCTTTGAAAAATCTAATACACCTAAGTTTTAATGAGAGAGCTAGGTATAATGCGAGTAGCCGAAATAATAAATGGTATTATTTTTATAGTCTGAGAATGCCAAATTTGTTTAATCTCATTTTCTAAATCTGTATATTTTCTTATTTTTCAGAAACAGATATTTCAATATTACAGGAATTTGGAATCTACATCAATGATGTAAGTTATTTTTATAATATTGTCATGTAAAACTATATCGGGTCTATTATTGTCTATATTATTATTAGCCCTATAAATTCAAAAACAGACATTACAACAAAAAATATTGCCCAAATGTACGGACTTTCGACGTACATACGTCATTTTGTACTTAAAAACGCAACAATATTATGGCCACTCTTGTAAAAAAATGTCGATTGTTCTTACGGATGAGCGGATCTTGCCGAAATGTTCGTTTCGTGAAATAAAACCAAAATAATGCATTTTCCCTAATATACTTACAACAGAAGGTAGCTATGTACTGTCTCCTGTAAGAAATTTGATCAGAATCCATGTTTTGAAAAGGTAACTTAAACACCACTATTTTATACGTGAAACGAAGTGAAACCAGAAATTTTATCGATATATTGTTAACAGCGTGTGTTGGTGGAGAGAATTGAACAGAAGCACTGACCAATACGATTATTGAATACCAATAAAAAGCTTTATGGATCTTGATAAGAAACATAAGATTTGTTTCAAATCACTGCAGATTCCATATCAGTTCATTAAAGTCGTTTACGCGTGTCACTCTGAATTAAATTCAACAAGGAGATTCGTATCGGCAACAGAATCCAAATCAGATAAAGGTAATGTCATAGTTAATGGCCCAATCAGACCAATCAGGTGATAAGAAATACTGAAATCACTGCAAACCCTCTTTAACCACATACTCGTTTACCACCTATAAAGACAGGTAATTTCATAAATTTGATAAAAAACATGGTTGATTTGTTTCCAACTCTCTGAAAGGTTTGGTTATGGAAAATTACTTATAAATACGTACAGTAAAAATTATTTTGGATAACTACATTCCTTCACAACCTGCCAATAAAATAGAAGCATTTTGATTGGTACTGAAAATTGAAAACCGGTATTTAAGGGGCTAGTTTGAATACTAATAAAATATTGTGTTGGCACTGCAAAATTGAAACTATGTATTTTTTAATTGAAGAAGAAAATAATAAAAATTTTAAAAATATGAAAATGAACAAGACACAGAAAAATAATAAAAGATAATGGTCGCAACTGGGGCTCGAAATAGATAATAAATAGATAGATCGCAGTGGCCCAATTGGTAGAGGTGTATGTCCCGGTAAGACGTAGGGTTCTGGGTTCGAGTCCCAGTTGCGACCATTATCTTTTATTATTTTTCTGTGTCTTGTTCCTTTTCATATTTAAAAAAATTTGATTATTATTGTTATCTTCTTCTTCAATTATATATTACATTAATGGGAATAACCTCCAAAAGTTACAAAAAGAGTTTTTCTTATAAAAAAAAAGAATATGTATTTTTTTAATTCGTGGTAGATTATTCCACAAATCTGTACATTTTCACAGTTCACCAGAGATATGTTTAATGATGAAAAATTTTATAAAAATATTTTATAAATATCGAGTAATTTTTCCAGTTTGGCTCACGGTGGTTTTGTCAAATCTGATGATAAATTCTCAAAATAACAAACTGAGATTTATTTAATATAATATTTATTATTATTATTTCACTAATTCTCTGAAAACAATTATTTATCTGTACTGCACGAGTACCACTTGATATTACCGCTTAGAGAAACGTATAATTACGCAAGTATGAATAATCAGTAAAAGGAAAAACCAGGTAAAATAATCGATAAAATGCTTCGTCATCAATACGAACTCCATCAGAAGCATACCAATAAAAAGGGTAAAGCCATGTACTGAAATATCACATTATAATAGGTCATAGGAAAAGTGTATGTACACTTTGCAATAGTGGAATACCTCCCCGGAAGAACAATCTATATAAAAAAATCAATTTTGTCCAGGAAACGTACAGTTTCACACCGTCACATAAAAAATAAAAAAAATAAAAATGGAGATATAATTCAGTCAGTGGTTCGTGGTCTTTTTAACGGGGGGTTCAGAAATGCAAGAGAAGATATATTGTCCAATCAAAATTTACTCTTATCACACAATTTAAATAAAGTTAGTGGAGGGGTACCTAAATAGGTACTATTGTTTTTAAATAACTTGATACTCCTCGACACAATTATGAAAAAACCAAAATGGTTTTAGAGGATTTAAATTGTTTAATGGATTTTACAGCACTCAATGTACGTTGCTAATTATTTTTTTTTTCAATAAGAAAAATTGCGTAGAATGTAGAATATAATATAATTGATATTTTAAAACCTAAAAAAAAACAAGAAACACAAATAAAGGTGGCCACGAAATAAAATTCGTTTTTTCACTTACACAAAAAATCCACTATACACGTATACAAAAAATAATTATATTTAATTTCCAAACTTTTTCCATAAGTATTAGCGTTATTTTTTGTATATAATACTGTATTCCGTCATTGTATGAAAACATTAGGACAGAATATTCGCGACAACCGATAAACGCAACCACTTTCAATTTGAAAGCCGAAACAATACTAGGAAAGCTCAACACAAAATTGCATAACTAGCGACGTTGTTTGCCGAAACTTTAGTAAATGTACTCGTAACTAAGGGATATAACGACTTAACTATAAAAAAAAATACGAAAACAGAAGTCAAAATCGGTCCACTTCAATAGTGGATTTACAAATGCCATTAGTAAACGGTTGGAGAAATGCAGAAACAAGACAATAAAAAATGACTACAAAGTTAAATACCATAATATATAACATTTAACTTGCATCCGTCGGTGCAAAAATCGACCGTCAGCCGGTCATCCTGCGACAATCTCGGGCTTCGTTTCGGCGAGACTCGTCAAAGTTCGGAGGTCACGTGACATCTTGACTCGTGATCGGCGCACCAAGCTGCGTAGTTTTGTCCATTCTACCGGCACAGCGATTCGTATCGGCTATGATTTTTCGTATGGAAAAATGTGTGCGGATCGCAACGCGCACAAAATGGGAATAGATAGGTACCGTATTTTTCGGTGGCGCGAGTTTTAAAGACGGAATTATAATGTCGAGCTATCTGTGATGCGCTTATATTACTATACAATAAGATTGTTTTATTTTATCATATTTTTAATGGGGGTTCACCGCACAACCGCACTTTAGAGAAAACCGCCACTGAATTAAGTAGTAATATAATGTATATAAAATAAATTAAATTTTTATATGTTTATACTGTGTATGCAAGAACAGTTAAAAAAATACAGCAGAGTTTGTAGAAAAGGGATGTATGTGATACATTGTGGAAAAACAGTGTACATGTTGCATTTATACATACAAATATATATGGGGGTTTCTATCCTCCTTATAGCTTATCCATACTATAAAGTTTATTTTTATTTTATGATTTACGGTTTATTTATTTATTAAGTCGGAGTTTATTATTCGGTACTTTGAATAATGGCTATATATATTGAATACGTTGGTCGAGTTTTCTAACTATTGCAAGTATTTTATTTTTATTTTTAATAATATTCGTTGTAGTATGGATAAGCTATTAGGAGGATGGTGAGAAACCCTCTATGTGATGTAAGAACAATGTTTTCCCTCGCAATATTTTACATCACTGATACGAGATTGAAAATAAACACGATTCAACACTTTATTATAAAAAAATCGTGATATTAAAAAAAATATCAGATAAAATGTACGCATTAGATATAATATACACTATATACAGGTTGTATCGGCACACTTTACGACCAAACTTTAACCACTGACTCCTGACATTATTTGAAGTAAAAAATGTAAATAAAATTTTGGGATCCGGTGAAATTTTTGATAATTATTTTTTCTAAAAAAAAAAATAAGATTTTCGACAGTAGAGGTCGGGAGGTTACTCGGCTGAGTGACCAGTGACAACATTCAGAAGATATTTTTTTGTTGGATTTTGAAGAAGAAAAATTGAAAATAAAAAAACCTCATCGAAAAAATCACCGGAGACAAAAATTTCTTTTACATATTTTACTCCAAATAATGTCAGGAATCACTGGTTAAAGTTTGTCGGGTACGTGCCGATACATCCTGTATATCATTATTCCCCTAATCAATTTGTGAGCGATTTTACCCTTAATTACACCTTTCCCGTAACCTTAGTCAAAGTATCCTTCCAATTTTATTTATATTGAATATCCGATTTTCCCTATATACTATAATAGCAAATAATGACAATTTGACTTTGTGATGGTCCACCATCTTGGATATAGGTAATTTTATTAAAAAGATTTTATTCACAGCAATGATTAATAAAAAAACGTCCAGTATGTCCCAAATGTCAAAAACCACCCTTTAAACTAATGTATTATGTATATCGTTCTTCCGGAAGGTATTCAATTATTATTAATAATAATACGAATATAACCAAATGTTCAAAGTATAACAACTAAGCGTTGATGTCTTTTGGGGAAAATCTTAAGTTAGTGATAATCGACTTGCGTAAAACAGGCGTTTCTTTTCTGCCAACTGCAGTAATTTGTTGTACAAACACAAATATATAAAGTATGTTGACTTTACTGTTTATTTAGGCATTGGTAAACATTACCAAAAATAATATAAATGAAAAACTGACACGATATTTTTCAACGAAATAATGCCTTATTTTCTCGATTACCACTACTTCTACTGCCATCTATGGAGTATTTTGGGAAACATTCACACAGAACGTGGATAAATAAAAATGTTGACGTTGAAAATGGATTTATTTCATGGCACGGGTGAAAACCAACTATACAACTTTACTAACAAATGTATTTTTTTTATTGAGATCTATTCTATATTTCATAGCGATTAAATTTTTTTTATACGCCTGCTGACAATTTGTTATAGATTTTCTCGGAACAAAATATTTAGCGCCACAGTTTGTATATAATATTATGTGCTACATTCTACTCAAGAGATACAGCGCCAGAAGTTTTGGTTGTGCCTAATAAGCTGTCCGTGTGCCTAATAAGCTCAATTTGTATAATAATATGGCGGTATATAAAATTCGATTTTCACAGGTATATGTCGTATTATTACGAATTTACTCCGAAGTACCTATCCGAATTCAAATTTTCGGACGAAGAACTCGATTTTTGGCGACTGTTTGCCTAATAAGCTCAATTTTTCTCACTTTTGGTGAAATTCATCATACGTTTTCAAAAACTTACCGAAATTCTTTCTTCAGCAGTAATCATTATAAAGGAACAACCTCTCTCTCTCTCTTGAATTCGCGGCGTCGCACTGTGTTTCGGCCTTTACAAGCTAGAAGGCATAAACAACACTTGGATTTTTTGAACGATGACGTTAAAGGCGTATTGCCAGATAGACAAAGTGACAAATGAGTTCTTAATTGGGATGATTAATGCGCGGGTTGACTAATACCAAATTTTTTTTTTCACTTTTCATAATATGTATTTAATTTTTTTTTTGTATTATTACCAGTCTTAGAACAGATATCGTAAAGTGAGGCGGCAACTTACTTGTAGACGATTATTTTATATCAATAAACGCCCGGATTGTCGGCTATTATTTAATAAAAGTCCGAAAGTTTGATTATTCAGATATAAAATGTTTAGATGCATTTATTTGCTCCTTCCTGTTCGACGTTTTAGGTTGTTTATTGAGATTAAGGTGTTGAATTTCGGTTCTGAAAAATGGAGCTTAGTTTGGAAGATTATATAATAGTATAGTTTTTTAAACATTTTAATGTTAGCCACCTTATATTGAAAAATAAATAACTTTTCTGTTTTAATGTGAAAACGTTTTAATGTGTTTTAATATTCTAGAAAGTGGAACATTTCCGGATAGTAAATCAAAATCGTACGTTAGTTAAATTATTATTATTAAATAAGTGTTTTTGAAATATTTTAAATTTAACCATTTTAGATTTTTTTATAATAATAATAAAAATAAAATAGAATAATAATTTAATTATAAAATAGAATAATAATTTTTTACTTCAAATAAGTTTCGATATTTTCCCTCTCGAACCTGCAGCAAGTTTACAGGCACCACTATCGACAACAAAGTCCGTTGGGCACCTAATACGAGATTTCCAGGGAGGAATTTCGTGACAAAGAGGAGTTTGCCGAAGAAAGAAAGACGTCGTGAATTGTATAATTATATTTGAAATTGAAAAGCCCAGTGTAAGTAGTGAAAAACAAATGAATAGCAGAGTTGGGCTTATTAATCTTAAAATGTATTTATATTTTTCTGATAGCTCGTAAATAATTGTAGGTCCGTGACCTGAATGCGCACAAGTGAATAATTTTGTAAAACGTTTCTACAAAAGTTAATTTATATGTGCGCGTGTTATAAAAAAAGTGTAAAAATTATCTCAATTGAATGTTTTTTTAATAATTAATTTTTTATCACAAATTTTCTTCACATTAGTACATACATATTAGCAAATAAACCCCGAAGATGGGCAACAAATACTTGAATACTTGATAATACTTGTGTAAGAGTTTTTACCGTCTAGCGTAGGAAACGAAACAATGTGCGTCGTGTCACTTTCTTACAAACTCTAGAAATTTTCTGTTCAGTGGTAAATTCCAAAATTATTATTTTTTCTTCGTTATTAAATGTGTACATATTTTTATACCGATGGTATTTTAGGCAAAAAGTAAAATTATATATGGGATTGTAAAACTTCATATAAATAATGGTATCGGAATGTTGGCATTAAAATAAGATTGAAACATTGTAAGAGATAATAAAAATGAAATAAATTAAGACTAAGTAAAAATATTTTATGGTCATAATATTTGAATTTTCAGGTTTTCTTTGAGCACCTCTGGAAATCCAGCATATTCCCATATAGATATTAGTATTTCTACGAATCATTAGGAAAATTTATGCTTTTATTCGTTTTTGTAATATTTTGGGACACAATAGTTTTATAAATACCTACGGGTTCTTTAGATGACTTGGAACTCATCCCCCTTTCTTTTTCAAACTTACTTTTGCCCTTTTCCTTTCTTTAACAATGAAGTGGGCAAGTAACAACTAAAAATATTTTTTTTTCGATGCACGCAAATGTTGATATTCAACATAATAGTTAATGGGATTATTATTATATTATTCCCTTATCGAAAGTTGTTATCTTGTTTCCATCGATTTTTCTATTCCTTTTTCAGAGTGAGAAATACATTTTTTATGGATACATTTTTATAATATTGATATTTTACGGACACCCTTAATTTAAAATAGTGATGGGTTTGCACCTGGGGTGGTGCAAGGTTCTCTCGGTCGAGGACTTCCACAGAATACTGGTGCTAATAAATAAGTAGAATTCGGTTCTTCTTACACAGAACAAACAAGTGCCTAGAATACGATGTGTACCAAGTGGAGATTTTAAGTGAAGAGACACAATGAACAAAGTACATCCCTTATATAGTCATACATGCTGTCTCTTTCATGCATACGATCTCTCACATATCATTGAAGATGCAACAATCAATACAATTATTATACACTTATCTAAATATTTTTTTTTGTATTTCGCAGAGAATTTCGTAAATGAATATAGATACAGTGAGATGGAAGTTTTAATTTAGCAGCAAAACTTTTATTTTAATAACATTACCATGAAAAATGTACATACGAGGGGGGGCCAAAAGTAAAGAGACGGTTGCTGTGATGGAGAGGAAGAGTGGGGGAACCCATTGTTCGACCAAGTGTCCGTTAGGGTCACTCCTCTTAAGTCAGTGTGCGAAGTTGTGTCGCTGTGGGTGCATCGCTGTGAGTGCATGAAAAATTAGTTTTTTTTAGTAAAATATCTTTTTCCATTTCAGCGAAAAATTATCGAGAGCAACAAATTTGGTTTTCTGTTCGGGAAATCGGTCTTGGAAACTATTGTAATGCTTAAGACTGCTTATAGAGATTCTGCAAAAGTAAAACCAGAGTCTACGAGTGGTTTTCACGTTTTAAAAATAGAGAAATGTCAATTGAAGACCAACCACGTTCAGGACGCCCCTCAACGTCAAAAACTGACTAAAACGTCGACCAAATCAATGCCCTCGTCGTGAAGACCGTCATCGAACCATTGGTCAACTCTGTGAGATGCCAGAATTGTCATGGAGTTCAATTTCGATGATTTTAACTGAAGATTTGCACATGAGAAGGGTTGCAGCCAAATTTTTCCCTCGCCTTCTCACATACGAGTAAAGGGAGCATCGAGCGCTGGCCCACACCGCCCTCTCCGAGAAGCAGTTTTTGACCAAAAACGGCATGACACCGATTGTCCACCCTCCCTACTCACCGGATCTAACCCCCTGTGACTTATTTTTGTTCCCCACACTCAAAAGGTTGATGAAAGGAAAGCGTTTTCCCACTTTGGAGGAGGTAAAACAAAAATCGCTGGAAGGTCTAAAGGACATCCCGATAAGGGAATTTAAAAACTGTTTTGAACAATACAAGAAGCGTTTGGAGAAATACGTTGTGGTAAATGGAGAATACTTTGAAGATAATCAAAATTTGGTGTAAAAATATTGAAAAATAAAAAGTTATGAAGAAAGTCTCGTTACTTTTGGGTCCCCCTCGTATATGTGGGTACCTAATATATGTGAACACAGATCTGTCCCAGTTTATAATAAAAACACCTTAAAATAATATAAAATAGATTGAACTCATTAATAACAGTATTTAAAATAAGTATCTATATGCACGAAACAGATTCTGTTTTGTGTTATAATAACATGTTTTTTTATATTTAACAGATTCTGTCTTTGTTAATATGAATAAAAATTTTAAATTTATGAAACAGGTTCTGTTTTCGTTAATATAAATAATAATTTTAAATATATGAGTCAGGTTCTGTCGTCGTTCAAAAAATCTTTTAAAGATACACTACTGTAAAATTTTTCTCCCCCTTCTTTGTCAATTGTGGGTAGAGGTGCTTAAATAAGGACGCATTTTTTCTACCTGATGAGCTGGCTACCTATTGCTAGTGTTGGGTTTTTTAATATATTTTATATCACAATACAAAAAATGGTAGACTATTTTTTTAGTCATACAGTATTCATTTATTTAAGCCCTTCATTATGGTAAATAGGCGCGGGGTATAAACGTTTTAATTTCACATATTTATACACAAATACATATATAAAATAGATTCTGTCTCGGTAAAAAGTCTACATTATATATTACATTCCAAACATTAATTGTAGCTTTATTTGTTATCAAACAATAGGACAGGAGTAGGTCGAGGTGCATTTCTGTAAGGAAGGGTCAAAGTTGAAGGTCCCAGTGCAGTTATAGTAGTACATCATCCAAGCATTGTTCACATAGCTGCAAAGGTAGTACTGTCTGAAAAACAAATTATTTATTTAATAGACAGTAAAATAAAATGAAACATATTTAAACTGTATGGATCCATTAGAGTTGACCCAAACAACACAAAGTTAGGAATGCGTTAATTGGGGATATTTAAGCGGGCGACAAACGCGAAGTTCACATCAAAAATATAACACAGTAGCGCTCGCCATACAATCCCATACAGACCCGCCAGACGTAAAAATATGATGTGCTAAGATCGCGGTTTGAATCTTCGCTAATTCGCGTTATTTTTCGTGACCGCTACGATCGCGATATCAGAAAAGTTATGCGACCCCCCCTTCGCCGTAAACAGGAGAGGGGGTCATTTTTAATACACGGAGCATGGACGGAGCTATCAAGTTGACATATCCAGTACAAAGAAATGATATTCTCTCGACCGCTTCCGATTTCAACTGACCCCTTCTCCTGCCGTAGGAAGGAATATTTTATAATGTAGTGTGTCGGTAGAAAAGATACTTATAACGTCGTATATATCTAATATCTATCAATATTATAATTAACCTATTATTATAAATTATTATTATCAAAATATTTAGAAACCTCGATGTATATTATTTGTAATTTAATTTAATTTAATTTGTATAATTTACTAAATTATAATTCAATTTATCAACCATCATACTATGTAACTTATAAATAAATTATTATTTATCTGTAACCCACATTTCCATAAATTCATTGTCATATTATCCGTAAACTACACTATCATCAATTATTGTATTATCTTTAACTTCGTTAACATAAATTCAATGTTATATTATCTGTAAATTTCATCTTTCAATTATTATTTTATCTGTAAATTTCATTGTCATAAATTCCTTGTTATATTTATTACCTGTAAACATCATTATCATCAATTACTATATTATATGTAAATTTCATTATCATAAATTCATTGCTGCATTAACTGTAAACCCCATTATCATAATTATTATATTATCAGTAAACGTACTTCATTACCTTAAATTATATAATATGCATACTTCACCCGCCATAACACAGGGACATCCCTAGCATGGCGGGCGAAATAACACAATATGTACACTATGTATAAAAATTCTTTTAATAAATAAATAAGTATCTTTTTGATGTGAGCTGCAAGTCTGTCGCTGCCTTTATATTCTTGGTATACATCACTTGAGAAACTGTTTTTTTTTGTTTGTTTAATTTTTAAGCGAGTAAGAAACGTGCAAACAAAGCATGTAGACTTTCGACAATATAATTTAACACATTATTCGAAAAGTTTTTCACAGGAATTTTCTCTCATGAAATCAAATAACAAATTTGAAATATGCTAGGCAAGCAATGTATCTGTGTGTGTACAGTGTTCGGGTCAACTCTGATTGCGATTGTTAATCTGAAAAATATTAAATTTTAATCAGGTCGTTTGCGTTGTAATGAAAAAATTAAGTTATCGTAAATATTGATCCAGTGGTCACAAATGAAATAATAATTACATACTGTAGGCGACAGGTGAGATCCAGAACCGAATACTTAAAGATTAAACATTTATAAGACATCAATCAATCAATGATACGGTTTGTCGCTTGAAATACTAATATTATACTACGAATTTTAATTGAACAGATAAACATTTTACGGATTCGGGTTCGAATGAGGTAAGGTGATGTATTTTATATTTGCGACATCTAAAAGTTCATC
Organism: Limnephilus auricula; assembly: GCA_951813805.1. Classification (NCBI taxonomy): domain Eukaryota; kingdom Metazoa; phylum Arthropoda; class Insecta; order Trichoptera; family Limnephilidae; genus Limnephilus; species Limnephilus auricula. The sequence continues at coordinate 12,926,206 of OX638390.1, read as the reverse complement.
CCGTTAACCTGAGTTTTTAAGGTGCTTTATTTTCGATAAGGAAGTTGGGTCCTTTTTTATTTTGTTTATCAATGTGCACACGCAAACTTAAATACTTTTTTTTTTTTTTTTAAAGTTCGTTTTCATAATTAAATTTTGAATTTTATAAAGCCTGGTAAGAGGCGGGAGAGTGTGTGACGTCATCTGTTCCCATGTGTGTGTAAAAAATTAGGGAAAATATTTACAAAACCGGGACAGGCTTAATAAAGACAAATTTTTTTTTAATAAAAGTTGTAGTAATTAGATATAAACTAGTAGTAATCAATTCAGTTACCGAAATTTGAAAGTGTGCATTGTGCAAATGTCATTTTTCACCGACCGCTATATTAGGAACTATTGCAAGTAATTTATTACTATCACACATAAACTAAAAAGTCAACGAATCTATCAACATAATCAAAGTTTATCATGCATCTGTCACACTATAGGATACAGAGACGTTCAACATAATCCAAAAAGGAGTACTAAAGACAATTTCTTTCGGCAGAACGTCTTTTTCCTTCCCAGAACTTTCTCACTTACTTTCCCAAAAAGACCCTCCACGCAGCAACCCCAAAGATGACATAGGCCCTGAGGGATTTTTTTTCTTAGGTCCTCCTGTGTGGAGCTAATGCAAAATAACACGTTTATTACTTTAATCTTGAGTTAAGCCGTTTAAATATTTTTTTCACTTGAACGTGCCATGTCTTTCAGCAACATCCCCGAATTCTTCTACCAACTGCTTCCTAAAATTTTCACCAAGCCTTCCTTCGTCCATACCCCTCAAAATTTTGTTTTAAAAATTATATTTCATTTTCACTTTTGATTGGCCAATTTAGTACTTACAGGTGATCTATTTATTTAGTCCTTAAATTTTGATTTTTGAGCAAAAAACTTAAATAAGATACAACCATACTATAAATGCAAGATATGGCATTAACTTACCCAATTTGATTTTCCAAAATTAGTTTCAGCAAAAAAAAATTAAAACTTGCCTAAGTAAAGTCAATAATTCAAAGATAGCAAATGCATTCGTAAACTTAAAATTAACGATTTTTTGTATTTCTTGGGCATTAACTATGTAACAATTTCTAGACATTTTGTTTTGAAGAGTTTTAATTTTCAATGTACTATCGTTACTTAAATTTTAATTTTTATGCTACCGGTTTCGACACATCCGTGTCATTCACTAGCAAACTTAAAAGTTTTAAGTTTGCTAGTGAATGACACGGATGTGTCGAAACCGGTAGCATAAAAATTAAAATTTAAGTAACGATAGTACATTGAAAATTAAAACTCTTCAAAACAAAATGTCTTAAAATTAACGTTTTACAAGATAACAAAGATATCGCATAGATATAAATTATTAAAGCTTGTTACAAAATGTTTAATTATCTTGAACCATGTTTGCTCAATAAACCAACAGAATGGTAGTAAAACATGTTTATAATATATTAAAAATGTAAAACAGTTTATTTTTATAGCATATCTGAAAGTCTGCTTACTTATTCTAATATGTGGCACATAAACAGGGCACCAGGTCACAATGCTAAATATTATGGTTCTTGCCATCATTCCTCTAATTGGCTGTAATGATCACCGATGATCACCGGTTTTTGGAAGTGATTTTGTCCCTTATGTATAAAGAAATTGTATCAAGAACAAGGTCAGAATCGCTTGGACCACTCTCGTTCTCAACGTAACGAAATATTGCATTGCGTCTAGCCTCTCGGAATAATTTTAATAAATTATCGATGACGCGGCGGGCAAGAAAGATAGCCGACAAAATGGCCGCCGCGTCAAATTTGGACGGAGTTGGTTTAGAAACTCTTTCATTGTTTTTGATATAACTTCATTGTGGAAAAAATAGATTTCAGGTATTATCAGAAAAATCGTTTTATCTACATTAATTTTTATGTAATTTTTGTAATATAATACAAAAGAAATGTTATAAATATTGAATTCGTATGAAATGTCAAATTTCTTACGTCGTAATGAAAAAAAATATTTTTCCTATGCTGGCCTTCAAAAGGTTTAAACAGATATTAAAAATGAGTTAGCTCGGCCATTTCGCATTTCATCTGTCTGTAAATATGGTTGTTATATTTCGGTTCGGTTTCAAGATGGTGGCCGTTAAAAATTTAGTAAAGATTATTTTAAAAGGTAAAATCGTCGTGTTTTTAATTTAAGTTGATAGATGTTTATGTAGCTACTTCCAAATCTTATGATTTCATAGTATATTGTGGTTTTGGTATAAACTGAGAGAAAATTAGAAATTTACTTAAGTAACTAAGTTAATAAAGTTAGTTTCTTCAAGACCCATTTCCACTACTTCTTCACCTCAAAAAGACTCACAGACATGACCCTGGACCCCTAGAACGGTCGATCAATAAAGATTGTATCAATATCTTTCGAAAACTTTCATCGGTCCCTAAGAAAACTTAAGATTGCTAACGTACAAACAATAGTTTACGTCGAATATATTACGAATATAACAAAAAGTGTAAACTACAAATCAATGCAACAGTAGAAAGATTAAGAAAATTATTGTAGGTACATTTTTCTTAGAATCCGGAACATATTAAATTGTAAACCATTAAGAATCATCTATTTTTCACTGATTCAATCTGTGTTACAATATGGAATTGTTGGCTGGGGTGGTGCATTCATAACCTCTCTCTTGCCTTTAGAAATCATCAAAAGAATATTAATAAAAATAATAAAAAAAACATATGATTACTCCACAATAAGATTATTTCAAGAATTTAAAGATCCTTACATTATTTAAAAAAAACCAAAAACGACAGCTTAATATCTATTTCAAACAGTAAAAGACCAAGTATTCTTAGCTCTACAACTATTCCGCGTTGTAATACCACCACAGCCCCACAATTTTATAAATATTTTGGAGTCAAATGGTTTAACCAATTACCCCTTAACTTAAGATTGAAAACTATAAAAATTATAAAAAATCAAAAGTTCAACAAAAACAATATAACAATTGCATATTTAATAATTAATAATATAATATATCTCAACTTTTCTTCTTTTCTTTTTTTTCTTTTTCAATCTTTTTCTTTTATACTCTTTCTTCTTTTCTCTCTTTTTCTTTTACATCTTTTTCTTTTTTCTATTCTATATAATGTGTTATATATATATAAAAAAAATATTATAATTTTCATTATCCTTACTACACATACTAAAAATATATGTTGAATTGTTTTTTGCTGTTATGCCTTTTTTACAAGAGCATTGCTAAAAAAAAATCAATCAAGATATTTAAATATATATATACAATGTATAAAAACTGTGTTTGTAAAAAAAAAAAAAACAAAAAAAATACGGTCATTTATTTGTTGTCGATCTGCTAAACTATGAGAAATTACCGAAAGTTATCGATACAATCTTCATCGATCGACCGTGCTAGGGGTCAAGAAGAAAATTATTTTATGTGGAGAGTGTAAAAAAAATGTCCTTAGGTCCGGCTAGCGTTTACTTACTTGCAGAGTGTTTTAGGGATGGGGTATCTTCCGGCGGCAGTGCACTTCAGAACGACGTCTGCAACACATCCTGATTCGCCAGTTGCACTGCAGAAGCCAGGACCAACGGCGTCGCATTTGGTTCCCGCGGGACAAGAGATGGAGGGTGCTGTAGGTGTTAGCCCATCTACAAAAAATAATTACTATCAAATTATAACTCTGGAACAAAATCTTGATTTATGACAATAAGTTAAAAATTCATATTGTGAGTTCAGCCGCCCCGGGAACCATTTATTGGATAACCAACAGCCCTACCATAGGTCACGTTTGGTGACTTGGCAGGGGTGCCCAGGTTTATAGGGTGAGGTTTGTCTGGGTCTTAGCGGCCGTTTTGCCCATATACTGTGTGGCAGGCCGGATTGGGATACTGGTTGAGGGAGACCTTTTGAACTTTCCAGAAGGACTCTCTCAAACCATTGGCTTGAACCGAAGTAGGTGATTAGGCGAAGTAGTAGATGGATTCATACGTCCATCACTTCTGGACACATTGACCCCCAGATTCCTAACCACCCCTCAAACTTTGTTCCTTCCCAGAATTTCCTCTCTTTCCTCTCCGTGAATGGACCCTCTACACAGCATCTCCAAAGATGACATAAAAATGAAATAATGACAAAGATGACATAAATATGATAAAAAATCTCTGAACAGAAAGATGTATTCCGATTCTCTAGATGTATTCCGATCATAAAAATCTGATATCGCTAATATACATAAGATCTTTCGACCTCTAAACCTCGTACCACAGGCCAATGAAATTGATTATTATTTGTTCACGAAAGAATTTCGAACCTTTGAAAATATTTGATCACTTTCATTAAAAGTTATTTAAATTAGTGACCTTACATCGGAACACTGACACATCCACAATATACTTCTATATCTTCATAGATAAAAAATTATATAAAAATGAAAACTTAAAAAATATATGTTATTATTGCTGTTTGAAATATTGATTAAAACGTACACAATTATCTTAAAATACTACACATCTCTTTTGAGATGAAGCCATCCCAAAAAAATCCAAAATCATTCAAAATCATCTGTTTTTGGTTTGAAAATTTAATCACATAGAAATATTATAGATGCTTTAATTAAATACTACGAGTAGAACACATGTCTTGGAAGTAGTCAAGTATTTTTTTAATAAGTCTTTAGCCTGGAAAAAATAAAATATCAGGCTTGTAAAAAATGCTTTCAAGTGCAAAATATCCTACCAAGGAACCCCTTTTCGGATAATGTTTTTATGTATAATGTGGAAAATTAATTTATTTAGAAAGCAGTCGGAAAGCATTTTAATATTTGTGCCAGAATTTCACAAATTAAAAAAAAAAACACCGCAATTTCGCACTATTTTTTACGGCATGAATCAAAGTGGGCGGTGTTCAACAAATTCGAATTGAGAATTAAACCTTATGTCAACACCCCTGCCATAGTCACGTTTGGTGACTTGGCAAAAAGAAATGAAAAACTAATTGAAGTAATTAAGAGGATACCCGGCGGTGATTTTTCCATACAAACGTATTCCCTATTTATCTCTCTGGATTTTAACCCTAGAGAAAATATTGTTTTTGCATAAAATAGATATCAACTACTAGCGTGTCGGTACTTTTTGTTTTTTTTGGTAAGTTACTTTTTATAGAAGTTATGACCTTCCAAAAATCAATAAAATTGACTGGTTTAAACGCCGTCAAAATATGTTCAGTATACAAACCAGACAATGTTTTTTTAAAAAAGCAAAACGTACAGACTAGAATAGTTTTTTCTTATGTAGTTGAAAATGAAAATCAGTGCACTTTTAGAGGAGAAAAGTGGGGAATACAAAACCTCCATTTTAGTTAGGTGTCAGTGCATTGTCCCTTTCGCTCAATATCCGGTGGAGTAAGAGCAACAGTGACAGCAATATTTTAGTAAAATCTATTTCTGCACCACCGGGTATCATCTTAATGTACCTAACTTAAAATGTAATTTAAATATCATAGTCATAAACTTCCCGAAGAGAAAAACCTCGTTTAAACATTTAAACAAATGTTTTTCAATACGTTATATCTTATCTCAATTTTCTGTGCTACGATGAAAGTCATAAATAAAAAGAAAATTAAATCAGGTTAAGGATTCAAGATATGAGTTTAAACCGAACAAGAATTATGAAAACAGTGCCGTTAGTAGTTTAAATTTTTATTTCGTTTTTCTAGTGTTTTTTTAAATACCTTAATCATTATTATTCTTCCAGTAACACCATTTTACCCACCCCTCATACTGTTTTCCTTCCCACAATTTCTTTTCTTACATTTCCCTAAAAAGACCGTCCACACAACAGGCCCTAAGATTTTTTTTTACTTTTTTCCAAAACGGAAAACCCCTAAATGTATTCCGATCATAAAAACTGATAACGTAATTTCGTTATTCTCGTGTTTTTTTGTAAATACCGTAACCATTATTATTCTTCTAGTAACGCCATTTCAGTGTACACTATAGAACGTCTTTATGTTTTTTTTCTTCTGAGCACATACTAATTTTGTAAGAAATATCGTTTTTTTTATTGATACATTAATATTATGTATTTTCAAACATTATATTATGGGCTTCACTGGAAACTTTGCCTGTGCTGAAGCCCCCGTTTTATAATTTAATAAAATTCGAGAAAAAGATAATAATTTGAAACAAAATAAAATAGAATATTAAACAATGATGTAATGGAAAAAAGAATCGGAAAATATTATGAGGTACGGTTGTATATAATAAGGTGTGTATTGTAATAGTAGTGTGAATTTCATGTACCTCTATGTTTTATTTTTTACGTTATAAAATATTTGTAATATTGCCTTTTTTGTTCTATCCGTGAAATGTCTTTTGTTTTACGCATTTTTTATATCGAATGAAAGATTTTTGAATGCTTTTATTGTATGGTAATTGCGGTGTCTTAGTCAAAAGCTTGTGTATACCATTGGAGATTTTTTTCGAACCTACGCTAACTGGTCTATTAATGATAGTTTATATTTATTAAAATTTGTTTTTTTGGTCAAAAATGTATTTTAGGAATGTTTTTTTATGTATAGTTGGCTTATATCTAGTACGTCAAACATGTACTTGGTCTGTATCAGTTAGTCTATATTTTTTAAGGATTACCCATACTATGGTTTTTTGTGCAAATTCCATATGTTTTTATAATTCATCTGACAATGTGCAACCGGCGTCAGACGCGCAATAGTGCTAAGGGTCGGCGTAAGCTGGGAGTCAGAATGTGTCGCACGTGCAGACGACGCAGGAAATGTATGGACTTGGACATGCTTCGTATTCTGACGCGTCACATCCTGACTCCCAGCTTACGCCGACCCTAAACGCCGGGCACTATCTACATTTACCCACAACCATCAGTTCTAGTATAAGCGAGCAAACATGCAGCTACTTCATGACGTACTCTCGGAATTCGACTGGAACTACCTTTATACGATATCGGACGTAAATGACGTAGTACGTACTTAAAAAATGTTTTATTCAGTGTTTTTGAAATATTTGTCCCCACTAGAAAATATGTATATAAAAATTTTAATTATCCAGCTTGGTTCTCTAAAATAATTATAGATAAATTAAAAAGCAAAGAATCGCATCGAAGAAAATACAAACATAATAATTATCTACCTAGGTGTTAAAATTGTCAAAATGAGAATTGTCCAGTAATTGGATAATTAATCTGTTTTACAATAAAATATATATATATTTTTTTTAAATTAAAAAAAAAATGGTTGACACCCGAGTTGGTTGCTCCTCCCCAAACAATGAATCCGTATTCTAATTATTATGGAATGACAAAGTGAGAAATACTTATTTATTTATTTACATTTGATACATTTAAAGCCAAAATAACAAATAATATTACATAATAAGAGAATATATTTAAAATGAATACAAGTGTTATTACGTTGTTTTAGGTCGATATTAGTTCCTAGCTAGGCAGATTGCCTGTTCTAAGGAACCAAAGTGTGTAAAGTGCCAAATGCAATTTAAATTATTATTTTTTTTTTTAATTAATACCTATGTACTAAGTTTTTACTAAATGTGCCATTCATAGGTAACCATGTATCGTTTTAAGTCACATTATATAATAGTTTTTCAGACTCCTCCCTACCCAAGCCAATCAACCATTTAGTTATTATTGAACCAATGCAGGACATTTTGCAATTGTTAATATTTAAGTCTGGGGGGATTTTATTGTATAATTTCGGTCCCAGATACGCATACGTCTTTTGATACTTTGCCGTATTGCTCCCTGGGACGAAGAGATCCTTTCTGTTGTGACTTCTTGTATTGTATTTGTGATCAATTTTATTAAAATTTTCTATATTTTTATGTACATGGATAATAATCTTTTTTATGAAGTTTTGACGAACATCAAGAACGTAAAATTTTTTGTAGAGTTTGTCGCTTGAGAACCTGTAGGGTTTACGCATAACGACTCTAATTATGGATTTCTGGGCCTTTACAAGCGGATCTAAAACTTGTACATTGTTTTGATTTGTTTTAGTTTATTTATGTTTCTGATGTTTACGAAAATGTGCATTTTTGTTTTTAAGGAGTTTACTTGCGATTTATTTGTCATGATATTTTCATCTGAGGTTATGGTCAATAATGATTCCTAGATATTTTTTTTTCGTTTTTTTCGAGTAAAGCAATCGCAGATGATGATGTTTATATATTCGTGTATTTTTATGGTGTTTGTTTTGTTATTTGGCTGCCCTGTGCTGTTTATACCGTACATTGTGAATTTTGTTTTCGATATGCTTAGTGTTAATATGTTTTTGTCTAACCATGTTTTCACTCTCGTGATTTCTAATTCCGCTATATTATACACATTATTCCAGTCTTTAAGATTTAAAGAGTAAACTATGTCTTCCGCATAATAATTTCTCCATCTATTCGAAATATTAATAGGCGTATTGTAATCTAACCTAATTGGGATATGATTGAAATATAACCCAATATAATTAAAATATACCTTTTCATTGTGTTCTCGAGAACATCTATTCGATTTTAATTTAACTAAAATTAAAATTTTTAAAACTGTGTTGGCTAGATTATGTATTGATTTATTTTGTTGTATGATTATGTGATTTGAAATTTGTGTTGTTTAATAGAATCCATCGTTTGAAAATTGAACAAATCTGCCAACGACCAACGGTATATATAAACTTAGTATAAAAATACATTTAGTTTTTCAACATTTTAAAACTGCGTGTATAGACAAAATAACAATCTTTCTAAATTAATTTATGTTTTTTTTGTAAACAAGAGTCATTACGTAGAATTTGATTTAAAAGGGACTAATTTCCGGTATTCTCTGGTAACACCCTCTTAACAATTTTGTTTGTTAAAGTCTAAACAATCTCAAACATGAAAATCCACCAGCTTTAAATTTTTAACTCCTTCCGCGACCTAGGCACCTAGTGTGCCGGGGGTAATGTGCCGTCGTATGCCGGCTGACCCTACTTTCTTAATAATTATGGATTACACAAGGAATATATTACAATTCCCATTCATTTTACACTCTTATCAATTTAATCACCTTTCAGTCAAAACATAATAAATCTTTATTCTCTATCTTAGCAGTATAGTATGTACAAGATTAATTAGTGTGATCTATATACTAATAATCCCTCAATTTTTTTATTTTCTAGTAATTCTCTAACTTCTTCATCTTCTTCTTGTAACCCAATCTAACTATACATTTTTTTTTATTATAGAAGAATTGGATGCACAGTATTAAAAGCAGGCAAAACATAATTTATCTCTATTTTCTATCTTGATTACTGTGACTTATATACTAATAATTCCTTAAATTTCTCTTTTCCAATAATTCTTTAATTTCTTCATCCTCGTAATCTAATCTAACGAGATATAACTTTTTTTTATTGTAGAAGAATCGTGTGCATAGTATTAATGAAAATTATCAACCAATAACTAATGAATGTATCCGCAAACTGTAAAATTCACCCGCTATAACACAGGGTCATCCCTAGCATGGAGGGTGAAATATCACAATAAACTATATGTACTTTCGATAAATCATATATTAAATAAATAAATAAATAAGTTTTTTGGAAAATTAGGTTTTTGTAAATTGTGCCACCTTTCAAGATATTTTAAAATTATTATTTGTACCTATATGGTACCCACCTACATAATTACTTCAATGTTAAGGCTCCTACCTACCTGCCCGCGGAAAGTTTGAAAAACGAATTGTGACGTTTCTTTGGACAAATTGTATAAGTGCTTTCGCTCAAGGGGTAACTAAAAATAAAACCAATTCGCTATTCTGTGTATTTCAATGGGTCCGCACACTACACAACTTCTCAAAAACCCGTTGTCACCAGTCACTCGACACCCGCCGTGCAGGTTGCCGGGGCCTGCCGTTGCCAGGTTGCCTGGTTACCACGGTTGCGCCAGTTTTCGAGCTGGAGTGTTCTTCGTCTATGGTTAAACAAGCTGAGATAATGACTGAAATCGTAAAATTGAGTTGCGCCGTGAGAGAAGTTTGGTTGGCAACCATAGCAGCGCGCAGTTGAAACCAGTTTTAGTTTGGTTTCAGTTTCTCCAAGAGCGATGCGACCTACTCCCTATTTGAAATAAAAACAAACTTATATACAAAAATTAATCTTATATATAAAAATTAATGTTTGTTTGTTTGTTCGTATTTTATGGGCTGCCACACCGTTCAAACTTTGGGGATTTGATGTGCGCATGCCCGCGAAGGTTGTAGGATAGTGAGCTCCGGTGTTATGAAATTATTTCCTATACTAATCATTTGATTGCGATGAAAATTTGGTTAATTGTTGTGAACATGTCCGCGAAGGTTTCTATGTAGTATATTGGTGAGCTCTGGCGTCATGCAATTTGAAAAAAAAAATTAAATAGGTCACACGCGTGTGGTTTTAAAAATGGGTGTATTTTATGGAGTTTAGCGAAAGAGAAGAGGGGAGGGGGAAGGGAAATAAGGGATGGGTGGTGGGGCAATTAATAATGGGGGTTAACGGGAGCGGTCGAGGGATGGAGAAAGGTGGGGGTGGGGAGGTTCCCGAGGAACACCAGGAGAGGGGAGGAAGAACGCGGGGAAGGTGAAAGGGGAACGCGGGAGGGGAAGGGGACGCAGGAGGGGAGAAAAGGAACGGGGACGTAGGGAGAAACAATTTCTTTATTTAAGTTGCATGCCGGGTATTGGCTAGTGTTACATAAAATATGGATACTATTTGATATTCAAATTTGTATGTAGGTAGATACTTAAGAAGGTATTATTACCAGAGAATACCGAAAATTAGTCTTTAAATCAAATTCTAGACGTATTGACTCTTTTTTACAAAAAAACATAATTTGTTTTTGAAAGATTGTTATTTTATCTGATATACGTGTATTTTTAAGGTACTAAGGTTATACCGTTGGTCGTTGGCAGATTTGTTCAATTTTCAAATGATAGATTCTATTAAACGACACAAATTTCAAATCATGTATAATCACACAACAAAATAAATCAATACATAATCTAGTAAACACAGTTTTCGGACTTTTAATTTTAGTTAAATTAGAATCATTAAAAAATAAATCGGACAACGTGTTTTGTGATAAAAATACCTCAGTTTTTCTATTTCTTTAAGGTCTTCTTTTAAGGTCAAACTAAAATATTTCTTTTTTTTACACACTTATTTTTTTTATACATTATTGAAAAATCATAAATACTTGTGATCAAAAAATACTAACGAGAAGTACACGATATTTAATAATTTATCATCGTGCGTTTTAAGCATTTTTATTGCTTACTTGAATGTAGGTATATATTAAAGTAAGTTTTTAATGAAATAAATCGATATAAAATTTTTAATTTAAAAAATTTGATACGGGGAATAATCGATCTTTCTTCATAACTCAGGTAGGGGCCATACGTCATTCCTATGTCTACCTACGTTAAATTATCGTGAAAACAAGCTTATGTATCCAAGCGGTTAATGGAACCTCCCTGTACAGTTGCAAGCATTTTTAAACTTTTATTCTCAGCCGCTGGACAATCGCTCTTAAGTAACTACCTACTTATAAATCTTTTGATTTCTAAGGAAATTTTGGTTTTGATTTACCTATAAAATAAGAAACACATTTCTTTGGACGTGAGGTCTACTGTTCATAGGGCTACAAAAGATATTTAGGTGTAGGAATAGTATGTAGCATAAAATATTTATTTGTGTGAGTTTTCAAATATAATCACCCGGGCAGACTTGAAACTGGGAATCACTGACGCAGGCTTTGTTAGTGCCTGCTAGGCACGTCCCACAGGTGCATTCTGGAGAGATGTCAGCTGCGCATGCTGGAGTATTTGTTGAGCTGCACAACAGACCGGTTGCGCATGTGAAAACGGTGTCTGTGACCAGCAATCCTGAAACAAAAATTATACCTTTTTTTTATGTGTACCGAACAAGAGATCCTAAATTTGAATCCATCCCTCCCACTGCGGTGCAAGGCGATGGGTCGAGAGTCCGGCTGGAGAGTTCTTGGTTAGGTCTCCCTCAACCAATCTCTCCCTATCCGACCGACCACGCAGTAGGCGGGTAAACGCATTGACCGCTAACACCCAGACAAACCTCACCTAATGAACCCAGGCACCCCTGCTTAGTCTCCAAACGTAGGGAATCTCTAGGGGTGACCTTTGGGATCCATGGTGTTGGTTATCCAATAAACGGTTCCCAGTGCGGCGGTACCCATACCCGCCTCGAAAATTGTTCACAAAAACAACAGATTTACAATTAGCAATTTTAGAAATTAGAAAAAGTGTTAATAGTAAATTAAATATTTTTAATAATCAAATATTTTTTTAAATAGACATCTCTTAAATTTCTTTTCATATTAATACTTATATTTATGTAAATAATAGAAATGCCTAGGATTCCTTTGTATTAGAATTAAGAATTTTTACTTTATGTTTTTTTCAAATGTCATTTGACTTGATTACACATTATGTTATGTGGCAATACTATACAATACTATAGAAAAATACAACATAAATTTTTACGAACATGTTAAAGAAGAAGATTTCAAAATAACAATAAATCATTTAAATAATGATAAAAAAACAGAAATTATTGAACTAATAGGCAAATACACACCCATGTTTGCGAAGATTAAATATAATGTTGGCACTGCTGATGAATATGAAGCAAAGATAGACTTATTAGTGGATAAATATTGTAGTCAGAGGTGTTACTGGTGCAGATCTTAGAAGATAAAAAGGAAATATAAGAGCAAATAGCAAAAATTATTAGACAATAAACTGATAGAAGAGTCCTACAGTCCATTTGCTGCACCAGTTACTCCAGCATTTAAAAAAGAAGAAAAAAAGATCCAGATTATGCATAGACTTCAGAGACTTAATACCTCAAGCTCAACCGTTTCCGTTAATTGAAGACCTAATGAAAAAGACCAGAAATTGCAATTTTTTTCAACGCCGGATATAAAATCAGCCTTTTGGTATATTCCCTTGAGGATTGAAGATAAAAGAAAAATAGAATTTGTAACACAGGAAATGGACCTTCCTGCCTTTTGGATAAAAGACTTCTTCGGCAATTTTTCAGAGGATTTTAAGCAATATATTGAGAAAATATAAACTAACCAATTTTGGTAACAATTACGTAGATGATATTCTTATATTTTCAAAAACTTTTGCTAAACACATTGATCATCTAACAAAGCTGCTAAATGCAATCAAAACAGAAGGTTTTCGAGTAAAATTTACAAAATGCACATTTGCATCAGACATGGTAAAATATTTGGGTCATATAATTCAGAATAATTCAGTCAAGCCAGTAAAGGATAATTTGATTTCAATAAGGAATTTTCGTTTTCCAAAAACACAGAAGAATGTTAGAATAATGGCCGTATTTATTTCAGTATTTCATCACTCAGTCCATGGGATTTGCCAGTCCATCGATTTATCTTTCTCCTTTTTATGTCGTAACAATTTATTAAGCGTAAACTTCTTTTTTGTAATATTTTTCATAACTCACCTCTGACAGCACGAGCAGTAGTTATAGCAATATGTGATTATAAATATACGTAGTTTTTAAGTTAGTTATAAGTCATAATACGAGTAAATACTTACTCGATCATTTAAATATGTATAGTTTTATGTCACTAGTTATAAATTTTAGTTAGTTAGTCACAGTTATCAATCTTAGTTAAAATGTATATGTTGAATGTATAAATGAAGTTGTAAAGCTTCCTTGAGGTGATTTTCTCACGAAAACGGCGCTATATAAATTATCTGAAAATTATAGACAATTTCTAGGAAAAATCAAACTTTATCATAGTACATTCCGAAGAGCGAAATATTACTAGATCCTTTGCATAATTTACTAAGGAAAAACCAAAAGTTTATTTGGACTGATAAATGCCAAAATGCCTTTTTTTTTTTTTTTTTTTTTTTTTTTTTATTATTTAATAAATTTTTACAAGTTACAGTTTTTGACATTTTTTTTTAACTACCATACTAGGCTACTGCCCGTGTTGTGGTAGTCATACATAATGAATATATGAACTAAAAATACTTTTTTACAGAAGCAGATAATAAAAACTAGGTAATAAATAATGAGAAATAAGAGTGCAGAAAAGAAAAAAAAAGATATTTAAAGATAAATAAAAGTAAATACAAATATTAAAATAATAGTGAGCTGAAAAATAAAGAGAGATAAATATTTTAAAGAAAGAAATAGAAATTAAAAATAATAAACATTAAGATTATAAAACAAATAAAATTATATATTATATTGTTTTGAACGCAAACGATGCAAACTTTGAAACGATGAAGAACCTGCTATGCTCACAAATTATCCTGGAAATTTTTGATCAAGATTTACCAATTAATATATATACTGATGATTCTCTAGAAGGTGTTGGAGCTTTTTTAAAACGGACTCAATCTGATGGAAAAGAAAAAACCCGTAGCATATTAAAAAACAAAAAAAAAAATAAAGCCCAAAAGAAAAAAAGGCTATATATTTAGAATTCTTAGCTATTAAAAAGGCAATAAGATACTGGCAGTACTGGCTAATAGACAAACATTTCGCAGTATATTCCGACCACAAACCATTGTAAATTTTAAACATCAAATCTAGAACAGACGAAGAGTTAGGAGATTTATCCTAGCATCTATCACAATATGACTTCGAAAAAAAATATGTACCAGGAAAGAATAATTTAGAGGCAGATTGCTTGAGCAGAAACCCAGGGAGGTTAAAAGGATGTACATGAACAATGAAAAAAAAATATTAGTAACATAGAATGATATATTAACAGATCATGAGAAAAATGAAGATAAAAAAATATATAAGAACAAGTTAATATATAAACAAATATATATTATAAGAGGATAAGAAAGCAGGAAAAGGTATTACTGTAGGTACTCAGTATAAAATTTGTAAAACTAATACATGAAATGAAAAGAGACTTAATACCTCAAGCTCAACCGTTTCCGTTGATTGAAGACCTAATGAAAAATACCAGAAATTGCAATTTTTTTCAACGCCGGATATAAAATCAGCCTTTTGGTATATTCCCTTGAGGATTGAAGATAAAAGAAAAATAGGATTTGTAACACAGGAGGGGCATTATCAATGGACCTTCCTGCCTTTTGGATAAAAGACTTCTTCGGCAATTTTTCAGAGGATTTTAAGCAATAGAGAAAATATAAACTAACCAATTTTGCTGTCAATTACGTAAATGATATTCTAATATTTTCAAAAACTTTTGCTAAACACATTGATCATCTAACAAAGCTGCTAAATGCAATCAAAACAGAAGGTTTTCGAGTAAAATTTACAAAATGCACATTTGCATCAGACATGGTAAAATATTTAGGTCATATATTTCAGAATAATTCAGTCAAGCCAATAAAGGATAATTTGATTTCAATAAGGAATTTTCGTTTTCCAAAAACAGTGTCATATAGGTATAAAACAAATGCAAAAGAAAATATGAAAAGTTTATACAGCAAAGAATTTAACTAGAAACATCACCGATTTATACAAACCGTGCGAAATATACGTTTTTAGATTTTCACGGCCAAAATCATTTTCGTTGTTTGTTTTTGGGGTGTTATGCCGTGTTTTTTTTTTTTTTTTTTTTTTTTTTTTTTATTTATTTATTTTTTTTTTTTTTTTTTTTTTTTTTTTTTTTTTTTTTTTTTTTTTTTTTTTTTTTTTTTTTTTTTTTTTTTTTATAGAGAATACCTCACAAGAGTCCCAACGGCTCCCGTTTGGAGCCAGTGAGACTATGGCATCCCCAATTGGGGTATGTTGTGAGGCTGAAGGAAAGTGGGGAAGGGAAGGAGATGGGGAAGAGGAAGGTATTTGTGCTACCTCCTTCTTTAGCCGACGTTTCGGACAGCGTTGCAGTGTCCAGCATCATGGCAGATCCGGCAGATCCGTCGACGGATCGAAGGAGGTAGCACAACACGGCATAACACCCCAAAAACAAACAACGAAAACATGCGAAATATGTAGAAGAAAAAAAAACAAGAGGACAAGCTAAATATGGTTTAATGTCATACTTAGGTCCTGCCACAAAACTATTTGAAATTGTCTCAATAGACACAATTGGGGGATTTGGTGGCTCTCGACCAACAAAAAAATATTTGGATTAGAGACAGAATTTTGCATTAGAAAGAACAATTAAGTCACATGAATAAAATAAAATGTTAGTTGATAAAAATAGAACAATCCATAATTTTAAAATAGGCGATATGGTATGTGTTGAAAATGGTCACAAACTAAGTAGAAGAAAAATAGATGAGCTAAGGATTGGTCCATTTATCCAAACTATCTCAATCAATATACAACATTAATACAGGACATAGAAAGATAGAGTCAAATCTATTCTATATTACAAAACTTATTCCTGCCCCCATATTAGAAGAAAATGAAGATAAAAAATGAAAAAGGTATAAAAAGAAGCGAAAATCTCCAGAGACATTTTCTAATCCTAGGAGGGAGATGTACAGTGTAAAGGAATAAGTACCTAGAAATGACTAGGATTCCTTTATACTTGAATTAAGAATTTTAATTTTATCTTTTTTTTAAATGTCATTGCCTTGGTTACATATTATGTTATGTGGCCTGACATTTAGCGCCTCCGCCCACTGAGGCGACTGAAAACTCTCAACTGCCAACTGTCTTTGTATGACAATGTGATGGCCCGCGCACTTCACAATCACACAAAACCCCGTTGTCAATGGTAACGCAAGCGGTGACTCGCGACTGTCACTGCTGATTGCCCTGAGCAACATATGGTTCAATTAGTAGTTTAAAACATAAAGATAACAAATTGTCTTATATTTATTTTTGTTATTTAAACAACCTGTGTTAATTTAAAAAAAATCTTTTAATATATAATGTAATGTTAAAAAATCTAAAATAATTTTTATATTTCATTTTATAAAATAGTTTTTATGATATTTTTAAGTAATTAATCATCTCTAATATTTTTGTCTATTGTTCTTTTTGTCTATACTTGTTTGTTTTTTTTGTTATTTTTATTCATGTTATTATCCTGATGAAGAAACCATCGGTTTTGAAACATGTAGATATTATAACATTGGTTATAGTGGTTTACACAAAATAATTTGTTTCATTTAAATAAAATGAGACCATAAAGTGAATTTGCAAAGATTGAAAAAAAAACATGAATAATAAGCTTACCTGTAATAGCATCGCAGAACTGGTATTGTGTCGGCGATATGCATTTTATATTTTTTGGAGAACATTGGTTACATTTTTGTGATAAAACTCCGCTTGTCGTTAACTAATGGAAAAAAATTACACACTTTCTGTTAAAAGGGAATAAAAACAAATTTTACCCAAATATTACGTTCTACACAAGCGTCATTTAGGTGGTAAGGGACATATTAAATTTATGATTGTAACCAATTTTATTTTATTTGATATTTATGTGAAAACCTTTTACATAATTAAAGGTTGAGGAGAATTTTATAAAAACAATCCAAACTCAGTAAAAGTATGACGAAAAATCGCAATGAAAGTAATAATTTAACATAATCTTCAACTCCAGTCCAAAAGAAGATATATTTAAGGCAGGTGTACACAATTTAAAATGAATAAAGAAAAAAATCTCGACAAAATCAGAAATTCTACAAACTTGAGAATGAGAAGTGTAAATCAATTTATAACACCTAACTTTAAAACAACCCAAATGCAAAACCATCACGTTTACCAAACAATTAAAATTATAATAACATCCGAAAATGAATTGTGCTGTATTAATGACCACGCAGAACAAATAAATTAAAAATTACAATAATTTAGTACAATTAAAAAAAAAATAATTGTATATAATTTTCAGACACCATTGGAGTAAAGACATCTTCTTATTATATAAAACAAAGTCGGGTTAGTTACACCATTTATAACTCAAGAATGGCTGAACCGATTTTTATGATCTTCGATTTGTTGAATTTGTCTCCGTCCCGATTAACAGAATAACTATTAAAATATCGGAAAAAATCACGCGAAAAATAATTACGAAGAAAATAATTTTTTTCATATATTTTGTATGGAACGGCTTTTCAAATATTGATTTGAATCAATTCGAACTGTCAGTGTGTCGAACATTTCGTGCTTAGTCAACAGCTCAATTTCATTTTTTGAATTTAGAGTATTTATTTTAACTTAATAAAAACTTAATTTTTTTCAGCGAATAAATTAAACACAACATTTATTGATTCTGAGGCGGTACGAAGTTTGCCGGGTCAGCTTGTTTAAAATAAAAGTGCTATGTTACGTTCGTCCAAAAATTTCTTATTGGCTAATGTAGATTTTGTAAAGAATATATTCAATTTACTTCCATATTATGAAGCTTACGTTTTAAAGCAATAATATGAATGAAAAATTATGACGCATAGATTTCAGAAGAAGGAGCGAATATACACGATGTTAAGGAACATTTTTGATTAACTTTAACCGGTGATTCCTGACATTATTTGTAGTAAAAAATGTGAATGAAATTTTGGACTCCGGTAACATTTTCAATGTTTAAAAAAAAAAATTTAAATCATAAAAAAATCAGTAGTTATAGGACAGTTAGGGTCAGGCGAGGGTTTGGACGGTTACTCAGCTGAGTGACCAGTGATGATACTATTACTATACGATGATACGAAGAGTTTTATTTGTTTATTTATAAAGAAATAAAACATTAAAAAAGTCACCGGAAACCAAAAATTCATTCATATTATTTTGTCAGAAATGAATTAGTCAGGTTAAATAATTCAGGCAAGTCCCTTAACACCCTCTATATATATTTTTTAAACCACTTTTACCACCACACGAATTATGTTTTACCACTCCAAATAAAAATGTTTTTTTCGACTTCCACGAAAACTGTCGCCATTTTCTCATCTGCTTAAAATAGCTTTAAAATTGAATAAAATTTAAAAATAATTTTCGTTACCACTAAAAAAAAGAACCCGATAATGAACATTTCCGTAACGTGTATCTCTTTCAGTTGAGATAATATCTTTACCTTTTTAACGAGTTGTTGGCCGAAACCATCTCTTATCGCTATCTTTTCTTGTGTATTTTGGGATTGCTAGATGAAAATCATGTGACATTGATTAGATCGAGGGTAAATAATGTTCATCTTGCTCAACCTTGAATCTTAGAAGACTTGTTAATATTATTATCTAAGAGAGATTTTATTATTTTATGTTATCTAAATAAATGAATTCATTTGCACATACATATTATTGTATTCATTCCAAAGTTGACGTCTTATCTAAGGTACACTTTATTTATTGGCGCCCTATTGGGCTTTGAAATATCGAATAGAAATTTAATTTATAACAACAGTATCTATAACATGAATAAAAAAGATTACAAAATATATAAATAAAGCATAAACACAATATAATAAATAAGAATGTTATATTTAATGCTAAATCCTCATGGGCTTTAGATAACTCGTATACCTACAATTCAAAAAAAAAACAAACACATACATTTTTACTTAAGTACTTGTAGTTTGCATCTAGAATACGAACAATAAAAATAAAAATAAAACAAACAAAAGAAAATCGAAATAAAATAAAATGATTTCTCATTCATTACTTACATTTAAAAAGTGGTGGACTAATTTGACTTTAAATCTGTAGAAGTTTAAATTAAATATGTCAGTGACATCAAATAGTTCATTGCCCAACCTATGTATTCTTTCCATCATAGCGAAGTTATTGTTGTAGATTAAAATATTCCGTCTGGTATATTTTGGAGGTATATATATATATATATATATATATATATATATATATATATATATATATATATATATATATATATACATATATAGACAGCAAATTTATAGCGGCAGAGCAGTCCAACCTCGAATGAACAATTTTACATAATAAAAGGAGATCAAAATATTTTTCTCCTTTCAGATAATTTTGATAAGTTAAGTTTACTGCGTAAATTGACATAATTGATTTCAATAATAGGAATACACATTTTGAAATTAATAAAACGTAATTTTTTCAATTTGTAAACAATGAGAGTTGAAATGAGGACACCAAATGCTTGAATTGTATTCAACTTGACTTCTACCCAGAGACGTATATAGTAATTTTATGGTTTTTATGTTATTAAAATCTTTACAGTTATTGAAAATATTCTTGTAGCGGTTATTTTCGGATTGTTTTTTTACGGACGTAAATTCAGGTCCATATGTTTCGCAAAAATTCACGTGTGACAAAGTTATGAAATTGTTATTCACCGTCATTTTGTTTTTTGGACATTTTTAAAAGGTCCTCGTTAAACTCCGATTCCAGATGCGTTTCAGCTTTCTCAAATTGTAATAAGCTGACAAGCACAACATGGTAGTCTTCTTCTTCTGCTTATCACAATTTGTTCAACAGTGCACTTAGAATCGGTATTTAACGGGGAGCTTAATAAAAAAAAAACAAACAAAGTGGCACTTTTTCTTTTGGAATTTGATGAAAATGTTACATTTGAATTTTTGTGAAACAAACCGTCATTAATCAACGTACGCTTTAACGGAAATAAACGAAAGTTAAGTCGTATTTTACGTCTACGGACTATAATCGCAAAATCAGACAATCTCTAGAAAGTCTAGACTCCAGTCATCGAAACGTTGCTTTTAGCCGTGTTCGGTTATCAGATCTGAATAGCCAGGTAATTCCCCACCTTCCTCTACCCATCTCCTTCCCCTCCACGCTAAATCAGCGGCATAATATACCCCAGTTGGGGATTCCATAGCCAATAATAATAATAAAATAAAATAAAATAATAAACGGAAACTATAGAACACATTATATCAGGATGTTCTATATTAGCGCCGTCTGAGTATACATTTAGGCACAATCAGGTTTTAAAAATAATTCACCAAAGTTTGGTAATTAAACATAACTTGATTGACTGTCATAATATAGTACCATATTATGAATACGAACCAAATTCATTTTTAGAAAATAATTTCTTTAAAATTTACTATGATAAAATTGACAGACAACTATACTAACAAACAGAGAATTGGTCATAATAGACCTGACATAGTTTTACATGACAAAATTTAAAAAAATAACTTATATTATTGATGTAGCTATTCCAAATTCCTGTAATATTCAAAAATCTGTTTCTGAAAAAATAAGAAAATATACAGATTTAGGAAATGAAATTAAAAGAATTTGGCATTCTCAGACTATAAAAATATTACCTTTTGTTATTTCGGCTACTGGCATTATACCTAGCTCTCTTATTAAAAATTTAGGCATATTAGATTTGTCAAAGAATTTGTATATAAAAATGCAAAAATCAGTCATTTTAAATACATGTAGGATTACCAAAGATTTTAAAAATATTTATATTGAGGGATCAGTAGGATTTATCGGTCAAATTAGGAATTCCACAGAGCCGAACCCTCTGATATGAAAATATCTGGAGACAGTGAATTATATTCCCATTTAATAGTTTGGTAGATTAACGTGTTGTTCTTGTATTGTTTTGTATTAATTATACTTATATAATACACTTGCATAACGTGGATTTACTAGACGATCATTTATATGGAAAAGTGTATGAAAGTTAATTTCCTGTAAATCTGGTAAAAAAAAATAAAAATAAAAGAAGATTGTTTGTGTTGTGAGATTGTTTGTGTTGGAGAGAAAACGTGCGGGCGGCGTGTTTTTAATATACTAAGGTTTTACCGTTGGTCGTCGGTAGATTTGTTGAATTTTCAAATGATAGATTCTATTAAATAACACAAATTTCAAATCATATAGTCATACAAAAAAATAAATCAATACATAATCTAGTCAACGCAATTTTCAAAATTTAAATTTGACTTAAATTAAAGGAATTAAAAAATAAATCCGAGAACGTGTTTGTGACAAAAATATTTCGGTTTTTCTATTCATTTTTTTTACACACTTCTTTTGTTTAGACATTATTGAAAAATCATAAATACTTATGATAAATAAATACTTACCTGTACACGATATTTAATAATTTATCATCGTGCGTTTTGAGCATTTTTATTGCTTACTCGAATGTAGGTATTTATTAAAGCAAGTTTTGAATAAAATATATCGATATTAAATTTTTAATTTTTAAAATTTGATACGGAGAATAATCAATATTTCTTATTGGGACCTACCTGTACAGTTGCAAGCATTTTAAAACTTTTATTCTCAGCCGCTGGTCAATCGCTCTTAAGCTAATCTAGAGTTTTATTCTGAGGTTGAAGAAATTTTGAAAACTTAACCATGAAGAAAGTCACCGCCAATTTTGATTTCGAAAAGTATGTGTTAAGCCCGGGCAGCGCCAAATATATACAAAAAACTATAATTTTTAATACAGAAGGAATTTATCAATAAAATATATTACAAATGGATTTATTTATAAGAAGTATCATTATTATTTGGAGGTACGATTTTTGTTAAAATTAAATAATTTTAGGTGAGTTAAGTTTAATCTATAATATAAAAATTAATGTTTGTTAGTGTGTTCGTACCTTATGCGCGGCCAAACCGTTCACCCACACCCGTTCACACAGTGCGGCGTGACTCGCTTTTGTTTCTACCAAAATAAACGAAAAACTTTCATTGGCTCCGCTTTCAGTTTGGTCGTAGCTCGGCAAGCTACGCCACCATGCCAAATTTCCCTGATAAAAAAATAACTTACCTGCATAACATATAATCAATAACTTACTTTTTATGTTGATTTTAACCCTGTAACCTACTTTTACCATAATAGTTACTTTTTCTATTTTCTATAAGGCAGTTTTACCTTTTCTCTTATTTTTATTTGTTGTTGTATTTATGAATATCCTTTTTTTGGTTTTCCTTTTTTTTGTGTTATGTTTAGGTTATTTTTAAATGTGGAAAAATTGCTTGTCCCATTCATGTAGCTGGAAAAAAACTATTATTATTTTGTTTATGTAAATTTTAAATGTTTGAATTTCAAGACTTGTTTTATGTAAATGCTAAGAGCGTCAATAAAAAATAATACATAATAATAAAATTAACTTAAGCTCTCTCATTAAAAATTTAGGCATATTAGATTTGTCAAAGAATTTGTATATAAAAATGCAAAAATCAGTCATTTTAAATACATGTAGGATTACCAAAGATTTTAAAAATATTTATATTGAGGGATCTGTAGGATTAATCGCTCAAATTAGGAATTCCACAGAGCCGAACCCTCTGATATGAAAATATCTGGAGTCGGTGAATTATTTTCCCATTTAATAGTTTGGTAGATTAACATTTTTTTTTATTTTTTTATAGAGAAACCTCACAAGAGTCCCAACTGCTCCCTTCTGGAGCCAGTGAGACTATGGCATCCCCAATTGGAGTATGTTGTGAGGCTGAAGGTAAGTGGGGAAGGGAAGGAGATGGGGAAGAGGAAGGTGGGAAGTACCTGGCTATTCAGATCTAGTCACTAAACACGGCTAGAGCCATTATTAAGCAACGTTTCAATTCTGAATGGTGGTCTTACACCAGGGCGATACTGAGAGTATCTTCCACTCTGGAACGTGCCGCAAAATTGGTATATATTATTTTTATTAATTAATTGTGAAATAACACAAATTAATCAAATAAAATTTATTTGAGCACGCCGGGTTCGAACCCGCAACCTCCCGATTGGGAGTCAAGTGTCTTACCACTCGACCACGGACGGTTGTCTTGTATTGTTTTGTATTCATTATACTTATATATACACTTGCATAACGTGGATTTACTAGATGTTCATTTATATGGAAAAGTGTATGAAAGGTTTTAGTTTTTCCTATGGGTGAATTCTAAACCCGGACCTGTAAATCTGGTGCGTAAAATGTATAAGTGTGAGAAGATGAGTGAATTTTTCAGTAAAAACACAAAGTCAGATTTTTGTACATAAATACAAACTTGTTCTCATTACCAACTTATTTATATAAAATGGTTGAATAAAAACCACATTTCCTGGGGTTACTCGCACAAGAGCGAAAACCACTATGGGTGAATTCTAGATATAAATAACTCTGAATAACCAAAGAAGTTTAGAACATTCTGATACTTTCATTTGTGTCAAGTGTTTATTAAAAAAGAGGCGCATACAAAGTCATTTTGGTTAATTTAAAAATAAATTTATTCACATGTTAGCTCCTATTCTCTAATTAAAGCCGTTTCGATGCAAATATCAATATAATTCACATTTAATTATACACATTCACCACACTTCCATCGCATTACAGATTTCCCGATATTACTTAGGTAACATAATATGCGTACAAACGGAAAAATGTTATCATTATAAAAGGAGATCTTTATATTTTCAATTGATTGTTTTGTTCAATATCAGTTTATTCTGCTCTTCAAAAATGCATATACGCAGGAGATTAAATAATTCGATCCATCATCATAAGCACGCCACAAATTAAAATATGTAGTCTACAAGATGCAATCAGAACATGATTATATTGTAATAACCGTGTTGTTACAGCGATTATATGTGATCACTGAAAACAATTTTGTTTTACGTAAGTGCATTCAGGTACTTAATAATCCAAATAATTTAAGTAATATTTATAACATTCTAAGAATGAAATATATTGGATTCAGATGCCATTGGGAATTGGTCTCAGAACTACAGCTTGCCGGGCTGCCGTGTTCTAATTAATCCGTGATTATTTATCTAGTATCTAGGAGATAGATGTATACGTATACTTTTAATATAATTAATACTGTTAAAAAGTAAATCGGCTTTTGGTAACAAACAATACGAAAAAACTTAAGGTTGTTTGATAACACTGTAAATTCATCTACGAGGTATTATTACATAATCAATACTTATCCAGTTTTAAAATTCTAACACAATTAAAGGAAGAGTTGTACCAATTAAACTAAATTAATACATTTTCATTTAAATGTGTATTCTAGAATGCTTTTTAAGATTAAGTATCCATGTGATGTTTGGATTTATTAATTTTAATTGGTTTCATCTTAAGTTGATCTTGAATGACTGCGAAAGATTGTCCCTTAGTTTCAGGGAGTAAGATACATATGAATAGCAGTCCAATAAAGGAGAAAAAGGCAAAACCCCAAAAGGCAACATATGTCCCGAGGTTATCAGCGACAACTTGGTACAGCTTAGTTACCGCAAAGGTGGAAAGAGCAGTATAAGTCTGAATGACACAAGTAGCTAAAGACTTGATGTTCGTAGGGAACATTTCTGATGTAATCGCAAAAGGGACAGTAGCTAAACCAATAGTGTATGAACAAATAAAAATTATGATTGCGGTCAAAGGAATCCAACCAATCATTGACGTGTTCAGTTCCATATGTTTCGCGAAAAAGTAAGTGCCAACGACAGCGGTGGTTAATCCAACTCCAGCCGAGGATATAAGCAGAAGCGGCTTTCTGCCAAGACGATCCACAAGTAGTGACGATATTCCTGAAGTTAATAACTGAACCGTTCCAAATAATATGCAGGCCTCCTTGGCTCCCATCCCGCCATCAGTTTGACTGAATATCTGCTGCGCATACGAAATAACCGCAGTGCTTCCACATAACTGTTGCGTTGTATAAACCCCTAAGATTATAATCAAAGCACGCCTGTTTCCTTCCACAAGTATCAGATCTTTCCATTTTCCTCTGTGCTTCATTTCAGCAGTTACTAATTTCTCCATGGTTTCCAGTTCGGCCTTGACGTTGGTTCTCCCACGCAAGTTTCGAAGTGAAGTTTCTGCCTTCTCGGGTTCTTGCGTCTTGAGATAATAGTATGGGGATTCGGGTACCCACATGAAGATTAAGAAAAACGCTATGGGAACTATTAAGTTTAAGCCTGCTAAGGTTCTCATGGACACGTAAGGTCCTATACTGTACTGTGAGAGAATTCCAGCCTGAAACAAATAAATAATAATGATTATTGTTAAGACATAGGTTTTTTTGGATAATGTCTAAGTCAAAAAACATTTGAACTACTTTTAAAACTACGAAAAGTATTTACCTTAGACATGACAGTAATGAGAGTCGCCATCGAGCCACGGACTTTATCTGAAGCTATCTCTCCAAGATACATGGGGGCAGTTGTATAGACCAATCCATATCCAATCCCCGACACCATTCTCGAGATGTAGATGAGAAGTACGGAGTTGGCTTCCATGATTAGCACCCATCCCAGGATGTAGGGTACAGCCGCTAACAGGAGAGTTGGTTTTCTCCCGAGACGTTCAGCCAGGAAGGCGGCAGCCAAGGGACTGGCTGCCGAACTGAGGATCATCAGGGAAGCTATCCACGATGACTGGTCTGGCGTAGTGGGAATAGGAGAAGAAGGATCCAGCAAGATGGGCAGAGTCGGCGATGTCCATCCTACGGTAGTACCAGCTGCGGCCGTTATCAGTGTTGCTAGAAATAAAGATACATAAATTAATACCGGTAGGTACGTACATGGTTTCCGGAAACTCTAGTATAAGCGGGAAACTGATTAATGTACGTCGTATTTGGATTTGAATCTGTGGTATAACTTTTTGATTTGAGTTTTCATTACCAGTAAATTGAGTATAAAGTTCTAATTTTGTATGTCAAATTTGAAAAAATTCGATCGCCAGGCGGTTAATATCATGTGTTTAACGTTTTTTTAAATCCGTCGAAGCGTAAACCAGGCTTCGAAGGTTTTTTAAACCCTGGGTTGCCGAAAAAACATATAAATATGTTATTTTTGGTTTTCTCCATGTTTTTTTTTATTTTTTTTATAGAGAATACCTCACAAGAGTCCCAACTGCTCCCGTCTGGAGCCAGTGAGACTATGGCATCCCCAATTGGGGTATGTTGTGAGGCTGAAGGAAAGTGGGGAAGGGAAGGAGATGAGGAAGAGGAGGGTAGGAAAGTACCTGGCTATTCAGATCTAGTCACTAAACACGGCTAAAGCCATTATTAAGCAACGTCTCAATTCTGAATGGTGGTCTTACACCAGGGCGATACTGACAGTATCTTCCACTCTGGAACGTGCCGCAAATGTAGTATATATTATTTTTATTAATTAATTGTGAAATAACACAAATTAATCAAATAAAATTTATTTGCGCACGCCGGGTTCGAACCCGCAACCTTCCGATTGGGAGTCAAGTGTTGTTACCACTCGACCAGGGACGGTCGTGTGATGTATATAGATTCATCAATTTTCGGCTTGTACTACGAGTTTCCGGACACCGTGTATACATAATGAAGGTTTAGTTTACTTTTCGGAATAATTTCATGGGGCCTTTTGATAAATTGACTGGTAAACCGAGCTCAGTCGGAAAACTTTCTTTTCCCTGCGAATGGTAGCCTAATTAATTTGTTAACCAATACAAGAATATAGCTGGGGCTATTTTGGTTGAACGAGTAAAACGTTTCTATTCAAAGTTGTAAAACTAAGCAGTGGTTTAGCCGTAAACTTTAGTTTCCTCATTTCTCAATTATAAGAGTACGTAATTGAATGGTATTCGAATGAGGCCAGGAAGGAACAATTAGTTGGCATTTACAATAAATTGTTTTGGAAATTAATTTAACGTATCGCGTGTAGAATAAACATTTCGATTCTAAGCAAAAAACGTGTTCAACTGTGGCTTAATTTATTTTACAACGAACAAGTTCATACTTTACGAGTAGTTTAGAAAGGCACAATGATGAGAATTTTGTTTAAATTACCAAAAATAAGTGAATATCGTTTAATATAAAATGAAAGCCTTCAAGGCCAGTTGTCTAAATATATAAAATCCCCGATGTCCAGACACTAATGAAATAAGCAGGAAACTTAAGAACCTACAGTTTGGGAGGCGGGTATCGGTACCGCCGTCCCGGGAACTATTTAATGGATTACCATCACCTCTGCCATAGTTACCTCAAGTGGTAAGTTATGTTTGGTGACTTAGCAGGGGTGCTCGGATTCATAGGGTGAGGTTTCGGGAGAGTCCAGCAGGACTCTTAGATTTCTACCCACCCTTTATACCTTTTTTCTTCTCAGAACTTTCTGTCTTCCTTTCCTAAAAATACCCTCCACCTAGCATCCCTAAAGATGATAAGATGATATAGGCCCTGGTGGGAACTCCGCAGGGCCTCCTGTATAAACTAGACCTAAATATAGAGAACAAAAAAAATTTTTTTTTGACAATTTTTCTACATTTTTTGACTTTTTTGTTGTTGATATTTTAGGTTTAAAAGCTATTGGAGACGGATCTTCAACTAATAACTGATAATAACCTCGCAGCGATCTTTTCTTTAAAAATTGTTAAAAAAAATCTCGGACTTTATTCGAAAACGAAAGCTCAAATCAAAAACAGTTGTCCCACAAAATCGACTCAAAATGTGACATAGATTCACCATTTTCTCGAATTTACATTTTATAATTTTTTTTAAATTTATTTATTACAATTACAGTTATTATGCATTACTGTTTTTATTAACATTTTTATATACGTGGTTACACCTTTTTTTGAGCAATGCTCATGTAAAAAAGGCGGAGCAGCGTATGTAAAAAATAAATTAAGACATATTTTTAGAATGTGTAAGGATAATGGAAATTATAATATTTTTCTATACATATGTATAACGTATGATAAAATATATAAAAGAAGATGAGAGAAAAGAAAAAAATTTAAAAGAAAAAGGATTTCCAAAATCACAGTTGAGAAAAATAATAATCAATAGTTCAATAGCATATCAATATGCTATTGAACTTTTGAATTTTTTATAATAAGTTTCCAATCTTAGGATAAGGGGTAATTGGTTAAACCATTTTTATTGCAACAAATTTAAATATTTATAAAATTATTCGGTTGTGGTGGTGTTACTGCGCGAGTTGTAGTGCCAAGAACACTTTTGATGTTTGAAAAAGGTATTAAGCTATTGTTCATTTCTAAAGTGTAATTTTTTTATAAAAATAGTGTGTAGTGAAGGGACTTTAAATTCTTGAAATAATCTTACTATATCGTTTTTTTTAAAATTATTTTTATTAATATAGAAGTTTTGAATGCACTACCCAAGCCAACAATTCCATATTGTAATACAGATTGAATCAGTGAAAAATAGATGATTCTTAAGAGGATACCGGAAATTAGTATTTTTTAAATCAAATTCTAGACGCATTGACTCTTTTTTCCAAAAAAATATAAATTGATTTTGAAAGATTGTTATTTTATCTGGTACAAGCAGTTTTAAATTTTTAAAATAACTGTATTTTTAATATACTAAAATTATAATATAACCGGAAATCCTCGACCGAAGACACTTCACTAAGCCACGGATGAAAATTTTACAAACATTTGATATCTCAAAAAGCTCACCTCGCGTTGGAATTTCCTTTACAAAATATATAGCGAAAAGAAAAATATATAAAGACATATCTCACGATGGCAAGAATGTTCTAGAAAATGTGGCAAAACAAAAAAGGTTTACAAAATGCCATAACCGTAAAGATTTCACGAGTTCTTAATGAAAAGGCTTAAACAAGTATTAAAAGTAAAACTCGGTATTGAAGGTAAGTTTTTGAAGGGAAAATCGGCGAAATTTAATATTGCGCTATCATTTATCGCATGTCATCGTGGATGTAGGCAAAGTTCTTTGCCAACTTTTACTGTGAAACTGTTAAATAAAGTTCAACCAATATTTACTTTGTTGGAAAGGGGTAGGTTGTAGGTACTAGCCGTTAAAGGTTGTTAAATACGCTTACTAGGGAAGCTCTCGAGTGATTATTTCATACGTTTTAAAAGGTGGAAAGTTTTCCGAAATTTCATTCAACGGGCGGTCCTATCCTAACAAACGGAAATGGAAATGCTGTATATGTTTAGAGGATATTTCAATGGAAGATACTCTGAGGAACTACACGGAGAAAAATGAACTGTTAAAAACGGGACTGAAGTTCTTACGAACAAATCAACAGTGATTCAATGTTTATTAGCGGTAAAATACGTACGAAATTACGTATACCAACAAATTATTCTTAATGTTCCCGCCAATAAACATTGAAACCCTGTTAATTTGTTCGTAAGAATTTCAGTCCCGTTTTTAAACGTTTTGACTATTAAAATGATCGTTTTTTCTATTAAAATGTTCGTTTTTTCTATTAAAATGATCGTTTTTTCAAATAACATTTTTCTCCGTATAGCGTCGTTGATCCGTCGGTACCGGTGCACAGACGGGAAACATGCCAAAAGCACGCTCAACATTTGTTCATAGTTAATATTTAAATGGAAAATACTCTGAGGAACTAGCGTCGTCGATCCTTCGGTACCGGTGCACAGATGGGAAACATGCCAAAAGCACGCTCAACATTTGTTCATAGTTAATATTTAAATGGAAGATACTCTGAGGAACTAGCGTCGTTGATCCTTCGGTACCGGTGCACAGACGGGAAACATGCCAAAAGCACGCTCAACATTTGTTCATAGTTAATATTTAAATGGAAGATATTCTGAGGAACTAGCGTCGTTGATCCTTCGGTACCGGTGCACAGATGGGAAACATGCCAAAAGCACGCTCAACATTTGTTCATAGTTAATATTTAAATGGAAGATACTCTGAGGAACTAGCGTCGTTGATCCTTCGGTACCGGTGCACAGACGGGAAACATGCCAAAAGCACGCTCAACATTTGTTCATAGTTAATATTTAAATGGAAGATATTCTGAGGAACTAGCGTCGTTGATCCTTCGGTACCGGTGCACAGACGGGAAACATGCCAAAAGCACGCTCAACATTTGTTCATTGTTAATATTTGCCACTTGAGAACGGATCCTTCCTACGACTCAGCTGTGGAACGATTTGCCGGCCTCTGGGTTTCCTCCCTCCTAAAACACTGGTTTCTTTAAGTCTCCTAGATTCACTCCTTCCTTTCCACAAAAAGACCTTCCGGAAAGCGTCCCCAAAGATGAAATAGGCCCCGAGGGAAATTATTTGCCTCAGGCAAAAAAAGTTATTAAATATTTGCAACAGAATATTTGCTTCAGATCACAATCCAAACCATACGCAATCATTATGCAGTCGCTAAAACCACCAACATCGGGTAGAAAGTAATTAGAGAGTAGATAGTTCACATCATAAGATATTTTTTTAGTATTTGCAAAATACTTCACTTTGTGGGTGGATAGAGAAGGGGAAAATTCGCTCGGCTAGAATGCATAAAATACGTTTTTAGCTGGTGTGTTGTTATTGAGTCTGTTGTTTATTTATAGAAATCTTAGAGTTTATAAAGCCAAAATATTTTAGATTGTCCCAACTTAAATATGTAAACATTGTACCTACTGCCCTGTTATAGATACAAAGTGACATTTTTGACGGCCTCCATGATCGAAATCCGTATAACGTGTGCGCAAGTAAACTTTATTTAATCTATTCGTGTTATTTCACAATAAATTCATTAAAAAAAATACATAATAGTCGTATATTTGCGATACAGAGTGGAGGTTACTCGCAATATCGCCCCTGTGATAAACCATGCTACTCAGATTCGAAATGTGGCTTGAAATGACTTTAGCCATATATGATTTAAGATTTTCAAGGCCAAAAGTATTTTTGTTATTTATTTTTGGTGTGTTATGCCGTGTTACAAATCTGCCCTGATGATGTGCGTTGTCCGAAACGTTGGAGGTAGCGTAACACGGCACAACACCCAAAAAATAAATAACAAAAAATACTTTACCCATGTTTATTAAAATTAAGCGCACTTGAAGTGAAACAACACAAAACTGCGCTATACAAATGCTATGTTATTTTATTATTTATTTTATTATTGACCAGATCTGGACAGCCAGGTACTTTCCCACGTTCCTCTTTAAAATCTCCTTTCCCTACCCAATACCTCCAGCCTCACAACATATTTTACGGTATTTACATTAAAAAAATATACATTAACGCCCTTCGTTCACGCAGCCACTTACAAGCGACTTAATCGCCGCTACCCGCTACGTGTCATACTATTTTTTCTAGTGCAGCGCCTAGCGGCGTTCACAAACATTAATAATAGTATGGAAGGTACAGACGAGCGGCGATCGCGTCGCTTGAAAGTAGATCCATGGAAGAGCGGCGTTTCTATTTTCTGAAGAGACATCCAATAGGATGATAAAAAGGCGATTTAAAAAAATTAATGTGGAATTTTCGATATCACTGTAATTTTATCATTGTATAAAACGGTTTGATAAAAGTAAGGAATGAAGCGGGCATGGGTACTGCTGCCTCGTGCACCATTCATTGGCTAACCAACACCTCTGCTATAGTTCACCCCAAGTGGTTCGCTATCTTTGGTGACTTAGGAGGAGTGCCCGGGTTCACGGGGTGTGGTATGCCCAGGTCTTGGCGGTGAACCGGATCGAGACCATTTGACCAGCCGGACTCTCTCGACCTGTCGCCTTGCACCGCAGTGCGAGGGATGGTTCGTACGTCTGTCACTTCTGGACAAACTGACCATCAGATTCCTACCAAACCTTCTCACCCTATTTCTTCCCAGATCTTACTCTCCTTCCTTGAAAGTACCCTACATTCAGCTTCCCAAAGATTATACAGGACATAAAGGGAAAATATTTTCCTCAGGATCTCCTACGTGGAGGTAATGTACATCTGTTGTATCGTATGTCAATGGTTAAATAGGGTACGGGGCGAACAGCCTTGGCGGGAGGTAAAACAATAGGCTAGATAAAAGGTTCTCAGGAGATAAGGGCGCTCAGAGCGGCCAGGTATGTCGCGTGGGAATGCCTTGATAGGGGAGATGTCAAGGGAAATAAACATTCCGTCTAAGTTGAAGAAATTATCCGCAAGTCTCAAATTGGAGATGGTTGATATATTTAAAAATGTATTGCAACTCTTCTTTCGAAATATTTAAGGAAATAAAATATATAAGTGTGCCCCAATTTATTATTTTTTTTTTATCTCAGAAGCACTTTAAAAAAAATCTTTTCATTCAGATAAACGCTTTAAAATCCATTGACCAGCGGCTGGGAATAAACGTTTAAAAATGCTTGCAATTGTACAAAAGGTTCCGATGAGAAAGATCGATTATTCCCCGTATCAAATTTTTTAAATAAAATTTTTAATTACGATTTATTTCATTCAAAACATGCTTAAATTTTATATACCTACATTCAATTAAAAAATAAAAATGCTCAAAACACACGATGATAAATTATTAAATAGCGTGTACTTCTTGTAAGTATTTTTTGATCATAAGTATTTATGATTTTTCAATAATGTCTAAACAAAATAAGTGTGTAAAAAAAAACTAAATATTTTAGTTTGTAAGTAATCAGATTGAATAGAAAAACTGAGGTATTTTCGTCCCAAAACACGTTCTCAGATTAATTTTTTAATGATTTTAATTGAACTAAAATTCGTTTTGGGAATTCGTCGTGGGAAAATAGGATGCATTTGCCCACCTACTGTGTGGCGGGCCGGATCGGGAGAGACTGATCGAGGGAGACCTTTTGACTTCTCCAGCCGGACTCTCTCAGACCTTGCACCGCAGTGAATTCATACGTTCGTCACTCCTGAACACACACATTTACCTCCAGAATTCTACCCATCCCTTATACCCTTTTCCATCTCAGAACTCTCTCTCCTTCCTTGACCTAAAAATTCCATCAACACAGCATCCCCAAATATGACATAGCCTCTAAGGGATTTTTTCCCCTCAGAGCCTCCTGTGTGGGGATAATGTACAAAATAGGTGCGTTGGTACCTACATAAACGTGGGAAATCGTAATTCTTCAGAAGGATGTTTCAGGCTTTTATAGTTTGTGTGCAGCTATGACGCAGATATTTAAGAACTATTATTTTAAAAGCATAAATTGGCATGAAAATTGTCAATTTTCAATCAAAATTCAGTCAATTTCAACAAAAATGAAAAATGGACGATCACAATTAACAGAATGTTAATTTTAAGTTCTGACCTTTCTGCATTTAAATCTTTCGTAATATGAACATTAAAAATGATGTCAATTTAATTAGCGGAAAACCAATGACGTATGGGGACAGAGATTATTAAAAAAAATCTACAACAATCACGTCCGTTTAACGTATCGATTATAATTCGATAAGATATGATTTATCAATGACCCAGGTCTTTCAGTGACAAGCAATTTTAAAATATCACAAAACAGGACATAAGAATAAACAATTACAGAAGAATATGAGATTTTACTTCCAGATATATCTAGGGAGCAAGACGATAACTATTATTGTAAAATCACGGTTGTTAAACATTGCATTAAATAATTCAAATAAAGAAACAAGATTTAGTTCTACAGGTTTCCAAAAACTTGTAATCTTAGCTGAAAAGGTTCTAAATCTTGGAACGTTCCGTCATTTCATTTATTTGTAACCAGTGTGATTCATGTTAGACTAGTTTGGAATAACTACTTCTTTTAGTATTGGCATTGCATTCTTGCATACAAAAATATGGCAGTTGGAAAAAAAATATTTGTGAAGATGAGTCATCGTTTATGCAATACCCGTGATTAAGATTATTGAATATGAGAGCTAAAATGATTGTATGCTTATTGACCTACTGAAATCCCGCCGAAAAGCGCGCCATCTCTGCGTTGTTCCCGAAATAAACCGGAAAACTGTGCCAAGTGTATCACATGCTTTTAACGAATACAAAACTCGGCATTTTATTAAAATCCCACAACTATTTTTCGCGAAACACTTGCCATTCGATTGCTATCATTATCACGAGATAACATTGAGTCTAATAATAACGAGCGCAGATATTACCGACGACACACGTAAAAGCAAATGAGATAAAATAAACGTCGTATATCGCGGCAGACTCTGCGCAAAGAGAAAAGGTGGTCAAAATGAAAAATTTACGCACGCTTTTTCGACCTAAGGGTAAGACGATATTTTGGTACGTACCACTCAGAGCCGTCCCGTACTCCCTCCATCTGGATGTTTTTAATGCAGACATTTGTTCGAATGACTCAAACCGAACACCGACATCCTAGTCACAGACACTCCGCAACACTGACACTGGAGAACAAGCTTACCTTATTTTGCATTATTATAAAACAACGTGTTTATCTATGTTAGTGATTTACTTGAAAAGAAATCCCTTTATCTTTCCGTATGCAAAATTGCCATTTCGAAAGATACACTACCGGGAACATCACAGGCAATGCTCACTAACAGAAACATTGAATTATCATGAAAATATACATATTGTATTTTGGAAGCGATATAATTGCCGTTATGTCGATCACGTGGAAAGTTAACACACTGTTTATCAAACCACATTATGAAAACAATATTTATTTAAAAAAAAAAAAAACTTGCACAATGAATCTATTATTATGTCATTGGTGCGCGCCTACCGTGTTGTGCGTATACAAAAGATGTATTTGATTTTAGAACGTTGTTTAAACAGCTTTCTTTAAATTCTACTCTTTAAATTTTACTTGAAAACAAGTACCTCGGTACTTGTTTTCAAGTAAGGTAGTTACGTTAATTTGCAAATCATTTCCTAATCTTCTTAAAAATTATTAGGAAAATCATTAAAGTCTTAACAATATCTCTAATGAGCGATAAGACTTAAACCCATAACTTCACATTCTAAAAATTGAAGAAAACAAAAACTAGTAATGTTTATTGAATTTACAACAAAATAATATATTTCCCCAAGTACTTAGGTACTTGTTTTCAAGTAAGGTAGTTATGTTAATTTGCAAATCATTTCTTAATCTTCTTAAAAATTGTTAGGATAATCATTAAAATCTTAACGATATCTCTAATGAGCCCATGACTTTACATTCTAAAAATTGAAGAAAACAAATACTAGTAATGTTTATTTAATTCACAATAAAATAATATATTTCCTCAATAATATTTTCCGAAGTGCCATTATCTTGCGTACATTATTAATCTTGTCAAGATTGTCATAAAATTAGATCGATTTTAAAACGTGTTTTCCGACGTATTGATTTATGTCGCATCTTTTGTTATCGATTGCACCTAAAAATTATATTTTCTTATATCTTCGCAAAACACACATATGTACTAAATTGGTTTAAAAAAAATGTTGATTTCGAATATTTTCAAAGTTTTATTTATATCCCGTGAAAAGCCTTTAAAACGCTTTTTTATTATATAAACGTTCATTTAATGCAGCGGGTGAGAAATTGAAAATTATTTTGATTTACAACCACGTATCTTAATTGTACATAAATAAAGCATATAAAAACCCTTTTTAAATAAAGATTTTCTTCGTGATTTTTTTCTAGACTAATTTCCAGAACTAACCACACCAAGTTAAGTAAAGACAAACATTAAGAATGATAAGACAGAAATTAACTGGTACATAATGGTAAACACTTTTAATAACTAATACTAATTGTTCCACGTCAAAACGAGAAACGAAATATATATATATATATATACAACACATATCCATTCAAAATATGAAACAGATTAAATTAGGGTATGTAAATAATTATAATAAATAAGTAAACGATATTTTCTTTTACATAGTACTACTACTACAAGTAGAATGAAGTGGTGTGGTTTAATCAACTAGAGGCAGAGCTAAGATTAGAATCTGATTACAATACATTTAAAAATAAATTGAACAATAATATCATAAATAAATTAGCTAATTAGAATCTCATACGTTTTCTCCCCTTTCAAACTTTTAAACTCTCGTAAAGGACGTTATATATTACCTATATATTTTTTTCTGTCTTTCAATGCATTTACTTATCTGTTTTTCAGAAAGTTAATAAATTTGAATGTCTATAGTGTTAATTATAAGTATAATTCCAGAAATTATTTAAATCATGAAGAAAATTCCCTCCCTAAAAACGAGTTTTCTCAACTAGGGAGGTATTAATTTAGATCAAGAAACATCTTATACATATATTTACCATTATAAAAAAAATACATAAAAAATGTAAACAATGTGATATATGTATTATGTTAATATTTCTCTTTAAATAAAAAAAAAAAAAAAAAAAAAAAAAAAAAAACACTTTCTCTACATACGAGGACTTGTGGAAAATAATTCTCATTAGAGGGAATTTTTCTGGAGAGGAATGAGTGAACATGATCTAGGAGGAAGGAAATACAGAATAATTTTAGAAAAAGAAGAAGAGGAAGTTTTGGGAAGGAAAAAGGTATGAGGGTGGGTAGGAGTCTGGGGTAACCTACGTGTGAATCCAACCCTCCCACTAAAAGGAAATGTTCCGAGAGAGTTCTGCTAGAGAGGTCAAAAGACCTCCATCAAGCAGTCCCTCGATCCGGCCTGCCATGCAGTTGGTTAAGTGCTAAGTCACCTAACGTAGCGTACCACTATGGTAAGGGTGTTGGTTATCCAATAAAACATCTCGGTCTTGGCAAACACTCCTTGCTTCAGTGACCCGACTCAAATATTTGTTTCACTTGATCGTGCCGTGTCTTTCTAGGACGCAGACGACTTCTTTACCATCATTATTAACTTTAGACAGACAAACAGACTTTAGGGCTATCAATTAGAATTTAATATAAATCTAAACATCGACTGAAAAGCCGATCAGAAACTAAAACCGAATGCGTAACATTATATTCTAATCCAAGTATATAGTATTATCGATTATGTAATAGTTGTAATTGAAGGCACAATGTTATCAGATATGTTACAGCCATATTAAAATATATAATTATCATTATTTAAAAAAAAACTGTGACAACATGGAGAGTGCACATTATATAATTTAAAAAATATATATTTAACCATTGCCCTTCTGAGAGCTTGAGAACCTTTGAAGAAACATTTGCATGGAATGATGGACATTCAATTCATACTTGATATTTCAATAATAATGCTACAAAAGAAACACGATTACCATTTATAATGCGAAACCTTGTCGCCCAAAGATTCACATTTACCGCATTATTGTACTGACAGCTGTAACAACAGTGTGAAAATTTGATACAATCACCAATAAGATTCCATTGATTGTTTTACACGGTATCCGGAAACTCGTAGTAAAAGCGGTAAACTGAAGACCCAAAAGAACATTTTTTTCGATCGATTTTTTAAAAATATTTTTCAGCATTTTTTTTACATTACACAGAAGGCCCCGAGGAAAAAAAAATCTCATGTTTGGGGGAACCGTGTGGAGGGTTTTTTTTTAGATAAAGGAATGAGAAGGGAAGGATAAAGGTATGAGGGGCGGGTAGAAATCTGGAGTGAAATACGTATGAATTCATCCCTCTCACCGTCAAATGGTTTCCCTCAACCAAAGTGCACATTGGGTACAAATAAACAAGCTTAGTTAAATAGTATGTAAGTTAGATTATATTAATACATGTATTCCTGTACTTGCTATCAATCTTTATTACACTTTACAATTTGTTTCATTTCAGATCTTATCATTGATTATACAATATGTATATATTTGCCAAATTGTATTATTTTTTTAATGGTGCAACTTTTATATTTTATTTTTATGAATCTCTTTTTTAAATTTTTTTTTTTATAGAGAATAAATACCTTACAAGAGTCTCACTGTTCCCGTCTGGAGCCAGTGAGACTATGGCATCCCCAATTGGGGTATGTTATGAGGCTGAAGGTAAGTGGGGAAGGGAAGGAGATGGGAAAGAGGAAGGTGGGGAAGTACCTGGCTATTCAGATCTAGTCACTAAACACGGCTAAAGCCATTATTAAGCAACGTTTCAATTCTGAATGGTGGTCGTACACCGGGGCGATACTGAGAGTATCTTCCACTCTGGAACGTGCCGCAAATATAGTATATATTATTTTATTAATTAATTGTGAAATAACACAAATTAATCAAATAAAATTTTTTTGGGCACGCCGGGTCAAACCCGCGACCTTCCGATTGGGAGTCAAGTGTCTTACCACTCGACCACGGACGGTCGTCTCTGCTATAATGTTCTATACTTTACAATTAAATTACACTCTAAATTATTCTGTTTTAATGGTTTATAATGCACACAATTAGTACTGAGAGTATACAAACCCACCTAATTTTTATGTTATACTTTCTTTTACTTACTATTTCAGGCTTGTTTTATATTGAATCATCATATTATTTTGCTAATTTGTACTAATTTTTTTATAATTACGTTGCTGTCTTATAATTATTACAACTGGATTTATCTTGTTAAGCTTAATTACTGTAATAAATTTGTAAAATTTTACTTAAAAGCCCTCTGGGGCGTAAATGAATAATAAATAAATAACATTCATTTACTAGATAACCATTTTTATAAGCAAAAATACAAATTAGTTCAGAAAATTCTAAATTTGTTTTATAATTAAAATTTACGTAACTAACCATTAATAATTGTCTAATTTCATTAAACATCTCCGTTTTTATGAAGTCTCATACCAAGCTCACGCCAAGAGTTCAAAAAGGACTTGTCTCACTTTTTATTTTCCTTAAAGTTTAAGAGCTTGTTACAATACAGTCAAGATAGTACATTACAAAATTCGTAGACAATTTTACTGTAGATTCCTGTTTGCGTGTAATTAGGTACTAAGCTCAAACATAATTTTTCCCCACCATGGTTGTACTGCTTAGATATTCAGTAGGAATGTACCTAAATATAGCACATATATAGGAGTATATGCCCACAAAATTAAATGAATACGTTATTTATTTTGATCTATAAAAACCCAAAATTTTCAATAAAAAAATTATTCTTTTGTGCTCCGTGGACGTATGAACGACAGCGTAATTATGTTAATGTCATATTGTCAAGTAACGGAATGGAAACGTACAATGTGAATGTTCGTTGTAAAACCTCACTCCAGCCACTGTCGTGGATATGAAAGCTTTTAAGTATGAGCACACCAGAAAAGGCATGAAATAAAAGTTAGTTGACGAGACATTTACTTATCAAGATCACAATATTTGTAAATAGCTTTGGAAGATTACATTATTTTGAAATATTATTGATCCAAATTGTTTTGCAGCAATTTTATTGCAGCATATTACATGTAAAAACTTATAGTGACAGACAACGACTTCTGCAAGAGTGTTAATTAATAATTTAAATTTTAAGGCATCATATGATTTTTTTTAGTATCCATGATGTATATACTAGTTTCATTTATTATTAATTTGAGCCTAGCTGTAGTTTTAGGAAATTTTCTTGGCTTATTTTTTGTTAGTATAATTGGTATAATGTGTCTTTCAAATATCAATACTCGTGATGGAAAATTCGTTGTGAGCTGAAAATACTTGCGTCGACCTACAATTTCCAAATAGTCGTTTCCAAGTATATAATATGTTCGCAGTCAGAAAATGGAAAGAAAAATACCGATAAGATAAGAAATTTAATGATTGCATTATTTCGAACTTGTAACTTTATTTTTTTTATAATTGCAGAAGTGAAAGTCATGAGATAATGCTTTAAACCACTCTACAATTCGTCAGAATAACAAAAGAGGGAGTATAACGTGTACCTATGAGAAGATAATACGTGAATGTTGAAGACGTAAGGAACGTGAGCCGAGACACAGATGTGTGGCGGTTTAACCTCTCTGCCTATCCATACGGAAAACGATGTGATTACTAATTAGTTCTTTAAAATCCAGTTTATGATAAAAAATTGAATATGAAAGACTTGCTTCGTTAAAGGCTGAATCTACAGTCAAAGCCTTATTCACTGTTTCTCTAAAGTTCTTACTTTTGTTCGCCTGTTTGTACGCACGGCTGTGGGCGTACCACAAGATTACTTTCAACATACATAAAACAACATATCACATTTTCTGATACAATCTATCTGCTTTGGGATGGAAAATTATAATAATGTTCTATATCGAAAACTATCGCGTCGTACCACATCGTATCGCGGCGTATCACGGCGTATCGCGGAGTATCACGGAGTGACAGATCTGGTCTGGAATACAGATCGGGAATGGATCCCATTAACTGTACCTACAAAATACATAGTTTTCAAATTACATAAATAAATTGAACATGGGTATTTGTGAGATGAGGAGGATTGATCGATCATTTTTATTTATATTACAAGTTTTCATTTCTGTCTTCCCGTTCCATTTTTTGGTCGTATGTATAGCTTAGAATTAGTTACGTAATATGTGTATCTTGATGTTACAGTAGATTGTTTTTTTTTTTAAATGGGACATATTAAACAAAACCTTTATTAAAAGACCGTGAAAGATCAATTGCTGGCAGAATGTACTCATTAATTTTTTTCCTATCAATCGAAACACTATCAAATTTATATGACACTGGCAGAATCTATTATAAGATATGGAGATATATATATATATATATATAATATGGATATGGATAATATGGGAAATACTACTATGACCAATCTGAAACAAGTCCAAGTGGTACAAAATGCAATTGTAAAATTATTAGTTGTCCCTAAAATTTTCAAACAGAGACATAATACACCGTTGTTGTTTCAGAGTGCCAAAATTTTACCAGTTAAGGCTCAAAATAATAATTCAGCATATATTTACCCCGCAGCATAAAGATAATTAGAACATAAATACAGCACTAGATTCACGCGCAACGACGTGATAATAGTTCCGAAATTGAATAATAAGTACGGACAGAGAACGTTTGAATACAACATACCGAGGATATTTAATTTATTACCTGACACTATAAGACAATGTAATTCTATGAATAAGGTTAAATATACGGTGAAAAATTGGCTATCGGAAAAAAATATTTATATTGTGTATAAAAAAATGTTATCTGTAGATATAAGATGTAAATTATGTATATGTAACTAAATTATAAGCACCTGCTGACAAGCCAATTCAATTGGCTCAGCAGGACTTGTTTGTTGATGTATTATAACTATGCTTTCAATAAATAATAAAAATAAAAATAAAAATAAAATAAAATAAAATGTTGTGGAGACATAAAATAAGTAGCTAATATTTATAGCACACTCGTACAATTTATCAAAACAATACCTCCTTTCAACTTAATTAGGTACCTACTACAATAAAATAATACTAAAATTACCGTAAATGGAATATAATTAATATAAATAGCTATTTCACGTTATTATTTCATTTAAAAAATCGGTATTTAGGTTATTTTTTTAATGACGCAAACCTATTTTGAGAACCTATTTTTTTTTAATTTTATGGTTCTTAGTTTGTGTTTGTTAAATGGAAACTTTGTGTTCGGTAATTAATTAAAACAAAATAAAAATGTATTAGTACCCAGAAGTAATATTGCTGAAGTGGTACAGTTGTTATTAGAAGGGTTCCATGTCAACTCAGAATCAGTTGAACTCTTTAAAAATTCGTTAAAAGCTATGAAAAAAATATTAAAATAGCCCTTACCCTACCCTAACATAACATATTTTTTATAATTTTTTTAATAACTTTTCAAATGAGGTGTTGAGTTTAATTCATTCTGAGTTACCGGTCACCATTAGAAGTACGAGTAATATTGAAAAGAAATATGTACTCGTGTTATACTAAAATAATAATTTAGGTTTATATATGACCTAACATAAAACAAAGAATAATGTTTGTATGATAAAAACTAGTATTTAGGTACAGGGTACAATTATTCGATGTGTCTTACATAAAAAAAGAATATGAAGTACTGTTGAGGTATATAATCTTACTAATATTATAAACGTGAAAGTTTGTATGGATGTATGTATGTTTGTTCCTCTTTAAATCTAAATTTCATTAATGGATTTTAATGAAACTTTACAATAATATAGCTCATACATCAGAATAACATATAGGCTATAATTTATGAAGCTAGCTATTTATTTTCAATAAGTATATTGAAAATAATAATTATAATTTAAAAAAATGTGAGAATGACATTTTGCAAAACATTGATTGTTAAATCAAAATTCTATTTTGGGAAATATTAAGAAATAAAAGGTTAAGAATTTTGGTATAAACGTAGATGGGACCTAGGAAAGGAAAATAGATTACTCGAAGTACTAATCCTACGCAGACGAAGTCGCGGGCAGAAGCTTGTGTTATAATATATTATAAAAATAGGGATCATTTTATTCAAACAGAAAGTGGTAAAAATATTTTTATTGCAATTTAGATACCCACTAATCTCTAAATGAGAATTGCCTATAGGTATACTATCCCTTTGCAATTTTGTGTTAATACAATGAAGAATAACAATTATGTAGTAAAATAAAAAGCAGTTTAGAATTTGCTCACATTTATTAAATACTAGCTAAAGTACCCAGCGTTGCCTGGGCTTTAGATCATTCCCCTAAAAAAATGTACCTTATGCTTATGAGGAATAGCACTGATGTCAAAACTATCTATAGCTTTCGAAGTGCGACTTTTTTTATTTTGCCTGAAGTTTAGAATTTACCCCCTTTTGTTTCGCTCTCCTTGACAATTCGCCTGATGGTACATTGAGAATTAACTGTAAAAAAATACAACTATGATAGCTAAGAATATTGTATATCTACGTAAATAAAATAAAATCATACTTAAAACATGGATCCGTGTTAAAAAATATTTATAAAAAGCGCATTAAAGTTGCAATTATTAAAATATATAAACTTTTGTTAAAAAAAATGTTTTTTTTAAATGTTTAAATGTTACTCACAGTATTGTCATTTTGACAGTAAAATTGGTGTTGCCAACCTACAATTTTTTTAGTTCCAGATTTATATTTTATACTCTTAGCGCCTCCGCCCACTGAGGCAACTGAAAACCAACTAAAACCGGCTATT
Organism: Limnephilus auricula; assembly: GCA_951813805.1. Lineage (NCBI taxonomy): Eukaryota > Metazoa > Arthropoda > Insecta > Trichoptera > Limnephilidae > Limnephilus > Limnephilus auricula. The sequence continues at coordinate 12,882,431 of OX638390.1, read as the reverse complement.
TTCTCTGTCTTGATTGGTCAAAAAGCTTGTTTAACCATAGACGAATAACAATCAGCTGACAGCTGGCAACTAGCAACGGCCGCCCAGGGCAATCAACAGTGACAGTCGCAAGATGGTCGCAAGTCACCGCTTGCGTTACCATTGACAACGGGGTTTTGTGTGATTGTGAAGTGCGCGGGCCATCACATTGTCATACAAAGACAGTTGGCAGTTGAGAGTTTTCAGTGGCCTCAGTGGGCGGAGGCGCTTATTTGACGAAGTTTATACGTACAGCATCTATTCTATGGAATTGTAAATATTCACCAGCAAAAATCAACAGATTCTTTTCCTGTCATTATTTTTAATATCAGAGATAGCATTGATTTTTTCCATCCTTTTTAAAAATGTTCAGAATTTTAACAGAAAAAAGCTGTAATATTTTATAAATTAACAAAATTGAAGCCAGTGATTTTCAACCATAATTTCAAAAGATAATTAAATTGAAAATAAAAGAACTGTAAGGGCGGGCAAAACGGGGTGGGGGCAAGATGGAGTTTGGAATCGCCTTCCTGTGTGGATGACGGACGTGTCCAGTCTCCAGTGTCTAGTGTCCAGTGTCCAAAGTCTTACGGGTATTACAAGAAAACGAAATTAAAATATTTTTTTCTGAAAATGATGTTAACCAAGTTTACTGTGCCTTACTATGCCTTCTCGTCTCGGATATGATATAATAGGATAGGGATTTGCGACTTCGAATCATATGAGAAGACCACCGAGAAGTCTTATCTTTTCGAGAGTCAAATCTTTTGCATATCATTTATTTATTTTTCCACATATACGGCACAACATGTGCCATTAAAACAATAAATTTATTATCAAATAAATGGTACAACAATATTAAGAATACAGTAGTTTAAATATATATATATATATAAATAGTGTAAACGTAGAGTTGAAAGTAAGTCATGGTGTACTGAATACACAGTATTAAAGTAAAGTATATATAAGATATAAAGTATATACAGGGTGTTGAGGTACGTACTTGACTTACTTTAACCAGTGATTCCTGACATTATTTGAAGTAAAAAATGTAAATGAAATTTTGGTCTCCGGTGACATTTTTGATGTTTTTTTTTTCTACAAAAACTTAAAAAATAGTAGGTGTTGGGTAGTTGGGGGCGGGGTAAGTAATGGGGCGGTAACTCGGCTGAGTGACCAATAAAGTCATGTGGAAGAATTTTTTTTATTTGATTTTGAAGAAAAAATATGTCATAAAAAAAGTCACCGGAGACCAAAATTTCATTTACATTTTTTACTCCAAATAATGTCAGGAATCACTGGTGAAAGTAACTCAATTACGTACCTTAACACCCTGTATAGAGAAAAAATAAGATATAAGGTAAGAAATAAAATATTAAAATGTTAAAATGTATAAACTATAAGATATCTTTAAGAAGATTAAAAAGTACAAAGTTTAAAAAAGAAAAAAAAATCATAAAAAGTCAGAAATGCTCTTAGAAGCCCAAAACATAATATTTAAAAAATATAATAGGTTGGTAATATGGGTTATTACAGCGCGATACGATTAATATAATTTTACAATCTACCAATTATGAATTTCTAATTCATTGATATTAAGTATACAATTACTGGTATGAATGGATGAAGGATCATTTTGGTTATGTGGTACGAGCAGAGAAAAATTGTTTAATGCATCTTTTGTATGACGTCAGACTATCCAAACATTAAAAGTATCTACGCTAAGAATGCTTTAATCGAACATTAAAAAAGAGCCGAAGGAAAAACACTTTCATAACAAATGTTTGTGAAAGTGAAATTATGAATGTACCCATACATAAAACAGCTTTTGGAAAAAAGAACTACAAATACCTCACCATTAAGCTCTATAATTCATTTCCAATTGAAGAATTTAATTAATAAAGATGAATAATAATCTTGGATACATAGTAAGCTACAATATCAATGTCATTTTAATCAAATGATAAACAATGCAGCTAAAATGCTTGGTTTCGTCATAAGAAATACAAAAGAATTCACAAACATTGTTATTATCAAACAATTATACTATGCTATTTATGTACGAACCCTTCTTGAATTTGTGTCGACTGTATGGTCTCCATTTTATGCATTACATATAAACAAAATTAAATCGATTCAATTTCACCAAACCTGCATAAAAACATGAAAACTGTATCTGAACAAAAATAGTCTACCAACCATCTGAATAAATTGCATAAAAAAAATTTGTGCCTCCTATATCACTGCGCCAGAGGGATCTTCCGTTTCGTCTTATTCACAGGCGTTCCCTGTCTACTAATATCACTTGGAGGTTTAGTTAGTGGCGCTAGTAATTCAGGAAGGAGTTCACAAATAAGGAGATAACAGAAACAGTGCTACGTTGTAAACACAATACCTTGAAGTATACGGCTATTTATTCGCCAACTCCGAGGTTTCTCACCAGAATCAGTCGGGTTCAGCCAAACATACTAATTGCAATAATAATGTTAGGAAGTATCTTCATTTCACCTCAAATAGATTATATCTCCTAACTTCAGATGCAGATGTGTGTATATGATTTATATTTTGTTTATATATTATTTTCCAAGATTTCCCAGTTCCCTCTATTTCAAAAATTTATGACAAAATTGCACTACTTCAATTACATAAAGAATTCCTTGATAAAAATAATATCTTACAATTAAATATTAGCAAAAGAATTATTTAAGTTGGAGGGCTAACCGTACCTCTAGTAAGAAATTCAACAGCACAGCATCACTATATATTTAATTATTTAACAAATTACCCCTAGATATAAGAACGGAAGACAACTATGAGAATTACAAAAAAAAAAAAAAATTAAAATTCTATAATATCACCTCATAACTTTTTTTATTGTTTGATATTATGTTTTGCTTATTATTTCCTTTGTATCATTTATAACTTACCTTTGTTTTACTTTAATTGTATTTTCTTGTCTTGTATCAGTTATAACTCACCTATGTTTTTATTACTTTCGATGTATTTTCTTATAAAATTAGAAATTAGTTTTTATAATAATATTTGTAATTTAAATAGATGTAAAATATATAGTTGTCCTCTCCTAACCACAAGCATCTGCTTTATTAGGAGAGGGATTCAAATGTGATATTATATTAAGTTGTACATATTGTAACACTAAACATGTTTAATTAAAAAAAAAAAAAAATATATCATGAATCCTTCACTTCGCCACTTTGATATAAGAACAGAAAGTTATTGTTTTGTCTGAAAGTAATATAAACACAATATTATTTAAGAATTTTTTTAATCACATTATGCAATATGTAAGAGCACTGTGTTGTTACTAGTACTATCAACTATCACCCTGCGGGTTTCGCAAGCATTTCCGAAAGTCATATATTCAAAATGTAACATTTCTGGAAAGCCGTTATTAAAACACGCTTGGCAGTAATTTTCTAAATTATTTGTGTTATTTTTAAAACTTTTAAAAATTATTTACCTCAACGCAGGTTTGTATTAATGAGGTTAAAAATTTAAACATAAACAATAATTCCCACCATGCAAAGAAACAATAAATAAATAAATGACTTATTGGAATACCGGTGACGTAAGTTTTTCAGAGCAGATAATGTTCCTTTAGAATATACAAAGTGTTCATTTAAAAAAAATGGTAACTATTTCATTATTGAAGTTACTCTTTTGATAATACTTTTTCAAAAGTGAGCCAAAAGTAGCAAAAGTGGATTTGACTATGTTTATTTCTGAGTGTATTAAATTGAAGGTTAAGAAGAAGCCACAAGCAAAAAAAATATGTATACATATTAGAGTGCCTTATTTCGCCACGAATATAAATAGTAATAGGCATAAAAATCGCGAGTCTGTGTCAAGGTCGAGGGCCAAGGCTCCCGACTAGCTTTCCGGAGGTCGCGGATTCGAATCCCGTCGTGCGCAAGAATATTTTATTTAATTGATTTTGTGTTTTCACAATTTAATAATTTAAAATAATATAAGGTACCTATATTTGCGGCATGTTCCAGAGTGGAAGACACTCTCAGTATCGCCCTGGTGTAAGACCACCATTCAGAAATGAAACGTTACTTGAAATGGCTTTAGCCATGTTTGGTGACCAGACCTGAATAGTGAGGTACTTCCCCATCTGCCATTCCTCCATCTCCCCAATTGGGATGCTATAGTCTCACTGTAGGCTCTAGGCGGTTGGGACTCTTGTGCAGCATCCACATAAAGCTTCGCCAGGGCGTTCTATTGATTGATTGATCATTATTACCCATGCTCGTATGCTAGCTCATTCTATATAACCACATTGCTCACATTTAATTTTATGATTACTTGAACACAATGAAAAGCCCATCGTAGTAAATAATCGATTTTGCCATTAATATAAGGTATTCTTATAACAGTATGCAATTTAAAATTCTCTATCAAAATTTTCACATGTTTGCAAATGTATTTTAAATTACTGCAAACATTGCAATTTATTTGAACGTCTATTGTTACAGAAATTGGATGATTCCACTCGCTAAAACTTTTTGTCATTCACTTCAGTTTTTATAATCAACATCCAGCAAATAAATAAATGCTTTATTTTAATGTCAAAGTCAATTGAGCCACTCGGTTCGGCTAAATATCGCTTTTACAGATTTATAGAAGGAACTAAAGGGATAATCACAAAAGCTTACGATTTAATTCGAAATATTAAATGGGCTATTTGATTTTCACGACTTTTCGTTATCTCTCTAACTGCCTAGTTGAATATTTGAAATTATTTGCTTACGCACGGCGTTACTACGGAGAATAATTATTCGGAAACCAAAAGTATGGATATTATCGAAATGTGATCGTTCTGAAAAGCAACATTAAAGCTTCGAAGCATTTGGTCCAAATTAAGGTAATCTCCTTTTGTCATGGCGAAAATGGCCGCCATTAGTTAAAATATCAAATTTTCAGGTGGCTGTAAAAAGATGGGGATCGCTTCGCTATTCAATACGGGACACCATTTTGTGGGAAAATTGCCATGGGGTTGGGTTTCATTGGTCACCATGGAAACTGATATTTAAAGACATATATTTTAAGTACTAACGTAAAATTGTACGACGGTTTGTGAAAGTATTCTACCCGAGAGGAATGGCGCTTTTGTGTTATGTCCAAATACATTTATATCATTAATAAATACGTCGAATTTACAATAATGTTTACAGAGTAACTGCTTTATGCATTTGATCTCTAGAAAGACGTACAAGAGATAATTCAAAGTAGTTGTCGTCAATTCCAAACTTGCAATAATAATTAGATAGTCGCGTGGCGCGATGGATAGAAATTACTTCAATGAATGTCAGATTAATTTGGCGCCTGTCTATTTGTAAGCACGCTATCGGCATAGCGCACATGGCGGCTGTAGGTAGATAGAAGGAGCAGTTATACGCTATTCCCCTTACTTATAATTGCGTTATCCGCCGCATCCTTGGTTTTGTAAAGATGGCCTTAAAAATGGTTTAAAGCCCTTTTAACCATACACACGCAGATATAATGAGTCTAGTTTTTCACTGTTAGGACGTAATACGACGCGTATTAGTTATACTACGATTATGAGTAAGGGGGTATAACTTTGATGATTAAAGATTTGTAAAATATAATCAATAAACTATTATAAAAACTAGCTACAAACAATTTAGTACATTTATTCTATTAAATTTTTACAACATTATTATAACATAAAATATAAATGAATTAATAAATAACAAATTTAAAAAAAACACTTAAAATAAACTTAAACTTTAGACTAAATTAAAACACTTTTACCAGGAATAACAAATGTATCTCTAGGGAGTAATTTTAATACCAGACCAAATGAACCGGATATTGTACTGGATATTTAATGGTAGGTACATGTACAGATAATTATTTCTTATTGTAAGCGATTTTATTATTTTCTCAATGTTTCAAAATATTATATTTTTGCTAATGGATAAAAAAACCTTTGATCTCTACACAAATACATAGTTTAAGATTGTGTAAAACAGCTTGATTAGAGAAAAATAACAGTAAGAGCCGAAAGAATAAAATTTGGTTGATAAATTATTCCTCTAATTTTCACGGAGATTTTTTTTTTTATATTTGGGCCAATTGTTTCACAGAATCAACAATTGATCAAATTTCAAAGATAATTTTAAAGTTCCGGGCAAGTTCCATTAAAGTTCTGTTTTTTTCAGCTCTTAGATACCACTGGAAAATACAATATTAACAATAATAGAACATTCGCAGATCTTTAATTAAACTTTGAAATTTGATGTATATTCTTCAATTTCTGTGAAACAAACCGGTCTAAAACAGTCTAACATTTTTTATGATTCAATTGTTTATACAGGGTGTAAAGGGTAAATTGTTTTTGACGCCGAAATATCTAACCAAACGGAATTATAAATACAATTAATAGTAATTAAAAAAAAATCTTACCCGACCTTTTTAATATAATAAAAAAAAAACACTGTAAAAAGCGTTTTGGTTTGGTTGAAATTTTAATTTAAGTAATATTTACGACATATTTGTGATACAACACAACCGAAATTCGGTTTGTAATTTAAATTTACGCCGATCAATATGCGTTTATTAATATATATATATATATAAATATTCGTATTTACAAAGTACACGTAGGAAAAAATGTATTTTAAATGATTATTATTAACTTATAAATAATTGCCACAGAAAATAATTAAATCATGAAAAAATTATTTCTTTTACGGTTTATAAAAATCGCAAATAAATAAAATAGCACATGCCCGTACTAGATAATTATTACACATTTCGCAAAAAAATATTTATTTTCTTTTTGTTTAGGTATTTCGGCCAAAAATCAAAAATGGTAGTGATCAAATTATTATTTAAGAGCAAAATTTCATTTACCTGACTTCACCCATTTTTCAACAATTCTTATCCGTATTAATTATGTAATTATTATAATTATTATTATTAATTATTATTATGTAATTGAAAACATGAGTTTTTATCTTCTACAGTTTAAGATCCGTGGATCACGTCCAAGGCGCGACCTGAAAATCGTTGTCGGACCATATGCGGCATTTTAAACTTGAGAAAGGTAATAAACAAAAAACAATATTTAAGCTGTCAAAATAATAAGTGAGACGAATCGTTTGGCATTTAGGGTTTTTAATTTTTTGTATTTCCTCCCTCCTGCAAAATGGATCTCTTCACGATTTCATTCCTCTCTCTCGTCAAAAAGTCCCGCCATACAGCACCTCCGAAGATTAAAAGGCCCTGAGAATTTTTTTAAACTAATTTCTTCACGGCCTTTTTATGCTGAGTAAATATAAAACTAATTTCTTCACGGCCTTTTTATGCAGAGTTAATGTAAAACTAATTTCTTTACGGCATTTTTATGCAGAGTTAATGTAAAACTAATTTCTTCACGGCCTTTTTATGCAGAGTTAATGTAAAACTAATTCCTTCACGGCCTTTTTATGCAGAGTTAAAGTAAAACTAATTTCTTCACGGCTTTTTTATGCAGAGTTAATGTAAAAAAAAGTTGGACTCAAAGAAATAATTAATGAAAGACCCAAATTAATTTGTCCCCAGAAGTTCAATGAAGAAAAAAAGCCTTCAGATAATTATGTACGGTTAACTTTGAAGCAAATATTTACTTGGAAATGTAGGAGCCATTATGCTCAGATGTTTAAGACATCATTAAAATGTTTATTTCTTAAATGTCAAATTTGTTTTGAACTTGAAACAAATAAAAAAATAATATATGTTTATATTCGATTAAATGAACCACAAGTGACAGGATTAGGTAAAGGAAAGTAAATAATTAATCAAAAATGACGCTTCGGATCTCCTTCAATTCTTTAAAATAAATTAAATATTTTTAAAACAGAACTAAATAACTTACTAACCATCATCCTCAGGGGTAGACAGAGAGGACGGACCGCCAAACAACTCGGTCTTGGCACACACTCCTTGCTTCATTCACAACAAAACCAGCATTACATTAATCGACAAAATGCAATAATGTTTCAGAGAAGCATTTGACATAGCATTTCAATTCATTTGTAGCGATATGGCAATTATTAGTTGGATAAGTTCTATTATTAGTTGGATTTAAAAAAAAAATGTGTTTAATTCGTTGAACTCCTTTCAACCTAAAAAAATTAAAGTAAGTAATCAAATTTAATGGTGGCATTAATATTTTCTCGTATTTTAGTTTTTATTATTGAGACAGCTGTTTTAGCGATCAAGGTCATTATTAAGCTGCTTGATTATGACCTTGAACGCTGAAACAGCTCACATAATAATTGTGAGAGCGGTTTCGTTAATTTTATAATTATCATAAAAACAAAAATACTTGTAAATATTGTTAATAATATTAGATTTTAAATTTAATTTACTACGAACTATAAAAATGATGTCCCTCGATGTCCATTCCTCCCCTTCGATGTCCATTCTGTTCCCTCTTACACTTCATTAATTCCTAGCCACGTCCCCACCCCTTCCACAACACCTAGTGATAAATTGTACCCTCCCACTATTTTGTAATTGTCATCTTTATATGTTTGCCCTGAGGAAGGAACAGTTGTTCCGAAACCGGTCGGCGTGTAACTAAATAAATCAGTGGTTGTAACTAAGTTACATTGTTTCATTTAATTATATAAAAAATGAGGCTATTGGTATTCATTAAAATGTAATACCATGTCTGAAATTAATCAATAATATAGTACTGACATAGCATTTCAAGTCTATTATTACGATCCGGCAATGAGTTCTGCAATTTTCTTTGAATTATTAAGTTCTTGAGTTTAAACTTGAGATGTTCTTTATGTGTAATGTAGATACTAAACCATTCTAAAATTTTATCAATAATATGCTGCAGTAAGAAGGCAACTAACATAACGTTTCTAGCCTATTATTGCGATCTGGCATTGAATTCTGCATTGTACTTTGAATTATTAAGTTTGACGCTTGAGATGTGCTTCATCTGTGGAACTGCACCATTTTGCAACTTGACTCGCGCATTCATGATGCACGAACCAAACTGTATGGAATTTATGATGAAGCATTCTGTTTGCAAACTTGTTCCTATCTCGCAACCGAAGGAATGCAATGATTATATTAATTTTAGATTCGCGGAAATTTGCGGAGGACTTGAAGCTATTGGAAGTTATGTATTTAATTAAATTGTATAATAATACGTAAAAAGTCAATTCTCAAAAGTTTTGAGAACAAAATTTAAAGTATCACCACGCTCTTAATTTTATTTATTGAATTCATTATACTTTATGTACATATGGCAAATAGTTTTTGATTTATTGTTAGTTGGCTTTAATTAAAAAAAAATTGTATTTATTGCGAGAGCAATATTTAAAGCTTGGCGATGCCAATTTTTTATTTTTATTAGTTTATATGCCATAGTTTTACCAGTGGTTCCTAACCTGGGTTTGATCGAACCTCAGGGTTCGGTAATCCAGTCTCGCGGGTTCGACGGGGGGCATTTCTGAACAGCAGAAGTCGTCACACTGATTTGCAGTAAATATTTATTATTATGTTTTTGTGAGAAAATCATGTTTTAATTTTAATGGTTTTGTTCTTTAATCTTAATGGTCTTGTTCATTGTATGCACCTATGTATAAATATAAACCTATATTATGAATTTTAAAAAATCATATATTATTTTTCCAATTAAGAAGGGTTCGGTGAATGCGCATATAAAACTGGTAGGGGTCAGTACCTCCAACAAGGTGAAGAACCACTGGTTTATACATAATGTAAATATAAAGCGTAATATAAGTATCAATAATTAAATTTTCGAGGTCCTCCTCACTAGGGATTCCTGATTCCTGTTCTGAGACGGCCGGTAGTTTTAAAATGTATATTTTGTATTTATTTTCTAGGTGTCCTTACACTGTCTTCACAGTGTTTGCATGTAGATTATCAGTTCTCTCAGCAATGTTTTTACTTATAATATATTCTTTTAATTTGATATGTTTTTTGTTTGGTTTGGTTGAGCATTATATACTTATACAAGCTTCTGCCCGCGACTTCGTCTGCGTAGAATTAGTACTTCGAGTAATCTATTTTCTTTTCCTAGGTCCCATCCACGTTTATACCAAAATTCTTAACCTATTAATTTAAAATATCTATAATTATTGATTCGATTTAAAGTAATAGGCGAGTACTTCAAATAAATTCACTAATTTAAATATTTTCTAAAATAGAATTTTGATTTAACAATCATTGGTTTGCAAAATGTCATTCTCAAATTATGACATTTTCTATGAAACAATAATTATTCTTTTTAATTTATTGAAAATAAATGGCTAGCTTTGTAAATTATAGTCTATATGTTATTCTGATGTATGAGCTATATTATTATAAAGTTTCATTAAAATCCATTCAGTAGTTTTTGCGTGAAAGAGTAACAAACATACATACATCCATACAAACTTTCGCGTTTATAATATTAGTAAGATAAGATACTTTGTTGCATGGAATTTAAAATTTCTCTCTCCAAAACATGTATTCAAACTGCGGTATATATTGGCTTATTATCCTGGTTGAGTATTAATCTCGGCATTTGAATATTTAGATATATTTTTTTAAAAGCTCATAAAATATTTTTTGAAAAAAGTTTTGTACTTTGTAAACCTGAAAGTTTTAAAATATTTTTTTTTCTGTCGGGATTCTAGGTACTCCTTTTTGGACTACGTTGAGCAGTTCTATGTGAGTGCTCAAAGCAGACCTCCATCCGGTTATCTCGTACTCTATTTGTGATTGACACAAAGCGTAGTATATTTTATGTTGAGGTTATATGGATGGTAATAAAGAAGTATATGTGAATATAGAACATTTTCTCTATGTTTGACTTTTACCAAGTAGATTGGTACCAGTTGTACTTGTCTGCTTAGCAACTACAATGAATCGATTATATTAATGTTTCTTAAATAGTATGACAAATATATATATGCTTGTTTGTCGTATCCTATTTTGCAAAAAATGTATCTCATCTTTTTTTCACAGTAATGATATTTGCAACGTTTATATTAATGGCAAAACAGTAGAATAAAAATTATTGTAAGAAGTTTTAAAATGCGAAACGTCAGGAATTGTGTATATTAAATTTATAATCTGCAGATAAACCATAATAATATGAATAAAAAAAATAAAAAAAGAAGTTATGGCAAAAAATGATCACAGATAATAAATTTTCAATTTACCGAAAGCTCACTCAACTTGCATAACATCCATGTGGAAGTGAATGATGTTGTGACTTTTATCTGACAGTTGGATATCAGGTCGAATTCGGGGCCAGATATGATTCCCTCAATATTACTTAAATATTGAGGGAAGTATTAATAGTTTATGTTCTAGTTCTTCCTATTACTATAATTTTCAATTTATCCACAGGTTGTTTTCCTGAAATTTGGAAAATTAAATTATAGACCCAAATTTATTATGTCATAAATACCCAAACTTTTTGAAAAGATTACATTAAGTAAAATCATGCATCAAATTAATAACTCAGGTACGGGACATACGTCATTCCTATGTCTATCTACGTTAAATTATCGTGAAAACACGCTTAGTGTCCAAGCGGTTAAACCAATTATATCAACATTTCAACATGATTTTATGCCAGATAGATCTACGTCATCTAACTTATTGTTTTACGAAAATTTTATTTCTAATGCACTGTTCAAGGGTCTTCAAGTTGATACAATTTATACTGACTTTAGCAAAGCCTTTGATACTGTTTTTCATCGCATTTTAATGGAAAAATTAGAACACTTGGGAATAAGCAGCAACTTTCTCGAATGGCTTTGAAGTTACTTATCATGTAGAAAACTATCTGTAAAAATTACCTCCACAACTTCTATCACTTTTTTACCTTAAGAGGGGTCTCCCAATGTTCCCACCTACGACCAATTCTTTTCCTGCTATATATTAATGACATTTTAAATATAACGTAAAGATGTTTAAATCGATCGAAAATTCTTCTAATTGTTTAACTCTACAAAGGAACTTAAATAAACTTTATGAATGGTGCATCAAACAAATTTCATTTTAATATCAATAAATGCCAAACGATCGGTTTCCATAGATATATATTCGACTACTCAATTTAAAATGCCATTCTAAAAAGAGTATTTGAATTCAATGACCACGGAGTTATATTTGACTCAAAATTACGCTTCTCGAGTAACATTATTAGCATTACCAGTAAGGGATTACAAATGCTTGGATTGATTCTCAGAATCACTGAAGACTTTAATAACATAAAAACCATAAAATTACTATACACGTTAGAAGTCAGGTTGAATACAATTCAAGCATTTGGTGACCTCATTTCAACTCTCATTGTTTACAAATTGAAAAAATTCAATATAAATTTTAACGTTTTATTAATTTCAAAAATGGTATTTCTATTATTATGTTAATTTATGCGGTAAACTTAACTTATCGAAATTATCTGAATGACGAAAAAAAATTTATCTCCTTTCGACGCTATAAACTATACATATACCTCCAAAATATACCAGACAGAATATTTTATTCTACAACAATAACTTCGCTATGAATTCGGTGATATAAATAATATATAATAGGTTGGGCAATGAACTAACTGATGTCGCTGACACATTTAATTTAAACTTCGACACATTTAAAGCCAAATTAGTCCACCACTTTTTTAAATTTGAATAATGAATGAGAAATCATTTTATTTTTTTTATTTTTTTTTATTGCTCGTATTCGAGATGCAAACAACGAGTAATTAAGTAAAAATTATTGTGTTTTTTTTTTGGTTGCTTGTATGTATATGAATTGAACCTATGAGTTCTCTGTGTGGATTTTATATGTCAAGTCATCCAAGTGGATTTAGCACTAGATATATTCTTATTTATTATGATTATGCTTTATTTATATATTTTGTATTTTATTTATTTATATTATAATGTTGTTATAAATGAAATTTGTATTCGATATGTAAAATCCCAATAAGGCGTCAATAAATAAATAAATAAAAAAATAATAATTAAGAAGTAGGTATAAACCACGAAAGAAAGAAAAATTCGTTTAGTTCAATTATATGAAATCATAAGTCGAATTTGCAAATTGCGATCGGTAACTTTGTGAATGAAAATCATTACGAGGACAAAGCACAGATTTGATATTATAGTTGCCTTATTTCAAAATGTAATAGATTATCAGATGAACAGAATCCTTTGAGAATCAAATGGAAATATAAGATACTTACATCACTTACTAAAACTATATCTCTATTCGTTTCCCTTTTGACCTTTTCGATTTTATCTGAACTCATGAAAACAATTTGATTGGATGGCATTTGATGATTCTCAAATTACTCTTCTCGTGGTGATGCGGTAGGAATTGAGAGAAAACTATTACATTCTTTAAATAAAATGTTAAAATTGTAACAAGTAACTTTAATAAAACAACGAAAAAGAGTAAATGTGTAGTGGGAAGGTACCTTAAAATCAATCTTTCCAATGTGTATTCATTTTTAATTCTTCATTATAAAACCCACTAAATAGAACAGTTTGTCAGCAGATAATTTTTTCAATAATAATTATAACAAAAAAGCATAAATAAAACGAGGAATTAGAAGTTAGAAAATTGGGATCAAATAATAATTATTATAAGTGAATACAATATTTAAATATATTTAAAAATATATACAGATATACAAACGTAGGTCCCCCCAAGTAGTTCGCTACTTTAGATGACATAGCAGGGGTGCTCGGGTTTATGGGGTAAGGTTTGTCTAGGTCTTGGTTGCGGATGTGTTTGCCCTCCTACTGCGTGGCGGGCCGGATCGGGATAGACTGGTTGAGGAAGACCTATTGAACTCCTTGCCGGACTCTCTCGACCCATCGTCTTGCATCTACTGCGTGGCGATAAACATTGGTTCAGGGAGACCTTTTGAACTCTTCAGGCGGATTCTCTCGACCCATTGCATTGCACCGAAGTGGGATGGATAGATTCAAACGTCTATCACTCCCGGACACATTGACACTATATTCCTACCCCTCAAATCTTTTTGCTTCCCAGAACTTTAAAAAGAGACCCTCCACCCAGCATGTCCAAAAATGACATAGGGTCTGAGGGATTTTTTTTCTTCAGTACCTCTTGTATGAAGCTAAAATAAAAAATAAAAAAATTTCCAACATAATCATAGGCTTATACGTCGTTTACATGTCACAATACCGCAGACATTCTTAGATAAATCAATTACAATAATTAAAAAGATAAAACGTAGGCAGTACTCATTTACTCGAATTCTAAAAAAATCTGAAAACCACCTAACTTAAAGTAACCCGTAAAACAGAAAAATCTTTTCGTTTATTGGAAGAAGCTAAAGTTATCGTGGGGCGAGCGTCAAACCACGCATTTTTTAAAGCTACATATAGGATAAATCTAGACACCATTCCGCGTTCCGCGTAACAAGAAGTGTTTGTTGTAACTTGTAACTCGGGGCCGTGTAGTAAAGCTAGTAGTAGCTTAATCATAAAATGGTACGTGATATTCCAAACATGCAAATGAGATCTTTCAAAACGATACAAAACTTCATAATATATTGCCAGTCGCGGATAAACTGAGTCGAGATTAAGATAAACGAAGACGGGAAGTTGTTGTACTGCCACTTATATTTAACATGCAAGGAGACAAATACATTTATTACATTGCCATTACGTATGTATCTAGTTGAGGATGTGAAATTGAACCATTTCAAGGGTATGAATTCATAATGAGCAAGCCGAGAGTTATCGAAGACACCGATTCCTGCGGGTGGTTGGATGTTGAATCGGAAACCGTGTTGACTGGGGAAATCGGGATATGTGGATTTGGGAAGTGGGATTGTAGAAATGTGGGGTGTTGCACATCAGGAATGTTGGCCAATAGGAAACTACTGTTTCAAATTTTTATTTTTAATATCGAAACATCATAACTAAATATTTAACATGGACATAAAATAAGAATGAAATTGACAAAACGTCAAGACTTGGAAATGATTAGGGTGAAGATCGACACGAACATACAATTCAGGGTATAATTCAATAATATTTTAGTTTTAAAGTTCTTGTTTTGTCCTACACCGTTATTGTCTATTATTGTTGTCCTGCAATGTGCTATAAAAACAGCACTGTTATTGTTAAATTTTGTTCTCTGCTTTTGTTTTGTTTTGTGTATAACGTATTTTCGTTATTTCTATCTTGTAATGGACTTTTATTAATAACGATTTTTTTATTAATATTTTGGATATTAATTACAAATTTTTATTAATATTTTGTAAGGAGCACTATAGGATTATTTTTAAGTTTATTTTAGTTAAGCGCACTTGAAGTGAAACCACACAAAACTACGCTATATAAATGTAATGTTATTATCATTATTAGGGCATTTGTTCAACAAGAAAATACATGATTGCAGTACATACATGTTTACATCATAGATGAGGGTAATGGGGATGTTTTCGTCAATTATTATGGTAGGATTAATTCTGTTTACTCGTCCCGTATAATTAACTTTTCTGAATGGAGTAATCGAGCCTTTTGATCGTCTTGAATCGTGAATACACCTTGGGAATGACGAACTTGAGCGCACGTTTGCTTTGTAGTTTAGGTACTGCCGAGTGGCAGATGGAACAAAACGTTTTCTCGGCGTAGGTAGTCATGGAGACGAAGACACGCACTCAGTACCCAGCCATCCGTCGCATCGATTCTGAGAGGTTTAATTGAAATTCCCTATTTTCCGTCGATTTGATAATCGCTTCTGAGACATCTGACTGGAATGTATGAGGCGACAGCATCAGTGCAAGCAACCGAGCAGCGTCTGACATCTTTTGAACCTTCTCGGAAAATTGTTTTCAAACAAACTCTCGCTCACCTACACAAAGACTCCGTATTAACACGCCATTGTTGGCGAGACAATGGAGTATGTATTTATATTTCAATAAATAGAAATCCACATTTGGCGGATTAGTTGTATTGTATTCAATTCAATGGCGAATATCGATAACTCAGCGTCCCTTCTGTTCATACTATTTTGAAAGCTTTATAGAAAACTCAGTGATTGGAAATTGCGTGGAGTTAGGACTCCAATTATTTAATGGATTGTATTAATTTGCATAGTAAGCTGATTACGATACCCACTGAATTCACTGCTGTAAAAATATGTATTTTATGTTTTAATTGATTACAGCATACGATTTATCATTTAAATTCAGTCATATTATAAAATATTGGATTATGGATGTAAATTAGAGAATCAAACACTCTCCTCTGATATTTTCGTACATAAATCTATTGTTTGCTGGAAAAAATATTTCCTAGAATTTACAAAAAAAAGCTGTGCATTTTTCATGGCGCCTGAACTCACCGTTCGAGAGATTTTGCTGTTTCAGATATCACATCACAACCAAGAAGTTTTTCCGTCAGAACCTTAGCAGTGCGATGTGAACGTTGAATTCAGGCGCAGTGAAACATGCACAGCTTTTTTTTTGTGTAAATTCTAGTGTTCACAACTCCCAGTGTTGCCATATTATAAAAAATCAACGTGGAATTTTATAAAAAATAAAAAAAATAAGATTAGTTTATTTTATTATTCAAAATCTATACATTTTTTATTTTTGTAGTAACATTTTCGAAGTTTTTGTAGAAAGATTTATACATATACGATTTTTTCCATGTCATTATAAAATGTGTTCAAATGGTCTAATCCAGAGGGGAAAATCACCACATATAGATGAGGTCTCATGCATTCAGTATCTCGTTCGCAAAGTTTTTTTTTTCTTTTCTTGTTTATTGTAGATCAAGGAAGGGTGGTGCACTCCCACGAGTTCCATATTATACAACAGAGGAAATATAAAAAAAATATATATAAGGATGATATAAATCTATGCGAATGAGACACTGAATCTAAACATATTACCATGCGAGCTTGGAGAGAAGGTAGAGAGTGGCAAGTAGAATCCATGGCAGGTAGGGGGTTAAAGGAGTTAAGGTAGTGAGTAGTAACTATCACCGCGGCACATCTCTGTCCCATAATAAGATTCCTCGGGCGCCGGGTTCGCCGGGTTCGCCGTAATTCACCGGCAAGGTGGTTAAATGTAATAAGCAGACGCGGCCGCTAATTCCGCCGGTCGGAGTCCCGCGGTAACTTCATTATTAATTTGAGCTTTATTGAACGCGAACGGAAGGAAAGGTGGCTCGCTCCGGCGTGAAGTCGGACCAGAGTCCCCTGCTACACACTACCGCCTGGAATAACGGCGCTTCCGACCGACTTTTTTTATTTCATTGGAACATTTAATTTATAGGGTTACTGCAAATATTGGTTTATTATTTTGTTTTGGTTACTGGAAAAATTAAATAAAGAAAGACTGCAATTGGAACATGACCGGGATAGATGCTTTCCCTCGTTTGTGCTTAAAGACTCAGGTACGATTATGGTTGTCCGTGATGGAAACCTGATAAAACAGAATAGTTACGAACAGTAGAATAGGTTAGGTTAGGTTAAGTAATGTTCTTCTTTCTGCAACCGTTCCTCACATCTGCTGGGTTATGGAATAAAAAAAGGTTAACGAAATAATATTAATTTTAAAATATCGAGGACATTTTACTTTCAATGACTTAATGCATTCGCTCACGAAAAACGGAAAACGTGTACTTTAATGTGATGGTCTGCACACTACATAACTTCTCAAAAACCCGTTGTCTACGGCAACGCAACCAGTCATTCACAACTCGCCGTGCTAATCGCCGGCGCGTTTCAGTTGCCAGGTTGCCTGGTTGCCATGGTTGCGCCTCAAGAGCTGTTAGTTTTCGAGTAATTTGCGATATGTCCGATGCAGTTGCGAACCAGTTTTAGTTTGGTTTCGGTTTATCCATGAGCGAAGGGCCGAGAATATATATAATATTATGACCGAGAAACTGGACCGGAATGGATGCTCTCTCTCTCCCTATTCTAAGACCTCGATATTCCGAAAATGTTCGACAATGATATTTGATTCAATTTTATGTGTATTCTCGAATGACCAAGAGAGTCTCTCTATCTATTATTGTAACTGAAAATGATTTTTTATTTCAAAATTTCAACAATTTGTATGAAGATCTTTCAGTTTATGGATGCGGTGCATCCCCGAACTGAAAGAATCCTGAAGATCTTCATACAAAAAGTTGAAATTTTGAAAAAAAAAATCATTTTCAGCTACAACAGCATCAGAAACGTCGTTTTTTTAATCACTGAAAACTCACGGACCGCCACTGCAAGAGACTGTATTTTTTTTTACTCTTCTGTGATCTTTGACAGTTTCTAGAAAAAAGGTGTATTAAAACATCAATTTTTTGAATCCTGTGAAAATAAAATTTCTTAGCTTTCATCTTGTATCTACATATTTTTAATACAAGAAGATTTGAAAGACCGAGAGACTTCTTCCCCTATAGCACATAGCTAACAGTGTACTATTTTTGGTCTCGATCGGAGCTCATATTTTGTGAATTGTGAATATATTTTATTTAAAAAAATATATTTTTCTCATTTGAGATTTGGTTCAAGACAGATTTTTATAAAAGTAAAATAGACTTTGTCACTCAGCTCAAGTTGAAGGATTATTTTAGAAGAGTTATTAAAAATCCCGTGTGCTTCTTTCCATCTCTCATTTTCCTAAGACGTTCGTAATAAGATGTATGTTTTTAAAAAATAAAATATAATAGTTGACTATCCACATTCGCAAAATTTTTTAATTGTATAATTATAAGATTAAGAGTTAAAAATAATATTTTATCGTTCAGTCCTCTCTCAGTTAGTATTAATACTTTTCCTGTCTTAATTTTTGGCAATCAAATAGATATTTCAAAAATGCAAATAAGGATAGATTCTGCCAACTTAAAAATGTAAATTCGCGCTAATTTGTGCACCGCTGTAGAGTATTTGCTTCGGCAAACAAACTGATTTTATGCACGACATTCCATAAATCGATACAATATAGGTTCTAGAAAGCAATCACTTTGACGTGTTTTTCTTTTTCTATTGTTTACTCTATGATACAAATATAATTACTTAAATGGCTTCAAACACAATGTGTGATCGTTTATTAATAACAATCCCTTGAAACTTTACACAGCGTACATTTTTTCCAATAAGTGAGGCATGTTTTTGTGTAATTTTTCGCTTTGACTCACGGATTTAATGTTTTGCGGTTATCTTTATGGCAGGTAATTTTCTTTACAATATTATTAGCTACTGATAAATGTCTACCCATTCTGTTGTTATTTATCAGCGAATTAGGGGGAAAGAAAAATATATTCCATTGGGTGGTTAAAAACTGACGCACCGAGAAAAATATTTAGATAAAATGTAATAAAGACATTTCTTTAAATTCGTTCCAAAAATGTATAATAAAGTACCGTCAACTTTGGTTTAAACGATATGTAATAAGTAATAAGTCGTTCGCAATTAGCAAGGGTGCCCGTGTTCATGGGGTGAGTTTTTTCTAGGTCTTGGCGGCGAATGCATTTGCCCACCTACCGCGGTGCGGGCCGGATTCAAAGAGACTGGTTAAGACTAACCAAGACCCCTCCAGCCGAACTCTCTCGTTCGAGTGGGAGGGATGGATTATTACGTCCGTCACTCCTGGGCGCATTAATCTAATTTTCCTTCCCAGGACTTCCTCTTCTTCCTTTTCCTAAAAAAGAACCACCAAACAGGATCAGCAAAGATGACATAGGCCCAGAGGATGTGTTCCTCAGGGCCTCCTATGGAGCTGATGTAAAACATCATAAAGTTAACATAAGAAATTAACCACGAAAATATAATCGAATTAACAAGTATTCTTGGCTCTATAACTATCCCGCGTTGTAATACCACCACAGCCCAACAATTTTATAAATATTTTGGAGTCAAATGGTTTAACCAATTACCCCTTAACTTAAGATTGGAAACAAACTATAAAAAATTCAAAAGGTTAATTAAAACAATATAATAATATATCATTGTGACTGTGACTTTGGAAATCCTTTTTCTTTTATACTCTTTTTTTTATTTTCTCTCTGCTTCTTCTTTTATATCTTTTCTTTATTCAATTCTGTTTCACGTATAATGTATGATATACATATATAAAAAAATTAAATATTATAATTTTCATTATCCTTACTACACATTTTAAAAACATATGTTGAATTGTTTTTCGCTGCTCCACCTTTTTTACACGAGCATTGCTAAAAAAAAAGGTGAATCACGATATTTAAAAAATGTATTAAAAATATATATATACAATGTATAACAACTGTATTTGTAAAAAAAAATAAAAATAAAAAATAAAACATATTTTTTTAGTTTTTCTCGTAATACCGCATTGAGTTACTTTGGTACATTTTATAAAATTCTATTACGTAAAATGCAAAAAAAAACCCCTATAGATTCAGTCAACCTAACACAATGTAACCCCCTCCCAGAAGATAATTTACCCACCAAAAGGAATATTCATATGTAATGAAGCCACTCTGCCAAATAATAAAACAAGACATACTAGATACGTTTTAGATTTTCACGGCCAAAAGCATTTTCGTTGTTTGTTTTTGGGGTGTTATGCCGTGTTTTGCTACCTCCTTCTTTAGCCGACGTTTCGGACACCGTTGCAGCGTCCATCATCAGGGCAGATCCGGCAGATCCGTCGATGTAGATGTCGACGTCGATGTGAAACGTCGGCTAAAGAAGGAGGTAGCAAAACACGGCATAACACCCCAAAAACAAACAACGAAAAAAGACATACTAGTTCAATATTGTAGACAACCAATAACGCTTATTCCTGAAAGATGCTATAAGTTATTATATATATCTTAGATTTAGTTTAAATTGTACCAGCCTGAAGATCTGCCCGTCATAAAGTGAAACCGGTCCGGACATTAATAAGAAAGTTATTCGGGTGTTTTAATCCATAAAAAGTAATGTTTAGAGTATTTATACAGTATACAGTCACTTTAGTGTACTGATTAGTGGTTACAATTTACTCACCGTATTCAAAAGTTTAGGAAATATTTTGTTTATAGGAAAGCTCAATATGCTTGAATTGTCATTTAACATTTTCAAAAATATACAGATTATCCGGGGGTAAAGTGCATTCACTTCGGGTGGTGATTCTATATAATGATAGGAGTAAAAAATATTAACAACTTTTTCCGAAATTATTAAAAATTCTTAGTTTAAGGAGCAAACTTACCGGATTATTTGCCGCTAGCTTGCCGGGTGCGATTGAGGCAACGTTGGGTAGTTGCGGTTGGCCCGTATCGTAACAACGGAAAAAATAGTGCTGGCCGCACACGCCGGACTAATTTTATCTTTTTGCCATAAAATTACTCCGAAAACTTGGAATTTCTAAAAAAGTTATTCATCTTTTTTTACTTAAAGTATCATGTAGAATCACCTCCCGAAATTGATGCACTTTACCCCCGGACAACCCGGTATTACATTGGTCAAAAACAATTCCTTTCAAATCATAGTAACACATACATTCTCAAACACATACAGGAGCAAAAGAAAAGTTTACCCGTATTTATTTATTAATCCTTCAAGTCTCATAAAAAAAACGAAGTTACGCGAGTTCAAGTACGAGTCCCCTTTCCTCCCACCTGCCAATCAATCGAACAAAACCTTTTGGTCCTAATCGAAAGCAACCTTCAAATTTCCTGTGCTTTAAAGCAGGCCACAGCGAGTAAGTTGTTAGAAGAAATGAGTCGGATAATGGGACGGACGCTTATGAGAATATCCGATTACTGAGTTTTACGCCGATACTTACCGTTAGAACTTATGAAAAAGTAATGGAAAAATAATATAACCTTTGCGAACACGTACTTAAGGATTATGGCTGCTCATTCTCTCCGTCTCTCTATTCCATTTTCTAAAGAATTAAATCAGTCACTGTGGTGTATTATAATATAAATGCATGACTCTTCTGATACATATCTTTTTTAAATAAATATACTTATTATGTTATTTACCCGCCTCGGAACAGACTTTCGACAAAGTGAGGCAGGTGAAAGAAAAGAAAACTGTAAATCAATCAATTTATATTAAATAAACGCCCGGGTTGCCAGCACTGAAACTGAATTATAAAATGGAATAAAGTATCGCTGTGCGAGTATATTACCAATATAAGTAAATATTCAACATGTTCGTAATAAGCACTAACTTTGTGGCTCGCCATAATTTACAATAAAATATATAAATTTGTTTTAGACCACTTTAAATTTTAATTACACTCTACCGGTTTCGGAAGAACCCTTCCTTCGTCAGGAGAATATTAAAACTAACCTATGATACAAAATATTTATTTATTTATATTTCACGCCCTGTTGGGCTTTTACATGTTTTTTTTTTTTTTTTAATTAACAAAGTACATCTAAATCATAAATTTTATTCAACTCACACAAAATTAGTTGACCCTTTTTCACACAAAAGCGAAAAATAAAATTATAAAACTGAATCTAAAACAAAATCCAAAACAAAATCATAAACAAAATCAAAGTCAAAATCAAAAGCAAAATCAACAACATAATCAAAAACAAAATCAAATACGAGTTTTATAGAAGCAGGATACCCTACCATGCAAGGTAGAGAATATATTGATATATATTATGTATATATTGATAGATATATAGCATACATTTAGGTGCTGGAGTGGGAGATCAAAGGGGGAGGGGTTTATTGGAAACATATCTAGAATGGGACTAAACGATAAATTAATTTGGTAAAACCAAATTATTTTAGTTTTAATATTCTCCTGACGAAGGAAGGGTTCTTCCGAAACCGGTAGAGTGAAATTAAAATTTAAAGTGGTCTAAAACAAATTTATATATTTTATTGTAAATATTCAACATTTTAAATTTGATTAGATAGTTTGATCACGAGACCTATAATACAATTTCGGTTAAATAAATACCTGTATACTTCGACCACGTTAAAAAAGTAAAGTTCGAAAATCTAGTGGTTGGTTTGACGATGATTGCCGAATCCAGAAAAGACTTATGAATAAATTAGATAGGTTCCATAGAAAAAATCTGCAAGGGTCGAACTCATCCTTAAAACAGTTTGTGGGATAAATAAATGCCAAAAATCTGAATATTCCAAAATTTGCCATTTGGAAAACACTGGTCAAAGGGGGTTAACGTTTAGAACAGCAACATTATCAGCTATCGGGAGGAACCAAATCGCAAGTCAAATAGATACTAAATTTGGAGATCGCGCTTTCGGAATATTAGGGCCTAAGACTTAAAATAAACTTCCTCCGGACCTAAGTTACATAATAAGCTCAGCAGTATTTTGTACACTTGACCTTCAAAATGAGAGGAAAGCCACTGTTTACATGAAATTTGTAAAACCTTCACCTACCGCATTTTCCACCTTTGCCCACTTGCCGTTCAAAGTTAGAGAAAAATTACTGTCTTCACCTGATTTCGAAAAACTTTCAACTAGTTACTTATAAAGAACTTTTTTTTATATTTTTTAAATTTTTTAATTTATTTACTTTTTACATATATTATACATTATTTATTGAATGTTTTGGCTGCCCAACTAGGAAGAATCCCGTTTTTGGGCAGTCAAATTAGGATGATATAGGAACACAGATACTTAAATAATATAAAAATAATAATAAAAAGTCCTATATAAATGTATTGGATAAAATAAGAAGAAGAAAACAAAAAGAAAAGAAACAGAATAAATTTAAAGAAATAACCAATTAAAATATGAAGATAAGCGTTGTTTTTTAGCAAAATTATTAAATAATAATAAAAAATAAAAAATTTATAAAAGTTTTATCTACTTAAAAACAAACGATTAAAACAAAAATAAAAACAAAAATTTTATCACATATTTTGTAACAATTTAATGATTAACTTAATTTAAAGAAAATCACACTTATTCCTTTTATTAATATTATCAAAACGTTAAAAAATCGACTTAAAAATACCTGTATAAACCTTGTGTTCTGCTTCGCGATATTAATGTGACTTAAAAAATATTTTCTAATAAAACTCAAATTAGAGCGGCCAACTACCTTCTGAAGAAGTCCCGGACTGATTGCCAACTTGTAATACCGGGAAAATAATTGAATTCTTGGAGAAAAAGTAAATTTAAAACTCCCAAGATTTTACGAATGGTCTGAACTGCTCACAAAGGACCGTAATTTATAATGGATCTATTGAAGGGGATTCTTAAAAGTGAGTGCTTTTAGTGACTCAGTGGAGTCACCGAACACTTTTGTTCTTTTTGATAATGTAGATAAAATGGACGCTAGGCGATGAAGAATTATAAAAATTGTGGGAGATCATTCTCAAGATTTATTATTAGGAGTTGAATTTTAGCACCTTTGAGACTTCGACAAGTTTGTTACATTATTTAAAAAAACTCAATGATACTAATATATAATTTATTTCATAAAAAAACATCTCCACCTCTACATAGTGTATAGAAACCGCAGTATACTTAAAAAACGAGTTATTTAATTATTAACGGACCGTGTCCAATTACAACGCAAAATGTATTACACGAAGTTAATACAAGGAGAAGTGATACAATTTAAGACAGGAAAAGGGTTTTGATAGAGTAGCACTTCTGCCACATCAATATAAAATAAAATGTAAGCAGAAGGACAGTGTAAGTGCTAATAGGTTACGTGGCAGAATTTGTTTGGAAATAATTTAATCTATTAAAACTTTTAATAGATTTAATTAAAATATATATATAAATAGAAAAAGAAATGGATGATTTAGTACAGTTTAGGCTTCGAAGCGGGGAGACAATTTTTGATGAGGCCTAATAGAAGAGAAGACATTTCTTTAGATAAGGACAACAACAACAATATCTGTTCTGAAGATCAGACTTCTCGACAACAGAAAGTGAAATCTGTGGAGTCAAGCACGACAATTTCAAAAATGTGAGAGGGAACAAGGAAAGAGGGAACAAAACACAAAACTTTTTTTGGACAGAGTACAAAATAAAATTGCTTTTGGTTTATAAGAAGGAACAAAATAAAACCAGTGATGGCAGCTAATGTTATTGTTGCGAAAATAACTCTGTTACTTGTTTTGTTGTTTTCGAAATACAAAAGAAATCTTTTGACAAGGCGCATTAGATAAAGGTTTTATACAACTTTTAGTTAGTATCGAACAATGAAATTAAAAGTTATCGAGGATTCTAAAATTGTTGAGAAACCTCTCGTCTTAATAGTTTGATGTTAATTAACATGATAAAAACATACTCTTTTGCACTGCCGTGTTTACCGAGCGGATCCAGCGGAAACTTTGCCACCTCACGTTAGAAAATTTTTGGTTAGGCTCAAAGACGTTTAGATGGGGAATAGGAAAGTTGAAAACGTAGAATAAAGGTATTTAGTCGGAAAGTATCGTAATATTTCAATGTGGTCACCAAAGATAGGTAAATCCATTTTTAGTGACCGAATCTTTACTGGCTTTTCAATAATTTATTCCTAAAACTTTTTTTCTACTCATCGATGTCACAAGCATTCCGTGCAAGTTTCGAAAGTAGTAGCAAGTTCACAGACAACAAATTAGTACAAGGTAATGTTTATAATGATAATACACGTTATGTTTACCGTAAAACTATTAACGAAAAAGTGCGTGATATGTTAAATTTCTACCTCATCCTTTGCGAATTTTATTACTACGTTTGCGTATTTAAAATTAAAGCATTTATTTTTTTTGCTTGTTTTTACAAGTATCAAAACTGTAATAGTTATAGGATTCAAAAGAAACCCATATTCGCGAAATATCTATCAGAGACTCGATATTATAGTACCTTCCGTATTTTTCGTTTTCATACAAAATATTGTGAGAAGAAAGATTTATAAAAGCTTTTCGGCCGATCGTAGATGAGGTGCATACGAACCTTTCATAAGACCAGGATAGTCTGAATTCTGGAAAATCATTTCCAATTTCGAAAATGGCAACAAAAATAATTTCCTCTTAAAAATATTGCTTTGTAAGTGCTCTTGTCTGAATTCTCCAAATAAACTTCTCCATTTTCTGAAATACTCGTGATGTCCTATAATTCAAAGCAAATCTGAGTTTTATAGTTCATTGAACCAGAGGTTGCTGATATGAAAGCTTAAAATAGTATTTTTTAATTAATTAATAGCGAATGCCACCAATTATAGCAAAGCCAACCACAAAGTTGACTAAAGTTCAAGAATCACCTTCTTTCGCCACAACTTCTAGCAGCTTTCCGCATCTTTCAGGATAATAGAAATTTTAACTGGGACACGCTCGTAATTGGCTTTTAAGCGGGTTTTCACTGGAAGGAGCGCCGAGGGAACAAATCTTCGGTCGCCCCGGAGCTGCTAAAGTCAGCATCCCGGCGCGGCGTCCTGGCGTCCCGTCGTCCTAGACGAGCCGCATCATTAACTTCTTGCAGCAGATATTACAGTAATCCTAGGTCCTAGCCAGAGGCGGCTGGAAGACCAGCATCATATTTACATGCCTCGAAGACAGTTAGGTTTAGCACTTACGAAATTATATATTGGATACGCACAATTAAAATAATAATCTTTTATCAGACACGATGTAATTAGAAACTTTAGAAAAAGTGGCGATTAAAAGCATCCGAAAACTTATGTTTAATACAATGCAGTTAATACAACGATTTAAATGATAGCAATGTCTTAGGAAAACCTAGCAAGCCTAATCCTTAGGAGATCTTAACACCTCGACTAGAGAATCCGTTTCAAGAGGCAACATTTTGAAAATGTCAGAAAAATACCATTATTGAAATTAGACGGTGAAAACCGTTAACACTTTTAAAAAGTTGATTGGAGTTACTTATCCCTGCACTGCACGAAAATGTTGTTACCGTGTTTATACATGAAAAACTTACATCCAGGCTACCAGGCCTAGGATGTTGATAATGCTTGAACCTTGAACATCTTAAAATGGTTATTCAACTGTCGTAAGAATGAATGGTTCCTTTCACACGACTCTCCATACTAGCAAATAAAATTAAGTAGTCATTGGGGTGAAATAAAGTGTACGAAAACAATTTTGACTATAACAGTGTATTTGGGTCTCCATCAACAATGTATTTATCTTTTTTTTGTATTTCTTGGAAATTTTCACGTAAAAATTTCTGGACATTTTGTTTTGAAGAGTTTTATTTTTTCTGCTTCCGGTTTTGACACATTCGTGTCATTCACTAGCAAAATTAACATTAACTTAAAATTAATACAAGCACAGAAATGATTAAATGTTATTAGGTGGGGGTAGTGGAAGGGGTGATTTTGAGGGAGGGAGAGAACGGTGGAAGGAGTCAACATAACAATAAAAATGAATTTAGTTAACGAAATAATAGCACTCTGAAAATCTCCCTTATTGAGAATGTTTCCATGTTATGTTGACTCCTCCTACCATTCTCTCCCTCCCCAAAAATCACCCCTTCCAAAATTAATACAAGCACTGAAATGATTAGATGATATTAGGTGGGGGTAGTGGAAGGGGTGATTTTGAGGGATGGAAAGAACGGCGGGAGGAGTCAACATAACAATAAAAATGAATTTAGTTAACAAAATAATAGCAC
This sequence comes from Limnephilus auricula, assembly GCA_951813805.1. Lineage (NCBI taxonomy): Eukaryota > Metazoa > Arthropoda > Insecta > Trichoptera > Limnephilidae > Limnephilus > Limnephilus auricula. The sequence continues at coordinate 12,854,804 of OX638390.1, read as the reverse complement.
TCTGTAAATCTCCCTTATTGAGAATGTTTCCATGTTATGTTGACTCCTCCTACCATTCTCTCCCTCCCCAAAAATCACCCCTTCCAAAATTAATACAAGCACTGAAATGATTAGATGTTATTAGGTGGGGGTAGTGGAAGGGGTGATTTTGAGGGATGGAAAGAACGGTGGAAGGAGTCAACATAACAATAAAAATGAATTTAGTTAACAAAATAATAGCACTCTGTAAATCTCCCTTATTGAGAATGTTTCCATGTTATGTTGACTCCTCCTACCATTCTCTCCCTCCCTAAAAATCACCCCTTCCAAAATTAATACAAGCACTGAAATGATTAGATGTTATTAGGTGGGGGTAGTGGAAGGGGTGATTTTGAGGGATGGAAAGAACGGCGGGAGGAGTCAACATAACAATAAAAATGAATTTAGTTAACAAAATAATAGCACTCTGAAAATCTCCCTTATTGAGAATGTTTCCATGTTATGTTGACTCCTCCTACCGTTCTCCTCCTCCCCAAAATCACCTCTTCCACTACCCCCACCTAATAACATCTAATCATTTCTGTACTTTTTCGTTGTTTGTTTTTGGGGTGTTACGATGACACATCGTCGGATCTGCCGGATCTGCCCTGATGATGGACACTGCAACGCTGTCCGAAACGTCGGCTAAAGAAGGAGGTAGCGCAACACGGCATAACGTATTTGGAAAAACATAACATATTATGTGAGGAGCAATCAGGATTCCGAAACAACAACTCTTGCGAAGCGGCGATAAACATAGTGATTGATACATGGAAGAAAGAAACAGACAAAAAAAAAATCACCATTGCAGCATTCTTAGATTTCAAAAGAGCATTTGAAACGATAGAAAGGAAAATACTATTGGAAAAACTAGAAGACATTGGTCTTTCTGAAGTAGCTCTGAATCTATTCAAAGAATATCTCCAGAATAGAAAACAGGTAACGAAAGTTGAAAGCTCAGAATCAGAACCGATAGAAAACAACCTTGGTGTTCCGCAAGGGTCAGTATTAGGTCCAATTCTATTTATAATTTACATAAATGATATTATCAAAACTATTAAACATTGCAAAATTAGACTATTTGCAGATGATACCTTAATCTATATTTCGTGTATTTAATGTATTAATTTTTGTGCATAAAATTATGAAAAACCAAATGCCAAAATACTTTAAGGATGAAATTGTTTTTAATAGAGACGTTCATAACTATGAAACAAGAAATATAAACAGAATTCGATTGCCACAAATGAAGAAATCAAAATCACAGAACTGCATAATGTACAGAGGACTAAAGATGTATGATGAAATGCCTGAAACTATGAAGAATGAAGAAAGAATGAATGTATTTAAAAAGAAATGTTATGATTACTGTAAAAATATTTAAATTTATCAAATGAAATGTTACATTGTGCTTATTAGTTTATATTCATGTAGTATAAACTAACTCAATAATAATAAAAAAAAATAAAAAAAATAACACCCTAAAAACAAACAAACATTTCTGTACTTGTATAAATTGTATTGCTAGTGAATGACACTGATGTGTCGGAACCGGTAGCAGAAAATTTTAAGTGACAAGTGTACATAGAAAGTAATAGCATACAAAAAAGTATTTATCAACTTACTTTCTAGTTGTGAGCGTCTCAGTACGTTATGTGCCCATCGTGTAGACGGAACTAATAATTATTAGTGTGGGTCATTCTTTAGGACTTCACCCCGATCCGGTCCATTTCAAGCAGGGCAGAACTGCGACTGCCTTATCTGTTAATATATGAAGGTAGAGCCGCGGGGCGGGGGCAATCTCCAGAGTCAAGTGCTGGAGTAAGTCTCCACCATTCCTGGAAAGGGATTAGGGAACTCCGGGGAATATGTAAATGCGCTCGGGATGGAGGGATTGTGCAAATTTACAAGCAATTTACCAATACGTTAAAGATTAACAACTACTGCTTTTTGATATTAATAAATAGCTCGCTAAGTCGGTGCTTGCCCAGAAAGATAATAATAACAGTGACTGAATCATGAAGTATTTATTTATTTATTTGTATTTCACGCCCTGTGGGCTTTTACATGTTATTTTTTTTATTATCAAAGTACATCTAAATCAATATTACATTCAATTCACACAAAATTAGTTGGCTCTTTTTCACATAAAAGCAAAAAATAAAATTAAAAAGCAAAGTACATCTAAATAAGCATTAGAAACAATTCAAACAAAAGCAAAAAATTAAATTATAAAACTGAATCTAAAACAAAATCCAAAACAAAATCATAAACAAAATCAACAACATAATCAAAAACAAAATCAACATATTTTGAGATTAACAGAAAACATATTTTGAGATTAATCTATTAGATGGGTTATAGTGTTTTATTTTTGGGTTATTATGCCGTGTTTCGGACAGCGTCACAGTGACCATCATCAGGTATGTGCTTATGTATGTAGATGTGATAACGTGTTGCCAGCTCCAATCCTCTACGAGGTGTTATTTCAGTAGTATTTAGACAGTTCTTGCGTTTATTGTTGGTGTAGACGTCAATTACTGGATACCAAGACTTGTTGAGCTTAGCCCCGTCGTCTCTATTTATATTAATGGGATTTTCATAAAGGTGTAAAAAGAATTTAAAAGGCACGATATACTTGACAATATATAACGATGGACAATGATGATCTATCAGACTTTTATGTAGATAACGTTCAAAATTTGTTATTATGTATTTATTATTCGTTCGTTTTGAAACAAGACGAAAACATTATTTATCTAACATTTTCATCCTGAACAATGTATTTTTGAAATAAGTTTTCATTGAATTAAAAAAACAACGCTGAAAAAAATTGCACCTCAAGCTGATAATTTCTAAATAAAATCGTAAAAATTAAGGTTATGCATACTCATTTTTCTCCTCCAAAACTCGATCATTAATTGTAATAAAAGATAATATTCAAGGTCTGAACCTTTTTTGAAATTTTTTTCTAATTTGTACTGATTGTCTGTTGATCCGAACCAGGTAATTTTAACGATTTTTTGAGGGATCTAACTCCTTAAGTAACTAATCAAATAAAGTAAAAAGTATCGACATGCTAGCTAAGAAAATCTATTTTATATTAATAAAATATTTGCACTAGTGTCAAAATCCAGAGAGGTTTGTATGGAAAATCGCCGTCCGGTTTCCTTTTAAGACCGGTTAGTGGTTGAGTGGGCATCGCGTTTGGGTCCCACCCAGGCGTTCCGTATTCCATTCTTCGGCTGGCTAAGTCCTCCTTCACAACACAAGCAACATCTTCCGCTTACTATGGTGGTAGTAGGAGATTTTCAAATGTTGCTGGGTTATTCGTAACCCGGGAATGTTTGTCTTTCTTTTTAAAATTATTATTGTTATATTAAGTTTCAAGAATTGTTGGCCCGCCCTCTTTGGCAATCCAAACATGTTTCAAAATTAATTGCTTATTTTTTGTTTTATTTTCATTGAAATAATTGAAAAAGTTCTCATAGAGAGAACTCTCAATGAAAATAGAATATGACACCGGAAATAATAAGACAAAAGAAAACGTTGAAAATTTAAACTTCAATCAGTTGATCCTAAGAGTAGGGAATAATCATTAATTTATTTTTTACGGTTTTTATGTTTCAAACTTTTAGATTTGCTTTTGTCATTGGAATAAAAAAGTTATGTCTCCATGTTAAAATAAACCATAGAAAAGCTAATCCTTAGAAGTGTGATCTGTATTGAGGAGAAACATATAAACTTATTTTGCCAATTAACGTAAGAACCCTCACTCCCCAGACAGGCCAAATAAATCTGCTCAAGAAAGAATTTTGATTTTGAAACAGTAGGTTCATTTTCAATACAAATAATGAAAACGTGAAAGCCAATAACACATTACTTCTATTAAATTAATGTCTTCGGTGAAACAAACCATATAGTATCCATAAACAGGTGTTACATTCACCCTACCCTGTCACCCCCGCTAATATCTAGGGCGCCCCGGAAGACACAATTTCCCCGGGTGCGGAGTGCGGAACCCGCTATTAGATGTCGGCTCTTATTTACTTGTCCGTGCCCGGCGTCTCAAGCAGCCCGCGTCGTGTCATCCACCAAGAGGAATGCGGCCGCCGCGGTCCATGCATATGTAATGCGGAGAAACTAGGAACTAATACCGTTTGCAGTAGGTACCCCGCGCTCGTATTATGCACGCTGTTACATACCACCACCCGCAATGCATCCCACATCCCACCTGAAAGCACCCCAACCAAGCGCTGGAACGGGCGCGGTCCTAATCCCCTTGGTGAGGAAGTGAGAATTTAACAAGAATACTAAGAAGGATGCTCATTTATTTATAACGAAATTGTAGTATTGTATTTGGCTGAGTACTTTCTTGGATATATTTTGTTTTTCGTAGATATTGGATATCGCTGATTTGAAAGTACTGCAGAGAGATAGGAAAACTGTCAACAATATTTAAAACTTAATCTAGCAGTGTGTGCTTCGAGAGTACAGTGAGAAGAAACATGTGTTAAGTACCTACAGCGGTTCATTAAAAAAAAATATGTATATGAATACCTCACAAGAGTCCGAACTGCTCCCATCTGAAATCCCCAATTGGGGTATATTGCGAGGCTGAAAATATCGGAGAGGGAAAGGAGATAGAGAAGAGGAACATGGGGAAGTACCTGGTTATTCGGAACTGGTCACCAACCACGGCTAAAGCCATTTCAAGCATCCTTTCAATTCTGAATGGTGATCTTACAACAGGGCGATACTGAGAGTATCTTCCAGTCTGGAACGTGTAAACTATATATTATTTTTAATCAATTAATTGTGAAATGACACAAATTAATATGCACACTTCGGATAACTTATTTATCATTAGCTGAATCTATTATAAGGTATGGAATTACAGCTTGGGGATTTTTTCTGTAAAACAAATATAAATCATGTTCAATGAGTTCAAAATTCGTTAGTTACATTATTAGCCCATAAAAGTTTATACGAACAAAGGCATAATGTTCCATACCTTTATCAAAATCTTAAAATTCTCTCGGTGAGAGCAATTCTATGGTGTAAAATTATTTTTCAGCATAGAAATAGCCCTTTGTACATAAATAGAGTATGTCTTACAATACTCGTTAAATGATTAGTTACATTATTAGCCCATAAAATTCGTTAGTTACATTATTAGCCCATAAAAGTTTATACGAACAAAGGCATAATGTTCCATACCTTTATCAAAATCTTAAAATTCTCTCGGTGAGAGCAATTCTATGGTGTAAAATTATTTTTCAGCATAGAAATAGTCCTTTGTACATAAATAGAGTATGTCTTACAATACTCGTTTTACGTTAAATGAAGGACTAATCGTACCTAAGCATTTAAATAAATATATATGATACCAAATTGCTTAAATATGTTACCTGCAGCAATTAAAACATGTACAAACGCAAAACAAATATTATGTTGAAAAATTGGCTCGCTGAAAGAAATTGTTTGTATTAGATTCTCAGACAAACAATTTCTAACTTCATAGACTTTTTATATGTTTTTTTAATATCACCTCTTTAGGCTATATCACTTATGATATGAATGTATACAATATTTTTTTTTATGAATGTAAACAATTATTTTTTAATAGTTTATTTAATTTTTGTAATAATTCATTAAGTTAAAAGAACCCATTGACAAACTACTTAAAAGTATTTTCGTTATTTGTTTTTGGGGTGTTATGCCGTGTTGCGCTACCTCCTTGTTTAGCCGACGTTTCGGACAGCGTTGCAGTGTCCATCATCAGGGCAGATCCGGCAGATCCGACGATGTCGTGAAAATCTAAAAACGTATCTACTTAAAAGTAGTTTATTGGGACTTTTTCTCTGTTTTTGGTATTGTGTTTTATTTGATATATATGTATTATTATTTGTTTAAATGTTTATTTAAATAAAAAAATAAATAAATGTTTAATAAGTAAATTGATCCCAGCATTGTCATAATGAAAAACCATCACGATGAACTAAAGCATTGCTTTAAATGTCTTTATCCTTGTTTTGGTGAGCTGAACGCAGTTCTCAACCTTCGTATTTCCCATCACCTTCAATTCCCACTCCCTTCAGCCTCAACATACCCCATTGGATAATACCATAGTCTCACTGTGTGACCCTTGTGTAGCATTTAAAAAAATAAATTATTATAAGTAGTACGTACTTTAGCATAATTGTATATACGTGAAAAAATATTATATTATAAGTTGAAGCATTAGTAGAATGGTAGAAAACATTATAGCTTTATGGTTTAAAATGTGCTTTTTGTTAATTATACGATACGGAATAATTTAACAATGAAAACTCGTTGTTACGGAAATACGATGACACCACTGGCACTGTATGTGCATACAACAGCTGGAAATACACGATTTATACTATTTCTGATTGAACCCAGGCAGTTTAAAATTTGAATCAATAATGCAATAACATTTCGACGGCTGACGTGGTCGAGGGGTAAGGCTCTCGACTCGCAATATGAAGGTCACGGGATCGAATCCCGGCGTGGACAAATAAATTTTATTTGATTAATTTGTGTTATTTCACAATTATTCCAGAGTGGAAGATGCTCTCAGTATCTTTGCTTGAAATGACTTTAGCTGTATTTGGTTACTAGATCTGAATAGCTAGGTACTTCCCCATCTTCCTCTTCCCCATCTCCTTCCTCTCCCCCACTAACTTCAGCCTCACAACATACCTCAATTGAGGATGCCATAGTCTCACTGGCTTCAGACGGAGTAGCAGTTGCTACTCTTGTGCGAAACAAAAACATTAAGGTTTTATTGTGATATCGTTATGGTGGAATAACCACAATAGTCATGAACTGAAATTAGCACAATGAATCATCTCGGATGACAGGTTATAAAGTAGAGAGACCAGACAACCATTCCATCTCAAGAGTGGTTTCGCTATCATGCCTTTTCTCGTACAAGAATATATAAAACATTAAATTAAATTAGGGGTACAAAAGCAAAAATGCCACTCTCCAAGATACTGTTTTCGATAAACCACAAAAAACCGATCAAAGAATACTACGCATTTTTAATTTATAACTTAAAAAGTATAATCCAAAGTTGATTATTATAGTAAAAAATATTATAATAATGTGTTCATCACTCAGATTGAATTTATTTTGAATTCAGGCTTGTGATTGGCTTTTGGGGAGAGTGGTGATTTTGCTTCTTAATCGCTGTGGAGAGTGGTGATTTTCATCTAAACCCTATTTTCATTTCGATATTTCCATGATTTGTGGTTGATTTTTCTAGGTATCCCACCACCTTGAAGCTACAGACATTGCGCATAGATTGGCATTTGTAACTCAATTTTGTCATTTTTGGAGAGTGGCATTTTTGATTTTAAACCCCACAATACATGAATTAAATGAACAAATAACTTTGTGTACAATTATCGACATGTTTCGAAATCGAAGGTTTGTTCGTCAGGATAATAAGAACATGAAAATAAACAAAGTGAACAAAGCGAAGATTGAATAAGTAATAAATGAATTCCTTAAATATTTGTGATATGTAATATTTACGGGAAATTTTTTCCTCCAATCACGAGGCAAGTTTGATTTGACAAATAATGGAGCCGAGAGAATATATTCACAGCAAGGTAAGTTACCAGAAAATTTGCGACCAACTAAGCCCGCGGGTGATGTGTGTTTCTCAACAGTCATAAAAATGTATTAAACGCGGGGGAAAAACAAACTCGGAAAAGTAATTTGGAGAATGTATTGTGACGTAATTCACGCGGGAATAGTGCCGTGGAACCGGGCGCGAGCTACGACCGCACTTTATGTACGGAAAAGTACCTTGTTAACGAACTTGTACGATTATTGGGTTCGCCTCCCCCTCTCTCTGCACTCCTGGTACCTGGTACCTGATACCCACCACTGCTGATAGAATGTGCCGGGTTTTAATGCGGGCACCTGACAATGTGTTACGGTGAGACGTAATCGCTAAGGGGAGGATCTTTTAATGGGAGTATTTGAATTCGACGAGTAGGTTTCTTGGTCTACACGACCTATATAAAGTCAGTAAAATCCAATGTCGTGGTAAAACGTAATTTAAAAAAATACATATCTTATCTTGCTACGAAGTGACGTAACAATCCGGATATGTTATAAAGAAGCAATCCCGGTACTTTATAAGTCTCATTTTAGGACAAATATGAAATACATTTGTGTACGTGAAATTACTATTAAACGTGAGAAATCGTGAGTTTTTAACACTAAAATTGAAAATCTGTTTGGTTTTTCGGCTGGAGTAACCAGTGATGAAATATGTAGGAATCTTTTTTGATTAAATAAAAAATATATATTTTTCAGCTACATTAAAGATATTACTAGTGTGTATAATCTATTCAGTGATTTTGAATGTGGAAAAGCATGACGTCTGATACGATTTATTTATGTTATTATCTTTGGTTAAGATGTGCACAAAATACACATATACGTCACACCCTAATTGGTCGGTCTCATTATAATATAACATCCATATAATTTATGACGGGGATATTTAGTGGATTGTATGTGGAAATTGAATCCCGATCCCTCGACTTACATCTGTGTACTATTAAGCTACCGAGGGCACCTACGATTGCTTAACCATCACTGTATTCGCAAGCCATAAAACTTTCAAAGCATCTCAGCAAAATCAATATTCCTTCAGCAATATCACAATAAAATAAACCTATTGCAGGATAACTTCGGATTGCAAAATTAATTTGAAAGCATTGCAACACTCTGTGCGAGGAGTTTATTCCCTATATAACTCCTCGCAGTAGCAGAACGTACCTCATTTCGACACAACAGTATCTGCGAATTTCTCAGCTTTATCAGTAGAGCCAGAATCTCATTTCCCTAAACGTCTTTTCATCCCTCTCTTCACACCTCACCAAGAGCCCATATATCGTCATAGATCCTTACTATGGGATTCTAACTCCTAACATGTAGCGTTCTCAATTCCACTGGCACATTTTCCCTTTCGTTTGATTTAATGGAACAATAAATCTTCCCCTAGTACTGCTAACCTCCGTGTAGTTTTCCTGATAACCCGGCTGGTGAAGCAATTATCGAACAATGTTGAAGTTTTATTTTTTCTTCCTCAAGAATTAACCCGGAGCTCTGTTACATGTCAATTATTCCTCAGATTTAGGTGCTTAACCATTTTATACAAAAAAAAATACTTTGGGATTCTTGGACTACTTATTTATAAATAATGTATCGTTAGCATTTATTACCGAACCGAGGGGAGGAGTGGCCCCGGGCGGACTGCTATTTGGCTTACCGCGGTATGAGAATACATGAACAATTCGGTCGTTTTATCTTGCGAAGAATAAACTTGATGCGAAAATTAAAATAGAATTGCCAATTTGTGAAATGGGGACCCAACTTGGCAACACAAAATAAAACCGAGCAGACGAGATATTATGCAAAAAAGGCTTTTATTTAGATTACCACAAAATTAAACGACTTTTTCAATGGCTTTCTCTTTTTACTCGGGCGTTGTATTTTGGTTGGTAGTTTTGATTTGACAACTTCCGGCAAATGAGTCCTTGGAGGTTACGTTGTGTGAACATTATGATAGTGGATTTATAAAACATTGGTGTAATGGCGGGATACTTTTTAAAGAGATGTTTAAATTGAAAAAATAATGGCCGTGTTACTTAAACAATTCAGCAAAATTATTAAAGGGAACATTTGGGCAATGAAGCTATGTAAAGATATTTATATTAAAAATATTGATAAATATTTTTTGTGTATAATCAAAATCTTTGTTAAAATAACAAAGTTTATTTATATTGTCGACTATTTTCGAAAGCACTTATAGCAGAAAACAAATTCAACGATTATAGGAATTATTTATTATAAGAACATTGCACATTGTATAGATATTTGTGTTATTTCATCCGCCATGCTAAGAATGTCCTTGTGTTATGGCGGAGAAGTTTACATATTGGAAATTCATAATATGGTTGATAAATTAAATTATGAATTATTAAATTACACAAATAAATATATTAAGGTAGGGATTTTTTGCTTACCAAGAAAAGGTGCTTCCTAAACCGGTTAAAACAAAGAGTTTGCTTAATTTAAACTGATTTTAGCAAATGGCTTAAAAAAAACTTCTAATCATGTTTAAGTACTAAAATGCGGGAAAACAGTGAAATATTTTTGTTATTTTTTCAAATAAATATATAACACTTTTGAAACATGATGAAGTATTGGCTCAAATAGACAAATTATTATGCTTATTACAATGTCAGCAGTATTGATGGTCTGAAATTCTGAAACGTCTCGAAACATACAGCAAATGTATGTTTGAGTTGAGCAGAAATGTGGTTGGCGTTCCGGTTACAATACAATGTTGAATGTTGGGTCTGTCCGTACTTATCTACATTTCTATCTCTTTGTTGTAAAAGTGGAACAAAGCAAGCAAGTGTGTGGTATTATCGCACAAGGTAAAATGGTATGAAGCTATGAATGTTAGTTTTAAACACTCTATATTGAGTTTTGTTTGCTCTTTGTCGATTTAAAAACTAAGAAGATGTGAAAATAGTAGAGCAAACAGACTTTGGAACATCTAGTCCAATATTAGGTGTTGTGTTTGAAATTATGATTAAAATCCTAAAAAAAATGATTATTTTTAATTGATAAACTAATGCTAAAGAAAAGATTTTTATGCATAGCACAAAAGGTAACAATTATTATAAGCTATAATAATCAGCCTGAAACACTCATCCACATTGAAAAATCTTCCGAGAAAAGATACATGCCGCCGACGGGACTCGAACCTGTGTCCTTATGATGTCCGATCAGGTGCTCTGATCCACTGAGCTACGGCGGGTTACCACTTACCAGCCAAATGATTCAATATATACTAGTGTTTCATTCAACAACTACCTCTTATTATATTTTTTTTACCTGCAAACAACCAACTTTATTTTTACATGAGAAAGGCATTGTAAGTGCTAACTTTCCCCCTAGGTGGCGTCGAGACATAAATATCATGTCTAAATTTTTGGTGAAGTACTTTAACTCGTCAAATATTGATTATTTTTAATTGATAAACTAATGTTTAAGACAAGATTTTTATGCATAGCACAAAGGGTAACAATTATTATAAGCAATAATTATCAGCCTGAAACACTCATCCACATTGAAAAATCTTCCGAGAAAAGATACATGCCGCTGACGGGACTTGAACCCGTGTCCTTCTGATGTCCGGTCAGGTCCTAGAAAATTATTCTTGTCGATATTTCAGCGTTCCCAACTGTGCTCGAGATGTGAAAAATGTGCATTTTTTGTACTTAAAATATTGAATCTTCCATTCTTTCGCTTTTGTCTATAATGTGATTCCATCTATGGCTATAATTTCAGATGCCAGCGTTTTTAAAACCTCTCTTGCGTTGAAGTGATAAAAGTACATTTATTCATGAGTTTGGTAGGAGAGCCTTTATTTGCTATTACTTGATAAAAACAGGAAGTTATAACGCAAACAATTTAATAAAAAACAAAGCGAATGAAACACGGTTTTATGAGAATCACGCAAACATTAGTTTAGCAATTTTTCCGTTTCGTTATTTTTTCCTGAATACGCACGAATGATGTTATTTGTCCTGGCGCATCCATGCTTCACACCTTGTTGATAGAAATTGTAATTCACTGGCGCAGTATGATTTCAGGATGAAACGCGCATTTAAAGGGACAGTTGGAAGGGAAAGCGGTTGCAAAATCAAACATTCATTTTACCCCTGCTGTTCAATGCTTTCAAATTACGAAACGTGTATCTACGACATTTGTACGCATATTCAACATAAAGGTAGTTTTATATGATAGCTGTCAGCTAAGGAAAAGTGTTGAATCTGAAAAAGGGTTAAAATAAATCACAGGTGTTGAATTGTTAATCGTGTGAATAGTAAAGGATTTTTGTTCTTGTTCTTATTTTTGTCCAGCAAGGGTTATGGTCGACCAAATTGGTCGCATGTTTTGTTTATTCTATCTACGTGCAGATTTTTGTAATGCTAACGGTGTGTTGATTTATAGTCGCCGTTAATACAAATTCAAAATCAACAGTGAGCCGCAAATTGCGATCAAAACAAATAGAAAGCAAAATGAAAAAAAATGGACGGAAAGATCGCTATTCGGAAGCGTGGGAATTTAAGTTATTACACGAATAAAAGCATTTTCGTACTTTAAATTCAAAACAGGAGTTTCCTTTATTGAGGAAAGGTGTTATTATAGGAGATTGTTGTTTAAATTTTCATTTCAGTTTTCTCGTTTACGAAAGGAAACTAAAAGGAAAACCATTCAAGTACATAATAACTTTACGCTATTTAACACAAGTATTCTATTTTTGCAAGCACTGGAAAACGAGTTTTGTCCATAAACATAAAAAGTTCTATTGCTGAAAACCCAAGTGTTTAAAATGCCACAAAATGTTTTCCACACTTCCATGGTAAGCATGATTCATTAAAATAGTAAGTGTGTAATTTTCTTCAAGTGTGTGCTGTAGGAATACTTCCCGTATTGAATTTTTAGATGGAAGGCGGAGCGGACCGTTCACATTTCATTAAAAGCTCTCAGAACTACCTGAACCATTGTGCGGTGCTTCAGCTCCACGTTCTGGATTCTAGGTGCTTTAAATCCTTCCCTCGTTCTGGCGGCGAGCCGGAAATTTTGGCAGATGCATTGGCTGCGGTCCTTTTTGGTGGTCATTGGAATATTAATGAAGTCATCACCATTTTTACAAAAAAGATTTACTATCGAACCTACGTTTTTAAAATTAAAATATACCAAAATGTATAAAAAAATCAATTATCAATTTATTCTATTGTCATACTTTGGTTTTTGAGAAAAATGCTTTAATAGTGTTCTAGTTAAGGTATGTCTAATAGCAATAATACTAACGACTAGCCATTTCAAAAATTTAAGTTTTGAAATCCTCTATATTAATAAATTGGAAATTCATATGTCATACAGTATATATTCTGGTTTAGTAATGTGTAATTTCTATATCTTAGGAATTTCAAAAAAATATAGTACTTTAGGATTCATAATATGTCTTATACTAGCTTATAAATATGGAAAGTCTAACTATGCAAGTGTAAATGTTCTCCAAAATGCCCTGGAAAGAATCTCAGACTTGTTATCTCCCGAAAGAAACCATTCATCTGTTCTGTATGAAATTACTAATGTTATCCAAAACGACCCTGGTAAAATAATTACATCTTGGCGATTCTTTGAAGGAAAAAGAAACAATCCCGTCACTACGAATGCAACTACTAATGTTCTCAAAAATTGTCTTGACAGAATCGCCATTCCATTGTAAGAATATTATGTACAAATACACAATTTGGCTGTCCTGAAACGGGAATCCTTCCCAGTTGGACAGACAAAGGATCATTTTGTATTGTATTGTTTGTAATGTATAAAAAAAAAAAAAAATAGATGGATGAATAATGAATTTTAAATGACCAAGAAGGTATATTATATGAAAGTGTAACGTTTATTTGTACATATCGCAATGAACGATGCTTCAGATTTATCCGACTTTCTCTAACATGTAGATATAGTTACGTTTCTTAATATGTATTTTTAATATTTTCCAGATTAATTAGATATTTACGTAACTTGTCATGTAAACTGGGCTCCTATCGACATTTTTATAATCAAAACATTACACACTATTATTTATCGGTTTTTGAAACGAGTTGGATTCGCACCGAAAAGTTATCAATAGCACAAATTCATTGGAAGTAAATAATGGAGCATCTGAAATTGTGTTGAGATGCCTCCACTCCTCATCTCCTCCGAGAGCTACTCCTGGCAGCTAGAACCCAGCAGCAGGGAAATTAATGCGGAATGGAGAGCAGTAATGGGAAAACATGAAGTTGTAAGGGTCTTGCAAGTGCGAATAAACTTCCAGCGCCGTACAAATCCGCTCAAGTGATGACGAACTCTGAACAACTAAAATTGAGTGCCAATGAAAGTTTAGACGCTTGGACGAGCGGGATTCATTCAATTTGGCCAGTCTCGTAGACTGCTTAGGGGACACCTTGAATTCTTTGTAATTTCTTTTTAGTTTTCGTTTTTGAAAAGAACCCCTTTGTGAAGTTTCCAAGAAACTTCACAAGGTACATGAACATACTGCATAGCAAAGTAAGATACTACAAATTAATGATTCTAAACAGAATGACAAAAACACAAAATTAGCGGAAACTTTTGCCTGTGACGTGCATTTAAAATGTTGGAGGATATTAAAAATATTAATAAAAAAATTTAAATGGTCTACTTTTTTAAGTAAAAATTAACACCATGAAATATTTATATACAGATTAAACTTGTATGAAAAAAAATTGTTTACTAAAGTAAAAAAAAAACCATCACAAATTCTTTCCGAAAACCGAGTCGCAACATATATGTTCTCTGTAATATGTATGCTCTTTAGAAATCTAATAAAAAAGATAATTAATTTGTTTTGTCTTTCAGTAGAATTCGGAACTTCAGAAAAAAATATTATAGCTTAAAAATATATTCATGTAGATCAACCAACGCTGATTCTGAATATATATAAGCTTAATCATATAGTATTTTACGAAGAATTTATAAATCGCCATTTAAAAACATGTTCTCATTAAAACGCGCACTTTTGTTGGTACGACTGAATCCGTTGATGCTGACGTCACGAGTCACAGAACTCAATATTTCATATTTAGGTTAATAATATGATATTCTGGTATTTAGGTTAGAAGGTCTTTGTTGTTAAAAAAAATAAAAAAGGGAACTGAAGTTCCCTTTTTAACACAGTCTCCTATATATTTTATATATAATATTTGAAAAACACGAAACTAAGGATGTGGGTGGGGTTCGTCTTATTTTCTCGATATTTATTCCAAACATTTTTGGGAGAAAATTTAAATATGCCTTAAATTATTAGTTTCTCATATAGAAACAATGAAAAATTAACTTACAAAAATTAAGGTACACACTTCACAATTTTATTAAGCATAAAAAACACTGATTTGTTTTGATGTTTAACCTAACATTTATCGAAAACATGTCTTTCAGAAAAAAACCCATAAAGCCGATTGTACAGAATACCGGAAATTAGTCTCTTTAAATCAAATTCTAGACGTATTGACTTTTTTTTACAATCAACAAATAATCTAGTAAATATAGTTTTCATAATTTTAATTTTAGTTAAATTAAAATCATTAAAAAAATAAAACCGAGAAAAAAAATACCTCAGTTTTTCTATTTATGTAAGGTCTTACAAACTAAAATATATATTAAATTAAAACAAATAACTTTGTATTAAACCACTATTATATAATCACAATTGCCTACATGTTTCGAAACCGATGGTTTCTTCGTCAGGGTAGTAATGACATTAATTAGTAATTACATTAATTAAGAAACCATCGGTTTCGAAATATGTAGGTAATTGTGATTATATAATAGTGGTTTAATACAAAGTTATTTGTTTTAATTTAATTCAAATCACGCCACAAAGTGATTTTGCGAAGTTTGAAGAAATAAAATATATATATTTTTTTATACACTTATTTTGTTTAGACATTATTAAAAAATCTTAAATAAAAAATACTTACAAGAAGTACACGATATTTAATAATTTATCACCGTGCGTTTTGAGCATTTTTATTGCTTACTTGAATGTAGTTATATATCGAAGCAAGTTTTGAATGAAATAAATCGATATTAAATTTTTAATTTAAAAAATTTGATACGGGAATAATCGATCTTTATCATTGGAACCTCCCTGTATAGTTGCAAGCATTTTTAAACTTTTATTGGTCAATCGCTTTTAAGTGATTGATTTTATTTAAAACATCATCAAGGATAAGAACCATAATAATTACGAGAATAACTATAAAAATATAAATAACTTATAAAATGTATGTTTTGCATTAAAACAATATTATTGCCGATAAATAAACAGATCGCGCTTGGAAAATGTTGATAATTAGTCAGAAACCTTTTTTTATATACCCAGAAATGTTTGCAAATGTATTTTTTAATTACAAATAGATGGGGTAGGCTGGTTTGATAGATTATTCCGCGGAGAATACCAAATATTTTAAACACGTATATTTCTAAAACATCGCAAATGTTTGTTCGTTCATCATAATTCACAGGAGACTTAGGAAATTATTTATCTTTGTGGCAACGAATTTCGGTTCCTTCTTGTAACACTGCTAGGTAGGAAGTTGTACCATTTTGGGTTTTCGCAATTGCTAATTATGACTTATCTTGAATAATTATTTTCTAAGACATCGTTAGTGAAAGATTAAATAGGTTTGAAAAATGATTTTATTTTGTAATATATTAATTTGCGAAGGGATTTCTATAAGTGTAAGTTTTACATATTGTATTGATTTATATTAAAAAAGTTTTGGAGATATAGGAGTTTTTTCAAGAATATACCTATGTACAACTGAGTGTCATGCATAAATTACAAATGAACAATACGTTCTATTTTTCTTTTGATTGAATTACGCCGAGGATTATGACCCCTCCTTTTCACCGCGCCACCGCTTTACACCCACAGTGAATGTGAACATCTTCATCCGCACCGACCGCTGCACGCCAACAATATTTCTTCGAGAACTTTGAAATCGCGCCCCAAATGTACGTCAGTCGTTCGACTGACTGTTGTGGAGCGGTCAAACCTCTTGTAGGCCGCAGTCTCCCCGGCGGGTCCAAATTTTTGAAGCGATTTTGCCCCCTATGCATAAAGAAATTGTATGAAGAACAAGGTTAGAATCGCTTGGACCATTCTTGATCTTGACATAACGAATTACTCGATAGCATTTAGCCACTCCGAATAATTAATATTAATTGCCAATGACGCGCCGGGCACCAAAGATGGCGGACAAAATGGCTGCCGCTTGATAATATGAACGCATATTCGAAGTCTATATTTATTCATTGTTTTTGATATAAATCCATTGTGGAAAGCATATATTTGAGTAATTATTTGGAAGTTCGTTTTATCTACATTATTTTGATGTAATTTTTGTATTATATCGCAAAAGAAATGTTATAAAAATTTAATTCGTAAGAAAGGTGAGAACTGTCAAATTTTTACGTCGTATTGAAAATATATATTTTTTGCATGCTGGCTTTTAACAAGTTAATGGTGATGTACTCAGACCTAAGATGGTTTCTTATGTCTATGGTTATATAAAGCATTTAGTGCTTGATTTGGTGCCGCTATAGCTGGGCTGTTCGAACCCTTTGTATCGCTTACCCACAGAATGCCATCGGGTTGCTAACATTAGAAAGGGTGCAATGCAATCGTTTAGTTGCAAAGTTATTTCACATTTTTCAGAACCTGAATTTCAAATTTTCCACTCTGTCAACAGCAAAACCCCAGGAAGTTACTCTTCAATATTGGTTTGACGGCTTCTTCACCTCCAAACGATCAGATTCCCTCATGCGTGTAATCGATAAACTTCCGAAACGTTGTCAATCGTGAACAACGCAGGATAATATATAACTAATTAGGTTATGTATGTTCTTAAAAACAAATAATTTCCATTGAAAATGGTCCTGATTCCTATAATGAACATTAAGCATTATATTCCATGACGGTTAAAAACAACCAATCGTATTGCATTTATTAGAAAATCATACCAACGACTTTAGATTACAAAAAAATTAATCTTAGTTTTATTTAAAAAAAATTCAATGAATACTTTCATTTTATCTATTTATTGAATTTTATTAAATTGTAAATAAAATGATAATATGGGCTTCAGCACTAGTAAAGCACCCAGTGAGGTACACACATTGTGAGATGATATTATAAATATGTAGGTTTATTATGTCAAATAAAAAAAACCCTGTTTCTGTGTATCTGTAATAATTTAGTGATTTAAAATAATATAAGATATATTTGCCGCCATTAAGAGCTAAAGACACTCTCAGTATCACCGTGGTGTAAAACTACCATTCAGAATTGAAACGTTGGTTGAAGTGGCTTTAGACGTGTTCGTGACCAGATCTGAATATCTCATTGGTCCTGGGAGGCTGGGAGCAATTGAGACTCACATAAAAAAAATAACCGCCAATGATAAATGGTCCAAATTATTTGATTAGTTTTGAGAAAAAAACAAAAGATTCTCGCTCATAATATTGAAACAAACTAAACTTTTTACCATTTTCAAAGTACGTAGTAGGAATTGCGACTTTCAATAAATAAAGAATTTTTAGCATTTCTTCACTAAAACATCCGCTGTATTACGTATTGGAAACCTGTCTTCTGGAATTTCCAAGCAAACTTAGGATGACAGAAAAGGGTTGAGTAACTTAACACGACGTGTTATGGGACTACTCCAGACTGAAAACTAGTTAAGTACGTTCATATTTCCATCTATGAAATTTGAGCCCCGTGAGAAAATTCGCACCCCCGTTCCATTCTAAGGACTCCCTTTCAGAGTTTCATAAAATCTTGGCAAAAGAATTCCAAATCAAATAGGCAGCTGCCTAAGCTTCATGCAAGTGAAAAAGTAGCAACATTTTAAATATAATACAGTACATTATATGTGAATAAGTCCACCTTTAAAGAGTTTTATTTTATTTTATTTATTTTATTTTATTTTATTTAAATATAATACAGTACATTATATGTGAATAAGTCCACCTTTAAAGAGTTGATATTATAAATAATATATTATGTTCGTAAATGCAGAAGTATAAATAAAATTTGCTGCGATGCGCAATTCGATGCGCCATGTCTAGTTGTGTAAAACCAATTTTTGTAGTTAACAATAATTTGATATGCAAAAGTCTCAAACTCGAGATAACTTATTAAATTATTTCCGTTAGGTAAAGGTACCTTACATATTTTTGCGTGACAGCTATATCGCAAACCGATTGCATTTATATGCGGTTAGTTCGACAATTCTTCCATGTTTTATTTGTTTTTTTTAAGCCAAGGCATATAAATTTAGTTGTGGCAACAATTGCATCGCAACATTGAGGAGACCCGACATGCGACGCGACACTAGGGAGACTTTTTTGAATTTGTATTAATTTTGAAACCAACGCCGATTTTAAAGGTTAAAGGCCGAGGTTAAATTTAATCTACGTTAAATTTAACCTACGTTAAAGTGTCTTGAAAACACGCTTATGTGCCCAAGCGGTTAAACTATATTTTAAGCAATATTTAAATGATGTGTTTAATTCAATAAGTTGTGGATACCTTTTTTGCATTGAATTCAAAACCCAACTTCTTTCCTCGTTTTAAAAGGGCAGGAATATAAAATTTTTAAAGACGGATTCTTTGAAATGTAATAAATCTTTTGAATCGAAATTGAAGTTTTCTGAACAAGTTTTGAAGTTTTGAAGAAGTGTAGGTAAGTTTACCACGGTATATAAGTAAATCAAATCTTATATTTCATTTTATCCTTTAAGTAACTGGATTCCAACTACGATAGCTTTGGGATCCATAAATAAAGAAGGCTATTTGGTTCCACCTGTCGCCATTTGGTTTATAATTTATGTTAATGGCCCTCCTCCCCGACACTCCGGAGGAAATCTCCTCCCTAAGCAGAGAATTTTCTGCCAGTCATATTTTCATCGGCGTAGCCTCCTGGGATAATTAATAAATACAAACTTATAAATTCCTAGGAGTAAATAAAGACGAGGAAATGATGTGAAAATGGTTTTTATATAGAAGATAAAGAGAAAACATATATTTTTTGTAAGTGGTGTAAAAAACCAGCATCTAGCTAAAATATTTAAAAAAATTGTCTTAATATGAAACTAGACAGCAAAAATTACACAATTTTTTCATTTTTCTCCTCGTCATTTTCCATTATGTAAGATACATATATTATTTATTATAAACAGATAATTGGAAGGGTTTTAGAAAAATACTTCAGTACTTTAATAATCAAACATACACATAATTACCGATTGTCTGTGATGCACGTTATTCCTGCGTGAAAATATTTATGTTCAATGAACTTAAATTTCATTTGAATTTAAGTATTATTTAAGGTGCTTACCTATAATATAATATTTTAGCAAAAAATATTTTTATTGTCTTTTTAGAAATTGGAAACAAATCACGTGATTTTTCAAGGTTCTGTACTTATGCATAAATGAATTTGAATCACTGTTTATAATACATTCACTCTATATCACTATAATATCATGTATCATGCGCAAATCAGCACAGATTGTTGAATATTATAGAATCTTAATATATTAGCTTTGATATCGAGTCATAACTTTCGTGTAATATTGAACTGTAATATGGGAGCTGCTTATTCGTATTGCATTAAACCAAAAGGACGGTGAATATTGCGCAGATCCAATGCAATAATATTGCTCGTCAATATCAGGTGAATATTGGAAATGTTTGCATCGCGAGCTAATGGAAACTAGACGTTTACTGAAGATAAAATAAACTAACAATATGGTTAATAACGGTCGGTTAGAAGCTTGATTTACAAGTGTATGGGGTTTCTAGTTCCTACCCATGTCTAATTAGTTCGCTAGTCAAATATTTGATGGATGTAAAATAAGCTAAAATATTCTTTAAGTTTTTCGAGGTTTAACATTGTGATTTCTTTTTGAGGTTGTCTAAAGAGGGAGATACCGCAACACGAAATAATTTCCTTAAATTAAATCACGATAATACTGATTTTCAAGTTATTTGTAACCCGGGAATGTTAGTCTTACTTAAAAAAAATAAAAATACATAAAGACGGTGCTTATTAATTGAATTAATGTATCGATTATATTCCGTAAGATCGCCTTACACCGCAGTGGGAGGGATGCACGGACAAAAATGTTATTCGAAAAAAAAACGATCATTTTAATAGTAATAATGGGACTGAAGTTCTTACGAACAAATTAACAGGGTTTCAATGTTTATTGGCGGGAACATGTAAGAATAATTTGTTGGTATACGTACGAAATTGCGTATACCAACAAATTATTCTTACATTTTCCCGCCAATAATCATTGAAACACTGTTAATTTGTTCGTAAGAACTTCAGTCCCGTTTTTAACCGTTTTTATTATTAAAATGATCGTTTTTTCGAATAAAATTTTTCTCCGTGTGGATTCATACGCATACGTCTTTTCCTAAAAATACCCTCTACACAGCGTCTCCAAATGAATTTTTTTTTCCTCAGGGCCAATTGTGTGAAGCTAATGTAAAAAAATCATCGTGAAGTTTAAAATTCCACATTTAAACAATATTGTAAAAATACACGTGCGGTGGGCCGATGCTCTATTACAGAGAACCCGATTGCATAGCGAGGCTTAAACTGTGACTTAGGACAGAAGGAACAGGGGCCGGGGTCTGTCTGCAGGGATCCAAGAGGGAACTCAGTATACATCTAGGAACACACTGTACTGTGTTTCAAGCTGAGATGAAAGCCATCTTGGCCTGCGCACAGGAGAATATACGCATCGGGTACAGGAATAAGAACATAAGCATATGTTCTGATAGCCAGGCTGCCCTAATGGCACTGGAAAGTAACCGATGCGATTCTAGACTGGTGATGGAATGCAGGACTATTCTCACAGAACTCGCTAACATCAATAAAATAACCCTGATTTGGGTACCAGGACATAAAGGTGTTGACGGCAACGAGCGGGCTGATGAACTAGCAAGGAAAGGGGCGAAAGCACCACTTGTAGGATCCGAGCCGGCCGTAGGAGTAGCAGCTTGCCACACAAAACTACATATCGATAGGTGGGTCAAATCCCAGCACTGCAAAGAATGGGAGAGGGCACCCGGAATGAGACAATCCAAAGTTCTCATAAAAGGACCGGACCCTAGACGAACCAGGAAACTACTCGATATGGACAGAAACTCGCTGAGGGAACTGGTAGGACTATTAACGGGACACTGCCATCTCAGGAAACACATGCAGATATTGGGAGTGGAAAACACTAATATATGCAGAAAATGTGAAGAGGATGAAGAGACTTCAATTCACCTATGGTGCCAATGTCCTGCCCTGGTGGGAACTAGGCTCAGATACCTGGGGAGACATACAGTAGAACCAGAAGACATAGCCACATATCCAATGACAACCCTGGTGAACTTTATTAAAGGGACTGGTTTGTTGTTAAAGGATTGAGGTAAAATGGGAGATAGCACAATGGGCCTATGGCCTAAGTGCTCACGGGAACTGCTTGTAAACCCTCTCCGCCTTAAAAAAAAAAAAATAGGACAGTTATGACAAATGAGGAGCAATATTTTAGAAATTATTCGACGAATAATCCGGGTTAAGATTGATGGAACTGGTTACAGATAAAGCCGCACTACATGCCTTCGAAATCTACCTGACCGGCACAAGTTCAGTACCTCTAAGTTACTTAGAGGAGAATTAAAATCTCGGCTTTTGGTAAATTTCCAATTAAATTTGAGTTTGATGTAAATCTTGCAAATAATTCCACTTTCATTCCACAAATAAATATTCACGTCGCAGCCTTTTGTCTACTGCCTAATGAATGCCAAAGTGTAAATCGTGTGATAATTTGAAAACGTGCTGTCCAAAGTACCCTTTACCGGAAGATGGACACGGCACCATTGTTTCCCCTGAATTTGTTCCTGATTCGGGATGGCTAAGTGTAATGAGGCACCGCCGGCGAAATGATGATTCTCTGGCCGGTTTTTAATTGCTTCATTATTTCAGTCGCTGGAACTTCAGAAATACACTCGAGCTCTTTGATAGTTGAACTGTTGAGAGTACTATAAGTTTATGAAAACAAAATACTATTAAGGCTATAGTTCAAACAATCCTTTAGAAATCGTTTTTCTAATTGAACAAAAATATAGATCAAATACACTGACGGAACTCTATCCATTTTATCGGAAAAGTTAACTTTTGTTATCGAAATTGTAAAACCACAATACAGAAAAATATGACTGAAAAACGATTGTATTGATACATGTAAAAAGAACTCATCCCGATGAATGAATGCGCATGTTAATTATATAAGGTTACATACAAATTAGCTTATAGAAATAATTCGTAAAAAAAACGCAAGCTTTTCAGTTGGGAAATGTATATTTTTTTGCTTTCAAACTTGCTGTTAAGAGGAACGCCTACGCAGCCCTTTTCATAGAAAAAAACTTAATTTTGGATTTGAGGCCAAAATACTTATAAAACTGAAAAATATTTTTTTTTAATCAAAAGGTGTAGCAAATATCTATTACGGATATGTGCTACTTTATTTAATTGTGTTTTTAATTATAAAATGTGAGTAATAAAATAAATCCATTTTTCATGATTTTGGAGGCAACTTTGACAATTATTTATGAAATAATGATAAATATTCAGAAAATAAATCTGCTTTATTACTAAAGAAATATTATATAAAAAAATTAAAAAAGAATTTTGATTGTCGTGAATATAAATTACAAACGATCGATTAACGTTAACACAAATTTGTCGTATTTAAATTAGAATGTGCACCCAAAGAAATGCTTCTTTACTTTTATTCTCCTTTTTAAATTACTATGTTTAATTTAAAAATATATATTTTTCTTCATATAACCTCAGTAGCTAAGGAAAAATTATTTTTTCCTATTTACAATTAACTCACAAAAAATGCCAAAGTTGCCTATAAAATCACGAAAATATTTCATTTTAACCAAAAATAAATTTAAAATAGCACATATCCGTACAAGATATTTGTAATGCATTTGGATTAAAAGAATAATTATTCATTTTGATTTGGCATTTTGGCCTCAAAGAAGGTTTGATAAAACTTAAACGATGTATTCATGTTATTTCATTATACAATTCTTACTCGTAAAAAAAAAAACATACAGAATGATGAATTTCTAAAAATTTCACCTTACATAAATGTTTACATAAAAAAAGTTAACTTAAATGGCTATCAAAAAGAACACGATTAGATTTTTTTTTGTGTACGGGAATAAATTTATTATATAATAAAATATTATAAAAAATTTGGAATAAAAAAAAATTCTTACCACTGGAGCGACAGAGCAATTTAAAGCATTTTTTTTTCGGATTGATAAAGGAAATTTTTCCGCCACATTAAAAAAATCATACCTCCGAATTTGAATATTATTATTATTATGTAATGAGCAGGCAGCATTCTACTGATCATATCTAATTTCACAGTGAGTTTGACAGTAATATGGAGACATACAAACTGATTATAGTTCTAAATACTCAACGAATTCACCTATATTTTGTCTTTTATCACATATTTGTACGGACATTAAAAAAAAAATTATAAAATCGCTAACTTTAAAACATTTTAAAGAATCTAGAGAATATTTGCCACATTGTGGCAATAAAGCAATCCGAGGCGTTGGAAGTAGTGCCACAATGTGGCAAAAAGCGTTCGAGTGAATTATCATAAAAAAAGAATTAGTTTTGAATTCGTCCACTACAAAATATCCTCCATAGATATTTAATCGAGCTCGAGTCTTAATGAATTAAAAGATGAGAAAGCTTTTGAAAGTCGAAAGCACTTTTTAACGTTTATTGTAGGAATCATTTGCATAACCGTAACGGTAACAATTAAGGTGTTTTGCATACTATTATTCAATTCCATAAACTAAAAGAGACTCTATAACAATGCTGAATGAATTCAAAGGTAGAAAGCAAATCACAGTTAATTTAATTTATTTAATTCAGATTACTTACTTCCTTTGAACGATGTTCCTGAAATTTTAATATTGGAATGAAATTGGAGTAGGTACTTTTTTATAGTAATTTATTTTGGAATACTATGTTCCGTTACCTCCTTCTTTAGCCAACGTTTCGGACAGCATTTCGCCAGTGTCCATCATCAGGATACATGTATAATCGAATATTGTGGTGGAGTGTATGCTTATGTATGCAGATGTGATACCGTGTTTTCGGCTCCAATCCTCTAATAATGTTTGGTTAGATTTACCTTCTTATATAAAGGTTGTCCATTTTTAGGGCATTTCTTGGAGGGAAACGGATATTTATAGGAAACGTTACAGAAATATTATTGGGATGTAGGCTACATAATATTTTGTATAATTTGATGATAAAAAGGTTATTTTATATGTATTTTTTTTATATTTACGTCAAATTTGACCTTTACTTAATTTTATGAAAAGTAAAAAAAAAAATCATTACAATAGGTAATGTATAATACTAAAATATTGAAAAGCTTTATTGATAAATCAACTTTTTTTAAAATATGAATACCGCACAAGAGTTCCAACTACTCCCTTTTGGAGCCAGTGAGACTATGGCATCCCCAATTGGAGTATGTTGTGAGGCGGAAGGTAATGAGGAGGGAAAGGAGATGGGAAAGAGGAAGATGGGAAATTGCATGGCAATTCAGATCTGGTCACCAAACACGTCTAAAACCATTTTAAGCAACGATTCAATTCTGAATAGTGGTCTTACATCAGGGCGATACTGGGAGTATCTTCCACTCTGGACGTGCTGCAAATATACTATATATTATTGTTAATTAATTAATAGGAAATAACACAAATTAATCAAATAAAATTTATTTACACGCCGGCCGTCGAGAGGTAAGGCTATCATACCGCAATTATTATGATTGCCATTTGTCAAGGATTTATGAAAACTTAATTTAGAAAAGGTACAATAATGCTATTTATTTATTTTTTTCGACGTTCTCCGTAAAACGGTTATACATCAATATATCACGGAGAAGATTACTAATTAAAAAGTAGACAAGTACAGTTTTACTATTTTGTGACATGTGTCAAAAGATAGTTGCTGAACTGTCTGTAAGCGACATTGAAAATATCGATGGTCAATGCAGAATCGTTAAGCAGTTGAGTCGCTCTGTTTATTGGCACGTTCTGATAGGCAGAAGTCCTCGCTTTTGGAGCATAAAAAAGTGCATGGGATCTTCCACGAGTATTAGGGTCTGCAGCCGGGATTTGTTCCAGTTGGATATTTCATTAACCTGGAACATTTTATTTTTATTTATATTCTAATTTGAAAAAAACATGATATAGGGAAGTGATGAAGATGGTATGAAAACAGTTACTGAGACCCATTTCCATTGCAAATTTATATAAATGAAGTGTGAAATACATTGGCTAAAGATTACATCGAAAAAAATTGAGATCGGTTGACGTTCAAAAGCCTAGGCTCATTTTCCATTATCTAATAATTTCTATAATTTCTAACCAAGTACTGATTATCTACGTCTAAATTTAACTATTTATTATCCATTATTCATTTATTAAGTTTATAAATTTAAGACTTCTTTAGGGGGATTACTAAAGTAACCCAGATCTTTTTTGGACGTAAATAACGTTTTAAACCGGAAATTACGTTCGATTTATATTTCATCATATTAACGTCGTAGATACGGCAACAGTGAGTGTGACACAAAGAAACGAATAACAAAACGTCAAATCAAACGCAAACATCAGACGTCGTCCGTTTATCTTTTTAAACGGGTTTTTGTTATGTTTTATTTATTATATGATTTAACTAAAGTTTTTAGATGAACATATTGGTCTTATTTATCTCTCCGATTCTTGTGAGTTCTAGCTATTGAAATAAAAAGTGGCAGAAGTGTGACAATAAAAATAGTGTTGTTTATAATTCAAATGGCTGAATCGCAGGAAAATTTTACAAATTCGTCTAAAAATAATTATAAACAACTTAATCATCTTCCTCCGCCTAAAACATGTAATTTTTTTTCATTTAGTTTTAAGTCAAAGAATTACTTCAACCGCGCGTAAAGGTTAGACCCACTCAATTTTTTTTACTTTCTTCTGGAAAGTAGGTACCATAACATTTAAAAATGCAAATAAGAAAGTCCAAATAATCAAGACGATTTCAGATGGGAAAAAAATCTTTACAGAACCATTAAAACGGTCACCATCTTGAAGCGAAAACGCTTCTTTCAAAAAAAATTACAGACAGGCAAGACACAAAACGGTCGACTGAAAAATATATTTTTTAATGATTTTTAATAAATAATATAAGATAGTCTTGGGCCCTAAACAGGCTAATGGAATTGGTCTTCTGTGCTCACACACAACTTTGGCAGTTTATCAGGTGAATGAAGAAAAAAAATAATTTCTGCATTTGAAAATATTTTATCAAATTCACCCAAATACTGATAAAATTGACCTTAATTCGGGCACACAGACACGCCTACAATACATGTGTATAAGATCGTTATAGTAAGACCAATGATCAAGAGAATATGAAAACGGAACGCCTGAAGAAACTAGCGCTTTAGGAAAGGTCAAGTTGAGCCGGTCTAGATATGGGCGTGATCGATCCATTGTGTTAATCGTATGATGTTTCGAATTAATCGTTCGGACACAGGCGAGAGACTCGATTTTTCTTCTTAAACTAACATTTTTATCTGAGTATTTTGTTCTGTGTTTTTTTGCAACCTTTTGTCATTATCTTTAAATTTTTCTTTATTGTTTTAATTTTTAAGTATTTACTTTGATACAAATAGCTTGTAAAATTTTATAAGAAAAGTCCAATGCAATGGGGCGTGCAATAAATAAATAATAAAATAATATTAAAAACGTCTACCTTTTAAGAGATGAAACTGTCAAAGAGATTTTATTTTATTTGGTTAATCGTTTTAGGAATCAATTCGAATTAACAGAAATCATTCGAATTAATCGAAAAGTTTCGACAAAATTGAAGTCACCTATTTTACAATCATAGAAATAATCGATCGATTTAATCACATACACCTATCACTTACCCATTCTAAACATATAATTTTACTCCGTACCAGAATTTTTTAATGTCAATTTTTATCACTCATTCAATCAAAACACATAAAGGAGACGCATCTAACATGTGGGTTTCTATATATGTAAACCGTGACATACGATAAGGAAAAATATTAATATTGTGCGATACTATATAGTACTTATAAGAAAGGTCGTCATAATGAATTGGAAACCAAATGATTTTGCAATTCTTCTACAATACAAATAAACCAGATAGTTAATAAAATAAATTGTTTTGTATTGTTAATGCGTTACAATTTTTAAAGTTAGTTCATTATCAGAGTTTATTTATTGAATCATACAATTAACGTCAGCTGTTAATTAATTCACAATGAACACCTTTAATGGGGATTTGAAATAAAATTTAGCCGGCATTAACTACTCATTCTAATAATTTCCATCACATCGAATATTTTCATGAAAAATGTATGTAAACAATCTAAAAATATTGGGTAAAACCTGTTTCAATGATCAATGCTTTTTTATATGTGATCGATAACCATGAGAATTGACGCAGCATTTAGGTCAGTTTTATTGCAGGAAATTGGATAATATTTTTTTTTCTGTTTGAAATGAACAATTTTGAAGCCAGATTTTATACGAAAGAAATAAAAAATTTCCATAAACTAATTAATTCCTTAAACATCCCTTTAAACTCTCATAAATTTTTTATGGCCCTTGTTTTCGAGACATCAAACTTCAACAAGTATGAAAACAAACACCGCAGGTATGTTATGTCGGACTTGCAAGATCCTTGATTTCTAGAATTTGCTACTATGTTTTCCGAATTTATTAACTTCCAATTAACGATGCTCGAATTCATTTGAACATTTGAGTTAGTCCACAGACTAAAACTCAAATTCATCAATCCTCCCCATTTCACGGCCCAATACCTCCGATAATATCCTTCTGGAGCCATTTGAAACCTGGGTAAATAAAGAGTTTCATTTCCAATTTGATTATTCCTAAAGCAAAATTCAGTTAGACGAAAATCAACGAATGAAGTCGTATTTCAATAAAGTCGAAAACGTAATCGGATTAAGGGGGATGTGTTATCGGAGGGAATTGGCATGTCCACGATTGTGTAGGGGCGGTGGACCGAAAACTCACAAAATATGTCGCTTTTTCGAAATTATTCCCACCCTCGAGGGCCAATGCTATCCAGCTTCCATTTATCTCCGAACAAGAGAACCACCTTTCAGAGACTTCGATAGTTTTTCATTATTATCGGGCAACTTCACAGCGGGTCGCAAAGGGAATTTTCATATTACGTGAGGGAAATGCTATGAAATTTGTCCGCCGTTCTATTAAATTACTTTAAGGCAGCAGTTATGCTCAACTGGAAGTTTTCATAGTGATTTGGAAATTTTTTGCAGATAATCGATAGTGAATTCTTTGTGGAATAATAATTATCTGAAAGCTCGTACGAACTTCAATTGAAGCACTATTTCTCTAGTTAATATCGTGAAAAATGAAAATCAAATTTATGCATCTTTACTTTTTTTAATTCTTAATTATAAATAATAAAACCCGCTAAACTACCAAAGAAGTTTGACAGCAGGCTTATTTAATATCTTTATCACTAATGTATATATTACGTTGAATTAAAAAGCAAATATAGAATTGAAAATAACGTAAAAAATAGTTTATTATACTTGAAGTACTAATTGATAACAAAATTCAAATTTAGCAATAATTTCGATACAAAGATATTACTTGCACATATTTAACATACTCGCCACATTGGTATATATCGCCGATTAAATGGAAAAATTACATTTTTCAAATTTGGAAAATAAGGTTATTAGTTAAAACAAGTCTGATATCAACATTATTTTATATGGATAAAAGACACTTTATAAAATTAAACGTCAAGATCACCAGATGTCGCAAGTGTCATTTCTGTACTCTATTTCCTACTCTCTAATCCGCCATTTTGATTGTTGAAAAACGTAGCTCTGCCATTTGCAACCCAGCACGAAACTGACCACCATGTGCTTTTTTATAGAAAAGTGGCATCTCTCAAAATAGTGTTTGGATACAATTGTAATAGTTAATACATATTTATAGAAAAGGTGTTTTTTAAGAGAAATGTGTAGCAATATTCTTTTATTTATGTAGAAAAATAACATTTCTTGTTAAAAATGCCCCCTTTTTTTATAGATTAATTAAAATAATCACGCCATCTTTATCCTTATGTAAATACCTTTAAAATGATATATTACACTTATATTTTAATATGCAACTTAAAAAAATAAATTATAAAACTAAAAACTTTAAACACATGTATTGTAAAATTTATTATTTTTGAATAATGCCACTTTTCTATTTAACCGACGATATGTACATTATGTACGTAGGAATCCTCAAATAAATTAAACAGGTACATGAAAACCATAGTCGTCACGTTAAAAATGCAACACGGCGAACCGATGTTTTAGAACAAAAAAGCATGACGATAATGAATGAAATTTTTAAAACAGTATATATATTTGTTTGTACTTTAAGCATTAAATAACCTTAAATCTTTTTTACTGGTCAAAAGCCAGCTTCGCTTGACGCGAAACCTTGTGTAAACAGTGTCAATAAACGTCTTATAATATCGTCGACTTTTTTATTATTCCCAAACTGCAGACATATTATAACACAACTAAAATTAACAGAAAATATATCTGCCAATAATTAACTTTATTATTTTTATAAAATCTTCTATCATGATCTTTGACCACCACAACACGGGCATGTGCCTAGCGTGGTAGTCGTAAAATTCTCAAAACATGTAATTACCTAGCAGTTTAATGAATAAAGAAAAAAAATTAAAAATTCTAAACCTTAAAAACCTTAAAATAAATTATATTTGTTTTATTTGCTGTAATATACACAAATAATTGTATGCCGAACCAGCTTTATACATTACACTTTGTTTTATTTCATGTTTTATTATTTAAATTGTATACATCTTCTTAATATATAAAACAAAGTCGGGTTAGTTACACCATCTATGACTCAAGAACGGCTGGGCCAATTTTTTAGATTTTTGATTTTTTGGATTAGTATCCGACCCGAATAGCAGAATAACGAGCTCTGTCGTTATGAAATTTTGCATAAAAAATTTGAAATGGGTCAAACACGAGTTGTTTGTATATAAATGGGTGTATTTGATGGAGTTTAGAGGGGGGTTCGCTGGAGGAGGGAGGGGAGAGGAGATAGGTAAAGTGGAACGCGGGAGGGGAAAGATACGCGGTGGGAACAAGGCCGAATGGGAAAAGACCCGCAGGAAGAAACAGTTTCTTTTTTCAAGTTGCATTCCAACGTACGCCGGGCCAATATATATTTTGCTAACTTGTATTAGTTTTGTATGGGTACAACTCTCCTCATTTTTCTTATATTATTTTAAAGTATGTTCTATACTTTACGAGTAAATTTCCTTTTAATTTATTCTGTTTCATTGGTTTGTAACACACATAATTAATATTGTGAGTACACACACACACTTTCTTTATATGTTATATTTTTTTACTTACATTTTCAGATTTTTATTTTAACATAACAATACATAATACTGTGAACACTATTTGAAGGTAATGCGATATAATTGTTTGGCTATTTATAAACAAACGTGGGTATAGAAGAGTTGACGAAATTACATAATGAACCTAATAAGTAATAAACTGTTTTACACGCACAATCTCACGGAATTTCTTAATAATCTTCCCGGGACGGTAGGTAAAGATGGCGTATTACGTTCAGTAATTATTATTATTTCTACGAATCCTAATTAGTACTTTAGGATTTAACTGTGTCGTTATGGATATTCTGAAATATTCCAGTACGAAACCTGAAATTTATTAACAAGGAATGAAACCATAATTTAATTTTTATTACCTTTATGGCATAATTTCAGGTCACAAGTTACCCTTAATTTATAGGAGAATAAATTGGAAGCTCGCGGTACATGTTAATTAATGCTGTTGCAACAAGCCAGCTAGGTAATTTACTGCTTTCAGTGCTATTTTTATTTCATTAAATACATATTAAAGGAAGATATTAATATCTAGTGTCTTAATGGGCTTTTCAACCAGTAGTTGGAGAGCTGTTTATTCAAATCACTGTTGTATTATAACCTAGTTCTTAATAAAAGCTGGGAATAAGTATTCATTTTCATCCAGGGTGGAACATTAAAGAAAATATTAAATACAAGCTATGTTTCAGAACCATTTCCAAAAATATATGTTTCAATAAAAATATTATTATGTTTTTGCTTGCTAATGGTTCTGATTATGGTATTGACCAGTTGTTTCACAGAAAATCAATTGTGACTTTTTTTACATTAGCTCCCCACAGGAGGCCTTGAGAAAAATAATTCCCCTTAGGGCCTGTGTCATCTTTGGAGATGATGTGTGAAGGGTCATTTTAGGGAAAGGCAGGAGAGGAAATTTTGGGAAGGAAAAAGCAAGAGTGGGTAGGAATCTGGGGGTCGGTGTGTCCAGGAGTGACAGACATATGAATCCATCTCTCCCACTGAGGTGCAAGGCGATGTTCCGAGTGAGAACTCCTGGAGAGGTCAAAAGGTCCCCGTCAACCAGTCTTTCCAATTCGGCGGCCTGCAACGCAATAGGTGGGCAGACGAAACCTCACCCCTGCTAAGTTACCAAATGTAGCGGACCACTTGGGGGGACCTACGGCAGAGGTGTTGTAATCCGATAAACGGTTCCCGGAACGGCGGTAGCCATTAAAACTTCCTGAATGTTTTTGGTTTTATTGATATTTTTTTTATTTTTTTTATATTTAAAAGCCGATTAAACGCCGATTCTAGGTGCGTTTAAGCTTTCTTTCAAATTGTAATAAACAATCAAAACAACATGTCCTCTTCTGCTGACCAAAATTTGCTCAAAATCTGAAACGGACTTCAAGGACCTTTTAACTGTCAAAAAAACAAAATGAACTGAATGACCATTTGATGAAAACGTAACATTTTAATTTTTGTGAAATACCCCGTCCTATATATCATTTATTTCCCTGCAATATGATTCCGTTTCGATATTATAATAAACCCTTTAATTAGCGGTAGTTGCAATGCTTCACGTACTACAATCCTGGTATTATTCTATTCTACAATACTATTTACTATCTACTATTGACCCTGCATTTAATAGTGATGGGACTACTCCACACTACATATACTATTGAATGCTATTTGACTGCATGTCATATTCAAGCATTCATATGAGGCAACAAGCCGACTTTCAATCAATTGCCTTTGTTGTTTCAGAGGATATTACAATGTGTTTAAAAATGATTAAATTATTTTGTACATATAATATCATTTTTATATATATAATATAATTTTTATGTACATAATATCATTTTTATAGACATAATATCATCTTTACATACATAATGCCCGCAGAAAAATATTTGTAGGTAAACACTATTTTTAGCTAATCTCTGGTATCATACTCAATCCGCCTATGTTGAAAGAGGTTAACAGTTTGAACAAATATATACATTCAGGTGCATCGTCCTGAAGGAATATGACACCGCGTCTCAACTTCTCCATTCTCTTCAGCTTGATGTTCATATCGCGTGTAATCGCGATAAATATACCCCAGTTATCAAAGTCCTTTTTGGAAGATATTTGTAGTCTATCATCAGAACTCCCTTTTTGCCACATAAATTTTTAAGATCAGAACGATACTTATCGAGCACCACGACCGGTAATAGCGAAGGAAACGTAGAGAGTGTTGATATAGTCTCCACTCTTGAGACCCTTCTGGACAAGTTACTTCCTCTAGACTAAGTTTCTGGGGAAAGTTTACCATCAACAGGTTAGAAACCTGCCACGGCTTTTAACTAGAGACCTCGCCCAGAGGGACGACGTACCACCGTTGAGTTAAGAAGAAGTTGAAATCATAATTAAGGGGTTGCGGTTGGTCTGAAAAAGGCTACGGGATTTGACGGAGTGAATGGCATAATAGCGAAAAAACGTTTTGATCCACGCCAAAGACGAGTTTTGTCAAATGTTGGAAAAGCACATGCGTAGAAAATGGAAGAAAAGAGTGATCCGAATCATACCAAAGGGGAAAGATAAGCCAATTACAGATATCGGGGCCTACGGCCCATCACTTTACTTCTAATCTTTGGTAAAATACTGGAAAAAATCATCAAGGAAGGGTAGATTGACTTTCTCTTTCTTCCCTGCAGATAAAAGCAGAATGGAAAAGCCACACGTAAAACTGGATCACTGTGATATTATGATGATGCAATTAGTGTCTGAGGGGGGACGGCTACATGGTCTGACCCTGTCTCCTCATCCAAACTGTTGGTGATGGAACCGAACCGAACCGAACTGAATTCGAACCGAACGACGCCAGAGAGGAAATATTGGATCGCATGAGAGGGATTACAAGACCTGCTTGGAATTCCAATCCCGTCTCGAATAGAGAGAATTTTGAACGCTTTAAAAAGTTTGTAAAGTTCTGGATGGAGAAATGGCATGTGCTTAGAGTTGCTGACTTAGATTAAAATCATTTTTTCATTTCGTTTAAGGTGCCGAAAGTAATGTTCTTATCCCTCCATGGTTACTCTATTACAACGTTACTATTGTCTATGACCAATCGTTTTGCATTTTATTATACTATTTGTTTTTACTTATCTTGTTTTATGGCCAGATTACACTGCAATTACTATTTTGTTTTTACTTATTTTTGTTAATATTGGAGTTTTACACCTGAATACTCCTGTAGTTCTGTTTACATATTGTTTATTTATGCATTTGTTTTGCCTGTATTATTTTGCCCTTTCTATTATTTGTTAGCCTTATTTAAATAGAATTCGTTTTTTTAAAATTTTTATTTAATTTTTTTTTTTTAAATTAATTTATTTAAAGAATCATTCAAAAATAATACATTTAATATCAAATAAAAATGGAACATTTAATATCAAATAAAAATATCATACAAAAATAGTGAAAAAGTCCCGAAAAACTACTTTTAAGTAGTTTGTCAGCGGGTTATTTTAACTTAATAGATTATAACAAAAATGAAATAACTATTAAAAAAACAATTGAATTCATATCATAAGAGATATAGCCTAAAGAGGTGTAAAATGATATAAAAAATATATAAAAAGTAGTATTCAGTTAGAAATTGTTTGTATTAGAGTCTAATACTATTTCTGTCAGCGAGCCAATTTTTCAACATAATATTATTACATAATTTTTTTACATATTTTTACAACATTTTTACATACGTTTGTACATTTTTTAATTTCTGCAGCTAAAATTCTCGTATATAAGCAATTAGGTATAATGTAGTCCAGCGTTCTTTGCCCAAAATTGTTTAAATGCTTAGGTACGATTGGTCCTTCATTTAACGTAAAATGAGTATTGTAAGTATGTTCCAGTCTATTTATGTACAAAGGGCTATTTATATGCTGAAAAATAAATATAAACCATAAAATTGCTCTCACTCAGAGAATTTTGAGATTTTAATTAAGCTTTGGAATATTATGTCTTTGTTCGTATAAACTTTTATGAGCTAATAATTTAACTAATAAATTTTGAACTGATTGAACGTGATTTATATTTGTTTTACAGGAAAATCCCCAAGCTGTAATTCCATACCTTATAAGATTCAGCTAATGATAAATAAATTATCCGAAGTGTGCATATTGGAACATAGAATTTTAATTTACATATATAATCTACTAATAATAGATCTCAGTCGTTCACAGACTTTATTTATTTTTAAATACCATTTGAAAAAACAATCAATAATAACTCCCAAATAAACATATTCTTTAACCAGTTCAATATTTTCACATGTACACAATGCAGGGATACCAATATGTAAGCAATCTGAAGTGTGTGTTTTAATTTTCAGATATAATAATATTTGATGGGTGATATTTATAATATGTACGAATTTAGTTTTTTTGCATTTATGACCACGAGAGTCGTGAGACCATTTCAAAAGTTATACTAATATACTAATATAAATATAACCTAATATAGAACCTTGAGGAATGCCTGCTAAGATTTTTCTTTTTTACATAAGGTGTTCAATAGATTTATATGCATGCACCGGTTGTTCAAATAATTTTCAAAGAGTTTTAGAAGTTTTCCTCTTATTCCTATGATTTCTAGTATTTTCAATAACTTTCTACGTTGTTGATGACTGTTGTGTTTCTTTTTATTTCGTTGGCACAACATATTTTCTTCCAGTTTTATTTTTATTATGTTACTAACATCTTGATTTGGTTGAGGTTGATGAGGTTACCGTACTTACTATATCAAACATCAGAACCTGATGAGGTTGCCGTA
Organism: Limnephilus auricula; assembly: GCA_951813805.1. Taxonomy (NCBI): domain Eukaryota; kingdom Metazoa; phylum Arthropoda; class Insecta; order Trichoptera; family Limnephilidae; genus Limnephilus; species Limnephilus auricula. The sequence goes on along the minus strand of OX638390.1, from coordinate 12,818,661 downwards.
CTTACTATATCAAACTGTATTGTCCATTTCCTCATCATGGGGGCTGACATCCGGTCCGGCGCGGTGGTCCCACGAACCGACTCGGTCGGTGCCCCTCCAGGTGTCATGAGTGGGCCTGAGGAATGTTTGCTCGAGTCCGGTTCCCTTCCGCCCTGCCTCCGATGATCCAAGTTTCAAGATCCCTAGGGTGTATCACCCCCCCAGCCAGCCCGTTCGCCATGCTCGTTCTCGCCGGGACTGCCCCGTGATTGTGGGACAAACTGCCTCGATATCCGGGTTGTATATTTGCTTTTGTTGTAAACATACCTGAGAATATTGTTATCTTTCTTTATTATTTAACTCTACCTAAATGCTGAAGCATCAGGCAAACACATATCTGAAGTGTTTTTATTAATTAATTAATATTAATATCTGATCTGTTTTTATCTAGAATTACTATACGATTATTACAATCACGCATGGGTGGACTTTGGAGGTTCTAAAATCTTTTTTAAATAGATACCTGACGTCAGCGGCTAAGGAGGTTAAATAGTGAGTTTCCTCACACAGAGGTTGGAAAAAGGAATGGGTCCATAAGATTGAGGTCACGAATTTAGTTATTGCGCGTTTAGTTTTAAATTTCCTGGGGTTTATTTTTACCATTCGTATCCACTGATTCTTATTCTTATTACTCCCGGTCATATTAAACCATCGGTGTTTCATACCCCTGTATCATGGGTCTCTGCAAGACATGTTCAATCCTTCCTCTCCCTAAAAAGATCCCCCGTACAGCGTCCTCAAAGATGACAGTACCCGAGAAAAAATTATTTTCCTTTCGTATAGAGTTAATTTAAAAATAAATTAAAATGCTTCAAGTTACCACCCAGGCGTTATCGACTTCATTCCTCGACTAAATAAGCAATATCTTTCGTTTAAAATTAATAAGGTACGTAACCCGGGAATATTTGTGTTTCTAACAAGTAAAAGTAAAATAATAGTTACTATAATTTCAAAAAAAAATTGTTAACGGTGTTCCGAAAGAAAGAAAAGAAAGAAATTTGTTAATGCTATTGAGGATTCTCCTCTCTTTAAAAGCCTGCGAGCTGACTTCTCTTTCCGGACATATTAAAATAAACTCACATAATTAACTACCATTTTTTGTTATCCTGACAGCTGAAATTGGAAGAAACGGACCCGCTCCTAGCCCCTGTTCGCTGCTAGATTTTCCGCCCAACAGACGATGAAATGAAACACCCGTGAGAATTTGAAAGTAAGGCTGATATTTTTAAATATATTTATATTTCCTTTGTGATAATCCATCACCCTCTCAAGCAATTACTTGACGTAAGTTAATTAGTACCTGGTTATTAAATTGAGTAGTTTTAATCAATGCAAGCTTGAGATAAAATTAAAATCAGATTTTATATACACATTTTTAATGTGCTACATCTAAATCAAAATAACGGTTTAAGCTTTATATAAATCAAAACATAATTAAGAGATTTTTAGTATGTTGTTCGAAGAAACGTCACTATCTCAATGACAATTCTTATTTCAACCTTCAGGCAGGTAGATACCATAATATTGATTTTTCCGATTTTCCAGTTCTTAGAAGTATCCACACTAACGCGAAATCTGGCAAAATAAAAATCAGTATCCAGTAAGGTTTATTGAAACGGAAATGGGACGTGAAAACAAATTTACAGACAGGCGAAATGCAAATCGATCGAGTTAAAACAGGACTTCGTTACGGTCAGAAAGTAATAGAGGCATAGTTGACTTAAGTTTTATAAAATGCATTTTGTTTTAATGTATCTGACTTCATTGTTATTTCAACCAACCTTTATTTCTTAGATTCTAAAAAAAAACTTGTTCCTGAGAAAACACTATAATTTACCTCAGTTCCCGTAACTTGCACAATGCATTTTTGAATTTCCTTGGCTTTAAATGGCAATACAGCCATCTCACGTAGAAGAAACATGTTCTCCATGTTTTCCTCGATCGTATTCTACTTCTTCCCTGGGAAAACGTTTAAATCTCGTCCTGAATTTACCTGAAGATTAATAGTCAATGAAAAAGTTACAAATCATTACTTAGCCCTGGATAGGAAACTGGTTGACGGTGAGATTCTTTTGACTTGTTGCATCGGTTTTACTGTCTGTGTGAATCGGATTTCAGGATCAGGATTTAAACAGCACGTATAAAGTAGTTGCGGTCAGTAGAGGTATTGTTTATTTTTTTTATTTCCTTCATGGTGCAATCAGAATCTGTACTGAGTCGTCCCTTGGCCTCCTGGCGGTCTCTTCTTTTTGTTCCGGTGGACTCGAAACTGTGTGACGTGATTGGCATTATTGTCGGCAAAATAAATACAATAAAGCTACGAAATACATTCTTTTCGTGTTGCACCTTTTACAAAAAAAAAAAACAGTGAATAAAACTAAAATTGGTAATAATTTAAAACAACAAAATAAAACCAAATGAGATTTATCGTAAATGAACCTGTATGTATTAATAAATCTATAAATATACTTAGATATTTCAAGAATGGTCCGAAAATTCGAAATAATACTAGCTCAGGTTTCGTTGGTAGGTGGAAAAAAAGTGCTTTGAAAATCAATTTGGTTTAAATGTGAAATCGGTATTCGTTTAAAATATTCGCTTACAATGATGGACGTTGTAGGTATACAAATAATATCGTGTTATTCGTGAGCTTCGTCATATGTGCTAGTCTTAAAAAACCAAATTCATGTAGCTTCCTAAAAATTTAAAAAAAAAAAATATTTTGACAATTATTTGTGAGGAGGTCAATAATCGGTGCAAGTGCATTATTGGGCCACATTTATAAGAAGTTGAACCGAATTCATCGAAATGTTGATTTATAGAATCCACCAGTCGACAATCAGCGGTTGCCAATCACATAACTGGAATATTTTCCTAAGACGCTAACGAAGTGGTCGAATTTGATAGGGCGTTTCGACTAATTTCTGCGACATATTACTGGAGTTCAACCGATGGAAAAACTGGCGGTAGTGGTAGGATCGGGGGAAATTTATCATTTAAGGCGACCACTTAGCTCATGTAAATCAGTACCTAGTTGACTTTATTCAGTCAAAAAATATCGCGTTGTCATTTCTTTACGCTTCAGAAGGGCTGACGCTGTTGCCAGACACCTACTGACATTAGTACAATTCTTCAGCCACGACCATAAAGTAACTCCAACATTTGTATGTAGCTATGTTTATTTATATGTTTATAAAATATACACAGTACATTTAATATAAGTTGTAAGGTATGTTAAATAAATTACATGGTTTTGTACCTATTACTTAGATCTGTTAAATGTAATTAAGTAATTTCGCCTGGGTTTTAAAACATAATTAATTATGATGAAACTGATGATAAGAATCAAACATTGGATGACTAATAATAACAAAAAGGAAGAATGTGGATGGAGAAAAAGTAACGTTTTAAAATCCAAAATTATAAATTATGTGCTCACTAAATTTAATTGACTGTTTAAATTATTATTTGATTGATTAAAATTTAATAAAAAGACAAGAAATTAAATAATTTGGTTTTGGATGTTTACAAGGAATCGTAACCAATGTCTATTTGTAGTAATATGCTTTATAGGATGTGTGGGATTGCACTAACATTCTGAAAAATATGTTATTATTATAATAATTATTGTAGAAGTACAATTTACTTTAGAAAACCTATATATCTTTAATAAATACATTAATTTATTTGAAAGCATCTCTATAAATAACGTTATATAATTTGTTACCGAAAGTAAGAGTCAATGTAAAATATCTATTCAAAACATTAGGGTTCTAAAGCCATTCTGACAATAAATGGAGACATTTTTGAATATGGCAATTTACTTTTTGAAGTAAATACTTCTTTACACACGCTGGGCTTGGGGGTAAGCTGGCGAATGTGTAACGGAAATTGAAATGCGTTGCGAGGCGAACGGGCTCACTGTAAAAGCAAGAGAGAGCAGTCCGCGTACATTGTCTTTCTCTCTTCCTCCCATATCCAGTGCAAGAAATTTTTCAGTCAGTATTTTGAAATACCAGTGACGCGCCAAATGTGGACGGCTTGATCAAGCGAGGCGATTGATAATAAATTTAAATAAATATTAAATATATTCAATTAATATATGTACATACATGTATATATTTCATACATATAAACATATATATGGACATACGTATCGATGGAGCTAAAGAAGTATTTACTGCAGTCGTATGGTTTAAAGCACACTCGTATTTTTTTTTTAAATAAGTAGTTCGTTGAATTTACATACGAGTATGTACATTCAGTGAACTGAATATATTATACATATTCATTCTGTCTATTTGTAACGTACGAGTACGTTCCAAATAGACGTACGTTCAAAATATTCCAAATGTTCCAAATAGACATAATCGTACGTTCCAAATAGACGTACGTTCCAAATATACAAACTCATGCGTTCCAAACATACCTACACGTACTTTTCAAATTCATACTCATACATTCCAAATATATATAATCATACGTTCCAAATACAAATATTCGTACTTTCCTAATGTTGCAAAAATGAAGTAGTTTAAGCGAATAAAAACTGATTGAGAAGCACCTCCTTTAAAAGCGTTTTATTCGATTTTGAAAACTAAATTATTCACGTTCTTCTAAAAAGTAATCCCGATCTAATTGCATTTAGGTCCGACGAGGAACATCGGAGTGGGTTTAGTTATTTCCAACTATAAATTAATACCTACCAGTAAAAAAAATTTCTGAGAACTTGTACAGCTTTTATAAATTTCCACGCAACCAATTATTTATTTAATTATTATTTTCCAATAATTCTATGAGTCCATATGGTGGAACGGCTGCGCGGACTTTTTCCTTTGATTTAAGGATAAAATTATCAATCAAACGGTGTTTTATTTCTTAAATAAGCGTATAGCAATTCAATTTGGGAGGCGGGAATGGGTACCGCCGCCCCGGGAACCATTTATTGGATAACCAACACCTCTGCCATAAGTCACCCTGAGTGGTTCGCTACGTTTGGTGACTTAATACCCGGGTTCATGTGCTAAAGTTTGTCTAGGTCTTGGCGGCGGATGATCTAGACACACTAAACCCCAGATTCCTAATCAACCCTCATACCCTTTTCCTTCCCAGAACTTCTTCTCCTTTCTTTCCTTAAAATACCCTACAAACAGCATCCCCAAAGATGACATAGGCCCTGAGAGAAATTATTTTCGTCAGGGCCTCCTGTGTGGACCAAATGTAAAAAAAAGCAAACATTTTATATAGATCTGAGCATTTTTACACATTTGTGTTTTAAATTATAAAATATGAGTTAAAAAAAATTAAATAACTTTCAATGAAAGCATAAACATCGTAAAATTTATTTTTAATATACTTTACAAGTACAATCTACATACATGTATAAGTCCCATCGTAAGTTAGTCGTTTATAATTTTTTAAAGGGCACATTTTTGTATTGGGAAAGTACAATATACTTTCCACTTACTTATAAATATACTAACTAGCAACCGATAAGGGCGTAAACATTTTATTTTAACATATATGCAAAGCACAAATATGGATGAGTGTTTCAGGCTAATAATTATGGCTTTTAATAATTGTTGAATTTTATTATTATTATTTACATACTTTTGTAATTTTTGGATGTAATTATTATTATTATTTTTTTAAATTTAGTTACTATATAGAAGATACGTGTTAAATATATATGTAAGATAGATGTAGATTTTATTGGTATTTCCATTGTATTGATATTGTAGTCCTATTGTATTAATATTTCTGTGTTTTTATCTTTTCTTAGTTGTCACTGTTTATATATTTTTTTTTATTTGACATTTTACAAAACGTAATGTTAAAAATTATATTTAAGTAACTGTACTTAATTTTAGGCCATAATTGTTCTAAATTAAATTCTTAATATAATTCTTAATAACAATTCTTAATAAAAATTATTATATGCCATAATTGTTCTAAATTAAATAAATTCTTTTAGTGCCATTTTTTTTTACAAAACGTAATGTTAAAAATTATATTTCAGTAACTGTACTTAATTTTAGGCCATATTGTTCTAAATTAAATTCTTAATATAATTCTTAATAACAATTCTTAATAACAATTATTATATGCCATAATTGTTCTAAATTAAATAAATTCTTTTATTGCCATTTTATGCATAAATGGAACTAAAAGAAAATAAATACATTCATGGAAATATAAAATTCATTTTTCCCATAAATAATGCCCAGTGACGAACGAACGATGTTTTCACGCAAAAAAGTAACGGCTTAAAAAGAAGATTACTCATAGATAAAGATCTTCAAACAAACTATTGTAGATTTTATAAACGTATTTCAAAACCGAAACTTTAATTTGATTAATCAGCCTAATGGCCCTATGATAATATTCATGCGGAAATGGGTTCGAGAGATGAGACCTTTGTATAAATAAATTCACCCTTACAAGGTAAATTATGAATTAACCCCTAAAACTAAAAGCCTACCAATAGCAAGCATTTTTCATTAAACTCCTACATTATTTAATAGTTTTTTGGAACTACTGTGATATGGAAGAACTGCCCTCTCAATAAATTTTAAATTTCCCAAACAATACCTTTCCCAGGTCATAAATTGGTACATGTTTTTGTGTTTCAAAAATGTAACACTTGTATTTGTTATATATTATCATAAATCGCATATTTTCTATTTTATGAAGCAAAATTTTGTTGAGCGGTAGGTTCTGGCGTCGTACAATTTTCACAGGTTCTGTCCAGTATTTCTGTTCATTGCAAATACGTTTAGCTCTGGTCGTCATTTCCATCATGAGAGAGTTTTAGCATTCGTTCAACCGCCAAAATTTGCATCACACAGGAGGCCTGGAGATTCTTTTTCCTCAGGGCCTATGTCATCTTTGGGGATGCTGTGTGGTGAGTCTTTTTAGGGAACGGAAGGATGTGAAGTTCTCGGAAGGAAAAATGTATAAATTGTGGGAAAGAATGCGGAGGTCTAGGTGTCTAGGAGTAACGGACATAGGAATCTATCCCTCCCACTGTGGTGCAAGGCGATGGGTCGAGAGATTCCGACAGGAGAGGTATAGGTTACGTTTCCCTCAACCTGTCTCTCCCGATCCGACCCGCCACGCATTAGGTAGGTTAACGCATTGGCCAGCAAGACCTAGAAAAAATCTCACCCCATGAACCCGGTCACCTCTGCTAAGTCACCAAACGAAGCGAAAGACATGACAGGGGTGTTGGTTATCTGAAAATGGTTCCCGGAGCGGCGGTATTCATACCCGCCACCCAAATTGCATCTGATTATTCTGGTGGTTGTCACATATTATAATATTTTATTATCTTTGTAACCAATTGGACATTTAACAATAAAATTCACAAAGTATTCATAAAATTATTCATTAAAAAAACCTGATGAATTTTAACTACTCTATTTTTCATCAGCGAACATTCCCCTTCATAAAATAACTGCTTCTGAAAAATTAGGTCAAACCTTTCATTTGTTTTTATTTTGTGTGAAATATTTTCGTCCATAGGCAATAAATAATTTAACCCTTCTGAAATTGTTAAATTAAACTTCGTGGACGTACACGTGCACAGGCATTTTGATAGACACGTGTGTTTTGAAATATTACGGTTTAATAGGTTACGTGAAAATATAAACAGCCACATAGAACGTAAATCTGATAGTAGTAAGTTAGCGTAAACATCCTTTTTTTGATTTATAAATATTTTCTTAACTTTATAAAAATCCCATATTTTATCGTTCAAATGTATTTAGTGTTAAATTTTTACTGTTTATATTTTTACGTGAAAATATAAACAGCCACATAGAACGTAAATATGATATTAGTAGGTTAGCGTAAACATACTTTTTTTGATTTATAAATATTTTCTTAACTTTATTAAAATCCCATATTTTATCGTTCAAATATATTGAGTGTTAAATTTTACGTATCTAAAAATTTAATATATTTAGTGTTAATTTTTTAGATACATAATACAATAGTATAATGAAGAAATCTATAACTGGTTTCTCAGATAGGTGAATTAGGCATGTATAAATGAACAACACTGAAAACTGTTGATTTCCCTAAAAAAATTTAATACATAAATAAAAAAGGCATATATATTACGATTTAGAGCAATAATTAACCTACGGTATAGTTTAATCATGTAAATTAAATGGTCATTTTCTATTGCATAGTTAATATGATTTTTTTTTATATTTTAGCAAAATAAAAATGCCATCACAAGAACGTTTATAACTCTTCTTCGAAAAATTAAAAACAATAACTTTGTATCACTATATCAGTACAACAAATACTTAATACATAATATATTACTAAAATAAATAATGCCATCACAAGAACCTTTAGAACTCTTCTTAGAAAAATTAAAAACAATAACTTTGTACCACTATATATTAAGTATTTTGTACAAGGATTCGGTATAAACACACATACATTTTTGTATAAGTCCTATATAATATCTTGGATCACATTTTAAGACTACGAAATGGTCCTGGATAAGATGTTCCTATAAGAACTCTGCTCCCGATGGACACATCAGACAAAGAAGTCACCGTAACTTCGCTACACTAGGCTGTACAATTTTCTGAGGATAGAAAGGCTTAGAAAGCTCTGGGCCGCGAAATGGAAAGCCCCGAAAATCACGACCCTTAATCCCGTAAAAGACGACGAAAAGATAAGCAATAAATTTGCTTTGAAAATTCGGATTATCCCGAGTTTGATATTTTAATTTGGATAGGAAGTAATGGATATTGGATCCAGTAATCAAGTGTTTAATGTTGGTTTAAAAGTAATAAACGATCGAAAATCATGAAAATACTTAACTTTACATTCATTAAATAATGTAAAGTTTGTGGCTTAAATCTTGTTAGCTTTTGCGTAAATAAACACACTTCAGACTCATCTCAAATATTATTTTAATCAAAAACTGTTGAAGAAAAGCTCTCATTCGCCTTTATAATTCGATGTTGGAGCTCCCACTCCGCTGTTTCGAATCTCAACGAGTAAACAAAAAAGCAATTAGTTGCCTCTTTAATTGTTTTTTAATTACAACATTTTATAAATTAAAAGTAAACATCATAGAGTCACTTTTAATAACGGCAACGGCTTGAAATTTTATTTAAAGTCGAGAGTCATTACATAACCGAATTAATTAGTACCGTTTTGCTAGTGGAAAAATCTGAAATTTGAGCTAGTCCCAACGCTGACTTTGAAATTATTAACTTTGGTATTAAGGTAATAAAGGTATTGATAAAATCAATTTTTAATGAAAAATTACACGTAGGAGCAAATTGAAATATTTTATATAATCCGAACAACCACTTCGGCGACTGTATATAAATATGTAAAAGAAATATACTTTTAAGCCCCCTTGAGGTGATTTTTCACGAAAATTTAAATAGCTATATAAATTAGCCAAATATTATCATTATATGTAATAACTGATGAGGTATATACTATATGACCAGTGATGACTTTAAATATAATATTTTGTAAAATATATATGTACGTATAAATGTAAGCCTATATTCTTTATACAACAATATAACATAAAAAAATATGTGAGAGTCATATATACTAACATTACGTATTAGTTATAGTCTAGGCAAATGGCGTGATATCTTAAGTTAAATAGTATCTTGTAATAGAAAATATATTTTTTTAAATAGTTGAAATATTGTTCCATTTACACACAAATATTAGCAACCCCACTTCATCGTTTCACGCCTTTTCCTATCGGATGTTGTCTATAATTAGGGTTATCTTTACACACAGAGTGTAGCCCAGAATTGCTTAGCGGAACTGCACTAGTACCAGTCATATACGCATCCTTCATATAACGAAAATTGTATGTATGTTTACAAGACCTAATCAATATAACACATTAAAACAAGTCAATAGCAGTGACGTCATTATTAAACAATTAATATTTTATGCGGGGAAGACAAATTTCATAGGTTTAACCGGTAATAAGTCAATGGATGCACCTTCAAAATAATATAAACAAGGCGTCTTAAAGTGGTCTAACCACAGTTTGAAAATGGCCTTGTAAGCCGAAACAGATATAAAAATAAACAATAATAAAAAAAAACTAAAATACTTGCAGAACTTGATAAAAACAATATTAAATTTTAATTAAAAAATAAATAAATAGAGTTCTACGAATTGAACACAAAAACAATTAATACTAAATTACCAAATCGAATGACAACCCGATGGAAGATGGATGATCGATAAATCCGAATAAAAGCAAAGTAAAATTAAATAAGTAAACAGATATACCTATACCTATAACACAATATCTATACAATGTGCAAAATTCATTTAATAAATAAATAAATTAATAACATATAATATATATTATATCGAAAGGTATTTTAAGTTAAACAAGTACCACAGCAATAAAATTAGCAATTTTTTCTCATCTCATTTTTTAAATTTTTTAATTTTATAACAATCCGTTTCAGCTAATAAAGAAGTCTCGTGTTAAAAAAACCGAAGGGTCGGACGAATATCCTTTAGTTACATTTTCTCTAGGGTCTCGTCTGTCTATGAAATATATGGATTAATTTTTGAAAGTTACGATTTTTCCTTCATTACAAATTGAAAAGGTATCTGGGCTTAAAAAGTAGCACGCACTCGCAAGGGTAAGTTGGCATGGAATGGTTTTTCCACTGAGGGTCCCGCTTCTCCGAAGGGCTCCTCCCTAACCTCTCTCATTATTATTTGCGATGTTTCGGGAATGAGGGAGAGGTTAGAACGGGGCTATCAGCAGAACGCCTTTAAGGGAACGGCTACGCAGCTCTTTTCATACAAAAATTAATTTTGGATTTGAGGCCAAAAAACCAAACTAAAAAAATACCCTTTTAACCAAAAGTTGTAGCCAATATCTAGAACGGATGTACGAATAAAGTAGCACATGTTTTGTTGTTGTTTTTAATTATAAAATACATGCAACTTGGGCAATTATTTATGAGTAAATGATAAACACAAAAAAAATATTTTACTGTATTTATTTTTAAAAAATGATTAAAATAAAAGATAAAAAAAATTAAAGAAAGCATTTTGATGGGTGTAAACTCTAATTATAAATGACCTATTCACGTCGGACACAAATTTGCCGTAGGTAAATTAATATACCTGCCCAAAAAACGCATTTTTACGATTTTTTTTTTAAATATAATTTATATTAAAATTAATAATGTTTATTATTAAGTTCTGCAAACTTTTACAAGGCAATTTGCAAACTGTTTGAAACAGTTATGTTAACAGTTTGAAAATGGCCTTGTAAGCCGAAACAGCTGTCACATTTTCGTTGTTTGTTTTTGGGGTGTTATGCCGTGTTGTGCTACCTCCTTCTTTAGCCGACGTTTCGGACAGCGTTGCAGTGTCCATCATCAGGGCAGATCCGGCAGATCCGTCGATGTGAATTTGTTGTGTTACGTGTGTGCTTATTTATTGGAAGCGATACCGTGTCGTCAGCTTCATCCACTACGAGCTGGTAGGTATTTCAGAAGAAAGTGAACTACTTTGAAAGGGAAATTTTTTTGAAAGCGCAGTATTTACGTTAGCCTGGGGCCCGCCCGTGAAAATCTAAAAACGTAGCTGTCACATTAATAAAAACTAAAACACTTGCAGAACTTAATAATAAATATTATTAAATTTAATTGAAATTTATTATTAAAAAATAAATGGAATTCTACGAATTAAACACAATAATAACAGATGCATTTTTACGATCTTATTTTTTAAATTTTTTTATTATATTAAAACTGTAGATAAGGCAAAATATTCTTATTAATGATTAATTAACTCTGCTAAAAAATTCTAAATTTACATCAAAAACGAAGCAAAATTATTATTTTTAATTCTTGATGTATTAATTAACGTAATTATGAATATTATTATTTTATTTTTATTTTTTATTACTATATATTTATTTACCTATATATCATCATTTAAAACAAAAATAAATAGAAAAGCACATGTGCACACTTGATATTTAATATAATTTTGATTTATAAAACATATTATTCATCGAAGAAGAAGATAACACTAATAATTTAAACAAAAATATGAAAAATACCAAGACATGGAAAAATAAATGATAACGGTGGCAACGTTTATATAAGAGGGGGCAGTAGCCTAATTGGTATGGCGTTTGGGCTCGAGTCTCAGTTGTCCTGTTATTTTTTATATTTTTGTTTAGAATATTAGTGTTATGTTCTTCTTCAATTAAATATTATTCTGATGGGAATAACCCTATAAAGTTGTTAAAAAAAAAAAAAATTATGGAGTCAAATCCAAAATTATGTTTGAAACGGGTCGCGCAGCCGTTCCTCTTAAGGTTTTGAACAATGGTCATTGAAATAAATTGGGGGCGATCTCTCATCGTCATCCGTAATGTGGTCAAAGGACCCAGCCCGGACTTTCTCTGTTACGGAATGATTATATAGTGCCACTAATCCAAAATAGCCATTTTGTTTAAATAATAGGCTGTGCCTCCCGGAACTTGCGGAAAATGAGGGAGTTTTATCACTCTGAAGGGTCTGCGGACTAGAAGCTGAAAATAATTAGAGTTATAAAAATGGGCTTTCATCAAGGGCCATTACATTACGAATATTTTTATACCATTGAAATGATACAAGTATTCGTAGAATTTATTTTTTTATTATTGTTTTTTATTTTATTTTTTATTTGTTTATTTATCAAAAATACATTTGTACAAAATAAGGGTAGTCCCACAAAGCTGTCATATGGCAGCTTGTCTGTAGGTTCTACAATTTATCACTCTTAATATTATACATAAGGAAATATTTGTTAATACATATTATATAGTTTTAAGGAAACATTAGGATAGATCACATAATAATATTAGATTATTTGAATTACATCTATAAGATATTTCAATGTATATGCCTAATAATAAGATATATAGGCAGCTACATTAAGATAATCATTCAACATATTTAAAGATAAATGGAGTTTTCGTTAATTAACCACATTTTTATCATTTTAGGGCATAATCTGTCATTTTTTCAAATTTTAAGTTTTTATTTATTTTATTAAAAATCATGGTATGGTATTTGATATTCAAGAGTACGGCTTCCATATTTATTTAATATTCGAGGAGTTTTTAGGCCCTTTCCTTCTTTAAATCTTGTGGTATGTTTGTGTACCATTGGGTGTTTATATGAGCTTTCCCCCGCGTTATCCATAGTAGTAATGAACCAAAGGAGACCTTTTATTGTAAGTATGCTCTCTGAGCCATATAGTAGTTTTAAGTTATTTCTTTCTCTGTAAATATTTGGTGTAACAATTTTTTTTATTATGGCAGTTTGTAAATTTTCAATATATTTAATAAAATATATGTTAAAGTAAATATATGAATAGAACAAATAAATAAATTATCTTCTCTAGTATTGTGTGCTTTTAACACCTCATATTTTGATAATGAGTTATAATTTGATATAATCTATATTTTACACAATACAAGCCAATATGCACCGATGAAGAATTTAAGTTTAAACAAAAATATAGATTTAGCGTACTTAAAGAGGCTGCTGAGTAATATGAAGTCAAAGGAATCCCAAGATGGTATTACAATAAATATAATCAAAAACTCTATAAATGTTATTGGCGAATCGATGGTCGAAATAATCAATGAGTCTTTGAATATTGGAGTTTTTCCCAAAACTTGGAAGACATCTGTAATAACTCCTATTCCAAAAATTGACAACCCAAAAAAATTTGACGACTTTAGACCAATAAATTGTTTACCCAAATATTAACAAATATTGGAATACATTGTAAAGGAGCAATTGACTGAATATATTGATGCCAAGCAGATATTAGTTCGACAACAATCTGGTTTTAGAAACAAATATTCTTGTGAAACCGCTATCAACTATGTTATAGATGAGTGGAAAAAGATAAAAACAGTAAAATTATTGCAGTATTTCTAGACTTAAAACGGGCATTTGAAACAATCGATAGAGATAGATTAATAAAAAAATTAAGTAATATTGGAATTAATGGTAAAGAAAATAAGTGGTTTGCTGATTACCTGTCAGAAAGAACACAAGTCACCAAATATGGTGGGATAACATCTGAACCACATAGTACTAATAAAGGTGTTCCGCAGGGTTCTGTCTTAGGTCCATTGTTGTTCATTATATATATAAATGACATTATCAAAGTGTTAAAGCATTGTTCAATTAAACTATTTGCTGATGATACACTGTTATACATAGCCAGCAAAAATTTACAGGACGCCATTGAGAAAATACAAATTGACTTAAATTATGTAACTCTCTGGTTAAACCAAAATAAACTAAAATTAAATGTTATGAAAACCAAATTTTTAATTGTGGATAGCCTGGGAGGAAACGAGCAGATAGTACTAAAAATTGATAACGTAAATATAGAAAGGGTTAGCAGTATTAAATATCTGGGTGTAATATTAGACGACAAATTGAAATTCGACGAACACTTAGAATACATAACAAAGAAAATTGCTAAAAAGGTTGGATTCCTTAGAAGGATCAGAAATAACTTGGATCTCAAGACAACGCGCCTTGTTTACAATTCTATTGTAACTCCGCATTTAAATTATTGTTCTAGTGTTTTATTTCTATGTAACGAAGCACAAAATAACAAACTACAGGTTATACAGAATAGGGGAATGAGGATCATTTTAAAGTGCAACATTTTTACTAGAGTCAAAATAATGTTACAAAATTTAAATATGATGACAACCAAACAACATATAATATATAATACCTTAACAATGTTGTACAAACTCAAAAATAATATGCTGCCAAGTTATCTGAATAGTAATATTATGTATCACGAAAATGTTCATAATTATCCTACGAGAAGATGCAGAGATTTTAGGCTTCCCAAAACTAAGCTTTCGTGCACCCAAAATAGCGTGTTTTATAAAGGACAAAAACTGTATAATAACCTACCGAATGCCGTTAAGGAAGCCTCAAACCTTAGCACTTTTCGTAGGACATGTGCTATATATGTTAAAAACAATCATTGAT